>OU426960.1:15017500-17517500 GCA_911387765.1 Pyrgus malvae
TTTTAGCTCTAGTTTACTTTTTTGGTTCTACTTACTTTCTTACTTACTCACACACGTAGTCGTAGCTAATGTAGAGCTAAAAGCAACAGCTACGAACGAACTTTTCTTACATTAAGTGTTGATAACAATCTAATGTAAGATTTGTATATTGATAGTTTATTGCTCTAACTTACTGTTTTGGATTAACTTCCTTACTTACTTACGAATAATAATTATTACGTAGTCGTAGCCAATGTAGAGCTATGCGCAACGGCTACGAAACGATTCATTAAGTTTTTATTACCATCACTTTTACTTTAAGTTTTAAAAAAGTGTGTTGCTTGCATCATTCATTACCAAAGAACGACAGAACCAACAACCATGACAAAGCAAAATGTGGTACTGCTAAAGTCATATTTTGTACAGTTTACATGTAGGTATGTACCTTACACAAGTTTATATTCATTGGTTCACTCAAAATTTAAAATTTGATAAATTAGTTATAATAGAATCATGTATTTTGTGATGCTTCTATGTATATTTTACTACAGCATTTATATAAAACTAAATGTGCCCCGCGGTTTCACCCGCGTTAAAAAGGATCATTAGCATGAAGTGAATAAACTCCGCAGATTTCATGATGTGTTAACTGAAACCAATACTTTTATTTTTTAGTGTCTTTGTCTACGTAAATCATTTTTATTTGTAATAGCTGTGCCCGGTGGATACAGACTTGTAGAAAAGGGATGGATTTTTGTTACCTATTGTAAAATAGCTTCTAATGCAATGTTCATTATTATGTTCAGAAGAGACCTATTTTATATTCTCTCTAAATCATTTAGTCCTAAGTAACTGTACTCCACTCTTATTATTATCCACTTTTCTCTCGCTATCATGAGTTCCTCATTACAAATTTAAAATGAAAAATAGCTTGTTTTTTTAATGTGTTTAGATAGTACTGCTGTGCCTGCGGTTCATCCGCTGGACCGCACTGTAGTATGATGTAGCGTGAAAAACATATTTTATTTTATATACCAGAAGCGATAAAAGTATCTATTTTCAATTAAGAATCAATTTATTACTACCATCTGTGTACTTGAAATAAGTTATCAATTTTTATTGTAGTTATGGTTCACTATTTTGGCTATAATGGCTTAAACATTTCGGCTTTAATGGCTTACACATGAGATATAGATATGTATATATACTGTGGCGGGCAGCACACGCCAGAATAGCTCGCAGATGGTAGATTTTTTCCTACTTGACACTTATCGTCATATTTTGGACAATTCACACAATATTTTTATAAATTGTAGCCTATATGTTATTCTGATGTATAAGCTATATTATTGTAAAGTTTTATTAAAATCCATTCAGTAGTTTTTTAGGTGAAAGAGTAACAAACATCCATACTTACAAACTTTCGCGTTTATAATATTAGTAGGATATAACATTATATTTTTTTTTCTTTAAATGATGCAACATAGGAGCATGCAGGACCCATAGTAATGGTCAATACAGCCCACCTGCCGTTGCCTAAGATTGTTTGTAATTGCGCATCTACTTCAGAGGCTCGTGTGTGAGTGGACCTAGAACCACCGTTATTTGATAAAGCACATAGGAATCGTTAGATTTATTACCAAAAATCTTACGCAAAACTTACCTAAATATTATAGATATTATATTAAATAAGATAAAGTAAATGTCTTTGGAGTTAATTAATCTGGACCGCACAATCGTGCACACTCGGACAACACATCCATATCACGTGTTCAGCACGCTAATAATGAATACGCCATCCAGGTTCTCAACAGTGTTAAAGAATTAAATCCAACATTTAATAGAGTTACATCTAATAAAACCGAACATATAAAAGTAGGTGATGCTTGATTCATTTCTGTATGCCAGTGACGTCCTCGTGTGAGCTGTCGAATCAGTGGCTTCGCTAAGGACAGGTAGACAGCAGCGAGGGCGAACTTCACGCCACGTGGCCAGGTATCGCCAGCTGGAGAAGTTATTTTTGTGAACGATGGCAGGCCCCGGCAGACCGACACCAGACGTCGCCGCCGCCCCCGCGCTCCTCAAAACACTAAAAATAGCCGCACTGTGCATTCTTGGGCGAACGATGTCGAATTTTTGTCGAGTACGCGCGATCACATGCCGTTTGTTTTGGCTCCAAAGGCAATCCGCAACCTTCGACCACCGGTTCTATAGCATCTGACGTTTCCTCGTAGACGATTCATCACTTATTCATCAACAGCAATCCAGCGACATTGTACATCGTTTTTATATATTTCACATTTCAATGAAAAACACTTTTCAATATAAATGACGATTAGATGTTACAATTAAGCAAAATTAAATTTAAGATTTATTCTAAAAATTGAGGTTTTTAGCGCTTCACAAAAATGATTAAAACATTTAAGTGAGACAAGTTCTATTTGTGGCCGCATACTTTCAACATGTTTATAAAGTAAACGTCGAATGTACGGTACATTCAACGTAAACAGAATTCCTTCGTATGTCATACATTCCACGTAAGTATTTTTCTTTGTTTGATTTAACGAAGGTAAGATCGCGTGTCCTAAAATTATCATAACCGAACCGTAACTTGGTTGTGCAAAAAATTATATAGGTACCTAATACGTAATATTTAACTATCTTCTCAATACCTGTATTGCTTTGTTTTGAAAATAAAACTGGTTTTTTAAGTGAAAACCTCTTTAGCGGCGTTGTGCATTTTTTTTTGGGATGGGTAAAAAATGAAACTCGCGTCAACTACACGTGGCCTGATCGAAAATTCGTAAGACGGAGGAGTGACAGCTAATGGCTCGACTGTCTATACTTGTAAAATTTGTTTATATCAAATATTTAAAATATGGACACTGAACAAAGTGCATCTATTAATGAAAAAAGTGACGAACAAATAGTGAAAGAAAATGAGTGAGTACTTTATAAAAATACTAGATGAAAAATAATACTGATAATAAAAGCAATTCGTGCGAAATTATTCCCTAACCATGCCAAAATATCAAAAATGCACAACGTTAACTGATGACTCTGATCACTTCTGCCGGCATTACCGGAGTGCAACCCGTTTATTGAAGTGAAAACTTCTTTAGCGGCGTTGAGCACTATTGTGGGATGGGTAAAAACTGTGAAACTCGCGTCAGGTCACGTGTGCTGATTGAAAAACCGTAAGACGAAGGGTTGACAGCTGATGACGGCTCGACTGTCTATACTTGTAAAATTCGTTTATATTAAGTATTTAAAATTAAAATATGGTCATTGAACAAAGTGCATCTATTAATGAAAAAAGTGACTGTTAGGAATCAACGCCGGTAGTTGAATAAAAAATATGACGAAGTAGGAGAAAACGCCTATAAAAGCGAGGCCTCCTCTAAGGGAGGATTATTAGTGCTTTAATCTTGATAACGGCTGTAACTCTGCCCGATTGCGTACTGAAATTCTGTGTCTGTGCTTACTTATTATTTAATTGTTGTTGTATAAGGAAATGTTAATAATTAGAAACCTTAAATCGTTACCTGTAAATTGTATCAAAGGCTTTGTGAATTAAATGGTGATCTAAATATTCTGCTTCTGGTTTTCATTTCTAAAATCAGAAGTGGGATAGACGCGCGCCCCACATTTAAAGTTTCATCCTGAACAAATGCAGAAATCAGTACGCACGTTTTTTTTACATTTTTCGTGTATCGATTAAACAATCTGTACCAGTTCAGTGATAACTCTCGGAGTGAGACTTACTCGTATACTTACTCGTATATTTGAAAACGTTGGGTAAGGTCAGAACCCGTAAGTAAAAAATAATTCTTTTAAGAAAATATTTATTTGCGGTATGTAGTATATGTGGTATAGTTTTATGTTAAATTTTACCATAGTGAAGTTTTAAATATTTGTCGGTAATTTATTGTTAATTTTGACGCACATGTGGTAGCAATTTTTTGACCTTATAGCTGACTAGGTTATTGAGGCACCAATAGTCTTATCAGGAAAACAAGTAAAAAAAAAATTTTACAATATTCATCTTTCCTTGTAAATAAAAAGTTGTGTCTTTACAATTAAACGGGCTTCACATATGTACAGACAGGGCACACTTAATATTTTAAACCTTTTAAAGAGAGGCTCGCAGCTTGTTAATGGAGTGGTATTAGCTATAGCGCGAATACATCTCTTTTGTGCTATAAACGCTTTATTGAAATCTGTAGTTTCCCCAGAGTAGTATTCTGTATCGAAGATTCGACGATGGATACGTCTATCCATGATAAAAATTTAATGCTACATTTGTTACTTATTAGTTTTGCGAATCCAAGTGAAAAAGCATTTTTTTTTTGTTACTTTAAAAATACTCTGCTTATCCTTTGCTTTTGAGATAAGTTTATGTATGAAGAAAATGAGTACCTAGTTCTTGCAGTCGGTTAATTTTACCTTTTCAAAAGTATTTATTTGTACCCAACGAGTACAGTACAGTCACTGGGGAGTAAGTAATGGCAACATTTTTGTTAAATATTTCCGAATCGAGAGTGCACGCAATTATTTCCGTGAAACAGTGTTTTTGAATATTTGTAGTCATTTCAAAGCAAGAAGTCAATTTATAAACTTGGTATCTGATATTTTTCTGAATACCTACAAATGTAAGCATTAAACAAAGACGTTTAATCTTTACTTCAAAAATTGAATTGGTTGGTCTGTACCAAAAGTAAATTTTAGCAAACTTGCTTAAATAACCGAATACAATCTTAAAGTTAAAAGTGACAGTTGATATTTTATATAGATTGCATATGCTATGAGTATTCGTATAATTAACTATCAAAGTTGTTGGCTGAGAGTTACGAGTATTTATCAATTTTTATTCAAGTAACATGGGACAAAACCTTGAGATTTTTCTTGAGTTTTCAGACTCTCCTCTAATGAAGGAAGCAAGTTGAGAATGGGTGATGGAAGCTTAAAAATGACACTCTAGATCAGTGGTTGAAGTAGTGTTGACAACCAAGAATAACAGTACTAAAAAGAAAGTTGCTCTCTTTACCTATTACTTACTTTTTATGATTAATGATTTTTTAAGGTAAATAAGTGACATTAAGCAAGCTCAATTATAAACCAACGGTATAATGTGATATAAGTTTTGTTTGTCAGATTTAATTGATGTCTAGTGCATTTACAGACAAGGTTTATACTGGATACTATCGTTCTTTTTTGACTACCTACCTACTTTGTTAATCATTTTGTTAACGCACAAATTGCTAAACCATTTTCAGATGAAATAGGTACAGGGAGTTTTTTTTTTTCGGCTACCTATATACCTTTACCGCTGACCAATTTGAATATTCGTTACTGACTGCGATTAGTAAAGATATCAGAAACGGTTTTGTAAGTTGTAGCAGAGTAATGTCAGGTAGGCCGAGCTTCAACCTGTGTACCTTTACTACGGGAGTTCACGAGGACATGTGATTTGGTCAGTTCTAACTGTGCACATTGTTATTCTAGCTGGTAGCAATAGTGAACCGGCAGTGAGTTACATAAATCTTTCATAATAACAAATTACTCTTCCTTTAAAAGTTTGTTCATAAAATTTCATTTTCTTAATGTTACGCTTGTGTTTCAATGTGCAAATAAGTTTTTTTTTCGCGTGATACTAAACTTGTCATTATGTCTGCTATCGAATTTTTATTTTTGGTAAATGACAGTGTCGTCTGTTGGCCAAGACTGTGTAATGCCTGGGTATTACTAGTGATGACAGCGTGACGATATTGGCTGAACTTGTAATAAAACATTCTACTGGTTTAAGCACGTTTTTACCATGGTGCTATAAACATTTGTAACAAAGTGTAACACACTGTGTACTATTGACAGCAAGATGAAAATATTAAGAAAAATGCTAGCATACAACCCGCGGGCTCTGTAACCCCGGGGGGCTCTACTGGTGACTTAATTTTTTACATCCTATCTGACCCAAGTTTTTTTTTTCTATATTGGTAAATTTTTGTTAGTTTCATTGGACCTAAAAGTTCTTCTAAGTACGTTGTTCCTAATTTATGCACAAATATATTAATTTTCTTTACATGTCATTTTTGAAACTGTTACCATAAAATGAAACCTGATTCATATTTCTTTTTTGATATAGTTAAGTGTTCTAAACGATTGCCTTTCGAACAATTAATAAGTCTAATACATTCTCTGCAATATCGGCTGCGCATTTAATGTTACCTATAAAGAGTGCCTGTGAACAACATATGTACAACAGAAATCTACGATGAACACTGTTTTTACAGATTGGAAATGCGGTGATACAAGACTAGTGTGATCCTATATAAACATCTAGTTGAAGCCGTGTTATTGTTAACAGAAATCCGTGATGAACACTGTTGTTACAGATTGCAATGCGGTGATACAAGACTAGTGGGATCCTATATAAACATCTAGTTGAAGCCGTGTTATTGTTAACAGAGATCCGTGATGAACACTGTTGTTACAGATTGCAATGCGGTGATACACGACTAGTGTAATATTGTACGAACATCACCTAGGTCAAGCCGTGTTTAAGTTTGGGCTACTCAAGTTCACATGCAAGCCGGTATTGTAAGAAGTCATAAAAATTTAAGAAAAATATAAGGTTTTAACAGGACTTGTTTCATTTTGCAGTTCTTGAATCAGACCCACACGATCGAGGACGAACGTGTAAACAGGACGGCCGGATGTTATCGTTAAAAAGGAGCTCAGTTGTTATGTTAAACTTTTGAACTAGATGGCGCTACGAGTACATTCATTTAGAAAAAGCAACAACCTGTTAATTATTATTCTATTTATAGCCATTTATTTTATTTATTTTACTGTGTTCTTTTACCTTTTGCTTCAAAGTTCCATTACTATTTTTGTTTTAATTCTGAAGCTTAGTTTTAATGACTGTTCCAAAACTTTAATGAAATATCTCATAAGCTTAATTCTTATCTAGAAGCGCTTGTTATAAATTGCAGTTAAGTCACTAGAACATCTCATGCTTTATGATTCAAAACCTAATTGCTACATTTATTACAAAAAAAAAAAACTTTAAATTTCAAAAAGTGCTGCAGACAACAGGCCGATCTTTAAGTTTGGTATTTAGTTTGATTTGTTCTCATTTGCAGAAGCTAATCCTTGAGATGTCATCATGCGTTTGAAGGCTGCTGCCTCCGCCACTGTACGGTACGTGGCGCTCTCGTGTGCTTCTACGTGGCACCAGGCGCTCAAGAGCTTCAGTGCACTGCTACTTAAGTGTATGGCATTGAAGGACCTTCACAGCCTGGCGGGGACGCCAGGATGTCAGGAGAGGCCGTGTTAGGAATTAACGCCGGTAGTTGAATAAAAAATATGACGAAGTAGGAGAAAACGCCTATAAAAGCGAGGCCTCCTCTAAGGGAGGATTATTAGTGCTTTAATCTTGATAACGGCTGTAACTCTGCCCGATTGCGTACTGAAATTCTGTGTCTGTGCTTACTTATTATTTAATTGTTGTTGTATAAGGAAATGTTAATAATTAGAAACCTTAAATCGTTACCTGTAAATTGTATCAAAGGCTTTGTGAATTAAATGGTGATCTAAATATTCTGCTTCTGGTTTTCATTTCTAAAATGACGAAGAAATAGTGAAAGAAAATGAGTGAGTACTTTATAAAAATACTAGATAGAAATTAATAGGTACTGATAATTCAAGCAATTATGCGGAATTATTCCCTAACGAATCCAAGACATCAAAAATGCACAACGTTAATGTTTTCATTTCTGAACCCGTTTTTTTACTTCAGTTCTAGCCCTTTCAGAAACTTTAAGAAAAAAAATGTTTGAGACCAAAAGGTTACTACTTGACAATTGAAGATCCATTTAAAGAGTGTTTTCTTAAATTTTATGGAATAGATATATAATTAAGTTTTCTTTCTCGCATTTGCTGTGCTAGCGTTTTCCCAAAAACATTCGTATTAAAATAAATGTACCCGGATGACCAAGCGATACTCGGATAAAAACAATTAATTTTCTTCAGAGAATTCTGCTATTTACTGAAGTAGCAAAAAAATAGTAATACATATAGGTACTTGCCAATAGAGTTCAGGAAGAGCCATATTTTTCAGTATATGTATAAATCGTTCAATTATATAATTATATAATCTGGTGTATTCTTTAGTAATAATCAACTTAAACATAAACATAATACAATACTATATTAATATGTATACACATAAAAAAAAGAAAACCTTAAAAAAATATAATAATTAAAATATAGTATTAAAAGGAGTCCCTTTAGGCAAGGTTCCGAAGATACTGGCAGCGTTCCCCCTTTGAATAGCTAGGCTAATTCTTTGTCCGAGGTAGCTGCCAGCTCTTCGGTCTCCTGTGACGTTGACTATATAATATATAATCTATAATATAATTATATTATTATATAATATCTAAATATCGGTATATCTCGGTATCCTTATATATATAAATTACGTGTCACATGTGAAAGATAGTAGATGTAAGCTAACATATTAGTTTATAGTCGCAATATTATTTTATTTCTGATATTTATAGGCAGGACAACGTCTGCTAACAAAGAATGTTAGTTGCTTTACCTTACGTAGTTACCATCTCATATATGTAGGTACCTATTTTTAAAACCAGATGTTAGGTGATGTATATGACCTACATTTTCCAGTCCGAAAATAATAATAAGCTATTAAATATGAAAATAATAAGTTTTTCCCAATCACAAATTTAGACCAGGAAGGAAACACCCGAAAAGTTCAACGTATAAATAAATATTTTTTGTTTTACAAAACAATATTATAATTTAAAATTAAAGATACATTGTATAGATATTACCTAATTTTTGCCTCTATATCACAGAAAATTGAACTTTGCAGTTAATTACTTACAATTGAGATAAATAATAGTCAATTTTTACAACAATAATGGTAATATTAGAGCAAAAAAAAAAGATATGTAGGCTACTTGTTGTAATGTATTAATACATGAAAGTGTTATAATTCTACACATATACATACATAAGTTCTACTTATTTTTATAAAGGTACCTTCAGAATCAGACCTAAGATTTATATTTCTACAACTTCTTATACATACTATGTATTATAAAGCTTATAACTTTGGTTTTGAAATTAAGTCTTGGTTTGTTATATTATAATACTTATAATGATTCAATTAGCTGAAACTCTTTTTGCGTCCTGCTACTTGTAGGGAGCACTTTCTCCTTTTTTAGTTACTCCAATGCGGATTGGTGTCAATGCCGAGTGACCTGTTGTTAGATCTTTTCACACTACGACACACGTTTGAAATTTCACTTACGGGATATAATGTATACCACAATTCACATTATTTTCGAGCTCCCGATATTTCGGTGTTCATCCGTGGGTCGAGTTCATTCATGATCATGGTGCATGTAATTGCACCGAATTATCGGAAGCTCGAAAAAGTCGCTGCATACGTGACGGGTTTTTACACGGACGCGACAGGTACAGAACGGGACGGGAAGTTTTGGAAAAATCGTTTCATAAAAAATGTATATGAAAGAGCATATGTCACGGAGACACGGACGGGACGTGAACGTGGCACGGTGGTGGTGAACGTTCCCGTTT
Source organism: Pyrgus malvae (assembly GCA_911387765.1). Lineage (NCBI taxonomy): Eukaryota > Metazoa > Arthropoda > Insecta > Lepidoptera > Hesperiidae > Pyrgus > Pyrgus malvae. The sequence continues at coordinate 15,027,104 of OU426960.1, forward strand.
TGAACGAGGCAGTCACGTCCCCGTCCCGTTCACGTTGCGTCCGAGTTTTTATCACGTTACGTATGCAGCGACCTAAGTGAATTGGTATATATCCCGTAAGTAAAATTTCAAATGTAGTGAACAATCGCGATAGTCTCAAAAGTGGCTTTTTTGTAATAATATAATACAAACTATTTATTGCACACCAATACAATGAATACATACATTAAAAGATACAATGTAAAGAAAGCAAAAGGCGGTCTTATTGCTTCAAATAGCAATCTCTTCCAAACAACCTAGAAGGAAATATACAAAAGACAATTCGAAACTTGTGGGTAGGGTGCATTAGACAACTTACTTAGTTTTAAATGTATATAGGTACTTTATACATTAAGTAGCAAAAAAACAGAGACAACCAAGGATACAGATGACGGCGAAAAAGAAAAGGAAAAATAAACGTAAGTACACAAGTGAGGAGAGACTAAGCAAAAGGAAAGAGAAGAGACTAAGCGGAAGGAGATAAATACTTATAAAGACAAATTTAACTTAACCAACTTTTTGAACAAACCCAAGGATTGACCACGTCTGATGAAGTTAGGTAGGGAGTTCCATAGTTTGACAGAGTACACGGTAAAGGATTTGCTATAGTAAATATGGTAGTATCTATCTATCTAATAACTTTAAACGAGCAATTCTTGTATGTATCTAAAAATATTTTTTGAATCTCGGAAACGGCTCCAAAGATTTTGATGAAATTTAGTACCCTGGTTTCGGGGATGATAAATCGATCCAGCAAATTTTTATTGATAGAAATTGTCGTTTAATTTAATGTTTATGCCGTTAAATATAAAATTACTCTTACTGACATCTATTGGAGAATATTAATAATATTGTGGCATAGAAAGCCGTCAAATGTCGAACGTCAATCCGCCCTTCAAACAAATGACAATGTCGATATGAAAGACCTCTATAAAAATTTCGTCAATGGAATTAAAGTTTTCTTGGTAGAATGGTTACGAAAGCTAACTATGAAACTAGAGACCCGGGTTCAAAGCTCAAGAAGGCAAGTTGAGTTTTTTATTTTTTGTGTCAATTTTTTTTAATTGGGAGCTAGGTGTTTCAAAAGGCTTTGTGAAGTAACACTAAGCCAATGAATGTTTTGCTTAAAAATAAACCAAGAAAATCAATTGTTTTTATCCGAGCAACGCTAGGGCGTCCAGGTACTAGTATAGTATAGTCGAGGAGTGGGCAGGAATACTAAGAATGCTATTGGATGAACACGAAGACGAACGAGACGTTATATCGGGGGGCCTTATAAAGATACTCGGCACCTTGGGAGAGGATACCGGGTTATGTGGGATTTGACCGCACTAAAACCACCTCTGTGGCCTGCCTCTGCGCTTGGGGAGGACTCCGCGATCTCAAGTGGAACGCACCGGTGTACTCCTAGCGCGTCGCCCTGGAACGGACATATCTTACGGTAGCATCGGCCAAGCATACACCGCCGTCCTTACCGGGGCTGCTGGCTGGACAGATCGAGCTCCCAATCTCACCGCTCGCAACCTCGGAAGTCCCCTTTTAGTCTCCTCTTACGATCAAACATACCGACACAGACAGAGGATACCGTAGCTCTATTCTTAATCCCGAAGCTACAGGGACTCTTAAAAAGTACCTACGACACAGTTGGATGTGTAAGAGCCGTTACGCACTGGCGACTCAGTCCCTCGGCGACCGAAACGTAGGCAACTACGGCCGGAGACCAAGCCGAGCGACAGTATTCTAAGTACATTCCTGCAGAATGGACGTCGAAGAACTTGCAGTAGTAGCGCTACTAAATATAAGCAGAAAGAAAAATAAAAGAAAATCAAAATAGTATTATACATACATCCTTTTATAGAAGAACGGAGATCAAAAGGAATGCTTAAAATATTTTATGAATACGTTAGAAAATACCCTCGCATTTTTTTTATTCAAGATTATCCTTATAGAAACTCTGAGTCATTTTTGTGTGCGACGTCCGTTACGACAGTTGCTCGCAGGGCGAATACTTCCATTTGAAGCCGTGCTCTGGTCGCCGGCAACCGGTAGCTGCCTGTGCGTCGCCACTACGTGGCGAGTCGCCGAGTCACCTGGGCAACCGGCGTCCAAGTGCGTAAACACTAATTTAAACTGTAGAAAGTCACAGTTGCCGGCGACCAGTCGAGAGGCGTAATGGCTCTAAATGCCGATTAGAGACCAGTCAGTTGTTGGAAATTTTCAAAAGGTTTTGACAGAATTGAATCTTTTTGTACTTCATGCTGCTCGGCATTATTGCCGGACGACTTAAGGAAAACTTGTAGCAAGCAGTCTTCAAGACTGTGTCACAGCTCACTATTTAAGTCGAATCACATGGCGCTTTCTAAATATATACATAATGATATGTGTGTGTGGGTGTATTATGTATTAGTTGTATTTTCATTGATAATTTTCCTATAATATTTTTTTTGTAGCTTATTACGCCGCCTACAACTGTCTCTGTTTCGCCCAAAGGTAAACTGGAAGAAAATGCTTTTAGCATTAATTCCACCTTTTATACCAGTCTATGTGGTTTAATGAAGAATTGAATAAATGAATAAATCTTTCTCGATAATTACTGAAATCTTGAGCTAACCAGACATTAACCGTCCAGCTTCCGACCGCACTGAACGAAAGCATAGCCGCACAGATAGATCGCTTGCGTAGCTAAGCTTTTTAGCATTAGCCGCCCAGCTATACGCGCATTTTACTATTCTTTTCTACTACGTCTACCACCAGATATGGTCAAATGTAAAAAAGCCAAAAGTACAAAGGTTTAGGAAGCTTTTCCGCGATAAAATATAAACGTAACAATGCCTTAGAGTTTTTTTCCTCCGGCTTTTTTCTCTCATTGACCCAGCGGTGGGTAGGCATTAAAGCCGAAGATCTGTTAAAATTTATTTTAACGGATTCTTAAAACTTTAAAATAAACTTAAAATTTATAATTTAAATTAAGTTATAATTGTAATTAATTTAGTAAATAAATAACTGTAGGTTCATTTAGTGATTATTGGATGCCTGAGTACGGTAGACTGTTTAAATACTATTGTTAGACGCAAACACCATTTTTTTTTTGTAAACAGTCATCAATAAACGTTTTTCATTTCATTTCATTTCATAACAAAAGCCTTCTTTAAAACAATTTTCCAACTATGGCGTTTTTTTCTTACGTTTTATAGTCTGATCCTCCTCTACTGTTTAATAATATCTATCACAAAACCTTTTTTACCTTTTTACCATCTAAATTTGTAAAATCCAATACCCACCCTCTGATTGAATAAATCCCCGCTGTAGACGCCGTGACTATTCAAAATGTCACATTGATATTATGTTATCTTAACTATTGAACTAGAAATGTAAGCTCGCGATAAGCTCTTCTAACTATGTTTATAACATCGATCTCGTTTTTGTTTCAATGGATGATGATGTACGCAGGTACCGGTAGCGGTATAAAATTCAAGCTTTATTTTTTTAATTTTACTCTTCATTTACATTCAATTATGGCAATGAATACTTCGTCCAGAGTCAAGTATAATTTTTGCATCACTTTTTTGCCAGTTTCATTGAAACTGGATGGAAAAATAACAAATAAAGTCAGTCAAGTCAGTCAGACATTCAAGTAAAGCGATGGCTATTTTACTAGAACATCACCGATGGAATTTTGGAGGCAAGCTGAAAAATCATATTTACTGTTATTTTATTTCACAACACTCGTGCACTGTAATAGGCCTAACTATATCGAACAAATGCTATCAACTTTAGCCGATATAACTAAAAAACACACCAAGAAAAAGAAAATAAAAAAAATAAAAGAAAATAAATAAATTACATAAAACGGTTGTACTCACTTGATTTATCGGGACTGCCCGACTAGTTATAATTAAGTCCCCGCCAAAACTCTTAAATCCTACTTAATAGTAGAACAAAAACCAAAACAATACAGACTAACCGAATCGAGCGTTTTAGCGGATTTAATCGAACACGTTCAGGTAAAGAAGCCATCGCGTTACTTCAATGTCTGACTGACTCGTCTGACTGATAACTGGCGACTGACTGACTTTATTACTCATTCAGTTTCAACGAAACTGGCCAAAAAGTGATACAAAACTTATACTTGACGCTGGCAATATGCACAAAGTTTGCCATACCATAAAAAACTACAGACTCGAGTTTTTATTTGTAGTGATATTCACCTAATTTAACCAATAAATAAATACGTCCAAATCCTTTCCGTATCTACAGATAAATAGTTAATAAGGCCATATCCACACAAAATAGTCATTTTTGCAATTAGGTTTCTAGGATTACTACGATGCTTTACCAACGGTAAAGCTTTCATAACATAAATTCCTAATTTTAATTTAAACATTATACCTACACATAAATATAGAGCAGTCTTTTCTATGTATGTCGTGCTAAGCTACTACGTTTCCTATTACACAGTAGACATGTTGGGAACACCTTTTGATAGTTGTGAATGATAAGATATTAGAATGTAAACGTCAATTTAATAAATAATATAAAAACTTAATATAAAATGTGTGATTGATATGAATGATACTGAGTACACTCGCGGAATTGTCTTTTGTGTTACGCAGTACGATGTGCACTGAACACAGAACATGCACTGAACGCAAGTATCGATTTAGGTAAACGTGTGGTAAATGATGTGCGGTCAAAGATCGTACGAGACGATGTAGTAAAAATATCTAAATTAGGGTTGTTAGGGTAAACTACGGCTACTACAAATTTATATGTTGTAGATTTCCCTGTGACATTCCTGAGACATTTTATTTGCTCCACTGAAATCATGTTATGAAGATTAAACGTATATTCCCAGATGTTCATTGGAAAGCATAGTCACTTATCAGCCACGTTTTAGATATAGCATGTAACCATAGACAGTCTATGCATGTAACCGAGAACGCTGCTTGAAGTTTCGCATAGTTTTTTCTTTTGTTATCATTAAACGTTATCATTTCTTCCTAAATGATCATGCCTATTCTATCTGAACCATAGATTATTACAATATACCGCATCTATAATAGTTCAGAACAGACTTAAGAACCGACCTAAAATAGATCTATATTTATCACTGAAACAGCATGTCAGAATTTTTTTTCGTTGGCTACCAAAATGTTAATAAATTATCCACTGGGCCTCGGTAAAGACACAGAATACTTACTATTACTAATGGCGCTGATTTGATTAGACGACGATTCATTATGTATCTAAAATTATCTACTATCTATTTCCTAATAATGACTAAATAAAGAAAAAATAGACATAGATATTACAGTATAAGTACCTATAAAATTAATACCTATATGATCATAACCACTGAATGTTTTTACGGGTTCTCTATGCAGAAATCGCTAACTAATCACAAACTAAAAAGGTAACTTAAACTTAAGAACATAAGTATTTATACTAATAGGATTCTTATAAGATTCTAAAGCTTATTAAAATACCGACTTTTGGTGCATTTGCTCTAATTTTCGAATTTCCCACAAAAACCCACATAAAAAGACAGCTGTAGGTACATCGGTGAGATAAGACATAATGTTCAATGACTCGCATTGACGTATGCTGTTGTTTCCCACAAGTATGTCGCACGCTGCGGCCAAAAGTATATAAAATAAGGCAATGGTTTTTAATACTCCTTCACCCTTTCTGCTGTAAGTACGAATAGGTACATTTTTGATTTCCGATTATTCGTAGCTAAACGACGATTTACACTCCTATCCCCACACTAGGATTCCCTGCGTCAAGCACACAAACACCCAAACCAAGAACAGAAATTTAAATTTATCATTCAACCTGCATTCCTGGGAATCGTGCACAGTGACAGGACCCTTCAAATGACAGTCCTGTATGGTATTCACTGCAAAGTATCGGTAATCACAAATCTCAAAATCCTGAGAACCTGGTCGTATTTTAGTTCTGAAATGCCCGGAATAAAAATTTATAAGTCCCGGGATTTTCCGGATCATGACATGGAAATGTATGTGAAACGAAAAACTTACTATAATCTCTGTTTTATCCACATGACAACTTTACTGACATCTTCCATCGTCTGAGACTTTACGAAGGCTAATTCCACAGAGCAAAGGTTAATGTAGTAAATTTAGTATCTGGTCAATTCAATTTAAAATTACGAATTTAATAATATCCAAGAGTTCTGTAGATTTAAAACTTAAATAAATTGATAAAAATTAATGAAAAAAACGATGCTGTCATAGTTTATTAATTTTTTGTTATCAATTTTCATTACCAATACAAACTCACCTATCCCTAGATCTCAGGATTAACAGTAGGTAGTGTGAGGGACTATCCCTTGATCCCAAGATTATCAGTAGGTAGTTATACAATACCGGGATTTTGGGTTTATATTTGGATAATCCCAAAATCCTGGGATATGAAAATCTAATGAAATTTGGATGAAATTAAAAATCCTGGGATATGAAATCGGAACCTAACAATTTTAGTGATCTTAATTTTCAGTGGCTCTTGTTTCAGGGTGGTGGTGGGCGGGCGCATGCGTGGGCGGCGCAGTGCTGCTGTGCGCTGCGGGCGCGCTGGCCCGCCCGCACCTGCGTCGACGAAACGCCGCCGCCGCCGCTACCAACCCCGTAAGAGTTCTTCTTTTTTTTCTGTCAATTATGGGCACATCGCAAACTCTATACATATTGTCAGCGTAAAGTATAATTTTTACCGACTTCCAAAAGGAGGAGGTACTGTATTCGGCTGTATGTATTTTTTTTTTATATATGTTCACCGATTACTCCGCCGTTTGTGGACCGATTTTTAAAATTCTTTTTTTGTTCGTATGCTTATACTCCCGAGGTGGTCCCATTGTCACCAAATCAGGATCTGATGATGGGATCCCAGGGAAATCGAGGGGAACTCTCAAATTTTATAGGCACACACATTGATTTTCTTATAGTTTCTGAAGCGTAAGAGATATTTATGCATAGAAATCATCATTTCATGTTGCTGAGCTGATGATGGAAGGTACTGCGACAGTGAGGAGTTGAGAGCAAATTCTTTCAATAAATAGTTTTTTATTCGAAATCTTATATTCCCGAGGTGGTCCAACTGTCACCAAGTCAAAGTCTGATGAGGGGATCCCAGAGAAATCGAAGGGAACATTCAAATTTTATAGCACAACAAATGATTTTCATATTTTTACAAAGCAAAACAGACGTTTGTGTATAATTATCGTCATATCATGTTGCTGAACTGATGATGGAAGGTACTACGACGGTTAGGAGTTGAGAGCAAATTCTTTCAATAAATGGTTTTTTGTTCGAAATCTTACATTCCTGAGGTGGTCCAACTGTCACCATGTCAAAATCTGATGATGTGATATTAGAGTAATCGAGGGAAACACTGAAACTTAATAGGCACACACATTCTTTTAGTCATATTTTTAACATAATACAAATATTTATGTCTGGTAATTATCACCTGCTGTTGCTTAGCTGATGATTGAAGGTACAACTCCTCAACGGTTAAGAGCTGAGAGCAAATTCTTTCTTTAATTTATACGTTCAGGTGGACGGATAGTAGTATTCTTTCAGACTTTTAGATGGCTATTAGATAAACATGATTATGAAAGGTAAATCTGTTTAAAGTTTAGAAGTTAAGTGAAAAAATTTCCAATTATGCTAATACATAGAGAATTATTAAAATTACTAAAAAGAGTGAAATAAATTAAGTTTTTAACAAAAAATAGAACCGACTTCAAACGGTAAAAAATAAAATTATTCAGTAGGTACCTACTTCTTCTTGCTTATGGTAATGACTCTTAAAACTATTTTTGAAGTCGGGCCCTTAGTAAATGTCGTACCATTCGTTTGGCACTAGTGTTTTGCCAGTTTCGTTAAAACTGGACAAAGTTGTAAACATAAAGTCCAAAAGTCATCAGTAATCAGTCAGTTAGATGTCCAAGTAAAGCCAATGTCCAAAAAAAGCTACTTTACAAGAATGTCTCTAATGGAGTTTGGAGAATGGAGACAATCGGAAAAAACGTTGCCGCGATGTTATTTTACTTCACAACACTCGCATACTGCTAATAACCCATATCAAACAAAATGCTGACAATTTTATCCGATATAACTCAAAAAATACACCAAGTTTATGAAAATAAAATAAGAGCTGCCAAGTTCCCGCCAAAATTCCTTCTACTTTTTTTTCTTCAATTATGGCATCGCAAACTCTGCATATTGCCAGCGTCAAGTGTAACTTTTGCATCACGTTTTTGCCAGTTTCGGTGAAACTGGAAGAGTAATAATAGGTAAAGTCAGTAAGTCGTTAATAATCAGTCAGTCAAGTCAGTCAGACATTCAAGTAAAGCGATGGCTTCTTTACAAGATCGTGACCAATGGAATTTTGGAAGCAAGCCGAAAAAACATACTTTCTCACTGTTATTTTAATTTACAACACTCGTGCACTTTAATTAACCTATATCGAACAAAATGCCATCAAATTTATCCGATATAACTCAAAAATACACCAAGAAAGTAAAAATAAAACAAGAGCACAATATGTCTTTTTCGACTTCCCGCCAAAACTCCTCCTTCTACTTTACGAATGACGTTTCGCTCATTTGACCATTTTGTAATATCGACGAGTGATCATTTACAGTATCCAGATTTTGGCCGTTTCGCTGAAACCGGGCGATATACCTATTAGACAAAGTCAAATCACTTCTCAGTAATAATTAATCAGTCAACCTACTATCTAATCAACCTACATCGAACAAAATGCCATGTACCTACTTTATCCTATACTCAAAAATACACCATGAAAATGAAAATAAAACATAGCACTTTTCAACTTCCCATTAAAACTCCTCGTAATTTTTGTGGCCTAGTGCGAGTCGGACTACCACAAAGAGTTCCGAAGAAAAAATCACAGTCGAATTTTTTCTACGGAACTTTTTGTGGTAGTAACTTTATTTTTCATAGTTTTTTCAATAATATAACGTGAAGCGATTCGTAAATAGGTATATAAATAAATAAATAAAAATAAATAATTAAAGTAAAATATATCTAGGTACTTATGTATATACCAAGTTTCAAAATTATAATGGCGGCTCCACATTAGTGCCGTAAATTCACGGCAAGATTTACGGCAATCCCCTCTATATTCATGGGATTACCACTTAGTGGCCGATCCACATTAGTGCCGTGAAGCGCGAAAAACGTGACGTTGACGTCGGAGTGAACGTAAATGTGGATGGTCTTCACGCACGTTCAAGCAGGCAGGCAGGCTCAAAATACCGATTTTGATCGGGGAACAGGCGTGAAGAGAAGACGCGTAAAGCCCTTGAAAACCATCCACGTTCACTATCTAATGTGGAGACGCGATATCAAACAGACTTGACAAAATTTATAAGGGTTCTGTTTTTGCCTTCCGCTACGGAACCCTAAAAACGTCCTGATTTAGGCCCATATCACTTATACATATAATTATTAGGTGTACGAGCTACTGCACATACACGTGACTCAAATAATGCTTAATGGGGTTTTTCGTATGTAGGTTACTTGCATACATATACATCATTCATACTCGCATAATTTCACAATAATCATTTTTACTCTTTCTATGAAAATAAATCAGTGTTAAACCGGCACTCATCGGGTTTGGATTTCTTTACGCTGCCTTACCCCTACTTAAAACTGTCTTAAACTGTCCTATTAGTTCCTATAACGTAGTGAACGATACAGTTTTGTGGCCAATCGGCCTCCGGTATATTAGGTCCTTACTTTTACAGGCAACTATAAAATCAAATATCTTGCGTTTGATTAGGAATGCTAAATTCAAAATTATTTCTAAATAAAGTCAGAAAAATACTGTTTTAAAATTCGTGTTTCATTTGTTTTCACATCATTTGTTTGAGCTTCAACATTTCCATAACAACAAAATTGAAAATTCTCGGTATTTACGAATACGAGTTCCACCGTGGCACCAGTGCTGCAGTAACGACTCGAAAAATTAACGACGTGTACGGACCAAGCACCGCTAACGAACGAACGGGTTGTTTTTGGTTTCAAGGTTTCCGTTCTGGAAATTTCGATTTTTACAATGAGCCTCGTGGACGACCTGATACTCAAGTGAATAACGAAGAATTGAAGGTGATAGTGGAAGCAGATCCATCACAAACCACTTATGAATTAGCAGCAGCCTTTGGCGTAAGTCAAAAAATTGGATATCTGTAAGTCGATTTACGGACTATAGTGGCAGGCGCTCCTTGTATTGTGCTTTAGTTTAACGTGACAACGTCTTAACAAAACAATGAAAACCACATTAACACTTCACACACACACAACAATTTTCACTTCACTTTATAAATAGTCGACGAACGGCACAAGCCTCAACGTAACGTACAATGAGCGTAACGTTACAATGACTCATCATTTTTCGTGCGTTCAGCCGGCGTTCATCGATTTACTCATATGAGACGTTGTCACATCAAAAAAAATACATAATAAAAAATAATATTAAAATAACTGCTTTTTACTACTACATATTATTATACCAAAATAAAATAAAACAATTTTTGTCTGTCTGTTTGTTCCAGCTAATCTCTAAAACGCCTTGGCCGATTTTGATGGGCCTTTCACTGGCAGGTAGCTGATGTATTAAGGAGTAACTTAGGCCACTTTCATTTTGTCTGTCTGTCTGTTTTTTCCGGCAAATCTCTGAAACGGCTGGACCGATTTTGACAGGACTTTCACTGGCAGGTAGCTTATGTAATAAGGAGTAACTAAGGCTACTTTTATTGTGTCTGTCTGTCTGTTTGTTCCGGTTAATCTCTGAAACGGCTCGACCGATTTTGACGGGACTTTCACTGGCAGGTAGCTGATGTAATAAGGAGTAACTCAGGCTACTTTTATTTTGTCTGTCTATTTATCCGTCTGTATGTATGTTCCGGCTAATCTCTGAAACGGCTGGATCGATTTCGACGGGACTTTCACAGGCTGGTAGCTGATGTAATAAGGAATAACTTAGACTACTTTTATTTTATGAAAATTCTTAAACTAAAGTCCACGCGGACGAAGTCGCGGGCGGCCGCTATCCTTCATACGCTTCTTCCACCAACGAATCAATACCTGTCACAAAGCGGGCTATTGCTGACGGTTGTGTCTCAACGACTTCGTTTAAAAATTGGTTTGCAGCGCTTACCTATAGATATGATACTTTTATGTTTAATAGCGATCCGTTCTTCTTATCTTAATTTTTAAATAATATTTTAACTGCTTTCCTTTTATTAATTTAAGAGAGGGTTTCAGTAGCTTATTTAATGAGAGCTAAGAATGACGCGAAACTGGTTACGTACAGCATATTATTGGTAATAAGATCGAGGACTTCATACGCAATGCTGTTGATAATTTTAAATAAAAAAATAAGGAACAAATTTGCGAAGTGTATTCACTTCATGCTAATGATCCTTTTTAACGCGGGTGAAACCGCGGGGCACAGCTAGTACTTAAATATATTTTTGAATCTCGGAAATGGCTCCAACGATTTTGATGTTTAGTTGGTTGAGGTTTAGTTTGATGGTTTTGGGGGTATTAAATCGATCCCGCTTAGTTTTATTTTTAGAAATTTAAATTTTTTTTAAAAATCAGCGATAATCAACATAAATATATACTGAAAAATATGACTCTTCCTGACATCTATTGGAGAGTATTAATAATATTGTGGCGGAACGCCGCCAAACGCCATCCGCCAATCCGACGTTCAAAGAAATGACAATGTCGATTTAAAAGAGCTCTATGAAAATTTCGTGCATTCAATTTAAGCTTCCTTAGCCGAATCCTTGCGTGAGCTGACTGCGGAACTAGAGACCCGGGTTCAAACCTCAAACAAAACCATATTGTGTATATTTTTTGTGAAAATATATATTTTTATGGAGCTATTCCAGATGGCGTTGTTAAGTAACACTAAGCTAATGAGTGTTTCGTTTGATACTGAACCCTGAACCAAGAAAATAAATTGTTTTTATCCGATTTTTATTAATTAACACGCTTTTATTAGCTTGACCTGTATGTATGTAACGGAATCTTTTAACTTCATTTTCACTTACTTCTAGGAGTCTGATTTAAGTACTTGAAAATTTGCAGGGGTCAAGGGCCGATGACAATACAATAATCTCATAACTTTATATTAAAGTCCTAACTAGGATCATCAGGATAAAAAATATATACGAGGTGCAGCTGATAAGTTCGCGGCCTAAGGTACTAAATTTATATTTTTAACACGTAATAAAGTTTTATATTTTTAACACGTGTAAGCGTCTGATTAACTCGAAAATTTGCAAAGGGGTCAAGGGCTGATGACAATGCAACAATATGAGAATAAAAATCCAACTAAAAAATTTAAAATAAATAATGTAGTTTAAAAAACTAAAAAACACGCTTTTGTGAAAATACGAACCAAAAAATAAGAAGAAAATGTACTTATTTCACTGTAAAAAAAAGTGTGGGGTGGTTTTTAATTTAAGATGAGTACTATTGACACCATGCACCCCACGCTTTTTTTACAGTATAATACATTTTCTTATTTTTTACTTTTTAGTTCGTATTTTCACAAAAGCGTGTTTTTTAGTTTTTTAAACTATATTATTTATTTTAAACTGACGTTTTGTATCAGTAACCTAAACGAACTTATCGAATTCGTTGAGACCTCAGGTTGAGACAGATGTTTAATTTTTTCCAATATCAAGAGACTGTGGACTGTGTAGAGTTTTTTCGTGTACCTAGTAATAGTAGTAAAATTTTCTGACAGGTAGGTAGGAACTGTTAATTTAAAATCATTTGCAAAAAAAAAGTAATCGCAGATGGTTGATTGGATCGCTACGAAAGAATGAATGTGTAAATTAATATCCCACCATAAACATAAATGTAAAAAAGGAGAGCCAAGTTCAATACAAAAATTATACTTGGCTGTAGGCTTTCGCCGCAAAACGAATGGAGATCTAAAATGAGTGCCAAGTTCTATGTAAAATCCAAATAAATATGTATTTATAGGAACAAAATAACATTATGAACAAGTATTAAACTCTATTTCTTTGCTTTATTGGACACCTATAACAATTGCTGTTATTTAAAAATGTGAGATCTTAAAGTAGATTGGATTTGTCTAGGCCAGTTTTCATTACATCAGTCATTTTATAAAGTTATTCAACATTTATATTTATATATAACCGTATGAGGCTATGGGTCTTGCGGCAGAGGACTTTTTTGATTGTCTTCTTAAAAGGCTTTAAAAGCAGGAATTGAATCTTTATTGGGATTTTATTATATATCCTAATGGACCACCCAATAAAAGAAGAGCTTTATATGGAGCTGGCATTTCTCTAGCACCTAAGTTATAAATTGCGCGAATAGCCCTTTTCTGCAAAATAAAAATTGATTCAGTATCAGCCGAATTGCCCCACAGTAAAACGCCAATAATTTAACGGTTTTGAAAAAAGTACCTAGGTATATAGAAATCTTTAGAAGAATTTCAACCACTTGCAATCCTTTTGCTTGTTGATTGATGATTCAGGAGAGACATGGGATTCTTTAAAACTAGGTAATAGGTTTTAAACTGCTCTGCCTTATGGCACATTAATTCATGCCTGACACTACCTGATAATGTTTTTTGTTCTATTATGTTTAAATTTTGCTTGTTACGTACGAGTCTCGAGTACAGCTCAATCATTGAGCCTTTGCATTGAGCAATGCCAAGCGTCGACCGTCGTCCGTCTCGTCTCAGGAGCCGACAAAACGCGTCATCGCTTACTATTACAATTATAGGTGCGCATACATAAACGAAGCGGTGGCAGCATTTGAGCTTTGTTTACATGTGTGGCGGCTCATATGTACACGTGTGTTACGCTCACTATCATTTAGTTAAACGCACACAAGTTGACTACAGCGTATGGTCACGCCTTCCAATTGAGCACACGACTGTAACTAGACAGATTATTTATATGTAGCGAGGCAGACAGTACACAGTGTACACCGTCTGTACGTACCGAGTTGCTAGTGTGCGGCGACACAGGGCAGCAGCCGGTGCACCGTCGTCGTCAGTACCGTCACCCGCCCGTTCTCCCCGCTACGCTACTGCGAACGAACACCGCGGCGCGGCGCGGCCGCGTCCGCGTCATTGAACAACAAGACTCGCTCGATGGCAGGCGTCCTCCTGCCAATATGAATAAAAGAGTTCATTGCAACTCTAATACAATATACGCGATAGTGGAATTTATATGTTATCTTTGTGTTACAAATTATTTATTTTTAAAGTGTTATTACATTGAACAGATATTATTTATTAGTGAATGATAGTTAGTTATTGTAAAAGCGTTTTACGGGTGTCATAATCTCCGTGTGTTGTCCTGTGAATGTTTTGTTTTTTGAAAATTCTAAGCTTGTGGCAATGCAAAATACGAAAAATGAGTGCCAGTGTTGTAACTATGATAGAGTGATCATCTGTGATCGATTTGTGTAGTAGTGAGAACAGCGGTGTGCCATCGGAGTTTAGACGAATACATCCCTATCATCTGTGGAGGCGTGCATAATCGTGGACAGCACTATTTCAAATAGTAAGTGAAAGCATAAAAACTTGATAAAACATCAAGTCGAATAGGTACGACATAAACTTGTAATTAGGAAACAATTTGTATTTACAAACTCCGTAAGGAACTAGGATGACGGTATATGCAACCAATATGTAGGAGAAAAGAGAAATGAGGACAGGAAGGATTAAGGTTCACTGTAAATGTAGTAGAGGATTATGTTTGCAATAAAAGCGAGCCCGAGGCCCGGAGCGGCGGTGCGGGGCGGTCGCCGCGGGCCGCGAGACGGCGGGACCGTGCCAAGTGATAAGAGCCGTGCCGATAGCGACGTCACGCCCAGACGTTGTTTGTGTGAATTTAAATAAATTTTCATGACAGACAGTTAGTTCCGTAATCACCTCTTGCGATAGTCATGACATGCCAACTCGATAATATCTGCATATCTCGACAAAACCATATAAGTTTCTTGTTTTTAATTTATTTTATTTGAATTTCACAATAGACCAGTTGAATATTCAGAATTAAATTTTGGATCTTGTAAAGATTATAATTAATTATTATGTAGCAAGTATTATTCAACTAACATGTAGGACATTACATATAAAGGGGTTAAACTGATATGATACCAAAGATATTGGAAAATACAGATCTCAGCCTCAGATCAAATAAAGTGATACATAAGTTTTAAGCACGCAATCCACATTACACAAGGAACAGGGTCAATGTATCATGAAACAAAAGTCAAAGGTAACATTATTACATACCTACCTACCTAACATAATTAAAATTATTGTGTTACCAAGAGTATGATGAAGGATTAAGGAAAGAATAAGTATGTGGTCTTACAAAAATATTTTTGATTAATGCTACAAATCTATTATATTAAATGTTATTATTGTGGCAAATGCATTAGGTGCCCATGGTTTTACCTGCTTTATAGTGTGATGTTTTAAATCAATGATATCTATATGACAAGATCTCAATTACCTAATTAAAATTCACTCAACATGATTTTCTTTATTAATCAGTTAGTGTAGTATCAACCTTAAGACTAAGTAAGCTTAAGACTAAATTATACAACTAGGTACTTACATCTATGTCATACTTTCACTGTAGTATAGTACCTAGGTAGGTACATCTTTAAAAGTAGTTATTTAGTCTTATACATAGTTTCTTTAGTTACTATCAATGTGCTGTTAACTTGACTCTAATAGATGCTAGTACTTACTTTTGAGAATCTTAATCAATGAAATGCCATTTTAAAAGCATATCAATTCTATCAACCCTTAGGTACATAATAGGTAGTCCCTGTAGCTTCGGGATTAAGAATAGAGCTACAGTATCCCCTGCCTGATCGTAAGAGGCAACTAAAAGGGGGCTTCTGGGTTTGTGGGCGGTCAGAGTGAGAGCTCGATCCGGCCAGCCAGCAGCCCTGGGAAGGGTTGCGGTGTGTGTGCGTGGCCTCGGCATTGTAAGGTGCAGGAGAGCAAATCTGCTCACCGGAGATGGGCCCATTCTGGGGCATCGTACATAGAGGACACCAGTGCATTCCGCTGGAGATCCCGGAGTCCTCCCCAAGCGCAGAGGCAGCCACCGAGGGGGTTTTAGTCCGGTCAAATCCCACATAACCCGGTAGCCTCTCCCAAGGTGCCGGATACCGTTTGAAGGTCTCCCCCGATACCAAAAAAATAGGTAAATAATAGGTGTCTGAAGTACCATTAGCACTTTTTTTCATCACATCACACATATTGAATTTGTACAAGATGATTACTTATATATTGTTAAATACAACAAAACGAGGTATTCAGCTGATTTAGCATTGCATTGCTGTTGAAGGAATTTCAAAATATAACAATAAATATAGCTGACTGGCTCACCATTACTATTGGGGAGGTTAAAGCTTACTCTGTCCAATGTAGGTTGGTGGAGCAATAAATTTGAATATTAAATAATAAATTAGCATAAATATGTCATAGAAAAAATTGCTACTCCAGAGATAACTAGGTACCTTTTTGTTACCACTGTCATTTTATGTTGTTTATGGTGCATGATAGAGAATTGTATAGTCATGAAAATAGACTATAAATAAATACAAGTTACCCAAGCTCACAGTTCCACATACTGCTTTTTAATATTTTGTAGTATTCTCATATATACATATTTAGATTTTTTTTGTTATAATGTCAAATCAAATAAATAAAAAAGTAAAGATGGAACACTGTGATCAACAAAGTGAGCATACACATGATGCACACATAATACATATGTGTACAATGAAACTGCACCTTGCTTTCCCAGTGAATATTGCAGTGCATTGAGCAAAATTATGTCAATAAAATAATAATTTACAAGGAAAAAAGTTTTTACCAAAAAAATATTAAACTACCTACAATAACTTTTTTATTTACTTAACCTTAACAAAATAATTAAACTGCCTACAAGTAATAAAAATAAAATTGTTAAGTCCTTTGCAAGTATCATCATACTTTTTCCTATTTATAAAATAATATTGACTCTTAAATTGTTGTTAGTTGTGAAATGTTGTATTGTGTTGTGAAAGGATGAAATTAATAATAAATTCAAAATTATTATTGCAACAATTACCCATAAACACATGTTTACAAAACCGGCTTCACTTTGTTGTTTTCTGAGTTACTTTCATGTTTACTTCTTTATTTAATATTTTTAATCTATTAATTTAGCTATATATAATTTTTTGGAACAGATCATGTCTACGTTAGATAAGAAAAAACAAATCTCAGCTCTGTATATGGATATGACTAGGGCATTTGACTTTGTAGATCATGAGCTATTAATAGACAAATTAGAGAAATACGGCGTTAGAGATAATGCTTCACAATGGATAAAATCTTATTTAAGTAACAGAAAACAAATAACTGAAATTAAACGAGTTGACAATGAAACAAAAACGGAGGAAAAGTACTTATCTCAACCCAGGGATGTAGTATATGGGGTACCTCAAGGAAGTATCCTCGGTCCGTTGCTTTTTTTAATATATATTAATGATTTTCCAAAAGTCATCGAGCAACCAATGGTTCTCTTTGCTGATGACAGTACAGTTATATTTCCAAATGATAATCCAAGTACATATGAAACGAATATAAATAATGCCCTTGAATTATTAGTAGATTGGTTAAATAACAATAATCTTAAAATAAACCTTGAAAAGACAAATGTAATGACATTTAAAAATCGTATATCTTATGGGAGATCTGTAAATATCAATTATAGAGGGAAAACCATATGTGAAACCGAAAATATAAAATTTTTAGGCTTGTACATTGATAATAAGCTCACATGGAGACTACACATGGAACATGTATGTAAAAAACTTAACAAATTCTCTTTCGCTCTTTACAAATTGTCAAAAATAGTAAATAAATCAGCGGTATTAAGTGCGTATCATGCGTATGTTGGTGCAACTCTTAGGTATGGTCTTGTATTTTGGGGTAATGCAACGGGTATTGAAACAGTTTTTAAAGCGCAAAAAAAATGTATTCGGTCAATGTGTCAACTACGACAGACAGACACATGCAAGCCACACTACCAAAGTTTAAATATATTGACGCTCCCTTCGTTATATATCTATGAAATATGTGTAATGGTCAAAAACGACATTTCTAAATACAACACGTTAAACTCAAAAAGACATAAAAATAAACTATGCGCAATAGCCTCTAAAACTAAACAATATCACAATAGCGTCTTTTGCATGGGACCAAAAATATATAATAATTTACCAGACTTTCTTAAAACCAAAAGTTATAACGAATTTAAAAGAGAACTAAAAACACATCTAATTAAAAAAGCGTACTATTCGGTCACTGAGTTTATTAACGATAAATAAATAAATTAATAAAATATAAGAAATAAAATAACATAAATAAAATGACTAATAAATAATTTTGTCCGCGGCATAAAAGCCTGGGAGGTTTTTTTTTCGCCAGCTTTTTTTCCTCTCAGTGTACAAAACCCATCCTGGTGGGTGCCCAAAGCTGATGACGGCGAACCCCGTATGGTTCAAATAAAATAAATTATTATAAAAAGCACAAAATTGGGTTTAAGTCTAATTAATTAAAACTGTAAAATATAAAACTACTTTAATGTTTCTTATGTACCCTTCTGTAATAGTTATTTTAAGAATTTATGTTTACATTATGTTAAGTCATTAAAATAATTATTTTATTTAATATAATAAAATTTGTACACCCTAAGGGGTAAATATGGAGCTCTAAATATTTTGTAAAACCTTTTTCACCCATATTTGTGCAAATAAAATATTTTCATTTCATTTCATTTCATTTCATTTCATTTAATCTGAGGTTATATTACCTATACAACTTTTTAACAAAAAGAAACCATCTTCAAACTGTAAAAAATAATATTGTTCAGTACTTCACATTTGATACTTTTCCTTGCTAATGGTAGTGACTCTTAAAACTGATTTGTAGTTGGTGCCCATTCAGAGCGAAAGGTACTCCATTTTGCTAAGGGCCAGACTCTAAAATAGTTTTAAGAAAAGTATCAAATGCGAAGTACTGAATAATATTATTTTTTTACAGTTTGAAGGTGGTTTTTTCTTTTTGTTAAAAAGTTATATACCTAATTTCACTCATTTTAGTACCTTTAATTTAATAATTCTGTATTATTTAAGCATAATTGGCGAAATTTCCATGTATGTTTGCCTATAAAATTTGAGAGTTCTCCTCGATTTCCCTCAGATCCCATCATCAGATCTTGACTTGGTTACAGTTGGACCATCTCGGGAACATAAGTTTTTGAGCAAAAAAACATTTATCGAAAGAATTTTCTCTCAACTCCTTACCATCGTAGTGCCTTCCATCATCAGCTCAGCAACATGAGATGATAATTACTATGCACAAATATCAATTTTGGTTCAGAAAGTATAAGAAAATTAATATGTGTGCCTATCAAATTTGAGAGTTCCCCTCGATTTCCCTGGGATCCCATCATCAGATCTTGACTTGGTGATAATGGGACCACTTCAAAAGTATAAGCTTTGGAACAAAAAAAGAATCATCAAAATCGGTTCATAAACGACTAAGTTATCTGCAAACAAACATAAAAAAAGAAAAACCGGCCAAGTGCACGTTGAACTCACGCACGAAGGGTTTATTTATTTATTTTATTTAATAGGTTCACCAACAGTTTTAACATGGTTTAAAATACTTATCACTAACATAATGTGTTTTGCTACATGAAAAACCAATTACCTAGGTAAACACAGCTTACTCCAAAAATAAAATAATGCGTAGGCAATTGCGCACTTTGAAATAAGTACAATTGTGTATAAAAGTGGTAAAAACGTTCCGTACCATTATCTATAAAAATTCACGTTTATTGTATGAGAGCCCCCTAAAATATTTATTTTATTTTATTTTTAGTATTTGTATAACAATAGCTACAGGGGGTTCAGAAGTTACAGGGGGGCCAACATTTTACCACTTTGGAAGTGTCTCTCGCGCAAACTATTCAGTTTAGAAAAAAAATATATTAGAAACCTCAATATCATTTTTGAAGACCTATCCATAGACACCATGGGTGGGGTATGGGTTTGATGAAAAAAAAATTTTTGAGTTTTAGTTCCAAGTATGGGGAACCCTCAAAATTTATTGCTTTTTTCTATTTTTGTGTGAAAATCTTAATGTGGTTCACAGAATACATCTACGTACCGAATTTCAACAGTATAGTTCTTATAGTTTCGGAAAAAAGTGGCTGTGACATACGGACGGACAGACAGACATCACGAATCCATAAGGGTTCCGTTTTTTACCATTTGGCTACGGAACCCTAAAAAAGAAGCATATATACAGTCTAATTGAGAAACCTCCTTTTTTGAAGCCAGTAAAATATGTAAATATATTTGCTTAATGAATTTAAAACTTTCCTTGGTTATCAATTCCATGTTCCCTTATTTCTGTTTATATGAGTTCTGACATAAGAGCTATAGGAGAAAAACTCCCAGCAGTAATCTTTTATGTGCCAGTTGTTACTTATGTATTGCAAACATATTATTTATGTGTTTTATCAGGCATGGAAGCTGAAAAAATAAATGCTTTGATAGTTATTTTATTTACTCAATAATTATCAAGCATTTTAGGATGTACATACATTCTAATAAAAAAAATTAATGATTTATAAATCATTTTTATTTGTAAAACTGATTGTGTAGTTTTATTATACTAAACATGCTCAGTTAGATTTTTACACTAAGCTAGAATCAATAGCTTAGTTTAGATAGTTAAATAATAAAAAATCGACATAAAAGTGCTAACTAATGCTAACTCCAAAAACTGAGAGGGATTTAGGCCATAGTCCACCACGCTGGCCTAGTATGGATTGGTGGACATCATACCTTTGAGACATTATGAGTTTCTCTCAGGCATGCACGGCGATGGAAAACATCGTATATCACAATATTGTCCATCACTGTGGAGCAGCAATGAAATACGCACATTACAAATTTCATTGTGTCAGATGTGCGCGCTCCAAGGATTTGTATCCAGCACCTGCTGCATCGCAGGCCGCGGTCCTTACGACTCGGACATCGCCTCTCAATAACTACTAAAACCAAAAATACATACATAAATAAGTCTACCTAGCATAGTCTATAGAGTCTACCTATATTTTAAGACTTATATTTTTATTATTTTGATTTTGATTTGCTTCTGCTTTCTCTGTTGCTTTTATTTTGAACAGTTGTCCCCTTACACCCTCTATCGGCAGAGTTCACCTTGATAACACTGGTCCAATATGTTTTTTTTCTTGCGCTCGAGATCTACTGAATATATCATTATATAGGTATGCAAAAATATTATATTAAATTAATTTCTACTTCCGTGTCGGGATTAAAAAAATATTTGCTTATTTAAAATTATTAATACTACTTTTTTCCCTGACTGAAACTAATGGTACAGACAAAGTTATTGAAAATATTTCATTTCAATCACAATACATTTGAATATCAACCAAGGTTTACTTACAGTTTTTAAAAGCACCACTTTAATTAAAATTGTTAGTGTGGTTTCATGATAGTTAAGACAATAAGCACTATCTATCAAATCTAACTTAATGCAATAAAGAGATTTGTATGTTTGTAAAGACTAAACTCAAAATGTACTGTATTGATTCCAAAAAATCCGTAAGTATTATAGCACTAAGTCAAAGTTTTTTAATCTTACTAAAGCAAAAAAGACATGTGTGTTTCATTATCATCATGTGACGTTGCTGAGCTGATGATGGAAGGTACTACGACGGTTAGGAGTTGAGAGCACATTCTTACAATAAATGGTTTTTTGTTCGAAATCTTACCTTAGAAACCCTTAGTAAAATGTCCTGTCTTAGTAAATATAGTGTACCTTTCGTTCTGAATGGGCACGAGTCATTACCATAAGCAAGAAGAAGTAGGTACTGTCCCACTGTCTGTACTGTCGGTGCCCATTTAGAACGAATGGTAGGTACGACATTTTAGTAAGGGCCCGACTCCAAAAATAGTTTTAAGAGTCATTACCTTAAGCAAGAAGAAGTAGGTACTGAACAATTTTATTTTTTACCGTTTGAAGTCGGTTCTATTTTTTTGTTAAAAACTTAATTTATTTGGAGAGGTGTTCCTTTTGCCACTGCATGATTCTTGGTTTGATTAAGGTTCGTAGTGATGAACCCAATGAATACGTAAAACGAATAAATCTTTAAGTAATTTATACGGGAAGTGAATAAGTACTTACTTTTGTTTAGAAAAAAATATGATCTTTCACTGATGCACTCAGCTGATGCATGTAACTTTCTCAGCATTTTTCATTAATAACAGTCCATAAAGACTTAAGCGAACTAAGTAAATTGCATTATAAAAATTGCATTTTCACAATCATCAATTATTATCATAAATGTTCATAATGGGGCAAATCTACGATATATACATCTGTCCGATAAAAATGTGTTTTCGTTTCTGTCTTAAGTGTGCGGCTTAAAGAATCATAAAATAATTGCTTGGCATGTAGGTATCTACTTATTATACTTATACTTACAGCTGTTTGCTGTTAACAAGTAATTGAAACCACAAAACCTTATTATTACCCATTAGTCAATAAGACCCTGGGCGTAGCCGTATGCACAGCGTTCTCTCACTCGAGTCTCAGCTCTAAATGTAAACTTTAGAACACATAGGTATTTCCAAATAATGCCAACAGTATGCCAATGGCTTTCAATCTGAAAAAAAAACAACGGGTTGCACTCCGGTAGTGCCAGCAGAAGTGAATACCTACTTGAATATTAACGTTGTGCATTTTTGATATTTTGGAATGGTTAGGAAATAATTTCGCACGAATTGAATTTTATTATCAGTATTATTTTTCATCTAGTATTTTCAGTAGGTTTTCATCTAGTATTTTTATAAACTACTCACTGATTTTCTTTCACTATTTCTTCGTCACTTTTTTCATTAATAGATGCACTTTGTTCAATGTCCATATTTTAAATATTTGATATAAACGAATTTTACAAGTATAGACAGTCGAGCCATCAGCTGTCACTCCTCCGTCTTACGAATATTCGATTAGGCCACGTGTCCTGACGCGAGTTTAACATTTTTTTTCCCATCCCAAAAAAAGTGCACAACGCCGCTAAAGAAGTTTTCACTTCAAAAAATACAAGTTCATTCTAGGCGAGATCACCACAACTTAAATAAAACCGGACAAGAAATGGTGCGTACCATTAAGTATAGATCTATAAAAGTACTTTAGATTCAATTTCAAATTTATTTCAATTCTTATAGGTTTTTCTGTAATAGGTATATAAGCAATGAACTATATTTTGTATTTTTTTCCAAAATGTTTGATTCAGTATATTTTTTGATACCTGTATATAAACATATTATTAGTGTTGAGCAGGGCCACATAAATGAGAGTAGTGTGTTGTGACTTACAGATGCTATCGGTACAAGTGCCGGGGTGCGCGGGCATGGAGCGGCTGGGCGCGCCGGGGGGACCGCGCCTACGACACGACCACAGGCACCATCACACCTCATTGTGAGTATCTATATAAATTAACAATGCGTGCGCAGTTTTCTTGCTTGATTCAGCCTAGGAAGTAGTACCACCGCCATCACCATTGGGCGATTATCGGTACAATCTCCTTACAAGCGTCGCACTGAATACGACCTGAGACAAGAGATGACCTTGCTTTGGTTCAATGTAATGTCCAAAGGCTGCAGCGACTATATATCACGGGATGGTTCAGGTGGTGTAAGCGTGACAGGGAAACGATTGGTAGTGATTTGTAGTCAGAGATAAAGCTTAGAGCTGGCACCTAAATCCTGATATCAGAATAAAATTGATGATTGTCGTCAATAGCCGCAAGATAAAATTTTATATTTATAACAGATAGGCTACATAAAACAAACATTTTTATATAATGTAATTTTAATTACATGTTCAAAACAATGTACAAAACATAATTAACTCTGAATGATGCTGTGGTATGATGGCTATCAACAAGCAACATAAAATCTTCTGATTTTTGAGCACGCCTCTTTCAAGATGCTGTTAAAACATCTTTAATCTTCTTCGCCTGTTAGCGTTCTTGTATCACCGTTACACATACATACATACATACATACATTACTCTAAGTTTCGCTTTTGTATTTTGTTCCCTATTTATTCCCCTGTTAGCGTCCTTGCCTCATCGTAACTCACACATTCCTCTAAATTTTGTTTTTTATATTTTGTTCCCTGTTATTTATTCCCGTGTTAGCGTCCTTGCCTCACCGTAATAACACACACATTCCTCTAAGTTTGGTTTTTTATATTTTGTTCCCTGTTATTTATTCCCGCGCGTTCCTCGTGGACCTACCGTTGTTCCCCTGTTAGCGTCCTTGCATCACCGTAACACATATTATATTCCTCTAAGTTTCGTTTTTTTTTATTTTGTTCCCTGTTATTTATTCCCCTGTTAGCGTCCTTGCCTCACCGTAACACACACATTCCTTTTAAGTTTCGTTTTTTTATATTTTTTTCCCTGTTATTTATACCCGCGCGTTCCCCGTGGACCAACCGTTGTTCCCCTGTTAGCGTCCTTGCATCACCGTAACACATACATTCCTCTAAGTTTGGTTTTTTATATTTTGTTCCCTGTTATTTATTCCCCTGTTAGCGTACTTGCATCACCGTAACACATACATTCCTCCAAGTTTCGTTTTTGTATTTTGTTCCCTGTTATTTATCTATTTATGTTATTACTTTTACGACTGTACATAGCTACAGTTGCCACAACGAATCTTTGTTCTTCTGAAGTAAGTTGCAACACCGCACGTGTTGCTGTGCGGAGAAGTATTTTGATTGGTTTAAAACAATTTTTGGGTTCTGCGCAGGTTCTAGCACAGTTCCGAAAGACAAAGTTCCGCTGTGAGAACTGTACTCTTTTACGGGCATTATTTGCATAGCCAGTCTCTTTAACTGTATATTTAAACTATTGATTTCCAGGGAATGGGAGAAGCAGCAGAGGCTGCAGGCGATGGTGGGTCGTCTGCAGGAGATGGTGGAGCAGGAGACGCGCGCACGTTCCGCTGCCGCTGCGGAGCGCCTCGGCCTGCCGCCGAGCATACAGCTGCCCGACGGAGAGTACGGACAGGACGCCCATTTACAATTACGAGTTCCTTATCAGGTCCGTAAGTACTTTGAATTGAAACTTTTGTTTATATTATGTATTTATGTTAGTATCTCTTCAGTTTTGGTTAGAGGGGGAAAGGCTAGACTGCTCCTTTTTTACTCCATCCAAAATTTGCTCGCTGTACTGATCGAACTCTGCATGGGTGGCAAGCCCGCAAACGTACTTTTTAGTTGCCTCTTACGAGGGGTATGTTTCCTCAAGTTTATGCATTTACTTGCTTAACACAACCCAATAATCTCTTTAAACGAAAAACTTTTTTTTCTGGTGCTTCTTTTTTGTAATTTAAGCAAACACTTTACTTAGGATATCGAATAGATTTGGGGAGATTTAGCTAGCTTTGCAAAGTCTAAGTGCACAAAAACTACAGCGCATCTGGAGGACTCCATGCTCCCGTAGTCTCCACTTCAATAATTACCTTGTAGATTCAATCATTCGAAATTGTCCTAGGAAAGCCGATGATAAGTGACTTTCTGTGCGTATGCCATGGGAAAGGAAATTATTGTCTAGACTGTCTGTCTGCCGTCTGGCACGTCCAGCAATAAACAGTAGACAGACGTATTTTTTAAATAACATGAAACAATTATAACATAAGCTGTATTGCAATTTCAGCAAGCCGAGCTGACGAGAAGCACCTTCCAGCCACCGCCGAACAAGTGCGTGAGCGACGTGCCCGAGTGGGCGGGCGCGGCGGACGCGGGGCCGCGGCGCGGGGCCGGCGCGGGCGGTGCGGGCGGCAAGAAGGACGGGCTGCTGCAGAAGGCCACGCGCTGGTGGGTACGCATGGGCGCGCGGCCGCCGCCGCCCTTCCTGCCGGCCAGCGCGCCGCCGCCCTGCGTCATGGTGCCGCGCCGCGCCGCGCCCTCGCCGCCGCCCGATGCGTGACGTCGCCGCGCCTCCGCACCTCTCTATCATATCACGCTTACATTCCATTATCGGGACGATCAGACTCGCCGAAGTGCACGCGCGTCCCGAAGTATTATAGACTTGGTAATTTATTTATTTGGGACTCGAGGCCGCGACGGGCCGCGGAGCGCGAACGCTTATTTTGTGATATGTGCGACAGGGTCGTGTTGTGACAGTGTGGACCGTGTGGACCGTTCGGTGAGTGACGTGAGGGTGGGCGGCGCCAGCGCGGCGACCGACCGCCGCGTGCATAACTAGTCTTAATACTTTAATCGGTTTAGACTTAGAGGTAATTGTTTCTATTGAAATATTATGAAATGAGACGAGGTTTCACTGCCCGCTATTTGTGTTATAGGTGTGTATGACGTTGCATAGAGTATGCGTCCGTGTTCCTCGCACTGTCGTTGAGTTTCGCAAAAAAAACTAAGACTGAAATAAAATAAAAAAGATAACGCTATAAAGTCTACATTGAAGTATGTTGTCTTAGGTAAAATTAATTCAAATAGAAACAATTAAAGTATATAATATTTAAAGAATCTTTCGATTGTAACCTTCAATGATATTGTATATTATGAAAAAGGTCAGTCAATAATGAGCTAATTATGTCTTGCAGTGTACAGTTTCATGTTAAGTAACCTATTTTAAAGTTTTATTTCTATCCAGCAGCTATAAATCTGTGTTTAAACAACTTTTATATTTATTTATAGGAATGTATAAAATAAAGCATATCAGTACAGTTATGGCAAGGAATATTAATTTACAAAGCATAGTTACTATTTTATTGTAAATATTGTCTCTAATTTAATATAAGATTAATTATGACCAAATGCCAAAATAAACAAGGGTCATTACAATTGAGTGTTTGCTACATTCCATATTTATGTTGAAATATTTTCGATACTTACTGTACTTTTCAGTTATCTGTCCATTGAACTCACCAAGTGTTTGACTATGTTATTATTATATTGCCACAACAATACTGTTTGCTGACAATAATTGATTAGTGAGTGTATATTGTATAGAGCAATGCAGATATAGTTCATTAGAAAGTAGGCGTTATTCACGAAAGATATTGGTTGGATTAGTTATGTATTTATTGTTTATGTTATAAGGATGTGTTAGCATCCTTCGCAAATTCGAATATATTTTGTTCACAATTAGTTGATTAATATAAAATGAATAATCTAGTCCAAGTGAGAAACTTGTGTTCTGATAATTTACCGTACAGACGAAAAAATAAACAATTTAAAAGCTACAAATCTAATTTTAAGTTACAAAAATAATCGTTTAAGTATTTTATTTACCTGATTTTGTAAAGCTTCAGCAGTTTTTTTTTTTTTCCAATGTAACTTTTTTATATTTTCTTTGCAAACTCATGTAAATAGACCAACATATTTTAAATTAAATGTATTTTTTGTGTTATCATTATTGATAAAGACTTCAATCTAAGTTGGGTGCTTTTCTGCAGCAGAGTGACTTATTACCAGAGATGCTGTAAATAATAGTGTTATATAAGTGCTAAATAACGTTAAATTATATTTTAGGCCAAAGACGTCGCAACCGTTTTTTTATGATAGCTATAATAAGAAAGACGACAGCGATAGCAGGTAGCTCCGAATTATATAATAGGTATCATGGATGTAACCCTTTTTTACGTCCCAATGCTGGACACGGGTCTATCGTAAGCTATCATAGTGGCGCAAAACGCTATGATGGCAAATAAAAGCAAATGGCGATTGTTATTGTTTGAAAAATCTTTAAAAATAATCTATTAACAAGCAAGCAACAAGCAATCTATTATCAATTTATTTGTAAATAATGATTATTTGAATAACAAACAACTAATTTTTAATCACAGGACAGAATACCCACGACATAGCCATTGTAATTATACCTCAGTAAACCTTTTCTAGATTTAAGCGGGCTACTCACACACCTGCCGCAGGGGCGATCTAGGGTGTAAAGATGGGGATGACCCTTAATTGCCACCTTAATCGTGTCGTGTGTAGGCAAGCAGAGGCAATTTCCTATATCGGCCCTGCGGCAGGTGTGTGAGTAGCCCGCTTTACTGCTATCTGTTGCAGTATTGAAAAATACGGAAAAAACAAATCCACCATACAAAAATAGATAGCAGATTGCAAAGACAAAGATTTTTATTTGCACAAATATTAGTTTTTACAAAAGCTATTTGAACATATTTAGTACGCCATATTTACCTTCATGAGGTATGCAAATATTACAAAGATAAAAGAAAAAACATAATTATAACACAATTTATAAAAATGTACATTAACTAAAGTACTTTTCAAAAATAGCTAACAGATTTACTAAAGTACTTTTGGTAGAGAACTGTACAGATGAAATAATAAGAAAGTGTTACTCAATAAATTTGTAGCATCTCTGGTCAGTTACCTGATTTCATAAGCGTAAAAGGCTGACACTTCATTTCTTTTTATTTATGTGATACACAATTTAGAATCAATTTCAGTTTAAAATCAGTTACGTCTTATTACTTTTATTATCCAAATTGTTTGTATTCCTCTAACTTTTAATCTACTTTGGAAGCTTCTTTTTCTGAGAAAACATGATAACGAATCAAATTCGATGAATATTATTTAACTAAATCAACAGATTAAAAAAAAATACGAGTCTTAAAATAAATATGTACAGCGAATCGAATTTGCATTACAATGTCAGCTTTAAGTTAAAAGTTTTTTTCTTTTTGCTGTTCTATTTTTAACTGCAATTGGGTCTGTTAAATTATGCCTGTTAAAAATTAAAAATACCAGAACGCATATATTTCTTTTCTTGTTTAATATGTTTTTCAATATTGAACCAATGTTAATTGCTGCACTTAAGCGCACCTAAAGATCTTTGATGTGTTACTAAAATTATATTTAGTACCTTATTATTGTAATAGTGATTAAAGAAATTGTAGTAGAAGCAATCCTTGTACAAAATGCTGATATGATATAAAAGTTGTTTAAAATAGTTCCACAGAATAGTTATTTAATCTAGATAACAAACAATATTCCATTTGTCATATAAATAAGTAAAAGCAGAAACAAATTAAAATACTAAAAAGAAACTGCATTAAATTATGACCTACCAATAATAAACATGTAATTTTATTTCATAGAGTCCCAAACCTCTACCAATACTTTTTGTTGAATGTTATACATGGCTGCAACTAGGGTTACCAGATGAAAAACTCAAAAGTCCGGAGAAAAGGCCTGATTTCCATCAAAAAATCCTGAGATTTTTTACAGTTTGAGATTTTTTCACAAACATACATAACAATTTTAAAAAGTCGTATTATCGTTTTTATACATTGCAGATCTCGCTCACGTGTTGCATATCGGCTATCGCACTCAGAGCGTGGCACTCCCTTCCCACTTCTCTGATTAAGCATCGACTTATATAGGTTACCAAAGGAAGATAATTTATAGTTTGTTTAAATTTTATTAGAGAACTTTAAACTATAATCTGTTTTTTTATTGAAAATTCTAAAAATCCTGAGATTTCCAAAATCCGGCCACAATCCTGAGGAGAGTCCAAAAATCCTGAAATCTCAGGAAAAATCCTGATATATGGTAACCCTAGCTGCAACCCTTTTTGCGTCCCACTGCTGGGCACGCGTCTCTCCCCATTAATGGGGAGGCCTGGAGCTTACTCCACCACGCTGCTCCAATGCGGGTTGGTGGAGATGCGGGTTAGTGGCCAACCCGCTGTCGGATGTTTTCAAACCGCCCATAAGGCCTCCGACAAGGTTTAACGACTGTTATCTATCGACAACAACCGGGACCGACGGCTTAACGTGCCCTCCGAAGCACGGAAACGCGCATGAATTTTTTTTTGCCACTAGCGGTCACCCATCTCACACCCGACCGCGCCCGTTTGGCTTAGTTGCATAGATCGTTTGCGTTCTACGCTAACCGCCGGGCCATGCGCGCTTCGAATGTTATACATAATCTGACATTTTTATTACGTGAAGAAGGCATATTGTCTTTTTGTATTTGGAACATTCAAAAACAATAAACCCAAGACACAGTAGAGTAACTTCATACTATCAGCCGAATTGACACTCGCACAAAGACAACCGTCATTTACACGGCCGCTAAGGAATCATAAGGAAGGCAATAATAGTACGCAGTGCCACATTGCGCAATGGACTGAAAATCGAGTTTCATAAATTCATCTTTTGGAACGAAGTTCCTTATCGCGCGTTGAGAAAGGGGGCTAGACGGAAAAAAATAAGACGAAAAGTTGTAACGACACTTTTTGCTATAGTTGTAAGAAGTGCAGCTTACAACTATAGCAACCGCACTCGACATTGCTTTACTTTGTTGACTCCCATCTTTCTAATGACCGCACTTGATGTTGCTTAGTGGCCACTATTGGCCACCCATCCTACTTTAAACCGCACTCGACATTGCTTAGCTTTGTTGACACCCAAACCTAAAACTTATGCAGAAAGAAGAAAAAAACATTAAGCGCAGAAATTAAAAAAACAAGAAAGTAAAAAAATACAACTTCGTTCCATCTGGGTGTCCCTTGACACCTCCGTTTTTTCTTAAATTTAAAAAAAAGAGCTATCTGAGATTGTGTGATAACGGCAAACTTGATCGGATTTTAATTGTTTTTATGGCTAAGTAAATGTAATCTACTAGGTAAGCGATTTGACACCATACCGTATGGTATTCTGCAAGTTAGTCGCTTTCATTGATATAGGTGTTGGGTGTATATATATAATATATTGTATAAAAATAAGCAACCCATCATTTTGTAGGTACCAACCCTAGCACTACGCGCAGTCATTTGTTCAAATATTAAAAATTGGGCTGAGTTACGCACAGAGAAGAAAACAAGTAGTAGAGGTGCCCTAACCATAAGAATAAATAATACTACATAGAACGGAATCTCCTTTGACCGCCATCGATATGCCGCAATTTATATACCTACTTCCCTCTTCACCCCGTTACGCCCCTCTGTCGCCCAGGCGTGCTGCCAGGGCTGTGAACTGTTAGTAATGCTTATGTCTAAAGATAATATCGCAAAAATATAAGTTTTTCTTTACTTAAAAATCATTATTTTAGTTTAGTATTACAAAATATGAGAATGATAAATACTTACCTACTCTATAAATACTTATAAATAATATTACTTAATAAGTTCTATGTACCATACCAAATGAAGCCATTTAAGTAAGTATTACTTACCTACATAGGTGTAAGTACTTACGTAGTGTAGGTTTAAAATAAACGAATTACATATTAAGTATAACGTACGTGCGCCAGTGCCGCGGCGCGGCAATCGCGAAGCAAAACAATCGAGAAAGGTTCAATGACCGATGGCGGGGGCTATTAAAAAATATTTTGGCGACATGTTAAAATGCTGTAGTTATCTAACATTTTTTTATAATTGAGTGAAAGTGAAACAATTGGCTACTTAAGTTTTTTTAGTTTGCCCAAAGATGATGCGAGATAAGTAATATTTTTTAAATATTATTCCTTTTCCGTACCTAATTTATCAAAAGGATATGACCAGTTCTTTTTGTGTAGCCAATTGTTTCACTTTCACTCAATTATAAAAAAAATGTTAGATAACTACAGCATTTTAACATGTCGCCAAAATATTTTTTAATAGCCCCCGCCATCGGTCATTGAACCTTTCTCGATTGTTTTGCCTCGCGATTGCGGCGCCGCGGCACTGGCGCACGACGCACGTTATACTTAATATGTAATTCGTTTATTTTAAACCTACACTACGTAAGTACTTACACCTATGTAGGTAACTAATACTTACTTAAATGGCTTCATTTGGTATGGTACTTATAACTTATTAAGTAATATTATTTATAAGTATTTATAGAGTAGGTAAGTATTTATCATTCTCATATTTTGTAATACTAAACTAAAATAATGATTTTTAAGTAAAGAAAAACTTATATTTTTGCGATATTATCTTTAGACATAAGCATTACTAACAGTTCACAGCCCTGGCAGCACGCCTGGGCGACAGAGGGGCGTAACGGGGTGAAGAGGGAAGTAGGTATATAAATTGCGGCATATCGATGGCGGTCAAAGGAGATTCCGTTCTATGTAATATTATTTATTCTTATGCCAGAACCAGTGTCGCCAAACACACACATTTAAAAAATCAGTAACATATAATAATACATAGAAAAGACTAATATAATTGGCCACGATTTTTTAATTTACCTTGGCAGTATCACGCTTTTATTGACATTCAATATTAGACTTTAAAGTAATGTAAGCAAAATTAATATTTCCGTAAATACGATTTAACTTGCGACATTTTTCCTACGAAAAAGAAATTCAAGTAATGCTGCTACTCGTCGCTAGATGCCGCTTACAACCCATGTTTTCCATTAAATACTTTAAAGTCTAAGAAATAAGGATCATAGTACCTTAACGGTTACTTCTAATCGTTCAAGTCAATGAGTGTTGCACACGAAGTCGATTAAAAATGTCGATATTTTAAATAACGTTTCATTAAACATTTACAGGTAAATGTAAAAATGCTGGGCATTTATTTTCAATGGTCAATAATACACTTTTCATATCACATGCATTGAAACAGCGAGATTTAGTCTCTGTTTTGCCAGTCGAAATAAAACAATTTCAAACCAATGCGAATGTGTCAGTCAGAAACAACGTTGTTTCTGACCTAGGGGAGAAACAACGCTGTTTCTACCTGGCACCATAAGAATAAATATTATTTATTCTTATGCCTGGCACCTTCATTTATTAGGGTTCCGTAGCCAAATGGCAGAAAACGGAACCCTTATAGATTCGTGATGTCTGTCTGTCTGTCTGTCCGTCC
This sequence comes from Pyrgus malvae, assembly GCA_911387765.1. Lineage (NCBI taxonomy): Eukaryota > Metazoa > Arthropoda > Insecta > Lepidoptera > Hesperiidae > Pyrgus > Pyrgus malvae. Next base: position 15,060,162 of record OU426960.1, read on the forward strand.
GTATGTCACAGCCACTTTTTTCCGAAACTATAAGAACTATACTGTTGAAACTCGGTACATAGATGTATTATGTGAACCACATTAAGATTTTCACACAAAAATAAAAAAATAAAAATTTTGAGGGTTCCCCATACTCAAATTATTTTTTTCATCAAACTCATACGTGTGGGGTATCTATTATGGATAGGTCTTCGTAAATGATATTGAGGTTTCTAACATCGGTTTCTAATTTCTAATATATATTTTTTCTAAACTGAATAGTTTGCGCGAGAGACACTTCCAAACTTTCCAAAGTGGTAAAATGTGTGTCCGATCTGTAACTTCTAAATAAGAGAATGATAAAACTAAAAAAAATATATGATGTACATTACGATGCAAACTTCCACCGAAAATTGGTTTGAAGGAGATCTAGTAAGTAGTTTTTTTTTAATACATCATAAATCGTAAACCACAATTTACCTTTCATTCAATCTTAATGCAATGATTTCTATGGATAATCAAAGGCAATGATGTATTTCTGTTGCCGCTATTGTTATTCAAATACTAAAAATAGAATAAAATAAATATTTAAGGGGGCTCCCATACAATAAACGTGATTTTTTATAGATAATGGTACGGAACCCTTCGTGCGTGAGTCCGACTCGCACTTGGCCGGTTTTTTATATCAATGATTTGGAGCCTTTAAAGATAAGTACGGACAGCGCGTACATTGGTATGAGTAGTCGATACGCGTGTGGAACGCCATGTCCATAGGTGTGGATAGTATACACTCTTGGACCTTGGAGAGCGAGTGCCGTCGGCGGTCGGTCTCTGGCGGTGCGTCAAAGAGAACGCGCTCGATCTGGTACGTGGATCGATTCAGCTCGGGTTTAGGTTCGTTGGGACCGCAGGAGCTGTACGCGTAAAGACACGCGTAATGTCATGCTGTCCGTACGCACCTTTAAAGGTACCCGACGCCTTGGTAGTGGTAGGTATTGCGTTATGAAATTTTTAGATAGCCCCTCATCCCATCCATCTCCGGCCCATCATCCGGTGAGCTATAGTGCACACACTGCCGCCCTTCCTGGGACTGATAATTGGACGGTTGGAGTTCCCACTCTCGCCGCCCACAACCCCGGAAGCCCCTTTTTTACTCCTTTTTGTGTCACGATCAGGCAGGGGATGATGTAGCCATATTGCCCAACCAGCTAGGGGCGGTGAAATCCGCACCTCGTAAAACACTAAATTTCTTGGCGAAAACTGAAGGCTGCATTGATGCCCCTGTTTCCGCTTTATCCCTATTTTTTACTGTTTTGCAATTAGCGTTTAACTTCAGCGCCACCTATTACTATACTGAAAGTCAAATTACTTACGCAATAGAATATCGACCACTTACAAGGTATGAATGAAACATTAATTAACTTACTAAATCAGAAATAACTGATTGCTACTCATTTGAAGCCACAGAAAGGCAAATGAAGAAATTTAACAAAAAAAAAAACAACGGGTGGCACTCCGGTACCGGTAGTGCCGGCAGAAATGAAAACTTGAACATTAACGTTGTGCATTTTTAATATTTTGGAATAGATGGAAATTCCATCATAATGGAATAATTTCACAGGAATTGCTTTTAATATCAGTATTATTTTTCATCTACATAGTATTTTCAATAGGTTTTCATCTAGTATTTTTATATCTACTCACTCATTTTCTTTCACTATTTCTTCGTCATTTTCATTAATGAAAAAAGATTAATAGATAGATGCACTTTGTTCAACGTCCATATTTTAATTAATTGGTAGGTATAAACGAATTTTACAAGTATAGACTAGACAGTAGACAGTTGAGTTGAGCCATCAGCTGTCAGTGATCATCTGTCACCTTAGAGGGATGGCGATCTGAGATCGATTAATCGAAGAATCGATTTTTCAGTCCAAAAAGATCGATTTTTTAGATCGATATGTAGTACTGAATCGATTCAGTGAATCGATATTTCACCCTTGAAAATCGAAATTCGATATTTTCTGTTTTGGTATAAACCACAAAATTATTTACAATAAGTTGAATGTACCCGTATTATATTATAAGAGTGTTCCTGTTAAAGGGTTAATTACTCAAAAACTCGCTAGATGGCTGTGTGTTTAGTTTCCTTAGACTCTCTTTGATAGAAAAAACGTTACTTTTGTATATGAGTATCGTAAAATCGCTCACATCTGTTCCTTGTGAGCGACTTTTTTCAATTGCCGGAAATATCACAAGTGATGAGCGGAACCTCATGGATCTCAGTAGACTTAACAGACTATTGTTTTTAAAAAGCTTAGATATTAAGCATTTGGAACTAAAACCATATTTTATTATCTATTTTATAAACTTTTAAATGTAACCAATTCATTTAGAAAAAAAATGTCTTGTTCTATACCTGATCTGATAATCTGATATGGTAATAGAAATATTTTTTATTTTTGAATTCCCTGATTTTACTAATAAGACATCGTTTAATTACATATTTTACTTGTATTAAATGCGAAGTACTGAACAATATCATTTTTAACCGTTTAAAGGCGGTTTTGTTTTTGTTACAAAGTTATATAATTTCACTTTGTTTAGTGCTTTTAATTTAATAATTTTGTATTGTTTAAACATAATTAGCGATATTTCTACATTATTATGTGGGGCTATAAAATTTGAGAGTTCCCCTCGATATCCTTGGGATCCCATCATCAGATCTTGACTTGGTGACAATAGGACCACCTCGAAAGTATAAGCTTTCGAACAAAAAAGAATCATCAAAATCGGTTCATAAACGACAAAGTTATCCGCGAACAAACATAAAAAAAAGCATATATACGGTCGAATTGAATGACCTCCTCCTTTTTTGAAGTCGGATGAAGATTTTTTGGAAATCGATCTTTTAGACCTCGATTTTTTTGTGAATCGATTCATTAGGTCACGATTCGAATCGATTCAAAAATCGATCTTTTTCGGAAAGAATCGCCATCCCTATGTCACCTCACCCCTCCGTCTCACGCAGGCCACGTCACAGGGCCACGGTCGACGCGAGTTTAACATTTTTTACTTTACACATCCCAAAAAAAAGTGCACAACGCCACAAAAAAAGTTTTCACTTCAAAAATCACATAATTTAAAAAAAAGGAAAATGAGTGAAAATACTGAAGATGAGGCAATTGAGGATGAAAGTCGAAAATAATTACTTTGATTTTTTATTATTATGTTAGTATAATGTAGTAAGTACAATGTATGTAAGTGTGTATGTATGTAAGTCCTGTGCTAACTAATAAAAGTAGGTGTTTGTTTTAATCTTAGACTATGGTTTTATTAATATGAGGAAAGTATGAAATTGCCTTTTTTTTACTTTACCGACTGTTTTCTCCTGTTTTTTTTGGTGTGCTGTGTTTTTTGGTTTTTTGGTTGGCAGTGGCAGCACTGGGTTATTTATGTCAATACAATATAATATGTCATCCATCATATCAATGTCAATTTATTCTTATTTCATTTCACTTCACATGGTAGTTCGTTTTGTATTTTGTACCTATTATAATTTAAAGTTGTTTATTAGACTACGTTTGCGATACATCCATGAACATTGTAGAGCATTATCATAAGTAAAATTAATTATCATTAAGAGCAGCATAGAAATTAATTATCTAGCTGAGCTGAAAGAATACCTACCAGTTCATCATCAATCACAGCAGTTTTTGTCCTATGTCCACGCAGGTTTCAAAATAGAAAAATGCAAATCTACGTCAATTGGTAAGTAAATAAACAAAAACATGAATGTGATCACATCAACGATGATCAACGCGGCGGACAATGATATTGTAACTATTGAAACCTTCGAATACGTTAGAAAGTAAATCGCAGTTGTAAAAACAAGAATTTATTGATTCATACTTAATCCTTACGCTTAATTATTTTCTTGGTTCCTCTTTTTTTCACAAGATAACTTATAAAGAGCACAATACTGTGAGCAGTTATATTACTAAGGAAAAAAAATACAATGCCGAATAAAGATTAATCCTATACTTACTATTATACGTTAATAACCTATTATATCGTTTCCGGTGTTTCATTATTTACAAAAAAACGGTAAATCAATTTCGCTTCTGCTTCGCAACACAAATTTACTCCAACACAACACTTTACTCTCATGAAGAATGATGTACAAGCAAAGAAACAAGTTTGGATGCGAGGTTTGAATAGAAACAAACAGTATTTTTTCAGCTAATTATCTTTGTTTATTATACATTGTTGAATATCGATTATCTACACACTTATCCACCAGCTGTCACTGTTGTCAGTCAGTGCTGTGACACTTCGTGACAGTGCCACAAAATTAAAATATAATTTGTATTGTATTGTAATTGTATAGTATACTGGTGAAAGCTAATTTGGATTTTACAATGTACTCTAGTAGTAATTAGTACTTTCTCCGTGGATTACTTTCTGAGGGATTACTTTAGTAGTCCCACAGACTACTAGGATGATAAACTGGTTTATTTATGAATGAGATATCCTTTATGGAACCAGGAAGAAGACCAACAATTATCTTTTTTTTGGAGGGGAAGACTTTTGTGTTTGTGAGTTCAATAAAATCCGTACACCAAAATTGTGTAAGTTAAGTATTAAAATCATACTGTGTTTTAACTTAAATGCTACAACAGTTCAACAGAGATGAAGGCTTATTTTAATTTAATAAACCTATATAGCTATTTCATTACAAACATTTCGTGAATCAATTTTTGTTTGTATTGTAGGTACAACACAATAAACTAAAATGGGACCTCCTAAGAAATTCAAGAAGTATGATTCTAAAAGTAGCGGTGACAGATCAGGTATAACATATTAAATTTACTTAAATATTGATATTTTAATGCTATAATTCCTTATAATAGTCTCTTAAGTCTCTTATGACGGCAACAATATATAGTAAATGCCATTTGTGTGTGTTTATTCATAGGGAAAAAAAAGAAAGTGGAAGAAGATGTAACTATAGACTTAGTAGATGATGACAATTCTGAAAATGCTGGCGTACCTGGAGCTGCCATGCAAGATGCTGAGAAGAATGACCAAGTTCCTGAAGATGAATTTGGTGCTAAGGATTATAGGTAGACTCTTTCATTAATTTTTTTTTGAAGTATGTCTAAAGTATTAATTTCCTTGATAAGGTATTGTAAGGCCTGAGTGGGTAAGACTTATGTGACAAAAAATTTTAAAGCAAAGAATTTACAGTACTTCCAGGTATGACAAGGTGTCCTAATGAATTATATTTTCATTTTTTCATTATAATATAATTATCCTTTGGTACCGGTACCGGATCCTCCGGTACCTAATATAATTATTCTTCATAAAGTGTGTGAGATTAATAAATAACATTTCACACTCATAGCCCCACAGTAAGGTAGATATACCCTGGGTTGTGGGTGCCATGGCCACATACAAATAAACAAACACCCAGACCAAGAACAGAAATTTAAAGTCATTCAAATTTGTATTTCTCCAGGAATCAAACCTGGGATACTTCAATTGGCAGTCGGGAATAGTAACCATTACGCCATATGGGTGTTCGATGTTTATTCTGTACATGATATTTAAATTATAAAACTGTGTTGCACAATGAAGCCCTCCGCCAAAAAAAATACAAAAAGGTCTCGTCATTTAAAATGAATGGGATTGGTTAGGTTAGGTTGGACTTTTTTTAATTAATAGAAAAAAGGAACCCGCGCAGCGCGGGTTCCGTCGACATGGTATCATTAAACCCCTTTCCCGGAGGTTTATTTAGGCAGAAATTGGCGCATAAATTTAGGCGCATTAATTTGCTCGCTAAGATTTGATGATCATTTAGTAAATTTGGTGTTCGAATACAATATCTTGTGGTAAGTTAAACATAAGCCATTAAATTTTCAACAAAAAAGTAAAACCAACTTCAAATGGAAAAAAATAAAATTTTTTAGTACCTTCTTCTTCTTGCTTATTATGGTAATGAGTCATAAAACTGTTTTTGGAGTCTGGCCTTTAGTAAATTGTTGTAATCTTTTGTTCTGAATAGGCACCAAGTAGGTAACCTACTGTGTTTTTTTTTTAGGTACATTGTAAGGACATTATTATTCCTAATTTCTGTTTTGGACTTGATCTTCTAATTATGAATTGATTTTTTGTCCATTAGGAGTCAAATGGAGCTGAAACCAGACAATGCCAGTCGTCCGCTGTGGGTCGCTCCAAACGGTCATATATTTCTAGAAGCGTTTTCACCAGTCTACAAACATGCTCATGATTTTTTGATTGCCATAGCTGAACCCGTTTGTAGGTATGTAAATTATAGATTAATAATATAATTTATAATCACAATTTTATAATTTAAAGTAGGTAGCAGAAGAAAATGCAGGCTACATCGTGTTAGTCCCTGTAGCTTCGGGATTAAGAATAGAGCTACGATATCCCCTGCCTGATTTAAGAGGCGACTAAAGGGAGCTTCCGGGGCTGCGGGCGGTGAGAGTGGGAGCTCAACCCGTCCAGCCAGCAGCCCCGGAAAGGACGGCGGTGTGTGCGTGGCCGCATGCCGCCGTAAGCATCGGTAGGTGCAGGAGACCCGGTGTCCTCTCCCAAGGTGCTGGGTACCTTTTGAAGGTTGCCCCCCCCCCCCCCCCCCCGATACCAAAAAAAAGGCTACATCGTGTTAAGTGCTTGCTGCAGCTCCTGGACATCTCCACACAACCTCAAGCAAACCTAAACCTTGCCTGAGGTATGCAGTTGTGTTGCTACTCCAAAGGCCAATGATCACCTCATTTAAGTCTGGTTGGCAGCTTTGCCTTTCCATGAAAACACAATAGAATTGCTTAAAGCGAACCAAAAAAAATCAACGCTTGCCAAGCGAACCAAAAAAAATCAACAACCTACTAAAAGTGTAATATTTCTTCTTAAATTAATAAAAAAACTGGTTTTGGTGGTCCTTATGAAAGGAATTACAGTGCAACCTTGATATAACAAACCGGAAGGGAACAAAGGGAGATGAAATGAAATGAAATGAAATATTCTTTATTCACTGTACGGTTCATTTACAAACTCTTAGTGAACGTTATTTTATTTTGTTCTGTCTGCTCTGGGTGCGCTTAGGCAAATGAGCTGAAGAACAGAGCAGACAGAGAAAAACTTCAACCCTGTTTTAAAATATGAGGTATACAATAATTAACTTTCTTACAGAGTAGCTTTGTTATATTGAGGTTAGGTTAGCCTAAAATTTGTTATAAAGAGGTAAAATAGTTTTATTAAGTCATATTGGTGAGAACGTTTTATAAAGTTTTTGGGTTGACTAAATTCGTTAATTAGAGATATTTACAGGTTTTTGATAGTTGAAAATTCGTTATAAAGAGATTGTTCTCTAAAAAATCTCTGCAATGTAAACATATATTTTATATTGACTCTTATGTCATAAAGTTAGGTAAAAACTACTTTGCAACAATCCACAATCAGAATATACACCAAGAGTATATTTATTGTTGCATATGAATATGCATGTATCCCTATATGGGTGTTATTGCATGAAAAAAATATACACCATCATACATTCTGATTGTGGATTGTTGCCAAGTAGTTTTTACCTAACTTTATAACAATGGAATTCCGTAAAGTAATGCTTGATTCTATTTATTGACTCTTTTGGACAATTCAAGGGGATTAAAAAATTTAAATATAAAGTTTGCAAATTATTTTACAGGCCACAACACATACATGAATATAAATTAACTGCATACAGTTTATATGCAGCTGTGTCAGTGGGACTTCAAACAAATGATATCATAGAGTATCTGCAAAGGCTCAGCAAGTGTGCTGTGCCTGCCGGAATCATAGAGTTCATACAGCTCTGCACATTGTCTTATGGAAAAGTAAAACTGGTTTTAAAGCATAATAGGTAAGATAATGCACATTTTAATTAACTTATAAACGCAAAACATAACCTTTCAAATAATGTAGTAAATAAAAATAACTATTTTAGTATCGGTATAGGTCGCGTCATGTAGAAAGAACGCTGATGGTCAAGCTGCGCATTAGGCGATTTATCGGTCTATTTGGTGGTACTATAAGGTTTTTCAATAACCTACCGATAACCAATATACGAAGTCACGAGCGAAAGTTTTAAAAATAGGTTCAAAAATAAAACCACAGGCCTAACTTTTGTGTGCGAGTGTACCCTTGCGCAAACATACCCCCTCCACTTTATTCCAGCGTTCTTTTTACAGGATGCGATCTGTACATGTATGATTCATAAACGTCATTTTAATTAATTTTAAACTTAATAGTCTAGTCGTAACTAACATTCAATTGTACAATTTAATAATAAAAATCAGTTGGTTCATGACTGGGAATTACTAATAATTTCTCAAAGGCATGTCCTCCAATCCACACTTTGTCAGCGTGGTGGACTATGGCCTGCATCCCTCTGATTTCATACAGGAGACCTATGCCCAGAACTAGGTCATAAAAAGAGTTGAAAAAAAATATCACTCTGAGCCTACTAAGTTCTGTAATATTCTTTGTAATAACATAAGAAGCCTCCAAATGCATGATATGATTTACAAGGTTATTAATAGCATTTTTAGGTTAGAGTAAAATAAAGAAATATAACAATTGTCATACCTATGTACATATTTCAAATAAACGCTTTGAAATATACTGCTAAAAGAATATACCTAAATATCCTGCTATCATACTACCATTCTCTCAGATATTTGGTTGAAAGTAAACACGTGGAAGTACTTCAGAAGCTACTCAAGGACCCAGTGATCCAGCAGTGCAGATTGCGGCGAGATGGTGATGAGGAATTGGTCGCATCAGATCTGCCTGGCAAGCTCCCAGCAGCCACAGCTAAAACTGGTAACATTAAATTCTAAAAGTTTTAGCATAAATTACTAACATGACTGCTTAAGAAAGTTATTGCAAACAAAAAAATTGGGCAAGCCATATTTATAAAATTATTCCTATCAAATCACTATACTACTTATATATCAATTATATCATTGGTTGTAGTTGGTTTGTATGTATTTGTTGACTGATGCTGGAATAATGAAGCCTAGATGAGAAAGTTCAACATTCTCAGTGACTTTTCCGTTACAAGTTCATGCGTTACACAAAGTTAGAAGCAATAATAAGATTTCTAGTAACTAACCTCAAAATCAAAAAATCCAGGCGAAGCAGATAAGCCAGCGGCAAATGGCGCAGTCCCAGAGGATATCAGCCAGTTCTACCAACAGCTAGATAAGGAAGATGACGACGATGAACCCACGGAACTCACAGCCAATACAGCTGTTGCTTTTGAGGTTGATCCAGACAAGATTGAGGTATATGTTTTTAATTAATCAGAATGGTTACTTTTTATTTTAATGAATAACCAGCTTTTTGTCCGCGTGGGTTACACGTTTTTTTCCCTTAGGAATGAGGTTTTTTTCTCCAGGTAAAAAGTAGCCTATATTGGGGGTCTGTAGAATGCCAGACCCCCAACTATATCCACGTGAATAATCAAATCAATCCATAATACCATTGTGACTGCAAAAAGGAGAAACAAACACACACTTTCTTCTAATGTATTGTCAGTTGCTACAAACAACGTTGTCATGCTCTGAAATAAAATAACTTTTTGTACACACATACAAAAAAAGAAGCAAAAAATAGGAAATGCTAAAAATAAACTCTTAAAAAAAATCAACAAATCTAGGGACTTACCCGATCTAGTCTCTCTGTTCAGTTTAGTGGTTAATGGTGAAATTGACTACATAGACTTAATGAAGAAATTTCATTCTTATGCCCCTAAAAACCCCTACGACAGTCTAAATTCTTACTGTTCGTGGCCAAATCCTGCCTGTAGCAATCATCAATCTGGATCTGGGTCATCATACCACAGAGTTCCAAATAACCCGAACCCTCTTTCTCTGTGCATCATACTATCATAGTATGATGACCGAGATTGTTCAGACGATGAATTTTATCGAAATTTCATCGTCGTTATAATATTCTCTGTGTAAGGAAAGATTTATTTAGTTTGCAACAATATCTCTACATTTAAGAAAATCCTATAATAAATAGTACTTCTAAACACAGACATCGACAAGTTAGTACTTATTTACATATTGTAGAAATCATTTTACATTATTCATATATTGTTAAATAATAATAATATTTTCCATTTATTCCCTTAAAATATTGTAGAGACACTTAAATTTAATTGGTTTTCAGTCACTCCCTGCTCCCGGAGATGGATTGTGGGAGTTATAAATTGAATCCCCCCCCCCCCCCCCATTTTATAAATACAATAAATACGTTTCACACACAAGTGAAAATACAATTATAGATTAAAGGAACATACATACTTTTTACAATTCATCATAATTAGAATCTTCAGCAGCAAGTTGTTTTTTTAATAAAGCTCTCTTGTATTTTGCTTTGAAGCTTACAATTGACTTTAAATTGTTTTTTCTCTAATTGTATGCCTTGTCGGTTATCCAATAAATAAATACAATACAAAATCTACATAAAATTTTCAGGTAATACAAAAGCGATGCATCGAATTGGAACACCCATTGCTAGCCGAGTACGACTTCCGAAATGATTCTGTAAATCCAGACATCAATATTGACTTAAAGCCCACCGCTGTTCTTCGACCGTACCAAGAGAAAAGTTTACGGAAAATGTTCGGAAACGGCCGAGCAAGGTAACAAAAACTGTTTATTTGAATATTTTAGTAAACGCTCTGCACAATCTATTGTATTTTTGTATAATTTCTCTGTTAATTATCTTTTTTGTTTCTGATTTGCTAAATAAAAAAAACCTGATCTGCAAAATAAAATAAGTTATAATAATTGTAAGTCTAAAAATTTTAGTATCATTAGTTTTATTATTAGCATATTAGCTGTGCCCTGCAGTTTCACCCGTGTGGATCATTAGCATAAAGTGAATAAACTCCGCAGATTTCATGTGTACAAATTTAAACCCATACTTTTATTTCTTATTATCTTTGCCTACGCAGATTATTTTTATTTATAATCAGGACCATATATACCAATTTTCATACAGCTTAAGACCACAAATGAGAAAATTTCCATACAAACTTCACACCATTATTTCAGCCGAGGAGTTGAATTTCTAAAAATCCTTTCTTAGGGTTCACTTACATCATGAAAAGAACAACGACAAAGTAAAAGTTCCTATTGTTAGTCACGAGATGTAACACTGTCTATCGCACGATTACCCGGGGTATGAGCGCTCGAGCGATAGCATGTGTTTTCATACATACCTATGTCGTTAGGGTCGCTTTCCCCTTAAGGGGCATTATAAATAAGTTTTTTTTTTTTCAGGAAACGGATTGATTATAAACTGAAGAGTATTTATGTCAAATAAATTTTACGAAAGATTATTCCATTTTGCCGAAATCAAATGCAATTTTTGGCCCATTTTTTCTCAAAATTGACTAAGTTCAATGTTTTTTTACTAATATTTTTTGTATGAGAGTGCCAAAAAGTGGCTCATACACTATGTATGGGATTTTTACAGCAATACATGGTATGTTTTTTGGTCTGTTTAGAATTTAAAATGATCCAGAAATATGTGATATTCTATACCTATTACAGTAATATTTACAAAACTATCACCGGCTTCAGGTCTATTAAGCAAAATAACGAAATAAAAATTAAAAAGTGGCTCATTTAATAGTTTATTATTGAAATGATCAGTCATATTGTGAATAAAACTTATGGGAATACTGTATTTTAACTGCAAAATCTTGTGTATAAAATGAGCTAAATCAGCGAAATCGGCAAAATTTCGTATACGGCCTCTTAAGTAATCGCGCTTTATGGTGTGTTGGGCAGGTCGGGCGTGATCGTGCTGCCGTGCGGCGCGGGCAAGTCGCTGGTGGGCGTGACGGCCGTGTGCACGGTGCGCAAGCGCGCGCTCGTGCTCTGCAACTCCGGCGTCTCCGTCGAGCAGTGGAAGCAGCAGTTCAAGTGCTGGTCCACCGCCGACGACAGCATGATATGCAGGTACACTACGTTTTATTGAGTAATGTTCAAGCATTTTGAACCTTTACTTCTTTGGCTGCAACCCTTTTTGCGTCCCACTGCTGGGCACGGGTCTCTCCCACTTATTGGGGAAGCCTGGAGCTTACTCCACCACGCTGCTCCAATGCGGGTTGGTGGAGATGCGGGTTAGTGGCCAACCCGCTGTCGGATGTTTTCAAACCGCCCATAAGGCCTCCGACAAGGTTTGACGACTGTTATCTATCGACAACAACCGGGACCGACGGCTTAACGTGCCCTCCGAAGCACGGAAACGCGCATGAAATTTTTTGCCACTAGCGGTCACCCATCTCACACCCGACCGCGCCCGTTTGGCTCAGCTGCATAGATCGCTTGCGTTCTACGCTAGCCGCCAGGCCATGCGCGCTTCCTTGGAAGAAACAGAATTACTTCTTTAATCAATTATAATTATTAAGCTGAGCTAACAGGCACACAGGCTGCGTGGCTGGTAAGAGCAACCATTCATTGCATATGAAGGTCACAACCTTTGAATAGGCCTTCTGGTCTAGGTGTGTGTAAAACTTTATTTATGAAGACAAACATCGGCAGATTCACATCGGAAGCGAAGGACAAGCCGATGGGCGCCGGCATCCTGATCACGACGTACTCGATGATCACGCACGGGCAGCGGCGCTCGTGGGAGGCGGAGCAGACCATGCGCTGGCTGCAGGCGCAGGAGTGGGGGCTGCTGGTGCTGGACGAGGTGCACACCATCCCTGCGCGCATGTTCCGCCGCGTGCTCACCATCGTGCACTCGCACGCCAAGCTGGGTAAGGGCTTTGTAACGTAAGGTTATATTCATAATGTTAACATTTTAACGATATCCCGAACTAATATTGGTTTAGAATCAAATTCAGTTTATTAACTTGATCAAGTAACGTTAAAAAAACCGATACTTTTTTACCTAATTATCTTAGTATTGTGTAACAATACCTCATTTTTAACGGTAAGAGCTGAGTACGCAATACTCGATGCCGCTTGTCGCAGAACAACCTCATCAAAAAATTATGTCAAAATCCTGACTTTTGGACCCCTCTCATGTCCTGTCACTGTCCTGGTTACAATTGAATTTTTTAGGAATTCATATAGTGTAGATGTATGTTTAATGTAGAGAAAGGAATCCTTTTAATAATTTATTTGTTCACTAGTTTTCTGCCCGCGTGGACTACACTTTTTTTCCATAGGAATGTGCTATTTCCCCAATTCAAGGTAAAAAGTAACCTATGTCATTCTACAGCCTCCTATAATATCCATAAAAATTAACAAATCAACCCGCAGAACCGCTGCGGGGCGAAAAAAAGGATAAACAAAGAAACAAACACACTTTCACATCTATAATGTGGATTACTATGAATATTAATACACTTTTCAGAGTAGTTCCAACTGATTTTATTGATGTTGGTCGTTACTCAGGTCTCACAGCAACACTGCTACGTGAGGACGACAAGATCGCGGACCTGAACTTCCTGATAGGGCCGAAGCTGTACGAGGCCAACTGGCTGGAGCTGCAAGCCAACGGCTACATCGCGCGCGTGCAGTGCGCCGAGGTGTGGTGCCCCATGACGCCGGAGTTCTACCGCGAGTACCTCATACAGAAGTGAGCCTCTTGTGCGAGTTTTACTGATGTTCTTACTCCGGTCTTATTTTACCTGTTATAACGTTATAAAAATACTCCTTTACGGATTTGTTTGTCTTGTTTCTAAGGAATCATATCCCAACATTCCCTGTATATATAAAATGGTCGCTGCATCCCATGGACACCCACAATCTAAAGCAAGCATGTAAGTCTTGTCTGAGGTCGCACGTACGCTGCTACTCTGAAGGCTAATGGTCGCCTCATGTAAGTGTACGGCAACTACACGCTGGAACACAATAAAATTGATTCACGGCAGAAGTGTGTGCAGCGGTGGTACTTCCCAGGGAAAACCATAAAAGTTCTATCACCTACAAACTAGTTTATTTTACAAATTTTACGCTTGCTTTATCAAGCTTCAATGTTTTATCAATCAGTATTAAAAACACAATGTTGTTACCCGACGGCAGGGCTGACTGACTACAATTTATTTTGCGTGTTCAATATGTTTTCCCTTATTATCTTTCTTCACCAATCTGCTTTGATGCGGGTTAGATTTTGAATCACCCATAAGACCCCCGATAAAGTCTTGAAAGGCCAAAAGGAAGACCATCAGCTTAGCGTGCCCTTTGAAGCACAAAAACGCGCATTAAATTTTTGTTAGTAGTGGTCAGCCCTTCTCGCACCTGGTGGCGCCCGCTTAGCTGCCTAGATCACTTGAGTTCTACGCCGGCCGCAGGGCCTTGGGCGCTATTAACTGCGTACTAATTTAGAAACGCTTCATTAACGACGTGAGATCCAGAATTTAATCGTAATAGAGTTACTTTTTTACGTACAGAATTTGTGAAGAACTCAATTAGCTACATGATAAATAAATACTTAATTTGGCCGTGATATATAGAATTTATTTCTTTTGAAGTCGGTTCTTTGTTGTTTGTTAAAATTTCTGTCTAGTTTACCGTTAGCATAAAAACAGGATATTAAATAAAACAGACAGTGAAGAGTATCATTTTATTTCCAGAATTAACAAAAAGATGCTGCTGTACGTCATGAATCCCTCAAAGTTCCGCGCGTGTCAGTTCCTGATTAGATACCACGAGCGACGCGGCGACAAAACCATCGTGTTCTCGGACAATGTGTTCGCTTTGCGCCACTACGCGGTCAAGATGAACAAGCCGTACATCTACGGTCCCACGTCGCAGAACGAAAGGATTCAGATTCTCCAAAACTTCAAGTTCAATCCGAAAGTGAACACGATATTCGTCAGTAAAGTGGCGGATACGAGTTTCGATCTGCCGGAAGCTAATGTGTTAATTCAGATATCCTCACACGGTGGCTCCAGGCGACAGGAAGCGCAACGATTAGGTATAAAATATTTTTCTTAAAATTATCTATATGAGACTCATGGGCTTACTTAACAACACCATCTACTTCCAATAAAAGAAAATAGAATTTAACGATCGATTTATTGCCCTTGAAAAATTACTACCATTACACTAAATTTCCTGGAAATCGTAGTAGCCGTCTCCGAGATTCAAGATATATATTTTGGTATATATAATAATTGCTCTTTTAAAGATATTGGATAATTATATAACCACCAAAATGGAGACGTTTGCCGTCACATAGGAAGCAAAAACTTTTGTTTAAGGGGCCGTATACGAAATTTTACCGATTTTGCTTATTTACCCGATTTAACACATGAGATTTTGCAGATAAATTACAGTACTTCTACAAGTATCATTGCACAATATAACTTTTCATTTCATTAATAATCTAAATACATTAGACACTTTTATAGCTTGCGTCAAGAATTATAATGCGAGTTTTAGGTTACTTTAAAAGATGTTTAATGCCGAATCATTATAATTAATAAGATTTTTTTTTCAGGAAACGGATTGATTATAAACTGAAGAGTATTTATGTCAAATAAATTTTACGAAAAATTATCCAATTTGCCGAAATCAAATGCAATTTCTGGCCCATTTTCTCTCAAAATTGACTAAGTTCAAAGTTTTTTTACTAATATTTTTTGTATGAGAGTGGCAAAAAGTGGCTCATACACTTTGTATGTGATTTTTACAGCAATACATGGCATTTTTTTCGATCTGATTAGATTTTAAAATTATCCAGAAATATGTGATATTCTATACCTATTACAGTAATATTACAAAACTATCACCGGCTTCAGGTCTATTAAGCAAAATAACGAAATAAAAATTAAAAAGTGGCTCATTTAATAGTTTATTATTGAAATGATCAGTCATATTGTACAATAAAACTTATTGAAATACTGTATTTTAACTGCAAAATCTCCTGTATAAAATGAGCTAAATCAGCGAAATCGGCAAAAATTCGTATACGGCCTCTTAATAGTATATGAGATATTTGATGTTGCCATGATTAAGTTGCGACCTATTGTTGCCCCGATTGTCAATCATGGAGAACAATTCCTTATTATTACCCAGTAACAGACTTACCTTTTGATATTAAATGAAATAATATTTGTAACTATTTACATACCAGTCAAACAAAAGGCGTAGTAATTAATTGGTATTCTATTTTCAGGTCGTATTTTAAGAGCTAAAAAAGGAGCATTAGCAGAAGAATATAATGCATTTTTCTACACCTTAGTATCACAGGACACTCTAGAAATGGCGTACAGTCGTAAAAGACAACGGTTTCTTGTTAATCAAGGTTACAGTTACAAGGTAAGATTGCTATTAGATCTTTTTAACATTGTTTAAAAATGTACATCACTTTACTAGGGAGTATATCAGTAAATCAGAAATATTTTATATTTTGTTTTTATACAATTATTCTCAATGAAATGGTTAACATTTTCAGGTAATAACAGAATTAAAAGGTATGGAACAAGAACCAGACCTATTTTATGGCACAAGAGAAGAACAAGGAATGTTGTTACAGCAGGTATTTGATTTGTTGACTATTTTTAAGAATACTGACAAAATGGTAGGTGTAGTTCAGGCATGAAGTGGTACAATGCTATACCGTTATAGTGATATACCGCTATTGAAAAATAGTAAAATATACATAGCCAAATATTGCAAGAGCAGTGATAAACAACTGTTTGAGGGATCTGTACCAAAGTGGTTAGGCTGCACCTTTGTGATGATACGGCGGCATACGGCCACGCACACAGTGCCGGACACATAAAGATAAGCACACAAACATCCAGACCAAGAGGTTTAAACTCATTATTCAAATTTCTTCCTCGGAAAATCTACAATCAGGACACCCTGAATGGCAGCCCGTTTTTCTAACGTGCCCAACGGGTCCTTCAACTGATAGAATAAAGTTTCACTCCATAAACCACTGGGACACAAAATTATGATTACCTATTAAAAAAACGTGGTCACTCCTCGCGGAAGAAGTGAAACATCGTAATGAGGAAATGAAAATAGGAAGGGGTAAAAATTTATTTTTAGTGAAATTCTCTCTTGTACTTTCTACATTTATGTATCTTTCTTTCTCTCTCCCTCTTGCGCTGGAATATTGGACGCTACTCGTTGCTAACGCTTGCGCTGGCCTGTGACAGGTATACTACGCGCATGCGTTCGAGTGCCACGCATTCACTCTCGCTTCGTTTCTTTCTATTCCCCGGTAGCGTTAAACGTTTAACGCAACCTTGTTGAGAGTGGCATTAGAAGTTTCACTTCAAAAATGCTCATGTAGTTTGATCACTGACCTCTATATATACCGGCAAGTACGCTGGACTTAAGATATTCTATGAAATGACAGTTCTTTAATGTGCCTATTTGAAGCGCCCTCAATGCGTGGGTAGAGAACTAAATCTGACGTTTAATAGTGCTGTCAAAGTTACCTTTCTATAAAACTTATCGATATTTTTCCTATCGCTGTCTGTTTACTTTCAAGAACGAAAATCGCTATAAAACAGTTCTCTTTCAATACGCATAGATGGTTGCCCTACGACTGCGTACATGAAGAGGCGGTGGTTGTTATACACGCATAACGAATATTCGTCAACTTGATCATTCCTACAGCATGATTATTAACGATATATTAACTATTTCAGTTACTGCATTGTTTAAATGTTACTATATCGTGTTTACAATTAAAACAACCCGTCGGAAATGTATTTTATCTCATTGTCCCATCTCTATTATTAGTTCCGTTTTTACAAACTTCTGCGATCAGCGCCAAAATGACGAATATCAAATCGCCCGTGGCCCGGCTTATCATAAGTCCAGCGTACTTGTATGTATAGATGTCAGTGAGTGACAGTGAGTTTTTTTTTCTTCAATTATAGCATCGCATACTCTACATATTGCCAGCGTCAAGTATAATTTTTGCATCACGTTTTTGCCAGTTTCGGTGAAACTGGACGAGTAAAAATAGGTAGTCAGTAAGTCATCAGTAATCAGTCAGTCAAGTCAGTCAGAAATTCGAGTAAAGCGATGGCTTCTTTACCAGAACGTGACAAATGGAATTTTAGAGGCAAGTCGAAAAAGCATATTTTCGCACTATTATTTTATTCCATCAACTATTACTACTATTTTATGCCGATCAACTTTATCCGATATAACTCAAAAATACACCAAGAAAGTAAAAATAAAACAAGAGCACTATATGTCTTCTTCGACTTCCCTCCAAAACTCGACAGTGAGTTTGATGGTTGTACTGTAATATCGCAGGTGCTGGCAGCGTCGGAGACGGAGTGCGAGGAGGAGCGCGAGGCGGGCGCGGCGGGCGGCGCGCGGCGCGCGGCGGGCAGCCTGGCGTCGCTGGCCGGCGCCGACGACGCGCTCTACCTCGAGCGCCGCAACGCGCACCACAACAAGCACCCGCTCTTCAAGAAGTTCCGCTACTAGCGCCGCAATCAGCGTGATTACTTTGTTCATTTTTAACGAATATATAGTTGTCACAACGGATCTTTTTCCCTCTGAATTATGTGCCACAAGCTCCTGTGCCGGGAAGTGTTTTAATATATATAATAGGTGGTAGAACTATTATCGTTCGCCCGGGGAAGTACCACCGCTGCACCCACTTCTGTCGTGAACCAATTCTATTGTGTTTCGGTGGAAAGGTGCCGGCCATACTTTACGTGAGGCTACCGCCAGCCTTCGGAGTAGCAGAGCAAAGAAATGCATACGACCTCAGACAAGACTTACCTATGCTTGCTTGAGGATGTATGTAGATGTTCATGGGCTGCTTAACTTAACACCACGTGGCCTGCATGCTCGTCTGCTACTCCATTCAAATAAAAAAAGAGCAATTTTCACCTACCGCGCAGCTACTCGCACGAACTTCCGAGAAACAAAGATCCATTGTGAGTACTGTATTTGTAATCCACTGTTTACATTGTAACTTATAAATCAGAGAATAGTTTTTATTTGTAATTTAGTTGTATTTGTAATCCTACATAAGTACCAATTTTCATCCTGCTAAGTCCAGAAATGAGATAATTTCCATACATAAAATAATCTCCATTTTACCCCTTTAGGGAGGATTTTCATCAATTTCTCCTACACCATTTTTATGTAATCAAGAACTTATTCTCCAAATTTCCAAATTCCATATAAACTTTGCCCCCATTAAGAGTTGCATATCTAAAAATACTTTCTTAGTGCTCACCGACACCTATACATTAAATTTCAAGTTACTAGGAACAGTAGGCTGTATGTTGATAGCAACCCTAGGAAAAGTTAGGCAGCATCCCTTGATTTTTCTCAGTTGTGGCATCGTACTGTACTGTTGCCGACTTGAAATAAATACATCCGAATCAAATCTTTTAAATATTTTTTAAGTAAGTCATCAGACCCTCAAGCAAATGTCTGCGTATAGTGATGACTACATTATTCGATTCCACATTGTTATTTTATTCCACTACATTCTACACCTGGGCTAAATCCAACTCAGAGATCTGGTGCATGTTTGTCCCACCTTATTTCTCCTATCTTGAATATAGTCCAGTTTTATAAGAAAACTTCATTTTAATATAAATGGAGTCGCAGACACGCTTGCAGTCCACCTGATTTTAAATGGATGTGCTGCAGCCCATAGATATTCCTTTATTATTACATTATTTCATTTCATTTCAGACATGTACCTACACACAACCAAGCAAAGCTTGAGACTTAAATCAAATAAATTATTTGACTAAACAGATGTCACAAACACTTTGCTCATACAAAATGTAAAGTGTCTCAATTAATAATAGCCAAATACTGTATTATGGGCAGCGGTGGTACTTCCCCGGTCAAATCTTTCAAATTCACCTTTAATTAATTTCGGCTGTTTGTTTTTAAATTTACTTATTGTCATTTCAAACTAAATGATGAATTAAAACAAACCAAAGTATTCCTATGTATGCACTGTAGCTCCCAAGTTATAATATTTTTGTTTTTAATTCTAGATTGGAGCCAAACCAAAGCTAAAACGTGCGGCGAAAATACTCCTTTTTTTGTAACTTGAAAAAAATAAATAATGTAATTAATTCCTGCCTCTTTCATTTATTTACTACCTTACCACACTTTAATTTCTTACAACATTGTGTTGAGTGATTATATTTTTATCTGTTTTAGTAAGACAGAAGATGAAAGTGGTGTTCCAGAGTGGGCTATTATTGAACTGCAGGGTCTGGTGCAACTGAAGAAGGAGTCCTCAACAGGGCCCACAGTGGTCGGTGATTTGCATTATTACAATAGGAACAAACATCCAGTGCTTGTTCTCGGCCACCACATATTGAATGGCAAGGAAATGAAGCTGGAACAACCTATGGCAGTCATTGAAAAAATTTCATCAGCTGATAGGATGGAGTACAGAGTTAGGGCTGTTGTAAAAAAGAAAATTCTATTTAAATCTCGGCCGAAGCCTATTATTTCCAATGTTGCTGATAAAGTTTGATTGTAAATAAATTTTTGTCGTAACCAATCTTATTTCATTTCAACCGAACTCCTACTACCTATGCCATCTTGCCACTTATTGCCATTACATAGTTGAAGAGTTTGTTTGTTTAAAAATGCTAAAGTCAGGGACTGATTCGAAATGAAAAAATATTTTTTGTGTTAAATAGTCCATTTATTGAGGAAGGTTTAAGGCTATAAAATATCCACGCTCCAACTAATAGGAACGAAGCATCAAAGAGAAATGATGCAAAAACGGAAAACTTGCTGCGTATATGGTTATTTAGTTACGCTAAAATCATGTATAAAGGAATTCTTCCTCTTATATTTTCTAAATAAAAGCCTTAAGAAAATACATAAGTTCTGTCAAGTCTGTGTTAAGGTTCACAATAAAATGGTATTAATCCTTATCAAAATAAATAAATATCTTTTGGACAATTCACACAACACCATCTGATTCCAAACTAAGCAGAGCATTTACTATGGTAATCAGAAAGCTGATAAACATACATATAATCTAAATACATACTTGAATAGATAAATTAACACCCAGACACAGAACAAATAGTCATGTTCATCACACAATTATTTCTGGGTGGGAATCGAACCCACTACCTCACGTTTCGCAGTCGGCTCATCACCCACTACGCCACGGACGCGTTTGATCGGTCTTACTTCTTCTATCTATACTTTATTTATAACATAACATAATTTCAATGAATTTCACCGATATTAATGGCCACGCCACTTATCCAGTCACACGGTCAAAACATTCAGCAGTCGCTGCATTTTCTGTCGGCTACCTCGGCAAACTGCAAACACTGTCCACGGCAAACAACGCCAGCATAACGTCATTTTCCCCCTCCTCGAGGTGACTAACGAGGATTAGGATGTTGTTTGTATAGAGCGCGTCTAGTGTTTAATTTCTCTATGGCGCGGGCGATAGACAGCTCCCCTGAGGGACACCGACATAATGGGACACGGTTACTTACGCATAGGTAAAAGCAAGACGACCTTCCGCATCTCTGAAGGCAAAATAAATTTCACCCCTTTTGAGGGACAGTGCTGGGAAATTCCACTACGCGCTCTTCCACGAGCCAATGGTGTTGACGTGCACGTACTGCCAAACGGCAGCGGGAGAACCCTCCCGCTGCCGTTTGGATTAAAGGGCACCGGGCCCGGTTTGCAATCCCTAAGGACAACGTCTGTGGGGTTAGCTAGCAATCTACGAAAGCCAGAAGAAAGTTATAAAGTATAAAAAATAAAAAAATAATATTGAATAAATTCCCTTTATTTTCTTAAGTGGACACTGTTATCCCAAAATTAAATTACCAGACATGATAAAATACATATTTCTTTTTAATTTTATACCAATACATTGTTATATTTTTACAGTATAAATTACAAAAAAAGTCAAAATAATATGTATAACCAATCCATATTATAATGTGGGGATCAACTAGTTTTATAACTTCTGTAGTTTAATTATTATTTCAGGAAGTCACATAATATTGCATATCACTTGTCATCCACTAAGTTTATAGGCTTCCGTCATATTGATATCAGTTATGGTTGTTTGGGAGATGTCACTTATAGTTATTACACAGTACCTATACTTACAAAAATATTTTAATTGGAGGATCTTTACACAATATGCCATGGTACCTACCTGAATGCATACATTTTATTGTGTAGAAATATCTAACATTTCATCATGCAATTGTATCATGAAAGGCACTTTAGTTTATAAGAAACAGGAGAAAGAAATAGGTCAATATTGCTATACTTATAATGTATATTATGTGTTAAAGAAATAAATCTAGAAACGGAAAAAATAGAATGTTTAAACTGTATATAAACAATAAAAATGTGGTCATTGGAAAGAAATGTAACAGATTCATAATAAGGTGCAGTGCATAATATAGTGCATGCAGAGTATTTATCTATGTTTAATCCCAAATATGGATAAAAGTTTGTTAATGAACTTTGGCTGATAATATGATTTTAATAAACCTAATGTACATGTTCTAAATTATACTATAAACTCAAAATATCTAAAACAAAGAAATAAACAATTTCATCTGCAACATAACGTATTAACTAATGCTACTCTATCAAGAAAAATGATTCGTGAAGAACCACTCTATTATAACCACCTTCACAAAAGAAATGAAACCAATTCAAGTAAGCCTACTGTTATCATTCCAAATAATAAAAATAAATTTGGATACCTATAGATTAACGTAAACAATTATTTAACTTTATATCAGTTAAATTTTACTATTTTGGGCCTAATCAGTTCTGATATAATTCACAGACGTTTAAAAATTGCACATTTGCTGTTTATAATATAAATATCCATCGTTTATGTTTTATATAACTACGATATTTCCGTAGGTGTACCTATAAGAAATTAATGTCACATTTAGTATGACAAAGCTTGTCTTCAGTAATTAACAAATTAAGTATGTAACAATCACGGGAATAAGGTTTTATGGTTTCTTTTAAAAAACCATTAGTAACAGAAAATAACAAATGTTAAGTCAATTAATAGACTACCTTCAACATCCAATTATGAAATAAAATAGTATAGATACGTGCACGGTATTTATTTTCAAATAGAAAAACTGATTACATTTTTTAGTTATTATAACACGTGCAGAATCATACGATAATTACACTACTATATTATACTGTTACCAAAAAATATTTTCACACTTACATGAGGCGACCACCAGCCTCCGGAGTAGCAGCGCAACTGCATACAACCTCAGACAAGACTTACCTATGCTTGCTTGAGCTTGTGTGCATATGTCCATGGGCTACAGTGACCACTTAACACCACGTGGCCTGCATGCTCGTCTGCTACTCCATTCAAATAATAAAAAAAAGTGATTTGTTTGTGTGAACAGGAACGATTTAATCAATTTATAATTTTTTATAACCAACTATTATGAGAAACAAACTTTAAAATATACACGCATGTCATACTAGTATAATTCGCCCAAACATTTGCATAAAATTGCAAAATTCAGTTTGAAATAAGACAAACAATAATTTCCAAATATAACACTCATTTTTACATACCTTGTAAGAACTCTTAATTCATATTCCATATATAACAAATATATTTACTGTATTCAATTTGTAACCACCAGCTTAAATTGAAGACAAACTTTATAATTTTTCATACTCATAGTAATATGTCAATATTATTAACTATTACCTAATGATATCCTCTCTATAAATTAAATGACACAATTTACAATGTGTAACAAATGACTCTAAACATGAATGACCTTTTAAAATTATGTATATGTATGATGGTACATTCAAATGAAAAAACATATTAAGGCAACTTTGTGTGAATTTAAGAAGTTAAATGATATTGTTAATTATTACATAACATTACCAACATTTATTTTTATGATATACCAAATAATCCTCGTTTCCTTCTGTAAAACATACATATTGCGTTTACTTAGATTCTGCTCTCAGTGACTCCTGGCCTTGTGCAGAAATCCAGTACTGCACGAAAATTTCTCGTTCGGTCTCAAGGCAGGACAGGAATGTTTGTTCACTTTCCTCCGTTTTCTTCAAACCGAGGAGGCGCTTCTTTATCATAAGACTCTGAAAAATAAATATAGGAGTACTTTTTAGTATCATATTTTCTTCTCAAGTAGATTTAGGTACTAACCAAAAACCTAACCTACTGTAAGAAATGACAAGTAGATAACCTAAACAACGCGCTCATGGCCCGGAGGCTAGCCTAGAACGCAAGGGATCTATGCAGTTAAGGCAAAAAAAACATGCGCGTTTCCGTGCTAAAACTGATAACATCGATAGAAAATAAAATATTCATCCATCCATCAGCCTTTTATTGTCCACTGCTAGACATAGGCCTCCCCTAACGTTCGCCACTCCTCCCGGTCCCGGGCCTTATGAATCCAGCGACTACTCGCTGTCTTCTTAAAGTCATCAGTCCGCCTAGTTAGAGGGCGGCCTGTACTTCTTTTGCCGAGACGTGGTCGCCATTCAAGGACCTTTCTTCCCCATCGGTTGTCGGTCCTCCTAACTATATGGCCTGCCCATTGCCACTTTAGCTTGCAGATTTTGAGATATACGTCCGTAACCTTCGTTCTTCTACGCATCTTATCGTTACAGATTCTGTCGCGTAGAGAAATACCAAGCATAGAGCTCTCTCTCCATTGCTCGCTGAGCCGCCCTGAGCTTATGGAAAAGGCTAACTGTAAAAGACCATGTTTCAGAGCCGTAGGTCATCACTGGCAACACACACTGCTCGAAAACTTTCGATTTCAAGCACTGATTTATTCTGGACGAGAAGACAGAGAAAATAGACTAAACGTGTGCCAAGACTAAGTAATCGCGAATGCTTCTAACATAGCTCAGTTACCTGTAAGTATCTATCAAACAGACAGTATATTTTTGCGGGCCAAATACATACTATAACTTAGAGCACATTATGCGTTATAGAAATCAAACGTAAATTTTATCTATTTCATATTGTGTATTTGTGTAAACAACAACAAAAGTTATGAGGAGTTGCAAAGTTGCCGCGATCTTGTCAACATTGCCCGGTAACAAAAAATGTTTAGGTTGTATTTTACTATTTGTTTTCTTTTTACTAAACGGTACGTTAAAATCCTTGTCATCGTGAGTGCTCTGTTTTTTTCTACTTTATAATGTTAGTTTGTTCGTTAGTAATTCGTGTTTTTCTTTATTATTATTTAAATAAACAAGCTTGTAACAAAACGGTTGTATCTCATTATAATTCCGAATATAAGTTAAAAATAATACGAGGAACATATTATTATACTCGTTACCCCTTTTGCTTCGCGTATCGGGTATAAAACAACATACGCTTTGTATAAAAAAAACTACGGTTAGATATATGGCGGTCTTTAGGTTTGTAACGATACCTTATCAGTGTGGGTTGCGACCTAATTCACATTTCTCAATTAGCAATCGTAAACGTCTTTAGTGCTATGTTACTAATGTGGCCGAGAGGCGTTGTGATATTTCTGGTAATTGTAGTAAAACATTACGCAGCCGATGATGTTAACGACAGTCGGGAAAAAACTATCCTTTATTACTATGGTTTAGTAAGTACTTATTACATACTCATAATTACTAATCTTGTAAGTTGTGACAAGGTGTCATATTAAGTACAAAGCATGTATAATTTTACTACAAGTGTATTTGAAAGCAAAACTCAGTATTATGCAATACAATATATCACTTGATAGAAATTAACTTTTCTATTTATTTATTTCGTTCCTCGTTGACGCAACGGTGATGACAGTGTTGGAAGAGGTGTCTCAATTTGGCTTGTTTCGCCTTTCGTCTACGCATGAATGATGGATTTTGGGGGGGATCATGTCCCCTGTGACCGCGCTTGGCACCCACGACACAGTGTAGGTCTACCTTACTATGGGGCTATGAGAGTGAAACGTTATTTTATTATTAATGCAAGTTGTGCAGTGAAGAATATTTTTTCGGGAGCTCCCTCTTAACTCTGGCTCCACACGTTAGTCCCAGTCCCAACTATGTCTCAACGTTGGTACGAAGGTGTGGACAGAACCTCGCGATCTGTTGGCATTATTTTCTTTTAAAAAATCGATACGAACCGGCCAACTACCAATGCAGGCCCCAACGTTCGGGCCAATACCATTTTCTAGATCCAACGTTGTACGAATGGCGATGTGGCTGACGTGAGGGAGCGGTCTAACATGTCGTGGGAGTTTTGGCGAGAAGTCGAAAAACACATAATGTGCTATTTTACTATAAAACGTCTCGTGAGGATAGGTAAATATGTTTATAAAGTCCTGGCTTACAGTCATGTCGGTCGCCCCCAAAGCAATCCGCGAGGTAAGCCGGGACTTTATAAACACATAATGTGCTCTTATTTTATTTTTATTTTCTTGGTTGGTGTATTTTTGAGGTTGATGATCTTCTT
Source organism: Pyrgus malvae (assembly GCA_911387765.1). NCBI lineage: Eukaryota > Metazoa > Arthropoda > Insecta > Lepidoptera > Hesperiidae > Pyrgus > Pyrgus malvae. The sequence continues at coordinate 15,086,661 of OU426960.1, forward strand.
CATTTTGTTCGATATAGGTTAATTACAGTGCGCAAGTGTTTTGAAATGGAATAACAGTGCTTAAAACAGAGTGCTCCAAAATTTCATCGCACACGTTCTAGTAAAATAGCCATCGCTTTACTTCAATGTTCGACTTACTTGACTGATTGATTACTGACTATCTATTATTACTTCGTCCAGTTTCATTGAAACTGTTAAAACTTGATGCAAAAATTATACTTGACGCTTGCAATATGCAAAGAGTTTGTGATGCCATAATTGAAAAAAAAATGTGGCGGTGGCGCAGGAGGAGAGCGAGCGCGGGCTGGCGGAGTGCGGCGCGCGGCAGGCGTGCGCGGCGCTGCTGCGGCGCTACTGGCGCGGCGCCGCGCTCGTGCGCCTGTGCCGCTGCGCGCGCCGCCGCGCCTGCGACACGCCCGCGCCCCCACAGCGCCGCCTCGAGATCAACAACCGCGCACACTTCCAGGTTCTTTAATATGTCCCACTGCTAGGCACAAGCCTCCTCTCGACAGAGAGAGGGATTAAGAAGACAGCCCACCACGCAGGCAAGTGCGGATTGACGGACATCATGCCTTCGAGAAATTATGAGTTACTTTCAGGCATTCATGGTAATGGAAAAACATGATTATTTATTACTTAAATATCACAATTTTCCCTCACCGTACAGCAGCGATAAATACGCACTTAACAATTTTCTTTGTTAGAGGTGCGCGCCGAGGATTGATCTCGGGCTCAGTATCTCCGTTCCAAAGACAGCGGTCTTTTCCGCTCAGCCATCTTTACTGAATTCTATTCCTGCCACCTATCTGCAACCCGTGTTATTACTTGATGAGCTCAAAGTCACAAGCTCACGAAGCTGCTCTATAAAACCTCCACCGAGTTTAACAACTAGCTGCTGTCTATTCGTAACAATCGGGATCAACGGCTGCCCTCAAAAAACACGCGTGATGCACGTTGCGACGGATCGCATAGCCCGCCAAACGATCATAAATCCAAATAAACCTATTATAGAATAAAATAATAATAGAGATGTTTCCATAATATGAGACTGTATGAATGTCAGAGGTAGAGGGAGCTCAATTATCAAAGTTATCCGCTTTTTAAACAGTCCATTCCACGTGTTACTCCTAGATGCAGAAACAAGGTACACTACGCTAGACAACTTCAGATGGCGAGCTTCATACGCCATTGTGGAAAATTATTCATAAAGTGAGTGATACATATGCACAATAACAATAAACCAATACCACAATAGACAGAATCTCCTACTAACACTTTGCAAATGAGATTAATATAGCGTAAGCAAAGTAGACATAACAACTACATAAATATAATACATTTCTCACCACGCGACCACGCAGAGAGCCACATAACTGCATATAGATAGTTTTGTGATATACAAGAATAGTCAGAACTAACAAATGTGCATTTATGCAGATATGTAGTTTCGATTAAGGCGTGTATAATAGTTCTATCTACGATACAATAATTTTACGCCAACTATGTCGTATAGTTATCTTGATAAACATTTATTTCAGCACGTTAATTAACTGGTTTTTTTTTTCAGTTTTGCGATCCTGTCACCGATTGGCCAGAATGTTCAATTCACGATGTACCACTCACAGTGGAAACGTTCTACAATCGCATGAACCCTGAGGAGCTCGAAGAAATGCATCACAAAGACATTCAACTGACTCCGCCAAAAATCACCTTGACCTGTCGGTGCCGTTACCCGAACTATTGGAAACTGGTCAACACCACCGAAGACGGCGGCGTTCACACTTACAAGTGCTCCTACTTGCCGCCGTGCAAGACGGGCGATTTTTGTGGCAACGTCAATTACGACCTAAACTCGCTATATCAGTCTTGTCTGTGCCCTCGAAACCATATATGCGTACACAATGGTGGAATAACTCGCATACAAATTTCGGAACTGTTATATCGCGGTAAAGGATGGAGAGCTTATTGCCAACCGCTCAGCGATGACTACAGTTATGACTATGAAGATTAATTTACGTGTATTTTTAAAAGTAGTGAATAAAGAAAGACAAGGTCAGAACATGAAATCTTTGTACTTACTGGTGACTCTTGGGATGCAATGTCTTTTGCAATATTGTAGATCTGTTCAGCAAATTTTTCCGGCCACAGGACTTTGCTCACAAGGCCTCCTTGTAATGCCTCCGTAGCAGACAGTTTGCGCCCAAATAATATCAGGTCGTTCACCTAAAATTTAACAATATCAATCTTTTAAGAACTTTTTAAAAACTTAATCTGATTTTTTTCTTTAATTTAATTTTCAATTTTACATTGTGTATCTGAAAACAACGGATCTTTGTCTCTCTGAAGTTAGGTGCAACAAACGACTGCGCATGTGTTGCTGTGCGAAAGTGTTTTGATTTAAACTTAAGAGGAATTTTTTGCAACTGTGCTCACTCGCACGAAGTTCCGATAGAGAAAGATCCGTTGTGAGTACTGTACAAGCCGTAGAGCTGCAGCAATCATACAAGCCCATGTGGCCTATTGCTTGTGGCTACTTCATTAAGAGGCCGTATACGAAATTTTGCCGATTTAGCGATTTACCTGATTTTACACATGAGATTTTGCAGTTAAAATACAGTATTTCCATTAGATTTATTGCTCAATACAACTGATCATTTTAAAGTCAATATTGTGCAATAAAACATGGAAATACTATATTTTAACTGCAAAATCTGATGGGTAAATCCGCAAAATCGGCAAAATTACGTATACGGCCTCCTAAAATAAAAAAATGGCGCATTACCACCGGCGGCGGCAGGCGGCAGCGCGCGGAGAGCGCGGCGGCGGCGGGCTGCGGCGGCGCGCCGAGCGAGAAGCGCGCGCGCTCGGAGGCCAGCACCACGTCGCACAGCGCCGCCACGCCCAGCCCCACGCCGCGGCACTCCGCCTCCACGCCGCAGCACACCAGCTTGCTGTGCCTGTCCACTGCTTGCAGTAGGCAACTGCAAATATTTTTCTTTTGCATTAAAATGGTATCGTGCGATTTGGGCATATTACCAGTGACATAAGTCCTTGTCACAGTTGGTCACAATTGAGAAACTCCCCCTACCTAGTGTGACATCACGCATTCATCTATTTTACATCTAGAAATTATTAAATTAAAGAAAAATCATTTTATATCTATGGACCTTTAATATTTATCTAGATTTTTTAAATTTTGAAATGTGACATCTCGAATTTAAAGAGACTCCTACCCATAGTCACACAATGTCCTTGTTTGACCCCTCCCTCCCCTTCATCATGTGACATTATTTATGGATGGCCCCTAAAAAGTACTAGTTGGCAAGCCCTATCGTGCAATGCTGGACTGCCCATCGTGGCAGGCGAGGCAGAAATTTGAATGATGAATTGATTATAAACAAAAAAAATCCTAAAATAAAAAAACAATGGGTTGCGCAATCGGGTAGTGCCAGCAGAAGTGAAAACTTGAACATTAAAGTTGTGAATTTTTGATATTTTGGAATGGTTAGGGAATAATTTCGCACGAATTGCTTCTATTATCAGTATTATTTTTCATCTAGTATTTTCAGTAGGTTTTCATCTAGTATTTTTATAAAGTACTCACTCATTTTCTTTCACTATTTCTTCATCACTTTTTTCATTAATAGATGCACTTTGTTCAATGTCCATATTTTAAATACTTTATGTAAACGAATTTTACAAGTATAGACATTCGAGCCGTCATCTTGGTCTAAGGGCCGAAGCCAAAGACCTTCACCGATCTGATAACTCGATGAGACATATTTTTTATCAAATATAATTTATAAACAAACATGCCTATGATAACTTGCCTATCGAAGTGTTCATAGCTATTTTTAATATAATTAATTTTAATCAATTTTCTTTCATCACCTCACTCTTGTATATAAATAAATATAATAATAATAATAGGCGAGTTGTTGGTGAGTAACGACACCACGGACCCGATTGCTCCCGGGGAAGTCTCCCTGTTCCTCGTCTCCGGCAGGCGGAGTGATAACCCAGAGGAACAGGTCCCCACCTCTGGCTTGCCTTAATTGGCCGTCCAGAGTGGAGCTGTTAGAGCTACATGCTCAGGGTGGAAGTGTAACTAAGTAATTGACGTAATAGCGAGGAAACCCGCTCCTGGTTGGATTTATCCCCACGCGATGGTGAAATCGGTGCCGCTCCTCTCGACACCCCTAAGCTGCTCACGCCAATGTTGCTTCCCAGGCATTTACGCCATTTTTGGGGGCCCATTCAGAGAGTGGTGAGTCACCACCTGCCTCAGTATAGATTATTTATTAGTCTGAAGGGCAGGTGTCCCACAGTTCTCCATAGCCCATCTACCAGTCCCTCGTTCGTTCATCCCCATAGACCCAATAGTGGTATCCCCTTTTGTAGCAATAGTTCCTGTGCACCTGGCGGGAACCATCTTCGGGTCATAAAACCTTTTATATGACACGGCCGAGGATGGTATCCGCCATGTGTTACCACATAACAACATTAAAGTGTCTCAAAGGCGCCTCTACGTGTTGGACCTATGTCCCCATGCAAGCCTTCCAAATGACCGGGTCAAATAACATCTTGGACCCGTGACCTATAAGGAGAGATACATAATTATATATATAATAATATTTATATGGTTATAAATTGTATTTGATAAAAAATATGTCTCATCAAATTATCAGATCGGTGAAGGTCAATCTTCCCTGTCTCCTCTATTATCTTACGAATTTTCGATCAGCCCAAGTGTTTTGACGCGAGTTTAAGATTTTTTACCCATTCCAAAAAAAAGTGCACAACGCCGCTAAAGAAGTTTGCACTTCAAAAAATGCCCCACCCCAAACTTGTAAGATGAGTACCAAATTATTTTATGTTTAAGCATTTATATAAATGGATGAAGACCCATAGTTGTGTTTACATAACTGATGCCAACAAATTAATATGTAATTTAAATAACGTGTATACAAGAAATAATGTAGTTTAAAAAACTAAAAAACACGCTTTTGAGAAAATACGAACTAAAAACTAAAAAAATAAGAAGAAAATGTATATTACTGTAAATAAAGCGTGGGGTGGTTTTTAAGATACTATTGACACCATGCACCCCACGCTTTATTTACAGTAATATACATTTTCTTCTTATTTTTTTAGTTTTTAGTTCGTATTTTCTCAAAAGCGTGTTTTTTAGTTTTTTAAACTACATTATTTATTTTAAATTTTTTAATTTTTACTTTTTCATAAAATTTCACCTGTCTTACGACTTAACAAATTATTTATATTCTTTATATATCTCATACACGTTTTCGGTTACTGAGCACCAATAGTCTACTCCCCTACATAAATATGAGCAACCCAAGCAGCAAAATAGTCGAATAGTAATTAGATTACTCAGCCTTTAATCGTATAAGAGCCGAGTAACCGTTCTTAAAACACCCATTTATCGTGTAATAGCGGTTATCTCGACTATTTGGCAATATTTGCTAATGTGTGCTTTAAGGACGTCGAATAAACGTTTACAGCACTATGTTTTAGCACTTTTACTCCACCTTTTAGCAGATGCTGAATTAAAGTGGCTAAAATACTCGTTATTAGATCGTTTGATCTATAACAGTCGTATAATAGCTGTAGCTCTATAAACGCAATCGAACAAAAATCATATTTTGCAAATTGAAAAATGGAATAATTTTATCAAATTAGTGTATTGTCATCGGTCCTCAATAAATCTACAAAGTTTGAACGAAATCTGGCCGTTTAAAGTGGGTCAAAATCGCGCCCAAAGAAGTCGGTTACAAACATACAAACATACAGGTGAAGCTAATAAAAAGCGTGTAAAAAAGACAATAAAATAACATCAAATATGCAATGTATGAGGAATTTGAAACAAGAATATAATGTTGACTTGCTTTATGTGCTGTAAAATCACTTAAGTAATAAAATTGGTATCTACTGCTTTTTTAGGGTATTTATAAATGATATATTAATACAGATTTTTGTACACATTAAAAATACAAATTACCTTATGGCTTCAGCAACTTCAATTGCAACATTGCCTCTTTTAAATTTGTCTTCGACAATAAGAGACTGAAAATCTAAATTTGAACAGATTGTGCAGAAATCAGTAAGCAATGTTACAGATGTGTCTTTTATGCTATTAACAAAATTCAATGCTTGCGCAATTTCTTTTAGAATCTGGAACAAAAAATATTAATAGTTTACATTTGATAGGTTTAGCATTACAAAATTTAGGAATATTAATATTACATGTTAGGTACAAATATGTGCAGAATATTTATGTAAACACAAGTGATTTGGACATCAATGAAATGTTTAAAATGAAGTAGCACAAAAACCCTACAAGATATAGTATTAAATTGTCATGGCTGTAAGCAGTCAGGCAAGGCATCCTCATGTAAACTTCAAGAAAGCAAGTGCTGTTTGTGGTTAAATTCAGTTGCATTGCTTTTCCTGACCTAAGGCAAACAGCATGCCCATGGATGAATTTTGTATTTAATTTTCCTACAATAGGAGACCCAAATCAATAGTGAACAATAAGTAACAAGTAAAATACAGTTACCTCTGCATCAAACCGTGCCTCCATTGTTTGTATACTTATTTCCACTAATCTGTTATCAATTTTAATAGTAACATGTTTTAATTCTTCTGTTGAACTTTTCCCCTCATTTTTATCATCATTTCTCAAAAGTTTTCTCTGTTTAGAAGACTTCTCATTTTTTATACTCTCTCGTTTTCTCTTGTTCAGGGCTAACGAAAGCTTGGAATTAAGCTTTTCTTTGATTGAAAGATAATCATCTTTATTAATTATTTCTGTACTTGGACTCTCAGCAGTATTTGACATAAATACATCTGAAGCATTCTCAGAGGTGCCTGTACTATGCATATTCTGGCTCCGGCTGTCTGATGATATCTGAGATGTCCTTGTGCTTGTTTGTGTAGACCCAGAATCCACATCACTGAGCCTTCTTGGGCTCATACAGCTGCTTGAATATGAGCTTGATGAATGGCGTCGATAAATTATAGAATCATCAGCACTATGAGTTTCAAAATCTTCACTTACTGATGGTGATTTAATAGAACTATTCAAGGATACCCTGTGTTTCCCGCCAAGGATTTTCTTAGCTTCACCATCTTCATATTTCAGTGTTTTTCTTTCTCTAAATTTCATTTCTTTGCCATCAGGAGTTGAACTCTGAATTTTTTTGATAAATTCTGCTTTTGTTTCTCTACTCTTTTTTCCTTTAGGAGCTTCTGGCGTTAATTGGTATATCATGTTGACTGCTCCTTCATCCATTAATAATCTATCAACTTCTGTTAGCCTTCTATTCTGCTTGCTATTCTTTGAAGAAGGCTTTTTCCATTGTAAGTTAGACATAGGAGATTTAGATTTTGACCTTGGAGGAGTTTGTTCCTGTTTAATTTTTTTGACAGGTGGTTGTTCCTTTACAGAAGGATCTTTTACAGGTTCCTTATTTTTGGTTTTGGTTTTTGTGAATGTATCTGGATTATCTGGATCAAATATAACTTTTTTCTTTATTACCCTTCCTAATCTACGTTGAGGCTGATTTTCCTCCCCAGATTTTTCTTTATGTGGATGCTCATCACTAGGTGCAGAACCCTCTAATGACATGGCAGGTGATTTGTCTTGGCTTGCTATTGATTCCTGACTTTTTTTAAGTGCCTCTGTTTCATTCAACAAATTATTACTTTCTTCTAAAATACTCCCCTTAGAGTCAGATTCAGCAGTTTCCTGTTCATCATCATCCCAATCCATCACTAAAACATTTACGATGTTTTTTGATTGATTACTTCCATTTTCAGTCTTCTGTTCTATATTAGATTCAATCACACTGTTAGTAACTTTATCACTTTTTATCTCAATTTCTTCTGGTAGATCCTGGTTTGATTTCTTTGTCTCCAAAGTATCTTCAATGTTATTGACAATTTTACTTTCTGAACTGTGTCTTTTTTCTTTCTTCAATTTTGATGTAAGTTTGCCACGATATCTATTTTTCTCCCTCTTCAATCTTGAAAGTTGCTGTAAGGCTAATTTAGTTTCAATATCTTTGGAAGGTGATTTAAATACATGTGTTATTTCAGTAACTTTCACTGATGTTGTTTCAACATCATTTCCTTCTAAGATATCTAGTAACTCTTCTTTATTAAATACTTCTTGTCTGACTGAACTATTATTATTCTCTGCTATCTCTGTTACATCATCAGACCGTAGCACATCACTTAGCGCAATACTTTCATCAAATTCACTGAGAATGTTTTGTGATGAATTTTGTCCATCGGCATCATTAGAACCAGTATCATTGGCTTCAATAACAACTTCTGTTTTAAATTTAGGTATATTGTCTGAGGTTACTTCTGAAATGCTAACCTCAATTTCATCACCATCATGACTAACTGTTTGATCCACATCATCACTGATTACAACTTCAGTGACCACTTCAACATCATCTTTACTGATACTTGCATCTTTTGGACTTTCAGGAGCAGTTTCTATGACGTTAAGTATGTCATTTACATCAGCAGAGGTGTCCTTAGTCAAAGCTGCCTCTTTTCCTGTCTTATCTTCACTTATTACTTCAGGTCTATATTCTGTAAGAGCCGCATTCTGAGGAATCTCAGTTTCTTCCGCCGCACTTAACTTGCCGGCGTCTACAACAGTGTCTTCGAGTTGACCCGCTTTTTCTACCTCGACGACACCGTTCGAAGTCTGACATAGATCTGCCGCGACTGCAACCGTTGTATCTTCATTATCAACGGCATGGGGCTTCATGGTTTCATTCGCATGCCGATCGGAGGAGAGTTCTTCATTAACTTCCATATTACAAAACTCGTAAAACTTTTTACTATAGAATTGTTCGATAATTGAAAGATAACCTATTGTTGATAAATAAATCAAACAAACGCAACTGTGACACGCTGAAGCTAACTTTCGTATTTACATTATTGCTTTTATTTTGGTTTCCAGAAATCACAATACACATTGAAATTCTAATAAATTCCGAACAAAACAAAAACAAGTATTCACTTCGCCAAGTTTCAATTAGATTTTTTTCGATGCGCGTCCATGGAAGCTACAAATCAAAATGGGTTGTAAATTGTTGCCATGTGATAAAAAATAGACTAAAGTAGGGAAATAGCAATAATTAATTATTTATTTTATTTCAAATTATTTGAAATATATATAATTAAATATAAATAAATAGGGAGTTTTGGCGGGAAGTCGAAAAAGACATATTGTGCTCTTGTTTTATTTTCATTTTCTTCGTGTATTTTTGAGTTATATCGGATAAATTATATATAATTTGATGGCATTTTGTTAGATATAGGTTAATTACAGTGCACGAGTGTTGTGAAGTTAAATAATAGTGCGAAAATGTTTTTTCTGCTTGGCTCTAACTAAAATTCCATTGGTCACGTTCTGGTAAAGAAGCCACGGCTTTACTTGAATGTCTGACTGACTTGACTGACTGATTAATGACGACTTACGGATTTTACATATTATTATTTATTACTCGTCCAGTATCACCGAAACTGGCAAAAACGTGATACAAAAATTTAATACTTGACGCTGGCAATATGCAGAATTTGCGATGCCCTAATCGAAGAAGCTCCAGGCCTCCCCATTAATGGGGAGAGACCCGTGCCCAGCAGTGGGACGCAACAAGGGTTGCAGCCAATCGAAGAAAAAAATATATAAATAGCAATTGGCATAAGAATAAATAATAAATATAATAATTATAGGATTAAACGGTTCGAAACTTAGACTAAGAATAATGTACTTAGGAGGATTATTGGTCTATGGTTCGAAACTTAGACTAAGAATAATGTATGGTTCGAAAGGTGAATTATTAGATACTTAAAAAACTTTATTCATAAAAATTACTTCATGTCTTATTTTATTTAACCCTTATTTACCCAAAATTTCTCTCGTTCACCTTCACGAATTGGAAATTCCAATTGGAATTAGATACTTTGACGGGAGTCAATACATTCGATGCTCTAAGAAGACACGTTCTTCAGTCAGACTCGTTCTTCTTGTCTCCGTAGATTGAAGGTTTTCATGGAGTGGGGTGAATGACTTTGATTAATTTTTGTTTTTGTTTAAGAAAATGTTTGTGAAATGAAATGATATTTATAACAGTGTTAAAATATGTTTTTCTGCTTGCCTCCAAAATACCATCAGACACGTTCGGTAAAGTAGCCAATAGCCATCGGCAATATCGGCATCGCTTTACTTGAATGTTTGCCTGACTTGACTGACTGAGTGATTACTGACGACTTACTATTTTTTCTAACAGTGCAATGCAAATAATGCAATTCCACTTTAAAAGTTACAACACAGTAAGTGATGCAAAAATTATACTAGACACTAGAAATATGCGTTAAGTATACAAAATTTGCGATGCCATCATTAAAATAAAAATAAATAAAACGAAAATATTGATTGGCTGCAAGGATTTTATCTAATGCCGTAAAATAAAACTGATAAAAAAATGACGTTTTCTTACACGAAAAATGACAAGAGTTGACAAGACAGACCTGACAAGTTACAAGTTACTAAATCCAAAGAATACTAGTAAAATTCTTGAAATGTCTTGTCTTAAATTTTAATTAAAGGCAAATAAAGGTTTCAAACTCTGATTTACAATTTACATTCCAGTTTTGCTACAAAATACAAATATAACAGAAGTTACTAATTGTCAATTACTCAAAACAATTAAATAGATATTTCCTTTTATCCTTGAAAAAGGAGGAAAAATTATCGTAACATGAATATTCTTCCTAAGAAGCGGTTAGTATAAACATAATTTTGCCCTTATTATTGCAGTTCCAATGCAGCACAATAGGTTTCATAATATAATTTTGTAAAACCTTATGTAACTTAGTAACAGCACCATTGCCCGACAGGTAACCAAAGGATGACATTTTCGAAAAAAACTAATGTTCTTGTTTATTTATATGCCAATTATTTTGATGACAAGAAACTCCTAACGTCTATGGTCAAGATAAAGCAAGAATATAATGCAATTATTAATCCACTTTAAAAGTTACAATAGAGTATGACAGAAAGTACATATTTGCCATGTACAAACTCTCGGGTATCATTTTATCCTTTTTGTTATGAAATTTCTCCGTTATTTTTATTTGATTGGAAACTGTTAGTGATACAACAAAATTCATTTCTAAGCTCTGGTTTGTGCAAATATGAACACTATTTCCAATGTAAGCTCCAGGCCTCCCCATTAATGGGGAGGACCTGTGCCCAGCAGTGAGACGCAAAAAAGGTTGCAGCCCTACAAAATCGTATGCACACACTAAATGCAGACAAAGTGTGCCCACTGCAGTAGAAGAAGTTTAAATGTTGTGGCCAACTTTTAAGGAAATCTCAAGAAACAGAAGAAAGAAAAAATACAGTGAGAGCAAAGAGAGGAAAATGATGAGTTAGAATAAGAGTAAAAGAGAAAAGCTAAAGGAAAAAAAAGGTCTACATGAAGCCCACAAACTTAAGACTGCCAAACAGATTTAAAAAATAATTACTATAAAACCCAAGTTCAAAAGAGGTTAGATTCTGGAGATAGTCAAGACAATATATTTAAAGCTTTTTTAAGATGGGCAGATGGGCAGAAGGATGATATAGTAAAAAGAGATTTATAACATCCTCATACTATATTCAAGAAATTGGTCCGTGAGCATTTATTGAGCATCCCTACCACAGTCTAGAATTTTTTACCAACAAGAGTCCTATTTATATTATATATATAGTCATTATATCCTTCCAATATGTGTATGTAAGTATGAATGTATGTATGTATATATGTATGTATGTATATGTGTATGTATGTAAGTATGTCTGTATGTATGTATGTATGTATGTTTATATGTAAGTATTTATATTCATTAGTGTACGTATTTCATTATGTACATAGTTATTACTTATTGTTATTTTAATTCTTTGTTCTTTTAGCCTGTTTATTTTTAGAAGCCTACCTCGCATTCTCAACATCACCCAGGGTCGACCGGTAGACAATGCCAAGAGGCATTAGGTTTAACCCTTTGTGAAACTTAGTTTAAGGTGTTTTCACATAAAATAAATAAATAAAATACTAAAGTAAATTTAAATGTTTATGATATTTTTACTAAGAGTTGTTTTTTTAATCGTGATATGTCCTAAGAGATGGCCCTAATGATGGCAGCACTAACATTCATTAGATTTAAGTTTTTTTATCTGGGTGGAAAATTGGCTTTCAATGTTTATTTTATATTGAGGTGCATGTCAACTTTTTGTATAAATATGTGTCAACTAATTAAATTTTGTTTTTTGGATATGTCATGTTTAGGTGACTTAGACAAAATTAAAAAAGATACATATTTTGGTTTGATTTTTGTTTGTTACAAGTGTTTGTGTCACAAAATATTATTTGAATATTCTTCTTTTTAAGATGTTGCATCTGCTGCTTATTGGTGCTTTTACTACCATTATGACACAAAAAACATTAAGTCCCTACATCAATATGGATTAGAATATGAGACATTTCTTTGAAATTATTTTTTTAGAAGTTATGTATGTTTGTATTTAAATAAGCAAGGGCATTAGTCAGTCACCACTGCTGCACTGAGAGCATTCAAAATCCACTGGCAAACTAGTTTGCTCTATTAGTACATTAGTTCTTTTTTTTAAATAATTTAGTACAAGCAATAAATAAAGTAAATAATATATTTATGATTATTGCAAATTCTGATAAATTTTATTTAACACATCTATCTATGTAACATAATTTTTTTATTCAAATAATAATGAAAAAATTAAGTATTTTGTATTAATAATTATTTAACGAGAAGTCTCATTATTATAATACATAATCATAATACAATACTAAATATTGCGATTTTCTACAATTGAAGTTATCACTTATTTAATGCACATAAAATCTGTTGACCTATGGCCTAAAACCCTCTCCCTTATTAGAAGAGACCTGTGTCCAGCAGTGGGACATAAAAAAGGTGGAAAAAAAAGATCTGTTACATTAAGGTGGAAAAAAAGATCTGTTACATTAATAATAATTAAAAATTCAGTTGGTCACGTAGCGCCATTGCCTAGTGAAGCGGATGCTAAAAAATATAAAAAGAACTAAAAGCAATATCATCAATGAACTAGTTGAAATAGTTCACTTAAAGGAGTTCTCTTCCGACCTAGGTCGTTCATGAACTACCCAAGACTAAAGGGCATCTGTACTAATTAAAAACTATGGAATCTATTGCATGATAAACAATTCCAGCCCATAAAATTATGAAGGATAAATAAATTACATACCTTTAGAATTAATTTAGCCCTTCATTTTCATACTTACACAGTATTGAGAGGATACTATAGAGAAAAAATAAATACTAATAACATACAAAATATGGGCAAATAACCATATTATTACTAAGAGATTAACATACAGATCATATATTTAGGCAAAGGCAAATATTGACCTTACATTTAGGGCAAATATTTACTTACAGACTGTGTTTGTGGGATACCTATATTAGAGGCGAATTAAATTAGTGCCATTTTCTGAATAAAAAACTGAATTTATTTTCTACTCAAGAAATTTAAAACAAATTGGAACAGTCTTATGAAGTTACTTGTTGGTGTAAAGTTATTAAATTTTATGTTTTGATTTATTTTTTGATCCCCCAAAAAGGTTATCGAAATTTTTTTATTTTCTTCAAGGACCAGTCTGGAACTTAATTGGAACTGGAACACAAATCTCGAAATATACTCAAAATATAATTTAAAAAAATATAATATTTTATTATTGAAAAATCTTTAGATTTTTGTTCTGATATTTTTTTTGTTTCTTAATTTTTTTATTAGTTCTTTATATTTTTTTTTTTGTTAAAAATCTAAAGAAGGTATTTTTTGTTAATCAATTTTACAATTTTTTCTTTTCATACCGGCATCTCAAAATTTGATTAAAAATTATTCCTTTTATAAAAATTATATTATTTTAAACAAAATGGGAATGATTCTGAATTGAATTTAAAAATTGGGACAATTTATAAAAAGTTGTTTATTAGTAATAGATAGTTGTTTATTAATTTTATTATTCTCTTACAATGCAGGTGGCATGTAAGGACCAAAGAGAATATTGCAAGAGTACGAAAAGATGAAGCGGAAGCTGCTGAAAAGGAGAAAGAAGAAAGATTAAGAATTGAAAATGCTGACCGTGAAGCTCGACTCAATTTACTGAAACATAAAAGCAAACAAAGGCTAATTGAGCTAGATATTGATATTAAGAAACACAATGAGGAAATTTCAACACCCATAGAACATGTTAATTTATTTGCAGATTTAGATCATGCAACAACATCTACAAACAAGGAGCATGACAAAGAAGTTAAAGAAAAGAAAGAAGAATATGAAAAAAAAATTGGATACCTTACTTATCTTGGCCAAGACACAAATGAAGCTCTTGGAAAGAAAAATTGGTATGAAGTTTTACCACAATCAAGATTTATAGGATCAGACAATATAAAAGACACATATGATAAGCTTGTTCTTAAAGATAAGGATGGTAAACCAACAAAAAAGAAACTGGATGAAAAAGATGGTGAAATTGATTGGAAAGTAAAACAACAACATGACCCTATTAAGAAATTCCTAAAATATTGTGAAGGAAAACAAAAAACTAATCAAAACCAACTAATGATGGCAAAGTGTACTGCTTATAACAATTTAACCTCTACTGAAAGAACAAAAAAGGACAAGAAATCAAGAAATAAAAAAGATAATGATAAAGATAATAAATTAAAGAAGTTAAGGGAGGCTCGCCTTAAACGTGAAAGAGAAGAAAAATACAAAACAGAAATGTTTCTCACAAAACTAAATGGAGGCCCTAGTACAAATAAAGAAGTTGTCAGTAAGATAATGCCCAAATATAATTCACAATTCAATCCAGAATTAGCTAGACAAAACTACAGGTAAGAGATGTAAAGAAAGACAAATACAAAAGCTGAAGTAGGGGAGATTGGGTAACTGTAATTTTTTTTTTTTTTCAAATAGTGCATCTGGAAAGTTTATGGCTAAATGATTAATCTCTGAAATTAAATCATAATATTGGTAAGTAATATTTAAACCAAAAGGCATTTTCAGGCTTTTAGTATATAAAATTACAAGTTATAACAACTTTAAAATTAAATGGGAAATAATCCACAGTGACCCAGGAATTGGTCACTTTGGATCATTGCATAGAGAATCAACTGGGGCAGACTGGATCTATGTAAAAAAAGTAAAATATATCAATTTCCATAATATAAGATCTTTATTTGTACTATTGTATAATCTTTTTTCATCCAATCAATAATAAAGTAATGCATTACCCAAAGCACTTATAATGTAACAAGCTTTTGTTAAAGTTCCTTGCACTGCACTGGTGACATTTGAATCTTGTCTTTGTCCTTTGGCTGCCAAAACTTCTGCACATTTCGTACTGTCATGGTATTTGTTTCATTTAAATTGAAAAGTTTAGTGCAATTTCCAAATGCAACGTAAGAACTAACGTAAGAAAGCCACATTATGACAGTTGAAAGATTTTGCTCTGCTAAGGCCCTTCAGGAGTTTGCAAAGATACAAATACAAATAATAATATTCTTTATTGTGTACCATATCAGTTAACTCAACACATAACAATTTATACAATTTCAGTATATAGTGAACAAAAGGCGGTATTATCACTTCTAGCGATCTCCTCCAGACTATCTTAGGGTAGAGGAAAAGTAGTTAAGGTAGCGTGTAGGTGAGGTGCACATAGATAATACAATTTAAATGTACATAGACATACAAAAATATTCATATTTATAAACATACATATACTTACATACACAACTGTACATATATAAATACATACACACATGAATGGGTACATTGCAAATATCCTATGATTCCAATAGGCATT
The DNA here is from genome assembly GCA_911387765.1 of Pyrgus malvae. Lineage (NCBI taxonomy): Eukaryota > Metazoa > Arthropoda > Insecta > Lepidoptera > Hesperiidae > Pyrgus > Pyrgus malvae. Next base: position 15,102,638 of record OU426960.1, read on the forward strand.
TAACAAGATGTTAATTTTTCATGTTCCTCATTCTCCTTCTTGATAGTAATTATAAAGGCGAGTCCTGAAAGTAGCAAGAGAATCAGACAGTCAGATAGATGAAGGAAGAGAGTTCCAAAGACAGATAGCAGACACAGTGAAGGATTTAGCAAAGAAAAAGTAGAGTGAACAGGAGTAACGAGGCACAGGTTCCCAGTGGAACGAAGGAAGCGATTGTGAAAAGTGTGGAGATATTCAAAACACTCTTTCAAATAAGTAGGGGCAGATGGTTGAAATAGTGCACAGTACAAAGCAGAAAGAATGTGAGTATTCCGGCGAAGACGAATTGGGAGCCACTTGAGCTCAGATCTGAATTCGGAAACATGATCATATTTACAGTTACCAAATACAAATCGTTTTCAAACATAATCGATTATCTCTGGTAAATATTTTATGAACTGCATAATTAGGTGTAAGTCTTACTGGTTTTTCAGGATCAGGGTTAATTCTTACTTTTGTATTATACTTACGCAAAGCTGTAAATGGAATGCCTTGCAACAAGTCTAATTTTTTGACCATCTGATATGTTTTAGAGCGTTTTTCATCTGTGCGTCAGTGTGAACCCCAATGCCAGTCTTTCTTACCCGATTGCGGTGCATTTTACCTAAATGTGTCGCGCAATCAGGTTTTTTCAGTTACACGAGACAAAATGGATCAGCAGTTCACTGTGACCCAATATGAAATGATTCATTGTGACCCAACAGCGGTTATGAAATAATATAAACAAGAAAAAAACTACTTACCTCAAAGAAAAAAAAACATAGCGTGCATTATGATTTGGGAAATCACAATCCTACGACAAAGTAAAAACATTTCGATTCCTTTTTGACCTACACATTAACCAAATTCCAAAACCACGTGAAAAATTACTTTCGTTACTTACTTACTGAGCGGAGTATGGTAGTGCAACTTCTCGCTTTGACACTGCGTGTATGTCTAGTGCGTTAGAGATGGGGCTGAAGTAGTGGCAAGAACACGTGTGATTATGAGCGTAAACGTAACACACACTGAGTAATAGTAAATTATCCACTGTACTGTAACCCGTGATCCACTGTTACCCATTCTCCCCTATTACAACTGGAAAGATATTGAATGAACATAATATGTGGACATGTATGTTGTACATAAGTACCTAATGGTATGCACTATTGAGATTATAACGGGAATTTAGACAGAAATTCCTGATTTTTTTAAAAATAAAATCTGGTTTTAATTGGAACATTCACAAAGAAACAAATTACATACACATATTTCCTTACTAAAAGCTACTGGAACATTTTCAAAATCTCTTATTTGTTAAAAACTGCCATAAAAGATATTAACATTGAAAATATCTTCTAAAATATTGCTTGCTTTAGGTGCTTGTTGTGCATTGTTACTTTTATTCCAATTTGGTCTGCAATCTTAAAAAATATATATTTGTAATAAAAAAATAAAGACAGGTTATATGTATGTATGAAACATCTGTTCAGTAACTCTCCCCCACACATTATAGGAATATTTTCGGGTGTAAAAGTAAGATGTCATGTTTAATTTGAATAGAGTCCATGGTGATAATCATTATATTTCTCATCTCATATCATCAGTATCTGTAATATTGATTCCGATACAAAGCCTATTATTATAAGGCATATTTTTTTTCTTTAAGACAATCACATCAAATTTTAATAAGTAAAAATGTATATTTTTTTACAAGTCATTTTTTTGCTCACTGTGTATATGAGACTAGCGGCTGCCCGCCACTTTGTCCGCGTGGGCTTTGGTATTCGTTTGCATGATGTTATATAGCCTTCCCCAATAAATGGACTATTCAACACAAAAATAATTATTTCAATTCGAACCAGTTTGTAGTTCCTGAGATTAGAGCGTTCAAACAAACAAACTCTTCAGCTTTATATTAGTATAGATATGCTATTAATAATTAAATAATGGAATTTTAAACAAAACGAATATATTTTAATACATATGTTCAATCAAAAAAATAGTTTGTTACATAATGTATATTATGTTAAACTTAATTAAATAGATTCCTTATTTTTGTTACAAAGGACAAATATCATCATCATATCTATAAAAGAGAAAGTGTGTATGTATGTTCCTTATAGACTCCGAAACGGCTGGACCGATTTCAATGAAATTCTCGGAGAATCTTCAGATTGGTCCAACGAGTAATCCTGTAAAGTTTGGTTCACTTCTCTTTCTAACGCGGGTGAAACCGCGGGGCACAGCTAGTTATTTATACAGCAGAATCAATAAGAACCCAATACCTTCTCTTATGAAGCCAAAGTTTGAGACATATTAATAGGTATTTTGTAAAAAGGATTAAAGCGTAAAATCGTCATAACCACAATAATAATTTTATATTAATAACAGCTAGCAAACGCATAAGCAGGTGTTAGAATGACATGAATAGTTTATCTTCCTTAATGAGTTTAAAATTGTGAAACCCCTATATCTGAAAAGCCAGGGAAACAGAAAGTGGAATAAAATTAGTGAAGAACGTAGAAGCAGGCATGCAATTTAAAAATTGAAACTGGCTGGTATACGTAGTTTTTACAGAAAAATAATTATGATAAACCCTAATTGTTTCATTAACATGTTTCGGCTGTACCCAGTTTAGAGCAAAAAAAAATCGGCAAAGAAATGGAGGTGATATTTGTTTCCATTGTTACTTTAACCTGTGGATGTTTCTCATAGTTTCTTCTTTTGTTCTTAGGTTTTAATTAGTTCTTAAAATGATAACGCTGCCGCGCTGATTTGTTTTTTATTCTCAGAAAGAACCAGCGATTATATATTGGTAATTGATATATCTACAAGGTCACATTAACTTGACGCATCTCTGGAATTCGAGGCCCCGCCCTCTTCTCCTCGCATTCCCTTAGCTCGCCCAGCAAGTGTCAGTATGGTCAGCACTTAAGACTAAGAATAATGTACTACCATTGGTCAGCGTCAAAATGACTCATCAACGCCAAGCGTCATTGGTCAGCGTCAAAATGACGTCATCAACGCCAAGCGTCAAGTTAATGTGACTGAGTAGTGTAATCTTATCTTAAACGAGCAATTCTTGTAAATACCTATATATACATAGACTTATAATATACTTACTTAAAGACGAAAATGGCGTGCGAGGGAGAAGAAAATCTCTTACCGAGTTACAGCAAGACAGAAAGGTAAGGCAAATCTGTTGTTCCTGTGACTAGATTTTGATTGATAGCGGTCACAACTAGCCCTGCAGAATTTTGTTACTTGTATGAATCGTGATTAATTTTTAGTAAATACGATTTTATTCAACAATGGTTAAATATTCAGTATTAAAATGTGATGTGAAGCATGGGAATTATTATAAAAATTACACATTTCACAGGTAAATACTAAAAAGTCGTCTTTGCAATGATGCGTTTATTTTTGGTTAAAATTTGTCTTTTACCGCGTTATTTACATAAAATTATAACAATCTTTTCGTCCGTTTTTATATTTTGTGTAGCTTTAAGTTACTTATTGATCAATTACATGATTTTTGATTTTTAAAAAGTTAATGTGTACTTATTGATCATATACATTATACATATATTTTGGATTTTCATTTTATTTTACACTAGCTGTGCCCCGCGGTTTCACCCGCGTTAGAAAGAGAAGTGAACCGAACTTTACAGGATTTCTCGTTGGACCAATCTGAAGATTCTCCGAGAATTTCATTGAAATCGGTCCAGCCGTTTCGGAGTCTATAAGGAACATACATACACTCTTTCTCTTTTATAGATATGATGTACACTAGGTCTTGACTCAAATGTATCGATATCTTTATCGATATTTTTCTTAATGTTTTTACGAAAATTATAAATGCCATTTTAACAACATGTTTCTAACAAAATCTACACTAAATATTGTAGTGTAGATTTGTTGGAAACATGTTAATCACGTTAACTTTTACGATACGATTACGATTAAGTACAATACTATATTTGTTGATTCGAAAAACAAACAATAAAAAATATTTTGATTTAGCAGCATCTTTTGTGTGGTTTATTATCTACCTTGTATTAGTGATTTAACAGCAATACTTTCACCCCTTTAAAAGAAAATACACCTATTATAAGTCAATGTATATGTGTTGCAGCTATCTGATTAAATTAGCCATTCAATTAAAAAGCGAGCCCGTTTAATAAACGCTGGCGTTCAATTAAAGGCCTAGGCCGATAGTTGATCGAACTAGGACCACTAAACGTTTAACTAGTAGGCCTTTGAAGATGGCTGACGTTTTTGTTTCTTAAGTTTAAAATAATTTTTGATTACTGATAAAAGAAAATGTGACAAATTGGATGAGCCTATTATTACACCGCCAGCTACAACTTTTTTCAAGTAATTAAAATGTTTTTTTAATTATTCAAATTAAGTTTTTATTAAGTTATTTGCCTCATTAAGATCGAATCTCAAAATATTTTTTTCTTTTCTTATGTCAAGTAATTATTAACTCTTAAGTTGCGTACAGACTCTAGCCAAACCTATATTGCACCTTTTGTAGTCACCTAGGTGTATTTCGTTTAACAAAACGGCTAATAGTAGGGGAGCCCACTAGGCTAATTATTGTGGATTTACTCGAGCATCATCAGGACCATTTGGTGCATTTTATAGATTAGAAGTTTAAATTATTATTATGACGTTTTCAGTTTAACCGGTGAGGAGAGCGCCTATAGGTTTTCAAAAAATTTATACGAAATATACTAAGTAAAAAGTAAAATATAATAAATAAAATAAGTCATATTTCAATAATCTCATGATTTTAGTATGAAAGTATACAAAACAGCGAAATAAAAAAATAAACACCATTTTGGCAATCTCGGGAGAGTTCGAATTTTTATTATTTAAAAAGTCATGGTTCAACGGTAACAGGGTATTCTAATCTGACCATTTTGACATCCAGAAGTAAGATAAAAAAAAATACTCTACCTATGTATGATTTTTTTATCGTGACAGTACTCAACAGGATGCAAGGTGTATCTTGTAACCTGACGCGCTCGAGTAAATCCGAAAATCCCCTCTTGGGCTTAATATAAGTTACGTTCAGCCAAGGACGTTGTATTCAACAACTTGACTAGCTGTTGTCATTTAGCCACTTCATTGAATACCGGCGTTTAATGATCGGGCTAGCGTTTCAATTGAGTGGCTAATTTAACCAAATGCCTGCGACATATGCATATTTTACAAATGCAAAAATTTACACAATACATACAACAAATGCCCGCTTGATTAATTTCTTAACGCTAAATTGCTTAGCGACTACTTGCATTTACTGAAAATGCTCAAAAGCATTATTAAGCTTATTGTGTAATACAGTTACACAATAAATGTCCTTATTTTTGAATAGTGAGCGTAAGCTGAGCGAGGGGCAATTTGTCCTCCACGGCACTAAAAGAGTAATTGAATGTTTCACAAAATAGTTGCAGGACTCTCACTATTTGCGCACTTTCATTTTGAACTTCACTAGATTTGAATCTGAAACAGTAAAATATTTATCCAATGTTAATATAATTTTATTTAATTGAATGAATATGGAACTGTTATGTTGTGAGGCGGTCAGGATTCCCCAGGTGTTAATAAAAAATAAGTCGATTTTGTAGAGACAAAACAAATGACTTATTCACACACACAACTGTACAGGCACACAGTTCACAAGTCCCAGTTTTTAATGTCGTCGTCTAAACACTACGACGTTTAGGAGCTAACTGATTTACTATATGAAAGCTAATTTATAATATCATATTAATATGGATTCACTATATCAATATAATATTATAAATTGCAAAGTAACTCTGTCTGTCTGCTACGCTTTCCTGCTAAAAGTACTGAACCAATTTTAATGAAATTTGGAACACAGAACGAACCCTTTTATTCATTAATAAAATACAGTATTATAAGCTTCTGTTAGCTAACATATGTTCAATTCTTTCAACGCGTAAGAAATATCATTGATAATAACGAGACAAGTAATAAATTAGTTTAAATAGGCTTATAACATTGATAATATTTTTTATGAGTAAGGGATACAAACCGCAGATATAAAGTAGGCATATCGGTGCTTTATACAATAAATGAAAAATTACCTATTAAGTGACGCCGTCTTCACATATTTGCATAGAAAGTTAATGAAAATTTCTAAATTTTCCGTTTTCGTTTGCCGCAAAACAGTGTAAATCCCAATTAAAAGTGGGTAGCCATCGATATTATCTCCAGGTCGTTTAGTAATGAGGTCACCTATAAATAAACATTGAACCTGAATACAGTAGTTACATGATATTGATTTTATTACCCCACCACACTTTTATTAAAATATATCTCAAAACTATTGATCATCTGAGTTATACATTATTTAATAATATTCTCATGGAAATTCTCCATTTAGTTCTGGGCTGATGTGTGAAGCTACACCGCCCTATTGTCTTGTGATTGTGTCTTGGAATACCTTGTAATTTGCTACCTGGCAAATAAAGGAGTAATCAGTCCTAGCATAGTTATCTATAAAAAAAGGGTTGATGTCCAAGGTTGATGACCTTTTAGGTTGTTTCACCTATAGCCAGTCTTGCAATTAATAAATTTTTAAAACATAATTACCGCTAGTAAAACATATTTGAAGTTTCTGTAGTTGAGAAATCAATACAACGGCTAAAGTCCTGCCCATGTCCACATTCAAAAATTCGTTTGCATTTCTTATGTACATTTTTTCAAATGGTTCACTGATTCCACATCTTACTAAATATTCTTCTAATTCTCTCATCAGGGCAGCAGGAACTTGCTTTGACTCACATGTCTTAGATTTTTTTAATTCGTTCAATAATGACCTATAAGTAAAAGCGTGTTAAAATAGAACAATTACAGTCGAAACAGAAATTTCTCTCTGAAGTTGGCTACGCAAGTAACTACGCAGAACCACTGACCTCCATAAATAAAAGTACGCGTATATATAGAGGTCAGTGCGCAGAACCCAAAGATATTCTAGAACAAAATCAAAACAATTTTTCGAAAAGCAGTACATGCACAGTTGTTTGTTGCACTAACTTTAGGGGAACAAAAATTTATTGTGACAAATGTACTGAATCTCTTTCAGAGATGATATTATTAAACAATTATTGAAAAAAGGATACAGGGTGTTCTTTCAGTCAAATTCAAGTATATGCCTACTTGAATTTTTAAGTGCTGGAAAAATGAAGGAATAAAACCTGTATTACTAGCTTGATTAAGTTGAAATTGATACTTCTAAAATATTATACATTCACATTGAATTGTAATTACATTTAACAATTTGTCTCTAAATTTTTACTGCTGGATTCATGAAAAAGGGCGACAATTTCTACTTAATCAAAGAATTTAGAAGATTTACTTGTATTTTTAAAACTGACAGCACCCCACATCCAACTATATGCAGACTTAATCTTGAGTTTCGGGACATCCTAGGTTTTAAGTCATAATTAGAGTGTACTATTTTAGTTTTCGGTAGAAGCTTTAGTAATGGGCCAAACATTTTGCGGTTAATAAATAATAAATCATTAGGCTTACTCGTTTAAAGTCCTTAGTGAGGCTTCTAAGTGAGCAGAATCAAATTTGCAAGTAGTATTCAATTGGTAGGCAATATGCTTTCTGAGCAATTGCAGTGATCCTATAAGCAGAAGTATGTCAACATATTGTTGAATTACTTTAGCATTTTTAAGTGTTATTTGCTCAATGTCTTTTAAATCTATATTTGTCTTGCTCACTACAATTTTGTCTTGGCTGCTTCTAAGAATATTTTGAAATGTTTGCAGTTGATTTTTTATCATGTAACCATATAATGTGTCTAGACCATGTAGACCAACAACTCCAATAGCATCATTTAGTTTGGAAAATGTTTTAACATTCACTATTTCGTTTTGATTTTTAGCGTCAAACCATGCAGCACATATGTTGACGTAAATGCTAATCCTGAAAATTGACAAAAATCCTTTTTAGTTATATAAAAATTACATTAGACTAAAAGTAGTTTTATAGTATACTAGTACTAATACAGCAGTAGTGACATTACATTAGTATGTGAAAAACTTAAAGGAATTTTGTATGAGACTATAAACAAACTTTGGTAAAGCAATTCATGTTCCCTATATTTATTGCATGAAGCGTATAAAATAAAGAAATAAATAATGAGGAACCCCACCTTGAGTCAGTTAACTGAACTATTTGTCTTGCTAAGCTTCCCATAAAACCAGCAGAGGGGCCATACAAAGTGACTCCCTTTCGTATGCTCACTTCTTTTGCTATACTTTCGTTTATTATTGTAGCAACCTTTTACAAAAAAATATATATATTTAAACTAGAATGAAAATACTTCTAAATTAACTTCATGAAATACTTTGCCATCAATGGCTGTAACTTTAAATAATTAACAAATTGTATTGATACCTGTTTTTGCCATATTTTTAATCCATGGATATTAATGTAGTCTTGAATATATTCCAAAGATCTTTTGTAACCATCCATGCTCTCTGCAAGCTTTTGCAACCTGGGAAGCAGACTGTTTGATTTTTTTAAAGGTGGTTCCAAGTACTCTACAAATTTCTTACTAATGTGTCTATCAAGTTCTTTTAAAAGGCCCTCTTCTAATAGCTCAGCTGGGTCTACTCTTATAACTCCAACTAATGTTGACCGCATATCCAAAATTCCTGAAAAATATGAAAAAAAATAGTTGTAATATATTGCTGAACACTTGAAAATGATATCTTGTAAATAGTTATCATTCATTACAAACGAAAAAAGAAATACACACATTGCATTTGACACATAAACCTAAATCATACTCAATCTTTAATAATAGTAATCAATGTGAATGCAATGGTAGTATACTAGAATGCCAAAATTTAATTAAAAGAGCCATTACCTGTGGTAAATGTCGATGCTGAGTGTGTAAGCTTTGCCACCTCCATTCTGTGCTCTAACTGTGCAAAATCTCTTAATCTCTCCTTGTCTATTCTTGTGGGTATTTCTTGAATGGTGTACGTTTGAAGTTCAATTATTTTCTCAACTATGTTAAAAACCATCTCTGGTATAATCTGGAGAACTTTTTGAATGTATTTTATCAGTTCACTGCTATAATATTGGGATACTGATACCAAATCATCACTTTGAGCTTGATTTATTCTGAGTAATGGTATCTCCATTGCACTAGCTAGTTTCAGAAATAATGCTCTGAGCCTGCTGGTGACTGCTGGGTTGTCTTTGATACTATCCTGCATGTAGTAAGTATATAAGTCTATTGTACACCATGCATAACTGAAGTCTGCTACTGTTTCCAACGTAACCAAGGAATCCTCTTTTAAAGATGCAGCTCTCAAAACATTTTTTAACGCTTCTTTGCTTTCAGAAAGAAACTGAACTACTGTTGTTGTGCTTTTCATACCATGGAATTCTTCAACCTCATCAAGAACTTGTATTAACTGAGTCACTTTTTTAACAGATTTAGGAGTCATATGGTCTGGCAAACATGAAATTTGTTTTGCAATATTTTCAAACCAATGTTTTAATTGTTCATTTTCTGAAATTTTTGTGAATGGTTTTGAACCAGAAAATAATTCAGACAGGTTATTGATTGCTTCTAAAGCAATATTTTTGTTTGTATTCCAACATTCGTTTCTGCTCTCTAACAATTGCCTTAAGAACTCCCTGACTTTCAATTCTAGTTCAGCTGTGCTAATGAGCAATTCTAGTAGCTTTAATGGCTCATAATTTGATTCCTTAAGAACCAGTTCCTTCAGCTGCTTACTCTTTTTGTAAGTATCAAAAAATATAACATCACTATTATGCAATAAAAGCCACCGTAATACATGGTTAGAATTTAAAATAACGTTTAATATTTTATTTATGTTATCCAGAACAAAATCATCTGTTAAAGTGCCTTCTTTCAATAGCTGATGAGTTTTATTAATTAAAACTGAAACAGAACTACCTCGTTTAGCAAATATATCTTTTATTGTTTTTGTATTACAAGTGTTACTGAGACAATTTTTAGCTGCCTTAAAACTTTCCCAGTAATCCATTAAATTCATGGTTACTCCCATATAAATTGGTACAATCCAATTGCATGGAAAAAATTTGTCTGCAATTTCTCTCATTTTTGAAGTGTCTGTATGTAGATAATGAGGTGTAAAAAATAAGCAAACTACCAGCATGCTGGCCTGTGTGGCAAGTGCTGAGGATTGATGCTCCGGGATTGTATAAACAGACAGTTGATTGTATATGTCTTCAGTTCTCAATTTTCCCACTACCTTTTCTATAAAATCTTGATTTATTATTACACGGCTGAAAAAATTAGACTAAATAATTAATGGATACCCATATATATATATGTAGATAACATCTGAACCATTAAATACCAATATCTGCAAATAATACCTAAAATATTCTACTGGATAATCAACTGGTCTCTTGCCATGGCGCTGGTCATAACCAGTATCACGCAATAGTTTACAAACATCATCAACATTTGACTGAGACTGGCTAGTACTGTAGCGGTAAAATGCGACCAAAAGCCTTTCTCTAACTGTGCCAGCAATGTACAGGTCACACAACAGCAGCATAGCCCCATACAAATATGCAGATTCACACTGTAAAAAGAATATTTATATAATATCAAAGGTTTATATAAAGCATTCTGCTAGTTAATTATCAGTTTTTTTAGGATGCAAAATAAACATTTGTGACTTTTGGTTTTCTCTAAAATACCTTATTTAATATTAGGCATTAAAAAACAACTCTAAGTTATATAGCTCTAAGTAATATTTTGTCAATTCTAAAAACATAAATAGGGTTTAAAAGGCTTTTCACAGTTTTTTAACACAGGAAAAAAAATATAATAAATTCTTGTTTATCTGAACTAAATTTTTTCTGATTGTGATGGCTCACATTGACAGTGTTGGATGAATCATGAGACTGTGCCACTTTTTATGTCCCAGTGTAGGACACAGGTCTCCTCCCACAAGGGAGAGGGATTCAGACCACAGTCCAACACACTGGCCAAATGTGGATTGGTGAACATCACACATTTGATAAATTAGTAATTTCTCTTAGGTATGCACAGTGACAGAAAATATAGTAATTATTTTTACAGCCCCTTTGGTGCAAAGGTTACCATGCCAGAGTTCCGATCGGAGTGTCCGGGTTCGATTAGTTTAAATTTCTGTTCTCGGTCTGGAATCTGGATGTTTGTGTTTCTGTCTTTGTGTGTGTCCATGGTACCCACGACACAGGGAAGCCTAGTGTGGGGCAATGAGTGTGTAGCATTTATTTACTTATTTAATTAAATATCACAATATTTCTTATCACCATAGAGCAGTGACATGGGAAAGGTAAATTACATTGGCTGCAACCCTTTTTTGCATCCCACTGCTGAGCACAGGTCTCTCCCCCTTATTGGGGAGGCCTGGAGCTTACTCCACCACCTTGCTCCAATGCAGGTTGGTAGAGGAATTAGAAATTACATTACAAGTCACTAATGGTTTCTGATAAGTAAATTTTTTTATTCTTACCAGCAATTGCTTCCCCTCTCCATCTTTCATTACAGTATCTATTGTTTGTTGTATAAATGCACCATCACTTAACTGTTCTACAAATGTATTTAAGTCAATTATGTATTGGTAAATATTTTCAAATAATAAGTAAAAACGGGTGATTAGTTCCAAATACTTCTCTTTGAGGTCATCATCCAAATCTTGCAGTTTCTGAAATACAAAATAATATTTGTTAATTATTATTAGGGCTGCCATCCATCCGGAATTCCCCAGATTTGTCCTAGTTTGAAGGGCGTCCGGGGGCCGTCCAGCAGGGGTTTGAGAAGTGTCTGGGTGTAACCCTAAAATAATAGATAAGCGATAAATTGGAATAAATCTTAATTAAAAATTCATCCACAATAACCCACATTCAAGAAAGCTCGGCAAAATGGGCAACGATCTAATGGAATTAAAAAATTATAACGATGTTTTAATTATTGTTGCAAAAAATAATTTTCCAGAGATGTCAGGGCAAAAAACCATATTTCGCCCAAATGTCCGGGATTTTTGCCGTGTTTATTCGGCGTCGGCAATTTAGGTGATGGCAGCCCTAATTATAATTATGCCTTGGAAACTATAATAAGAGGTATGTTTTACAAGAGAACCTGAAATTCTGATAACTCTTACCACATTTGAGCTAATTTTTTTCTCCTGGACATCTGAAATTTTAAAGTAACTGAAGTCCATAATAACATCCTGATATTTCTGTTGGCTTTCTTTTTTATCTAATCTAAAAAATAAACAAAACACATTTTTTAAACAGTAAATGACGGAAACTGTTATATTCGCGGTTTATTAAATCGGAAACGTACAGATAGGTTTTGGGAACATGGTCTTTTAATCTTAATATTTCGGCCAATATGGCATTTCCATGAGATACGAGTCTTAACAAATTTTGAGCACAAAGATTATCTTCTGCTAAAAACGCCCTCATTTTGTTTTCAACTGAAGTAAATATGCCTTTTAAATCAAGCTGTAATAAACATGGCTTAACTTAAATCTCTTTCATTTTAATATTCTTTTGTCTATAGGTATATGTTGTACTTAAGAAACAATACGACGAAACGACTTAGATAAATTAGTTTAAAAATAATTTTAAGATTCACAACAAACACGAAAATAAATAAAAATGACATCAATAAACATTTTTGTTTTTTTTTTTTTTTGTTTTACGGCATTGGATAAAAATCCTTTCAGCCATTCAATATTTACTTTTCAATTTTAATAATGGCGTCGCAAACTTTGTGCATATTGCCAGCGTCAAGTAAAATTTTTGCATCACTGTAGTCGTAGAAAAAAGTCAGTTAGTCGTCAGGTATCAGTCAGTCTAGTCAGTCAAATGTTCAAGTAAAGTGATGGCTACTTTACCAGAACATGTCCGATGGAATTTTGGAGGCAAGCCGAAAAAACATGTTTTCGCACTGTTATTTTATTTCACAACACTCGTGCACTGTCATTAACCTATATCGAGCAAAACGCCATCAACTTTATCCGATATAACTCAAAAATACACTAAGAAAATGAAAATAAAACAAGAGCACAACTTGTTCCTTCAGACTTCCCGCCTCAATAAACATCAAATTGACTGACGATTCGACGATTCTGACCACAGAACACAATTATTACTCATTTCTGACGTGTAGTATCGGTCGGTAGAGTATTAATTTATTCTTATGCTTGGTTTCTCTCTACGTCTTATGCGAATATTACAATTTTTTTTTCTTTCAATTATGGCATCGCAAACTCTGCATATTGCCAGCGTCAAGTATAGTTTTTGCATCACGTTTTGCCAGTTTCGGTGAAACTGGACGAGCAAATATTAATAACGGGTAAAGTCGGTACGTCGTTAGTATCAGTCAAGTCAGTCAGACATTCAACTTCTTTACAAGAACGTGACCAATGGAATTTTGGAGGCCAGCCGAAAAAACATATTTTCGCACTGTTATTTTAATTCACAGCACTCTTGCACTTTAATTAATCTATATCGAACAAAATGCCATCAAAATCCGATTTAAAAAAAAGACAATTATCTGTCACTATGACAGTCACTGTCACTACTGTCAGTCAGGTCAGTCGTCCTGAGCAGTCGTCCGTCTCGTCTGTTACTGTCAGTCTGTCAGTCAGTCAACTTCACTTCAGACACTTCAGTTTTCAGTTTCAGTCACTCACTTTCAGTCAAATTCAGTCAAGTCAAGTGAGTGAGCACAGAGTGTGAGTGAGTCAAGTGATATCAAACGAGTAAGAATATCGCCCTTTTGAAGAGGAGACAATCAATAAATTTTATGAAATGACTCATCGCTTTCATGAAATCATGATGTATGAAACGGAATTAAATGCTTTGTAGTAATAGTTACACCAGTTACAGTATTTTAAAGTCATTCGAATATGGCATCTTCAATGTTTAGTTATGAGACCCTTGTACATGCAATGGCAGGAGCTACGGTATGAATTATTTAGAAATTCAATGTTATATTAATTAATCCCCTAAGTAGACACTCCGACCTAATATTTTTATGCAATTTCAATTTTCAGGGAAGTGTCGTTGGTATGACAGCTTTCTATCCATTGGATACATTGAGATCAAGAATACAAGGTAAATATAAAATATATTACTTATTCCAAATAAATGGTTGAAAACTTAAGCTAATATTTATGATCAAGTACTACTATTTCTTTACTTATCTGCTCCAATTAAATCGTAAATATTTCTATGATTTCTGCAGTGGAGGATTCCAATAAGCTGCAGGGGTCAACATGGGAGTGCCTATTGAAGTTGGCAAATGAAGAAGGCGTTGAAGCATTGTACAGAGGCTTAGCTCCAGTTTTGCAGTCTTTATCTATATCCAATTTTGTATATTTTTATTCTTTTCATGCATTACGTAAAGCTGCTTCAAACAATACATCAGCATTACATGATCTAATGTTTGGCGTAATTGCAGGTAGTATAAATGTCCTAGTTACTTCCCCCCTATGGGTGGTCAACACAAGGATGAAGTTAGAAAAAAATACTTATAACAGCCTTTTAGATGGCTTAATTACTTTGTACAAAGAAGAAGGTGCTAAAGGTTTATGGTCTGGAACTGTCCCATCTTTACTTTTAGTATCTAACCCAGCTATTCAGTTCATGGTCTATGAATCTCTGAAGAGAAATCTTACTTCCAAAGGTTACTTAGATACTTACAGAGCTTTTCTTGCTGGTGCTGTTGCTAAAGGAATTGCCACAACATTAACTTATCCTTTGCAACTCATACAGTCAAGGCTTCGTGCTGGAACTAGTTTGAAGCCTCTTTGGAAAGATGTAAAATCTAAACCTACTACCGTATTTCGTGGATTGGAAGCAAAATTGCTGCAGACCATTATGACAGCTGCTCTGATGTTTTTGATATATGAAAAACTTGTCCGCTTGGTTTTAACCATTATGAGGGTAAAAATTTCCAAACACTAACTTTAGAAAGGAATATTGTTTTACAGTGTACTAAATTATGATGCTTATCATAATGAAAAACAGCTTGATTTAGAAAGGTCTTCGCCTTAGTGTTATTTCAAAATAATAAAGAAATATTTGCTTATGCCAAATATAAAGAAGTACAATTTAATAACCAAATAAATTTGTCAAATTGTTAAATGAGTATTATACCTAGGGTTAAGGGATTAATTTATATGTGGGCATTATGGGGACGGCTGACTGTGTTTTTGGGTTTGTTTTAGCTTTATTTCAACAATTTATTTGTGATAAATTAGTTACTTTTATAGGTACAGTCTCATTATATTGTATATTAATTTATTATCTGGTTTTAAATAAATGTATCATACAAAGAAACAAAAATTCTCAGCAAATCCATGACATGTCTAGTCAAAAATAATATTATAAATTTTATGTAAACCATGACTATTGAAATTATTAGCCATGACTAAATTCACATTCACTATTTTAAACTGAAAGGCAATAATAGTGTTTTTATGAGGGAATTGTTTTTACAATTTAATGTAATATTTTTACAATTATATTTTTATGTGGGTATTATTGTTAACTTATTAATCCATTCCAAAGTTTTTTATTGTAAAATTAGATTAAATTTGTGTGAAGGGTATTAGCTGATAAATAAATAAAAATTAAATTCGAAAATGGTTTTATTTTTAATTTAAACACTTAATTGACAATAGCATAATTGATTTGGGATAATTTCATATCATTCGATGTCCGAACAACCAGATTCATGTAGTCGTCCACAAGCATGTTTAACTCATTGTATACCTGAAAAGTATATAGTAATATTAAATCATTCTTAATAGTGGCATCGCAAACTCTGTACAAATTGCCAGCGTCAAGTATAATTTTTGTGTTACTTAGTAGTCATAGAAAAAATCTGAGTCGTCAGGTATCAGTCAGTCTAGTCAGTTAAATGTTCAAGTAAAGTGATGGCTACTTTACCAGAACGCGCCCAATAGAGTTTTGGGAGCAAGCCAAAAAACATGTTTTCGCTTTCAAATAAAAAAAAATCATCAAAATCTGTTCATCCAGTCGAAAGATCTGAGGTAAGAAACATAAAAAAAATACAGACGAATTGATAACCTCCTCCTTTTTGATTGAAGTCAGTTAAAAATAAAAAAGTTTCACAGACACACAAGTTCTTCAAAAGCTACTAATTCCGTATCTTTCCTTTTATAATTATAATGACTATTAAAATTGTTTTTCTGAAAACAAAGCAATATCATTTTGTGTATGTTATACTGAAAGTATTTATGTATTAAGTAGATATGTTTTTTTTTTTGCGATATAGGTATTTAATGAACTATTCTTTATTTATATTTTCTTCTTCTACCTTCATAATACCATTCTGTTTAATGCACCTTCCACAGCTCCACACCAACGCCACTGGTTGGCTGGCAGATAATACCACTAGGCATTTAGTCCGCCCTTTGTACTTATTTTATAGTGTAATAAAGAATAATTAAATTAAATGTACAGATTTTGCTTATCTACAGATTTATTGCATTACTTGTAATACACTAATAAATGCTTAGTTGTGTACTATCAGACTTTTTATTCTAATTAACAAAAAACAACAGAGGAAAAGACACCGAAGAAAGTACAAAGTATCAAAACCGTTTAATCGTCGTACCAGCCTTCGACGATTCCGGACTCACACAAACCCGCGACCAAATGCTCCCGCTTACACCGTGTGCCTCACAAATACCTAATCTGGCCCGTTTCGATTTCGTATACGGCCTCTTAAGCTAGTAACAATAAAATAAAAAATAAAGTGATATTTGGTACACTAAACTTGAAAATAGGCCAACTCTGTCTGCCAATGAATTGAAATTTTCAATACCTTGTACCTACTCTCTTTATTACCTGTGCATATTATAATATTGACACACATATACACACAAGTAGTAGGTTATCGCAACAAAACTATTCATTGTGTTGGTGCCAAAGTATTGACGTTAAATATGTACCATATAAACCTTGGCACATCTAAAGAGGATGACAGTCAGCTGAGATAGCCTATTATATTTTATGGTAGTTGGCTGACCAATGACTTGCACACTTGACTAACATCAAGTGTGTATCATTACACTATCCAGGATGGTAATACACTATTTCAGTTAATTGCGGTGGACTACCATTTCATAAAAATTCTATCACATTTAGTACAAATTACAATGGATTTTATCTTTAGAATGTACAATAAATTAAGGGACAATTTATACTAGCGCAGAGTCGAAACGCATTGAAGCGTCAATTTAAAACTTAACATAGAAAATTCTCCCTTATCTCCACAACATAATGCAAATACTTCTTCTGAGTAAAGAAAATGAACGCGGATTCCCGTGCATTCGAAGGAATTCGCGCGACTTACGCTGACTGGTACGCGTGCATTCGCGAGATTACAATAACAAACGGTCATTAGGCGAACCAATGCGAAGCATAGTCAATTGCAGTCGAAAACTAGCTTGTGTCGGAGTGAATCACTGGAACTGTATATTATAATGGATACAGAAGAGGAAAAATTACTTAGTCCAAAAGTATGAATATCTATATTAAAGGTAGGCCAAAAATTATAGTGACAAAAACTCGAAAAGTAACAAGGGTGCGGTGAGGAATGCGTGCGACTTCTGTGAAGAATTAGTCGTTCCGCTGCGCTTCGACTCTGCGCTAATATGAATTGACCCTAAGTGAGGTTTAATGAATTATATTAAAATTCACGTAGTCCAACATCGAGCTGGGGAGTTTTGGCGGGAAGTCGAAAAAGACATATTGTGTTCTTGTTTTATTTTCATTTTCTTGGTGTATTTTTTAGTTATCTATACATCTATACATATAATAAAACTGTAAGCAGGGTCAATTCTGTACATTGCATATAAATTAAAAAAAATACTTCTAGGGGTCTTTTTATAAGTAACAGAAGCTAAAAATATAAGTTTTGAAATTATTGTCTGTCTGTCTGTCTGTCTGTCTGTTGTTAGCTTTTCACGCAAAAACTACTGGACGGATTTTGATGAAACTTTTTTTGTTTTATATATATTGGTCCTCGCTAACATTTAGGCTATAGATAATTTTAAAAGGTGTGAAATGAGCGATGAAAATTTGTATGGAAAACTTGGATTTTTTCAATAGATTTTCTTGAAATTTGGTATAAATATTTTCTAACAAAAATAAAAGAATACGTGTTTCAGCATTTCCCGAAATTCACCCTTTAAATGTCAATTTTCTTTGAAACTCTTTGAAAATTGAGTGTCGAAACTTGATGTACAGAATATTTTTGTGCAGAGTAATATACTTATAATTTTGTATTTGTAATCTTTACTAACATAGTAAGAATTCTATTTAAGCTTTTTTCAAAACTACCCCTCAATAGCATAAAATGGATTCGAATGTTGGTATCTCAAGCGTACAATAATTAACCTTAACTTAATATATCAGTCTCAAATTCTTTTCCCTTCTTTGAATGATGTGTTTACTGATATATTGTTGAATGAATTTCCGTAACATTGTGTATTTCATACCAATCGGGTGATAAACAAAAAAGTTATGTTCATTTACACAATACGCGACATAAACTTAAAAGGCACTTTGGGGAATTTGTATGAAAGTTTCGGTAACAGCCCATTCAAAACCATAAATAAAAGTTTAAATTTAAGTACCTAAAATTATTTTGAACTCTCACTAATATTGTCGACTATATTAAATATACTTAGATCAGCTTACTGTATTTTCTTTCGTTGGCCGAGAATGGCTAGACTATAGGTACCTAATAAGCGCATCGCGAGCCTTACCGCCGCCGAACCTTACATCACAGGCTCCATTGAGTTAGTTGCTCAGCTTATTAGTCTTCTTTTGGGGTGGAAGATTATGAACAGGCTGCAGCTGAAACGATTATTATCGCTACATTATATCAAGCTGCAACCTTTTTAGCATTCCACTGCTGAGCATGGAGCTCTCCCAATATTGAGGAGGCCTCTAGCTCCGATGAACCGAAATCCAAATCTTACAATCTCAATGCATCCAGCATTAAGGTTGTAAGATACGGAATCTAAACCTTCATACAGAATGTACAAAGCCTTAACAAAACGAGACTACTGCAGACATCTAGGTGACGAATAGTAAAACTTTTAGTGAACCAACTGTTAATCTCAATATCTACCTATTTGGTAATTTGACATTCGATTTATCAACCACAAAGCTTACATGTCATACGGTAGATGGCGTGATTGAGCAATATTCATTTCTTCTCCAAAGTGATTCGATGGAGATAATTTCAAATAAAAGCCTTAAGTAAGTCTAATAAAAATAAGTACATAGTGTAAAAAAATAAAAAATTACATTTCACACGTATAGCCTCACATTAGGGTAGATATACCCTGTGTCGTGGGTGCCATGAACACACATAAAGACAGAAACACAACCACCCAGACCGAGAACAGTTTAAACTCATCATTGAAATTTCTGCTTCGCCCGGATTCTAACCCGGGACAGTTCGATTAGCAGTCCGGCATGGTAAACATTGCGCCACGCGGGTTATCCCATCGTTGGGTAGGTATACGTATGATGCTGAACATTGTTAATTGGACCAATGATAACTTAACTCATTTTTTGCGTCTCTTTATTGCGTACGGCTGAGGGCTCATCCACACACGTTGATTGATGGAGATATTAAGGATTCTTTAAAGATTCTTTATAAAAATATTATTTATTTCCAAATACAGATAGCACACTGTGTAGAGACCCTGCCTTCTGCTTTAGTTTTCACAATGTTATATGAGTTATGACTTATGACCAAACTGCTGTCCGCAAGTTTTAAACCTATACTTTATTAATTGACCTTACAATTATTTTTCCGATTGTTTAATCCTAAGCACGTGTATGTTTAGAAATTTTATCTCCCAACTACAAGTAGTTGTATAGTGCACCTCTTTTCTGCAGTAGGTTAAAGCTATGTATATAGAATGAGTCTATACATTCTTTGCAGTATAAATTCACCCAA
This sequence comes from Pyrgus malvae, assembly GCA_911387765.1. NCBI lineage: Eukaryota > Metazoa > Arthropoda > Insecta > Lepidoptera > Hesperiidae > Pyrgus > Pyrgus malvae. Next base: position 15,122,733 of record OU426960.1, read on the forward strand.
TTTACTAAAGACAAAGACAAAGACATTTATTTGCACAAATATGGGTGTTTACAAAGTTGTTTATATATATTTAGTTCGCCATATTTACCTTCATGAGGTATGCAAATATACAATGATAAAAATATAAAAGGAAAAAAACTAAACTATAATACAATTACGAAATGTACATTTACATATATTTTAATATTATTTTTATTTGTCCCATATTGCGCCTTTTATATATAAAAATAAAAATATTTATTTATTTATATTTCGGATCGGTTCCGATCGTCAGCTTTGGGTACCCATATCACAGGGTGTTTGTACACTGAGAGGAAAAAAAGCCGGCGGAAAAAAAACCTCCAGGTTTTTGTGGAATTCCTTTATGCCGTTTTATCGTTTATGAAATCAGTGACTGAGTAATACGCCTTTTTCAGTAAATACGTTTTAAGTCCTTTTTTAAATTCGTTGCCCGTTTTAATTTTGAGGAATTCCGGTAGACCGTTATATATTTTTGGTCCCATGCAAAAGACACTGTTATGATATTGTTTTGTTTTGGAAGCGATTGAACATAATTTACTGTTATGTCTTTTTGATTTAAGGGTTTCATATTTTGTGATTTCTGTTTTGACCATTAAAGAGATCTCGTAAATGTATAAGGAAGGGAGCGTCATTATTTTTAAATTTTGAAAATGTGGCCTACAAGTATCCGTTTGTTGTAATTGACATATTGCTCGAATGCATTTTTTTTGAGCCTTAAACACAGTTTGAATTCCAGTCGCGTTTCCCCAGAATATTATACCGTATCTTAATGTTGCACCTACGTACGCATGGTAGGCATTTAGAACCGCCGTTTTGCTTACAACTTTGGCCAATTTATATAAAGCAAAAGAAAACTTATTTAATTGTTTACAAACGTGTTCTTTGTGTGACTGCCACGTTAATCTGCTATCTATGTATAGTCCTAAAAATTTTGTTGTTTCTATTTCAGATATCAACTTTCCTTTATAGTTAATATTTACTGGTTGTCCGTATGATACTCTATTTTTAAATGTCATTATGTTTGTTTTATCAAGATTAATTTTAAGATTATTACTATTTAGCCACTCTATCAGTGATTCAAGACAATTATTTATATTACTTTCAAAGGAACCTGTGTTTTCATTTGTAAATATTACTGTACTATCATCAGCAAATAGTATCATCGGTTCTTTTACTGCTTGAGGAAAATCGTTAATATAAATTAAAAAAAGTAAAGGGCCTAAAATACTTCCTTGAGGCACTCCATACAGTACTTTCCTAGAGAGAGAATGATGTTTCTCTTCAGTTTTTGTGATTTCATTAATTTTTGTTATTTCTGTTATGTGTTCTCTGTCAGTTAGGTAAGAGTTGATTAAGTTCAACGCATTGCCTCTGACTCCATATTTCTCTAACTTATTAATCAGCAATTTATGATCTACATACTCGAATGCCCTTGTCATGTCCATATAGAGCCCGATTACCTGTTTCTTATCATTTAAACCTGTCATTACTTTTTGTAAAAAATTATAAATTGCTACGTTTATTGATTTGTTTTTCCTAAACCCTACCTGCTCATCAGCAAAGATAGAAAACTTTTCGAAGTAAAAATATAATCTGTCATGGAGTACTTTTTCAAATATTTTAGAAAAAATAGGTATTAATGCTATAGGTCTGTAACATCCCATGTTCTGTCTGTCCTGTTTCTTAAATATTGGTTTGATAATTGTGACCTTAAGTTTCTCTGGAAATATGCCAGTTTCAATACTTAAATTTATATTATAAGCTAGTATTGGTGCAATTATATTTGATACCCGTTTAACGATATTCGTACATATACCGTCATACCCCGTACTATTTGTATTATTTAGATTATTTATTATTTTTATAACTTCGTCGGGTGAGGTTGGTTTTAAGAAAAATGAGTGTTGACAGTTAAAACTAATTTTATGTATATCACTATTAATCTTTATATTACAGTTATCTTCAATTTGATTTAAGAAGAAGTCATTAAACTCTTTGGCGATAATTTGTGGGTCTGTTTCAATGTGGTTCCCCACTTTGATTTCATTAATATCTTGTTTAGGTATATTTATAGTGTTATTGTTAATTACTTTCCAGACAGCTTTCGATTTATTATTAGAGTTCTTAATAAAATAGTCATTTTGAGATTTTTGTGTTAGTTTTATTATTCTTTTAAATGTTTTTGAATAATTTTTAAATTTATTTTTTGCCTCCATACTGCGAGAGATCCTGTACCTCCAAAGTAAACCCCTTTTAATTTTGGAACACCTTTTTATACCTTTTGAAATCCACTTTGGTCGTTTTTTCGTAAGTATTTTAACTTTTAAAATAGGGAAACAAAGATTATATAATAGTTGGAATAACTCGTGAAATACATTAAAAGCATCGTTTGGATCAGTACTTAAATAAACGTCTTGAAATGTTAAATTTTTAAGACTGTCGATAAATTTTTTTAATATTTTCAATACAATAATCGCGTCGATAGATGTACCAGTGCGTAATGAGGCAATTTCTTTTTACCGGACATTGCAATATCTGAGCGGTATGGTCCGATAATGCAAGTTCAATTACGCCAGATTTACAGTTTCGAATGTTATGAGCAAAATTATCAATACAAGTTTTACTGCAAAGTCGCGTTGGTGTTTTAGTGGACAGCTTAAGATTATATGAGTCAAATATTTCTTCAAATTCGGATGTTATTTTGTTTCGTTTTAGAATATCTATGTTAAAATCCCCGCACACTATTATCTTTTTATTTTTAAAACAAATATTATTTAGAAGGCTATTTAATTTCTCAAAGAAAAGATCAATGGAAGTCGAATTATTTCTTGGCGATCTATATATACAAATAACTACAATTCTGTGTTCAGTTAACTCCACCGCACTAAAGATACTATTTTTAACATAGATGAAGCCACGGGCACAGCAGTATCTCTTAACTTTAATAAACGAGGTACATATTTGTATTGTAAAGAGAATCTGATTGCGCGAGAAAAGCGAAACGTGAGAAAAGTGGATAGTAAGATCAGTAAGTACAGTAAGCATTCCTTACTGTTTTAGGTTTGAAAGATTTAGAAAAAATACATTAGGTTTCTTCTGAACATATTTTATGAACATTGTATTATAAGTGATTTCACTATAATGTAATAATAATCTACCTACTACTTATTCAATGCAAATAAATAATCTTTAATTTTTAATCAATCCATTTTATAAAAGTCTTTATACACGCGGACGACGTCGCGGGCACAGCTAGTATCGGATAAAGTTGATGGCATTTTGTTTGATATAGGTTAATTACAGTGCACGAGTGTTTGTGAAATAGAATAACAGTGCTAAAATATGTTTTTTCTAGTTGCCTCCAAAATTCCATCAGACACGTTCTAGTAAAGTAGCCATCGCTTTACTTGAATGTCTGACTGAATAGACTGACTGATTACTGACGACTTACTGACTTTGTTATTACTTCGTCCAATTTCATTGAAACTGGCAAAAAATTGATGCAAAAATTATACTTGACGCTGGCAGTATGCACAGAGTTTGCGATGCCATAATTGAAAAAAAAAACATCGAGCTGAGTGGGCACGTTACCTCCAGCGCGTCGGGGCGGTGCAGGTGGTCGCGCAGCTCGGCGCGCAGCAGGTCGGCGAGCGCGAGCGGCGCGGCGCGGGGCGGCGGGCGCGCGGGCGGCAGCGCGGCGGCGGCGGCCCGCAGCGCCTCGCAGCACAGCGCCGCCGCCTCCACCACGCGCCCGCCGCCCAGCAGCGCGCGCACGCACCACCGGGACTCCACCTCCTGCACACACGCCACACAACAATGTAACGGTGGCCATAGATGCTAGGTTATGCATGATGGTTTTAACCTCGCATGCATAACCGAGAGTGTGTGTTACAAAACTGTACAGTTATCACACCTGAAACCTGACAAAATGAAATATCAGAATACATCTTTTTTGCCGCTCGGTTACGCTCGCGACATGCAAGGGTGTGTGACGCCTTCATGTACAGGCCACAGTTTTCGGTTGTATGTAGGGCATGCAGAACCGGGTCCGGTTCTAGATTTTGCATACCCGGTTCTAGGGGTAGTCGGAACCGGGTCACCCGGTGCTACCCGGTTCCAAGCGACCAAATCGATTTTTTTATATATATTTTTTTATTAATGATAATTTGGAGAGTTTGGTTACGGTTACGTAGGAAGGAATCATAATGAAATATGAATAAAAACGAGATGGTTTTGGTGTCAAATCAACGTTTATTCAGTTATTATATAATCAACAAAGACTAACTTTTAAAACTCTTATTAAATAATCTGTTAAATAAAATTAATCTATTAAATAATCAATAATAATCTAAACAGAAACTTACTCTTAAAACAATTTAAATAATTTGGTTTGAATTTTTTTGGTTTGCGGACGGTAGATAAGCGCTAATGAGTTTCAGTTTACGCAACCTCAAATAATAGATGCTAAATACTTAAATACGAAATACTTACAACAAAACACGAGATCCATTGGATAGAATATGTAAAAAAAATAACAATAGTTTAGTCGGCAAAATTGGCCAGCGTCTATCAAGCTACCCGTGGACCCGCTACGGGAGTCGAGCTTTTTGATCGCTGGCCAAGGCTGTGGAAGGAAATTTCTGTCGGTTGTCTCTTCCATCTCTACGCAAACCGGACGATACTCTGGCTCACACGGCAAAAGGGAAAGCCGATCTCTTGGGCACCTTATTTGCCTCAAAATCGACTCTGGACGATGGAGGTGCCACACCGCCGACCATCAGGCAGTGTGAGAGCTTGATGAAGGACGTGTGCTTCACACAAAAAGCCGTCAGACGAGCTCTGCAAGCCGTCGATGTCAAGAAGTCGAGCGGGCTGGACGATATCCCCGCGATCGTTTTAAAGACGTGCGCTCCCGAGTTGGCTCCCGCCTTAACGCGCTTATTCTCGCTTTCCTACACCACTAGTTAAGTACCGTCTTCGTGGAAGGTAGCCCTAGTACACCCAATCCCAAAAAAGAGTGACCGCAGTGACCCGTCCAAATACAGGCCTATTACGATAACCTCCCTGCTTTCTAAGGTGATGGAGAGTGTTATAAACATGCAACTCCTTAGGTACCTCGAGAAGCACCTGTTTATTTATTTATAAACTTCTGTTGATCAGCGATCGTCAGTATGGCTTTCGCCAGGGCCAGTCGGCCGGTGATCTCGGCTGAAGCCGTTGAGGGCAATGGGGAGGCTTTGGCAGTAAGCCTGGATATCGCAGAGGCCTTTGACCGGGTCTGGCACAGGGCCCTTCTCACGAAGCTTCCATTTTACGGTCTTCCCGTGAGGCTATATAAATGGGTAGCAAGCTTTCTGTCTGAGTGGCAGATTAAGGTCGTTGTTGACGGATGCTGCTCAGATATGAAGTCCATTAACGCCGGTGTTCCCCAAGGCTCAGTGCTGTCTCCTACACTATTCATTCTGCATATCAATGAAATGCTGCAACAATCACGCGGTATACATTGCTATGCAGATGATAGTACTGTGAACGCACAAATACACCTGTCGAGCCAATGCCTCTCGGTCACAAGTGGAGGAAAGCAGAATCAAACCTGTGTCTGAAGTCGAGAACTCTCTGGAGCGGATCTCGGAATGGGGTCGATTTAACCTTGTTGAGTTTAACCTTACAAAGACACAAGTTTGCGCGTTTACCGCAAAAAAAACCATTTGTTATAGCGCCCAAGTTCCAGGGCACCGCACTCACCGTTGGTGAAAGTGCCGGTATCTTGAGTGTGGACATTACGAGTAAAGTGCAGTATCGTCGTCACTTGGAGAACAAGGCCAAATTGGCATTCAAAAAGCGTGGTGGCCTTAACAGGGCGAGGCAGTACTTCACTGCGGGGCAACTCCTGACGCTGTATAAGGCCCAAGTCAGACCCCATATGAAGTACTGCTCCCATTACTGGGCAGGAGCACCAAAATACTAGCTACGCCCATTTGACTCCGTTCAAAAGCGCGCAGTCCGAATCGTCAACGACCCAAAATTGACTGACAGGCTAGAACCGCTAAGCTTGCGAAGAGACATAGCCTCACTCTGCGGGTTCTACCAACTTTACTATGGTGAGTGCTCCGAGGAACTTTTCAAAATGATGCATACGTCACCATTTCATGAATATACCACCAGACGAAGGTTCCAGTTCCACCGTTCCACGTTCCAAAAGTTTCACGACGATTTAAATTAGCAATTTATGTAAAATTATAAAAATCTCATCAGAACCGGGCCAACCCGGCTCCATCGCTCAGAACCGGTTCTACAGACTTATCGAAATACCCGGGTATACCCGGGTATTTAAGAACCGGGTGTACCCGGGTGCATGCCCTAGTTGTATGCGACACCGGAAGTCAGGTTTTTGAGAGGGATATCGGAAAATACATAATGTTATCTTATTTTAATTTCATTTTGTTGGTGTATATTAACCGACTTAAATCAAAAAAGGTGGAGGTTATCAATTTGACTGTATTTATTTTATGCTCGACCATTGCTGCTCAAATAATTAAAATAAAATCAATGTTATACACATTAGCCATACCTAGGAAGAAGTAATAAATTTAAATGAATAGACTGTATTTCATAATAAGATAAAAGTGGATTTTGGAATAACATTACCTTTCGTCTACTTCCACATCTAGTCAATAAAATATTGTCAATTACCATAAATCTCAGCAAGAACCACCGCGGTAGAAATTGACCCGCGTTCAGGGCTTTCTTGGTCACCGCCAGCAGTGTTTCCGCATCGGCATCCTTTAGTTTTGGATACAATAGGTCGAAGTCTATATTTTCATTACCTATAACAAATAAAATTATCAATGCCCACAAATACTATTTAGTATTATATCGAAATAACGAAGAAATTTAGAAAAATACGTAAATTGCGATTGAATTCCGTATTTTTGTACAAAAAAAAATACAAATCTTAAATTAGGTACCTACAATTACTTCATGACGTGATTATTAATAAGGAATAAACGTGATGGCAGTTATAAGTTGAGGTAAACATGTTAAAAAATGAAGGTCTAATCCGGTTATTATTAAATTAAGTAGGTTTTTGCAGTTTATAGTACAAAAATAGAATTTATTAATAAGCAAAATGAAACTTACGCAGTAAGGCTTGTTGTACGGGATCCAATGAGTCGGGGTCCTCGGCGCGCAGTTCAGCTGCCAGCTCTTCTGGCCCGATAACCTGTACAGAATAGGGTACCTATTAGATACATAATAATATATTATTGCAGGTTTGGATTTGGTCCTAAGGTGATAATTTAATACTAAAAAAATACAACTTTTATTCAATCTATAAGTGACCTGAAACTGCATTTTCACTTAAACTTTTTCCGAGGTTTGTCGAAGCGTTTTACGAGAGGTACAAAAGTCGCGGGGGTTTTTTGGCGGGAAGTCGGAAAGGACTTGTCGTGCTCTTATTTTATTTTTATTGTCTTGGAGGTTATATCGTATAGTTCATGGAATTTTGTTCGATATAATTGATTACAGTGCACAAGTGTAGTGAAATAAAATAACAGTGCGTATGTTTTTATCTAATATCTGACTGAATTGACTGACTGGTTACTGAACGACTTATTGGCATTATCTACTCGTATTATCATTCGTCCAGTTTCAATGAAACTGGCAAAAAAGTGATGCAAAAATTATACTTGAAGCTAACAATATGCATATAGTTTGCGATGTTATAATTGAAAAAAAAAAATGTTTCAAGATGGAAAAAGTACCGCTTGATTAAGTCAGGCCCCAAACTAAAATCAAGCCCCACAAACTTAAATCCTACATTCGCTTCTGCCTTTAGCCATATTACACTTTTGTATGTGGCACTGTACCTGCGTCGGAGCGTCGGAGGGTCGTTCGTTGTTGGCGGTGGGCGCGGGGCGCGCGAGGAAGGCGTGCTCGGGGCGCGCCAGGCGCAGGCAGGTGAGCGCGGCCGCCAGCCAGCGCCGCCGCGCGCCGCGCCCGCCGCCCGCGCCGCGCTCCGCCGCGCAGCGCGCCGCCCGCTCGTACATCACCGCCGCCGCTGCGACATACATTCAAGAGTTAAGGGGCCGTATACGAAATTTTGTCGATTTCGCTGATTTATCTCATTTACGTGACCTTTTGCAGTTAAAATACAGTAACACCACTTACCAACATAATTATATTAAACAGCGTATATTACAGCAAAGATTCGCAAAACTGTTCAGGTCTATTAAGCAAAAACAAAGTAATAAAAAAGAAGGTTATGTATTAGATTATTATTGAAATCAGTCATATTATGCAATAAAACCTACGGAAATACTTTATTTTAACTGAAAAATCTTGTTTAAAATCAGGTAAATCAGCATTTCGTATACGGCCTCTTAAAAGTGTAACAAAGAGTTTTGGCAAGAAGACGGGAAAGACGTATTAATGATAAATAAGAGCTGTTTTATTTTAAAGGCAGCAAGTGAATCATGAAAATCGGACATACGGACGTTTGTATGTCCGTAAGTCCGATTTTCCGAAAGCGTTGATGTTTTTGCTACATTCCCTACTAACGACTGGCCGCGTAATGTTAAGCGATCACCGTCGCCTACACGAGCAACTAAAGAGGTGTAATCTGAGCATTATTAGTAATGATTTGAAATTAACCTTTCGTGAGCAGAAAACGCAAAGTAGTGTTGAATAAACAGTTCTTCAATTAAATTAAGCTGAGTGACGATAGTACCTTTCCGGTAGTGGTGCCGTGACAGATGCAGCGCGTATAGGAAGTCGTAGTAAGGGTTGTGCGTGTGCGCGTCGTGCAGCTTGGCGCGCGCCGCCGCCGCCCGCTCCGCCTCGTCCGCCAGCGCCCCGCACGACACCAGCGCCCCCAACTGACGCCGCGCCGCTGTACAAAAAACTATTAAGTTTAAACTTGAAGTGCACGCTTTAAATTGTCAGGTGTAGATAACAAAATTAAAATCAATTCGGGGTTTTGGCGGGAAGTCGAAAAAGACATATTGTGCTCTTGTTTTATTTTCATTTTCTTGGTGTATTTTTGAGTTATATCGGATAAAGTTGATGGAATTTTGTTTGATATAGGTTAATTACAGTGCACGAGTGTTTGTGAAATAGAATAACAGTGTTAAAATATGTTTTTTCTGCTTGCCTCCAAAATTCCATCGACACGTTCTAGTCTTTACTAAATCGCCATCGCCATCGCTTTACTTGAATGTTGGACTGACTACACTGACAGATTACTGACGATTTACTTACTGACATTGTTATTACTTCGTCCAGTTTCATTGAAACTGGCAAAAAATTGATGCAAAAATTATACTTGACGCTGGCAGTATGCACAGAGTTTGCGATGCCATAATTGAGAAAAAAAAATCAATTCGTTAATGGTACTTTTTATCAGACTTCAATAAAAAAGGACTGTATTTATTTTTATGGTTGTTACCTCAGAACTTTCGACTGGGTGAACAGATTTCGATGATTCTAGTTTAATTTGAAAACTGATACTTCCTGTGTGGTTCTATTTCAATTTGGTCCAATTCTGACAATGGAATTCATAAGAAAACCATACAAGTCTTAAATTTGCACTAAGTAGCTGCGCGACAAATGAACGTATAAAACGCCAACCGATTTCGATGACTCTTTTTTTTGGAAAGGATGTACTTCAAGGGTATTTTGGTAAGAGTTTGGTTACTTACGATCTGTGTTTACCATATAATGTATATACATACAATTATTGTTATTTTTGAAGTCTACGGGTCTCGTTCACCATCTCTAAGTAAAGTGTGATTAGTTACGTCCCAAGTAAAGTTAATTGGCAAGTACAAGCTATCATACCCGTACTCATGTACAGGTCAGTTTATCATACGATTAGTGCTACTCGAACATCGTGAAATTGAAATTGAATTTACGGGTGAGTTTAACCGACAATTAGCGTACTTGTCACTTTAGTTGAAGGTGGTGAAAGAGTACATACAGTAGTAAATTTGTTGAAAGGTTGCGAATTGCTAGCTCGATATATGGTTGTCACAGCGAAGTGTTTGATTGATAAGAGTGTTATTTAATTCTGTTTGTGTCACATTTACTCGGGGTTTATAATGGTTATCGATCAATAAGTATTTATTTAAGAAAACACAAATACCGTAATGAGTAGTTTGTCTAAATAAATCGCATTTGGTGTACAAATTCTTGTGAGTTGGTGAAAACCCTAGAACACGATTTTTATGGTTTGTTTACATTTATTCCGGCTGCAAAACGACCCTAGTATAGTATTGTGGTATATTTACACCACACCACTACACTGCTAACTACTACTACTATAGGTAGTACATTATTGTTCGATGCAATAATTTACAATATAACACAATTTGCGGATCTAGCAACCTAATACGGCCGCATTCTGACCGCGGTCACGTAAGTGCATACTCGGACAGCAAAGCGGGTGCATTCATACAATGGCATTATCATCCATTAGCATTTTCACATTATTTAGCTTAGTAATAGTTTAGAGTAATAAACTTTAAAAGAATTATCGAAGTGTTTAATTTAGCATCAGCAATCAGCGTAAGTCGCGATCCACCACATTTATGGTCCTTCGAGCCGGATCTACGGTAATACCCCACAACTATAACACTCTAGATGGCCTCGTTCAGCGCTTGGGGAGAACAAACTGATGTCCTACACCCACAATGTCCCAAAACGGGCCCATCCCATCTCCGAGAGAGTGATGCTTTCTTACACGTTCCAGAGCTTACGACTGTATGCGGCGACGCACTCACAAGCATCCTCACAATCCCGAAGCCCCGTATCAGTCGCCTCATATGAATTCCAGTCTGTTCATCTTAACTTTAGGCATGGGCATTTTGAGAACTAATAATTTGATTTTATATGGTAATCACTACCTGACAACATATGAATATCATATTTATTTGCGAAATTTTTATAAATAAAAAAGTCAAAGCAATGTTCATCTATTACAAGAACGTGTAAAATACTCATATTTACAGTTTATAAGTATTGCGAGAAAGAAAAAAATTAAAGGAAGCCACAATATTATTGACCCAAAACGGGTAACTGAGCATGTTGCCGCTTTTACAGTTAATTTCTTATATTATTATAGCTTACGGTAAGTAAATGGATTCATCTAATGTTCCTAATTTTTAAATAATAAAATAATGTAATGTTCCTCTAATTTATCTATTAGTTATCGTTTTAAATTAATTTACGACACATGCTAAAATTATGGATCATGGAAACTCTTTGGATAACCTGCTGGTCGAATGCTAGAATGTAGGAATGCATAAAGGAAATCTGAAGAAGTCAATTCAAATTTGAATGACATTGATATATATAAAGGCCGGACGACCGAACACGAGGTTCTTTCTTGTTCTCTTAGTTTTCTTGATTCTTCGGAATAAAAATCTACAACAACATCTTCCTGATAATGTTAGTAGAAGTCTTTTTACAAGTGAATCTTATCTAAACCCAACCATACTCTACTCTACCAATGTGAGCGGATTCTTTGTGATATCTACATATTGCCTGGATTTCTTAACAACTCTATCTAAAGAGCTGAAGATTCTGGACTCTCAGAGATCCAACCGTCCATGAAAGGAGGTACTAATAATTATACTATCGTTTCGCGTGTGTCATAGGGACTATAAGTGTGCTAATTTCTAATTTAGTTTTACGCTTAGTATAGTCTATTTGTGTAACCACTAGATATATTATAAAATAAACCCAGTTAAACCTTACACACCTTTTATTTCTCTACACTGTCTATACTTGTAAAATTCGTTTATATCAAGTATTTAAAATATGGACATTGAACAAAGTGCATCTATTAATGAAAAAAGTGACGAAGAAATAGTGAAAGAAAGTGAGTGAGTACTTTATAAAATTACTACTGAAAATACTAGATGAAAAATAACACTGATAATAAAAGCAAATTACCTAAACATTCCAAAATATCAAAAATGCACAACGTTAATGTTCAAGTTTTCACTTCTGCCGGCACTACCGGAGTGCAACCCGTTGTTTTTTTAGACATGAATCCGACTGAATGAAGACATATTTAATACGGTTGCGAAAGTTAAGAAAGAAGGTTCCAAAAATAATTGCGTGTGATTTTCAGCATAAAAGGAAAAAGAAGCACTTTTAAAATTTATTGTATGATTATGTAAGTGTGCGATTAGAAATAAAATTCCTCAATTTTCACAATGAAAAAAATTTTAGAAAACAATATTGTGTTTTAAAACAAGATACATTTTTGTGGTATGTGAAACTGGGATTTGAACATTAAAAAAATATCAGTGACTGAGTGACAGGATATTGTTTTTTTAATTTTCGCGTGTCGAGTGCGGTGAGCAGTGCATGCACGTTACCGAGAGTGGTGAGCAGGGTGGCGGCGGCGGAGGCGCGCGCGTGCGGCGCGGGGCTGGCGGCGGCGGCGCTGAGCGCGCGCTGGATGCGCCCGCCCGCCAGGTGCCACTTGAACACCACCCATTGGAACATTGCCTGCACGAATATCACAAGCATTTATTGATTGCTCCAATCTAAGGACCCAAAGTTGCAAGTTTTAGTAGTTAATCCAACCAGACGAATGTCAAAAGTGACAACATCGACAAAATTATGATTTATGTAAAATCAGTGAAATGGTTTGCTAGGTAGCAAAACTAAACAATTTAAAATTAAATTGGTAAGTTAACAATTAAGTTAAATTACATGTTTTCCAATAGAATATAAGGCAAATACCATAATTTTGGAATATGATATGAAAGTATACAACTTCACTTTTCGATACTTAATATACGAGTAAGTGTACATAGCAAAGTAACGCTCTTACCAAATTGGGATCGTCTTTGTCTGCAATGCTTATGGCTGTTTCAGCGAGTCGCACTACACATGCGCCAGCGTCGTGGATTTCGAACAATTTTATCACCTGTTAAACGACAAAATATAATAAAAATTAAAGTAAAATAAAACTTAAATTTACTTTTTTTACTTATTTCATTTGCTGCTATTGTGTTATATTTTTAGTGAGTTTCAATAGTTATTATATTATGTCAGAACAGAGTAGTTAAGCTCTCTCCATATAATTGTGTAAAACCCGCAACCTGTTATTGTTGTCTATGCCAAAAAAAGTTTTTTTGTATTTAAATATTTTATCTTAGGAACACCATAATTTATACAACTTACAAAATTTAATACAGCTAAACTAATATTAAAGTAGTGTGATAATTTTCTACGTCAAATTATTACATTATTTTTGTTTGTTATTTTGATGCAAATCTCGCGGTCTAACACAATGAATCTCATAGGTAATACATATTATTATTCAATATGTCATATTGTATTAAATTAGATTGTTTAGTGTGAATTGCCAAGACAATCCGTTTATTTAAAACATATAAGATGTTAAATAACAATAAGGTCACTAATGTCACTATACGATGTTGGCAGGTTAGGTAATTACGTAATTACCTAACCTGCCAACTTCTTCTTCTTCTTATAATAACTTAAGACAGAAGGGTCCTTAAGTTATCCATAAATTAACCGACTTGGTAACGTATTACATGAATGAAAAAATAATGAGTATTCGAAGATAAGAAAATAAGAAGCATTTAATGGTAAACGATTATCTTTAATGTACAGTCGTTGGTGTTTACTACTTTTTACAAACAAATAATGTCATGGTGTAAACTAACCTTCATGTAATAAAGTACTAGGGCCTGATGCTGTGTAAGGCGATGGTCGGGCGCGGCCACCAGGTGCCGCAGGAAGGGCTCGGTGGACACGCCCTTAGCCGCACGGCAGAGCGCCGTGTACGCGCCCTCTGCGTCCTCCAACTCGAGTAAGGAGAGACCCAGGATGAATTGACCTGTGGCGAGAATACAAATACAAACTCTTTATTGCACACCAATACAAGGAATACGAGTACATTTAAACGATACAATGTAAAAGAAAGCAAAAGGCGGTCTTATTGCTTCAAATAGTAATCTCTTCCAGAATATGGCATGTGAACGCTTACATCAAAACTGTTACGTTTTCTACTAGTGATTACGAGACGATAGCTGCAAATAAAATATCGGTATTGGTCGTATTTTGAAGAACTCCAGCTGATTAGCAGAAAAATAAACATTTTAATGTAAATCAATTTAAATAATAAATAACAGCAATTTTATTTTCCCATATAATGGTTCCGACCTGTCAAATATTTGTTGTTAGTTCGTTACTCATTCAAAAAGATAATTGTGAAGATACATTCTCTCTAGACCGGATCCCGTCTGCTACAATTTTTTCATGTATTTAAAAATATTGTTAAATATACAAAGAGCTTCTGTTCTATAATTTACCTACCCCTATTAGTCAATTTTTAAGTTAAGTGCAATCGGGTATGACGATTTTAGTGTTTTCACATATCCAAATTACACTTATACGTAGTCGGGTTTTTTAGTTTTTTAAATTACCGTTTTTTTATATTTTAATTTACCCAGTGGCACTTTCACAGTAAATATGAAAGTAACGACACCTCTCAAGCTAAAGTCCATCAACCGTTCAGGACGCAGAGCGTGCCAAACAATAATACATACATACTCTCGAAAAACATAACCGTCCTTCTGGCGCAGCAATAAAAAAGGGATTACTATTCTATTTCTCTGAAGGATTTGTAAGTACGACTTGCTACTTAAAAGCCAGCCACTAACCCAACAAAACTGTGCAGAAGTTACTTTCAAATAAAAAAATAATCCATCCATTCATTAACCTTTTAAAGTACACTGATGGACATATTATGTATGCCTCGACTAATATTTATCACTTCATCCGGTCCTGTACCCTCTGGATGGAGAAAGGTTATTGTATGGTGACCGCGTCTTGGCAAAAGAAGCACAGGCCGCCCTCCAAATAGGTGGATTGACGACCTGAAGAACAAAATGATTATAATTATAAAACTTACGCGAGCAAGCGTTCCACTCGCACCAGGGCTCCAGCATGTTGACGTAGTTCTGCACCAGGCGCGGCTGGTTGATGGACGCCAGCCACCAGCCGAACTCGAACCCGCCACTTACTGCCCAACTGAGTCTCATTCAGGACAATTACTGCTTACGAACATTATTTGTAAATCTTTTATTTTAGCTTGCACGGAGTACATATATAAATGTGATATACATAAAAATTTTATAAAAAAATATTTTATTCTATTTGAAGCATTTGGGATGATGACACTATGTACAAAAAAAAATTCAAAATGCATACGCGTAGTTTCTCAATAAATTAATCTTAAAAAGGGTGCAGTGAACTACGCTTGACAAGTTAATTAATTTCTATACATTATTTTTAATGTCTTTATTTCATTCAGTTCGGAGCTTGTATATTATGTATGCGGAAATACAGAAAACTTCAATAGCGTGATTCAGAATGCCCATGGCGAATCGCGTATTGTCGTCACAATTGGTAGAGACAAATCTCAATTGATTTGGCAGTCAAACATCGTATTGTACATAATAATATGTTGGAAGTGGAAAGGATACAGCTGATGCGCGAGATGGTAGGCCATGAGCGGCAACGCGCGGTGCCAGCGACGCGGGGCCCGCGCGGCCGCGAGGTGCGCGCGCGCTCGCCGCCCGCCCGCGCCCCACACGTACGCCTGCATCGCGCTCGTCGCCCCCGCGGCCCCCGCACCCCCCGCACCGCCCTCCCTCTCCGCCGCCTCCACGCCCAGCGCGCTCAGCTTCAGACGGAACGACTCCGATGAACCCGGCCCTCTGTTTTATAACAGCGGTTTCATACCAGCGTATTTTTGACCGCGTTCGCGCGTCATTTGTTTTTGAAGCGCGTGTACCCGTGAAACATCTACATTAGACATTTTCAGTTCCAAGAAAAAGCGCGTGTAAGCGTATTTGCCGTTAAATAAACAAACAACACGCGAACGCGCCGAAAAATACGCTAGTTTTAAACTACCGTTAAACTTATTTTAACTACATACATACATATCTATTTTATCTACATATTTCCCTACATTTACTACCTATTACCCACTATCCATCTCTATTTAAGTACGAATTTAATTAATGTCCAATCTACTCTTCATTACATGTCTTATTGTTAAACTAGCGGCCGCCCGCGACTTCGTCCGCGTGGACTTTGGTACTAGTCATAGCATGATGTTATAATCCTTCCCCAATAAAAGGACTATTCAACACATAAAGAATTTTCCAATTCGAACCAGTAGTTGTAGTAGAAACAAACTCTTCAGCTTTATATATTAGTATAGATATAAAATTTAAACACTAAAACTTATTTTTTAATAAAGTTGTTCAAAAAGTGACGTATTGCAGGGACGTTTAGCGTGCGGGAAGTGGGCTATTACACACTCGTGCTTTTTCTTTACCTTTTCCGCACTCGTGCGTTCTCTTTCCCAACTGTCAAAATAATGTCTATTAAAAAGAAAAAAAACCAACCACGAAGTTTTAGAAGTTTTTATGATTCATGCAAATATTTCTAAAAAGAAGCTACTAATTTGTTTCAATATCAGATTTAATGATTTGATTCAATGAGTTAGGTTAGGTTGCATTTCATTTCATCTCATTAACATTTTCATTTCATATCAATAAAAAAATTCTACTGAAGACTTGGCTGTATGGGCATAGTTCCCTTTGCCTACCCAGAATGGGTGAAGAAAACATAAAAAAATCTCTGCATATAGGTATTCTTTTACGGTTTGCGCCATTTTTCAAAAATTTTTGCGAGTTTTTATTATTTTATTAAATTGCTTCATTTTTTCGCAACTGTATTAAAAATAGTCGTTCAGTACACGTGCGGAACCGTCATTGGAAGGAGTTCCGACTGTCAACCCTCACCTTCGGCTGCGCCTCGGCTCGGGTAGACATTTGTCGGAGCTCCTTGCAATGACAGCCTTTCCGCACTTGTAATGAAATATACTATTCATTTACTTCTAGGTACATACTAATTAATATATTCTATTTAGTAATTTTCATTTGATTAAATAGTAGTGATATTATTTTACAGTGATATATTATTATATTATAGGTATAGTGATATTCGGACATTTAGAATTAAAAAAAAGTGCATGTGGGCAATATGCAATACTCATTGGCTGGAAAGTTGCAGACCATTGTTTAAAAAGAATAAGACCCTAACATTGCCTTCATTATATTGGATGTATGTATGTTTGAGCACAGGTACATAGATCATTTTACAAAATTGTCAGAAATTTCATCTAGGTCTACAAGATATCCGAATAAGTTGCTCATAGCAAATTACGACTTTGTCACAAAAATGCTTATAATATGGCAATAGACATTTATAACAAGTTACCCGATTCCCTAAAAAACTTCACATTTAAAAAAATAATTGAAAATCGTATTAACTAAATGGCTAGTAGATAAATGTTTTCATAATGTTATCGAATATCTAGATTTAGGAAAAATTGACAATAAAATGTAAATTGTAGGGAATGCAATCTCGTTCTCGGCCTTTTTTAGCGAGATTGATCTCGAACGAAAAAAGGGCGAGATCTCGCGAGTTTAAGGAGATTGCACTAGAGCATAAAAACGTCTTATTCGAAGCGCAGACTGACACGGACGGAGTTGGGATCTGTCTGTGATAGTTTTATTTAACTGATAATAATATCTCAGTATAATAGTCAACTCAAATTAGATAATAAGTTTCTTTTTTTTTTTACTTCTCGTTTTGTTTGTCATAAAAGAACTGTTTTATTACTAAAGGATTTTTGTTTGATTTTAGAAGAGAAGACTGGTTGTTTCTTTTATTTGTTATTTGGTAGATACTTACGTCAAACATCAAACAATGTTTTATTGCATAAAACTCTATTGAAAAAATTCGTGAAAAAAACTTTATTTTCATATCTTATAATACTTAATTATTATTATTTTTTTCTAATTTATTAAAATATTGTGATTATTTGCAAAAAAAAAACACAAAGCTGCCAATCTCGCGAGATCTCAAAATTGGCGAGATCTCGCAGTATTGTTATTCATAAACTCGCGAGATCTCATTGAGCCCCAATCTCGCGAGATTTGCATTCCCTAGTAATTTTGACATTATAAAGATTGTTTATTACTTTATAACCCTAATGTAATGTAATTTATAGTTGTATTTGATTATAATTTGAGTCTGCGTTACTCATGTGCAGATTACATAGTTAGGTAAATTTTTAGTTCACTAAAATTTGCATGCCTTATAGGTAGAATAAGAGGATGTATAATGTATAAATCAACATTACACCTTGTATATAACGTTATTCTTGCAAATAAAGACATTGACTGATTGATATTATTGTTTACTCACTAATTATCCAAAAAAAATTAAATAAATGGTTAAAGGTCGATACATACTTGGGGGCGAGGGTGGCGGCGCGCAGCCAGAGCAGCGCGCGGTAGGCCTGCCAGTGCACGGCGCAGTGGCCCGCGCCCGGCACGCCGCCCGCGCCGCGCGCCACGCCCAGCGCCGCCAGCGCCCCGCGAACTACGCGCGATCTGACACGACAGGACACTTCTTCAGACGCCAGTCAGACTTCAGGACGCCATCCGTAAAGAAGAAGCTTCTTCTTCTTTACGGATGGCGTCTCGGTCATAAGACGATTTTGTCAGTGTCAAGTAAAAATTGTTTATTTTTTTCAGGAATCATTGAAACCGGACTATATAAATAGTCAAAGTCAAATCAATAGTCAGAGATCAGTAATCAGTCTGTTAAGTCAGTCTGGCAGCTTTACCAGAACCTTTCCGATAGAGTTTTGAGGGCAAACAGAAAAAAAAACATATTCTTGCAATGCTATTTTAATTCACAATACTTCTGCACTGTAATTAACCTATCCTGTCCAATTTAACTCACTTAGCCGATTTAACTTATCAACTTATTCGTAAAGATTTACCTTTGCTTAGTTACTTTTCGAGAAATTGTGACTAGTTTAATTGTATCTGAATTAAATAAGACATTTCTAAAAAAAATTGAAATAACATTTAACATGATTTACCTTATCTCAGCCATTTGTCGTATAGACTCCGTAACGATAGCAACGCCCAAGTCGCTGGCGAATAAGTTATCATACTCATTGCTGTCATCGTCATCACCTGTTAAAGTCAAATAAAACCTATATACCAAATACATATTCTACTATTTCAAGATAGTGATTAAAATTTTATAATTAGCTGGCAATGCCCAGACAGTTAAGGGAATGTTGAATTTGGGTTCAAATCTAAGATGTGTTTATTTTACAAATAAAATAAATAAAACTATCAGCTTGGCTTGACTTACTTTTCGATGTATCGATTTCAGGTACATCCAACCTCAAAGCGTCGTTTAGTTCTAGAACTGCGCTTTGCAGATCTCTGATGGGTTCCAGAATTGCTGATAGTTCATCTATTTGCTGTGGCGTCATGATCTGTAACCAATTGTGGCGTAAATTTATTAACTATTTGTTTTATTTTTATTTGAGTGGAGTAGCAGACGAGCATGCAGGCCACGTGGTGTTAAGTGGTCGCTGAAGCCCATGGACATCTACATACAACCTCAAGCAAGCATAGGTAAGTCTTGTCGGAGGTTGTGCAGTTGCGCTGCTACTCCAGAGTCTGGTGGTCGCCTCATGTAAGTTTGGCCGGCAACTGCATCTGTCCACCGAAACACAATAGAATTGCTTCACGGCAGAAATGGGTGCAGCAGTGGCACTTCCCCGGGCGAACCATAATAGTTCTATCACCTGCAAATTATGACTAACTAGCTGTGCCCCGCGGTTTCACCCGCGTTAAAGAGGATCATTAGCATAAAGTGAAGTCCCTTCTGAAGTACCGTGGACCGCCTTTTTGTAGGACTATATAAGATAAACATTAACATCATACATTACATAGGTGTACCTCTAGCGGTTTTGGCGGCGCATGCCAGAATAGCTCGCAGATGGTAGATTTTTTCCTACTTACTTGACACTTATCGTCATATTTTGGACAAATTCACACAATATCTTTATAAATTGTAGCCTATATGTTATTCTGATGTATAAGCTATATTGTAGTAAAGTTTCATTCAAATCCATTCAGTAGTTTTTACGTGAAAGAGTAACAAACATCCATACATCCATACTTACAAACTTTCGCCTTTATAATAGTAGTAGGATATAACCCTACACGGCTTCTAGGTCAGGATTTGGGATAAATGGATTATTGCTTATAATGGATTACTCATATAGCTACTCTGTAAGCTAATTATTGTATACCCCATATTTAAAATCACTTTTTTCACACAATCAGTTTTTCTCCGTCTGCTCTTTTCTTCAGCTAAGCATTGCCTAAGCGCACCCAGAGCAGACAACAAAAACAAATAACGTTCACTAAGAGTTTGTAAAGGAACCGTACAGTGAATAAAGAATATTTCATTTCATTGATTCCCGTATTCAAATTCAACAGGATTTCATAAAGTTTTTTTTTTGCTATACAGAATGTCAGTAGTAGCAGGTAAAAAAATCAAGGCAATCTGTAGGGAACACAAGGGAACACCGAAAATAAGACACGTCGTACTTGCGAAAAGTCGAGAAGCGGACTGGCGCCTACCCTCGTAACTTCCGTTTAATTCAAAAATTACTTTTTTTACAGAAATTGTTGCCAGCATAATGAAAATACATAATTTAAAAGATACAAAACAGTATTAGACAATTTAAATTTAAAATATTAATAATAAAAAACATTAGTAAGGCCCTGTGTGCGTAGGGAAAGCGTGTGTCGCCTACAATACCGCCCCCTAGTGCTGGCTAGTCAGCACTACACTCCGCTGGTGATAATAAGGCGACGCGCGTCACTGGACGGCGTAAAGTTCCCGTGCGAGTACGAACATCCACCACACGGACGCGACCGTCATGTCCAGCATGCGCCGCACTCACCACCCCATGACGCCATGACCCCCTCTCTAAGTTGGACTCGACCAGTATGACGTAGTCACCTACTTGTAACGACCGCTCTTCGTTTGTCCATTTTTGACGAGGTAACAGCGTAGGCAAATATTCTTTTATCCACCGCCCCCAGAACATATCTGCTAAGCGTTGCGCTACTCGCCACTGCTTCCTAAGGCAGAGGTCCGAATTGTCATATCTACCTACCATGGGACCGTTAGATGACGTACCTATTAAAAAATGGTTTGGTGTAAGTGCTTCAGGGTAATTAGGATCAGTAGATACATGTGTAATGGGGCGACTATTGACTAGAGCCTCCACTTCAACAAGTAAGGTTGAAAGTGTCTCTGGACGCGGAGCACGCTCCTTAAGAAATACCTTAAGAGCCGTTTTCACAGAGCGGATCATCCGCTCCCAAGCTCCGCCCATTTCGGGTGCTCCAGGAGGTATAAAGTGCCACTGGATACCTCTAATTAAGCTATCGTCTTTTAGCTTATCCACATTTAAATCTGCTAAGCTTCGCCTTAACTCAGCCTCAGCACCTCTAAAATTTGTGCCGTTATCAGAGTAGATTACGCGTGGAGCGCCTCGGCGGCCAATCATGCGGCTGAGTGCCATAATAGTGGCATCTGAACTTAGGCTGTCCGTCAGTTCGATGTGGATAGCGCGTACGGTTAGGCATGTGAAAAGAACTCCGTATCTTTTTTCACGTCTCCGACCTACGGTGACTTCCATAGGGCCAAAGAAATCTACGCCTGTAAACGTAAATGGACGTCTATTATGCTGTAGCCGTGCCGCTGGTAGATCAGCCATACGTTGCGCACGCGGCGCCGCTCGCCGGTACCTACAGAATAAACAGCTGGCTGCCACTGCACGCACGCTCGGACGCAATTTCAAAATCCAGTACCGCTGCCGTAATTCATTTACGACCAATTCGTTCGCGCCGTGCAGGGCTCGTCTGTGGTAGTACTCGACGAGCAAGCGAGCAATCTTGTGCTTGCCATCAATAATGACGGGTCGTAAGGCTGATGATGAAACTCCAGTGGCTTTATCAGCGCGGCCTCCGACTCGTAGGATACCTACTTCGTCTATGTAGGGCGTCAAATTCGACAAACGACTGCTAGATGAAATGTCTTTGCCGCTCATTAAATCTTCTATCTCTTTAAAGAAACTATCTCTTTGACACTTTTTAATTAAAATATTTTCCGCCTGGTTCATAAGGTTAACATCTAATTGTGCACGCCTATCTTTGCGACATTTTTTTATAAATAATAATACCGTAGCGGTCGATCGGAGAAGCCTAATCCAAGAAGAAAATTTATTTTCATCTATTAAAACCGGTTCCGATATGCCTGTGCTCAAAACAACGTTAACATTTCGTTGTTCACAAAGTGCCGTTTTATCCAAGTTACCCTTTTTAAAATCCTTAGGCCAGCTGTTTTCAGACTGACGTAAGAATATTGGGCCTTGGAACCAAGCACTGTCATAAGACAACGGCGCTGAGTCCTCCTTCGTAGCGATGTCTGCGACATTGGAGCTGGACGGCACGTATCTCCACTCAGCTATAGAAGTGAGCTCGTCTAGCTCGCCCAGTCTATGTGCTACGTATGGCTTAAAGGTACGAGGGTCACTTCGAATCCACAAGAGCACAGTGCTCGAATCTGTCCAGAAGAATCGTTGGTCGATTTTCACCGCCTTGTGTTCCTTCTGGACCGTGCTAGCGAGCCGCGCTGCCAGCAAAGCACCCTGTAACTCCAGCCGAGGGATGGACACGGGACGTAACGGTGTGACTCTGCTCTTGCCGGAAGCGAAACAAACATTTACATAACCATCCGACCTAATAAAGCGTATATATATTACGGCTGCATATGCCTTAATGGAGGCATCGCAAAACGCATGCAATTCTGTCTTAATTATCGACGAATCCGATTGAATAGGTAAATAACACTGCGACCATGCACCTGCGTTATTGTACCAACGGGGAATACACAAAGATTTTATTGCCTTGAGCTCATCGAGCCACTTCGTCCATGAAGCGAACTCTGATGGTTGGATGCGGCACTTCCAATCGATTCCGCTCCTATGTACGTTCTGCAATATTATTCTGCTTTTTATTATGAACGGTGCTAAAAACCCATGAATATCATATACCGACATAATGATGCTTAACATTTTAGCCTTTGTTGGAGGTTCTAAACCATTTAATATCTCCGTTGAAATGCGATCGATATTAATATTAAATCTAAAGCAGTCCTCCGCAGGATACCACATCAAACCTAAAGTCCGCTCAGTTGTATTCGTAGCTCCGTGTTTGAATTGAACAGCGGAGCGTGCGAGCGCGTCGTGGGGCACGCTGGCCAGCACCTCCCTGCTGTTGCTCGACCAACCCCTTATTTCGAAACCGCCCTGTTTGTGGATAAACGTGATGTCTTTAATTAATTTAATCGCGTTTTCTTCATTATTTGTGGAATATAAGCAATCATCCATATAATGATTATTAATTATAACGCTTACGGCCTCTGAATATAAATCGTCATATTTTAATGCATTTTTATTCCTAATATATTGAGCTACAAACGGGGAACAAGTTGCTCCAAAAATTAAACTTTGCATTACACAAGTTTTAATAGGTGATTCGTGTGACTCCTGCCATAAAAATCTAAAAACGTTTTGATCCTCGGCGCGAATTTTTATCCGTAAAAACATATCTTTTATGTCGCCTATGATCACAAACTCATTTTCACGAAACCTAAACATAATACCTAACAGTGAGTTGTATAAATCGGGACCTGTGCAAAGGTAATCATTTAAACAAACCCCTTCAACTTTAGCCGCTGCATCAAACACTAACCTAAGCTTATCCGGTTTGTTTATGTTCTGAACCCCAAAGTGCGGAATGTACCATACGTGGTCGCCCGAAGGTTCATTATCACCTAGCACGCGGGCGTAACCTTCATCGAACAACTTATTCATTTCACGCCTATATCGTTCCGCGTAAGCATTATCATTTTTAAATTTTCTAACCAAACATTTCAAACGATTAAGTGCACTGCCATACGAATCGGGCATCACGAAGTTGTCGCGTTTGAACGGCAAACCTACCTCCCACCTATCACCAAGATGCCTCGATGTGTCGTCTAGAACTTGTATTGCCTTAATGTGAGCCGTATTCTCGCGGCATAAGGTCGAAATTCCTATTGACTCTAATGCAAAAGAATCTTTAATCAGCTGGTAAATATGGTCTATATTATCCGACTCATTAGCGTTATCAATGTGAGAAAGGGTGAGAATACGTTCGCAATCATGAGGGCGAGTGCGACCACAATAGCCATGAATGGTCCATCCTAAACGACATCGCGTTGCGTACGGTTCATATTTACTACCTGCTAATATTTCTAGCGGTGCAATAAGATGGTAATTATCCTCCCCTATAAGTAATTGCGGCCTCACGCGTTCCTTACACACACATTCCTTTAAAGATAACAAATGTTTACAGGTAATATTGTTGATAATTGACAAATCCTGTACAGGTAAATTTAACTGAGACACTTTCCGCATTTTAATGTCATAGGAATTAGCACTATCGTTACAGTTAGAAATAAGCGCACTGACCTTAGGAGCGTCCGATTGGAATACCTCAAGACCGAACGCGTCTACGAATTTGATGGCGCTCGACGGCTGGCAGGCGAGACCCAGGCGGTCCGCCAGCTCCGAGTCTATCATCGACACCGTCGCGGCGTCGTCCAATAGGGCGTATGCACTCACAACACCTTTAGGTCCACTAAGTTGCACTGATAACACTTTCAATAACACTGTATCCGTTTTATTCGCACCGTGCGATGCTACGTGCGCGACCGTCGACCGTGTCGGGGATGCAGGCGGGCTGTCGTTGCCATCAGCTGACAGCGGCGTGGGCTTGGACCAATGCAGTAGCCGGTGATGGCGTAATCCACAGTCCTCTACGTCACACACTGGACCTGGACACGTCTCCTTATCGTGCCGCGCTAGTAGGCAACAATAACACAACCTGCTGTTTTTAACGAAACTCCACTTATCTTTACGCATCGCTCGTTTGAATAGCCGGCATTCCGGGAGTGTGTGTTTTGATTTGCGACAGTAATTGCACTGATCATCGCTCTCACGGGCACTCGTAGTAAACACCGGGCGTTTGACAAACTTTTTTTCTATCGTTCGCTTATCTATAGCATCGCTTGTTTTTCTTTGTTCGTGTGGCATTGTTAACCCGACGATGGACATCATTTCAGCTTCTTGCTTTAAAAATGTAGCCATTAATTCTAGTTTTGAACGGCCGTCTAATATTTTCTGGTATGCAAAATCGGTCCATTTTCCTATTAATGTGCTCGGTAATTTACTAATGATAGCCGTCGCGAGCTCCGGGCTCCTTAGGTAATCCTGCTGGTTCAATGCACGGATTGTTGCCACACAATTATTTATTTTAACTGAAAAATTAATTAATTCCTGCTGATAGTTTGTAGGTAGTGCCGGTAGCCTTTTTAGTTGGGATGTTATATTTGCTATAATGACATCAGATCTACCGAAACGTAGCTCGAGAGCCTCCATCACAGCTGCGGGCGGAGTGTTACCTATTAGTAGGTCGGTCACTGCCTCCCTGGCGTCGCCTCGCAGTGCTCTTCGTAATCTCCACAGGTTCTCTGAGTCACTATACCTGCATATCCTGGAGGACTCCTCGTAGGCACACTTGAAGTGTAACCACTCAATACATTCTCCACTAAATGTTGGTAACTCACGGGGCGTTGCGAGTCGACTCAGCAGACGTTCCTCTCGCTGTGACGAGGAGTGGTCCATCATGTCACGCAGTGTGTAGGCGAGCTGTTCTATGCTGTTGCCGGGTAGAACCGTACCTGGCGCCGCGCTGACGGGCGCTGCGGCGGCCGCTGCCGGCTCCCCTGGCTCCTCCGGTGCACAGTTTGATCTCACCTCACTATCACGTAACCATTTTTCAACGCTTTGATGCACTTGGTTATCAGATTGCTGTTTGCTGCACTCGCTGGTCCGGTCGTCACCATCTTCAACGTCAGCTCGGGCCAACTGTAGTTCCAGCCGCTTATCTATAAGCTCAAGCTGAATTTTGGCACGGGCTTCGGCCGCTTCGAGCTCCAATTGTTTCCGTCGAGCGAGTGACGAGGCGGTAGACTTCTTTGTTCTACCCGACGCCGCGGTGCTTCGAACGGAACTGCTGTTTCGAACGGGTGCTGAAGGTGATGCTTTGGTGATCCTCTCCGTCTTGACTTCATCTGCACCCGGCGATCGCGGCGTAATATTGCTGCAGGTGCCGCGCGGCGGAACCGTTACGTCAAGATGGCTGGATGTTAGTTGCAGTGACGCGCAATCCAACTTTTTTTCCACATTTTCGCGCTGCCGACGCGTTACAACACGATTTTGCGGTGTTTTAAACATTATTAAGCCGGTTCCGATTTGGCTCGAAGACCAGAACGATTGTAGGGAACACAAGGGAACACCGAAAATAAGACACGTCGTACTTGCGAAAAGTCGAGAAGCGGACTGGCGCCTACCCTCGTAACTTCCGTTTAATTCAAAAATTACTTTTTTTACAGAAATTGTTGCCAGCATAATGAAAATACATAATTTAAAAGATACAAAACAGTATTAGACAATTTAAATTTAAAATATTAATAATAAAAAACATTAGTAAGGCCCTGTGTGCGTAGGGAAAGCGTGTGTCGCCTACACAATCATTAAGACCGTGATACTTGAGCGTGCACAAACTAACGCTTAACGGGCTGTAAGTAAAGAAGCGCGGCGCACGCGAACTGTGTCCGCTTGAGCTCGTGTGTACATACTGTGTGAGTGCGCGGGCAGTATGGCAGTATGGCAGTATGGCTGCATGCTATATACAGTACAGTGCACACGTACCGGCGCGGCGCCGTGGTCCGCGGCGTGGTCGTGCGGCGGCGCCAGCAGCAGGTGCAGCAGGCGCGGCAGCAGGCGGTGCTGCGGCGCGGCGCACGCGAACAGCCTCCGCTCCAGCTCCGCCGCTCCCGCCGCGCCCCGCTCCCACGCCGCCCCCGCGGCCACGACTCGCCGGGCGCCCGCCGAGAGACCGCCCCATGCCTCCGAAGCTGACCAACCTGACAGCACAGCATACGAAACTTAGACTCATAACAGATACAAAAATATATTACAAAATAATAACAATTTGTTAAGGTTGCACGCGCATAATAGTATAGTACTACACAATGCATTCTCTTAATTCCAACTTACAACATTGCGCCTTTACCATTGCTAAAAAAGATTTGTACAGACCATAGACTTAGAATATACTAGGGTATAGACGACCTGACTGCTTACTAATGTGTAATCGATTTCGATTTGTCAATGTATGCGTTACCTAGTGATTTCCTTTTTCCGTAAAGGACTATCGATTATAATGGTAATAAATGACCCACGGAAAAGATGTTCTTTTTCAGGATCCTTAAAAAGATGTTCTCTTTCAGACAGTTCTTAAATAGTCTTGAACTTAAAACACGCCGTAATTGTTATTTGAATTCAAAATAAGGAATATATTCCTAAAATAAAATAGTTTTTTTGTTTTAATTTAATGTTTTTAGATATATATCTTTCTTTTCTTAGGGTAAGTGAGACACTCTCATAATATGCCTTATCACAGTAAATATTATGTCAATGGACTCTTTTTATTTTCCCCTGAATAATATGAAGTTTTATATATCTTATAGAAATTATAAATCTTATGACTTTAATCATGTATTGTGTTCAAAATTTCAAGATAATTTATCTTTTGTGTACATCAAAAAGAAATAATGCAAATGCAGATACAGTTTATAAAGTTGGAATAGCCTTGGATTGGATAACTGTTACTAAAATTGTGTTTATTCAAGTTTTTTTTACATTGATTAATTGATTAATGTTTACTACAAATAGTAGAATTCTTCTTTGGTTAAAAATGGAACAATACAGTGTTTCTTTTATCATTTGTATCTTTTAGTAAGCGGTGTGAAAAAAACTTTCGAAATACGCCTTGAACTGAAAGCAAAAATGTAGTACGAAAACTAAATCTGAGATCGCGTGTTTAATATTTTAAAACACATTGGTTGTGTGGATGTGAAGAAAGCAATAACTTAATTTGTTTTCCGTGTCTTGTGGTTATCAACTGGAACTGACACCGACAGTGGTGGTGAATCTGCTTGGATGGCAACGGGTGGTAAAATATTTTTTTTGTTTTTTTTTTGTGAACCCCCATCGAAAAATGTCACAAGCCGCCACTGGTCAAGCTTAAGTGTCCGTGTAAAATAAATTGATGAAAAAATTATTAACCTTAAACAAAAATTTTAACAACAAAATTACAGACTTCAAAAGAAAACTTCTCCAAAACAAATTAATATGCAGTACAGTAAAAAAATGTGTATTCTTCTACAATTTAATAGTTAACTTACATTTTCTACTCATCAATAATGTAGGTACGATCTGTGTTCACCATAATGGAGGTACAATTATTTTTTTCTTTTTTCTTCCTTTACGAGACCAGGCCGCGCCGCTTACGCGCCTAAACGCTTTCGACCAGGGGTCTAGAGATTTTTTGCCGCGAAACGCACTACGAGTGTTATTTATGTTCGTGCGACCAGATGTTTACACTTACAACGACTCCAGTTACATTTCTCGGAAGGGAATGAAACAAGCTTACACCTTATAGCTATTTAGTACTTCTACAGTGTGTTTTGTTTTTATAATCATCGTTCAAAGCCAAACAAAGAGTCCGCATGTTTAGATTGTTGTTCCGCTTGGTATAAAACGAATGTAACATATAATCAAAGAAAAAATGTGGCACATTATTTATATATTCAGAATCTACATGAAAAGACCTTTCTAATAAAGTATAATACAAGTATGTGTTGATACAAAAAATTTAACAAATTTGAGGTTGAAGTTACGTAATGTTTTTTTCGCGCGCCGTTATAAATTGCACATGACGGTGTATTGAAAATTTAATTGCAATGATAGTATTAGTCGTATTCATTTAGTTATTCCTTTATTCTTTAGGTAAAGTATCTCGAAACGTTGTATATTTTTTTCAGGTTCATTGAAAGAAAAACATAATTCGTAGAAGATGAAAAACGAAAAGTCGGAAAAAATAGGAAAAAAATTCGAGGTCACGTTAAAATTCATTTAACGAATTTTATAAATAATCTAATTAAAATCAAGGGGCACACTCATAAAGAATAAGAAATTGCCTTTCCTGCAATATAATTTTCATTGACACTTTTCATACACAAATAGACGTAAAAATGCCAAGAAAAGTAATTAAATTTTTTTTCATTACTTTTCAAATCACGCAAGCAAACACGCAAGCAACAGAGTTTGTCAGTGCGCACTTATCGTAAAATGAACCTTATTGCGAACTCCATAAGGCGTCGACGGATGCACGGTAAAGTCTGTATTCGTTTGATTTTATATTCAAATTATGAAGAAAACTAATTACTAATCGAATAATATAAATAAAATATAGATTCCCTGATAAATTATCTTTATACTATTAGTGATTGTCATGGTTTTGTAACGTAATAATAGCAGAAAAAAATATAACTTCAATGCGCAAAATTCACACACAGAATTGATCTTGATTCATTTGTATAACAATGATAAAATATAGCAAAAGATACAGAAACGGATTCCTTATAAAATAACCTTTCTACATATGTATGGCAGTAATGGTTTTTAACCACTAAATTGTGTAATAATTGAGCTAAAACCAAAACAGCGCCATTGTTGTGGCCCCGCGCAATTCCACTTCATTTTGAAAACCTTTTATACCAAAAAATATGACGCGCATCAAACTTCTGGATATTTGTTATTACTAAAAACACTATAAATGAAATAATTATAACACTTTACTTACGTTTTCAGTAGAAAAATCCACATAAATCAGGAAAAAACCGGCACTAGCACAAACTGTCACTGAGTATTACCAAGCAAATTTGACGACTGAAGGAGTGTCGCTTTTGCAACAGAGATTTCTTTTTATTTCACTACCAACCTACAGATGTTAAATGACCCAATGAACGGAGAATTTATTCCTCTATGAATTTAAAAATACGCCAGACTAAATAGAAACTTATTTTTAAAACTATAGAGCCGAAAACAGCGCGAGGTCGAGATGGCACAATATTGTGACACTGGTCGTTGGCGGTAATTTTTATGACGGCACAAATTTGTGACACTGGTCTTTTAAAGGTTAATGGCGTCTCGGTCCATTGACCACTTTGCCAATGGCAAGCTGGGTACTTTTGGACTTTTAGAATAATAACGTTAAGAACTTGTTAAAATTGAAGCACAAAATAGATTACTACAGCTGTCACATCTGACAAACAAAATATTTTTATTTTGACCAAATTAACTATAAAATATACAAAATATTGAAAACACTGTGAAAAGTTATTTTATTAGATATCTTTACTTTTAAAAAGTGTTGTGATGAAATTAAACCTTAAGTCTTACGGAGCGGGCCGGCGTTTGGTGCTATTAATGGCACCAATCAACATGCTTCTGCGTAATTATTCTAAGTTTGGACTTGATGTTGTGATACTGGTATGACCCGACATCACTTGCTAACGTCACTACTGAGTACTGACCGTCCCGCTCGGCGGGAATGGCATCGTCGCGCGACAGCATGATGCGCTCGATGGGCTCGAGCTCGCGCACCAGCGACACGCCGCTGCGCCGCACCACCGCGCACCACCACCCGCCCTCGCCTTCCGCCTTCTGCTAATAATCACATCTATAGTAATAATATAAAGCTGAAGAGTTTGTTTGTTATAATAATAATCAATTTATTTCAGACATTAGGTCCATACATTGTGTTAGTATAACAAAATGCTTACGTATGTAAGCGCGTACGTTATGTAAGCGCTAATTTTAGAGGGCCTACTCTGTACGACCGTGTCCGAAACTTCGTGAATTTTACGGGCCTTATTTTTGTAAAAGACTGTAAAAGTGCTAGCAATATTATTTGTTAACAATCGTAATGTTAATAATAGATATGTATCTCTTCTGTTAAGGTTGACATAGTGTGTTTAACCTTTTTTTTATAAACAGTATTAATCCTTAATAAAATTGTCCTTTACATCATTTAATTTCATGAAACCTTAGAAAGTTTTAAAATGACTCCACAGCAAATTACTCAAATGATTTTTTATTTCTGATTCACAAGGCCGTATCCACGCGGACAAAGTAACGGAAAATTCTGTGGTTAAAATAATGAAGCGCGCAGAGGTCTATGATTTACAACGATACATGATAGCTAGTAGAATATTTTTATGGCATTTTTTGGAAGTAATTTAATGTAACTTACATGTGGAGACACCATGAGACCCAGGGGCTTTTGTAAGCCTTCCATGTACTGCATGCACCAGCTGTATAAGTCTGACCAGCATCTGTAATTGTTTTAACAAATGTTTTAACTACATCAGGAAAATCTAAGGAGGATAAAAAATGGCAACAGTAAGTGTATAGGAAATACTAAAGTAAGGTGCAGGAATAGGAAAAAGGTAATGGTAAAGGAACATGCCAAGATAATGGGTAAAGAAAAGCCAAGGGTAATGTGTAAAGGAAAAGGCTAAGGTAAGGGATAAAAGAAAAGGCTAAGGCAAGGGCAAAGAAAAAGTTTAAGGTAAGAGTACAGGAATAGGCTAGGTAAGGGTAAAGGGAAAGACTAAAGTAAGAGCAATGGAAAACGTTAAAGCAAGAGCAAAGGAAAATGCTAAGGTAAGAGTACAGGAATAGGGTAGGTAAGGGTAAAGAAAAGACTAAGGTATGGGGGTAAAGGAAACACTAAGGTAAGGGAAAAGGAAAAGGAAAAAGTCAGAACTAGCCTTTAGGATAAATAAACAAATAAACGTCTATCAACCAAACGACCACTTATCCAAACTGCCCATTAACGCTTAAAAATCTTCAATATTTAGCAATATTGTAACTAGGTACAATACAACAATACAAAAAAGTGCAGTTTTGTACAAGCTCTAGAGCTTTAAGAGCTTTTTTTTTGTTAATTTCAGATGATATTAATATGTAAATATGGCTTTCATTTAATTGTAGATAAATATGTATGGCTGTATCAATACAGTTCGATTATCCGAAAAAATCGGTTTTCCGTACAACCATGTCCCCAATTAGTTTGGATAATCGACGCTCTACTGTACTGGTTATTTAGGATAAATATCCAGAATCAATTTTAATGCAAGCAGAAATTGGTGAAAAAAAAAATGTTACTTTATAACGTACGATTGTTCTCGAGTACAACAAAACACTAACTTGTGCATCAGATGAGCGTGGTCAGGCGCAGCGTTTCGTGCGGCCAGCGAACGCACGCGCGCCTGTACGGCGGCCGCGCACGCTTCGCCCAAGTCTCCCTCCGCGCCGCCCTCCACCCCGCCCCACGTACGCCGGTAGATCTATCGTAACATATTTTTTTTACAAGAGATGAAACGGATAAGTGTTTGGCTGGATACCAGATGCTGGATATGATTACATCCTGATTTTTCCATATTTTCCAAAAAATTTATAAACTTGTATCTCAAAGCTAAAATAACAAATTCTTATATGGCAATTCTGAAATACTGTGTGTGTATAGTAGAAATCGCATGGCCCGGCTAGTGTAGAACGCAAGCGACGTAGCTAAGCGGTACTGGCTCAGCCGGGTGTAAGATGGCTTAACAAGCCGGTAGCGGTCGCTACCGGCTTGTTAAGCCCTCAGCATTAAGTTTGAAAACCTTCAAAAGCGGATTAGCAACTAACACGCATCACACCAACCCGCATTGGAGCAGCGTGGTGGAGTAAGTAAGTAAGTATGAAAAGAGAGGTGGAGACACCGATGTCCAGCAGTGGGACGTAAAAAGCCAGCAGCCAAAAGTAAGTAAAGAAACCGTGTAGTTCGCGACAAACTTACGTGCAAGGCTTTAGAGATGAGAGCGGGCGGGAAGAGGCCGGGCGCGAGCAGGCGCTCCTTGTACTGTTGGTGCGAGGGGAGGATCGGCAGCGGCGGCGCGCGCCCGCCAGCCTGCACGCCGCGCCAGCGAGCCTCCGCGCCCACGCTGCTGCCTGAAATCACCGCGATTTTAATGGATTTCAAAAATCTTATATGTAAAACAAAATTGTGTTAGCAATAACACTTGTAACCCGAATAGTTGGACCAGTTTTTATGATTTTCAATTGCATGGACATGTTTTCATAACATCATAATAATATGTTAAAATATGATAAAAATGTCACTTATATTAATATCTTAACGACTTTTCGCATACAAACGGTCTGTTAATCATTTTTCTTCCTTTCAATTATCGCATGAGTTTTGTCGAGAAGTCGTAAAAGACATATTGGGCTCTTGTATTATTTTTATTTACTGGGAGTATTTTTGAGTTATTTTAGACAAATTTGATGGCATTTTGTTTGATATAGGCTAATTACAATGCACGAATGTTGTGATATTAAATAACAGGTTCTGGTAAAGTAGCTATATCTGACTGACTTGACTGACTGATGATTACTGACGAGACAGTCAAGTCTGTCAGATGTCGAAGTAAAGCGATGGCTACTTTATCTCCCTTTTCATAATCATTTACTATTTCTTTTAAAGATGGTTTACATGTTATGTCTGAATAACCTCAACGCCACCGCACGTTGTCTTGTTCCATTTTTCTTGTGACAATACAAGCACCTATACAGTCCATTTGTAGTTTTATTTTGGGGCAGTTACCCTACTAGAACTAACTAGGGACTTCTCCGCACCACTTAACAAATTAAAAATAACCATAAAAAATCAATACACATATAGACATCATTAAGTCCTGTCTATAAATTATTACATTAAATACAATAAAATTTAATTTTATATCATATTCATTGGAACATCAGTAGTAACGAAATATTTATGTCATAAATTTAATCAATCTTATATGAACTTGTTTGCAAATCAGATTCTAATAATGAAACTGTTTTTCGTTTATGGAATATTATAATTATCTGTTCTGTCAATTAGTAAATCATTTGTACTGTGATAGCATTTGTTCACCAAATGTCTCTGTCTAATCTATTAAGTCTCTAGATTAAAGACTGAAGGAGGTTTGTAAGGGACACAGGAAAAAACCAAAACATCCACAACAACCAAACAACAATTGTATAAGTGTGGTGTATGTGACCTTCTAGGTTACTGGTTTACAAATGTTATGATACAAACAGGCAACATTTTTTGTTTGCAGAATTTGACTGTAAGCTTCCTCAGAAAACATATAGCTGACAAGACACATTCTGCAATTTAGTATTTAGCTTTGTCTCAACTTTCCCTCGGTATAGGCTTCACGACAAATTAACTTTGTAATGAACAAACTTATGGGCGTACCCAGGTTTTTGGTCAGTTCTTGGTTAGATGCCTTCTACGTTAGACGAAGACATGCACACAAAATATTAAACATATAAAGGAAACAGCAGGAGGTATCTTTTTCCGTTTGGGCAGCTGCCAAACCCCCTCTTGGTACATACGCCCAAGGGTATTAATATAAACATTAACACTCAAATATAGTAAAAATTACTTGTTATTACTGCATCACCATCTGGTTGACTCCACAGGGCCCAAATAACGTGATTTCCATCACCAAAACCAATGGTGTAATCCAAAAGATCCAACTGGAAAGAAAAAGTAATTTTAAAATATAAAATACATATCAACAATGTAACAATAATAAAATGATGCTCAAACAAGGATTCTTGTCTCACCTGTGGTCCAAAGATGTGACAAATTTGCGTGAATTTTATGGCACCAGCAGTATCATTAATCATTTTCATCACAACAAACTCACTTTCATTAGGGAATGAAAGGTATGCGACTAATATAACACTCCCATCACTGCCTGTTGTGTTCTGCAACATGTGCCCATGAGCTGAAAATTTAATGTCAAATATGTTATATACATAATATCGTGTTTTCAAAATGTTTATTGTGAATATTATAGTGATGTATATTTTACAACATGTATATGCCCAAGTTGTGTCTGTATACTTTTATAGTCTTCAGGTTTTGAAAAATATGTGATTTTATCAATTCTTCTTGAATAAATATTTCATTAATTCTCAGTATGAAACCTATTTCTTATCATGAACAACATTCTTAAAGACATCAATGAAACCAAAAACAAATGAATGATTTCCTCCATTCATTCATTTGTTTTTGGTTTTGTTTATTCAGTCAAAAGACATACTCAGATATCCGGGCT
Source organism: Pyrgus malvae (assembly GCA_911387765.1). Taxonomy (NCBI): domain Eukaryota; kingdom Metazoa; phylum Arthropoda; class Insecta; order Lepidoptera; family Hesperiidae; genus Pyrgus; species Pyrgus malvae. Next base: position 15,157,950 of record OU426960.1, read on the forward strand.
TACTATACTTATAATACTAAGAACTTTATGTCCTCACTCACTAGCTGTGCCCCACAATTTCACCGCGATATAAAGGATCAAATATATACATTAAAGTTTTCCCATTGAAATATTTTACTGACGTAAAAAGTCGTCTATGCATCCCTTTAGCCCCCTGACTTAGCAAGCCTAGCCACTTGTGTCGTGGGTACCATGGGCACACAGATAGACATAAATACAAACACCCAAACTGAGAAAAGTAACTAAAACTAATCATTTCAATCTCTGCTTCACCGGGAATCAAAGCCAGGACTCCCGATGGGCAGGCCGGCATGGTAACGATTGCGCTTCACTGGTCGTCAAACTCACGGGCATACAAAGAAACTCACGCGGGGGCTTGGGCTTGTGGAGTGTCTGCGAGAGCGGCGCGGAGACGGCGGCGGGCGCGGCGGGCTCGTCCAGGCGCCAGGCGCGCAGGCACGCGTCGCCGCACAGCGCCACGGCCGCGCCGCGCGCCACCACCGCGCCGTACGGCTCCACGCCGTCCGCGCTGCTCTTGCCTCTGCACACAACAAACACACATAAGCTATTTGACACTATGTACAAAATAAAACATATCTTAAAAGGGTTACACTAAACTATACTGGGAAAGCTGAATAATTGTTAAATTATTTTTATATATGATATTATAGCCTTTTAAATTAATGATAATTTAGTCAATTGATTAAACATATTCCAACATATTAGGTAGGAGTAGAAAATACGATACACATTCAGTATCAATCAACTACCTATTACACAACTGATCTTTGTTGATTAATATTTACCAATAAGTCATTATGGCTAAATACTGGTGCAATTTCGTAAGCCAATTTTGAGAAGAGCCCCATGCCTAACTAATTCCATTTCTTACCTCAGGGCTCCTGTTATTCCAGACAAGAATCTTGGCACAGTTGATTCCCTCTTCAGAAATGTGGTCACAGCAGTTCCAGTAGCTGGAAGTTTTACCAGCAGCAGACCTCCGTCACCACCATGACCAAATGCTAGCACAAACACTGCTTCTCCATTGTCACGTAACTGGGACGTGCATGAGTGTATGACACCTGTGTCTACAAGGGAAACAATAATCTAATAGTTTAATTTTTTATGTATTCCTAATAATTCTTTCACTGTCCATTAAACTAGATTGGTCAAGTCAGATCAGAATATGTGATTGTCGATATTACACCTGTAATTTATATTTTTATTTATTTATTTCTGTGAAACAGCTTAAATTAAGAGTCACAAAGGGTTAAACTGCAAAAATATATATGAGGAGACATAAACTGAAACAACCAGGATTACTACTTACTAGTATTATAGATAATTTAAGAGTACATTTTTCAAGATAGAAAGTTGAAAGCTTCTGTTATAAGGACTTCTACTTCTACAATAGTTAACAATAAGCAAAAAATTTAAAAATTATGACATTAAAATATACACACAATCAATCACCAGACTTATTTTGTATTAATTAGATAGTTTTTTTTATTTGATATGGAGCAGCAGACGAGCATGCAGGCCACGTGGTGTTAAGTGGTCACTGCAGCCCATGGACATCTACATACAACCTCAAGCAAGCATAGGTAAGTATTGTCTGAGGTCGTATGTCTTGAATGGTAGATGTGGTGGCTAATGGGAACACTTTCAAACCAAAAAGACACTTAAGGATTCATTAGCAAACTGTTTATTTGAACTTAAACATTTTAGGATTTACTTATTGTAAAACATATTATTATAAAATAGGAAAATTATGTTTGATAGCTATACATGTTTCTTATTCAAAAGATTGTCACGGAATAAACAAACATGACACAATTCATTCTAACATTCCAAATCCGAAGTATTCAAACATTATACATAAACCAAACATATCAAAAGAGTATGTATACTCTGAGATTACCACACACAACACCTCCTTAATCTCAGATATACATCATAACACCAGACAAGTACAGAAAACCCAAAAAATTTAGAAATTACCAACAAAATAAACCACCAATCATAAAAATCAATAACACACTCTCTCTCATCAAAAACTAAAACTCTTAGTAATAACTAAAACCATAAAATACAAGAAAAACACAATACACTATAAAGGAAGAGGAGATATCAAAAATTCTGTAAAAAAAATTCTCTGAAACATTCCATATCGAATTCCGTAAAAACTCTTCTTCAACCTACAAATCTTTCCCTTCTTCACAATATAACCTTTAGGAACCTGCATAAAAATTTTCTCTTCTAGATTCCCATGTAAAAATGCTGTCTTGATATCGAATAGTCTTAATTTAAAATTCTTCTGAGCTGCTATCGATAAAATAATTCTAAGCAAAGTACTGTTCACCACAGGACTATAGGCTTTCTCATAGTCCACTTTATATTTCTGTTGAAAATCTCTGACTACTAATCTAGCTTTATAAACAAGACCCACTTGCTTGTTAAGTTTTCTCCCTTCAGCCTCCTTTTTCACGAACCAACTCCCAAGTGCCATTCTTCTCTAAAGAAAACTTCTCCTCCTCTACAGCCCTCAATAGCATCATTAAAAACATCAATCTTCTCGTTGGATTCCTCCCTGAACCCACACTTTCTGCAACAACTTCTACTTCCTCATTTGCCTCATCAGCATCACTAAAAACATCAACCTCCTCGGTGGATTCCTCTCTGAACCCACACTTTCTGCAACAACTTCTACTTCCTCCTCATCTGCCTCATCAGCATCACTAAAAAACATCAACCTCCTCCACTCTATCCTCACTTGCATCCAAAAAACTCATCAAAATCTCTCTTATCCTCTTCACATCTTCAATTGTTTCTTCACAAACTACTTCATTTATTTGTTTTTGTTCTCTCTTCATTTTCAACACCGTCAATTGTTACTCTTTGAAAATTTCTTAGCAGCTGTCACTTTTCTCAAAAATTGGAAAAACACCAAAAAATATAAATATTTCTGGGCCCATAACCTCTTGAATGGTAGATGTGGCTAATGGGATCACTTTCAAACCAAAAAGACACTTAAGGATTCATTAGCAAACTGTTTATTTAAACTTGAACATTTTAGAATTTACTTATTGTAAAAGGTATTAGGTATTATAAAATAGGAAAGTTATGTCAGATAGCTATACATGTTTCTTATTCAAAAGATTGTCACGGAATAAACAAACATGACACAATTCATTCTAACATTCCAAATCCGAAGTATTCAAACATTATACATAAACCAAACATATCAAAAGAGTATGTATACTCTGAGATTACCACACACAACAGTATGCAGTTGTGCTGCTACTCCAGAGGCTGGTGGTCACCTCATGTAAGTGTGGCCGGCAACTGCACCTTTCCACTGAAACACAATATAATTGGTTCAAGGCAGAAATGGATGCAGCGGTGGTACTTCCCCAGGCAAACAATTATAGCTCTACCATCAACAAAACAGGTAACTTACATCAAAACAGGTTAATTACAGCATATAATGTACTTACTTGGATTGGAGTACTGTGTAAGAATGTAATAATTATTTAAATTGTTTACAGCACTGGTATCATGAAATATTGAAGTAGAAACATTACTGGCAGACCCAAAGTTAGACTGAAAAAGATAATTCTAATTACTATTATATAATATATTAATTATTAATTATAAAAGATAATTCTAATTAATATTATAATCATTGTCATGAAGACAATTTCTTCTCAAAACAAATCAAATTTATGGTACAATAAACCACTCTAGTCAAGCCTGACTTGGTAAAGTTTTCATGCCTTTTAAAAAGACAATGAAACTCCCAGAAGACCAGGATAAATTATTGATCTTAGGATCTGCTGCATCTCATCATATGGGGATCAGAATAATCACCCACTCTCATAATTTCTTTTATTCTTGTGTTACACTATCACAGCTTTTACATTCCATCTAGATATATCTTAAGGTACATTACACTTTATTATTACACACTTGCACTAACATAAATTTAACAATTTTTGGGGTTTCTTTAGTGGACTGCCGCACGAATTATAGGTTTTTGGGGGGGGGGGGGGGGGGGGGGGGAGGTTTGACCCTCACCCTAATGGGGAAAGTTAGGAAACTAATAGTTAAGGAGAAAAATCAATTTTCCTATTCTAACCCCAAAATTTATGGAATCTGATATTAATTTCTTACATTATGTATTTAGAGTGTAGCTAGAGTGTTTATAAATTAAAAAAGAGTTATAAAAATACATTACATTCTAAACATGTATGAAATGTGATATGGCTTACTTGTGAAATGAAACACATTAATAAATTTAAAAACAAGTATTTATTAAAATTGGTAATTATTCTGTATCGCGCCACCAGCGATTTTGGGGCTTATTTTTTTATGACTTCGTCATGACTTGCTCATGTCATGTCATGTCATTTCATGTTGGCGCATGACCTTTTTTGAGAAAAAAAAAAAGAAAAAAGCCTTCGATCACTCAGTATTGGTCGACGTGGTACCATTAATTTTCTTTCGCCGTAACCGCCCCCCTTTTTTGTAGGTTATGTTGGTGGTTTTTTTTAAATCATGCTCCTCCCGAGCGAAATAAAATTAATGGTACCATGTCGACGGAACCCCGCTGATTAAAAAAAGTCAAACCTAACCTAACCGATCCCATTCATTTAAAATGACGAGTCCTTTTTGTATATTCTTGGCGGGGGGCTTCGCCCCCCACCTCCACCTATTCGTGGGGCAAGCCCCCCGAAACCCCCCTTCCCCTAATCTATAAAAACACAAAAACTTTTTTTGTCTTGTCTTTTTTTTCTCAAAAAAGGTTTGACATTCTTTGACGCATCAATGCACTATATATATAAGTCACAGTACAGTGAAACAGAACGTCTTGGTGCGCTTTTAATGCAAAATTATAAATAACAAAAAGGATAAATGCGCTTTTTTTGCTCAAAAACTTATAAACTTTAAAAATTAATATCTAAAAAACTACACATTTCCTAACGATAATATTTTGGAACCTAGCTAACTACCAATATAATTATTTCCAACAAATTCGTGTGGCAGTCTACTAAAGCCAACCCCAATTTTTTTGTAAAGACGTCAAGCATTACCTTTCTGTCTAATGTTTCAGGATGGGGAAATACCAATCTATGTACTGAAGATACAGTTGCAGCTAAAATGACAACTTCTTGTGTAGCATTTCTCTCATACACAGTTATATTGTTCAGTGGAGGAGTACCTGGAGCAACCTTGCATCTAAGGTTTGCACTTGATAGGTTCACATCCAAAGAGGCCTCTGACAATTCAATAGCATCAGAAGTTGTTTGCCTATAAAAAGTGAAAGTGTTATTAATATCTTATTAAATAACAGTTGGGCATGCAGATCAGCCACCTGATGTTCAGTGCTCTGGATCTCTGGTGGTAACTAGTATTTATATGGTGTTTATTACTTATAAAACAACTCATATAACAGTTTTAAATATTATGAATGTGTTTTTTTTTTATAAATGTATACTTACCAATAAATGAATCGATTTCTAGTATTAGCCTTTTGAGAATCTCGATACCAATACCCGCCGGCTTTTTGTGGTAACTTTATATCTTGTAAAGTACTGTGTGTACCACCTTCAACAGAAATTTAAAGTAAGAATCTATACTTAGTACAGAAATTTCAAACATAATTATTTCTTGAACCTCTTACCTGTGTTAAGAACAATTTCCTTCCACTTTTCAGGTATATTGTGATTAGGAGAAATTTCTTTGAATGCCAATGGAATAGTGTCTAAGAAATCCATGTTAATGTGGTCCGAACACACAATCTAGTGAAAAATATTAGCAAAACTATTTATGTAAATTATTTATTTGTAAATATTAAACAATTTTCATACTTTTGGTCGTTATTTCAATATTTGTTTCGATGTTGTACAGACAGTATATTGTTGTATTATACAGACACTTTGCGCACATTCAGGGCATTCAGGCCGCCGCCGCAGCACATGACACAGATGACATGAGAAATGTCATGATGATGCTACCTACTGTCAGACTGTGTCAAAGTCACTATGACAATTTTTTTAAATTCGTTTTACGGCTTTAGAAAAATACTTTTGTAACAGTTAAAGTAGCCACTTTACTTGAACATTGACTGACTAGACTGACTGACACCTGACGACTTACAGATTTTTTTCTATGATGACTACTAAGGCCTACTGTCCACATAGTCGTCATTTGTAGGATGCATGTAACCTACAAATGAAGATACGCGTATTTTGCATATTGATTATGTCCACGCTGCTTCATGCAATAGTCAGTCACGTTACAATACAAAACGTCTCAGTTTTCTTTCAACTAGCATCGAGAAAGCACGTATCTTGTTGTGAAAATGTCAAGTGATGATGATGAAGTGATTATAGTGCTATAATCACTGTATGCTCATACAATTTTATTAGAAGGCGACGAAACAGGCGAAGAAAGTACTGGATTCATCCATACATTGAAAGAAATATAAATTGTAGATTGTTTGTTGCTGCCAGAGAGCTAGCCGAAGATGATTCTGTATTTCAATCATTTTACCGAATGACTAAACATACGTACCAAAATTTAGTCTCTACTGTTGGACCACTGATACAAAGACAAAATACTGCTGTACTAGTAGTACTGACTTGGTAGTGACATGTTGCTGCACTTGCTGCCGCGCGCAGTGGCGCGCACCGCATGACGAACGCATGACGAGCGGCTGTCGCGACGTCGCCGCTTCGTGGACACAGATTTCATTGTTTCTACGCAAGATGCAAGCATTCGTCTTGCAATCGTCAATTGACGAAAGCGTGCGTATGACGTGCGGTTACGTGGACAACGGGCCTTAGTGATGCAAAAAAATAATGTAGTTTAGAAAACTAAAAAAGAAAGAAATTAAGCGTATTTTTAGTTTTTTAAACTACATTATTTATTTTTAACTTTTTAGTAGGATTTTTATTCTCATATTATTGCATTGTCATCGACTCTGACCCCTGTGCGAATTTTCAAGTTAATCAGACTCCTAGAAGCAAGTGAAAATGAAGTTCAAAGATTCCATTACATACATACATACATACAGGTCAAGTTAATAAAAGCATGTTAATACACTTGATGTTGGCAATATGCATAGAATTTGCGATGCCATTATTAAAAACGAAATTAAAATATTGAATGGCTGGTTTTTATCCTTAGACTAAGAATAATGTACTTACGTCTTAGACTAAGAATAATGTACTTACGTACTATAGACAGAGTCCTATTTTTCATTACGGCACGCTAAAGCGAGATCGAAATACACTTAATGAACTTGTTAGAAAGAGATGGGAGCGAGATTTTCTGTCCTTTTCGGTGTAACCAGTTTTTTTGACATTGCCCTTTAATTAAGTGGCAGACAAACTGTGGAAGTCGGGGTGACATTGTTGTTTTATCATATTTATGTGTTAAAATCGATTCTCTCTGCTGTAAATTGTGTTGTATTAAAAGCAAATAACATTTTTCGTGTTTCACAATATGGTGAGCTGCAGTATTTTAGGTTGTATGAGCCGCAGTGAGCGTAAACAGGAAGGCTGCCGGAAGGCATTACAATTTACGCGTAAGTTCAATATTTCTTTTTAAACATGTACTAAATATGTATTGTTTATATATAGATATTTAATTACTTTTGTCTTATTACTAGTCATTCAACGTAAATATAGTGAAATTCGTGAAAATAAACTTATATTTGTTCATTTCAAACATTGTCAAATTCGAAATTGTGTTGTCAGATCTCGAATCAAAATATCCTGCCCGTATTACTAAAAAATTAACCATCTTATTGAAATATAATAATTTTTAACAAAAACAGTGACCATAAATAATAAAATCAAAGATTATGTGTTACCTCATTAGTAGTTAGTTACATTTCAAGCGGGAGGCTCAAATCCCACCTGTTTATATATAACTATTTAAGTGGAGATGGAGACCAGTAAAATGTTATAGGCTGGGTGGACATTATGAGCATTTTCCCGACATATTAAATTTCACTCAGACAGACTATAAAAAGGTACTCCATACATTTGGTATTTGGTATTAGACATTATGAGAAGTTTACCAGACGAATTTCATCTCATGTTGCTGTCATATTTTTTTCAGTTTTCCAACTGACGCTCTTGTCGAAAATAAATGGATTCAGGCCACTGGACGTATTGACTGGCAACCATCAATATAATTCCGAATTTGTTCGGTCTATTTTGAAAGCCATTTATTGACCAAAAGGATAAAGAGAAGAAAAATAATAATAAAATTGATATAAATGTACATTTTTATATATTGCGTTATAACTAGGGCTTGAATATCGGATGCTTTTTCAATTCCGGAATTGGGTTTCGATATTCAATGTTTCAATTCCGGAATTCCGGAATTCCGGAACTCAAGTGTCTTTTTATACAAAATAGTGACATAAAAGTTGAAATTGACTCTAAGAAGACTATAAGTGTAAAAAAATTGCCAAAATATCATAAGGTAAAAGCACCAATGCCCGACAGGTAACCAAAGGATGACACTTTCGAAAAAACTCAAATAATAAGAATGTTCTTGTTTATATACCAATTATTTTGATGACAAGAGACTCCTAGCATCATCGGTTTCAAGATAAAGCAAGAATACAATGCAGTTCTCCTTTAAAAGTTACAATACAAACATTTGTTATTTACAATGTGACAAAAAAATAGATATTTGCTGCCATTTCTTATTGTTTTAGTTAAGGAGACTTCAAACTCTCAGGTATCATTTTATCCTTTTTGTTATAAAATTTCTCCTTTATTTTTATTTGATTGGAAACGTTGGATCATTTCTGAAGAAAACAATAGATTTTTTTCTTGGTCTTTTAGTTACTTCTAAAAAAAGAGTGTCTATTATTAGTTCCAAAAACAGTCTGAAACCTAAAAGATGACATGCATGTCTACTGTTGGTGTTACAACAAAATTAATTTCTAAGTTATTTTGACTATGCTCTCACATTTTGTTAGAAAAAATGCTACTTGTAAAATTTAATAATCTGTTACACTGAAAAATTAAATGGTATGCAAGCACTAAATGCAGACAAAGTGTGCCGCGGTACTACGGTAGAAGTTGTTTAAATTAAAAAAAGTCTAGATCAAGCCCACAAACTTAAGACTGTCAAAAAGAGAAACCAAGATTTTGAAAATAATTATAGGTACTATAAAGCCTAAGTACTGAATAGGAGAGATTAGATTCTGGAGATAATATAGACATAAATTAAGTTTTTAACAAAAAAATAGAACCGACTTCAAACGGTAAAAAATAAAATTGTTCAGTACCTACTTCTTGCTTATGGTAATGACTCTTAAAACTATATCTGGAGTCGGGCCCTTAGTAAATGTCGTACCATTCGTTCTAAATTGGCACCGACAGTACAGACAGTGGGACAGTACCTACTTCTTCTTGCTTATGGTAATGACTGTTAAAACTATATTGGAGTCGGTGCCCATTCAGAACGAAAGGTACACTATATTTACTAAGACAGGACATTTCACTAAGGGCCCGACTTCAAAAATAGTTTTAAGAGTCATTACCATAAGCAAGAAGTAGGTACTGAACAATTTTATTTTTTACCGTTTGAAGTCGGTTCTATTTTTTTGTTAAAAACTTAATTTATTTCACTCTTTTTAGTAATTTTAATAATTCTGTATGTATTAGCATAATTGGAAAAATTTTCACTTAACTTCTAAACTTTAAACAGATTTACCTTTTATAATCATGTTTATCTAATAGCCATCTAAAAGTCTGAAAGACATACTATCAGTACACCTGAACGTATAAATTAAAGAAAGAATTTGCTCTCAGCTCCTAAACGTTGAAGAGTTGTACCTTCAATCATCAGTTAAGCAACAGCAGGTGATAATTACCAGACATAAATATTTGTATTATGTTAAAAATATGACTAAAAGCATGTGTGTGCCTATTAAGTTTCAGTGTTTCCCTCGATTTCCCTAATATCACATCATCAGATTTTGACATGGTGACAGTTGGACCACCTCAGGAATGTAAGATTTCGAACAAAAAACCATTTATTGAAAGAATTTGCTCTCAACTCCTAACCGTCGTAGTACCTTCCATCATCAGTTCAGAAACATGATATGACGATAATTATACACAAATGTCTGTTTTGCTTTGTAAAAATATGAAAATCATTTGTTGTGCTATAAAATTTGAATGTTCCCTTCGATTTCTCTGGGATCCCCTCATCAGACTTTGACTTGGTGACAGTTGGACCATCTCGGGAATGTAAGATTTCGAATAAAAAACTATTTATTGAAAGAATTTGCTCTCAACTCCTCACTGTCGCAGTACCTTCCATCATCAGCTCAGCAACATGAGATGATGATTTCTATGCGTAAATATCTCTTATGCTTCAGAAACTATAAGAAAATCAATCTGTGTGCCTATAAAATTTGAGAGTTCCCCTCGATTTCCCTGGGATCCCATCATCAGATCCTGATTTGGTGACAATGGGACCACCTCGGGAGTATAAGCATACGAACAAAAAAAGAATTTTGAAAATCGGTTCACAAACGGCGGAGTAATCGGTGAACATATATTAAAAAAAAAAAAATACATACAGCCGAATACAGTACCTCCTTCTTTTGGAAGTCGGTAAAAATATTTAACGATTTTTTCAAGGTTTAGAAGTAGATGGGCAAAAGGATGATATAGTAAAAAGAGATTTATAATATTCTGATACTAAAATTTTGAATGTTTATGATAATTTACTATCCATCCTTCCATCCATCCATCCATCAGCCTTTTATAGTCCATTCCTGGACATAGGCCTCCCCTAACGTTCGCCACTCCTCCCGGTCCTGAGCCTTCTGAATCCAGCGACTACTCGCTGTCTTCTTCAAGTCATCAGTCCACCTGGTTGGAGGGCGGCCTGTACTCCTTTTGCCGAGACGTGGTCGCCATTAGAGGACCTTTCTTCCCCATCGGTTGTCGGTCCTCCTTACTATAGGCCTGCCCATTGCCACTTCAGCTTGCAGATTTTGAGAGCTATGTCGGTAACCTTCGTTCTTCTACGGATTTTATCGTTACAGATTCTGTCGCGTAGAGAAATACCAAGCATAGCCTTCTCCGTCGCTCGCTGAGCGACCTTGAGCTTATGGAAAAGGCTAACTGTAAAGGACCACGTCTCAGCGCTGTAGGTTATCACTGGCAACACACACTGCTCGAAAACTTTCGACTTCAGGCACTGAGGTATTCTGGACGAGAAGACACGTTGTAATTTCCCGAACGCTGCCCAACCGAGTTGGATTCTACGAATTACCTCTCTCTTGAAGCTGGACTTACCAATACGGATCGCTTGTCCCAGATAGATGTACTCGTCGACAACTTCGAGAGTAGCGCCATCAACAACGACCGGTGTGACATGGACATTAGACATGATCTTCGTCTTGTCCATGTTCATCTTAAGACTTACTAGCCCGTTCCACTCCATCAGCTTGAACACGTCTTCCAGTGCAGCGGTAAACAGTTTCGGGGATATAACATCCCCTTGTCGTACTCCGCGCTGCAGTGGAATAGGTCCACTGCTTCCGTCGTAGACTCGGACTGTCATGGTTGCGGCTTTGTATAAACACTTCAACACCTCGATGTACCGATAGTCAATCTGTCATCGCTGGAGAGACTCTAGCACCGCGCAGGTCTCGATAGAATCGAAGGCTTTCTCATAGTCCACATACGCAATACATAGCGGCAGATTATACTCCTCGTACTTTTGTATAACCTGTAGCAGCGTGTGTATGTGGTCCATGGTACTATAGCCTTTTCGGAATCCGGCAGAATCCGGATTAGTAAGAACCCTTGAATACAGCTTATAGACGTGGCTCAGAAGCGCGATGGGTCTATAGTTCTTTAAAAGGGCTCTGTCACCCTTTTTATAGAGCAACACCACTACGCTTCTGCTCTACGCCGCCGGGACAGTTCCACTACTGATGACGGTATCAAACAGTTTTTGGAGCGCCACTAGGAGGGATTTCCCTCCAGCTTTCAGCAGCTCTGATGTGATACCGTCATCGCCCGGTGCTTTGTTGTTTTTAATCTGATTAAGGGCCCTTCTAATTTTGTAGAGGCTGACGTCCGGAATATCTTCGGTATAGTGTCGGGTCAATTTGGCTCTCTTATCGTTCACCACATTGGTAACGGGAGCTTTTGAGGAGCTGTACAACTGTCCGTAGTACCTCTCAATTTCTCTCTGAACTTCCGGCTTAGACGAAACTATAGTGCCAGACTCCGTCTTCAATCTTGTCAACTGGCTTTGCCCAATACTCAAATCCCTTGAGAACACTTTAGTGCCTTGGTTTCGCTCTTTAGTGTTTTTGACGCGCTTTGAGTTGTGAGCACGCAGATCGCGTGATCACAGATCGATATGTCCATAATGATAAAATATATTTTTTTTCAATATCGAAATTTCGATATTGGTCTCGCCAATTCCGGAATCGGAAACGATATTGGATTCTACCGGAATTCCGGAATTATGCGAATTCCGGAATTCCGGAGCTCAAGCCCTAGTTATAACTAAGTGTTTACTTTTATCTTTGTAATATTTGCATACCTCATTAAGGTAAATATGACGTACTAAATATGTATTAACAGCTTTTGTAAACACCCATATTGGTGCCATTAAAAATCTTTGTATTTGTCTTTTATTTTCTCCTATATGTATGTCCTGTAATTTGCTGACCCAATTAACTTTATGCCAGTCAACCAATCTAAACTCACAAACAACCAACCATAATGCACAAGCATATAAATCCTTTCACAGTTTGGTCTGCCAATGTTTATAGTTTACTTGCTTGATATTGTAGATTACCAAATTTGGGGGAAATATGATAAGTGGGTAACACTGGCTGCGAAAAAGAGATGCCAACAAAGTGGTTACACCGACCCGCTGTCTTTAGGATTATTGGTCTTTGACTTACGTACTATAGACAGAGGCATATTTTCATTACGGCACGCTAAAGCGAGATCGAAATATACTTAAATAACTTGTTAAAAAGAGATGGGAGCGAGATTTTCTGTCCTTTTCGGTGTAACCACATAGTTTGACAGTGCCCTTTAATTATGTGGCAGGCAAACTGTGGAAGTCGGGGTGACATTGTTGTTTTATAATATTTATGTGCTAAAATCGATTCTCACAGCTGTAAATTGTGTTGTAATAAAAGCAAATAACATTTTTCTAGTTCCATAATATGGTGAGCTGCAGTATTTTAGGTTGTAAGAGCCGCAGTGAGCGTAAACAGGAAGGCTGCCGGAAGGCATTACATTTTACGCGTAAGTTAAATACTTCTCTTTAAAATGTACTAAATATGCATTGTTTATATATAGATATTTAATTACTTTTGTCTTATACCTAGTCATTCAACGTAAATATAGTGAAATTCGTGAAAATAAACTTATATTTGTTTATTTCAAACATTGTCAAATTCGAAATTGTGTTGTCAGATCTCGAATCAAAATATCCTCCCCGTATTAGTAAAAAATTAACCATCTTATTGAAATATAATAATTTTTAACAAAAACAGTGACAGTAATAATATCAAAGATTATGTGTTACCTCATTAGTAGTTAGTTACATTTCAAGCGGGAGGCTCAAATACCCCCTGTTTATATATAACTATTTAAGTGGAGACCAGTAAAATGTTATAGGCTGGGTGCACCAGGCGCGGTCGCAGCCTTCAATTTTGGGGGGAGGGTCGCCAAGAAATTTGAGGGAAGAAGTGTCTCAAATTCGCTTGTTTTACCTTCCATGTACGCATGACTGACGGATTAGGGGGGGGATCATGTCCTGTGACCCTCCCACCTGGGACCGCGCCTGGGGTGCACGTTATGAGCATTTTCCCGACATATTAAATTTCACTCACACAGACTATAAAAAGATACTCCATACATTTTGTATTAGACATTATGAGAAGTTTACCAGACGAATTTCATCTCATGTTGCTGTCATATTTTTTTCAGTTTTCCAACTGACGCTCTTGCCGAAAATAAATGGATTCAGGCCACTGGACGTATTGACTGGCAACCATCAATTTAATTCCGAATTTGTTCGGTCTATTTTGAAAGCCATTTATTGACCAAAAGGATAAAGAGAAGAAAAATAATAATAAAATTGATACAAATGTACATTTTTATATATTGCGTTATAACTAAGTGTTTACTTTTATCTCTGTAATATTTGCATAGCTCATTAAGGTAAATATGACGTACTAAATATGTATTAACAGCTTTTGTAAACACCCATATTGGTGCCATTAAAAATCTTTGTATTTGTCTTTTATTTTCTCCTATATGTATGTCCTGTAATTTGCTGACCCAATTAACTTTATGCCAGTCAACCAATCTAAACTCACAAACAACCAACCATAATGCACAAGCATATAAATCCTTTCACAGTTTGGTCTGCCAATGTTTATAGTTTACTTGCTTGATATTGTAGATTACCAAATTTGGGGGAAAATATGATAAGTGGGTAACACTGGCTGCGAAAAAGAGATGCCAACAAAGTGGTTACACCGACCCGCTGTCTTTAGGATTATTGGTCTTTGTTTTTATCCAATGATGCCGTAAAACGAATAAAAAAAGTTGTCTGTCTTGCTTGTCTATGGCACAGTGTTTAATTCAAAGACAAATAATCTAAGGACAGCGGGTCGGTGTAACCCAAAGACCAATAATCCTAAAGACAGCGGGTCGGTGTAACCACTTTGTTGGCATCTCTTTTTCGCAGCCAGTGTTACCCACTTATCATATTTTCCCCCAAATTTGGTAATCTACAATATCAAACAAGTAAACTATTAACATTGGCAGACCAAACTGTGAAAGGATTTATATGCTTGTGCATTATGGTTGGTTGTTTGTGAGTTTAGATTGGTTGACTGGCATAAAGTTAATTGGGTCAGCAAATTACAGGACATACATATAGGAGAAAATAAAAGACAAATACAAAGATTTTTAATGGCACCAATATGGGTGTTTACAAAAGCTGTTAATATATATTTAGTACGTCATATTTACCATAATGAGGTATGCAAATATTACAAAGATAAAAGTAAACACTTAGTAATAACGCAATATGTAAAAATGTACATTTATATCAATTTTATTATTATTTTTCTTCTCTTTATCCTTTTGGTCAATAAATGGTTTTCAAAATAGACCGAACAAATTCGGAATTATATTGATGGTTGCCAGTCAATACGTCCAGTGGCCTGAATCCATTTATTTTCGGCAAGAGCGTCAGTTGGAAAACTGAAAAAAATATGACAGCAACATGAGATGAAATTCGTCTGGTAAACTTCTCATAATGTCTAATACCAAATACCAAATGTATGGAGTACCTTTTTATAGTCTGTCTGAGTGAAATTTAATATGTCGGGAAAATGCTCATAATGTCCACCCAGCCTATAACATTTTACTGGTCTCCATCTCCACTTAAATAGTTATATATAAACAGGTGGGATTTGAGCCTCCCGCTTGAAATGTAACTAACTACTAATGAGGTAACACATAATCTTTGATTTTATTATTTATGGTCACTGTTTTTGTTAAAAATTATTATATTTCAATAAGATGGTTAATTTTTTAGTAATACGGGCAGGATATTTTGATTCGAGATCTGACAACACAATTTCGAATTTGACAATGTTTGAAATGAACAAATATAAGTTTATTTTCACGAATTTCACTATATTTACGTTGAATGACTAGGTATAAGACAAAAGTAATTAAATATCTATATATAAACAATACATATTTAGTACATGTTTAAAAAGAAATATTGAACTTACGCGTAAATTGTAATGCCTTCCGGCAGCCTTCATGTTTACGCTCACTGCGGCTCTTACAACCTAAAATACTGCAGCTCACCATATTGTGAAACACGAAAAATGTTATTTGCTTTTAATACAACACAATTTACAGCAGAGAGAATCGATTTTAACACATAAATATGATAAAACAACAATGTCACCCCGACTTCCACAGTTTGTCTGCCACTTAATTAAAGGGCAATGTCAAAAAAACTGGTTACACCGAAAAAGACAGAAAATCTCGCTCCCATCTCTTTCTAACAAGTTCATTAAGTGTATTTCGATCTCGCTTTAGCGTGCCGTAATGAAAAGTAGGACTCTGTCTATAGTACGTACTACACGGTCAACCTAACATGAGACCTGGCAATGTACTCTACACTTCTCCCGCTTCACCGCGCGCACCTCCGCCGTCGCCTTTCCAGTACAGTCAACAGCGCAATTAACGTTGCACGATAATTTTAAAGATATTGAAGCGCTTTAAAAGTATCAAGTTATTCTATTTCTATTATTTGTTATTGGATTTTTGTTACGTTTATTTTAAATGTATAAACCTTTTTGTAAACATAATTTACAACTTTTAGAAAGTACTTAAGTATCTCATTTATTTATTAAAATTTTAAATTAAATTAAATTTTAATTTTTACTTTATTTGCACAAATATGGGTGTTTACAAAAGTTGTTAATACATATTTAGTACGTTATATTTACCTTCATCATTACCATCACCATATTTACCGCCATATTCATGCATACTTTACAGTTAACAAAAAAATGTCTTTAAATATAAACTTAAGTATTTGTACATAAAAAAGTACTTTAAAAATAACGTATCATATAAAATAAAACGCCTATAAAAGCAATAAAAACCTATAAAAGCTTTATCCCTACTAATATTATAAATTCGAAGGTCTCTGTCTGCTACGCTTTCCCGCTTTAACTACTGAACCAATTTGAATAAAATTTGGAATACAGATAGAGTGGACGTTAGGAAAGAACATAGGATAGTTTTTATCCTACGGGAACCTATAAAACGGGTCCACGCGGGCGTAGCCGCTGGCGGAAAGCTAGTCTCATAATAAACCTAAAAAAATTAAGCCAAATACTATAAATAAATTATTCTATTAAAATGACACCTAGTTCGCTACTCCTCTCGCTCATTGTGATTTAAGCCCAAGAGAATAAATTTGGAATTTAATAAAACAAAGGGTGGCAGACAAAAATATCGATTAGTCCGAAAAAGACATAAAAATAATAACAAGTGATGTCATCAATTATTACAAATGCAGATTGGAAAAAAGAGGTTAGTCACGTGGAAACGGTTCGTGGAAACGGCTACAGGAAATTAATGAAAGGGTATTTATTATTTCTATACATCTGGAATAGAAGAATTGTGTTAAGTATATATAACGACGAATGATTACATTCAATATTTTTTTTTTTGTTTAGTTTACCTATCTAAATAATTGGCTGTTTCTAGTTATCCGGTAAACGGATAAATAAAATAAAATCAATCGTCTGCTATACGAACGAATGATTACAATATCGCTTAATCGGTTAATGTAACTAATGTCAATATATTTTTTTTGTTATTAAACTGTCTACATAACAAGGTTCTTCCAAATTTAAGAAATTACGTTTATTTATGGAAGACTTTAAAAATTATATAATGAAGAAACGAAACTCAAACTAATTTATTGACTTTTATTGTAGCATCATTTATAACTTTTAGTACTTGACTCATAAAAACAAAATATAAACCAAACAAATAACTATGTATTATTCATATCTTAATAACTAGTAGGTATAGGGCGACGTTATTTATCAATTTAGCAAACAAGTTATGCTTCGTAATAATTTTCGTAAAAATTATGAAATGGAAACCAATTTTGTCGGCTGACTGTACTTTAGACGAACGTCATTCAAGCCAGGTGTCATGTTAGGTTGACCGAGTAGTAAGTACATTATTCTTAGTCTAAGGTGTAACCACTTTGTTGGCATCTCTTTTTCGCAGCCAGTGTTACCCACTTATCATATTTTCCCCCAAATTTGGTAATCTACACTATCAAGCAAGTAAACTATAAACATTGGCAGACCAAACTGTGAAAGGATTTATATGCTTGTGCATTATGGTTGGTTGTTTGTGAGTTTAGATTGGTTGACTGGCATAAAGTTAATTGGGTCAGCAAATTACAGGACATATATATAGGAGAAAATAAAAGACAAATACAAAGATTTGTAATGGCACCAATATGGGTGTTTACAAAAGCTGTTAATACATATTTAGTACGTCATATTTACCTTAATGAAGTATGCAAATATTACAAAGATAAAAGTAAACACTTAGTTATAACGCAATATATAAAAATGTACATTTATATCAATTTTATTATTATTTTACTTCTCTTTATCCTTTTGGTCAATAAATGGCTTTCAAAATAGACGGAACAAATTCGGAATTATATTGATGGTTGCCAGTCAATACGTCCAGTGGCCTGAATCCATTTATTTTCGGCAAGAGCGTCAGTTGGAAAACTGAAAAAAATATGACAGCAACATGAGATGAAATTCGTCTGGTAAACTTCTCATAATGTCTAATACCAAATACCAAATGTATGGAGTACCTTTTTATAGTCTGTCTGAGTGAAATTTAATATGTCGGGAAAATGCTCATAATGTCCACCCAGCCTATAACATTTTACTGGTCTCCATCTCCACTTAAATAGTTATATATAAACAGGTGGGATTTGAGCCTCCCGCTTGAAATGTAACTAACTACTAATGAGGTAACACATAATCTTTGATTTTATTATTTATGGTCACTGTTTTTGTTAAAAATTATTATATTTCAATAAGATGGTTAATTTTTTAGTAATACGGGCAGGATATTTTGATTCGAGATCTGACAACACAATTTCGAATTTGACAATGTTTGAAATGAACAAATATAAGTTTATTTTCACGAATTTCACTATATTTACGTTGAATGACTAGTAATAAGACAAAAGTAATTAAATATCTATATATAAACAATACATATTTAGTACATGTTTAAAAAGAAATATTGAACTTACGCGTAAATTGTAATGCCTTCCGGCAGCCTTCATGTTTACGCTCACTGCGGCTCTTACAACCTAAAATACTGCAGCTCACCATATTGTGAAACACGAAAAATGTTATTTGCTTTTAATACAACACAATTTACAGCAGAGAGAATCGATTTTAACACATAAATATGATAAAACAACAATGTCACCCCGACTTCCACAGTTTGTCTGCCACTTAATTAAAGGGCAATGTCAAAAAAACTGGTTACACCGAAAAGGACAGAAAATCTCGCTCCCATCTCTTTCTAACAAGTTCATTAAGTGTATTTCGATCTCGCTTTAGCGTGCCGTACTGAAAAATAGGACTCTGTCTATAGTACGTAAGTACATTATTCTTAGTCTAAGGTTTAATTTCTCTTCTTTATGGGCACAGTCACTGGTCACGGTATGGTCACGGCACAGTATAGAGTTTTGGCGGGAAGTCTGAAGGAACAAGTTGTGCTCTTGTTTTATTTTCATTTTCTTAGTGTATTTTTGAGTTATATCGGATAAAGTTGATGGCATTTTTTTCGATATAGGTTAATGACAGTGCACGAGTGTTGTGAAATAGAATAACAGTGCGAAAACATGTTTTTTCGGCTTGCCTCCAAAACTCCTTCGGACATGTTCTCGTAAAGTAGCCATTGCTTTACTTGAACATCTGACTAGACTGACTGATACTGACGACTTACTGATTTATTCTATGACGCAGAAATTATACTTGACACTGGCAATATGCACACAGTGCGATGCCATTACTTAATAATGAAACGAAAATATTGAGTGGCTGCAAGGATTTTATCCAATGCCGTAAAATTAATTATTAAAAAAAAAAACACGGCACAGTACAGTGGTAGAGTCCTTTTCACGAAAGAAGTCCCCCAGACGCAGCGCTGTAGTCGCGCGACGTAATGTTGCCATTTATGAGTAGAAAATTACCTATTTTACATTTAGCATAATATGTAATTTATCAAATAATACTATTTCCTGCATACTTCGATAAAACAATATAAGCTCTTAAATTGTAAAGAAATAAATACATTTTAGATAGGCTGTGATTTCATTACCTACTCAAGCCCATACTATAGTGAAACATGTATATTTCTGATAACTGATAAGTCAAAAGTATATTTGGGCATTTTTATCAAAATGTCTACCAACCCACTCATGGGATGACCCATGCAATAAGTCCAAATAACTAACGTTATTATGACTGTAAGTGTCGTGTTATTATTAAATAGTTTAAAATGACTAAAGTTTCCTTTTTTACTATGTTGTTAGGTGAGATTAACCTATATTTACTATTTTTCTGTTATGTAAAAAGTATATTTTTATTTACTTATATAAGCGGTGTTCTACCTACTTACAGGGAAAAGATGAGAAAATAGGGTAAAGAAAAGCATCACAATTTTTTATTCAGAGTTTTATTGAATAATTGTGATCAGCGGCCATAGGAACATCACTGTCTGAAGAGTGGATGGAAACAGAATCAGATTCTGTTTCAGTATCACTAGTCGTAGATATAATTATTCGGTCCATAAGTAGTTTGCGTCTAGATTGACATCGCTTGTACTTGAAACCAATCCTATTTAATATCCTGTGCAATGTTGTGATGCTTCCCTGAAAATTAATGTCTTCTCTCTCTCAGAGCTGCCCGTGCCAATGTTGGTAATTCTTTATGTACAACGTAAAAACTGTGATTTTTTTGCCGGATAGCGCACAAAATAAATCGAACCCGTCCAAGTTGAAATTTTTCAGATGCGGGCGAAGAGTCATTGGGAGTCAAGAGTCACAGGGCGGGGTGACATTTTTTTTCGAAGTACACGCCGTTGTTATACCTTATTTTGTAATTCTTGTTACAGTATTCTCCGACACACCTGCAATTAAATAATGAACAATTAAAAATAATAGTAACTTTAAGTTTATAATGCTTATGTACTACGTTATATATGTTTTAATTTCAGTTACTTAGTTTCATCACGTTATGTTTATATATCAATTTTGTCGCAAAAATCAATATATATTATCATAAAAGTCCCATCAATACAGCAAAAAATTATTATATGGCATCTCTAAAAAGTACCTGTTATGACGGCGACTGTCTTCCAAACATTGTTTAGTGGTATTAAAACACCTTGATTCTTTTGTTCCGCTTCACAGAAATCTTTCACCTTCTATATCATTTCTCGAGCCGAACTTTTTACAACTTTTGGCATTGTAAACAATCTTAAAAATGCACTAAGATGGTTAAAAACTCACAAAAATCTACCACAACAAACGAACTTGATAACATCGACAAACGACAACATGGCTGACCTGTCAAATTTAGTTCCAAAAATCACCGCGGGACTTCTTTCATGAAAAGGACTCTACAGTTCGCTATACTAATACTTGTGTTTAATTTCTCTATGTAATACTTGATCTGTGTTCGCTATACGGTACCGGGTACAGTCACCACAGAGTACTTTATTATATACCGAAACAGTCACAGTGAGAGTACATTGTACAGTTGGTGGCATTGTGAGTTTTCTTTGATGACAGCGTCAATTTTCGTAATTTAAAGTTTATTTTTTAACAAAATGGTAATATAAATAAAGTTCTTCTACTTTAGATGGTGAATTACAAAATATATTATAAAAGTGTTACTTTAAAAATTGGCAATCATAATGGTGATTTTTCCTGCAATCGCTAGTTTATAGGTTTGTATGTAGTCTCATCGATTTTTACAATTTTCTTACTTATTTTATAATACAGGAAAAACAGGCTTTTACTTGTAGCAGCGAAAGTGAATGATCTATATAAGATAATAAATTCCATATATTGCATTGAAACTAGAGAAATACAATCATGTGTAAGCAATTCGTTTTCATTAATCATTCATTATTATGATAAGTACTTAAATATAATATTTAAAAATATTTTTTATTATTGATTCTATTCACTATATAAAATGTTAATAATCCAAGATATTAATTAATGTAATGGCTACATTGTTAACAGAGAATCAAATATTTTCTTATTTATTCTTTATCTTATGTTTAGCACATATATAAGAATACTAGTTGACCCCGCGAACTCTTTTCTTTTTCTTAAATTATGGCATCGCAGAATCTGCATATTGCCAGTGTCAAGTATATTTTTTGCATCACTTTTTTGCCAGTTTCGGTAAAATCGGACAAGTAATAATAAGTAAAGTCAGTAAGTCATCAGTTATCAGTCAGTCGAGTCAGCCAGACATTCAAGTAAAGCTATGGCTTCTTTACCAGAATGTTATATTAATAGAATTTTGGAACCTATATTGAACAAAATGCCATCAAATTTATCAGATATAACTCAAAAATACACAAAATAAATGAAAATAAAACAAGAGCACAATATGTCTTTTTTTGACTTCTCGCCAAAACTCCCAACTTTTTAGTTTAATATAACCTTTTGATATCAAATTGAGAAAAATACTGACAGAAACTCCCCTAGTTATCTAGAACTTACAGCTACTCATGGACTTCTACCAGGTCACTGTATACCGACCAGAGGGAATCGATGCCTAGATCATATCATGATAAAAAGTAATCGTAAA
Organism: Pyrgus malvae; assembly: GCA_911387765.1. Taxonomy (NCBI): domain Eukaryota; kingdom Metazoa; phylum Arthropoda; class Insecta; order Lepidoptera; family Hesperiidae; genus Pyrgus; species Pyrgus malvae. The sequence continues at coordinate 15,180,469 of OU426960.1, forward strand.
TGTAAAACTATTGTTATAAATACATTTATTACAGATCACTGTCCTGTACTGCTTAATATTGACAGTAAAACTCAAAAGACAAGAAACATTAAGACCTATTATAATAAGATTAACTTCCACGAGATTGCTGATCAACTAAAAACAACCACCTTTGATGATATTTTGCAGACACTTGACGCTAATGTTGCCGCGGAACTCTTATCCAGTAAACTAATAAATGTTATTAAAATGAACACCCGCATTTTCAAAGTACCACGCAATCAACGTGTCATCAAACCCTGGATTACAGTAGGTGTCCTTCGTTGTATACAGAACCGTGATAGAATGCACTTACGTCTAAAGGAAACCCCTGATAATGAAATTCTAAAATTAACTTACAATAGATACAGGAACTTTTGTACAAAATTATTAAAAAAGCTTAAATTGGAATATCATAAAAAAGAATTAAATAAACATAAAGGGAACATTAAAAAAACTTGGGAAACTATAAGACAAATCACAAATTCACAAAAAAAAAAGTAACAATGAAATTCTGTTAAACATTAAGGATAATCCACTTGACTCTCTTAAAAATATAAATAACTACTTTGCTAATGTAGGACGAGCGTTATCTAACAATGATAAAATTAATCATCAATGTCCACCCGCTAAAAAACCAACCGGAGCTTTAACACAATTAAATTCTATTGGTCTTTTGGAGACAAACACTAACAAAGTACTTCATATAATCCAAAGTTTAAAAAACGACTGCGCGGTTGGCCATGATGGCATACCCACAAAAGTTTTAAAACTCTCAGCCTCTGTCCTGTCGCCAATCATAGCCCATATTTGCAATCTTGCCTTGACAACGGGTACTTTCCCACAAATTTATAAGATGTCGGTTATTACGCCTATTCACAAGAATGGAAGTAGAGACAGTGTCGGAAACTATAGGCCAATCTCTATCTTGCCTAGCATTTCAAAGATTCTGGAAAAAATTATCAACAGACGATTAATGAAATATCTAGAAAAATACAACATTCTATCCGCATCACAATATGGTTTTCGAGCAGGTATATCGACTGAAAATGCAGTAGGAGATCTAACAAACCACATCGTAGATGAACTTGACAAGAAACGTAAAGTGGTGGGGATATTTTTAGATTTGGCTAAGGCATTTGACAATGTCTCTATTCCCATCCTTGTGCAGAAACTGGAACAAACCGGAATACGTGGCAAAACTCTAACCCTTTTAGAAAGCTACCTAAGAGGAAGAACACATAGAACAAGAATTGGTAATCTTTTCAGTGAAGATGAAGCTATTAATTGTGGTGTCCCACAAGGTAGCGTGTTGGGGCCTAGCCTCTTCCTCGTGTATGTTAATGACTTATGCCAGCTGCATCTTAAAGGTGCTAGAATATTCTCATATGCAGATGACACTGCATTAATTTTTTCTGGTAATACCTGGGAAGAGGCTCAGGCCCTTGCTGAGGCTGGTCTAAAAGTGGTGATTGATTGGTTGGGTAACAACTTACTCTCCCTTAACGTTAATAAAACAAAGTTCATCACCTTAACAAATTCACGAGGTAGGATACCAAGTATCAACATCACAGCTCATACAAATTGTATAAATACCAACTGTAACTGCCCTAAACTACAATGCGTACAAAATACGAAATATCTTGGAGTCATAATAGATTGTAGACTTAACTGGAAGCAACACATTGACTACTTGTGTAGTAAAATGAGAAAACTTATATATGTTTTCAAAAACTTGCGTGATGTGGCAGATAGAGAAACGGTTCTTTGTGTTTATAATGCACTATGCAAATCCATCTTATCTTATTGCAATACAAGCTGGGGTGGAGCAGCTCGAACTTACATGCTGGCGTTAGAAAGAGCACAAAGAGCGGTACTAAAAGTTGCTACCTCTCGGCCTATCAGATTCCCAACATCCGAACTCTATTTAGACTGCGGAGTTCTAACAGTGCGCCAGTTATATGTTCTAAATTTAATACTATTACAGCATCGCATATCATCTCAAGCTGAAAAATCTCGATCTAGTCACAAACGAAGGAAAGATAGAGTCTTCATGATACCCAAAACTAACACAAAGTTAGCACACAGGCACCAATTGTATCTTAGACCTGCGCTATACAATAAAGCATGTAAACAAAATATACACTTACCGTTCTTTAGTAATAGGGAAGCTAAAATAAATCTTACCCATTGGTTAAAATCGCTCAATTATGAAGAAACCGAACAACTTTTAACATAAACACACTCTCTCACACACACACACACACACACACACACCACACACACACACACACACACACAACACACACACCCAGCCACACACACACACACACACACACAAACAAACATACGTACACACATATAAAATAGATATATATATATATATATTACAATCATGTGCCATGCACACAATAAAAGTTTAATAATGTATTTTAAATGTTAAATGTTCAATTCTAATTTAATAATGTATTTTAATGTTGTATAATAATAAATTCTAATTATGTGTTTAAACAATTAATATTACTACGTAGAAGAGATATTAATTAATTATTTTACCGGCTGAGTGTCCTACTGAAGGGATGTGCAGACTCCTACGATACAAGTTTTATAACTTAGTGTAGGGTCTGCTTGACTTTACCAGCATTATAATACAAGCCAATTTATTTTGTTATGTTGATTATACTATTTTTGTGATTAATATTGTATTATTGTATTGATGAAATAAAGATTATTATTATTATTATTATTATCATAAATGTTGGTTTATTGTGACTGATGGTTTTGAGACACTTTGTGTATGTGTGTGTTACCTTACAATTTATTCTTTAAATTACATGAACTTTTCTGGAAGTAAGTGTTACATTATTTATTTTTACTCTTATTGTATAGCATCTTTTCCTATACATTCAATTCTAGTACTCATTATTTATTAGTAATATTTTTTAATTCCATCACATCCTATTTTATTTTTTTCATTTATGTACAAACAAGTTGAGAGAAAAATATAAAAAAAAAGAATACACAAGAAAAATTGTACAAAGGTACTAATTATTTCCATTAGAAATCTCTTCTAGTAGCCCTAGTCACAGGGAAATTGGTTAAGCTCAAGGTAGAGTGAGTACAAAATGAAATATATTACAAGTTAAATGCAAATACAAATGTATAATATACGTAGGAATAATCATTAATTTAAGAAACTTTACTACATGCCTATAAAACTTATATAGCAAACTATTAATAAGCAGGGTAGTGCTCTTGAAACTTCTTTTACATAAAAAGTCCATACTAATATTGTAAATGTAAAAGTGTGTTTATTTGCCTTCTTTCACATTACAATGGGGTGATGTTATGATTTTTTGTAGGTAGTAAAATAGTTAGGAGGCTGGAGACTCATAGGTTACTTTTTACAGCAGTAAAACATGTATTCCCTTTTCACAGGTTACACAGGACAGAACCAGTACTTATGTATATAATGTAAAGAATAGTATATTTTGAAATAAGTACCCAGCTGTTTTCTATAAGTAAATGTCATTATAAAACAACATTAATTTTTTTCTCTATTATAATATAACCCTAAGTATTATGTTTGATGTATAATAGTTGGTAATCCTAAACATAGCATTTACAGTCAAAACCTCTTACAATGACATCATTTATTGTGACATATTGGTTATAATAACGGAACATTTGTGCAGATTTTGATGTTGTTTATAGAATTAACATCAGTTATTATAGTGGTCCCTTCAATGTTGTTACAACAGATTTCAAATGTAAATTTAACAAACACAACCATCTCCCAACACCATAAATAATTATTTAACATTTTTATTTTACTTTATCCATTTCTTCATTTTACTTCATAATATAATACAACACTGTTCAAGAAAAAAGATGTCATCTAGGACGCTGTCGGCATTTTGCTTCATATATCCATGATGCAGTGATAGCTGTTTAGAGTTTAAGCATATAAATGGATCCCACTGAAGGTAACACTTCATTCAATAATATCACACTGAGAGGCGTCCCTCATCTCTCACATTACTTTTTTTTTTCGTATCGAGTGGCGACTCAGTTTTTTAACCCCCAATGCAAAAAGACATCCCTTGTCTGTCTGCTGTGACATCGTAACTCTCAAACGAATGGGCCGATTTCCTTGTTTTTTTTTATTTGAAAGACAGTTTCCGCCCGGTGGTTCTGTTTTGTTAATATCGGTCCAGCAGTTTAAGAGTATCAGCGCTTTTTCAAAATGTTGGAAGGCATTTTTGGCGTAAGATTACTTGATTACGTGATTCACGCGGCCATTATAATCATTAAATGACAATTAATTGATAACTTCGACTGATGCTGCAACCACCGGCGGTTAGCATAGAACGCAAGCGATCTATGCGACTAAGCCAAACGGGCGTGGTTGGGTGTAAGATGGGTGACCGATATTAGCAAAAAAAATTCATGCGCGTTTCTGTGCTTCGGAGGGCACGTTAAGCCGTCGGTCCCGGTTGTTGTCGTTAGATAACAGTAGTTAAACCTTGTCGGAGGCCTTATGGGTGGTTTGAAAACATCCGACAGCGGGTTGGCCACTAACCCGCATCTCCACCAACCGGCATTGGAGCTGCGTGGTGGAGTAAGCTCCAGGCTTCCCCAATAATGGGGAGTGACCCGTGCCCAGCAGTGGGTTGCTCCCTTTAGCAAAGGGAGCTTTTGCAAAGCGCCTTGAATGTCCTCTAACTGCGGTGAGTCGGGATGTGAGGGTGAAGCGAAGAGTGGAGATGCCCTCCTACCACGGTGAGTCGGGATATGAGGGTAGGATGTGGAGGCGAGTAATGGCTACTCAAGTCGTCCATGAAGTCCCAAGGACAAGCAGCTGTATCAGGAACAGGAAGCGTGTACATGGTGCGCTGCGATGAACCTGATGAGCTGGTGATGTGATGCTGCAGTCCATCCAGGGAATGAAGGTGCGACTGATGAAGGTCAGAAGGGACGTATGCTTGTCCAGGGTCACCAGCAAAGGTAGATCTCCCGCCGGGTGAGGTGGCCATGCCCAGGGAGCGGCTGCACTCCAACTGGCTCAATTCGGAGCTTGTATATGGTCGGATATTCAGAAAACTTCTATAGCGTGATTCAGGAATACCCGTATTTTCAAATAGCGTTGTTAAGTAACACTAAGCAAATTACTGATTCGATTGAAACTAAACCAAGAAAATAAATTGTTTATATCCGAGCAACGCTCGGTCGTCCAGGTACTGACACTACTGATCATATAAATTGTGTATAATGAAGTTTTAAGTTGATTAATTTTAAAGGAAAATGAATAACATTTTCGAACTTTTTTTGCTTTAAATTAATTTTTTTACTTTTTGTTATTTCTTCCCTTCCATCTCCCAGAGGTCTATTGTAGAGAGATAAGGGCTTCAATACATCAGCGTTCACCCTGGTACCATGATGCGCAACGTTAGCGATATGAAATGTTTGTACACCCTCATAACATTCAGGCCTTGGCATTGAGTCATCAAATCAATCAGCCATAATCCTCATTCCTAACAAACGGAACGAACTTTTTTCCCAATTTAGATGGGAGTTGCATATTCACACTAACCAAAATACTCATCAACGATCGAATCAATCGAGCCGAAACTCGACGGGGGTTGCGTCGTTTAGTTACGGAGTTCCTATGGCCACCTTCCAGTGCCATCATTAGACTCTGGTTACCGTCTAGTATCGAAGTAAGACAAATTAAACGGGCCCAAACTCGATGGAGTTGCGTCGATTAATTACGGAGTTTCTTTGGCCACATTCCAGCTCCATCATCAGATCAGCTCTATAATATTGCATTTTCATCTGATTTATATAAGTATGCATGCAAAATTTCAGCTCAATCGGAAAACCGGGAAGTGGATCAAATTTTTTGCAAGATTTGATTACAGACAATGAGAATATCTGGAAGATATTTCAGTTTGGAATAAGTAGTGCCCTTGTACAAACATTATTTGTTCATTCTCCTTGTGACCATTTGTGTGTACATAAATTAAAAAAAAAATGAGACAGGTGAAAGTAAATAAAAGCTTTTAAGAAACATTTCCTCCTTCAGTACTTCACATCGATTTCCTAAGATATTTTTTATTTAAATTATGGCTATAACTCTGTTATAGATTCTTAATTTTCTTAATATATAAGAGTGACTCACTCACTCATCACATCAATTTCGAAAACCGCTTAGCGTCTATGGATGAAAACCATGAAGGTGCCATATATCAAAGGGTTAACTGATTTTTGACCCCGTGATTATATAATGTGGCGATAACTTTCTTAAGTCCTAGACCATTTAATAAACAAAGTCATTTTTCAAAAAACAATGTTTTAATTGTAAAATGTGAAATTTTAATATAAAGAAAATTAAATAAAGTAAATTGTTATGGACAAACTCCAATTATAACTGAACTTATATATGTAGGTATGTTACGGCTAAAGTTAGGTACGAACATAAACTTCACATAGTCGGCTAAACTTAGGTTTATCTTCGAGGGGATGTTAATGTTAGTTTCTTCTATAATTAGCCGGCTAAACCCTTGCATAAAAATATAGAAGCAAATGAAATTTTCATTTAAAAAAGGTTCATCATTTTCGCGCCAAATGTGAGAGTGACTTACAGTTTACAATAAAGTCAAATCAAAATAAAACCTGTCCTTGAAAAAAGCGAATGTTCCGCTTGCGATCCACTAGTAATTTATAAAAGTTGTAAGACAGTGAGTGAGATATTCATTGAATTTTCAGTAGCGCAGTGGCGGGTTGCGAGCACGGATCCGGCGGCACGAGCTCGGGCGGCGGGCGGCCGGCGGACGCCATTCGGCGCGTGAAGGTGAAGATGTCGTCGGTGTCGGCGCAGGGCGTGGTGGAGCGCGCGTCGGCCGAGCTGTCGCGCCGCATCACGGGGCTGGGGCTGCGCGGCCGCAAGCGCTCACCGGGCGTGGTGGAGCGCGTGGCGAGCGCGCTGTGCGGCCCCGCTCCCCCCGCCGCCGCCCCCCGCGCGCCCCGCAGGCGCCGGCCCTCGCCGCGCCCCCTCTCATGGGCGCAGTTCGTGCTCGACGAGCGCTTCCTCGACAAGTTCTTCCTCTACTTCAATTCCAACGAGCGCACCACCCTCGCGCAGGTATGGTTTGGAAAAATCTCAATTTTTTGAAAAAATCGAAGAAAGGACCTTTTTTTATAAAATCATAATTAATCTTGATTTTTTCATTTTATCATAGTTTAATTTATATTTCTGCATACAATGTAATGCTAAAGAGTAATTTACCACGGCTACCTATTTAATACTACAGGTGCAAAATCTACGAATTTTATCAAATGAGACATTCAAATGGCGCGCCACTTATCCAACATGGTTGCTATTTTTGAAAGAACGTTATTTTGTTTTATACAATACCGGCAAAAGACCGTAGTCTTTAAAAAATATATCTGATTTTATGTTGATTTCTGTAAAAAAAAAATAGGAATTTCATTGAATCACTGATTTAAAAAAAATCATATGATTTAAATCAAGATTTTAATCAAAATGATTTAATCGTGCCATCCTTGGCGCAGGTGTGCACCAAGTGGCGCGACGTGCTGTACTCCTCCACGCGGTGGTGGATTGGCCTCGCGGCGGTCGTCGACTGCCGCGAGATCCGCTCCGCGTCCGCCTGCTGCATGCAGAGGTTCTACAATTCGGTCGTCAGAAGGGGTATTCGCGGAATCGTTCTGATCTCCGCGACCGATGACGACATTAACGAGTTTATACGGCAGTTTCCGTCGTCGAATACTCACATACACGCGATCGGATTGAAGGGATGCACCATATCCGATAGAGGCTTGGAGTCTATTTTAGATCATCTGCAGGTTGGTAAAGCAGTGATTAGATAAGTTCATACAGAAATAATTGTGTACGGGTATTTAATAAAAAAAAATAACTGTTTATTTTAGGTTCTCTTTGAACTCGAACTAACAGGCTGCAATGAAATAACAGAGGCTGGTTTATGGGCATGTTTAACTCCAAGGATTGTATCACTTACGCTTACTGATTGCATTAATGTTGCTGACGAGGCAGTAAGTACGAGCAAATACTTTTCACAACTAACCCATTAAATTGAGCTATAATATTTCGTTAAGACTTGTATTTATACTTAATAACAAGTAAGAGTATGTCTGGTTTAATCACTTAAAATAAGATATACATATTTATATTTAAGCAATGTGTGTTAGATTTACTAAGATTATATTTCCAAGCAGAAAAATTGTTTATCTTACTAAGCTGGTTTGGTTCACTACAAAGCAACCTATTAATACATGCCAAACGAAATTTAAATCATTCTGCCATAATCACTCCAATTCACAAGACATATTATCATAGGTGGGCGCAGTAGCTCAACTGCTGCCATCTCTGTATGAGTTTTCGCTTCAAGCCTACCATGTCACCGATGCTGCCCTGGGCTACTTCACACCAAAACAAAGCTCTTCACTTAGTGTACTGCGTTTGCAAAGTTGTTGGGAGCTTACTAACCATGGTGTTGTTAATATTGGTAAGAGGATTTCATTAACATTTTCAGTACTAATTAGTATTTTGTCCATTGCATGAGTAGATTAGAAAAGGAAATGCAGCTTTCATATCGATATCTTGATACATATATGACAAAGAAAATAATTTCTTTTACTAAAAATGCAAAGAACCCCTTTCTAGAACCCCTTTCTTTGTATTTTATTGAGTAGTGATAAAGTATTTATTGAAAGGAATAGAATATTATGCATGCCATAGTTGCTGATACTACAAGTACATATACACAATAGCTCTATTACTGAAACCTGGCATGTGCAACACCATTAAGAATGCAAGTGTGTGTTGTCTGTGAAACACACTTTACACAAACGCATGCATTTGTATGAGTAATGTCAGTGCACCAACTATTATTGATCAAACGATAACTACAACTTGTACTAACAAACACCATAGTATAGCGGATTTTTTAACAATTGAATGAATATTTTGTTGAAATTGCGTAAAAAAATAAAACTAATTTTGTTCAATCCTTGTGACTGGCTTGTAAGTATCGTAATTATAATTAAAACTCAAGGTCGACTTGGAGATTAAGGTTGGTTTAAACAATACTTATTAGCTTCAGTAGGGTTTTGAACATATCTTCTACATGAACATATCATACAGTCCACTCTACACATCTAGTGCGATTACCGCACTTGTTGTTTGAAGCAATAAGAGCCCGGCCACAGCTACTGGCGGTGCGGCACGCGGCGAGACGAGAGGCGCGGCGAGCGGCGCGGTTTGCGATGGTATGCCACAACTCGTATGGTTGCGAACGTGGCGGCGTTTGGCGGTGGACGTATTTAGAGAACTATTTAAATTTAAAAAATATCTCTATCTAAAGTGACACGCTATTGCCATTAAACAAGTGCGTTCTTAGCTCAAGATATTATTGAGTCAAGAATAGATGTGCACCCGCTTAACCAAATAAGAAAACTTGGTGAATTTTACACTCTTTATTATGAAGCACCCAGATGACCGAGCGTTGCTCAGATAAAAAAGTTAATACGTTATTATGGTTTAGGATGACCACATTTCGTAGCATATTTTGAATAGTGTCAAATGGCGTATTGTATATTTTATAGATTATATTCTCATATATAGAAAATTCTGTATGGTACTTTGCAGTGCATTCGTTACCGAACCTGACCGTGCTCTCGCTGAGCGGGTGCAGCAAGGTAACGGATGAGGGCGTGGAGCTGCTGGCGGAGAACCTGCCGCGTCTGCGCTCGCTCGACCTCAGCTGGTGTCCGCGCGTCACCGATAACGCGCTCGAGTACATCGCCTGCGACCTCAACCACCTCGAGGAGCTCACTCTGGATCGGTAACTTTGTATACTGTATACATATATCGGACTAGTTGTACTCAGCTGGTGCCCGCGCGTCAACGACAACGCGCTCGAGTACATCGCCTGCGACCTCAACCACCTCGAGGAGCTCACTCTGGATCGGTAACTTTGTATACTGTATACATATATCGGACTAGTTGTACTCAGCTGGTGCCCGCGCGTCAACGACAACGCGCTCGAGTACATCGCCTGCGACCTCAACCACCTCGAGGAGCTCACTTTGGATCTGTATTTTTTTTACTTTCTTTTTCTTAGTGATGTAGGTTAATTACAATGCCTGAGTGTTGTGATATAAAATTATGTGAAATCAGCTCCCCCAAAAAACTCCATCGGATACGATCTATGTGAATAAAAACTGAGATTATGGTACAAATTCTTATAATTCTATCTCGCATGTTGAATTGTAAATCTATGTTTTGTACATTATTTATTTTTAAACTTTGTGCAGCGTAGTAGTCCAGATAAGCACGACTAACATACCTTCAATTTATTTTCCTATGAATTTTATAGGTCAATATTGTTTGATTAATTGACCTGTTTTCTATACTTAGTTGCGTGCACATTACGGATATCGGAGTCGGATACATAAGCACCATGCAGTCTCTAGTAGCGCTGTTCCTGCGCTGGTGTTCACAGTTACGAGACTTCGGCGTACAACACCTCTGCGGTATGAGGTCACTGCAACTACTGTCTTTGGCTGGTAAGTGCATCTTTTCACCTTTAATATTAAATTCAATCTCTGGGAACTGGGGAAGTACCACTGCTGCACCCACTTCTACCTTCAATTCTATTGTGTTCTAGTGGAAAGGTACAGTTGCCGGTCAGATTTACATGAGACGACCCTCAGCCTCAAGTGTAGCAGCGTAACTTGTCCCTTGAGGAGATATACTTCAGGTTGAGTGTAGATGTCCATGGGGTGCAGCGACCACTTAACACCACGTGGCCTGCATGCTTGTTTGCTACTCCATTTAAATAATTAAAAAAGTTACAGTACCAGATCCAGGGAGGGATAGGAAAATCAAGCCTCCCAAACTATTCGGGTTCAACCGTGGCGAACCTCAAATTATAGCCCTACTCGTAGATCCGCCACTGCACAGTAACATCATAGTTATACAGTTTGCCAAGAACCGTCGCCACACCGAAAATCGGTGTTACACGTCACAATAGATGTTGACATTAAGCATTACGTGCAGGCTGTCCCCTGCTGACGTCGGGCGGGCTGTCCAGCCTGATCCAGCTGCGGCAGCTGCGCGAGCTGGAGCTCACCAACTGCCCCGGTGCCTCGCCCGAGCTGTTCGACTACCTGCACGAGCACCTGCCGCGCTGCCTCATCATCGAGTAGCTTCCACTCCTGCATCATCTACAACCGGTATCACCAACTGCCTCGGGGCCCCGAGCTGTTCAGACGAACAGCGCTCGTACACGTAGTACCGGTAGTCACCCGTACGAGCACCTGCCGCGTTGTCTCATCATCGAGTAGCCTCCACTCCTGCATCATCTACAGCTGGTATAACTGCCCCGGCGCTTCGCCCGAGCTGTTCGACTACCCGTACGAGCACCTGCCGCGTTGGCTCATCATCGAGTAGCCTCCTCTCCTGCATCATCTACAGCCAGTATCACCCTGCCTGGCGCCTCGCCCAAGCTGTTCGACTATCCGTACGAGCACCTGCCGCGTTGCCTCATCATCGAGTAGCCTCCAATCCTGCATCATCTACAGCCAGTATCAACTGACTGGCGCCTCGCCCGAGCTGTTCGACTATCCGTACGAGCACCTGCCGCATTGCCTCATCATCGAGTAGCCTCCACTCCTGCATCATCTACAGCCAGTATCACCTGACTGGCGCCTCGCCTGAGCTGTTCGACTACCCGTACGAGCACTTGCCGCATTGCCTCATCATCGAGTAGCTTCCACTCCTGCATCATCTACAGCCAGTATCACCAACTGCACCGGCGCCTCGCCCGATCTGTTCGACTACCCGTACGAGCACCTGCCGCGTTGCCTCATCATCGAGTAGCCTCCACTCCTGCATCATCTACAGCTGGTATAACTGCCCCGGCGCTTCGCCCGAGCTGTTCGACTATCCGTACGAGCACCTGCCGCGTTGCCTCATCATCGAGTAGCCTCCACTCCTGCATCATCTACAGCCAGTATCACCAACTGCCCGGCGCCTCGCCCGAGCTGTCAACTACCTGCATGAGCACCTGCTGCGTTGCCTCATCATTGAGTAGTATTCACTCCGCATCATCTACAGCCGGTATGTCACTCTGAACCTTCACGGCCAGGGCATACTAGCTACTTTAAGAAGTGTGCATGGACGCGGCATCGAAATTGCGTATTTTACAACTTTGAGAATGCATCGCGATATCGTGATAACATAGGCCGCTATCCTACTGACGTTTTACGAGCGTTAGTGTTTCTTCAACGTTACTGCTGCGCGGTAACGCGACGTCAACGTTTCGTTTGAGAGTTTTGGTGGGAAGTCGGAAAGGACATATTGTGTTCTTGTTTTAATTTCATTTTCTTGGTGTATTTTTGAGTTATATATTCGGATAAAGTTGATGGCATTTTATTCGATATAGGTTAATTACAGTGTACAAGTGTTGTGAAATAAAATAACATTGCAAAAATATGTTTTTTCAACTTGCCTCCAAAACTACATCGCACACGTTCTGGTAAAATAGAGCCATGACTAGACTGAATTATTACTGACGGCTGTTTTCTACGACTACTAAAGTATGCAAAAATTATGCTTGACGCTGTCAATATGCACAGAATTCGCGATGCCATTATTGAAAAAAAAAAAGAACGTTGCGTTTAAAGCATGCGCTACGTTAACTAACTCATGCTGCGTTTGTACGCTGGCCGTAGCCCCCGCCCTCGCTCATGCGGACATAGTGGGATGACGTAATTGTACCAATTTAATAAAAACCGCAACTTCGACGTTATGTTAACGCGACGTCAACGTCAACGCTTGTAAAACGCCGGTGGGATAGCGTGCTTTTTCACGCGGTAGCGGAATCGATTTACCCTTTTCAAGTGTGCACGGTGCAACGTTCGGTAGCTGCGTTTGCTTCTAAAAAGCCGATATATCAAAAGAAGCTAGTTGGCTGCACTCACTTATACACTACTGGCACGTGCAACACATTCACATTTGCGCTGTACCGCTCGTTGCAAAATGAAAATACATTTCGCAACCGTAGAATTATAGTGACGTCATTAAAAAAATTGGGATATGTTAAATATAAATAAAATTTTGGTAGATTATGATTTTTGCAATAGTTATAGGTTTGAAAGTCTATACAATTATAATATGTATATATAATTTAATTTGATTGTTAACTTATTTTTCTACATGTTTACTTAAAAAGTATTTTAAGAAAATGTAAAAGCAGTGTTTTTTTTTTAATATTTAAAAATAAGGTTTCGATGTTAGGGCTTTGTAATATTAAAGCCACAGGTTTTTGAAAATATTATTTGTTATATAGGTCTTTTTATTTCTGAATCTTCGGTCAAAATGTGTGATATTATAGACTCTAATATTAATAAGGTCTATATTTGATCAAAAATTGTCACGTACACTTAACTCTGTATCGGTATATATAGGATTAGGTAATTACTAAAAAAAAAGAATGACACAGGCATGTTACTGCTTACGTCTCTTTGAAATTGAACAATCGCGGTAAGTCCCGGTGAATAAAGGAAAATGAAAGAGAACGAAGTAAACATTTTGTAGCTTTCTACACCAAAATCGGGCTCTGTTTTAGTAAGAGTCGAAAATATTCGTTTTAGGTCGTTTTATGACAAAAACTCAAAATGATATTTTTTTTTGAGTTAGGTCCCTATAATTCTAAGGGTGCGATTTGTATTAGTGACAGCTTTCTATAATCGGCCTATATCGGCACTATTACCGACCAGACCGATGTTAAAATTATGTTACTTTCAAAACAATATAGGCTTCTATCTGGTGCCTGAAATTGCAATGAACTGTTGAACCAATCGTGTTACTATTAAATCGTGTAAACAATTACTTATTGCACCAGCCATTGAGTTGGGAAGGCCTATGATGCATTTTGAGAAAGAATTAATCTCTAACACACAGATGAGCACTCCCCGTGGTGACCATTGTATATTTGTCACATAGTACACATGTACATATTCTTATTATAAATTGATTTTTGTCAATTTAAAGAGATTGCATGCATATTGGCAATAACATTTATGAAGTTCTGTGTTAGTAATATTATCTATGTAAAACTGTGAAATAAGTTTAACTATAATGTTTCTTATTTGAATAGTAAACAAATCACAGTAAAAGATGCTTAACTTTGGCAACATTTTAGTTTCAAGGAAAAACTTCATCTAATGATGCAAAAGGGGTCTGCAATATTATATCAATCAGAAAGATTTACTCAATTTTACATTCAAGTAATATATAGCCTCTAATCATACACAATGATTATTTTAACTATTTCAGTCGGTATGCCAGTTAAATCTCTTAATAAGTCGAGCATTAGTTATAATTCCTTGAAGTATTATTAATAAAAATGTGATTTATTTCATTTGATATTGCTCAATGTTTTTGTAAATATTATTTTTAGATTTTTATCTATTGAATGCCAGAAATCAGCATTTTATTGCCTTATACACCTTTGAGGCCATCTCTTTCACTTTAGCGCTTGTTATCCATTTCTCAAAAATATGTAAAGTTAGTAAGTATGCACTTGTACAACTTAATTTATTCACATCACAAAGTTTATTTACACGTAAATTATTGTCGGCGGATCAGTCAATTAATAATTATTTATCAGATGCATTTTAAGTTTCAACTATATGTTCAGCAAAGTACTCTTAGCCACCTGTTTTCAATAACCATAGTGTAAAAGAGAAAAAAAAAAACATCATTTAATGTTCTCTCATAGATATTGCACCTCGTTGTCATTTTAGCAAGTAAATTAGGCTTTATTTAATATTATGTATATTCTGTGTTCAAAGTAGATAATGATGTTCATAAGTTGTCACATTTGACTAATTTCCTTGTAGTAAAAATTTATTAAATCTTTATCTAGTCTACACTTACCTATACTGATATAATATTTCGTTAAGGAGTGATTGCCTTTTGCGCGAATAAAAGTACTAGTATTTGTAGTGCTCCTTTAACGCTTACAAATTTAACTATTCAGATATTAGGGTCCACGTAATCTTGTAAAATAACAAATAGATAGCAAACTATTATAGTCTTCAAATTAATGTTACCAATAAATTAAACTTGATAAAGAACTTTTTTTGTTGAATGTCGCTTTAATGTGTAGTAATCATTCTAGTCAAAAATCTAATAATAATGATAGTTAATTAATTTTGAAAACAAATAATGCATTTCAGTAAGTAAAGAATGGTGCAAATGTCTTTAGCAATTTAATGTTCAGAGTAGACCCTAGACATTAAAATATTATTGTGCTGAATTATCTTTGAGAGAAATACAAAACTTTCTACTTTAGACAATATTTATTTTTTATAAGACACAAATTATGCATAACCTTTTTTTCACTTTCTCATCACTCTAAACATTATTTTCTCAAGTATTGATCTGATTTTTTACAATCTATGTAAATAAAAAGAAGTTTATTAATTTTATTTGAATCGTTGCTATACCGTCCGAAATTGTGTGTGTGAAAGAGTGATAGAATGATCGAAAAACTCTTGTTGTATCCTTTTCTTAATTTTTAAAACTTTAATGAACCCTGCAAATGCAAATTAAGTTCTATTTCTTACAAAATGAAAAGTATTACCGAATGCTTTTATGATGTGGGTTACTAGGGAGAAATCATTGTAAATAAATCACGTCTATGAAATTACATGGTATCTCTAAGTATATAGATTTCAAACAGCATAATTTAGTGTAAAATAGTGAACACATTTTTTTACACAAATGGGCAGTTGAACCTATAAATTCATAACAATCATTTTTTGTATTAATTTGGTACCTATCTACCATAAAAATCGTAAATGGTTGTAATGTACCATCATTACCTACCATAGTTTCCAATTTCTCCCATGAAACCCAAAAAAGCACTCGTAATTTTTTTACATAATTCACTACTGTACCGTTCTTACAGACTACAAAAAATAAAGACGCAGCACATCATGTTCTGTCAATGTGTCAATTATATTCAGCATGATATCCATGCTGATGAACAATTCTGTGATGTTCCAGCACTAGTAAAATTGCAGGGTAGCTAATTTATATGGACTGGTATATTATTAAATGTCATAATAAGAGAACAAAGATCGTTTTGTATATTTGAAATGAAAAGCAACCAAAAAACCTAGAAATGATACTGCATTACCTAGAAAAGTGAGCGGTACCGTAGTGTAAAAAGTTAAATATTGACCTGATCCAAATTTTGCATTTATAACAGTTGCAGATTTTATTTCTTTAGATACCAAATAATGTTTATCTCAGAGAATGTTAAGAATATAATTGATAATTGACTTAGTATTAGTAAAATGTAAAGACATAATTATAAAACTGTCTTTTTAATCTGGTTTAGTGTTACTCCTTTAATATTGTTATAATGAGATGTTGCAATCAACAATAATAAGATAGTAGAAACACCGAATTAGTATACAAGATATGTCTCAAGTATAATATTGGCAGTAATTATGAATTATGAAACGCTTAGTTGTGCCCAGTGCATGCTATGTAAGCATTGAATAAGTAACTCGCTTATACTTAATACATAATTGTAATTTATTGCATTACATCTGAACATTCTGAGTGAGTTGTTGGAATTAAAGAGATATTTTAAAATCTGCCTTCTGATAACAGTAAATACTTTTTATTAAATATATTGCAATCAAATCAAACTTTTATCCAGTATGTGTTCTAATAAAGTGCTGAACATATTTCTACTAGTTTGCAATGTGCTTCAGTTTGCAGCATTCTATAAAATTATAAATGTATTATACTGTTTATATAAATCTTTTATTATTTTATATTGTTTTTTTATAAAGAAATACTCGTGCATTTCGTGAGTGTATTGAAGAATCTTATATGTATCATATACCTAAAATATAAATGGTTGTATTAAAATCAAAAAAGCTTTATTGTGGTTAAAAAAAATATGGATCATTAATAACTAATGAAATCTTGAATTAAAATTAAATCTTCATTTCTGTTAAGTAACAAGTGGGTTAAATAAGATGTGTCGTCTTTTTGAGACAGGTGACATACAAACTAAGATACCGTAATTTAAGGAATATTATATAAAATAATGTGACACATATTTTTACACTTCAATTGCCTGTTCTTTGTACGTGGTTGTATAAATTTTGTCTCTTTTTAAATGCTTTCTATACATTTATGTAACTCTATGTTTAAATATTTTTAAAATTTTCTGCTCCTTCGTTTTATTTTATGCCATCATGAGCACATTTTAGAATTTTAGGTATTCGTATTTAATAGTGTTGTGTGAAATTTGTGTTATTAGTTAGCACCTATTTATCATTTAAGAGAAATATTCTTATTTCATCTAATTTGTACAATATTAAGTGAAATGTTATAGTGCAATATAGATGTACTGGTTAACGTGTCGTTTTATTTCTTTTAGTGTTGTATTTATTTAAATCAATCAATCCATATATATGCACAGAGCTAACCTTTTAAACACCAAAACAGCCGTAGATCAACGGGAAATCATGTTATATACGCCCCGTGTCGGATTATCACAAGAAATGTGAGATGTAAGCGGTAATAAGCTTGATTGTTTTGTACCAAAAGTGAAATTGCTTTATTTTCTAGACGCACCTACAACTAGCGATCTGTTTATAAAACATTAATTTTTGGGAAACTTAAAGTTATATGCATAAGCATTAAAATTATAGTTGGGAGCAATGATATTAAAACAAGAAGTTGGGAGGTTATTAGCTGGAAAATCTATAGAATTCATATGGAATTTAATTTTATTTAATTTTTAAGATATTTAGTTAGATTTTTAATAAGAAATTATTATACGAAAATGTAAATAAGGTATTTATTTTTAAAATTCAAGGTGTCGTTAATAAGCCTTTGTAAATACTAAAGCCACAGATTTTTTAAGAGACTGATACATAGGTCTCTGTTTTTAAATATTCAGATCAAAATGTGTGATATTATACTCAAATGTAAATAGTCATTATTTTATTGAAAATTATCACTTAAATTAACTTAATTCTATATCGGTCTATTTGGATTAGGTTACTAATAAACTAAAAAAGGAATGGCCGGCAAAGGTGTGTTTTTTTGCGTGCGTGCAAAGGTTTAGCTCTGCGCAATGTATGATGGCGAACACCTCCGCCTGAAAGACTGGAGTGGGCGCCTAGGTGTATGCTAGCCTCGTTTTGGGCTTTTCACCGTAAACTCCACATCCTACGTCATGACCCATTTTAGGTCCATCAGTATACCAAACTACACCATTCAGCCCTCCCGGCATCTGGCCATTAAGCCATTCGTTCCTGGGGTAGGCATCATTACCTGGTACAGTTTGGTAAAGTTCCTCTCTGGTATCATGAAATCAGATAGAGAATATTTCTTCCCCAAAAACTTGCTCTACTAGAGCTCGGGAAAGCCAGGGCCTACAACCGCTAGAGCATAGTCTAAACACACTGCACTTTGCCTGAGCTCCTATATATATATGCAGTGGAGGCATGTCCAGCATATCATTCAGAGCCGCTCCTGGGCACGACGCCATGGCTCCTGTAGCAATGACACAGCGTTTAATCTGTAGACGGTCGTTTTTTGTGAAGTTTTCTTACTCCACACCACACATGCATAGGTCACAAGAGGCCTTATGATTGTGGTATACAACCAGATAGCGTTGGGACTGATGCCCCATCTGGTCCCGACAAGTCGACAGCTTATCCCTAAGGCTATTTTAGCCCTTTGGATAATATTCTCAATATGTAGGTTCCACGTAAGTTTTTGGTCATGTGTTACGCCCAAGTATTTAACCTCGGTGGAAAACTACACACCTAACACTACACCGGCCTCGCATCCGAATCTCGGAGAAGCTCGATGCAGGGGTTTTTTACAGAGTTTCCTTCTCTGGTGTGGTGTGTTGTGTCTGTATGATCAGTGCTTCTGTCTAGTGTCATTGAGTGAATGCATGGTGCGTTTGTGATTTGTGAAGTGTATTGTATCTGGAAGAGTAATGCCTGTGTGTGGAATGCAAATCCAGACCCATAGGAGTGAATTTTCATGCCATTGCCCTCCCCATTTATCCGGACTTGAGACCGGCTCCTCAATGGCTATTCATAAAGGAATAACCACGGAGGAGGTAGGGTTTAAAGGAGTGTTACTGCTTGCGTCAGTATAATACTGAACAAACGAGTGAGTGAAGAAAATCAGGTCCTGTTTTTTGTAAGAGTCGATACAGATAGTCGTTTTAGGTTGTTTCATGAATAATGGCTAAAATCAAAATCATTACTTTTTTAACTTAGGTCCCTTTAATTCTAAACTTTTCTAAAGGAGCGACAACTTAGCTAAACAGCTGCTAAAGGAAAATAAGGCGACGAAAAGAATAGCATGTTTTAATTTGTGATGACTCCTGCCCCTTTTAATAAACAACAATGTTGTTAGTATACCACGACATTGTCTCCGATAAGTTCTTAGTTACTGTGCATTAAATTTTACTGACGTGACCAGTAATAGACATGCCCTTTTTAGTAATTCTAACCTAAGCGGGACTAAGGAAAAGAAAAAAACATTTTTTGTACGATTTATTACAGTAACACAGTCTTACAAAACAAAAATGATGACAACAAAATGAGCACTAATGATGGTAACTTCAAGGTATCATTTATATAGAAAACATCACAATTTTGTCGAAGTCATAAGAATTAAGTATAGCTCCAAGAATTAAAAAACTTTCGAGTAGTGGCACGTAACATGGCGTCGAAATGGACTTAAGCAATGTTACACTTGCAAACCTTACATCAACTGATTCAAAACAAATTCAATATATTACCTATCTTTTGGAAACAAAACTTAAAACTGCACTCAGCACCAATGAAACTTAATTGTTAAATAATTCTAACATAAGTTAAGATTTTTACAGATATTTTCTACAAAAGATTGTATATACTTTCCACATTGAGTTTATAATACAATAAAAAATGTACGTAATGTTGTTATAATTCATTGGACATGGTGATAAATAAAATGCAATTCATAAGAGACACCAAAATAAAACAAATGCATTTAAATCCATTGTTAAAACTTTTAATGCTATTAAGCATCACATTGTTTTTAATACTACAGCAGGCACTATAGCGGTGGTTTACAACTACTTTCTCTAATTGTGTAGTAAACTATAGCTTGTTTTATCGTATTAAATATAATTCTAGGTAAATTATAATACAATACTTTTGTATAAATTTACAGAACATTATGTCATAGAAAATAAATAAAAGCTTTTTATGTAGTTACATCCCCAATTAAAATATGTATGTATAACAGTAACTCAGCATTTCGTCAATGAAGCCTTCAGTCTTTCGTCCTTTGATCCTGCAAGGAAACATTTTAAAATATTAATTAATCTTCGTAAACAATTCATGTAGCATTTTAGTTTACTAAAATATTACAATGCATTTTATAGGTATAGAGAAAAAGTGGGAGGCCTTTTCTCCATCCAAGTTTTATTGTCTATTTTAGGATACTGTAGCAATGATTTTTTTAATCAAAACAGGTCAGTGGTTGGGCTGCAGGTAGGCGGCGGCGGAGGCCAGGTCGCGGCGCAGCCAGTCCGCGTTGAGGCGGACGGTCTCTACATACCGGGGTCAGTGGTAGGGCTGTAGGTAGGCGGCGGCGGAGGCCAGGTCGCGGCGCAGCCAGTCCGCGTTGAGGCGGACGGTCTCTACATACCGGGGTCAGTGGTAGGGCTGTAGGTAGGCGGCGGCGGAGGCCAGGTCGCGGCGCAGCCAGTCCGCGTTGAGGCGGACGGTCTCTACATACCGGGGTCAGTGGTAGGGCTGTAGGTAGGCGGCGGCGGAGGCCAGGTCGCGGCGCAGCCAGTCCGCGTTGAGGCGGACGGTCTCTACATACCGGGGTCAGTGGTAGGGCTGTAGGTAGGCGGCGGCGGAGGCCAGGTCGCGGCGCAGCCAGGCCGCGTTGAGGCGGACGGTCTCTACATACCGGGGTCAGTGGTAGGGCTGTAGGTAGGCGGCGGCGGAGGCCAGGTCGCGGCGCAGCCAGTCCGCGTTGAGGCGGACGGTCTCTACATACCGGGGTCAGTGGTAGGGCTGTAGGTAGGCGGCGGCGGAGGCCAGGTCGCGGCGCAGCCAGTCCGCGTTGAGGCGGACGGTCTCTACATACCGGGGTCAGTGGTAGGGCTGTAGGTAGGCGGCGGCGGAGGCCAGGTCGCGGCGCAGCCAGTCCGCGTTGAGGCGGACGGTCTCTACATACCGGGGTCAGTGGTAGGGCTGTAGGTAGGCGGCGGCGGAGGCCACGTCGCGGCGCAGCCAGGCCGCTTTGAGGCGGACGGTCTCTACATACCGGGGTCAGTGGTAGGGCTGTAGGTAGGCGGCGGCGGAGGCCACGTCGCGGCGCAGCCAGGCCGCTTTGAGGCGGACGGTCTCTACATACCGGGGTCAGTGGTAGGGCTGTAGGTAGGCGGCGGCGGAGGCCAGGTCGCGGCGCAGCCAGGCCGCGTTGAGGCGGACGGTCTCTACATACCGGGGTCAGTGGTAGGGCTGTAGGTAGGCGGCGGCGGACGCCAGGTCGCGGCGCAGCCAGGCCGCGTTGAGGCGGACGGTCTCTACATACCGGGGTCAGTGGTAGGGCTGTAGGTAGGCGGCGGCGGAGGCCAGGTCGCGGCGCAGCCAGGCCGCGTTGAGGCGGACGGTCTCTACATACCGGGGTCAGTGGTAGGGCTGTAGGTAGGCGGCGGCGGAGGCCAGGTCGCGGCGCAGCCAGGCCGCGTTGAGGCGGACGGTCTCTACATACCGGGGTCAGTGGTAGGGCTGTAGGTAGGCGGCGGCGGAGGCCAGGTCGCGGCGCAGCCAGGCCGCGTTGAGGCGGACGGTCTCTACATACCGGGGTCAGTGGTAGGGCTGTAGGTAGGCGGCGGCGGAGGCCAGGTCGCGGCGCAGCCAGGCCGCGTTGAGGCGGACGGTCTCTACATACCGGGGTCAGTGGTAGGGCTGTAGGTAGGCGGCGGCGGAGGCCAGGTCGCGGCGCAGCCAGGCCGCGTTGAGGCGGACGGTCTCCAGCGCCTGCTGCACGGAGCGCTCAGTGCCGGGTGAGCGGTGCGTGCGGAAGAACTCCTCGATCTCCAGCGCGCTTGCCTCCGACGCGAAGTTCTCCGTCGTGGACTTCACTAGCCGTGCTAGAAGGAATCCACCCTACGAAAATAAAACACAATTACTCAATCACCCAGCTCTTTCAGGCTGATTAAATTTAATAAAAATGGCCAATAGACATAAATGTTAAAATTTTAATAAATACTAATGTAATTTGTATCAGTTCACTGACATCCTATAAACCTGAAGGTTACAAATGAAGAAAAACAAATTGTTGAACGTTATAATATAATATATACTCCAAAAAACCATATTCACATTTAAGGTGTGAAGTTATAATGCAGCAGACGATTTGTATATATATATCGTATTTATGTAAAAATTACCTGATAGCGGTCCATGAATTCTTGCCAATGGTCCTTGAAGAACTGCCATGCGAGGTCTCTTCCGTCTCTGCTCACCGCCACTGACACTATTACGAATACTGTGTCTTGTGACCTCACTTCATCCTAAAATAATAACGATTTATTTTACAAGGACTATCACGAGGTAAGGTGTATTTTCGAGTTATTGATTTATGTACCAGCTATGACCGTACATTCTTCAGAATCAGCAGTATACGCTGCATTGATGCAATTTAGTCAGTGCGTTAATAAAGCCTAAAGAAAACGGTCACGCTCGCATGTAATCTATCATTTATCATAATTTTCTAACAGTTTAGAACTATCACATTGATTCCTTTGGAAATAAATCTATTTATTAATATACACGTGTGGACTATCATTTCTATCATTCAGTTATTGTATTGGGTTCTGTTTCAGCCCAAACATATTTGTGGTCCTTCGAGCCGGATTGTATTGAATAAAGTTTGTGGCACAAATGCAGTGTTGTGAAATAAAAGAATAGTGCAAAAACATGTTTTTTCAGGTTACCCCAAAACTTCATATGAATCATTCTAATAAAGTAGCCATTGCTTTACTGATATTTAAGTAAAACAATGACTGTCTTTACTGACTGATTACTGACGTCGAACTGATTTTGACCATAATTATGTCGCCCAAATTCAACAAATTTAATTTTCCTTCAGTTGAAAAATATCTTAGTTTTCCAGAACAGTACTCACCGAGATGGCGAAGTCGAGGACGCGCTTGAGCAAGGCGGGGTCGCGCACGGCGCCCAGAGCGCGCGAGATGCGGTCCTTCTCCTCGTGCAGGTCGGCGGCGCGGTACAGGCGCAGGAAGCGCTCGAACGTGCGCTCGTCCGCGCCCGCCAGCACCGCGCGGTAGCACGCCGAGCGCAGGTCCGCCGCCAGCGCGCACGCCCCCGCGCTGTGCTGCTCGAATCTGACAACAAACGATTTCATGAACTTCGTTTCATTTTTAAATGGCATCGCAGACTCTGAGCATATTGCCAGAGTCAAGTATAATTTTTGCATCACTTAATAGTCACAGAAAAAATCAGTAAGTCGTCAGTATATCCAGTCAGTCTAGTCTCAGATGTTCAAGTATCAATCAGATGGCATTTTGTTTGTTATAGGTTAATTACATTGCATGAGTGTTGTGAAATAAAATAACAATGTGAAAACATATTTTTTCAGCTTGCCTCCAAAAATCCGTTGGTCACGTTTTAGTGTAGCAATTGTTTTAATTGAATGTTTGACTAACTTTACTGATTGATTACTGACAACTAACTTTACCTACTATTACTGGTCCAGTTTCAATGAAAATTGCAAAAAAGTGATGCATATTCTATACTTGAAACTTTATGTCATCCTATATCTATGTAAGATATAAATATTATGCAACAATTAAAAAAAATCCATTGATTTAGGCCCCTATCGCACCAGGGCTTTACAAGCGTTGGCGTTGACACTGTGCAAGGTTCTCACTTGTGGTTTTAAAATTGTTTATGCATACAGGAGATACAAAAATATTGTCCACTGCTTCCTTTTCCTGAATATGAATTGAACAACAAATTACAATACTTCACTGCAATCTGCAATGTCAATGTGAACGTTATAGGGGCTAGTTATTTTCCCTAAGTAAAATATGACATCTAGAAATATGAAACATCTATACTTACAATGAACTAAGGTAAACTATGGTAAACACAGAGGAATATAAATTCGAAAACAATAGATGATTTAACCTTTGACCGACACATGACATTCCCTCATGCCATCATAAAAATTACCGTCTACGACACATGGCATTAGGTAATGCCATCTCGACCTCGCGCTGTTTTCGGCTCTATAGTTTTAAAAATAAGTCTCTATTTAGTCTGGCGTATTTTTAAATTCATAGAGGAATAAATTCTCCGTTCATTCGGTCATTTATTATCTGTAGGTTGGTAGTGAAATAAAAAGAAATCTCTGTTGCAAAATCGACACTCCTTCAGTCGTCAAATTTGCTTGGTAATACTCAGTGACAGTTTGTGCTAGTGCCGGTTTTTTCCTGATTTATGTGGATTTTTCTACTGAAAACGTAAGTAAAGTGTTATAATTATTTCATTTATAGTGTTTTTAGTAATAACAAATATCCAGAAGTTTGATGCGCGTCATAATTTTTGGTAAAATAGGTTTTCAAAATGAAGTGGAATTGCGCGGCGCCACAACAATGGCGCTGTTTTGGTTTTAGCTCAATTATTACACAATTTAGTGGTTAAAAACGATTACTGTCATACATATGTAGAAAGGTTATTTTATAAGGAATCCGTTTCTGTATCTTTTGCTATATTTTATCATTGTTATACAAATGAATCAAGATCAATTCTGTGTGTGAATTTTGCGCATTGAAGTTATATTTTTTTCTGCTATTATTACGTTACAAAACCATGACAATCACTAATAGTATAAAGATAATTTATCAGGGAATCTATATTTTTTATTTATATTATTCGATTAGTAATTAGTTTTCTTTATAATTTGATTATAAAATCAAACGAATACAGACTTTACCCTGCATCCGTCGACGCCTTATGGAGTACGCAATAAGGTTAATTTTACAATAAGTAATGCGCACTGACAAACTCTGTTGCTTGCGTGTTTGCTTGCGTGATTTGAAAAGTAATGAAAAAAAATTTCATTACTTTTCTTGGCATTTTTACGTCTATTAGTGTATGAAAAGTGTCAATGAAAATTATATTGCAGGAAAGGCAATTTCTTATTCTTTATGAGTGTGCCCCCTGATTTTAATTAGATTAATTATAAAATTCGTTAAATGAATTTTAACGTGACCTCGTTTTTTTTCCTATTTTTTTCCGACTTTTCGTTTATCATCTTCTACACAGTATATTTTTCATTCAATGAACCTGAAAAAAATAAACAACGTTTTGAGATACTTTACCTAAAGAATAAAGGAATAACTAAATGAATACGACTAATACTATCATTGCAATTAAATTTTCAATACACCGTCATGTGCAGTTTATAACGGCGCGCGAAAAAAACATTACGTAACTTCAACCTCAGATTTGTTAAATTTTTCGTATGAACACATACTTGTATTATACTTTATTAGAAAGGTATTTTCATGTAGATTCTGAATATATAAATAATGTGCCACATTTTTTCTTTGATTATATGTTACATTCGTTTTATACCAAGCGGAACAACAATCTAAACATGCGGACTCTTTGTTTGGCTTTGAACGATGATTATAAAAACAAAACACACTGTACAAGTACTAAATAGCTATTAGATGTAAGCTTGTTTCATTCCCTTTCGAGAAATGTAACTGGAGTCGTTGTAAGTGTAAACATCTGGTCGCACGAACATAAATAACACTCGTAGTGCGTTTCGCGGCAAAAAATCTCTAGACCCCGTGTCGACAGCGGGTTTTGGCGCGTAAGCGGCCGTGTCGCGGAAAGGTTAATAAATGAAAACAATAGATGATTCAATAAATTAATGATAAGTATACCTATTCTTAGCCTCCTCAATAGTTTCAGGGTCCTCGAAAGTGATCATCTTGTTGAGTACCAAGCTGCGCAGTAGGGTATCAAGATGGCTTTCATTGGGCTCTGCGTCCCAGCCCAGGCGACGGGTCACATTGGCGAAGAGCTTGCGGCCGAAGTTCTTGAGCGGCTTGTCCAGCGGCGTGTGGGAGAACAGCGCCGTCAACTTCGACATGCAGTTTGATATTGACGACCACACTGTGAAGTTTGTCTCGTTTGTGAATGCCTCCATCAGTTTGAGGGACTGTAACAATTATTGGAAACATTTTACAACAATACACTGTAGTGTGTGTGCCTAAGGCATTATATGCACTACAATATAAGCTAGGCTAAGATCTAGATTAGTTTCATTAACACCAAGCCTGCAACGTCACAGCCTATATGTGTGCCTAAGGCACTACAAATATTCTTTTGGAATATGAGAACTTAATAAAAAATCTTATCCCACTGGCGTTTTACAAAGCTTTGGCGTTGATGCTGCACAAACGCGACGTTGACGCGCGTCAACGCAACGTCGACGTCGCGGTTTTAAGGAAACTGGTACAATCATTCCAGAGTGGGACTCTGTCCGTATGCGAAGGGGCGGTGCTACGGCCAACGTGGTGGTGGTGGACAAAGATATGTCAGACAGTGAAATCCACTTGACCAAAGACAAGAACAGTATCAGGCTCGATAAGAAACTGCCTCCTACTGGATCAAGCTGCTTAAATAAAAATATACGTACTTGCCGCCAAACTGCTCGTCCGTTTCGGAACCCCTTAAATGTTAGCATATAAAGTCAACTTTATGGAATGGGCAGGTAGGTATTCAAAATACCTCAGCGGTCTGGCAATGGCCTGCCTGCACTAGCGCGAAGCAATCGTCGAGCAGGCCGAGGCGGTCGAGCGGCGGCAGCGACCCGTCGCGCACCGCCTGCACCAGCTGCTCCATCATGGACGCCGGGTACCGCGTGCGGTAGTACCCCACCTGCCATAAAAAAAGTAATTCATTTGTTTCATTCTCATAGCCCCAAAACTAGGATTACCTGCATATTGGATACCATGGACACACCATAACGATTAACTATTTTGTCCTTAAAGGTATCATTGTAATATAAACACGGTTCTACTCACTCGGTTTTTCGGGATCGCCCGACTAGTGACTTCGCGGCGAGCGGCGGTAGCTCATGAATAAGGACCACGGAATGGTCCGAAACTAGTCGGGCGATCCCGAAAAACCGAGTGAGTAGAACCGTGTTTATATTACACCATGGACACAAAAACAAGAACACCAACACCTAGACCAAAAACAAATTTTAAACTCTGTTTTAATATTCTATCTCCAATGGCACAACACATTTAATAATATAAAAAACCTAGCTATGCCTCACAGTTTCATCCGCCTTGGAAAAGATAATAATAAGCATGAAATCTACTCTTTCTTTATTTATCTTTGCCTATGTAGATCATTTTTATTTGTAATCATGCTATATTCCGATTTTCATATGACGAAGGCCAGGAATCATAAAATTTCCCTACAAATTTTACCTTCCATTTTACCTCTTTAGGGGGAACTTTTGTCGATTTCACCAACAAATAATTTTTAATTGTAATCGAAAACTTATATACTTACTTTCATACTTCTAAATTCAGAAATGAGAAAATTCCATATTAAGTTCACCCCCTTATTTAAACCCCATAGGGGCTGAATTTCTAAATTTTCTTAGTAGTGTCATGAAAGGAACCCCTGTACCCAATTTCAAGTGTCTAGGTACAGTAGTTTTGGCTGTGTGTTGATATTTAATTCAGTGAGGTTTGCCTTTTATATATTATACAGATGTGATGTACAATTTATATTTCTTCCATTGTTCTATGTCTCATCATCAGGTTGTTGTTATCATTTTACACTTTTGCTTTGCAGTCTAACTTGCTGACATATACATTGCTTGAAGATAAAACTCTGTATTTCATTTACCAAATATATGATTAAGCAGACTGACATTTAATATATCTGAAACTAATTGTACAGCTAAATAGATATTAATAGGACATTCTTACAGTGCCAGGATTTAGCTTCACCCAAGAGTTCTCTGCAACAGATTCCAACACAACTTCCTGTGTTCTAGATTCTAATACTGTAGATAAAGCCACCTGAAAAAAAAATTACAATAACAAAACATAAACAAGAGTTGAAAACATAAACATTGAACAAATTTTGTCATTGAATTTACATCAGAGATTAGATAGCCAGATAGATACTAATCAGGAAGCCATGAAAAGTAGGTCAGTAACAACATGACATTCATTGTGCATCAATAAAGATTATCACATTACCCTGAAATTATTACGTTTTAGCTTTTATCTTGCAATACTGATCTTAGATTGTAAACAGAAATGATAAGACTAACCTTAGAGGGATTTTCCTGTGTTGAGATTGTAATTGGCACCATCCATAGGGTACCATCTCCTTGGCTGCCATCAGCACAGAACTTTTGCTGGGTCAATGTCAATACCCGGTCTTTGCCCCTTGTTTCCGAAGTCACCTAAGAAAGGCATACTTTACAATAAGAAAGAGCTCATAAACTTTAAATAATTTTATTTAAATGTTGTTGGTATTTTGATTAGAACCTAGAGAAAAAAGTTAAAGAAAAAGCTTGTCACAATGTTAAATGAAAACTGAGCGAAAAATAAAATTAATCCATACTAATATTATAAATTCGAAAGTAACTTTGTCTGTCTGTCTGTCTGCTACGCTTTCCCGCTTAAACTACTGAACAGATTTTAATGAAATTTAAAACACAGATAAAGTGGACCTTCTGAAAGGACATAAGATGGTTTTTATCCTATGGAAACCTTAAAAACGGGTCCACGCGGGCGAAGACCCTGACGGAAGACTAGTATTAAATAATTTTTTGCTTGTCCTTACAGCACACAACTTGTGTAAAAATAAAACAACACAATAGGTTACAATTATGTGAAACAACTGAACAAATGTTGCAGCTTAGTGATAAGGGGAAACTAATTTATACACAGTATTTCATTATTTAATAACAGCTCAGCTGGTTATCTCTTTACGAAGTAAAATATTTCAATAAAGTACTCTATCACTGGTATAAGAAAATATTTATCTAGCTAATAAGAATGAGTGTCTGTTGCTTCACTAGGAAATAACTGGACTGACTGCAATTTTCTTACAAATTTAAATTAATAAGTCACATACACATTTCTTGATATTGTTCTCTTTAGTGATATTCCTTATATAAATTCTTTCATTTGATATCATAGGGATTAATATAAAAGAACTTAGACTTAAATCAGCCACATTATGTCACTAAACAAACAAAACTTAAGTACAATCAGATGAAGATAAACATTTTGAACTGTACACCAGATTGAATTTAGATTTTTTTCATGTTTCTTTTCACAAATGTGTATAAAAATAAAAAAGAGCAAAAAATCACTTAATCTCACCTGAACCATAGGGAAGCCCATTTGCTTAGTCCATGTAGACATAACTGCTCCCACTGGTTTGTTAGACGCTTCTTCCAAAGCAGCCCATAAGTCTTCAGTAAATGTATTTTTATACTGAAAATGGTAAACATACCTAAGGACTATTTACCATCTATTTTATAAAGTTGATAGAAATTAAATATTAATATGATAAAGAAAATTTATATTTGTATATTTTTTTAATAAAAGTAATATTTACCTGGTGCCTTGTGAGATAGATATTCATTCCTTTACGAAAATCATCATCTCCAATGTATCTATGCAGCATGCGGATAACTGATGCACCCTTATTGTATGATATGTCATCAAATATTTCATCAATTTCTGAAGGGTGACCAACAGGCACTTCTATTGGATGGGAGTTTTTTAAGCAGTCCAACTCAAGTGCTCTAAAACAATTATTCTATTATCTTACTGCACAATGGAAATTAAGTTTGATGACACCAATATTAGCAGCGCAGATAAAGAAACAATCTGTAAATGGTGGACAGTCTCATGTTATCTCGCTCACACACTCGCTCCGTCTATAGTCGCACGGCGTGGTACTGAGAGAAAAAAACGACAGTCTGGATTAGCATTCACGCTGTCTCGATGCGCTCCGTTTTGATAAATTCTATTTTGTTGCTACTGTTTATTTGTTGTTTTTGTTAAGTTTTTGTTTAGTGCGAAGGGACAAGTGGTGGTGGTGAGGCCGGTCTTAGTGTTTAATTTTGAATTATCATCATCACTTTCATCATTATCAGCCCTTATTTAAAATTATGTATTGATTAAATTTGGATAAGATAAAAAAAATATTTTTATTTGCCCTATTTAATCCGCCCGTCCGCATGTTAGTTAAGTCCAGAGATAAAATGATCTTTTTTTTATTGTTTTTAATAAGCATTTTTTAAAATTAATACTTATAACATAACATATTAAAAATCTATCAAAATTAAATAGCGGCTAGTACAATTCCTAAAATATTTTCAAAATTAATTAATTTTTACGACCTTTTTTGCTGATGCTTCTACAATTAGCCACCGCCACTTACAGATTGTTTCTTTATCTGCGCGGGATATACTCTATTTGCACAAACTTTTATTGGCAGCCCAATAAAATGGTAAGAATTTACTAGTTATTCATTAAATTTGCTGAGCATACCCATAATTTATTTGGTTGGAGGACTTTAAAATTTGCATATTCATATTGGCAATGCCCCAAATTTGTTCATGATGACATTGCTGTTTTGTGTGTATACAAAAGTTTTGAGAGTTAAATGAATGTGAACATTACTTTTAGAAAATAATTAATTACACTGTAGCTACACTACTTCATTTCTGATAAGGGTATTATACCAGGCAACATATATTTTGTCCACACAGATATGTTATGGCATTACTGATAAAATATATTGATTCATGTTACTCATATAATTTCATAAACAGAACTGATAGGAAGCTATACTCTAGTGCCTGAACATTTTAAGACTGAATGACAATATAATGAGGAGTCATAGAATTTACATACAAAATATAATTAATTTACATTGACTGCATTGTAGTATAAACTACACTTACCTAATATAGGTTTCAGTAACAAATTGTGTCCATATGTCATATTCTGGAAATAGATGGTTGACACAAAGAAACTCAACAAAGGAAGCATAGCCTTCATTAAGCCAAAGGTGTGTCCACCACTCCATAGTAACAAGGTTCCCAAACCACTGGTGTGCCAGCTCATGGCCCACTACCAAGGCAATCCACTGTCTTCTGACTGCAGATGTATGTTCCTCATCCACCAGTAGACATGTCTCCCTATAAGTTACAAGGCCCCAGTTTTCCATTGCTCCAGCAGAAAAGTCTGCT
Organism: Pyrgus malvae; assembly: GCA_911387765.1. NCBI lineage: Eukaryota > Metazoa > Arthropoda > Insecta > Lepidoptera > Hesperiidae > Pyrgus > Pyrgus malvae. The sequence continues at coordinate 15,211,955 of OU426960.1, forward strand.
ATAGCTATTAAATCTATTTTTGGCAAAGGATATGCAATATCAAAGTACTCTTTATAATATGGGAGGACTCTAGCTGCCACCTCTAGAGCGAATAATCCCTGTTTGCTTTTACCAACAGGAGTATATACTCTTACTAAAACTCCATCTCGAGACGTCTTTTCCACATAATCATATTCACCTACCACTACAGCCACAAGATATGTGGACATTATGGGAGTTGTATCAAATTGTATAACCTTTACATCCTTGTCTATCCTTTCTTCCTTTACTGGCATATTAGAGAGTGCAACCCTGTCAGCAGGCACCTCTAAGGTAATATCGAAGGTAGCCTTGATTGCAGGTTCATCCCAGCATGGGAAGCAGCGGCGCGCGTCTGTAGCTTCGAACTGAGTGACGGCAGCATAGCGTTCTTCGCCGGCTGGAGTGAGGTATTTGCTACGGTACAATCCCTTCATCTTGTCGTTGATCTCGCCAGTGAACTCACAGTACAGCGTGGCGCTGCCCTCGGGCAGCCGTTCGCCGAATCTGATGACAGCAGTCTCGTCGGAAGCCACCAGCTGCACCTCCTCCGGGCTGACGTTCCGAATCGATCCTCCGTCTTCATATTCAAGTTTAACGCTCGACAATTCCAAATCTAAGCAATTCAGCACTATCTCTTTGGTAGAACTGACGATCTGAAAGTGAATGCGATGTCTAAGCGTCACATGGAAACAAGATATTTGCAACAACGGTGATGAAATCTCCTCTTACCGATACTTTCACCCTTGTTTTTCCCGTAAAAGTAAATTTTTCCAGATTAGGAATCAAATGCAGTTCGTAATGTTCAGGCACAACATTTTTTGGAAGTCGTTGAAACTGTTTATTTTCTGGCATTGTCACTTTTTTTTTCACGATCGTAAATGTGGGACGCACAACAGAGAAATACCGTAATGACCGAGTGACAGAGTGAACTCGCGCAACAACCGCACCCGCACCGCTGATAGGAGCCCCCCTCGTGCGTCGCAGTGGCCCCCACTCCGAATAACGGTATTCGCTACGTAACAATTTGTAATGGCGAGGGCAACTTAAACTATTACGACAGCAACTTTGAAAAGGAATTGAAATCGAGTATTGTAAACAACGTAAAAATTGAAGCGTCATGGAAATAAAATGTACTTTTTAATGCGTGTGGCTGAGCGGTGAGCCTGCCTCTTGCCTACCATACCATAGAGAAATTAAACAAACAAACACTATCAGTGTTGCCAACTGCTATGTAAGAAATGCGCTAAACCATCCTGGAAAATGCACTAGATTTGTGCTAATTTTGATAAAAGAGCACCAAACAAATAAAATTAATCAAAATATTTAAAAAAAAGAACTCCACTTTCCACGAAAACAGCTATATTTGTTACGCTAAATAGATATTTAATTAGAGGTGCGTTGAGCGTTCTGAAAATCGGCAATAGATGCCTGACAGCAGAATTTTATTAAATTTTCAAATCAAGGTACGAATAATGGGGCGATTACATTGGCCAACATGCAAAGCCCGATTTTTCATACATTGCTGGTTTTCTGAGTACATTGTAATAAAAGACTCAAGATAACCGGCAATGTATTCCAAATTGGTCCCTGGATGTTGGCCAATGTAATCGCCCCTTAAGATATGCTACTGTCAGGTAATAATTAACTGTGTTTTAGAACGCGCCACTGATTGGTTTTTACCAACGTGATAAATTGCCGACTTATAAAAATGCACTAGTTAGGGCACTAGGCACTGTTATGGAATTTTGAGCGCTAAAACATCAAGAAATGCACTAGATCTAGTGCTGAAAGCACTAAGTTGGCAACATTGAACACTATTGCCTACATTAGTATCAAATTATTAAATTAAAGTTTATTTTTGAATGTCAATTTCAGTCAGAAGTCAATATAAACTAGGTTGAAGTAGGTTGCATTTGCATAAAGAAATTAAACACTACGTTATAGAAGGTTGTAATTTGATTTCAGTTATTATTTTTGCTATTAATCCATATTCCATAGATATAATATGACTGACTGATTGACTTGACCATATACAATATTAATCTATGGACTTGACTAGTTAAAAAATCCATAGATTTATTATGACTTTGAAGACTTTGACTCCGTCAAGATAAGTCAGTGGTCAAGTCAAGATAGATAGATGCAATACAAAAAAGGAAGAACATGCGTTAGTTAGAGCAAGATAGATATGCAAGACCGAGCCGACCATTCGTCGCCAATGTCGCCATTCAACTCTCCCGTGGGTGGAGTATAGTATAGTATTCTTTGATTCAACTGCATGCAGAGCAGACATTGGTTCTGCTCTGCTTCTGACTTCTGACAGTCTACAGCTACGTTGGAGGCCAAACGTTTGAGATAGTATGTTGTATGTGAACGAAATCGCGGACAAGTACTAGTAAATAATAAAATGTACCTCAGATATTTACACTGTACGTAAGGCACATTCTTTGTCTTTTCTTTTTAAAATCGAAAGTTACAAAATGGTCCGCGTAAATTATGCTTGTTCGTTTAGGAGCCCGTGTTGCATGTTTTCCACAAGCTTGGATCCAGGCAGTTAGCGATTCAGATTTTTTTGGGATTCTAAAAAGTAAAAACTATTAACAAACTATTAAAAAACGATATCGATATTTGCGCTACAACACTAGTGTTGTCTGGTAGCATCTGGCAGCCCTGGCAAGGCAATGAGTAACGAATCCCCCTTACGGAAGGGGATTGAAATACCTACAAAAAAAACGTGCCATACTACACTCGACTGTAATTAGCAATGGCGGATTCGACTAGAGCTGTTTCTGTTCGGTCGATAAACATTATCGATAGTTCCATTCTTGTTACAAATAGGTACAATGGAAGTGATCATCTATCCTAGGGCTTGAATATCGGTTTGTAGGTAAATCAACAAATTATAATAATATAATATAAAATATAAAAATTATACTTTCATTCAAACCATCAGTAACTCCGAGGTGTGATTAAAACGATGGGCTAACACGTTAAACATAGTTAAAATTTAACTAATGCCACGTCATACTAACGTCAGAGTTTATAATATTATGCAAAAAATCACGAATAATTCTCATGATCTTGTACGGTCTGATGTTTTGTATGTCTGCTGGTATGTTATGTCCTTTTTTATCAAGCTTGTGTTAGTAGGGCACAAAATAAAATATCCAAGATATTGATAATCATATTTATTTTACTTTATTCAACATTTCCTTTATTTTAAAAAACAAATATGTACCTAATAGATAATAAAACATAATAGGGAGGTATATCTGCGTAAGCTTAAGGTACCTATTATAAATTATCTGGACTCCTGAAGACCTCTGGTCATTAACAATTCGTATAAAGGTAGGGACCATACAAGGGACTAAGACGAATGTCCTTTAATAGAAAGCAAAATTTAATTCAAATATCTACCAGAAATAAAAATGGACAGAGTTTCTGCATTTTTATTGACAAGCAGAATGACACATAATAATTGTTGGGGATGGCTTATATAGAGTTGACCCTCTCCTTATTAGCTACGGCTTGGCTAGGTTGAATGGAGACGTCAGTATGGCATGGTGGCAAGGCTCCGATTGGCTAGCTGGCTGACGCGTTCGGTACATTCGGCCATCCTGGAATAATTGCTCCCGCAATGGGAACAGACCGTAATGGTTAGCATCTGGAACAACAGATCATTATGGCTCTTAACTTAAGGCTGGCTGACTCATGACTGGCTGAAATACATTTTAAATATAATAAGATGTCTTTAAATAGATAGTCTTATCAGAACTCTGAAAAACAGGGCGCTATCCAAGTCCCCTAACTCGCACTGGACCAGCTTGGTAGAGTATATGGCATGTACATTCTCTAGTCAGGAGAGACCAGTGTCCAACAGTATAACATATAAACCATAGTAGGTATATGAGTAGATTGATTTATATCTACTATGTATAGCTATCCTAAGTAGGCGGCGTGGTGTTAAGCGATTACCGTCGCATATGGACACGGGCAACCCTAGCTCGCTCGCTTAACACAACGCCTATACATATATACGCACACACATATAACAATAAAGAATGCACTTCCGGCTAACGTGGGAGACTCAAAATCCATCGACATTTTCAAGAAGCGTGTTAAAGAGTTTCACTTCCGTTCCTCCTATTTGTAATATTTATCTGTTATTCTGTTGCACTATCCTATCGTTTTGTTTAATTTATTTATTTGTATTTATTATTTATCATATCCTTGTTGACATATAATCCTGCCTTTCCAATTTATTTATATTATACTTCATATCTCGTACGTATTTATTTTAACATATCCTATCTTCCGTGTTTAAAGTCCGGTACACACTAAGTTTGCCTCTCTGTTTGAACTCTCCTTCATGCGGGTCCGCTGGAAGAGATTCCTATTTAGGGATAAGTGGTACCCCTGTACTCTTTTTTCTTTAATTAATATTCTTTGTGAATTGTGTGTGTGTACAGAAATAAATTAAAAAAAAATGTATAACAACAGTCATATATATGTGAACAATAAATTGTTGAGTAATTAAAACAGTACACATCTTTCTTACCAATAAAGTTTGAGATGGTAGGCCTTCATCACAATACATAGTACATACTATATTCATTGTTCTGTTAAAACATGAATCATCAAATTGAAGGGAACAAACATATACATGTTTCCTTGTAGTGTTTATATTTTCAGACTCTTCAATCACTGGTAACCTAAAACAAAATACAGATAATGTTAGTTAAGAGAGGAATGCCCAGCAGTGGGACATAAACAGAGGTTTAAATAAATGTTAATTTGCTAATACAACTAATTTTTCCAGTTATACAATTGTGATAAAAACCCGGTATGTCCTTTACCCTTTAACTTGTGTATGATAATTTTATCGATATGGGAGCAATCAATACCGCAACACTATTTTCATACAAATGTTTTTATAAAATTTTATAGTGAAATAATCGAAAATATAATATGAAAATGAAAGGAAACGTGATCCAATATCTTTACTTAAGACTTTTAGCAAACATTCCATTTGTAAATTTGTAGAAATCAGGGATATTTCGATGAAATATGCAGTACGTACCGGTGTAATGTTACATGATGCTGTTATTCCCTCTTCTGCCACCGCACCCAATTAAACTGCACTTTGGCATCTTCTTTTACACCACTTTACCTTTCTCAATAAAGGATTTGCTAAAAATAACACGAATAACGAAGAAATTCTAAAAAAACTATCCGCCATCTATCCGCAACAAAGCTCACTGACAGCTCAAGTACCTACCACATGAAAGTGTAATAAAAAATTGCGAATCGGCCGCAAATAGGCATAAATAGGTATTACCATGACGTTACAGAAAAATGTTGCCAAAATTAGCACGTTCAACATTAGTGTAATCTCTTATCGCATGAGTAGATAAACATAAGTGAGAAAGGAACAGAAATATGTTTATAAGTTCTTCATCGGATTATGATACAAAAGTATAAGCTACGCTTTATATAGACAACTATTTCAAATCCATAGGGCTATAGGCATAAGAATAAATAATACTACGCTATAGGCATAAGAATAAACTATAGGCTTAAGCTATAGGTATCATTATCAAAGTGGCAGGGGGGATTCGTTACTCATTGAGAGGAAGGAATGAGATGGACAGATGACAATTTTTTTATCTGTATTATTGGTACATAATGCTTAGTAGCATAGTAGGGATAATGAGAAAAAATATCGATGTATATTGTATCGATATTTTTCAAATGTTTCGATATATTGACAAAAATATATCGATATTTTTTGCGCAATAAGCCATTATCTATAATTATTTTGAAAATTTTCGAAGTTGGAAAGTAAATACACATCTTGCTGTCTGTTTTGACATCAGTTTTATTATTTTATAAAATGGCTTCATAAATTCTAAGCACATAAATTTATAATTAATTAATTGTGATGACGACTTAGGTATTTCTCGGCTTTGGAAGCCAAGCACAATTCAGCATTAGCAACACAACAAGAAATATATTATTTAAACCAGTATTTGTCTGATATTGAAATCAAGAGCGTTCTTTGTTTGATGTGCTCCCCTACAGCATATCATTCGTCACAGCAAAATTCACCACTGAAGCTACCCTTTCACGTGATGAATTTTTGTTTGTGTTTGAAGCAAAGGAAACTAAACCTTACCTACTTTACCTACCTACTCTTCTAAATTTATGAAATCAGATTGGTCGAATACATGATGTGACGCATGACACACAGGAGTTCACAGGAGAGCTTTAAAAAATATATCGATTATGATACGAATTTGATATCCGAAAATAAATATCGAATCGAATCGCTGATCTATATAGATTATTTTCTGAAAAAATATCGATATTTTGATTTGTCATTTTTTTTTGCCCAAGCCTATCTAGTCTCAGTCCTCCCTCAGACTTGGACCGATGATATTTTTTAAAATATCGGATTTTCGATATATCGATATTTTTAAATATATCAATATCGGAGTTCGATATATCGGCTTTATTTTAAAAAAAAATCGTAAGTCAGCTCAAAAATGATTACATAATTTATAGTCCAGTATATTTATTAAACAAATTAAATTATGAATGTATATAAGTGTTAGGTTATTTATGTATACCAATTTTTTCAGTAAGAGTTCTTAAAATTAGTATTTGTTTTATATGTTCAACTGTTTGGCCACTACGATTGTTAGGCACTAAAATATTGATTGTAGAAGCAACTCGTTCAGATGCTACAGATGTAGCAGAATAAATTAAATATTTATCAGTTCTGATAGGACAGGACTAAATACAATATGTCGATTTCGACTTCCCGCCAAAATTCTTTAATACTAAACATGCTAAGCTGTGAACGCTGATAGCGACAACAAACAACATTTGAAAATTTTTATAATTTATTTTATTACAAAATAATTAAAAATAATTAAAACAAAAATTTTCAAGTGTAGAAAATTTTAAAAATTATACCTGGAATTTTTAAAAATAGTTTTTAACTCTAAATTATTAATTTAAAAAATCAAATATTATTGAAAGTCGGTATACTTGGCTGCAACCCTTTTTGCGTCACACTGCTGGGCACGGGTCTCTCCCCATGATTAGGGAGGCCTGGAGCTTACTCCACCACGGTGCTCCAATGCGGGTCGGTTAACTTAATTTTCATAAATAAAATACGATAGAATAAGTTTACGACGATTTTGAAGATTAAATAAATTACGAAAAAGATCAAAAATAAAAATTTATTTAAAAAAATATAGGCCATCGATATTGACATTTCAATATATCGTCCAGAAAAATATTAGTAATAAATATCGATATTTCGAAATAATAATATCGATATATCGATATTTTATCAACAGTCCTACCTACCTCAGTCAGACCCATTACAAAAAAAATTGTGGTGGGATGCAATATCGTTCCAAAAACATCGATGTTTGAAATTACAAACATCGATGTTGAAAAATATCGGTAAAAAAATACGATACATCGATGTTTTTTCGATACTACTATGCTAAATGAATGTAAAATGTCATTTGAGTAATAAATGAACTCCATAGATGTTAAATAAACATCGATGTTTAGCTAAAAAACATCGATGTTTTGAGTTTAACATCGATGTGTCCTCGATATCATCGACACATCGATGTTATTAGAATAAAACATATAAACGTCAATTAATATTTAGGATGACATTTAGCGTGCACCAGCTTCAACTATCGAGTTGAAAAATGATAAGGTGACTTATTTTTTTTATTGAATGGAGAGGCTTGGGCTGTGCCAGCCCAGGGTACTTCAACCTATGTAGATTCTTTGTGCCCAGGTGATTACCAAATTTAACTATTTTCCACCAGATTACACTGATCGGAGTAAGCCGTAGATTCCAACGAATAGTTTGTTCTTTATTTGAATTACTCAAGAGATAAAAATAGTGTCAACTTCAATTCAACCTTCGCGTCCAAACATCTTTCTTTCCTCACTTCATTCTTCGTGAGAGTGAAGTGTTTGGAGTTGTGAGTAAACTTTAGCTGCGAAGTGTAAGCGAAATTGATTTACTATTTTTTATAAACAATGAATTTTTATTGCAACATAATATATCAATAACTTTTGCAAATTTTAACGTGCTGATAGGCGCTTCCGCAACATTTTGTTGATATTATTCCGGATAGAATGAGCTATCGCATGTATCTTTAAGGGCAGTATCGCAATTTTTCACAATTTTCAACTTATTGCTTAGACTAAAACATATAGATAAAATGTAACGTTCTATTTGTTACCGAAAACCGATGTTTATCCATCGATATACTCATCGTACATTGATACTTTTCATTCGATGCTTAGCGTTATGTCGACGATGTATCGGCGATACATCGTATTTAAAAACATCGATGTATCGTTTTCATCCCTATTGGTACCCAATCCAATCTTGCTTGTTTTCAAGGAACTTAATATGTACTATTTCAATTAATTTGATTTGTAATCGGATTAACAATTAACAATGAAAGTAACGGGACTAACGGGTTAAATTAAATTCTTGGTTAACCACTACATTAATTACAAATAAATTGATATAACGTTGCTGAAAATGAATATAATTTCGGGACACTTTTTGCTGTTGTTTGTCTTTAGTAAGTATTTTATCTTTATTATTTTTAAGAACACTCAATTTGTAGCTATTTACATTGTTTTTGTTGTATATGTGAGTAATTATGTATTCGCTTCGTCGTGATTACGTATAAAATACTAGAGGTTTTGGCATAAGTTTTGGTGAGATTACCGAACAGTACCTATTGCCTAAAATATATGAAAAAATAATCCTCGAGCAACTCTAGCACATTTTACACTGAACAACCACATAATAATCAATTTGGTTTTATATGGGGTCGCTCTACGATTTATGCGGGTGTAGAGCTCTTTAAGGATATTTTATATGGATATATATTTTATCTTTAAGGTAGCTTGGGAGGACTCACAGAATGCCATAGGCGTATTTTGTGACCTTTCTAAGGCATTTGATTGTGTCCAACATGAAACTTTAATCAGGAAACTCAGTCACTTTGGCATTAAAGATACCGCCCTTCGGCTTCTGAGATCTTATCTCAGTGATAGGACTCAGAGAATCGAAATAAATGGTAAAAGGTCGTCTGATGGGGGAGATGGTGGTTCCACAGGGCTCGATATTAGGACCGTTTCTATTTTTACTTTAAATTAACGACCTTCCTTATATGGTACAAAATGGTCATGTGATAGCATTATTCGCAGATGATACTTCTTTAATATTTAAAGATGTCAGACAAGTGTATAATTATGACGAAGTGAATAATGCTCTTTCTAAGGTTGTTAGTTGGTTCAATGTAAACAATTTATTGCTAAATAATAAAAAAACTAATTGTATTAAATTTTCACCACCAAATGTAAAACATATTGATGTAAAACTGCAGTTAAATGGTGAGGAAATCAATTTTGTTGACACAGCTGTATTTCTTGGAATAACTATTGATTCAAAACTTCAGTGGGGACCCCACATTTCCCGGTTAGCGAATAGACTTCGCTCTGCTGTTTTTGCCATTAAAAAAGTTTGCTCACTTACTGATGTTGATACAGCTAGATTAGTGTATTTCAGCTACTTTCATAGTATGTCCTATGGTATCTTGCTGTGGGAAAATGCTGCTGATATTGGCACAATATTTACCATGCAGAAGAGGGCTATTCACGCTATGTATAATTTTAGCTGTAGAGAATCTCTCAGAGAGAAATTTAAAGAGATAAATATTCTCACACTTGCATCGCAGTATATTTATGGAAACATAATGTATGTATTATAAGAATAAACCAACATTTACCACATTTAAGGATTTACATAGTTCGAACTGTGCTTCGACCAGGAATGGCCATAAGCTTGCATTCCCAAAGTGTCAGCTTCATAAAAAAGTCACTCTTTTATTGGGATGTCTGTTTCTATAATAATCCATATCTATAATAAAATTCCAGATAAAGTGCAATCCTTGCCTTTACACAAGTTTAAGAAAACTGTTAAACAAGTCCTATGCCGCAAGGCCTATTATGAAACCAAGGACTATTTGAATGATAAAAAGTCTTGGGATTAAACTTAACTCACATGAAGCTGTTTCTATGTACCATGTAATAATTTTAACATTTTTAAAATTTGTGAGCGGATGGCAGTGTGATAGCTTTGACACACATGATAGCTGTCTCATGTGCTCCTTGTCGCCCCACAGTCATGCTGCATAATAAATACCCATTGTACCTGAAAATTTATTTAAAACAGGGCTGGAGTTTTTTTCCGCCCGCTTTTTTCTCCTAGCCCATATAAGCCTTAGCACACCCAAAGCGGATGACGGTCAGCTGATGGCTGTACAACAATGACAAACATCAAGTGTATATTATTACCCAGGATGTTAATAAACTATTTCATTTCATTTTGCCCTTAGCTTCAATCAATACTGTTCACAGTCATTAGTCCATCCATGGTTCAAGTTGGGACCTGATGTTGCCCTGATGTTATGATAAAACGTGGTGAAATGCCTTTCTTGTTAACTTCTGTGTTAATTTGTTTTTTTTTTTACCTCTGTGTTAACTTCGTCTTTGGTGATTGGTGAATTGATCTTGTCGTAAAATCCATTTTTTTTAAAATGTATTCTATAGTGATTTCACAACACCTTCCATTACCTCAGTTTAGTAATTTTGTGGCTTCACCTTAACTCTTTCTCCTGCTGGCTAAGATGCAGCTACATTGAAACGCTTCACCTTTCTCATCACACTCCATGACATTTGCCGGAGGAGGTGTTATCTGGATATTTTTTATAGAAATAGAAGGCAGAACTTTGATTGAGCATTTGGCATAATCTTTATTGTTTTATTTATTAAACTGTTAGTACCTAGACGACCGAGCGTTGCTCGGATAAAAACAATTTAATTTCAAACGAAAACTCATTTGCTTAGTATTACTTAATAACGCCATCTGAAATAGCTCCTAAAAAAAATTTTTTTTCATTAAAATAAAAAATAGACACAGTATGCTTTTGATTGAGGTTTCAACCCGGGTCTCTAGTTCCGCAGTCAGCTAACGCAACCATTTGGCCAAGGAAGCTTTAATTCAATGAAAAAAAATTTCATAGAGGTCTTTCAAATTGACATTGTCATTTCTTTGAATGTCGCATTGGCGGATGGTAGGAGCCCAAGAGGGGATTTTCGTATTTACTCGAGCGCGTCAGATTTAAGATAAGATATACACCTTGCATCCTGTTGAGTACTGCCACGATTAAAAAAGACCTTCTATATAGGTATAGTATTTTTTTATCTTACTTCCGGATGTCAAAATGGTCAGATTACAATACCCTGCTACCGTTGAACCATGAAATTTAAATAATAAAAATTCAAACTCTTCAGAGTTTGCCAAAATGCTGTTTTTTTATTTTGCTGTTTTGTATACATTCATACTAAAATCATCAGATTACTGAAATATGACTTACCATGCATTTAAATTACTGAAATATGACTAAGCATGCATTTAATTTATTCTACTATTTTACCTGTACCTTTCATATAAAATTTTTTAAAACCTTTAGTCGTTCTCTCCACCGGTTTAGCGCAAAACGTCATACAATATAATCTTTTAATCTTCCTGCCACCCAACCTATAAAATGCACTTACAAGGTCCTGATGACGCTTGAGGAAATCCACAATGAGCCTCGTGGGCTCCCCCATTTGACAGCGTTTACGCCACAATATTATTAATACTCTCCAATAGATGTCAGGAAGAGTCGTATTTTTCAGTTTATTTAAATATTGATAATCACTGAAAATATTTTTATACCATTAAAACTTTCTAACAATAAACATTTTATGGAGCGATTTATCACCCCCGAAACCAGGGTACTAAATTCATCAAAATCTTTGGAGCTATTTCCGAGATTCAAAAAATATATTTAGATATATACAAGAATTGTTCGTTTAAAGGTTTGATACTTAGTAAAAAATATTTTGGCTGTAAAAATATTTTTTTGGGTGTAAACCAAATTTTTTTGGGATCAAGTCTCCTTAACGTATACCGGGATACGTAGGCCTAGAGAGTACTCCACCATGTTCCAGTTTTGCATGTTTCCAATGCAGATTAGGGGCCATCCCACTGTTGGATGTTTTCAAACAGCCCATATACTCTGCAGCAAAATTTTACTGTTATCTATAAAGAACAACTGGGACTTATGTGCCCCCTGTATGCATTTAAAAATACTTTTAAATGCAAAACCAACTATATTTAAAAATAAAGAACATATTTTTTTGTAAAATATAGTTTGTTTTTCAGGTTTATATGGTGTCTCATCATCCAGAGTATTTGAATTAAGTGACAAATTTGTGGAAATCAGTGAAGACGGAATATGGTTCGTAAAATTCTATGCGCCATGGTGTGCACATTGTCGGAGACTGGAACCAGTTTGGGCTCACGTAGCCCAAGCCTTATACAATACACCAATCAGAGTTGCTAAGGCAGACTGTACTCGTTTCACAAATATTGCTTCACACTTCCGCATAAATGTTTTTCCTACGATTATGTTGTAAGTTTTGTATATAGGCAGTATAATAGTTAATTAAAAAGAAAAAATAGTAATGTAATTTTTTATTTATTTATAGCATACAGGGTTCAACAAGACATGTATTTCAGGGTGAACGAACTAAGGATGAGATGGTAAAATTTGCAATGAGAATGGCACAACCTAGTGTCCAAAAATTATCAGAAACAGAAAGCTTTGGATTATTAAAAGAAGCCCATGATGTTTTCTTTGGATATATTGGTAAACCACAAGGGCCATTATGGGTGAGATATGAAATACTTATAGATTTTGATAATACTTGATTTTTAATGCAGTTTTTACTATTACTTTATTTCTCTCTCTCTATGTCGCAGTCGGATTGTATATTCCGCTGTATTACAGTCCGGCTAGCTATTTCCTAAAACAGGGCTGTATTGTAATGCGGCGCACTCTCGTTCAGCCGGATTGCAATTCAGCTAAATTAGCGAACGTTGTATTGTATGAGCTCTTCGCATTCGTCAAAGCGGCGTAATATCGTGCCGACCAATTGTCTGTATGTTACAGCCAAAGTAATAAGTCCGGATATTATATATTATCTAGCCATTATTTATAATATCTACTCAATTTAGATAAAGTAATAATTGACAATGAATTAATCACATTAACTAGCAATTTTATATAAAATCTTCCAAAGCTTGGATAATGTAATAAAACTCTGGCTCTGTGACATCTCCGGCGCTGCGGGAAGACCACTCCCTCCGCCCCAGCGTAAGAAAGCGAGGCACCTGCGCTCGCCTTCGCAACTTCGGCTTTTTGGTCGCCTTCAGCGACCTGCCTCAGCCGCTACGGCTCTCTTGATGCCTGGGCTTTCCTACAGCGGGCGGGGAGTGGTCTCCCTCCGCGCCTCCGGCTTTTTATATTCACTCTAGGGGTAGTACAGACAAGACCACGTGGATAGTGGGGTGCTATGATTCGGTTTGTGTATTTTTCGAATATAAATAATTATAGTCAAATGTGTTTCAGGGACATTGCTTAGCTCAAAGACACCTGCGGTCAAAAGTAGGATGGGTGGTCATTAACCAACATGTTGTGCAGTCATAAGTATGGGTGTTAATAAAGCTAAGCAGTATCGAGTGCGATCAAAGGTAGGATGGGTGGCCATTAAGAAACATCTAGTGCGGTCAAAAGTAGGATGGGTGACTTCGGCAACATCCTACGCGGTCATAAAAAGGATGGGTGTCAACAAAGCTAAGCAATGTCGAGTGCGGTCAAAAGTAGGATGGGTGGCCATTCAGCAACATCTAATGCGGTCATAAGCAGGATGGGTGTCAATAAAGCTCAGCAATGTCGAGTGTGGTCATAATCATAACTATCATAAGTAGGGTGGGTGGGGGTGGCTACGAGGCTCCATTACAATGAGGCTAAACGTGAGCCGCCATATTGTAGAACGTATCGCAATAACAATCCGGCTAATCGTGGACCCGCCACAATACAGAACGGCCCTGTTTTAGGAACCGGCTAGCTGTAATGTTATACAGCAGATTATACGATCCGACTGCGACATTATATACATAGATATAGAAGTAAACTATATAATCTTAGGTCTATTATTAATATTATGTATTATCCATATTTAATACATAATAAAAATAATTGTTAAATATATAAATATCAATTAATTATTATTTTGTAGGATATGTATGCAATTCAAGCAGCAAAATATCAACCTCATTCTTGGTTTTATTCAATGACGCATGAAATGGTAAAGAATGACTTAAATCCCAGTAATGACTCTAACATATTTGTTTGCAATGGAGGTGATATATACTATTTTGAAGGTATTTTAAATTTATTAATATTTCATTTTAATTAGATTACTAATTGCTATTTGTAGTGTCCGGCCGAACATTCGGTTTCGGCCGAGATTCGTTTAAAAATGAGTTTCGGTTTAGTTTTGGTTTCGGCGGCAAACCAGCCAAAACTGCGGGCGGAACCGGAACTGTACTCAGGGTCGGATCGGTCATGGCGCGTTGAATTCTATCCACGAAAAAGAGTTACTAAGACATTTTTCTGCGTCCACGTGCTTAATCATGTCGTGATGTATGTGTTAGCTGTTAGGGCGGTTTTCCATTAGCCGGCCCGACACCGGCAGCCGTCCACCGGCGCCGGGGCTTCCTTTTTCCACTAAGCCGGTTGTCTATGCCGGTTTACGCCCGGTGAGTGGTACAGTACTGACTAGTGATGTGCCGGATCGTCAAAAATGTATATCCGCGGACACGGATCCGCATACGGATATTTATGGTCAAGATCCGCGGATACGTACACGGATACGGATCTTTAATTTCTCACTCAATTGCTCAGATAAAATAAAAAAGTGGCCAGTTCTAAAAACTATCAGTGTTGCCCTCGTAAACGTAATTCGAATAAAAATGTCTTGCATGAATGGGCGTCAAACATTCGACAATTATTCAAAGTTGAAGAAAGTGAAAAATTATAGAATTTGTAGAGAAGGATGGATTGTAGGAAAGAAGAAGAAGAAGAAGAAAGGATTTGTAGAGAAGAAGAAGATTTGGTAGATTATGATTAGTTTAGACAAAACAAATTGGTTTGTTTAGTTAAGTTTTACATGCTATTAATAGCAGTTAATAAATAATTAATAAGAAAACATGTCGACATCCCCGACAAACATTAACGCGAGTACCGTCGTCTAATGTAATATGTATAACTACAAATAATTAATAATTGATTTTTAATAAATATTTCGAGCTTTTTTTATAAACCGAACAAAAAGGCAGACACCCGTATTATCCTCTCCGGAGATGCCGGCTACCTTTTGAAAGTTTCGCCCCGATACAAAAAAAAGGTGGAGGGCCCGACTCTGTGATTTTAAGATAAAAAAATAAAGACTGACTGATTATAACAACGTTTTCTCTCTTTTTCTCTCAAAATATGATTCTTGTGAGGAAGTTTCGGTTTCGGCCGAAACTACTGATACCATTGCCGAAGTTCGGTTTCGCTCATAAAAACCAGTTTCGGTTGGACACTACTATTTTGATATGTTTACTATTTATATTTCTGCAGCTGCTCCACATGTAGTCAATGATAAAGAAGCCTTAAACACATCCTTAGACAGATGGATAAATGCAGAAAGATTTGGTCACTTTCCAAAAATTACCAGTTCAAACTTACATCACATGATGGATACTGGGAAATACATTGTTATTGTGGTTGTAGCTGAAAATAAGCTTAGTGAAATTACACAGACCGAGCGAGATTTTAAGGAAATGGTCCAAGAAATATTCTGGTAATTATTGCCAAATTATACTACTCCTAATACTGATTTATAAATGTTCATGAATTTCTTTATGGGGAATATATTGGATTTGGCTTGAATAGAGGATTAAGATTTTTAATGTAAATTTTATTAAACATCTCATAAAGTAGGCAATGTTTACAAACAGAAACTTAACATCTAAGTTTTACTCCACAGGAAACGAAAGAATGAACTTCGAAGCCGTTTTCAATTTGGATGGATGGGGTCACCAGATATTGCAAATTCTATTGCAATGTCAGAATTGACTGTACCACATTTGTTAGTGCTTAATTCTACTACCAATCACTACCACATTCCTGATGATGACCCTGTGTTAATGACACCAGAGGCTGTCTCCATCTTCCTCGACCAAGTCCATAGTCAAATGGCTCCTGTAAGTATCATTGAATTATTTCAAATTCCTTGGAATGCTTTAATTTTACTCATTTTTTGACATTATCATTAATTTTTACAAATATTTCAGACATATGGAGGCAATAGTTTGCTTATTCGTATCAACAGATCATTTTTCGAATCTCGTACTGCATTGATTAATATGTGGCGCGGTAATCCTATTCTAACAACCCTTGTGTTTGGTTTACCACTGGGATTCTTATCTCTTATATTTTATTCCATCTGTTGTGCTGATATACTTGATGCGGATGAAGAAGACGAACCTCAAGGTAATTGCTTTTTGAACTTTCTTAATGCTATTTTCCCTATATCCTCCTGTATTTTACATTTACTGCTTGGGATGTTGACACAATGTACAAAAAAATAATAATATTCATACCTTAAAAAGGTTGCACTAAACAAAAAAGGAAAGGAAAGTAGATTAATTGATTAATGATGATGAACAATGAATTACATTTTGATATATGATTTTTTGCGCCTTTTAAATCAATAAAAAAATGAGAGGTGTCAAGGGATCATTTGTTCCAAAAAGAAAAAATGATTTATCAAAAACAATCTCCTGTTAGGTTATGGGATCCTGGTACATGAATCGAGGCTGTGAATTGTTTTGAAAGTAATGGTGGCGATTTTGCGGTACCAGGAGACACTACTCGCAAAGAGCACAAAGGCGAATGTAACAAAAAAAAAAGCAAAGAAACTACTTTACAAAATTATCATAACACCTTTATTTTATTTACAATGATTTATAAAAACATATAATAATAATAACAGTCGTCACGTCGACTATACATTAGTCACTGTATAGCCATCATACATAGACTATACATATTATGTAAATTAATGTCGTGACAACTTTTCGTAAGAATTTTTTCCGTCCAGCCCCCTTTCACAACGCGCGATAAGGAACTTCGTTCCAATAATTTAGTCAATTGACTATTTACCTATTTACCTTTAATATTGAGCTGCTTGTGGTGTCGCAATTGTTTTTCTCATACAAAATGAAAGAGGATATCACGTTTTGACAAGTCAATAAAAGTATCTCAATTGATATGACAGTCAAATACCATTATACCTATGTCATGAAATTTTATTTAATTAAGAAATGAATGTAAATAAATTATAAGATAATCCTTAAATACTAATTATACTATGTGAATCAATTTATTGGCTCTTAAAGAAATAACGATATTCCATAGAACCATTTTATTCCTACAAAGACTAACCAAGCCCCACACTTGACACAGAATTTATTAAATTGTATTGTCATCAGACCTAAAAGTGTGGTCCAATTTTTAGATAAATTTTTCAACTGGAAGTGGGTTACGTTTCAATTACTTAATTGGAAACAAATAAATAAACAGGGCAATAGCCGGAGAGCTCATGACGAATTTTGAGAACATGCTTTAGGCACGTTTGAATGATAATAATAACGTATTTTAATCTCGTGCAAATCCGACCATCGTGCTAAACCAGAGGGTTAGTGGTTATTTTGCTAATGTCCAGTATACTGCCCTGATAAGCCGAAAAGCGCTAACTCAATCAGAGTAAGTTTTGAGAAAAACGACTTTTTGTGAATGTATTTTTCCCACCTTCAAACGGGGGTTAAAACTAATATTTTTAAAACTGCTATAACTTATATAAACGTATTTTTGACCCTAGATATCACTGACATACCTAAATTATCCATAAATGGCACCATTATACCTATTTTGTGAGATACCGCTATTTTGATTAAAAAGAAAGGCTTCAAAAATTGAGATACTGCTTTTAGTCTTATTCTGCTCATAGAAAGTTCCATACAAAATGATTTTTTTTCATATTTGATGAAAATACCGAATAAATTTGTAATAAAACTTCATTAAATATTTTTTTAACAACTTTATTAAATGTAGCAGCAAATTACAAAAAAAAGTTAAAGCAATTTATTTGCTTTCTATGAAATAAAATTAATCAAAAGTTGGCAGTCCCCGCCAAAAAGACATTCTATTAGCAGGTATTAAACTGGAAAGAGTTTTTAAAATATATTTTTTTTGTTTGAGATATTCCTGCTGGTACTGTTTTTTTAGTTGGGGATGGAAGTTTGTCTAATTTAAAGAACTTTGTGCCTATAATGCTAGCCGTAATGGGTTCATTATCGAAACCAGTTCTGTACCTAATGTCAAAACTGCCTCTGTTAACTTCCACTTCAACAATGTCACTAATGTAAGGTCGTGGTGACAACCGGGAACGTTTGTATTGGGTCGTATAGTCTTGCCACTCATAAAAATCATCGATTGTAATTTTTTTGATATTTACATTTTTTCCAGCACTGTTTACAGCTTAGAGTTTACAGCTTCGCAAAAGTCATCAAAGTCATATATTTTATTTTTCATTTGCTTCATTGCCAATTCTACTCTATGGTGAAAAGAGTCTGCAGACATAAATGTATGTCCGGCTTCGAAGTATTTAACAATAATCTTTACTGCATTAATCTGATCCGAATTTACAATGTAGATTAAAAACGAAAAAATCGGTCCACGTCCAGTTTTTATTTTGAACAGAACAATTATCCACCCAAAGTACAATATTTTTCATATCCCGATAGAACATTAAAAAATGATAATACGCACTTATGATCTCATCTTTAGATCGTCCAGACAATGCTTCATGCCAAAGTAAAGGATAGATACTGGATTCTTTTGAACCTTTCCTAGCTCTAATAGGCATGAAACTTTCATTATAAACAACAATCCTGTGAGTGAAAACAGTCGACTTAAACATACCGATTCTCGGTAGCATTTTGACTTTTTGTAAGTCTGCGGAGTACACAATGGTAACAGCGTTGGTTAAGTCGGAATCAGATTGATATTGTTCTCTTGATCTCTTGGCTCTTTCTATATGACTTGCCCACCTGGTACAGCACTCACAGTCTTCCTTGAGATTGTCTTTATCATGCGTTTGGTTATATTCTGCAATATTTGAACATGTAATCAGTGATGGGCCATCGGTAGGACTGATATTATATTCACTGATGAGAATAGAGAGAGACACGCTCTATTGTGAAATGTAAGTGAGTGTAATCCTTATTACTAAAGATATTAAAGTCAATTTTAATTACCTATACTTAGGTAGGATAGCCGTATCTCAAACCTTAGCGAACTAATAATACACACATTTACTTAGCGCAAAAGCGCTAATTCCGGCACTTTTTAGAAAGATGAACTTACCGCTTATTGGCTTAAAAAATTAATTAAGTTTTTATTAACATTTTTTAATCGTTTCTAGCCTATGTCAATATAAGGCTATTTGGCTTCATAAAAACGACATGCCGTCAAATGTCTTAGTAATTTAAGGGAAAATTGAGATATAAAAAAACTTCTTAGTGGTTTATTTTAATGTTTTAAATTAGATATCGCTATTTGGCTTATACCATTAGATGCGAAATTATTCTAGCTATTGAATGGTATAAAAAAAACTAAAAGGGCGTATCTCAGACATAGCGCCTTTCGGCTTAGCAGGGCAGTATAGGACATTTAAAAAAAAACTAATACCTATAATATGTTTTAGGCAACTTAAATTTCCCACCTAAATCTTATTTTAGGATAAAGATAATTAAAAAATAAAAATCTCAGACTGATTTATTGGTTTTAAAGTATAATCAGATGCTTCCAAAAATATTATTTTACTACATGAAAAAAAAATATGTTTTGGCATCCTAATTTTTTTAAAGCATATTTGTTAATTAATATCGTAAATACTAGTACAAATGCCAGAGCAATTTAACGGTTAATAATAATAATTTACAAGGTTTTCTGAAGTGAAAACTTCTTTAGCGGCGTTGTGCACTTTTTCGGGACGGTTAAAAAATGTTAAACTCGCGTCAGGACACGTGGCCTGATCGAATATTCGTAAGACGGAGGGGTGACAGCTGATGGCTCGACTGTCTATACTTGTAAAATTCGTTTATTTCAAGTATTTAAAATATGGACATTGAACAAAGTGCATCTATTAATGAAAAAAGTGACGAAGAAATAGTGAAAGAAATGAGTGAGTACTTTACAAAAATTCTAGATGAAAACCTACTGAAAATACCTACTAGATGAAAAATAATACTGATAATAAAAGCAATGCGTGCGAAATTATTCCCTAACCATTCCAAAATATCAAAAATGCACAACGTTAATGTTCAAGTTTTCACTTCTGCTGGCACTACCGGAGTGCAACCCGTTGTTATTTTACTCATAGATGAAACTAATGTGTATCGATAGAATAATAAAATAATTTATATACTGAAGTGAAAAAAATTAGACATCAAGTTTTCTTAAAAAATGACTATATTGATATTTTATATTATTTTTGTATGACATTAAAAAATCAGAAATGGAACAGTTAACTCTTTTTTTTTTTATAGTGACTTATCACTGGCTCCTAAAATTCACCAGCAGTATTCAGCTAATTTACTTTTATCCCAAAAAATTTGCAACCTTTCTTCACAAATCTTGAAATCCTGGTGAAAACGCTTGCTATGCTCATCACTCCCAGGTTCTCAGGGAAAAAATCCAAGTGAGAATGTAGAAAACGAAGTTTTAAGGACATATTCACTGCCATTCTGTGTTAATTTTGCAACAAATTGAAAAAAATAATAATCATAATCCTTCGGATTTATTGCTGCCCCACCAACTTTCGATACTGGATAAGTAAAGACCAAAATTTCTATATTTTTCTTATTTGTGGCCCCACAAAGATTCCTTCTTTGAGTTTGGCATCAGACAGGTAAGGGAATATGCATAAGAATAAATAATAATTACATAGAACGGAATCTCCTTTGACCGCCATCGATACGCCGCAATTTATATACCTACTTCCCTCTTCACCTCGTTACGCCCCTCTGTCGCCCAGGCGTGTTGCCAGGGTTGTCAACTGTTAATAATTCTTATGTCTTTTAAGTTATAAGTTATAATATCGCTTAAATATAGGTATTACTTTTTTTACTTAAAAATAATTATTTTGGTTTAGTAGGTATTACAAAATATGAGAATTATTAACACTATAAATACTTATAAATAATAAGTTATCATAAGTATCATACCAAATGAAGCCATTTAAGTAAGTATTACTTACCTACATAGGTGTAAGTACTTACGTAGTGTAGGTTTAAAATAAACGAATTACATATTAAGTATAACGTGCGTGCGCCAGTGCCGCGGCGCCGCAATCGCGAGGCAAAACAATCGAGAAAGGTTCAATGACCGATGGCGGGGGCTATTAAAAAAATATTTTGGCGACATGTTAAAATGCTGTAGTTATCTAACATTTTTTTAAATAATTGAGTGAAAGTGAAACAATTGGCTACACAAAAAGAACTGTATATTAAATAGTAAATATTTAAAAAATATTACTTATCTCGCATCATCTTTGGGCAAACTAAAAAAAATTTAAGTTTGGCATTGTTTTAGAATTGTTTGTACAACCAAACACACCACATTAACTTGGCGCCGTTATTGTAATTGACGCGCCCGTCCGAGACAGCCCGTCTTCAGCAGTCGGTTTAGCCGAAATTAAAGTGTAGGCTAATATCGTGACCTTGAGCCCGTTTTGAACGGGAGTTTCCGTTCTACGTAGTATTATTTATTCTTATGGAATATGGCTTTAAGTAAGTACTTAAAAGCGCGGCCATCTTTTTCTAGTGTCATCCATTTCCGTTTCCATGAGCTCTTAATCAATTTCCATACTAGAACTGCTGGGGTTGATGAATAAGGAACATCTTCAGAGTACAGCATAGATTTCATAACTATTGCAATGACAGAGTATTTGCATATGCTTTCTGTTTTGGTTATTAAAAGCTTCTGTGAGGCAGAGGTAACAGTACAGTAACAGTCTGTATCATGATTTGGTTCTCTCCATCCATACTATTGGGATACAAAATCGCGAGTTTGGTGGACCAGTGCTGGTGTTATCCACTACAGCTTCTTGAGATCAGGCCAGACTTTTATTGCCAACAATTGCAAACAATGATGGAAAAGCTCGCTATTAAATAACCGAGCCTGGTGCATTGCTATTGCTTTAGCCCACTACTCCTTCAAAATAACGCTAGGCCGCACGCTGCACATCAAACGGCTACCAAGTGACCCACCCACCATACTCTTCAGATCTTGCCCCAACCGATTTTCACTTTTTTCAAAATATGGATAACTTTTTGCACGGAAAAAAATCAAATCTGATGAGGAACATTTTTATATTTATAATGAGGCAGACAACTAAAAAAAAACGGCAAATTGTTTGTAAAGTAGGTTTACGATCGAGATGTTTACGTGATAACGTCCGCACGAGAAAATCTCCATTCGTTTGTATGCCGCTAGAGTAAGAGAGACGGAAGATCGGTCCACTCACTCGAACGCTATGCCAGCCTCCGCTCGTGAGGATTCCGCGTGACAAGTTTCACGGAATGACTGGCAGCGCTCGAGATGAGACGGGAGATCGGTCCGTCTCTCTCTCGTTATACCTGCGATCGCGCTCGTGAGGTTTTGGTGTGACACAAGTTTCTGAACATGTCACCCGACTAAAACGATTTTAAAGACGTTATCACGTCAAAAACGGCAAATTGTTTGTAAAGAAGGTTTACGATCGAGATGTTTACGTGATAACGTCCGCACGAGAAAATCTCCATTCGTTTGTATGCTGCTAGAGTGAGAGAGACGGAAGATCGGTCCACTCACTCGAACGCTATGCCAGCCTCCGCTCGTGAGGATTCCGCGTGACAAGTTTCACGGAATGACTGGCAGCGCTCGAGATGAGACGGGAGATCGGTCCGTCTCTCTCTCGTTATACCTGCGATCGCGCTCGTGAGGTTTTGGTGTGACACAAGTTTCTGAACATGTCACCCGACTAAAACGATTTTAAAGACGTTATCACGTCAAAAACGGCAAATTGTTTCTAAAGTAGGTTTACGATCGAGATGTTTACGTGATAACGTCCGCACGAGAAAATCTCCATTCGTTTGTATGCCGCTAGAGTGAGAGAGACGGAAGATCGGTCCACTCACTCGAACGCTATGCCAGCCTCCGCTCGTGAGGATTCCGCGTGACAAGTTTCACGGAATGACTGGCAGCGCTCGAGATGAGACGGGAGATCGGTCCGTCTCTCTCTCGTTATACCTGCGATCGCGCTCGTGAGGTTTTGGTGTGACACAAGTTTCTGAACATCTCACCCGACTAAAACGATTTTAAAGACGTTATCACGTCAAAAACATACAGCCGAATACACTACCTAACTCCTCCTTTTCGAAGTCGGTAAAAATTAGTCTATAGGTCTAAGACTAAAACCATTCCATATTATGATAACCTTTCGTCCATTTTTTTACGATTTAATTTTTGTTTAGTTGTACTACCGGGAACGATTTTAGTTGGACTACCGAGTAGTTGGTCCACGGGGAACGCGCGGCAACTGCCTTCAAACAGTTCCAGACTCTCGCTCCCAGGATTTTTTTCCCAATGGCATCAATGATCTGCCTATAAAATGGCGGAAGTGTATCGATAACAACGGTGATAAATACACAACAACGGTGATTTCATTAAACACTTGTTTCACTTTTTTGTTACTGAACGGCAATATCATATGAAAGGACCTAATATTTAATCGATTCATATTCTTTATTGAATTTGCAATGGATAAAATATATTTAATTGTGTAATTTGTGATAAACATAAGGAGGCTAATGTGATTGTTTTTAATAATGAGACTTACAAAATGTAGAAACGTTTAAAAATTTGACAACAAAATGTCTACATAATACTACATATATATAACAATGTTGTTCCACCACCTGATGTAATGACGACAAAAGGATTCCATGTCCTGTGTTGTCGGAATTTCTTAGCTTTCAAGAAGCAACAACGCCAGCAAACAAGCCAACTTTCTCAAAAATATGCATTTTCTTCAGGCAAATTATACTATTGTACAATTAGCATAAGTTATGACTTATGAGTTATGACTCTTATAACATTGTGAAAACTAAAGCAGAAGGCAGGGTCTCTAAACAATGTGCTATCTGTATTTGAAAATAAAGAATCTTTAATATCTCCATCAACCGAGACGCAAAAAAATTAGTTAAGTTATCATTGGTCCAATTAACCATGTTCAGCAGCATCATACATATACCCAACGACGGGACAACCCGCGTGGCGCAATGTTTACCATGCCGGACTGCAAATCGAAGGGTCCCGGGTTCTAATCCCGGCGAATCAGAAATTTCAATGATGAGTTTAAATTTCTGTTCTCGGTCTGGGTGGTTGCGTTTCTGTCTCTGTGTGTGTTCATGGCACCCACGACACAGGGTATATCTACCCTGCCTCACTTTAAGTGTGAAATGTTATTTTTTACACTATGTACTACTTACTTTTATTAGACTTTAGGCTTTTATTTGAAATTATCTCCATCGATTCACTTTGTAGAAGGAATGAATATTGCTCAATAACGCCATCTAGGTACCGTATGGCATGTAAACTTTGTGGTTGATAAATCGAATGTCAAATTACCAAATAGGTTGATATTGAGATTAACAGTTGGTTCAGTAAAAGTTTAACTATTCGTCACCTAGATGTCTGCAGTAGTCTCCTTTTGTTAAGGCTTTTTACATTCTGTGTGAAGGTTTAGAGCATTGAGGTTGTAAGATTTGGATTTCGGTTAGTCGGAGCTCGAGGCCTCCTCAATATTAGGAGAGCTCTATGCCCAGCAATGGAACGCTAAAAAGGTTGCAGCAAGATATAACGTAGCGATAACAGTCGTTTCAGCTGCAGCCTGTTCATAATCTTCCACCCCAAATGAAGACTAATAAGCTGAGCAACTTACTTAATGGAGCCTGTGATGGAAGGTTTGGCGGGTGAGGCTCGCGGTGCGCTCTTTAGGTACTTAGGTACCTATAGCTTAGCCATACTCGGCCAACGAAAGAAAATACTGTAAGCTGATCGAAGTATTTAATATGGTCGATATTAATGATAGTTAAAAATAATTTTACTTAAATTTAAACTTTTATTTATGCTTTTGAAAGGGCTGTTACGTACAATTCGGGTAACTTTGAACATTTTTACATTATTTGTATTATTAAAACTGATTTCTATTTATGATACCTTTATTTTATTGAATGAATAGTGTCCTTTTGAGTTTGTTTTTCTGTCTAACAAAATAAATTTGCGGAAGAAACAACAGAACTACCCATAATTTCCCCTAAGACTCGGATTTGCATTAATCATGAATTTTGGGTAACTTTGAATATTTTTTTTAATGTAAAAACCTTAATATTTTAAGGTTTAGGTAAAATAAAAAGAAGGTATTATTAAATTTAAAAACCTAATCTATAAAAATTACATCTACACTGACGTACAAAAGTAACAAATAGCTTGGTTTTGCCATATGAATCAAAGTGGACTAGTTTACGATTCCAAATCATAGCTCAAAAACTTCCAGCAACTTCACCACGGAAAAGGCGGGAGTTTTCAGAATTATGGCATTAACAGTTTATTTTTTAATTTTCATTTGGTACAAAAACATTTTGGCAATCCATTATATACAGTTATTACATTGAAACATCAAAAAGTTTCGATGTAATAAATTGTTAAATCCTTTTTCCAACTTTGTTCAAAGTTAAACGTCAATTCAAAGTTACCCGGAATGACTGTAACGAATCTTTCATCCAAATTCCACAAAGTGTCTTTTAAGTTAATGTCGCGTATTGTTTAAATGAACATAACGTTTTTGTTTATGACCCGATTGATATGAAATACACACTAATGTTATGGAAATTAATTCAACAATATACCAGTAAACACATCATTCAAAGAAGGGAAAAGAATTTGAGAATGAAATATTAAGTTAAGGTTATTTATTGTACGCTTGAGATACCAACTTTAGAATTAATTTTATTTGCTATTGAGGAGTAGTTTTGAAAAAAGCTTAAATATGTTTCTTACTATATTAATAAAGATTACAAATACAAAATTATAAGTAATATACTCTGCACAAAAACATTCTGGACATCAAGTCTCGACACTCAATTTTCAAAAAGTTTCAAAGAAAATTGACATTTAAAGGGTGAATTTCGAGAAATGCTGAAACACGTATTTTTTTATTTTGGTTAGAAAATATTTAAACCAAATTTCAAGATGATATAAAACAAAAAAAGTTTCATCAAAATCCGTTCAGTAGTTTTGTGTGAAAAGCTAACAACAGACAGACAGACAAAAATTTCAAAACTTATATTTTTAGCTTCTGTTACTTATAAAAAGACCCTTAGAAGTATTTTTTAAAATTTCTATGCAATGAACAGAATTGACCCTGCTTACAGTTAGTGTGCATGTACATTTTCCGGAATTTTCGAGCGAGTGTCAACGCGTGCGCAGTGGCATTTACTTACTCCTTTCTAAAAATAAAAACATTTTATGTTTTCAAATAAAGAATTACAAATTTTGTAGAGATATGCGTGTGTAAAATAACAAAATCTTTACCAGAGTTTAAAGCGACCATTCTTTAATAATATTATTAGTACCTGGACGACCGAGCGTTGCTCGGATAAAAGCAATTTATTTTCTTGGTTTAATTTCAAACGAAACACTAATTTGCTTAGTGTTACTTCCATCTGAAATAACTCTCCATGAAAAGTATTTTCACAAAAACTAAAAAATAAACGCAATATGGTTTTGATTAAGGTTTGAACCCAGGGTCTCTAGTTCTGCAGTCAGCATGGGCTGACTCACCATTCGGCCAAGGAAGCTTGAATTCAATAAAAGAAATTTTTATAGAACTCTTTCAAATCGACATTGTCATTTCTTTGAACGTCGGATTGGCGGATGGCGTTTGACGGCGTTCTATCTCCAATAGATCTCAGGAAGAGTCGTATTTTTCAGTTTATATTTAAGTTGATTTTCGCTGAAAATAATATTTAATAATTTGAAATTTCTAAAAATTACATCTAACTGGATCGATTTATCACCCCCGAAACCAGGGTAGGTACTAAATTTCATCTAAATCGCGGAGCCGTTTTCAAGATTCAAAAAATAAATTTAGTCTTTTTCAGTACAACTATCGCACACCCACGGAGGAACTTTTAAAAAAAACTAAAATTCTTAATATTACTCAAACATATATTTATTACAATTGCATACTTATACGTAAAATTATAAATTATTATTAAAATAAACAAAGAAATAAACACAAATATTAACTTAAAAAAACACGATAAATCACACAAAATGAAATTAAGAAATGAAAAAGTTATTGAACTCTACGCACATCGTACAAAATACGCAAAAAGAAGTATTTTATACGAAGGATCTAAATTATTTAATACGTTGCCTAATAATATCAAGCAATCAAAAACTATGTACACATTTAAAAAGCTTCTAAAATCACATATCGTAAACGATCCTAAGTACGCACGCATTACTGAACTTCAATAGTTTGAGCCACATCCAGTCACTCATCTGTGTAAACAACTGTTACGATGCGAGTACTGCGCTGATGCTAAATTCTTTTCTATTTACCCACATTTCATTTAACTTTGTATTTAACGTACCTAACAAAAATTGTAGTACATTTAGTGTAAAGTATATTCTCATATAAGTGAATTATTGTATTCTTATGGGAATAAAGATATCTCAAACCTCAGATATATACAAAAATTGTTCCCTTTTTGAATTCCCGAATTGAATTCCCTTACCACAGTTGATATACATATGAACCGAAGTTAGCACGCATGCGATCTACATAGATAAACGTAACGGGTGCAGTGGGTTTTGAGATGGATGAACGCTAATAGCAATTATCAGGCGGGTTTTCGTGAATCTGAGGGGACGCAAACGTTCATAACGCCAGGGCTCCTGCAGCTGCCGATGTAGCATTTACCTTTCTCTCTCTCTCATGTCTGTGTTTAGCTTACGCATAGACTTCTTCGTGGCGCTTATTGCAAATTTTCATACGCGTCACGTAATTATAAATAACCGTTATATTGGTCTGGCATTTATACTAGTATTTACTTTAATAATTAACAAATATGCTATAAAAATTTAGAATTCCAAAAATATTTTTTTTCATGTAGTAAAATAATATATTTGGAAGCGTCTGTAACACCCGTAAAACAGTCTGGGATTTTTATTATCTAAACTAATACTATAAAGCTGTAAAGTTTGTTTGTTTGTTTGAACGCGCTAATCTCAGGAACTACTGGTTTTATTGAAAAAATATTTTGTACCAGCTGTGCCCCGTGATTTCACCCGCGCTTGTTAGAGAGGATTATTAGTACCTATAAAGTGAAGTCCCTTCTGAAGTACCGCTGGACCGGCTTTTTTGTAGGACTATTTAAGATAAACATTTCCATCCTACATTACATACTCGTATGTGTAACTAGCGGTTTTGGCAGCGCACGCTAGAATAGCTCGCAAGTGGTAGATTTTTTCCTACTTATTTGACTCTTAGACTCTTATCGTCATATTTTGGACAATTCATACAATATCTTTATAAATTGTAACCCTATGTGTTATTACGTACGCATCTGATGTATAAGCTATATTATTGTAAAGTTTCATTAAAATCCATTCAGTAGTTTTTACGTGAAAGAGTAACAGATATCCATACTTACTTACAAACTTTCGCGTTTATAATATTATAATTATTCTTATTATTAATTATTCTTTGCTTGTTTCAGATACTCACGAAAAGAAAGACTAATAATATAAGGTTGGCATGGAAGATGACTGAAATACAACCGACATTTGGATTCAAAGTATTTTGCGCATTTATATTTCGACTACATACTTGTCACGAAAGTTAAAACGCTTTGTATTATGCCCATTTTTTAACATACGCGTGAGAGAAACTTTTGTATTTTTAAAATATCTTATTGGCTTTTGCTCAGATATTTGATCTGAGTCAGGTAGATAAGCTGTCTGACGCGAAAGCGACATGGGATGATAAGTAGCGTTTAACTTATTTTTATACTTTCTGTAAGCGAGAAATTAGCTCAGGTTAGTTTTTGCTAACCTAACGTTTAAAAATAATTATAGTAACTGTAGCTATTAAGTAGTTGCAGTATCACATTGGAGCATAAATACTTAAGTTAATAAGATTTAATGCCTGGGTATCACAGTTCAGCTTATTTTTTATTAATATTGATGAAGTTTTCTCGAATATTCATCTAGAACATTATTAAAAAGTCTTAACCTTTTGTACCCTCAAATTCATTAATTTAATCGCAAACAAATGTATGGAGTGTATATTATACAAAGTGTAGGATTTAAAAAATTATGTTATTTTACATACAATTCAGAGCGAATGGCGTCAAGCTCTTGTAAATATCGTTTACTGAGGCGTGGCACATAATTGCCGGAGAGCTGATGGATGACGTATTTTTAGAGCATGTGTGCTTTTGGCACATAGAATTGATAAGAAAAGTATTTTTATCCTTGACTGTATAGAGACGGTATATGCGTTTGAGTTGACGGTATAATTATGTAATATGCGTGAGAGGATGTTTGTGGAAACCAATGTTCCCATATTATTATATCCCCAAAACTACTAGTCCGATGTTGATATGGTTTTCAATGATAGGTTTGGATTGTGTCGCTGCAGTACAACAAACGACTGTCAGGTGCATGTACTATTTTGCGAAGAAGTGTTGTGATTGGTTAAGAACAGTTTTTGGCTTTTGCGCAAGTACTCGCACGAAGTTCAGAGAGACAAAGATCCATTGTGAGAACTGTAAATAACTAATAATCTATCTAAATGCAAGTCGCGTATTAAGTAATGGCTGCAACCCTTTTGCGATTTCCTGCTGGGTATAAATCTAGCTATTAAAATATTATAATTCAAGGACCCTGAATTATTATATCAGGGGAAATATTAATAGTAATAATAAAAAAAGATTTCCTGTTGGGTACGCGTCTCTCCCCATAATCGGAGAAGTCTGGAACTTACTTGACCACGCTACTTGAAGGTATTAAGTAATACTTACCACAATAATATTTTATTTCTTATATTATGTAGCATAGCATAGTCAGAACTAGAGATGAAACGGATATCCGGTAACTATCCGGTATCCGGTCTATCTGGCGACCTTAATACTATCTGGCCGAATTAAAATAGAATCTGGATAAAAAAATATTTGCTTTATTTAGTAAGTCATCACTCATCACGTAAGTCATAAGTTATCACTTAAAGGTACGTACATATTATATAACATAACATGTTTTAAAACATGTTTCAATAATGTGGACACAGAATGTTATAAAACAAGTTATTTAACATGTTATTATTTGTGGTGCGCTATTGTGAATAGGAACGACTAACGAAAATGATACAACATTGTTATTATGTGTACAGTATTGTTTTAAGTTGCAAAGTTGAAAAACAATGTCATATAATTTGAACGTGTTATAAAACACAAGTTATACAACATGTTATTTAATCTGTACGCACCTTAAGAAACATAATTAGTTTTTGTTTTAAATTTTTTATCACACAATAGTTAATGAAAGTAATAGAAAGAAAATGAATTAATTAGAATTATTCATACTGCACTAAGGGCAAATTATGGTGAATAAATACTAATTTCTCTGTATTGAGAGGTAGCAAGCGGTTTCACTTCTCTTCATAAATAAGGCTAGCTTCAGAAAAAAGTCTTTCGATGTATACACTACTGCAAGGTACTGAAAGATAGATTTTGGCAAACTTTGTTAAATTTGGGTATTGTTGGCATTAGCTGCCCACCAAGAATAGGGGTAACGAATGCGTTCAATTCGCACTGACTTGAGATAAAAATCCAGCTCACAGGTTATCGCGTTTCATTCTTCACGTTGAACCTGGTCAGTATTGTTTTCATTTGCTACCTCATCGAAGCAATCCGAAAACGAGTCATGAGCAGCAGTTCAAATAGCAAGAGCATATAAAATAATAACCTAAAACGAACACGCAACGTGTCTGCACTGAAATAAACATAATAAGACAATGAATGAAACAATTGTTAAGTTCTTCACTTATTGGCGAAAAGACCCGAATCGAACCGAGTCCACCCGATCGTTCGCGCGCCGCCTATCAAAGTGTGTGCGATGGACCAAACGGTTAAGTTCTGCCGGACATCCGGCTATCTGGCCACAGGGTTGACCGAATATCCGGTATCCGGCCAAACTGCTATCCGATTCATCTCTAGTCAGAACCATGCGTACTTTTTGGGGGTTATTATACATATATGTAAAATGTCTAAAATAGTTTGCTATGTACCTAATGTAGATTTTTTCTTTCATATAATGTAAAAGATTTCGAAACGGTTTTTTTCCATTCCAGACCCATTTTAATTATGTTCTAATTGAATTAACTTATACCTACGTTTAGTGATTAGTGAATACGTTTTCGACATATTTTAATATTTGAATGTAGATTCAACCAAACTTCTATTGTATGAGTTTGTTAGATTGCATGAAATTATACACCTTTGAAAGAATAAATGGTCTTAGATTAGGGACTCTGATATTATTAACTGACATAACCAATGTATCCGTTACTGAAAAATGGATTCTACGGTCTGTTACAAAGTACCAAAACATACCTTGAGAATTATTTCGTTATTCGCATTTGATATCAAGCCAAGCTTCAATATTGAAGCCAACCACAAACCTATATGTTGTATACGTAGGTATGCGACGTGTCCATGCGATGCTTGATTCAAGGATCAAAATAATAACACGATATGTAATAAAACCATTACTAGTAATGAATACATACAAGTTTTTTTTTAGTTGCTTTTATGTGTATTCCAAATGTAACAGGTAAGGTAATCAATAAGATTAAATGAATAATTTATTCTAGTCATTAAATCAATTAACATCTATTAAATAAAGGTTTTATTACAATTCACTTTTGTTTCAGTTAAAACAATATAATTACCCACTTGTTAAAAATATATTTTAAATTCTAACTCATACATACACTATTGCTATTCGTCATAAACAGGTTTCAAGTCTTAAATTATATTAATTGTAAATACAAAAAAAAAATGTTATGTATCAATAAGAGATTTATTGTTTGTAGTTTGTAGGATTTTTTTAAAGCCTAGACATTTCATCTATGTACACTGCCTGTTCAATCCATTGAGTCCTTATCTGTAATTGATTATACCATTCTATGTAAGTTTTTTGAATCATATTATTTTTCAACCCGTTCCTTCTAGAACATGAGTTTGGATAGTTTTGTAAGTGATCCTCTTGATTTCCTAAATTGTAGGTGCGTATTTTACTATAAGGATTCGTTTCTTCAGTATTTGAATCATTTGCCATTTTAAAAAAACTAACAGCTTTTGTTTCATTGTTACTGTCTGTTTCTATAATATTGGAATTATTATCCAACTCTTCATTATTACATTGATGCTTAACGTTTGCAGTCTTCTTTCTCTCTAACGTCTCTTTATCATAAATTTTATTATATTCCAAAACCTTTGCAGACCTATGTTTTACCCGCTTTCCACTTTTAGTTTTATACTTTGTTGATGAAAATTCTGTGGGAATTTCAAAATGCAATAAAGGATTATTTGTATTGGTTATTGGCACATTGCTTTCAACTACTTCATCATCAACATTGTCTTTAGATACAGTCTTATTCAATCTGTTTAATTCATTTATATCCTTTGGAGCTTCAATTTGCAGTATGATATTACATCCTTCAGATACGTTCGTTTTGTTCATATTATCAATATCATTTGTTTTGACTTTGTCATTGTCATTGCTTAAATTTGTGGTAGGTAAAGCATAAATTTCTTCTCTATCCAATATTCTTGTAGCAGGTTTCTTCATTTCAATATGTTTAAAAAGTACATTTTCATCACTATTTTTCCCACATGGATTTTGTACGGAAAGCATTAGGTCTGAAAAAGACTCAATTTTTGCATTTTTTGATTCTGCCTGTGATTTACAAAGACTTTCAAATGATTCAATAGAAATTGTTTGAGTAGGTTTTTGGCTCAACATATTCCATATGTCTTTCTGGTTTACTTCTTTGAATTGATGCATAGCTTTTGAATCACACACAGTATTAACTGTAGAAATAGCATCTTCTGCCTCAGAAACTGTGTTTTGAATTTTTATATTGAATTCTTTGTCAGACCACAAGTGATTCATATTAATTGTGAGTTCCATTGATTTAAACATATCTTTAAAGCTTTGTGTTTCTTTACCTTCACTAAGTATAGTAATAGCTATACCATACGAACCAAATCTACCAGCTCTTCCAATTCTATGTAAATAAGTTTGCCACTCATGTGGGGGTTCAAAATTCACAATCAGGTCAATATTGGATGCATCTATTCCTCTAGCTGCTAAGTCAGTTGATACTAATATTCTGCATTTATATTGTTGTAGAGTTCTTAGAGCTTCTAAACGATCTACTTGCTCTTGTTGACCATATAACTGTTCTGAGGGCCATTTCTCCTTCTTTAGTAATCTATGAACTTCTGACACTCTGGCTTGGTAGTTGCAAAATATTAAACATTGCTTAAACTGTAGTGTAGTTAGAATTTTAAGTAGTTCTTTAAACCTATCTTGAGTGTGTCTTACAATGTTACTGTTATATTTAACAAATGTAACTTTTTGCTCAATGCCCAATAACACACTGTCACTATCAGGACACACATGATTAGCATTTTGCATAAAATCATTAATAAAAGCTCTTGCACTATCTGAATAAGTAGCACTGCTCATAATAACCTGTTTTTGTTTTGGTAAAGATGTGTGTATAAATTTTATATCATCCAGAAAACTCTTTTCCATGAGTTTATCTGCTTCATCAAGAACTAATAATCTGACAGCTGATATATTGATATGTTTATTTTGTATTAAATGTTTTAAGCGGCCAGGACTGCCAACAACGATATGGACAGACTTTTTGAACTTCTCAACATCATCTTGATATGGCAATCCACCCATGACAACTGCAACATGCAAGTCTGAAAAATTAAGATACTTTAGTTGTTTTTGGAGGTACTATACAGTTAATAATTGCAGGAGGTACATTCAAAAATTAATAATTTTTGTACATTGTAAATGGTACTTGGTAGACACAAGTGCAAACAACTAAGGAACAAGTTAATTTGAATTGACATATTGACTGAAGCTGAAGAACCAAGATTATATATAAAGAATTGCAATCTTAAATTCACTTTGTGATTTACGTAAGTGTTTATATGAGGGATTTTCAATTAGGTGCAATCTTGGATGAAAGAGCTTTTATTTAGCACAACAATAAGTTGTTAATGTAAGTATTTCTTAATAAATTATGATTTATAACCATACTAAAATCTCCATCTCTGTTGTAATCTCAGGTCTCTGAATCGAAATATTCAATTTAATAATCCTTTGGGAGACAAGATTCATCAAACACATGGTTACCCTTAACCAGGGGCTTACAAATACAAATACTCTTTATTTGTACACCACATACAGAGCAATGGCAATAAAACAAAAATAGTAATAAAAAGAGCAGCGGTGACCAAAAGGCGGCTTATGGTAACAAAAAAAAATGCCTGCTGGCTACATGCCACTACATGGCTATAAGTGTCTTATAGAGCCCAGAGAACTGTTATAAATAACACTTCACACTCATCGCCCCACATTAGGGTAGATATACACTGTGTCGTGGGTGCCATGGACATACCACCCAGCCACCCAGACTGAGAACAGAACTTTTAAACTTATTACTATAATTTCTGCTTCGCCGGCAATCAAATAATTGAGAAATACGCCATGTGGGTCGTCGCTAGAACGTCGTAGAACTGTTACTTCCAACTTTAAGCGGCATATTTGAGGTTTTACATATTAGCGTAACTACTTGCAAGGTAGTTATGCAAATATTATGTACAATGGTATTCTCACATATTGGAATACTCGATAACAAGAGACAAAAAGTTAAAATATAATTTGTAATACCCTTGTATCTTGATCCAATTTCATTCAAAACATCACATATTTGTGCAGCTATTTCACGTGTTGGTGTCAATATCACAACTTGTAAACCCTTTTTAAAATCTAATGTTTCAAGAGCAATTATGGAGAATACTGCAGTTTTCCCAGTTCCAGATTTTGCTTCCAGTAAGAGATCTGCAACATAATGTTATCCAATTATTTTATTACAATACATATTTATAGTCCTTCAAACCCTTGGCTTGTATAGTGAGTCAGTCATATCTAAATGTACTTTGGATCATTATTTTTGCACTTAAACATAAATAATTTGATATACAGTTAAACAACAAAAAACATAGGAAAAGTGGTTTTAGTCTGTCCCCAGTAATATTTTTAAAATTTCCAGGTATCAAAATTTGCCAAAATTGTGGCAAGACAATCCTATCATCCAAATGTGAAAGTGTGTTTGTTTGATCACAACAGTGCTGTGAATTGACAGGCTCCTTTTTGCCCGGAAATATATATATTTTCTATGAGAAAAAATGTATAGTCCATGCAGGTGGTGGGAATCTAGTTCATACATAATTAGGGAAATAGTAATAATGTGCTTTAAATTGCATTATAAGGTACTATAAAGCAGAAACTATTGGGCCCTACTGTAAAGGTTTGCTAGAGTCTCAAAGTGCATTGCAGTGCATGATCTCCAGTTGAATGACACTGGACAAAAAAGCTTGGTGTCCTCAACAGAGCGAGGCAGTACTTCACTGCGGGGCAACTCCTGACGCTGTATAAGGCCCAGGTCAGACCCCACATGGAGTACTGCTCCCATCTCTGGGCAGGAGCACCGAAGTACCAGCTACACCCATTTGACTCCGTTGAAAAGCGCGCAGTCCGAATCGTCAACGACCCAAGATTGACTGACAGGCTAGAACCGCTTAGCTTGCGAAGAGACATAGGCTCGCTCTGCGTGTTCTACCGACTTTACTATGGTGAGTGCTCCGAGGAACTCTTCAAATTGATGCCTACATCACCATTCCATGATTATACCACCAGACGAAGGTTAAAGTTCCACCGGCACCATCTGGACTCGTGGCGGTCCTCCACAGTCCGCTTTGCACGCTCCTTTTTACCACAGACGTGTAGATTATGGGACAACCTTCCAGCTGAGGCATTCCCAGTGGACTATAACATGGGGTTCTTCAAGAAAGCTGTAAAAAAAGTTCTCCTCCAAAGCCGGCAATGCTCGGGCGGCTCCCCTAGGGTTGCCCGTGTCCATAGGCGACGGTGATCGCTTAACATCACGCGGCCCGTCTGCCTTATTGTTAGGTTTATTTATAAAAAAAAAAACTGTAAATCCCTTTAATTACAAGTTAAAGAAAGACAAAGTATCATTTCTTGCACTTATCCACAGATGAAGCTTCAAAAACTTGTCAAACTAGCTGGACTAAACAGGAATTTGGTTTTTTAGGACAGTGCATGTAATCTAGAATATTCTAGAAGGTGCTTTGTTAACAAATACTTATCAGACTCTTGAGTATATACTGTTTTTATAAATATATTCTTCTTAATATTGAATTACTTATTTTAATTCCCATCCATCCATCAGCCTTTTACTGTCCACTGCTTGACATAGGCCTCCCCTAACGTTCGCCACTCCTCCCGGTCATGGGCCTTCTGAATAATAATAATAATCTTTAATAATAATAATCTTTATTTCTTTAAACCAGTTCTGAATCCAGCGACTACCCGCTGTCTTCTTCAGGTCGTCAGTCCACCTGGTTGGAGGGCGACCTGTACTCCTTTTGCCGAGACGTGGTCTCCATTCAAGGACCTTTCTTCCCCATTGGTTGTTGGTCCTCCTAACTATATGGCCTGCACATTGCCACTTCAGCTTGCAGATTTTGAGAGCTATGTCGGTAACCTTAGTTCTTCTACGGATTTCATCATTATGAATTCTGTCACGTAGAGAAATACCAAGCATAGACCTCTCCATCGCTCGCTGGGCGACCCTGAGCTTATGGAAAAGGCTAACTATAAAAGACCACGTCTCAACGCCGTAGGTTATCACTGGCAACACACACTGCTCGAAAACTTTCG
Source organism: Pyrgus malvae (assembly GCA_911387765.1). Classification (NCBI taxonomy): domain Eukaryota; kingdom Metazoa; phylum Arthropoda; class Insecta; order Lepidoptera; family Hesperiidae; genus Pyrgus; species Pyrgus malvae. The sequence goes on from OU426960.1 coordinate 15,249,268, forward strand.
ACTTCAGGCACTGAGGTATTCTGTACAAGAATACACTTTGTAATTTCCCGAACGCTGCCCAACCGAGTTGTATTCTACAAGTTGCGTCTCTCTCGAAGCTGGACTTACCCATACGGATCGCTTGTCCCAGGTAGATGTACTTGTCGACAACTTCGAGAGTAGCGCCATCAACAAGAACCAGTATAGGTGTGACATGGACGTTAGACATGATCATCGTCTTGTCCATGTTCATCTTAAGACCCACCCTTTGTGAGAAAGTTGTTCGGGAGGCTAGAAGTCTTCGAGCCTGCGCGCATTACGATTAGTACAAGTAAATAGTTCATTATGCTTTTGTTTGTTTTGTTAAACTGTGTACTACATATAATACTATTTTTCAAGTAAATATTGTGGTATTTACTATTGCATGCAATGATATGAAATTATACTATTCACTGTTTATACAAGTTCTTTGAGAGCATTATTTAACGGTTTTATCTGCTCTGATGATACAATACTGCTATGATATTGTTACATCAGGATCTTATAGTAATAAAAAAAGGCTTTTACCAAATCCACATTTTCCAATAGGTATTCCGTATAGTTGAATAGGTGAAGGCTTATAAAACCCCGAGTCCTTTAGCCCTTGTAGGGTATTAGGAGCAAGAAGCATTGTTTCAAACGTTATGTTTTGGGTTATTTTCACATCTTGCGTTCGCTGCCCTTTCGTGATATCGTGAGCCAATACCATGATTAATTTCTTGTTGCAACGTTTAGGCACGTTAAATATTTATTTACTTATTGATTGTTTTCATTTATAGTACAGCATTCCTTTTTGCTGAACCGGCCTCGCATAAACGGGCTAAACGGCTCTCCGGACAGGCACTCAATACACCTTATACAACGCAACTATAGCAATTTTAGAATATGGTTCCGGTTACTTCAGTAATTATAATAAACTTAATTTAATTTATTACACCGGTTCGCTTAAAATATCAAATTTTACTATAATAAAGGTCCATTTTTCACTCGTTTCGTTGGCCGGCCCATAGAAGAAATTAAACCGGCCGTTGCCGTCGCCCGTCTTGCCGTTCCACCACAGAGTCACAGACTAATAAGGGACCCAGCACAGAGTACATCACTTTTTCTCTTTTTTTTTTTAATTCATTTTACGGCATTGGATAATATCCTTGCAGCCATTCAATATTTTTGTTTCATTATTAAATAATGGCATCGCACTCTGTGCATATTGCCAGTGTCAAGTAAATTTCTGCATCGTAGAATAAATCAGTAAGTCGTCAGGTATCAGTCAGTCTAGTCATTCAGATGTTCAAGTACAGCGATGGCTACTTTACGAGAACTTGTCCGAAGGAGTTTTGGAGGCAAGCCGAAAAAACATGTTTTCGCACTGTTATTCTATTTCACAACACTCGTGCACTGTCATTAACCTATATCGAAAAAAACGCCATCAACTTTATCCGATATAACTCAAAAATACACCAAGAAAATGATAATAAAACAAGAGCACAACTTGTCCCTTCAGACTTTCCGCCAAAACTCACTTTTTCAGCTTTTTCTCTCAAATTCTCTTAGGGATGGCGATCTGAGATCGATTAATCGATGAATCGATTTTTCAGTCCAAAAAGATCGATTTTTTTAGATCGATATGTAGTACCTAATCGATTCAGTGAATCGATATTTCACCCTTGAAAATCGAAATTCGATATTTTCTGTTTTGGTATAAACCATAAAATTATTTACAATTAGTTGAATGTACCCGTATTATAAGAGTGTTGCCTGTTAAAGGGTTAATTACTCAAAAACTCGCTAGACGGCTGTGTGTTTAGTTTCCTTAGACTCTCTTTGATAGAAAAAACAATACGTTTGTATATGAGTGTCGTAGGATCATCTGTTCCTTGTGAGCGACTTTTTTCAATTGCCGGAAATATCACAAGTGATGAGCGGAACCTCATGGATCCCAGTAGACTTAATAGACTATTGTTTTTAAAAAGCTTAGATATTAAGCATTTGGAACTATAAGCTATATTTGATTTGTTTAAAAGCGGTTTTGTTTTTGTTATAAAGTTATATAATTTCACTTTTTTTAGTACTTTTAATTTAATAATTCTGTATTGTTTAAACACAATTAGCGATTTGAGAGATCCCCTCGATTTCCTTGGGATCCCATCATCAGATCTTGACTTGGTGACAATAGGACCACCTCGAAAGTATAAGCTTTCGAATAAAAAATAATCATCAAATTCGGTTCATAAACGACAATGTTATCCGCGAACAAACATAAAAAAAGCATATATACGGTCGAATTGAGTGACCTCCTCCTTTTTTGAAGTTGGTAATAAAAATGATCGATTTTTTGGAAATAGATCTTTTAGACATCGATCTTTTTAGGAAAGAATCGCCATCCCTAAATTCTCTCTTTTTTTATTTAGGTATTTATGGCATCTTAGACTAAGAATAATGTACTTACGTACTATAGACAGAGGCATATTTTCATTACGGCACGCTAAAGCGAGATCGAAATATACTTAAAGTACTTGTTAAAAAGAGATGGGAGCGAGATTTTCTGTCCTTTTCGGTGTAACCACATATTTTGACAGTGCCCTTTAATTATGTGGCAGGCAAACTGTGGAAGTCGGGGTGACATTGTTGTTTTATAATATTTATGTGTTAAAATCGATTCTCACAGCTGTAAATTGTGTTGTATTAAAAGCAAATAACATTTTTCTAGTTCCATAATATGGTGAGCTGCAGTATTTTAAGTTGTAAGAGCCGCAGTGAGCGTAAACAGGAAGGCTGCCGGAAGGTATTACATTTTACGCGTAAGTTAAATACTTCTCTTTAAAATGTACTAAATATGTATTGTTTATATATAGATATTTAATTACTTTTGTCTTATAACTAGTCATTCAACGTAAATATAGTGAAATTCATGAAAATAAACTTACATTTGTTTATTTCAAACATTGTCAAATTCGAAATTGTGTTGTCAGATCTCGAATCAAAATATCCTCCCCGTATTAGTAAAAAATTAACCATCTTATTTAAATATAATTATTTTTAACAAAAACAGTGACAATAATAATATCAAAGATTATGTGTTACCTCATTAGTAGTTAGTTACATTTCAAGCGGGAGGCTCAAATACCCCCTGTTTATATATAACTATTTAAGTGGAGACCAGTAAAATGTTATAGGCTGGGTGCACCAGGCGCGGTCGCAGCCTTCAATTTTTTGGGGAGGGTCGCCAAGAAATTTGAGGGAAGAAGTGTCTCAAATTCGCTTGTTTTACCTTCCTTGTACGCATGACTGACGGATTGGGGGGGGGGGGTCATGTCCTGTGACCCCCCCACCTGGGACCGCGCCTGGGGTGCACGTTATGAGCATTTTCCCGACATATTAAATTTCACTCACACAGACTATAAAAAGATACTCCATACATTTTGTATTAGACATTATGAGAAGTTTACCAGACGATTTTCATCTCATGTTGCTGTCATATTTTTTTCAGTGAATTTTACATTTATATATGTTTATTGGTACCATTGTACCATCTTTGTGAGTAACAATAAATAAATTATTATTATTATAGTTTTCCAACTGACGCTCTTGCCGAAAATAAATGGATTCAGGCCACTGGACGTATTGACTGGCAACCATCAATTTAATTCCGAATTTGTTCGGTCTATTTTGAAAGCCATTTATTGACCAAAAGGATAAAGAGAAGAAAAATAATAATAAGATTGATATAAATGTATATTTTTATATATTGCGTTATAACTAAGTGTTTACTTTTATCTTTGTAATATTTGCATACCTCATTAAGGTAAATATGACGTACTAAATATGTATTAACAGCTTTTGTAAACACCCATATTGGTGCCATTAAAAATCTTTGTATTTGTCTTTTATTTTCTCCTATATGTATGTCCTGTAATTTGCTGACCCAATTAACTTTATGCCAGTCAACCAATCTAAACTCGCAAACAACCAACCATAATGCACAAGCATATAAATCCTTTCACAGTTTGGACTGCCAATGTTTATAGTTTACTTGCTTGATATTGTAGATTACCAAATTTGGGGGAAAATATGATAAGTGGGTAACACTGGCTGCGAAAAAGAGATGCCAACAAAGTGGTTACACCGACCCGCTGTCTTTAGGATTATTGGCATAAGAATAAATAATAATTACATAGAACGGAATCTCCTTTGACCGGGTGGAAAACGCCGCTATTTTTATACCTACTTCCCCCTTCACCTCGTTACGCCCCTCTGTCGCCCAGGCGTGTTGACAGGGTTGTCAACTGTTAATAATGCTTATGTCTATAGATAATATAGGTAGCTAAAATATAAGTTTTCCTTTACTTAAAAATCATTATTTTAGTTTAGTATTACAAAGTATGAGAATTATAAATACTTTCCTACTCATGAATACTAAATTATTATGAGTACCATACCAAATGAAGCCATTTAAGTAAGTATTACTTACCTATAAAATTTGAAATATAAATAATAAGTTATCATAAGTATCATACCAAATGAAGTCATTAAAGTAAGTATTACTTACCTAAAAATATGAAATAAAATACATACAGATTCACGTAAAACTATTAAATAAGTTTATTTAGCGTTGGGTGAGCTTTTGAATTTTCCTGTTCATAGTGTCAACTACCGAATCGGCTACACAAAAAGAACTGTTCATGTTCTTTTGATAAATTAGGTACGGAAACGGAATAATATTTAAAATATATTACTTACCTTATATTTACTTACGGATCATCTTGGGGCAAACTAAAAAATAATAACGGGTTGCACTCCGAGAGTGCCGGCAGAAGTGAAAACATTAACGTTGTGCATTTTTGATGTCTTGGAATCGTTAGGGAATAATTCCGCACGAATTGCTTGAATTATCAGTATTAATTTCTATCTAGTATTTTTATAAAGAACTCACTCATTTTCTTTCACTATTTCTTCGTCACTTTTTTCATTAATAGATGCACTTTGTTCAATGTCCATATTTTAAATACTTGATATAAACGAATTTTACAAGTATAGACAGTCGAGCCGTCATCAGCTGTCACCCGTCTTACGAATTTTCGATCAGGCTACGTGTAGTTGACACGAGTTAAACATTTTTTACCCATCCCAAAAAAGTGCACAACGCCGCTACCTACTAAAGAAGTTTTCACTTCAAAAAACTTAAGTGTGGCATTGTTTTAGAATTGTTTGTACAACCAAACACACCACATTTACTTGGCGCCGTTATTGTAATTGACGCGCCCGTCCGAGACAGCCCGTCTTCAGTAGTCGGTTTAGCCGAAATTAACGTGTAGGCTAATATCGTGACCTTGAGCCCGTTCGGAGCGGGAGTTTCCGTTCTACGTAGTATTATTTATTCTTATGATTATTGGTCTTTGTATGGCATGCTGACGCCATGAGCTGACGCTAGTCCTGACGGGTGTCATACCTGTCAAATTTGACGCTCTACGATAATGGCATCGCAAACTGCTCAGAACAATAACTAAAGCATAGAAGGAACCGAAATTTCAACCAATATAGTCGTACTTGTTTTCTTATGCACTTACAACAGCATTAGAACGAGACGGATGTAGGTTGCTCAGAATGTAAAATGTCCACAAGGCAGACGCCATTTTGGTTACCTTTTGCATATTTCGGTTACCTTAATGACACCAAATTTAAAAGCTACTAAACGTCTCAGATTATCGTCTATGACTTTGTTCATCATAATTTGGTCGTATAATACATAAGCGCGATTGTGAGTTGAGTTGCTCCGGTAATTTTACGTATTTTTATAAACAAGTGCAAAATTATCAGTGCTATAGTGTAAATCGCAAAGCTTAAATATTAAGTAATCTCCTGCATTGTAGTTGGATGCAAATCACGTCCGTCCAGCACAGAAAATTATATGGAAATCATAAGCTTTCATCGGTAAGTAATGAAATATGGCCATTTTGTCAGTTTTGCATTCTCTTTGTTGTTTAATTTATAATTTTTTCAGTTGAATCGAGCTAAGTGTACACGGTAGTGTTATGCAAATGAATATTTTGTGCAATTATAGTCAGATTATATGGTAATTATAGGTTTTTAACACGCGTATATTTTTTTTGCAATAGTGCTTCGAAAAATAAAATATCGATAAAATTCGATTTGTGATATTCGAAGATGGCGGTTGTGATTTAGTTTCAGTTTTAGTATTTCTTTGTATTTAGGTGTTTGAAGTATAATTTGGATATGTATTATGCAGCAAATTACTTATAAATTGGACAGTGATAAGAATACGAAGACTATTTCCTATAGCAGTTATTTTTGAATTCTTACAAGAGGTTTCCATGTGGCATCAACAATTCTTCTATCAAATTATTGTACCATCAATTACGGTACAACGTTGCCACAATCTTTATAAGATTTTTGATATGGACAGCCATATTCTAATAAATGATGTCAATATCGATAATCAAACAAGCATCATAAATTATTGTATTATTTTACTTCACTCGTAGTTTTGCGAGCGAATAATGCCATAGTTACCTTTGAAATGACAGTTGGCAAAAATCAGCGTGCGGTAATGTTTTATTTTGTCATTTTCAGATTTCCCACCGATGTTGATATGAGGCAAAAATAGATCAACGCTATTACTCGTAATAACTGGGAATGGAAAAAACAACATCAGAAATCACGTCGTACATTATGCAGTAGGCTATGTAGTGCGGAAAATAAAAAAAGAAATAAAGTGCGAAAAATGTGTCCAATGTTTGGGAAATAAATTCAGTCAATCAACATTTTCCTTGATTTCTATGAAAGATAGAGGTAAGCCCTTCGATGGGGTTAGCAAAGTCTATAAAATCGCAGAAAAAAATACTGCAAGAATACGAAATTCGTGCAGGTTCCAAAGTTTTAGGACAACCCAAGTGTTTTTTGTCAATGATAAGTAAAATATCGAAAATATTGCTACCAACGACAATTTTTGATGATTTACTCGAACATTCAGTCAGACACTGATTTATTGGATGATCATAGAAATTTATTGATTAAATTGATTAGCAAAGAATATTTAACAATTCGAATTCATCGTATCATAAAAGAATTAACTTCCCCTGTAAAAAAACTAAGAACGTTTCTAACAATAATTACATTTTTTTAAAGGACAATTAATATACTAGTTCAGATTATTGAAATATAGTTAATACTGTATGTTGTAATTTGTTGGTGAAACATTTACCTACAATGAATTAGTGGAACTAGTGAAATAGTATTATGTGGTGTTTATTTATAAATAAATGAGTTGACCAGAAATGATTATTTCATTTTCACCTTAGCGTATTTAGATTTAGGTATTCAACAGTTTTTTCCAATATTTAAAAGTATCACCTCTTCAATCAAAACACTGCGGTCACCAACCCGGCTGCCCAGCACGGTGACTAAGGGCAAATCTTCTCACGTATAAACTGTCACAAGCATGTCACATGAAAGAGGCCTACGTCCAGCAGTGGATGTTCACAGGCTGTTGTAATAGTAGTAGTACAGCTAAGTACAGTTAAAAGATGGGGGTTTTAACAAATATTTTGTCATAAAACAAACAAGTTATCAAAAATATGCTTACATACGATTGAAGCTAGCGGGTACTTAAGTATTTTTAGAAATTACATTATAAAACATGGTGCACCGATGTATCATAGCAAATGTGACCGTTTTTACACTTTCGCCGTCCTACACTACAGAAAACTATTATAACGCAAAAACTAGGATTTAGAAAGACAAAAATACCATAGCTTCAATCGTAATTTAAGCGAATTTTATAAATACATAAAATATAAAATTTAATGAATAAAAAATAAATATAAATAAATAGTTTAGTTTGTCAGTAATTCTTATTTTTGAGAGCGCCACGCCCTTAATACTTCAAACATCAAATTTAATTGATGCCCTTTCTCTTAAATCTGCTTTGCATTATTTTTGTTTATATTAATATTTTTAAGAATTCATCAACTTTACAATTTAAATATTCATAGGGCGATACCATAGAGAAAGAAATCAGTATCGATATCGGTATTCATTTTGTGCATAGTCACTTCACTAGCTAATATTCTTTTGTCAATGACAGTGGACGCTTCAAATGTCGTAAAGTTCCTTCTATGCCTATAGTTATTGTTCTTAGGCAAACTGTGTGCATATTGCCAGCGTCAAGTTTAATTTTGCATCACTCAATGAATAATAGTAATTAAAGAAACCGTCAGGTATCAGTCAGTTTCGTCAGTCAGATCCTTAGACTAAGAACTTCGACTAAGAATAATGTAATGACTAAGAATAATGTACTCTACGATATAACTCAAAAATACACCAAGAAAATGAAAATAAAACAAGAGCAAAATATGTCTTTTTCGACTTCCCGCCAAAACTCCACGAATCCCCTTTTTTTTCTCAATTATGGCATCGCAAACTCTGTGCATACTGCCAGCGTCAAGTATAATTTTTGCATCAATTTTTTGCCAGTTTCAATGAAACTGGACGAAGTAATAACAAAGTCAGTAAGTAAGTCGTCACTGTCGTCAGTAATCAGTCAGTCTAGTCAGTCCAACATTCAAGTAAAGCGATGGCTACTTTACTAGAACGTGTCCGATGGAATTTTGGAGGCAAGCAGAAAAAAACATAATTTAGCACTGTTATTCTATTTCACAAACACTCGTGCACTGTAATTAACCTATATCAAACAAAATGCCATCAACTTTATCCGATATAACTCAAAAATACACCAAGAAAATGAAAATAAAACAAGAGCACATTTCAAAGTGTCTTTGGACTTTCCGCCAAAACTTAAGGGGGATTCGTTACTCATTGCCAAAACTCCACAAATCTCCTTGGCAATATTTGGCATTGACAAATGACGACTAGAATGACATTATGCACAACGTTTATTAGTTATGTTAAATTTTATAAAACTTTGTTATTTTAAATTTTAATCTTGGTATATACTTACAATTATTTATACTCTTTATTTTATGTCATAACTTGATGATTTCGTCGTTTTATTTCACAAATTATAAATTAAGTCTGTAATTTTGTTTTTCTTTCATGTTTGTTGCCTTTTAGTTTGTTACTATCGATTTCTGAACTGATTTTGTAGAAATGGCGAAATTGTGTCTCATAAAATAATTCTGATATTAACAATTTTATATCTAAAATAATGTGATTTTAATATAATCGATGTGTCGTTAATGTTTAATTATTTATTTTAAAAAACATGTTTGTGTCGTGTTGATATATTGGAAGTAGTATAAACGTGTGTGGTCTTGTCTTAGTATAAAATTTCTTAGTACTGTTTCGAACTTATAAATTTTTACACGTAGGTAATCATGTCTGTGTTCTACTGCAATAATTATTTTTAGCTCCAATTTGTCTAGGCAACCATGCTATTTTGTTTTATTTGATTCCTTGTAATACGGTATTAATATTTGATCAGAATGATGGTTACACCTAGTACTTCTTTTCTATACTTAGTTTCTTTTAATCGAAAACGATGTTTAAGTTTTTCAATTATTATTTTTCTATTTAAAGTAATTAATCGCTTTGAATGGAAACTAACATAATTTATCGTGTTATTTTGTATGGGTATTTAATAGTTTTCAGTGTTTAGTTGAAAACTGTATGATTAATTGATAATAGGTATAATTTAGGTAAACAAAAATTACATTTTGCATTCCAATCTGAAATAAAATTATAATTCAAAATTTCAAAGTATAGCTGCATCTGCTTTCTACCTTTTTTTCCCAAAACTTGTGGATTTAATATTTTTTGAAATGAAATGATTTGATGAAATTATCTTTTTAGAGTCACTATTGAGTATAAGCTTCAGCAGATATTGTAATACAATAACACAGAAGTATTTACCCAAAAATGATCAATTTTTATTGTTGCCAATCAGGTCACAAGACAATGAATAATTGTGGAAGTGGTGTTGGTGGAGGAGGAAGCAATGTTGGACCTGGTGGAGGTCCCTATGATACTAAAATAGCTGGATTATATGATTTACTGGACACCTTAGGCTCAGGACACTTTGCAGTGGTGAAATTAGCACGCCATGTGTTTACAGGAGAAAAAGTTGCAGTAAAAGTAATTGACAAGAGCAAGTTAGATGAAGTTTCTAAGTCACATTTGTTTCAAGAGGTGAGAAAAATGCTTTTAAAAATAGTATAAATGTTTTCTATCTTATATTATTGTCTTTGAAGCACCTCAACATGATGGACTTGTCCCAATGGAAGCCAGCTAAATGACTATTTCAGTACCATTTTCCAATAATATCATCTAAAGATGTGATACAGTCATAATCATAATCACATTACATTCCTAGCACAATTTGCGCTCCTTTGCTGTGATTACATTGTTAAGGCATACATCTAATTCATTATAAACAAAATAAATAATTTACATAAATTTAATATTGTAACATTTCATCAGCCATTTGAATCTTCTTTGGCACGCCTCATAAGCGAAGCGTTGAGGTGGGTACTACTGTCACTTTGCACAAAACATCTGATTTTTAAAACTTACAATGTCTCTATGTATCATATATTGCACTTGTAAGATAATATATACACACACATATCAAGAAAAAACACTATTTTTAACACTCATGATATTTTTGATGCCATTTTTGTTATTTAAACTAGTTAAAAAACAGTTTAATAAAGTTCTGTCTTGGACGTCCGTGTGTCTGTATGTGCGGAAGCTTTTCTTGTTAACACGATAACTACCGAAATACTTTACTAATCGAGTCGTTTTTTTCTCTTACACTTTGTTATACTTAGGAATAGAACCCTTTTACTTTTCAGGGTCTGATTCAATGTGGTTTAATTGTTATTAAATAAACAAAAAAGAAAAATATTGACTGTTCTTCATAGTTTTAGTATATCTATATATTAATCAATTTTATTTTGAAGGATGAGATTATGAGGCATGCACTTTTGGATTTCCCAAACAATTTAAAATAAAACCATCTCAATATGTTGATGTTCATAATTTTTTTAGCTGTCTATAAGTAAGCATAAAGTTGCGACTATAATATCCTTACCTAATCATTTTATTTTTTCTTTTCAAGGTGCGATGTATGAAGTTAGTTCAGCATCCTAATGTTGTTCGATTATATGAAGTTATTGACACACAAACTAAGTTATATTTGATACTGGAGCTAGGTGACGGAGGTGATTTATATGACTACATAATGAGACATGAAACTGGTTTATCTGAATCTCTTGCACGTGATTATTTTCGGCAAATTGTTCGTGCGATCTCTTATTGCCACAGGTAAATTATTATATCATTTTGTTTTCATTTTGTCACAAATAGTAGTGACCCAGACTGATAATACTATTTGCCTATGGTTTGCCTTGGTTGGCTGTCCAGATAAGAAGTTAGAGGCAGTTTATGTCCCCAGGTATATATGTCGCAGTCGGATCGTATAATCCGCCGTATAACATTACAGTTAGCCGATTCCTAAAACAGGGCCGTTCTGTATTGTGGCGGGTCCACGATTAGCCGGATTGTTATACCAGAAAATGGATGGGCGGGCGCGCAATTATGACCCAAGCCCATTATTGGGACAGTAAACACTCCCAATTAGGTACCAGCATAATGCCAGCACAATATTATCAAAAGCTTACTCACCGGAATTCTTGCTCACGTTTAGCCTCATTGTAATGAAGCCTCGTAGCCACCCTGAAACACATTTTCACTATAATTATTTATATTCGAAAAATACCCAAACCGAATCAGAGCCCCCCACTATCCGCGTGGTCTTGTCTGTACTACCACTAGAGTGTATATAAAAAGCCGGAGGCGCGGAGGGAGACCACTCCCCGCCCGCTGTAGGAAAGCGCAGGCATCAAGAGAGCCGTAGCGGCTGAGGCTGGTCAAAGAAGCTGCGAAGGCGAGCGCAGGTGCTGCGCTTTCTTACGCTTGGGCGGAGGGAGTGGTCTCCCGCAGCGCCGGAGATGTCACAGAGCCACTTGTTTTATTACATTATCCAAGCCTTGGAAGATATTATATAAAATTGCTAGTTAATGTGATTAATTCATTGTCAATTATCACTTCATCTAAATTGAGTAGATATTATAAATAATGGCTAGATAATAATATACACTTCTGGACACATCTATTGGCCCACCTTAGAGTTTAGGTTTCTATGGCCCCTACTTAAATATGATTGCTAGATTGAACAAAAACTATTGATGCAGTTTTAAACCTGATACATTTTACCATCTTTTTCGATCGTATTGTTTTAAATTTGAATTCAGAATACCACACGACATGGAGCTACGCCAAACAAGTCGGGCATGCGCCTTGATGAAGGCAGTTGATTTTTGAATAAAAAACATGTTTTATCAAATAAAGGTTTAATTTAATAACGCGTGTTGCCTCCATGGGCATCTACGACAGCTCTCATACGATTAGGCATAGAGTTTATCAACCGCTCTATGAAATTTTGAGGGATCATCTCCCATTCCTCTTCTATGGCAGTTTTCAACTCCTGCATCGTCTGGGCAACTGGCTGACGAGCCCTAGTACGTCTTTTTAGCTCGTCCCACATGTTCTCAATTGGGCTCATGTCTGGGCTTCTGGCTGGCCAGTCCATAACTGTGATGTTCACATCCCGAAGATATTCCCTGACGATGCCGGCCGTATGGGCTCTTGCATTATCATGCATAAAAAGGAAATTTGGGCCCACATGGTCCACGTATGGCATCACGTGAGGTTCTAAGCACTCACGAATGTACCGATCAGCATTTAATGTTGGCAGCCGTGGTCCCGTAATAACCTCAAGTTGAGTTTTGCCGCTCGCGGATATACCGCCCCAGACAGTCCATGAGCCACCGCCATAACCCTCTCTTCATAGCAGCATTGTGCAAAACGCTCCCCCTTACGTCGGTAGACCTTCTTCCTTCCATCATTGCCATGTAACGCAATTTTAGACTCAGCAGCAAAGAGTACACGGCTCCAATGCTGCTGAGTCCAATTTAAAAAAGTGCGCGCGAAATGAAGACGCGCTGTTCGGTGGGCTCGCGTTAGTTTGGGGCCATTAGCGGCCTTGTGTGGTACCATATCGCGTTCTTTTAACCTTCTCCGAACAGTTCGAGTGCTCACAGATACTCCGTGGAAGTCGCGAAGTTAATTTTGTATCTCAATGGAGGTAAGGTGACGATTTCTCAAACTGGTCGTCACGATGAATCGATCCTGCCTTTCAGTTGTGACCCGAGATCGTGCCGTTCCTAGGCGACGAACAAAGCCGCCAGTCTCTAGGTACCTCTGATAAACATTCAAACAAACGACCGCAGATCGACTTAAATTAAGTTGAGCACTCACATTTCTTTGGCTGTGTCCGGCCTGGATAAGTGCCAAAGCTTGGGCGGTGACTTCAGGCGAAGTATCCATAGATTATTGATAGAACCTCACCTTAATGTTTAGAATAAGTAATGTTTGTTGCAAAACCAAAGAGAAAATTCACACTTTCAAGAATTAAATCCAAGTAAACCAATAAAATCAAGTTTTCTTAGTATTCGATTGTTTGATATCAACGAACAGGCTCCAAATTGTCTTTTGTTTCTTTAAATTCTGTGTTCGAAATTTAAAAAAAGACTATCGAATAAAATTATGAATGTGCGTGGTTCAAAACTGCATTAAAACTTTTTGCTCGACCTAATATAAATTTTTAGCTAGGACTAAACGAAACTGAAAATGCAAGGTGGGCCAATAGATGTGTCCAGAAGTATATAATATCCGGATTTATTACTTTGGCTGTAACATATATGCAATTGGGCGGCACGATATTACGCCGCTTTGACGAACGCGAAGAGCTCATACAACGTTCGCTAATTTAGCTGAATTGCAATCCAGCTGAACGAGAGTGCGCCGCATTACAATACAGCCCTGTTTTAGGAAAGAGCTAGCCGGAATGTAATACGGCGGATTATACGATCCGACTGCGACATATACACCATTTTATGGAATATAATGGTGAATCAACACCTGTCTCACTTTAGATTATAATTTTATGTTCCAAATGTTTCTTCCCATAAAGCCAATGTTTGTTTTCTCTATTCTTTTTGTGCATCTTGTGTAAGCCATTGTTTTTGTGTGATGGACTCTGTCACACATGATTGACACTTGGACACATGTCATGATGAACTAGTAACATAAGAAGATAAATATGAGATATAAAAATAAAATAATCTTGTTTATTTCAGGTTACATGTTGTTCACCGAGACCTGAAACCAGAAAATGTAGTCTTTTTTGAAAAGTTAGGTGTAGTGAAATTGACTGATTTCGGTTTTAGTAATAAATTTTGCCCAGGTCAGAAGTTAGAAACTTCTTGTGGCTCATTAGCTTATTCTGCCCCGGAGATATTGTTGGGTGATTCTTATGATGCACCTGCTGTCGATGTTTGGTCTCTTGGGGTCATTTTGTACATGTTAGTTTCTGGACAAGCACCATTTCAAGAAGCCAATGACAGTGAAACTTTAACTATGATAATGGACTGTAAATACACTACACCACCTCATATATCAAATTCATGTAAAAGGTTTGTATAACTTCTTGTATATATTTTTAAGGTAATATGACTATTTTATGGCTTTAAATTCCCTTATTAAATAAGTTTATTATATATTATGTGTATTTTTTGCTAGGCTTATAGGGAGAATGCTAGTAAGAGAACCAGAAAAACGAGCCACTTTATCAGAGATTGCCACAGATCCTTGGGTCACAGCAGGAGAAGGGGTAACAGTAGAGGATTTTGATACACCACTAGTTGCCAAGGAACAGTTATCTGAAGAGGATCGATCAGCCATTTTACAAAAAATGGTGAATGGTGCCATTGCAACCAAGGAACACATCTTGGAAGCTTTAGAAAAAAATGAATATAATCATATAACTGCCACATATTACCTGCTTGCAGAAAGAAAATTGAGGTGTAAAAGGTAAGAATCTTTTACTTTTATTTTTAAATTAATTATCTTGCCTTAATGTTATACATATTCATGCACCAATATAACTATAATATTACTGTATTGTACGAGTATTTATGTAAGATTGTAAAAGGTTACTTTTTAGGATGGGCATAGTTCAAAGGGTAAAAAATAAAAGTTCTTATCAGAACCAAATTGAAAATCCTTTTCCACGTTTAACAGTCACTGTAGATTCATTGATTGTTAAATAAATGTTTTGAGACCTTAGCTCAACTCAAGAAAAGAGCAATTTACTGTATTAATATGTTAGTAACACATTTAGTAATTACTGTTCGCTGTAAATCTTTTTCTTTGGTCAATCCTCTGCTAAATCTCATTTAACTAATAGCCTTTTAGCTGTAATTATCTAAATGGATATGTTTCTTCTTTAATCTTCGACATAATGTCAAAATCCACTTTACATTGTCTTTTAATGGATGGTCTGACAATATACAAATCAATATTAATTATTTTATATGTTTTCAACCAATGGTAAAGTGTCGAATTTTAGCACTTCCCTTCCTTCCTTGTTTTTCGGCGAATTGTTCTCAACGAATTGTTTTAGGGAAATTTTCCGCAAATCCTGCCCGTAATCTCATGTATGTTTAAATACAGGTATTAAGTAAAATTAAATTTTATTCTAGAAAATTCAGGACCGTGATAAAAATGTTTAGACAGAAAGGTTGCCAGTTGTTTTTGACTCGCAATCATGCCAAAAAAAATACTAATAAAAACATTAATGTTAGTAAAAGTAAGTACGTGATTTCTTATTACACCGCTACCCCCCCTCTCTGTGATTAATGGGCGGCCCCTTTGTAGTAAAGTACAGTGTGTCGTACTGTACGTAGAATTTGGCTACGCTCAAGATGACCAGCATAGCGTGGGAAAGATAGATTGAGATTTGGTTAGATAGATTGAGATCCCAAATGAAGTATGAATTTTGTCAATTTTATTTACCTACTGTAAATTCAATTTATAAACTATTATTTTTATTATTTATTATTATTGTTATAGCAGTCTTACAGAGGATTCATATTTTTGATTAAAATTATATTAAAATTATAACAATCCCTAATTGAAACGTAGTAAAAGTTAGTTCAATGAAATTGTGTCTTCTGCAATGTGAGGTAAATTCTGGAAATAACCCGCTAAATTTCACGTTTCGCCAGTAAATATGAATTATGTCCTCAAAGGTTTTGGTAAAATTTTGATAGTTTTGTAGTTTTTCTTTCTTAGTTATAATTTGTATAATAGCCCTTATTTATTTCTTTCATTATAATTACTATATTAATCGAGTAAAACTTAAAATTGTTTTGTTACACTAGGCCTGGACAAAATGGTCACTATCGATAGCAATATCGATAAATAATCAATTTTTTCTTGATTGTTTTAATTTTTTAAACTTCTTTATTAACATTTCCACGTCAACCTGAGGCACGCAAGAAGTGGACGCGTATAGTAACTCTATGGATGCCGACCGAACTTTTGTAATTAGTAGCAAACATTTTGAAGATAAATATTTACAGCGAAGAAAATGACTTCGAGTTTTAAGAAAAGATTACATAAATGACTTTATTTGTACCAATTAAACACGTTTTATTACAAATATAATATTAAACTATAATGAAGCATTCGTTTATCGACATTTGCTTATCCTAAAACAGGTAAAACAGATAACTTGTGATCTCATTACTCTCATCATAACTAATGACACATATGTATTTAATTTTTTGGAACGTTTTTGAATTTTTTATTTACATCCTATATGTGTGGTCGTAACGTCCACAGACAGGAGTCGCGAGCGGGCGCGCGGCGGCCGGCGGCGCTGGGCGTGTCGCGCGCGCCGCGCGGCTTGTTGGCGCCGCCGCCCGCCGTGGCGCCGCGCACGCCGCAGGACGTGCCGCCGGTACGTACTCACTATACCTCGGAGAGAATTAAAGCCATTTACAGTTCTCACAACAAAAAAGATTTGGAAACATTTATTGAAAAGTACGAAAAACTAAATTTCGTACAGCTTTGGAAACGTGATTCACGCAATATCACAACCATGAAAAAAGTATGTCCATAGAAACTGAGTGGTGGACTGATCCACCTGGTTTAGAGTTGCCATTCGTCCTGTTTTCCCAGGACATGTTCTAGTTTTTGTAGTGTCCTGGGACGTCCTGAATAGTTTTTAGGTAGCGTCCTGGATTTCTAAATTTTCTTTGAGAGCATTTTCTTAAATTCTTACGTCACGGGTCAGGGCTCTCAATTAATTGCGCAGCCGCGCTGCCGTGCTGTTTCAAAACAAAGGTAAATTTTATTTCACTTATTTTCACTAGATATTAATTTAACTATTGCAACTCTATTACCTACTGCGTCCTATTTTCAAACTGAATTGTCCTGGTTTCTCCAACTTCAAATCCTGTTTTTTTTAATTTGAGTTTGGCAACCCTAACCTGGTTGGAGGCCGGCCTGTACTCCTTTTACCGATACGTGGTGTAATGTAATTAATAATAGGAAGAGTATAAAGTGTCGCTAGTGGCAGTCTATCGTTTTTAGCTAAAGAACTGTAGGTTTTGCTGCATAATAGTAGCGCCACCTAGTCTGCCGTATACTGTAAGCACGTGGTGTTTACGGCAAAATAACACCATCGTTTAAAGTACTGTAAGATACTTCACTGTTGTTGTCACTTGTTTATTTTTGGTTGATTATTTAGGTTAGGTTGTTACATTTCTAGTTCTAGTGATTGTATTAGCGAATGTTATGTGCAAAAACACGAAAATGGGTGAATTTGCGTAGATTTATATTCGAGAAATAACCAAAACCGAATCAGAGCACCACACTTTCCACGTGGTCTTGTCTGTACTACCCCTAGAGTGTATATATAAAAAACCAGAGGCGCGGAGGGAGATCACTCACCGCGCATGTAGCGCAGGTGCCGCGTTTTCTTACGCTGGGGCGGAGGGAGTGCTCTTCCCGCAGCGCCGAAGATGTCACGATGAGCCAGACCCTCCCACTCCCAGTACGCAGAAATCGTGTTAAATTTTTCAGAACTTTATTGTGTTTTACGTTTTGAAACCATACAGTGCCGTAACACTATGAGTGCATACTGGCCTTGTATACTTTCTTAAACTTTTCACTGAATTAGCGTCAGAAAGTATAGGCGACCAATACGCAGAAATTGTGTATATTTTCCAGAACTTTATTTTGTTTTATGTTCTGAAATCATACAGTGCTAGAACACTATGAGTGCGTACTGGCCTTGTATACTTTCAATATACGCCTCGCTGAACATGATATAGCGGTAATATGCGGTACCTACAATCCATAGTTTACCGCATGTTTATGTTTACGGCACTATAACCGATCGTACTAAGTTACCACTTGCGGCACTCTATACACTTCCTTAATGATAACTTCGATTTATTAATTACGTAAAATAATTATTTTACGTAAATACATGTAAAATATATTGTGCATGTAATATTAACTTGTAGTGCGATTTGACATTGCTGTAAGTGCTAGCAATTACAATGAATAAATAAATAAACTAACACTTGTTGGACGCAGAGGTCGCGCAAGTGCAGCATCGTGCGCGAGGAGGAGGACGATGAGGAGGCGGCGGTGGCGAGCGGGGCGCGGGCGGCGGACGCGCGGCGCGGCTCACGCTCCGAGGGCCGTCTGCGACTCGCGCGCCCCGCTGCGCTCGCCGACAACCTCACCAAGGTACTCATAGACTTCTTGTAGACGGCAGTTTCTTTTTTAACTTATTATAACTCATCTTTAAATATTAATGGAATTTAAAATGTCCCAGGTGAATCTCGACGACGAGGCGGTTGTCGTCCTCCCGCTGGAGGTGCGCGCGGAGTCAGGCGGCGCGGCGAGCGAGGCGGCTGGCACACCGCGCGTCCCGCCCCCCGCGCGCCGCCAGCGCATCGACTGCCGCCGCCGCCGCCCGCGCGCCGGCTCCTGCTCCTCCTCCGACCTGTCCGACGACGACTCCGAGAAGAAGAAGCGCGCCGCCGAGCACAGCGACGCGCCCGGCGAACGCGCGCGTCGCGACTCGCACGACGACTCCAGCGACAGCCAGGAGCGCGGCGGCGCGGCGGGCGCGCGCGGCTCGAGCGGGCGCGGCGCGGCGCGGGCGGCGGGCGGCGCGGTGGGCGGCGTGGCTCCGGGCGCGGGCGGCGCTGCGGGCGGCGCGGCGGGCGACGCGCGCGGCGGTGGCGCGGGCGCGGGCGGCGGGCGGCGGCGGCGCGCGGCGCGCAAGGAGAGCCGGCTGCGCGAGTCGCGCTCGCTGAATCGTATCGCGGAGGTGGAGGAGGCGGCGGCGGCGCGCTGGGCGGGCGGCGGGCTGGTGGCGCTGTGCGGGCGGCCGCTGCTGCGCCTGCTGGCGGCCGCGCGCCCCGCGCCGTCCGCGCGCCGCCTGCACGGGCTGTGCTAGCGCGCCCGCTCCCCGGAGCGCTCCCCGGTCGCGCCGGGTGCCGCCAAATTTATCGATGTCCTTAGCGGTTTAGACGTACGTACTTGTGAATTTTACTTTGATTCTGGATCGATGTCGCGAACGTCGGCCGCACCTCGAAGTCCCAATTCTGCCCCCGAAGCGTTCCGATTCGCGGGAGGTCCCCCGAGGCCCCTCGCTACTTTATAGGAATTCAGCCGCATTTCAAATGTAAATAATTTAGGTCAACAGGGTTTCTCTGATTCGGTTCGATGCCGTACCTCCATTACGTTTATTAGTTTTACCGACGTCGAGCCTATTGAGTACCGTCGGAACGATAACGACGAGAACTGAGATTTGTAAATAAATCAAAAAAATATTTGTATTGATCTACTTTGTACCAATATTATGTTATTACACTATTGACTGTCAGTATTAAATCGTTCAAAACTATACGGAACCTATTGACTGTGACAGTTCTGTGTTGTCAAAGTTCATCATGTACCTGGTCATATTGTATGAAACGAAGGATGTTACATATGTAGTTTAAGATTTAAAACCTATTGCAGCATCTGCGTAATTGGTTTTAGAGATCAAGTAAAAGTACTTGATACTTACTAATAATAATACTACTTTATCTTTCGTAAAAATTCTCGTTAGAAACAAAAAATTATTTGGCAATATGTGTGCAATATATTTTTTTTAACGCTGTGTTGTGTCTTCGAGTGTAGGAGTATAAATGTTCCTGTATTTGCAATGCATTGCCGGATCCCCTTAACATCAATATTCAATATAAATACTAAAATAAAGTATGATAGCAATAAGTTTTTAGCATATAAGGACCTATTTAAAGGATGTATCTGAAAATCTGATATAATTACTTTGAAATCGTTTGATTAGTTTTTTGATGTAAAATAAATTAGTTGCTTTTTTTATCAAAACATATAAATATGCCCCCTTACTATATATAGTTAGCTATGTTTTGTCTTGCTTTGGTACATGTAAATTTGAACACATCAAAAACTTCAGAAGACTTTTAGATGCTTATACATGGTTTATTAGTAAAGGGTTGATGTTTAAAAATAAACAATGAAGAGATTTATATTTTGGATATTTTATGATTATTACCTTGAGGAAAATTGCAGAATTTCTGTCGTTATATTATAATACGTCTTAAGCAAATATTTAACTATGCTTTTCTTTACTGAAGCTTCCATGTAAAAGAGATCCAGGCCCGGACCTAAGGGTACTCGTTCCGGTGGCAGTTTTAGGAGGCTATAATAGAGCAATATCCAAGTCCCCCCAAACGTTACTTATTTTCTATGAATTAAAATGTATAGAATAACATATAATACGAAGTGTGCATGTCCCGGCGGTTAGCGTAAAACAAAAGCCATACAACTAAGCCAAACGGACGCGGTCGGGTGTGAGATGGGTGATTCCGTGCTTCGGAGGGCACGTGCACGTTAAGCTGTCGGTCCCGGTTGTTGTAGATAGATAACAGTCGTTAAACCTTGTCGGAGGCCTTATGGGCGGTTTGAAAACATCTGACAGCGGGTTGGCCACTATCGCGCATCTCCACCAACCCGCACTGGAGCAGCGTGGTGGAGTAAGCTCCAGGCCTCGCCAATAATGAGGAGAGACCTGTGCCCAGCTGTGGGACGTAAAAAGGGTTACAGCCAACATATTAATACATATTTTGAGTAGCTAGCAGGTACGTATGTAGTAGCTTGGGCCAACGGTCTATTTTAAAATATCAGGTGCTAAAGGTAGTTAAAATACTTTTCTTAATTTCTCAGTGCTGATTTATATATATATGTTAGAAAATTTTATTAAAAATTAATAAATCTCTGAGAAAATAAGTATCTGGAGGCTCTGGGATCTTGTTCTACAAGAAATGGCGCAGGCGATGGGACAGGAGCGCCATTATGAAGTTTTCCTCGGTTCTGAAAATTCGTAGATCAGGGGCTAAAACCCTATTGTAAATAATAAAAAAGCCGTGAAAGCATTATGACAAGATATAGTTTATATTAATCGAAAATGTCATGAGGATATTTATTACTAAAGTTTTCAGTAGAATTTATTATTTTATGTTGGTTAGTATCTCATAAAAACAAACCACAATTAACCACGGTTAAAATTATCAGAAGATATAATATGTAAATACAAAATATGACGTAAATTATGGGGCATCCGGCGATTGATGTGGTTAGCTGGGAGTACCAGAACCCGAAACTTTGTTAAATGTGCGCAGACAACGTTTCCAGGAGTTAAAAATTCTTTCTAAAATTTTTAAGCAATATAAGATGAAATGAGCATGTTTTTTGATTTATTTATTTGACAGTACATATTAATTGTCTAAATGCCTTATGTTATTTGACACTACCTAATATCAAATTTAACTATAACTTGAATTTTCTTACAAAGTAAGTAAACATTTCGTTATTCTTCACAAACACTGTTGTATCATTGTAGTTTGCAATACTGAAGTCTGTCTTGTCTTTATCCCTTTTTTAATGTCTTCTATTTTCATATGATAGAATAGAATATTACTTTGTCTGTCCATTAGTACGCTTATAATTCGTAAATTATTATTAATTCTATTTTGATGTCGTGTTATATATTTATTACGAAATTAGCATTTATGATTGAATTAAAAAAAGCATTTTCTGGCATAAAAGAGGCGTTCAAGGTGTTCGCTTATTTATTTCTAATTAGCTTTTAGTGTTTATTTTAATATAATTCACTATCTCACGAATGGTGTAAACCACCATGGCTGTGAGGATGTGTGCTCGTGCACATTGACTCTGTGTGTGTGTGTTGTGTCTAAGAAGCTGTCAATCAAACATAAGTTTCTAAAGTTACTTAACGCAGATAGCCATACTAAAAAAATACTTTATTTTGTATATTATATACTTTTAGTTAAGAGGCCGTATACGAAATTTTGCCGATTTCGCTGATTTAGCTCATTTTATACAGGAGATTTTGCAGTTAAAATACACTTACAAGCCACTTTTTAATTTTTATTTCGTTATTTTACTTAATAGACCTGAAGCCGGTGATAGTTTTGTAAATATTACTATAATAGGTATAGAATATCACATATTTCTGGATCATTTTAAATTCTAAACAGATCGAAAAAAATGCCAAGTATTGCTGTTAAAATCACATACATAGTGTATGAGCCACTTTTTGGCACTCTCATACAAAAAATATTAGTAAAAAAACATTGAACTTTTTGAGAGAAAATGAGCCAGAAATTGCATTTGTTTTCGGCAAAATGGAATAATCTTTCGTAAAATTTATTTTACATAAATACTCTTCAGTTTATAATCAATCCGTTTCCTAAAAAAAAAATCTTATTAATAATGATGATCCTGCATTAAACATCTTTTAAAGTAACCTACTTAAATCTCGCATTATAATTCTTGACGCAAGCTATAAAAGTGTCTGATGTATTAGATTATGAATGAAATGAAAAGTTATATTGTGCAATGATACTTGTAGAAGTACTGTAATTTATCTGCAAAATCTCATGTGTTAAATCGGATAAATATTATCGACTTTTATCGACATTAAAGATCCTGCATTTATGCCTTATAAAAATATCTAAATTTAATAGGCTCATCTGGACAGCTCAGAGTTCTAGAAATTCACAATGCAATAGGTCTCCATGTCACTTTATTAACGGCAAATTTAGCATCCCACATATAGTAAGGAAGCCTTACTATAAAATGAAAATATTTAATAAAAATGACTAGATGTACCATCTGAGATGTAGGTTTGACCTTTAGTTTGAGCTGTCAGGAATAAGTATAGTAAGGCCAAGGAGGCGAGATAAAAAATGTAAACAAAGTTTCAGGAGTTCAAAACATTTTTATTTGAATAAATTATATACATAGCATATACTAGCGACACGGCCCAGCTTCGCTCGAGCGATTAAGTGATATACATTAAAATCTACTTTACAAAAACTCATTTAAGTACTAAAGGCAAAAAATAGACGCGCGATGAGAATGCGTGCCGGGATGTGATGATTTTTGGTAAAACAAAATATCATCTTCTAAAGTATTTATTTGATTAAATTTTGTACAATTTTAAACTGAATTGACTAAACTAATTAACGTTTTTATTTAGATTAGGATTAATACTGAACAAAACAGCTGCGAGATAACGTGATATATTTCATTAACATTTTACACATAAAAGTAGTTATTGTAAGTCAACCGTAAGAGATAGAGTACACTAGTGCGGACTTTTGTATAGCAAATTTATATATCTACAATTCTCTAGTCTAAAACATCGCTTTAATGTATCTTCGCTGGTTAACGCAGTGCAAGAGAATATAACTTTCAAAGTAGGCAAGATTTGTGACAAAAATCGTTATGTTTTAGTCAGGTACATAAAAGCATAATCAATTATACACCTAAACCTTCCTCAGAAATTACTTTATCTATTTAAAAAAAAAAAACCGCTACAAAATCCGTTGGGTAGTTTTAAAGATCTAAGCATACATAGGGACGCGGGAAAGCAGTGGGAAGCAAATTTGTATTATAATATGTAGTGATTTATTACAAGACTTCTTCAAAATACCTACTTGAGAAAGTGACTCCGCAATTCTAAAAATTCTGTTTTTGGAGCAGCGAAAAACTTCTTGTGTCAAAGGTGCTCGCCGAGGGTTTGAACTCGGTATTTCCGTGTCGGAAACCGCGGTCTTAACCGCTCGACAATCGCTACTCGAATGAATTGTTAAATTGTATGAGTACGTGGCTTTATACCACTGCGTCTTCTAAATCCCAATTACAATTACTCAAAGATATACCAAGAACATGAAAATAAAACAAGAGCACAATATATTGTCTGTTTCGACTTCCCGTCAAAACTCGACCAAATGTTGACAACTGCGGTACTGACTGCTTTCCTGTACCGCTAAACACGCACCAACAGCTGTCATCGACTAACTGTCGCCTTTACTGCGTATGAATGATAAGGACAGAGATAATAATTGCTCGCTCTCGCAGTAGTTACTTGGTAACGGCATAAGAATAAATAATACATAGAACGGAAACTCCCGCTCCGGACGGGTTTAAGGTCACAATATTTGCCTACACCGTTAAACAGAATACAAAGTCGGGCTGTCTCGGCAGGCGCGTCAATTACAATAATGGCGCCAAGTTATTGTGGTGTGTTTGGTTGTACAAACAATTCAAAAACAATGCTATACTTAAATTTTTTTAGTTTGCCCAAAAAAGATTATATATAGATATTATATAATAAATTATTCCGTTTCCGTAGGTACCTAACTCATCAAAAAGACATTAATAGCCCTTTTTTGTATAGCTTCACCCAATTGGAAAAATTTTGTTAGATACATACAGCATTTTAACATGTCTCCAAAAAAATTTTAATAGTAGAAGACCGCGGCTTACCACTCGGCCATCGTTGCTCTTTAATTATTTATCATTCTCATATTTTGTAATACTAAACTAAAATAATGATTTTTAAAACTAATATTTTCGCGATATTATCTTTAGACATAAGCATTATTAACAGTTCACAACCCTGCCAACACGCCTGGGCGACAGAGGGGCGTAACGAGGTGAAGGGGTAGTATATAAATTGCGGCGTTTCAATTTTCCGTTCTATGTATAATTATTATTTATTCTTATGGTAACGGTTCGTTTGTTCACATTCTTTATCTCGTCTCGTTGGCCTTACTATAGTTACAAACAGCTAAAGATACTTCAACTCAGTTGTGCGCGCGGCGCTATGTGTGCGTGGGCTAGTAATTATGCAGCTTTAATTTGTGTGACAGTGACGCGGCCGTGATCGTCCGAGCAACTTCACTGTACCTCTTGTCACGCACACAAAGTCACTGTGTATATACAGGTTTACCCACACATAGCGCCGCGCGCACAACTGAGTTGAAGTATCTATACTCGTATGTACGTACATGATCGTTTTCTAAATTTAATGGCCTTTTGTCATAATTTAAGATTTCCAGATTTGAAAATGCATAATTATTTAAAAAAATCTGTTACACACACTTTCTACCCACATCAAGTTGTAACTAAGCGCCTCTTGTATGTAAGCCATTGTGGACGGCCGGTACCCAAAGAGCAGGAAGACAATTAGACGTTGATAAAAAATAAAATAATTCGATCCATATATGCATTTACTGATCTATTGTTGATTCTGTATAAGTTGCAATAAATCCCAACATTTTCTACTTACATATAATAATATGATCATAAACGGTGTGGGTTACTTAGGTATTGAATCCTTATTATTATAGGTGAGTAAATGCATAAGAACAGTAGTGAAATATCGAAATAATATGTAAAATGTACAATAATCGATAAGATCTGCAATAATTAGTCATTAAGTTCAAGCTCTACTGTTAAACGTAAAATTGTTTTGTTGCTGTTGTGGCCGCAACTTAATGAATGGTTACTCAATACCTTAGAGAATATTGTTTTAATAAATAATTTGTACCTAGTAATCATTATGCAATTAAAAGATTAATTGTTGATCAAGTTTAATGTTGTGAATTAAAATATTTATGTATATACCTATTTAAATCGTTGTAAATAAATAGTTTATCTTCATAAATTTTACTTAAAATTAAGTTTTTAGTTACAATATCTACTTTACTGTATGTGAATTAAGTTTGACCATGAATCGGTTTCGAATGAAAATAATGATTTAATTCTCAATAAAATAACTAGACCAAAGACTAGAAATTGTTTTTTTTATAATGATGTATACTTATACGGTAACTAGCTGTGTCGTCATGTTTCCCTCCCGTTAAAAGTATCATTGGCATTAAGTGATTGTTCACCATAGGCTCTATGAGACCCAATTGCAAATTGCATTTTATTCCCTACTTTATCCCCTTTGGTATTACAGGTGTCATCTTTTTATTCTCACGGCTAAATTTGTAAACTAAAAGATAATTATAGGTATATAACGAGTGTTTTATAACTGTGCAGATAAAGTAAGGTGTACATATTTGTCTGCCAGACTAATTGAAGACTTCGGACTCCGGAGTAGCAAAGTGCACTAATTCATCGCTGTGTGTTTTTGAGTGTGGGCAAAAGTTGGATGGGTGGCGATAAAGCTAAGCGACGTCGAGTGCAGCATAAATTCAAGCACCTATAATACCCATATTTTCATATCTTTCATAGGATAAGTCAGGCATTTTTTAAATTTTAGTTTTTTTAAAATTCGTAAAATAATTAATAAATATTTACCTAGTTGTTAATTGTGGAATATCACGATTCTCAACATAATCTCCACCGGTTATGTAGGCTGCAGACGTAGGATGCAGGATAGTCAAAATGCAATTTTACTTTTACTGAATTTAATGTATAAACTAACCTAGTTACAATCTATGATCGAAGTATGAACAATAATAATGTTATCATCCTATAATATATAAAATTGTCGTGTCACAATGTTAGTTACCATACTCCTCCGAAACGGCTTGACCGATTCTCGTGAAATTTTGTGTGCGTATCGAGTAGGTCTGAGAATCGGCTACTATCTATTTTTCATCCCCCTAAGTGATAAGGGTGGCCCACCCCAAACAATTAAACGCGGCACGGAGTTCGCGGGGTCAGCTAGTATTTTATAAAACTACAAGGAAGGCTGTATCGTGGGATCGAGATCGTATCGCAATTTCTGCTGCGTCGATAGCACGATCGATCGGTGACGACGGTACGCGATGAACGGGTTTTTTTTTATTGAACTCAGCACAATGCTAGGTGACCTCCATAGCGCCTCCCAAAGCCCACCCTTTGATGACCCATCTTAAGATGAACACGGACAAGACGAAGATCATGTCTAATGTCCATGTCACATCTATACCGGTCGTTGTTGATGGCGCTACTCTCGAAGATGTCGACGAGTATATTTACCTGGGTCAAGCGATCCGTATGGGTAAGTCCAACTTCGAGAGAGAGGTACTTAACTCGTAGAATCCGACTCGGTTGGGCAGCGTTCGGGAAATTACAAAGTGTCTTCTCGTCCAGAATACCGCAGTGCCTGAAGTCGAAAGTTTTCGAGCAGTGTGTGATGACCTACGGCGCTGAGACGTGGTCCTTTACAGTTAGCCTTTTCCACAGGCTCAAGGTCGCTTAGCGAGCGATGGAGAGGGCTATGCTTGGTATACGCGACAGAATCCGTAACGATGAAATCCGTAGACGAACGAAGGTTACCGACATAGCTTTCCAAATCTGCAAGCTGAAGTGGCAATGGGCAGGCCACATAGTTAACCGCCGCCCTTCAACCAGGTGGACTGACGACCTGAAGAAGATAGTGGGAAACCGCTGGATTCAGAGGGTGCAGGACCGGACGGAGTGGCGAACATTAGGGGACGCCTATGTCCAGCAGTGGACTCTAAAAGGCTGATGGATGGATGGATGGATGAAATGATGACATGAAACTTATAAATGAAATGAAAAATAGATAATAGATATGTATATAGAAAATAAAACCAACATAAGATGAGCTGGCAATAATATGGTAAACTGTACGAAATAGGGTTCACGCTTTTTCG
Source organism: Pyrgus malvae (assembly GCA_911387765.1). Lineage (NCBI taxonomy): Eukaryota > Metazoa > Arthropoda > Insecta > Lepidoptera > Hesperiidae > Pyrgus > Pyrgus malvae. The sequence continues at coordinate 15,277,263 of OU426960.1, forward strand.
TACAGTTCCCACACGTCGACAATAATTAATAAATATTTAATTTAATCTATACATAAAGCTGAAGAGTTTTTTTCTTTCGTTCGTTTGTAACTTTGTTTGAACGCAATAATCGCAGGAACTACTGGTTCCAATTGAAAAAATCTTTTTTGTGTTGGATAGTCCATTTATCGGGGGATTTTTTTTATAAATAAACCGAACAAAAAGGCAGACGGGCCGCTTGGTGTTAAGCGATCACCGTCGCCTATGGACACGCGCAACCCCAGGGGAGCCACCCGAGGGCTTTAGGCTATATAACATCATGCTATGACTAATACCGAAGTCCACGCGGACGAAGTCGCGGGCGGCCACTAGTGCAGTAATATGAGAATAAAAATCCAACTAAAAAATTAAATATAAATAATGTAGTTTATATTATTTTTTTACTTTTTACAGTAAAATACATTTTCTTCTTATTTTTTACTTTTTAGTTCGTATTTTCTCAAAAGCGTGTTTTTTAAACTACATTATTTATTTAATATTTTTTAAAACTACGGGGAAGGCTGCATTCGTGGGAACGGGATCTTATCGCAATTTCTGCTGCGTCGATAGCACATGCGCTCGGTGACGACGGTACGCGATGAACGCGTTGCGATAAGCGATGTGATGCGGTATGTATCATAATATATCGATGGCCCCAACGAATAAAAGTGCAAGAGCTCTTACCCAAAAAAAATTTTTTTCGTATTTTTCGTTTGCATGGCCTATTCTATTATACACCTATATATATATTTTTGAATATTTTAGACTTAAAATAAGGCTTTTATAGCACAATATTCGTTTATTGTACGGAAAAAATATTTTCATATCATATGAATAATAAAACATGCGCCTATTGCAGATTATTTGTTTATTTGAGTTCACCAGAATAAACGTGTTTTAAATCAATCTGCCGCACGTGTCTATCCTCTCCTTTGGGTAATAACTCTTGCACGATTATTCGTGTAAAAATCCAAGCTACTTTTATCAGTAATGCCTCATTGCAGACGGTTGCATAAGTGTAAATGGCCAGAGCAAGGCTCAGGGAAAAAACTATACATGGAATAACCATGCAACATTTCACTACACTTGTTTAAAAGCTTCATTTATGATACGAATAAACGTGCAGTGATACAATGCTGTTAACAAGTCACATATTATTCACTAGAATAATAATTTAATACGGTTTTTCTTAAATATGTAGTAAACCGATAATGTTTTTCTTATAATAAATATATGAGCTGAAATACTTATATTTTTTTTAGCTTTAATTTGATTAAATAAAATAAATAAATAAATATCTTTGGACAATTCACACAATGCCATCTGATTCCAAACTAAGCAGAGCTTGTACTATGGTAATCAGAAAGCTGATAAACATACATATAATTCTAAATACATACTTAAATAGATAAATTAACACCCAGACACAGAACAAATAGTCATGTTCATCACACAAATATTTGTTCTGGTTTCTGATTATACATTATATTTGTCTATTTATTATGTAATTAAAGTTATGTGATTCCAAACGTTTTTATATTTTCCTGATACTTAAGTTGTCATTTTTCGATTGCACGTTTATTCGTTGGGGCCATCGATATGTAACACACCTAACTCAATGCATTTCTTCAGTCTGTTTTGCAAAGCTTCTATTCTAAATTATTATTAAAAAATGTTTCTTAAAGGTCTTCAAAATACTGGTTCACTGCGTCTTCAACCTCTTCATTTGATGAAAATCTCTGCCCACCAACGTGTTTTTTTTTAAGTTGGGGAACAGATCAAAGTCAGATGGTGCTAAATCAGGTGAATAAGCCGAGATATGTCGAGAGCCATGGTTTCGATAGAAGTGTGAACGCGTGCGTTATCCCGGTGAAACAACACTTTCTTTCGCAGTAATCCTGGACCTTTTTCTTTAATTTCTTCACGCAAACGACACAATAGGGTGCAATAGTATGCAGAGTTTATTGTTTGGGCCTTTGAAAGATAGTCCACCATTATGACTCCTCGAGCAATCCAAAAAATTGATGCCATTATCCAGTGGCGGGGCAAGCGCTAAATTTGATGTGGGCAAGATATATTTTGCGAAGCCCCTGGTTGGCGCAAGAGTACGGATTTTGTTGAGAAAATTTTTTTTATGAAAATTAAAACTTCTTCATTTAAATTATTATTTTACATTTATTACGACCAAAAATTAAACGCACAGAGCTTCTGCATTTTTTTATCGACAAGCACAATGACACAGAATGGCTGGCAAAGGCTTATATAGAGACGACTCCCTTCTTATTGGCTATGGCTTGGCTTAAGGGAGACGTCATGGCTCCGATTGGCTAGTAGGCTGACACTTTCGTTACACATTATTAAGTATACCTCAACTAACAGTAAACATTTAAAGAAACAGATCCGCATTTAGCCTTACTGAACTCCCTCCCTAATGACTGTGTCGTAATCCAATTTGCCTCGATAGATAAAACTACCAACGCTGAGTCTTTGTGGCCCATTGTACTTCTAAAATATGTTTTATTAGTTTTGATTCAGAAAAACTTCTTTCAACTGAGACTGTACTTACTGGTATACTGTTAACAAAATTCGAATGGCAATATAAATATTCGGGCAAATTTCTTTTAAATTATTACCGACTTCCAAAAGGAGGAGGTAATGTATTTTTCAGTTATGTATTGAAGCAGTTGTTTCACATCTCTCATGAGGGACCATGCATTGTTTTAAATTCTTCATATAATTCGTAAGGTTGGAAGTCACTGCTCTCAAACACTCGCAGGACTGTGTATAAATCTTGAATTTTTTATATTTTCTTATGAAACATTTTTCAACTTTCGACCGTAGAGAAAATCAAAATTCACAAAATGTTGATTCAAAGATTTAAATCTTGAATCGCCGCCGCAAAAACAACAGCGCGTAGAGTGTTCACGTGCATTTTTGGAGCTCTGTCTGTAATGAGGACAAGGATGGTCAAATTGTTACTGGGGACTTGAGTTCATCATTATAAACTTGGGTCGAAACAAGACTCCACTCAATAAAAAGGGCACAGCATTGCCAAGAAATTTAAGGTGTCACAATCAGCTGCAAAACTCATGGCAACGCTCTTTTGGGACTCGGAAGGAATATTATTGATCGATTATAAAGAAAAAGGTGTTTCTATAACCGGAGAATACTACACTTCAATATTTGAGCGACTAAAAGAAGCCATTAAAGGAAAAAGACGGGGAAAATTGACAAAGGTGTGCTGCTTTTGCACGACAACGCGCTCGTACACAAGAGCCGCGTTGCGTTGGCTGCCTTGCATAAGGTGGGCTTCGATATTTTAAATCACCCACCCTACAGCACAGACCTGGCCCCGAGTGTTTATGACCTCTTTCAAAAAAATGAAAAAAGAGCTGCGGGGTAAAAAAAATTACAACCGATAATGAAGTCAAGGAGCAGGTTCGGCGTATTTTGAAGATAAAGTAAAAACATTTTTTATGAGGGTAGGTATAAACAAATTATGTAATTGAAAGGTCTGAAAAGTGTATCCGTCTTGCAGGTGAATACATATATTGGAAAGGAAAAATATTTTTTTATTTTTTACTTCCACCCATTACCTATACCCCATTCCGCGAATATAAAAACGATCCCTCGTAGGTGAAGTGGTGGGAGTGGCAAGGTATCAAAAGCACCAACTTCACGTCCCCCATAGTAAAATGAATACTGTTCTTGGAAATGGGTTGATATTAAAACTGGATAGTTGGATATTATTATTTGATTTATTTACCTTTGCTAGTTATACATTGGTAAAAATATTAATGCTATGAAACAATTTGACTTAGCATTTGGTTGTAACAACAAATTCACACATAAGTTGTAATGGGATCTACTTTGACATTTTCATATAAAAAGCAATGGCCAATTTGTTTTTTACTGACAACTGCATTATATGCATTATTTCAACCATGTTTTCTTCGTGTTGTAAAGCCTTATATCGAACCAGTAGTACTTTTATCTTATGTGCCTAAGAAATAATAATTTCCTAACATATGTTACACTTGATCATATTTACTTAGAAAGAAAAAACACAAAATTAAACACTTGGAATATTGCATAAATCAATTACTTTCAGTGATATTTAAGCAGTAGTAGACAATAGACAAGTATATAGCAGAATAAATTCCATCCATTCCAAGGCCATATTGTTGAATAACATTGTCTTTTGTGGAACATAACAAGAGAACAAGCTTAATTTTTAGAAATATGAACACTAAATATGTGAATACAATGAATACAACAAATACAAGTAAAGTAGCCTTATTTATGTAAAAGCATTTTTGAATGATTAAAAGGCCACAATAATTTAAGAAATGTATTAAAAGTATAAGTGTTACTCTATAAGTAGATATTGAAGAGCTGTTCAAGTGTTCCTTATAAATAATAATTATATTTACCCAATCTACTGTAAAATAAAATATGTATGTGGAAATTATAATTCAAAAATATGCACTAAAATAAATGTATTAAATACACAATATGAAGATTTGGAACTTACTAATTTGCATTAATCAATTACGTAAGTAAATGTAACTAATATTACTTGTGTTCTAAATTTAACATAAAAATCAATAATAAAATGAGTTTATAAAAGTTTCAATAAGAAGTTGCAATAAAAAGAGTTGAACTTTTAAATAAGAAGTAGATTGGGTTCCTGAGACACGATTTGATGAAATTAAAAGGTGCTTCCCTCTGGTGGCTGCGAGAGCTTCATGTTTTCCTTGAGTGTCATAAGACGTCTTAGTTCTTGCAGCACTGTCTTGATAGTGTAGTCGCGTTGCCATCTTGCCAAAATTGGGACTTGTCTATTATCCACCTAAGAAACACAATGTGTATATGTCAATCCATGGTAAATGTTCATAAAGCAAACTGAGAGGGACATAGGCTACTTCTTACCCAGTGAAAAAAATCTCATTTTTATGGGAAGTGTGCTTGTGTGCTTAAACTTTTGAAACATTACCAAAGAAAGAGATGTAAGAAGTTGTAAACATTTTAAAAAATATTATGGAACATTACAGAACAACTCGAAACTGAATGCTCTCAAGGTGTAAACGCACTAAAACAATGTACACATCTTGCATTATTATCATTAATCTTGCCTGTCAAATATTTGTATGTGCAAGAAACCAAAAGCACAATACCTACAGTATCTTTCTGCTCATGTGTTAAGGACTTACGCTAGCTATAATCGCCTAATCATAGCATAATCACATAGTAATTGTTAAGAGTAGGTCCTAACTGTTAATTCTTCTACTTTGCAAATAATTTATCTATCTAGTCTATCTTTAAAAAAACAATTGTTTTCATCGTCATTTCGCCAACATTACAGACATTATTTTTTATGAAGTATCAACTTCCCTTACCCTGTTCCACGCCTAAATCCAGCATCACTTAATGAACAAAATAGTTTTTATCTCAATTAGGATGAGCATGATTCAGATGAGCGATCAGTTCAGTTCAAGGAGAGGGATCAGTATTTAGTTTAGTTAATCTACTTGTATAGGTTGATTAACTTAACATATCATTGAAATATTTGAATAAATGGACTATTTCAAAAGCAAAACTCAAACTGGGCACAAAAATATTTGGTGTACTTATCATAAAAAATGAATGTTATTTATTGGTATTTATTTAAATGAAGTATTTTATTTATAAACCTTTTATATGTATTTTATTTTTACTTTAAGTTTTGTATATGTATATAGCTTATTAAGTTTAGTTCTGGGTATAATATCCTCTGATTATAATGCAAAATATGATTTAACTTAAGAGGCAAAACATCTTAATAATCAGTATTAGACAACCTAAATGTCATATTAATTATTTTCATACCCACATAATTCTAACATTACATAACACCTCCCCTACAAGTACAATAATCACTTAAATGAACATTATAACAGTATAACATTAATTAACATCCTCTAATGTCTCTCCAATCTTCTGGGGGCGGTATAACAACTGTATCACAATCACTCTCTTCTTGATCTTCATAATTATGTTGCTGAGGTGCATTACTTTCTTGTGTAGGTGGTCTGGTCTTATGGAGTTGATCAAATGTCTGTGATGCACCGTGCCATTCTCAGCTTTCACATCATAAACTGCTGGTGCCACTAGGCCAATCACCACACCACATTGCCATTTCATATTTATGTTGTACATTCTTAATAAAACATAATCTCCTATTTTAAAACTCTTTTTTCTTCCTTTCTCCCCCTTACTTTCATTTCCGTCTATTTCCAATTCTGTAGTGTCTAGGTCAGGGTGCAGTAGTGACAGTGCTGTTCTGTACTTCCTGCCGTTCAACAACTCTGCAGGAGGCTTACCAGTTACCATACTTGGAGCAGTTCGCATGTGAAATAGCATTTTCGCTACTCGCTCTGCCCAAGGCATATCACTCTGTTTTTTAACTTAGACTTAATTGTTTGTATTAGACACTCCACTTGGCCGTTTGTGGAAGGATAGTAAGGCGCTCCCGTAATGTGTTTGATATTGTTTTTGTGAATGAACTCCTGGAATTCATGTCCCATAAAAGCGAGTCCATTATCTGTCACCAATTCTGGTAACCCATGATCCGCACAAGCTTTCCTTAACACTGTAACCACAGCCTTACTGGACAGTGAAGGATAATCTCAATTATTGGCCACTTGCTGTATGCATCTATTATTATTTATTATAAGAAAAGTTATTCTCATAAATGGTCCCATAAAATCTATGTGCACTCGTGAACAAGGTTTTAATGCCTGTGGCCAATGGTGATCAGTCTGTGGAGGATTATTCTGGTGCATCTGACACGTGATACAATCTGCTACTATTCTCTCTATATCTGTGTCTAAGGAGGGAAACCAAAGATATGCCCGTGCCATCATTTTCATCTGCACCATTCCATTATGACCCTCATGCAGCATTTCTAATATTTTCTTCTGCATAGTTGTGGGTATAAGGACTCTATTAGCCCATAAAATACAGTCTTTATTCAATGATAAGCCTTCTCTTTACCTGTAATAAGTGTAATAACATAAAAATTTCTCTTCAATTACATTTGGCCATCCTGTTGCATGGATAATATATATACTTAATTTTCTTTAAAATTTGATCTTTTTCTGTCTCTCTAGCGATCTCTTTTGAATCAATGCCTCTTATATCCATCTGTTCAAATAAAAACCCTCTTCCTTATCACAGTCTTCTTCATTGCATAAGGTAGGCCATCTAATTAAACTGTCGACCTTCCCCATTTCTTTGCCTGAACGGTACAATAGATGATAGTCAAAAGTGTAAAGTGTTAACGCCCATCTAAGCATTCTTGTGCATGCCTGAGAGACATTCATAATTTCTCGAAAGCATGACGTCCACCAATCCGCACTTGGCCAGCGTGGTGGACTATGGCCTAAATCCCTCTCAACTATGAGAGGAGACCTGTGCCAGCAGTGGGACATAAAAAAGGTTGAAAAAAAAAAAGAAAGCCCTTAACTCTTTTTTATTCTTAGGCGCTGTTTTTCCTTTATTTCTTGGACCTTCTCTATTGATGGGTTGATACCCTCAGTATCAATCTCATAGCCGAAAAAGCATACACGTTTTGCTGCATACCCACCGCACAGAGTCTCTTAAAAACCAATAGTACTCTATGATCATGTCATGTTCTTCTCTAGTGATACCAGAGACTACTATGTCATCTAATAGACATTAGACAAGCAACTCCTTCAATACCTGCTAACACTGAAGCCATTAACCGCTGAAATATTGCGGTGGCTACATTCACCCCATATGCTAGGCGATTCATCCTCATCAACCCCAAGGGTGTATTCAAGGTTAGTAGCTCTGCAGTCTCTTTGTCGACTTTTAACTGATTATAAGCATGCTTCACATCTATTTTTGTACAACACTTGCCACCAGAATGTTGAAAAAAAGCTTCATTTGCTGTGGGCAGGGGATAACCGTCTACCATGCAGACCACATTTACTGTACTTCTATAGTCCCCACGCAGTCTCAATGAATCATCTGCTTTAGGAACAATTCTCAGTGGAGTAGCCCAACGTGAGTGCTTCACCGGTGTAATTATACCATCTGCGATCATTCTATTTAACTCTTGGTTTACTTTTTGAGAGGAAAAAGTACATGACAGACACTCTGAAATACTGGTTTAATATCTGCATGTATATCAATGTGAACTGTCCCTGTGGGACCACTATATTTATTCATGTCACCATCAAATAATTCCGAAAATTTTGTAAAAATGTTATTTGACGGCTCAATATCACCTATATTATCCACTCCTTGAATGGATATTCCTAACTTTTCAAACCATGTTCGTCCTAATAGCGCTGGGCCTTTCCCATAGCTTATTAATAGCGGCAATTGTATGGTCCGTTCCTTATACTTGACTTCTACCATCATCTATAATTTTCACGTGCTTGTTAGTCCGCTTATCCGTAGGGCACGCTGACTTGATGTGGCCCCGCTTGTTGCATTTATAACAAACTGCATTTAAAAATCTACATTTTCTATCGCCATGCCGTTTTGCACAGTGAGGACACATCTTGGTAGTAATAGCATTCACCTCCATTGCTGCTAATCTGTTCCGTGCGTTACTCTCTTGCCACCCATAGCATTTCCCATAGAATTACTAGGTTCCATTGACTCAAAATTTAGCGCCACTTGTAAAGCTTTCTCGTAAGTTAACTCGTCCCATTTTAATTTAAGTAATTCTTTCTTTAAATTTTTCTCACAACATCCAAGAATAAGCTGTTCTGTTACACGACGATTAATGTCATTAAATAGACATCTGGAGCTGATGTCGTGTAATGCTGCAACAAAAGCTGTTATCGACTCGTTACGCGGCTTTTGTTTACGTGCATAGAACTTTTCCATCTCTAATATTAGATGTGGTGTTGGAACAAAGAACTTGTCTAGTAAGTAACGCGATAATTTCTTGGAAAGTGACATTGCTAGGTGAAGGAGGTGACAATAATGAAACGATTAATAAAAAGGCTTCTTTCCCGCACTGAGATAAAAATAGGGCCCGTTTCTGCATGCTAACTTTCCGGCCGCTTCCAACGCGAAGTATAGTTGCTCACGATGATTCCCCCAATTATCCTTATGGGGCTCAAATTTCCCCGGCAAAACAATATTCGTGAAACTTGCGACCGCCATTATTTTACGATTTACTCATCGCCATTATAATATCTTCGGATTATAATGCAAAATACGATTTAACTCCAGAGGCAAAACATCTTTATTCGAAAATCAGTATTAGACAACCTCAACGTCATATTAATTATTTTCATACCCACATAAATCTAACATTACATAACATGTATGATAATATTTTATATGGTATAATTGTTTTTATCTGAGAATTCTGTCCACTCTGGGCTAGGAATGGTCAGTGTCCTTTAACATTCAAAGTTATTAAAGTTTTTATCATGCAAAATTGAAGACAATGTTGGTCTATATTAGTGACATAATAAGTTTATGGGTGATCTGCATCCGATATAAAATTAAAGTGTTAAGGGCCATCCATTAATCACATGATGTTTTATTTGGCATTTTTTAACTCCCCTCCCCCTTGGTGATACATTACATGGTAAAGTTTAAGACTACCACATGTATTTTCTGTAACTACAAAGTTTTTTTTTAAATATATAAAATACTAGTGGACCCAGCAGACATTGTCCTGCCTTAAATATATTGAAAGAGGATTAGTTTCTTTATCATCTCGAAGAGTTTTTATGTTACTGGCAAATAAGAAATATAAAACAAATAGTGACAGATGTATTGTTATTCAGACAATGTCAAACTTCTGGAGGATGGGGCGAATAATCAATGTTTGACAGGGAGTTTTGGTGGGAAGTCGAAAAAGACAAATTGTGCTCTTGTTTTATTTTCATTTTCTTGGTGTATTTTTGAGTTATATCGGATAAAGTTGATGGCATTTTGTTTGATATAGGTTAATTACAGTGCACAAGTGTTTGTGAAATAGAATAATAGTGCTAAAATATGTTTTTCTGCTTGAAACTGGCAAAAAATTGATGCAAAAATTATACTTGACGCTGGCAGTATGCACAGAGTTTGTGATGCCATAATTGAAAAAAAAAGTTTGACAGTTACTAACAGAGCCAATCTGGCAGACATTGTCCTACCTTAAAATATAAGAAATAAAATAATATTGCGACTATAAATTGAGATGTAACCCATCCTATCTTTCAAGTTGGATCAAACTGCACACGGTGTGCAAATGTTATTACTGTTAAGTAGTTTAGGAGTCCATCGCGGACAAACACGTCACACGTAATTTATATATATTAAGATAGGTATATAAGTGTCATCTAATTTTATTATAGAAAAATTAAAGACTACAATAATAACATTTTGAGGTAGACAGAAAGGTGGCATGTTGTTTTTGATTGACATAAAAAAAATCAATGGCAAATCCAGGTCACACAACAAGCTGATTTCAAGTTTGTACGCATTTCACAAAAAAATAAATACATGTGATATATTACCCCCTTCCCCCCTTGTGATATTTCGTGATTTTTTATGGACCCCTCCCCCTCTTTCAAGCCTTAAGTGATTAATGGACAGCCCCTAAGTAGTAAGATCAATAATGACATAATGTATTATTTCACAGGTGGTATAGATAATTCTTCAGATACATGTAAATATCAATTCATATAAAATAACACTATATATCTCACAAATTTTAAATAAAAACAGTTTCCCACAATTATTTTTTATATATCAATCAAAGATTGAGTTGGCAGGCTATGGTTAACACAGTTTATAATAAAAATTAATTGATACTTACAAGTCCAGTCTGGCTATTCACACAGTTCATGTTGATTCTAGAAATAAATCGAGCAGTTGGGGGGTCATCTGGGTATCGGGTACCACATTCAATTTTAAGAGAGTACATCCTATTTTCATATGGAGTCTGAAATTATAAAAACATATTTTTATTTTATTGATCACTTTTAGATGTTTTACATACTATTTATTAAATTATTCAAAATAAGAAGGTACATAATTATTCCTTTATATTTGTATGCAATTTTAATTTCAAATAAGTAAAAAAAATAAGAAAAGAAAATTACCCTAGGAGGGCCAATTATCATGCCAGTCCAGTGAGTCAAGGTCATATCATCATCGCTTTCTAGACCCCAAGAGATGGTTCCATCGCCTACACCCTTCTGACCTTGCTCAAGCTCTTCTAGAAGACGAAAGTTCCGAGGTACAACTGTTCAACCAAAAACAAAAATTAAAGGTAAAAGCGTAAACTGAAAAAACATTTGAAGACGGATTTAATTCATAATGAGCAAATACCTATAAACAAATACAAGAACAATCGTGATCGATGATACAAAAATAAAAACTCACCAACGCCTGATGACGGATTCGCCATGATCACAATTTATTTCACCGGCGCTCACCTCACTACCTACCGAGAAAAAATAGCTTGTTCAGTGCTTTACTGCACAGTTCACATGAACAATGGACTTAAATATATCTTATTCTAAAATTGTAGTACTTAAGTATGTATTAAGATGAAATATATTCCCATAAAATCTAAGTTATTTTCACAAACTGCTCTCAAAGAGCAGGTTAACAATTTTTTATGCTGACTTTGACAAATGTCATAGCCAAGCCAACATTAACCAAGTAGGTACTCTGTGGTCATAGCATCCAGCCATCCATATTTAAGGTCTGATTACATTGGCCAACCTGCAGGGGCCAACCCGGCGTACATTGCTGGTTATCTGAATACATTGTAATAAAATACTCAAGATAACCAGCAATGTATGCCAAATCGGACCATGCAAGTTGGTCAGTGTAATCAGCCCTTTATTTCAGTATAATTTAATAAGTTTATTTCATACATTGTCTATAGAAACGGTGCTGTAGTGGCCGTCCGTATATATGCATGATGGCAATGGGCTTAAACGTTAAAAATAAATAATACTGATAAATGCTAATGCTAATAATAATTAACACTTAAAATTAGCAGCTATTTTTAGCAACTGTTAAATTTATCGCAGACAGATTGTTACATAATTAATTCTCATTTCTTTCATACTTTTCACAGGCTTAGCACTGTCAAATTTTTCTGTTGGCGTATTTAAACTGAGAATCAATTTATTTACATCGATTTTTTTATAGCTGTTACACATTCCAATTTTTTTACGGTATCGTTATCCGTAAAAAAGTTCCATATTTCACTTTGTTTTGCCGTCGAATATCCATTTTAGCTAACACCACACAAACAGCGATACAATTAAAATGTCACTCAGAACACAACACTCATTATCTAATATAATAGGTATCTATACTACCTAGATAACACACACGTAAATTATGTATATTTACGTGTTAGTTATCTAGTAATGAAGATCAGTTTTTATATAACACTAATTAATATCATTTCCAAAATCAACAGTTAGCAGTTAGTTAAATCAACTCGACTAAATAACAATCTGTCTGACTGAACAGTGAACACTGAACAGAAAATTAACACTGAACAGTTAGCAGTTGCTAAGTTGAAAACAATGCGGCCAGCAGTTAAATCAACCCGACTAAATTTTAATAACAATCTGTCTGACTGAACAGTGAACACTGATCAGAAAATTAACTGTTAGCAGTTGCTAAGTTGAAAACAATGCGGCCAGCAGTTAGTTAAATCAACTCGACTAAATAACAGTGAACACTTAACAGAAAATTAACAGTTAGCAGTTGCTAAGTTGAAAACAATGCGGCCTGCAGTAGTGGGATAAAGGGAGACAAATATATATACTCCGTCCGTGTCACCGCGCAGAATACCATAAGAACCATAAGAATAAATAATACTACACTGTACATTGCTCCGCTACCATTATTTTTATCTGTGTTTGTAAGAGTTGTGACTTGTGACTGCTAAATTTAACAACTATCTCAGAATTTATTTAACAGGTGTTGACACTAAAAAAAATTAGCAGTGTTAATTTAGCAGCTTATTAATTTTAGACCCATCTCTACATCCGTCGTTGTTTTACTTTTACGTGCATGAAAGAATCAGTAATCACAGATCATCACATGCTTGCCGAGTCTTGGAAAGCTTCCTTCCACATACTCCAAGCCTTCACAAAGGATACTTGCATAACTTTAGTTTTACACATCGTATATAGAATACTAGCTGACCCCGCGAACTCCGTATCGCGTTTAAATATTAAATAATAATAATAATGGATAGCATATAAACCTTCTCCGTGAAAAAATACATGTACATACCAATTTTCATAATAATCGGTCATATATACAAACATTACTTAACACCCCCGCAACCCCCCCTTCCGGGTGGAATTTCGTAAAATCCGTTCTTAGCTGACCTCTACTCGGCGAAAGGAATATTCCTACCAAATTTGAAGTCGGTAGGTCTTATAGTTCCAGAGATATCGTGATGAGTCAATATATGGGTGGAAATACCCCCCCTTCCGGGTGGAATTTCGTAAAATCCGTTCTTAGCTGACCTCTACTCGGCGAAAGGAATATTCCTACCAAATTTTAAGTCGGTAGGTCTTATAGTTCCAGAGATATCGTGATGAGTCAATATATGGGTGGAAATCTCTTATATATATATAAGAAGAAGATAGATAATATAGAATTCGGTTATATTATTATGAGCATACGGCAAAGACGTTACGTATTCATTGGCGTTATTTGTTCGCCTATGTTTGCGTAATTTGCGCCGCGATATAATCTTTTGTAATCTGTCTGGTGCGCGGTAATGGGCTGATTACATTGACCAACTTGCACGGTCTGATTTGGCATACATTGCTGGTTATCTTGAGTATTTTATTACAATGTACTTAGATAACCAGCAATGTATGCCGGGTCGGCCCCTGCAGGTTGGCCAATGTAATCAGACCTTAATCTGTGTTTGTGTGTATCAGACATCAGTCTATGGTTGGAGTTTTGGCGGGAAGTCTGAAGGAACAAGTTGTGCTCTTGTTTTATTTTCATTTTCTTAGTGTATTTTTGAGTTATATCGGATAAAGTTGATGGCATTTTGCTCGATATAAGTTAATGTTAGTGCACGAGTGTTGTGAAATAAAATAACAGTGCGAAAACATGTTTTTTCGGCTTGCCTCCAAAATTCCATCGGACATGTTCTGGTAAAGTAGCCATCACTTTACTTGAACATTTGACTGACTAGACTGACTGATACCTGACGACTAACTGACTTTTTTCTACGACTACAGTGATGCAAAAATTTTACTTGAAGCTTTCAATATGCACAGAGTTTGCGACGCCATTATTAAAATTGAAAAGTAAATATTGAATGGCTGAAAGGATCTTTATCCAATGCCGTAAAATGAAATTAAAAAAAAAAAAAAAAAAATCAGTCTATGGTTAGAATCACCGCGTATGAATTGTACGTTTTCCTTTTTCCGTGCTCTCTCTTCCTTCCTTGCTCGTATAATATCGCTATATTTGAGATATACACATGTGTGAAAAATTTCTAAAAATTGTTATTTACCATCGATTTATAATTGTGCTCCATACTAACACTTGAGTCATGTGCCGTATTATTGTTCGATAACACATTTTACGTGATAAGTGACATTTTGGAGGTAAAATGCCCGCTTCCATTTGTGACCCAGTATCAAACGCATTGCGTTTATCTCTTACGGCAGAAGATTCTCAAAATGCATCATTATTGGACAGTAGATTGTATTCATCGTCTAAAAATGGTTTGCTGTCCAAAATTGAATTCGAGGAATCAGGTGATTATCAAAGTAATGTTCTCGATGGACTCAAATCTAAGTACGTGGTTATTCGACCTAAAAAACCAGTACTTGATGCTAAAATACTTAAAAAAGACTTGAATAACTGTAGTACATCATCAGGTGAGTATCATTTTGATTAGTCTAAAGTCATTAGTTAGGTCTATATGAAGTAATTTCGTGGTAGATGCATAATTTAGAGGTTATATTTTTTAAGATGTAAATATTTACTTTTTATAGACATAATAATATATAACACCAATTCAGCACACAATAAATATTTATTTTGTTTTACGTATTCAATTATGGAGATAATATAAAATTTTCGTTCTGAAGTTATAGAGAAGTCATATTGTAATGACCTATGTTTTATTTTTTGCTTTGCATCTACATTTTTTAATGCATATGAATAGGGCTACTTTGCTTTGTTCTTGCACATTATGCTCTTAGCAAATAATCAATTTTACCATTTTTCAGATGCTTCAAAAAATGGTGAGGAAGGCTTACCAAAACCGAAGAGAGTATTTTTTCCTGTTGAGAAGGTTCAGTTAGGTTGGCAAGGAGCCTGGGCTGCTGGTGCAGGCATGCAAAATGTGGGAAACACATGTTACTTAAATTCAACATTACAAGCTCTGTTTCATGTTCCTGCGTTTGCAAATTGGCTTGTCTCAGAAGCAAATCACTCAGAGAAATGTAACCAACAAGGTAGTTGTTATTTGCCAGTAATATCAACCAATATGTCATAAGGATAAAGGCCAATTTTGGTCATACTACATACAGTTATTGATTTTAATTTAATTTACCAACTTCCCTTCATTTTGTGCTTCAGGTTTTGTTTAGCTATATTAAAATAAATGGGGCTAACAGTGTAGTGCAGTGCATTAAAAGTGTACTTTTTATTATGACTTAAAGTTTCTGCTCTGGTATTCTTTATCATTTTTGTAGCAATCAATATAAAAATGATAAAATCTGAGAAAAATGTTTATTTTACAGAAGCATGTGTGATTTGTGGAATGCGAGCAACATTAATGGCTACACAAAAGAGTGGAGGAGCACCTATTAAGCCCTGGCAGGTGTACTCTAAACTACGCTTAATATGTAGACATTTAACTCCAGGAAGACAAGAAGATGCTCATGAGTTTTTGAGGTAAAAATTTCATTTGACAATCAGTTCTATAATTGCAAACAACGTTTTTATATATTCTGTTCTGCCTCCTTTCTGAGGGTGTACAATTTTAGTTTTAATGTTTGAATATATCTAATATTATTACCACATTTACTTTTATCTTGAGTGACTGTTCATATTACAGGTACTTAGTTGAGGCCATGGAAAAATGTTATTTATCAAGATTTATAAATGCTGATAAATTGGACCAGTACAGTAAAGAAACTACTCCTTTAAATCAAATTTTGGGAGGCTATTTGAGATCCACAGTGCGATGCCTAGCTTGTCATCACTTATCTACTACTTATCAGCATTTTCAAGTATGTTGCTAGCTTAATTTTTTAAGTAAAATGAATGAGGGTTTCTGTGAGATGTAAAGCGCCACTGTTCTTTATACAGAAGGCCAGAAACAGCGTGACACTCAAGTGAGCAAATAATAGGATAAATTTGGTATAAAAATAGTAATAAAAGGGTGGTTTTTCTGAAATACATATTATCACTGCATCATGTCCTTTATTTGTATGCAAAACTTATTATAGTATTATTAAAAATTTCTACACTGATTTGACACACTGATTACAGTTTTTCAGATCAATGTTTGCAATCTTTGTCACTGCAGCAAAAAAAAAAGATTATCATGTATTAAAATACATAAGTTCTTAGATCAAAATCTGAAATATAATACATTTTTTTCACAATTTTAGTATAAGATTTATGGGTAAAGCAAATACATACATACCATTTATCTGGAAACCGTGGCTTAATATCCTAGTTCTTTAATATCATTGACTTTCATATACAAAATTTGTGTTTAATAGTCTGCAAACTATAGTAACAATTAATTATTTCAATTCCAATTTCAGGATTTATTATTAGACATAAGGAAACATTCTACTTTAGATGAAGCATTAGATTCATTTTTCTCACGTGAAAGACTGGAAGACCTTGGTTATAAATGTGAGGCATGTAATAAGAAGGTGAGGCAATACTTCTTTGTAATATTGTTCACATTCTTAACCTAAAGAAGACAATGAGAAACTGCTGGATTCAAAGAGTGCAGGACTGGACTGACTGGCCAATTTTGAGGGACTATAAAAGACTGATGGATGAATGGAAGGAATGCTAGTAATAGTCACTATAGCAATAGTTGTAATTACATTACATTACAAAAATCCTATTTTAGAGTGTTAAAATATACAAAAGCCCATTTTGATTTGTGAGTAATTTTGAATAGCTTATTTTAGATGTTATTATTAATTAATATGATTTATTTCATATTAATATGAAGTAAATGAATGATTAAATGCGATAAATATGAATTAAATGCAAGTAATTCATAATTTGTTATGTGAATACCTTTTACCACCAACATCCTTTTAATTTATTATCTATTTCTAGGTATCTGCGACGAAGCAATTCTTTATTGAACGGGCGCCCATGGTACTGTGTATTGCATTAAAAAGATTTTCACTGGCAGGTGGGAAGTTATCTAAACATGTGCAGTTCCGAAAAAAAATTTCTCTTAATAAATACATATATAATAAGAATAGCCATCAACCATTAGTAAGTATAATTATTATTGATAGTTACAAAATTTAATTTTATTGTTTCTATTATTTTCTATGTGAAAACTGTACTGATTTCTTTCTACATTTTCTTTGCAGTCTTATAAATTAGTAAGTTTAGTCACACACTTAGGTCCATCACAAAACTGTGGACATTATACAGCTATTGGTCAAGCTCCTAATAGTTACTATTACCAATTTGATGATAGCTGTGTGCGCCAGTTACCTCTTTCTGCTGTTTTGGGTACAAATGCTTACATAATGTTCTTTGAAAAAGATAACACTGAAGAGTTTAGTGGACCTGCTGCTACTACATCAAGTGCAATTTTTGGACAACATACAGAAACTATACCTAATAGAGAAAAGAGCCCTCTGAAGCTGACACTGTACAGAAATGATGAACGAAAATCAATGCTGTCCAGTAGCACATCTATAGAGACCACTAAACCTGAAGTTCCTCCTGTAATACTCAATAAAACTTTAACCAAAACATTAGACTCAAGTTCAGTATCAGAGCCATGGGTAGTTAAACAGAATGGAGAGGTTGAAAAAGTGAGTCAAACATTAAAAGTCCTTAATGGCAATGATAAGAACACTTCTAAGGTAGATGAAGATAAGAGAATAAGCTTTGTTATTAGAAAACATAACGAAGACAGCCCAGTTAAGACTAAATTATCAAAAAGTGATTCAGATTTACGATTTTTGACAAGTAATGGAGGAAAAATAGTTGAGAAGTCATCATCACTCAATCGTTTAGCAAAGCCAACAAAATCTCCTCTTGAAAAGTTGGAGGAGCAGATGACCAAAAGTGACGCATGTAATAATTCACAAAAGAATGGAAGTGCAGCATCAAGGTTGGTACCCTACGATTCCGAATCTAGTGGTGACGAACGTAGCGATAGAATAAACGAAGATAGATCGAAAGTGGACGAGAAGGGGGATAGCGTTCGTAAGCCGAAGCCAAGCCGCTGCGAGTCGCCGCAAGGTCTCGTCGTTACTACCAAATGTATGCATCATGCTTGGACGGTTTCAAAGGAAAAGAGCGGTCCCCTCTTGAGTCCTAGCTTGAACGGAGTCAGTAATACAAAGTGAGTGCCTCTTATTCCCCTTCAGGCTTAAATGTTTTAATCTTTATATACAGAGTTTTTTTAATGGGTCTCTATGGATAAATCGAAAACTAGGAAAGTAATGAGAAATATGTCTAGCTGAAACCAAAATGGAATCCACAGTTTGACATTGAACTTTTAATTTTTAATCAAATGACTGTCATGCCATTTCTACAGAAGGATCTTTTTTGACTTACATCAAAATATAAAAAAAAACAATATTCAATTAAACAATATTCAATTCTAAAAAAAGTATACTAAATATATCTTTTCCATATACAGAATTGCTATCCCACAGAATTGCTATCCCTTTTTATTTGAATTTGATCTAAATATGTATTAGAGTAAAAAATAGTAAAAAGAATATTGCTTATATTTTTATGAGCTATAAAAATGTTTTAAAGTTGTAAAAGTTTTTTCGTAAAAATAAAAGAAAAATAAAAAAGTAAATATCGCTTAATGCTAGCATAAAGACTGAACAAAAAAAAAACATTCACTAAGAGTTTGTAAAGGAACCATACAGTGAATTAAGTATATTTCATTTCATAATTCTCTATGGTTTACTGGGGCGTGACTTATTTGAACTCCGGTCTGGATTATTTTATTGCATCAAAGGAAAAAAAGGTTATGGTTTTTATTAATTTTTGTGGACTAATTTACGTTTGACCAAAAAATATAATTATGTCAAAACTAAAAACAAAATGAGTTGCTCTAATTTTTGATTTCCCTGTAGAGAACCAGGCAAAAACCACTTGGTATGTAAAAATTCTGCATGATCATGTTTGTCTGGAATGGAATTTGAAACTACTCAAGCAACATGAATGCAATTTGTGTACTTACTTGAAAATTAGAATTCTTTCTATCTTCGGTGATGGTTATAAATAATATTATTATTTAAAATATCACTTAAATATATTTTACAATAGAATTACTTCTTCCATGTCGTATTTTTAGTCGATATTCACATTCATACAACATAATATTATGTGTCAGTAAAAATCATGCATATCGAACAAAAAAATGGAACAAAACTACCTGATTTGTACTTCCCATCCAGAATGTCGCGGAGTCAATAATCGTGATTCAAACTCACTTTCAGAGTGGAAGAGAAGGAGGAGAGGCGACAGGACGAGCAGAGTCCTAACACGAGCGTGAGCAGCATGTCCCCGCTCAGCGAGCACGGGGAGGGCGCGGCGGGTGCGGGGAGCGCGGCGGGTGCGGCGAGCGCGGGGAGCAAGGCGGGCGGCGGCGGGCCCGCGGCCGGCGCGGAGGTGGCGCGGCACCTGCAGGCCGCCTCGCACCGCGGCTACGGCGCCCCGGTCGCCTCGTGGGCCGGCACTCATAGCGCGCTCGGGAAGCAGGTGCGTCCTAGTTTATTTCCCCCCGCAATCCTTGTTATCAATCCATGTGTCCAACCTGGACCATGAATTTGTCCATTTATCGAGGAGGGTTTTAGGCTATATAACGTCACATAATGGCTATTGCAACCCTTTTTTGCGTCCCATTGCGGGGCACGGGTCTCTCCCAATTATTGGTGGAGATTGGAGCCTACTATATCACGCCTCACGGTCACCCAACTCGACCGCGCCCATTTGACTTAGCGGCAAAAGTAGCAATTTTAGCAGTAAAAAATATGTACTTAATAAAATTAAGGCTATTTTACTTACAAATGCTGTGAATAACAAAGATACAAGAAGTATAATAGACAAACGTGAGAAGACTGTGCTACTCTAGGAAGTTATCACAAATAATACATATTTCTCCCCTATGCTGTATAGTGAGGGTTACTTTTGTAAAGAAATTTAAGGAAAAATAGAGTAGAGAATTTCTAATATGTTCATTAAATCATTATTAAAACATTTTCTTGTCAGTAATATAGTGTATTTATTTTCATAGGTTTTTGATGAAAGGCGAGAAGAACGAAAGCGTGCGTTAGATGCAACAGATGAAATGGATAGAGGTCGTACTAAGAAGATAAAGAAGTATCACCATTACAACCGATTTAATAACAACAGGAACTTATACAATCCGTTTCAGGTATATTTTATATTTCGTTAATAGTGATAAGAATTGTAAAAGAAGAAAATCCCATATTATTATTACCTATGTAAAGGATTCGTATGGAGAAAGAAAGAAGTAAAGTTTATTTTTTTTATTGTTTTATTTGAATGGAGTAGCAGATGAGCATGCAGGCCACGTGGTGTTAAGTGATCTCTGCAGCCCATGGACATCTATATACAACCTCAAGCAAGCATAGGTAAGTCTTGTTTGGAATCTTAAATGGATTGTATGCAGTTGCGCTGCTACTCCGGAGGCTGGTGGTCGCCTCATGTGTGTGGCGTGGCATACTATAGTTCTATTTCTTTTTTTAACTTTTTTTTATGTCCCACTGCTGGGCATAGGTCTCCTTCTCACAAGTGAGAGGGATTTATGCCATAGTCCACCACGCTGGCCAAGTGCGGATTGGTGGACGTCATGCTATCGAGAAATTATGAATTTCTCTCAGGCATGCAAGGTGATGGAAAACATCGTAATCAATTGAATATCACGATATTTTCCATCACCGTGGAGCAGCGATAAATGCACACATTACAAATTGTCAGAGGTGCGCGCCGAGGATTTGAACCCGGGATCGGTCGCATCGAAGACCACGGTTTTTTACCACTCGGCCATCGCTGCTCTAGTTCTATATATGTATTGTCTCCAAATTACACTGCACACACTCGGCTATTGGTCTGTCTACAGTATACGTATAACGAATGGTACAAAATATGCGACAGTGATAGGAAATGAAATGGTTATTGGTCGATAAACGCGGCGCCTCGGACGGCTGCTGGTCACGTAATCACTTATTCCTAAATTATAATCATTTAGTTAAGCGATTGCGCGTCGACACAAACTCAGCAATATGCACAAACGCTGAGCTGTTCGAATACCGTGTTCTCGAACACCTAATATTTTAAAAGAAAGACAGGCGCGTTTGCAGCCTAAGTAAAAGAGAGGAAAGGTCAAGGTAGTCTTGTCTTGGGAAAATAAGAAATCTGAAGCCCAAATAAGGTTGGAGATGCAATTCAATAGTTACAATATTATGTGCATTTAAATTGGATGTCTACTCACACTGGGAATATTCACATAATATACCTATGTTACTTAAATTTTGTTCCAATTTTATAATTTGGGGAGCATTCAGCCAATTACAGAAAACAACAAACTTAAATTACATTTGGATATTTTTGTTGTAGGAGAAGCAAAACAGACCCAATTGGCGTGGAAGCTTCAAGTGTAGAGGCGATCGTCGTCCGCCGCACCATTTCAACAAACACCATAACAAATACAAGAGATTTAACAGGTAAAGAATTAATAGACAAAATAAAATAATAAAAATGTTGTTATGCCTTTACCTGTAATGGAATAATTACGTATTTTCAGGTACAGTAATGGACATAACTCACATACCTATCCAAGGCACCACTGACACCTGCGTGTTAACGGTTGTGTATTATTGTGTATAGAGTGAAAACAGACTTAAATTTTTTAGTTTAATTTGATGTTTAAGTTGTTACTATATAAACTAAATATAATAGCTATATATAGATATAATCCCGCTGCCGCCATACAGTCCAAACAGTTTGAATATTAGGAAATTATTGTGAGATGTAAGTATGTACTGCCACACACAGCCTTGATAGCATGTAAATTTACTAGCCGCCCCTGTTGTGTACATTAGAACATACCTATTTTAGTCATAGACTGTTAAGGATGTTTACTTATGTATTTACTTATTATACATACTAACATTTTGCCTCAGTAGAATAAAAACAGAATTGGTAATGGTATAATTTACCAATGGAGTACACATAATTTCCTCTTGTGTTAATCACGAAGCTGACACAGTTCTATTAGAAGTAAAATCGTTCATGTAGTTAGATTAATTAGTATTGTTACGTAAAAGCCGTGGTGGATTAAATATAGTTAGTATAGTAAAATTTCAATTTAAGAGTATTGTGCTTACATTAAACAATCTCTTTTTAAGTAATTCTATAAACATTTCCTCATTTTTATACCAATCTATCAATACTAAATTGACATTGTTAATTGGGTTGTTAGTGGTCAAAACTAAATAGAATGAGTCTTACGGTATTAAAGCAAAATGAAGTAGAATGAATTTGAGGAGAGGTTTTAGGCAAGATGTATGCATACATACATACTGTGATGTATTGTAATTTCTAAATTCATATACGATAAAAGTATCAAGGTGCAGCTGTAATGTATTGTTTACTTTTTTAAATTAATCTATAATTGTGTCATCAATAAATAGATGCACAAGGGAAATAATTGTAATAAAATACTTAAATTGACATTTAACGTAAAGCACATTAAATGTTATAACTTTTTTTGATACATCAATAACTTTTTATTATGGAGCAATAACTAATGAATTATTTGTGCAATATAAATTTATACTGAACACTCTTAAACAGTTAATAAGAATGAAAGTTAACAATCTACAGTGTGTTAGACAGTATTGCTTGTATTTTTATTTCGACGTGTCCTGCGTTTTATTATATTGTAAGATGTAACTATGTAGTAAATATGTTACGTTCCAATTAAATTTGTAATAAAATAATAACGATGTTACCCGTAAGTCATTTCAATTATATTATGTTTAAAAAGAATTTCATATAAAAATGCCACTACTCTGTCGCAAACTAACATAATTATACAACACACATTACAATATGAATTCCATTCTGTTTTGTTCTTGATAATAAAATTGTCAAAATCTGCGTATTTTAATGAAACTAAAAAACCACGATATTTCTTATTAAACAGTAACAATATAAATATTTATTAAATTATAAGCAGAAACCTACGATAAACCAAAAAATCTTCAGTTTGAATAAAACTATGAAGTCTATCGACGCAGAAAAATATGATTCTATTTATGTATGCCCTTTTCATACAAAATGTTGCTTAAATAATATTTTATTTAAGCTTTTCGCCCGTTGATTTAATACTTCTACGTCACTACCTACTGTGCATGCTAGATCTCAAAAGGCTGCCGCCGTAATAATGTCGCTGCGCGCGTTTTTTGAATTGTAGTGTTTTATGCAAACAGCATTTAATTTGTCAATTTTTACATGCTGACATTCGACTGCTTGTAAATAATATATGTTTTTGAATATTCAACAGGGTAATTTTAAGTTAATTTTCCCTATGATTAAACAAACCAATGTTTTTAATAAGCCTTAACATTTTCTAAATGCCGGGATCTATATTAATATGCTGGGACATTTTTCCAATTATCACAAAAAAAAATAGCTTTGTATAAAGCGTTGTAGAGGAAATAAAAGTAATTTCCAAGTACCTACATGTCTTTATTTTTTTAAATGAGTAACATATTAAAAACGTTTTTGCTTTATGGTATATTAGCAGGCGATCTGTAATAAACATAATATTATGCGTAGAAAACGTTATACTAAATTTCATAGTTGATTATGGAATTTTTTTTTGACATACCTACTTCTAATTTAATATTGTTAACGTATGACATGAAATGTAATTTGACGAATTAATTATTTGCACAAATTTTTGCTCTGTTTATTATATTATGCGGTATTGAATAATATTGTCTTTAAGTGTTTGGTTTAAAATTAGAATACATAGAAAGTCGTGCAAATTAATTCGTCAAGGTTCGAACCTCTTTGAAACTATCATCGTTATTATTTGCAATTTTTCATAATATATTCGTGTTTATAAATAACACTTGCGCATTTATATTACTATCCAACATGAAATCCACTTCATATGCTTTTGGTAAACAGTCTACTCATCAGCGAAGAAAATCTTGTGATAAAAGAATATTTGTTATTTTCCTTATTTATTTTTTTAATTATAAATATTCCTGTGCATTTGCAGTAGTTCTATATTTTGTGGGTTTTAAAAGTAAGAAATACATATTTTTTTCAATACTATCATTTGTTCATGTTTTTTATAATCATGAAATGTTGCAATTTGTGATTCACTTGCCCACAATATGGGACAGCTCAAGTGATGTGAGGAAATAAATGTAACATTATGCATTAATTGACCATTGTTAAGTTAAATGTGGATCATGTGCTATCCACTTATACAAAAAAAAACCTACTATCTTCTATTTTTGTTTTATTGCTATCCTCAAGAAGTAATGTAAGAAGTCTATATATGCCTCGCGGTTTTACCCGCGTTATAGCGTGAATAAAGCGCGCATGGCCCGGCAGCTGGCAGAGAACCCAAGCGATATACGCAACGCAGCTATTTCAATCGGGCGCGCTCGGATGTAAGAAGAGACACTCGCTATGTATTGACAAAAAAATTCATGCGCGTTTCCGTACTTCCGAGAGCACGTTATACGGCTGGTTGTTATACGAGGGTAGATCGAAAAGTTCGCTGCCTGACTTATAAATGTATATTTTATTTTTACTTTTTTTTGGTATCGGGGGGGGGGAACCTTCAAAAGGTACCCAGCACCTTGGGAGAAGACACAGGGTTATGTGGGATATGAACCTCACTAAACCCCCTCGGTGGCCTTCCTCTGCGTTTGGGGAGGACTCCGGGATCTCCCATGGAACGCACCGGTGTCCTCCATACGCGACGCCCTGGAACGGGCCCATCTTTGGGAGAGCAGATGTGATCTCCTGCACCTTCCGATGCTTACGGCGGCATGCGGCCACGCACACACCGCCGTCCTTCCCGGGGCTGCTGGCTGGACGGGTCGAGCTCCCACTCTCACCGCCCGCAGCCCCGGAAGCCCCCTTTTAGTCGCCTCTTACGATCAGGCAGGGGATACCGTAGCTCTATTCTTGATCCCGAAGCTACAGGGACTTGCCTAAAAGAGACCTAGTGTTCAGTTTTTTTAAAATGGACAAAATTGAACAACTGATCACCGCACGATGAAATATCTGCTTAAAAAGGGATTAACACCGAAAGAGATCTATAATGATTTGACAAAAACATTAGGGGAATCTGGGCCATCATATACCACTGTAAAAAAATAGATAGAAAAATTTAAACGTGGACGAGGGGGACACAGGATGGTGCACACGATCACAGGGGACATGACCTAACAAAATCCATCAGTCATGCGTAGACGGAAGGGACAACAAGCCAATTTGGGACACCTCTTCCCCCATATCTCTTAGCGACCTTATATATAATGTACTCTGTGGCGACCTCCCCCCAAATTAAAGGCTGCGACCGCGCCTGGCATGCTATTGCACCCTTTTGTGTCGTTTGCGTGAAGAAATTAAAGAAAAACGTCCAGGACTACTGCGAAAGAAATGTTGTTTCACCAGGATAACGCACACGTTCACACTTCTGTCGAAAGCATGGCTCAAATTCGTGACTGTGGTTTTGAACTGCTGCCCTATCCGATTTATTCGCCTCATTTGGCACCATCTGACTTTCATCTGTTTTCCAACTTAAAAAAGACCTTGGTGACCAGAGATTTTCAGCAAACGAAGAGGTTGAAGCCGCAGTGAACCAATATTTTACACTTTGCAGACCTAAAAGAATCATTTTATGAAACCGGAATAGAAGCTTTGCAAAACAAATGGAAGAAATACATGTTGAGAAATAAAAGTATTTTTGCATGCAATATATTTTGTTTTCTTTTTGAGGCCGCGAACTTTTCAATCCACCCTCGTAGAAAGATATCGTAGAGAAACAGTTAAACCTTGTCAGAGGCCTTATGGTTTGAAAACATCCGAATGCAGGTTAGTCACGCAGCTCCTTACCACGTTCGCTGCGGGAGTAGGGTGGGCCTGTGTAACTATAGTGCGTTACGTGGCTATTCTATCCCTTTTAATAATCATTTACCGGCAGACTGCGGGACGGGATCATAAGTTCCCGTGCTACCCCTGTTACAATACATGCTTATATTTTGCTGAAAATAAAGAAAAAATAAAATATATATGTATGTACAGCTAAGGGCGCTTTTAATTTAGACGTTTTGTGACGGACCGCTGGACCGTACGTTTACCGTGCTGCTGCTTATGGTGCGTTTCCACTGACGCGGAGCTGGACGGAGAGAAGCGGTGAAAAGTGGTGAGTGTTTCCACTGAAGCGGAGATATCCGCACCCCAGTGTTGGGAATTAATTAATTAATATTTTAATCATCTTAGTAATTATTTGAAAATGTAATTGCAATTAATATAATCACAATAAATTTAACTGCAATTAATCTATTAGTTGCATTTCAGTTCTCATTTTAATTGCAAGATACTATTAAAATAATGCAACTAGTTAATTTTAATTGTTGTAACAAAAAATTAAAATTAACAATTAATAATAATCTTTCACAGTGAACCCACACATATAAACTATCTTTCTTGTTGCTACTTGTTTCGCCGCGAAACTTTCTGTCGAATTTTCATCGGTTTCTGTTTTTTTTCCCGGTTCAACCATATAATTATTTAAAAATCTATGAATGCAGTTTAATTATTTTTCAAATTAAAATAATGTTTCAGTAAAATGTTCAATCTACAATATTCAGGATACTTTCCCTCCATGTGGCATAGCCGTGGGACACCCTGGATAAGCCCCTCTAATAACTCCCACAAAGAACGATTTAGCGCGGCCTGTTACCAACGGCTTCCTGCTGACTGCGAGGTCATCAATCAACCTTGCGGGAGTCCTGCCCTGTGCCACCCCTCCATCTTATATTGTTTCTATCTACATCATTTAAATTTGGTTAAAGTTTAATTAAAGGAACAATTAATTAATTACGAGGTACAATTAAAAATAACGATTAAGTTATTGTTAATGGAAACGTCACAGTTAACAATTAATCAATTTAATTCATTTTCGCAATTAACAATTAATCAATTGTTTTTTTAGTTGTAATACCTTGCAATTAAATTTTTCCCAACACTGGTGATAAGTAGTCACGCGCAACACTATTTGTCAAACACACATGCGCTTCACACGCATACTGAGGTATTCTGTTTTTTTCACGCCTAGTTACGCTTCTGCCAATCTATACGTAGTATATATAAAAAGTCCATGGTAGAAATACACACAAATAAATCTATTTGTGCAGATACGCGATTCTGCAAAACGTGAACCCAGCAGGAAATGCAATATCTCGAAAACCTGAAGTCGCACAAATTATATTATTTTTAGTGCTCTATTTTGCACAAATATGTATAAGCTGAGCAACGTTACCCCAGCAGGCATCGTTTTTCAGTTTATTTTCATAACTACTTTTTTTATTTGGCGCATATTTACAGCAGATTGGGCACTTATTATATGTTCCACTCTTATCATTCTAGGTGACAGTTTCTTTTTAGTGTAACGTACCACTTCTTTTTTACGCTGGTAAATGCATTTACGCACACCTCCGAGATTCTTGCACCAGAGGCGTGTGGGACTCGAGTGCAGCATTGGCAACTATGCCACAATACCCACTAAAATCCAGCGGATCCGTCAGCGTCAAATTGAAGTGTCGCGGGATCGCTTGCGCATTCTACCGCGGCACTTCGACGACAGCTCAGCGCATTGCGGATCTCTTTAGGGTGGGGCTAGAAGGTGCACATAACGACTGACTGAATTGACCACGAAACTACATTTAAATATGAACCTTATTTCATAGTTGTGAACGTATTAATAGAACACACGTGTTGTTAGCGGCATCTAGCGTCGAGAAGTGGTACTAGGTGGTGAATTTCTGTTTTCTATGGCAAAATGTTGTAAGTGAAATTATTGTTAAACATAAAATAATCTTACGCCTGTAACTTTAAGATCTCATGTTGAATATCATTCACAGTGTTATTTATGGTTATTCTGTCAAACTTTTTTTTTTAAAATTAGTGACCAATGGTATGAATCTTTTTTATGTATTGTAATGTGCACGTCTTTTGAAAATGTGTGTGTTTGGAGACACTGTTTCTGGTGCAAATAGCAGGTTATAACATCTCTCTTGTTTTTTCTTTGCTCTACTTATGGTATTTTCTAAAGAGAGGGAGGCGATTGCACTTACATATTTAATAAGCATTTTCGCAAGATTCCGGATATTTTTCGCGATTTTGATTCAAAGTTTTACTAAAATTGTAATGATAATACAATTAGCATAAAAATGATATGTTACTAAATTATGACTTAATCTAAAAGAACTCGACTCTCGCAGGAGTTGTCTCTGATACTGGGCCCGATTCTCAATTATTAAGTAGATAATGTTGTGATTAGACATTTTGCAGTCTACTTGGAAATTTAGAATCTACAAGGTAAAGATGGAAGTATGATGCAAGGTTTGTGATTGAATTCTACATTTTTTCATCATGGATTTTCAATTCAATTTCGTCATATTTTTACGTGAGAATGGGATAGCCTAAAATTTTCTTACAAAATATAAAACAATATTGTAGATACAAGTTTAATAGCATTTTACATATGTACATAAACGTAACATGCCAAAAAACATTATAACACTGTTTAAGCGCTGCTACCCTTAGAGCGTCTTAGATCATTCCTCAGTGATGTCATTAAAATAGTTGATAAATATTAAATAGATTATTGAAACAATTGCCTACTTCACATTGGCAAGTAGCTTATAAATTGTATAAGTTGATCAAAATTTGGTAGTACGAATATCTCTTCAATATTTTGCGATAGTATATTCTGCGATAATAATATTCAGTGTATATTGTAGTGTAGCTTGTACACTTTCTTGCTGCAATACATATAGAATGAACAAGGAGACAGAGAATTAATCAATTAACATGACTGTATAAACGATTATAACGTACATGACTCACGTCACTAAGGCACTTAATTTTATAAAAAACTTTGTTTTTTAATTTTTCAATCACCTCAGAAATGCACAAACAATGTTGGTAGTATTTTACATTTACATTACCAATTTGTCTGTTCCCAGTTGCCAGTCATATATTCTGGTTAGAATTCGTTTTCACTACAGATTTTATAATTGCGCTCAAATAAATATTGGAGAATACTATCAATATCAAATTATAATCGTCTAAATCGAAATGCTAAAAAAAGAAAAACGAATTAAAAAGGTACGTATTTAATTAAAGCATAGATAGTTATAGTGTCTTCAGGGACCTAATACATTTTATAAAGGTCATCTAATACACCTTTTATAAAGTTGTCTAATGACGCTGCGAGTTTGCTAGTCGTAAAGTACACTGGTCGAAATATCACACAGTCAGTTTTCTTCATATCTCTCAAATATATGGTTAATAAACAATTTATGCTTAATCGTCTTACAGGTGTTTAGTTTATATCAGTTCCAGTGTTCATATTTAAATATACAGTGTTATCTCTTTATAACTTGCTATATCTTAGAAAGCTCAATTTTGTTAACCCCACATATTAATGAACTCTTTATAGTGATACAGTTTACTAAGCAAATATCTCACAATTACTCTGTAAGAGTCCATTCATAATTTACGTCACAGGGAAATCGTGATATTTTCAATATTTTGGCATCATGCATCTTGTCAGTTGCACGCAAAATTTAATGTAAATTTTATAGTCGTTATTTGACCAAAAACTGCATTTAAATTGCCGCAAACTCTGGATATCATTTTTAATGTCGTGAAGTCACTCAGATATGTGAACAAATGCACTGACACTGGTACTTTATGTTGACTTCACAGTTCGCGCTTTTTTGTTTATATAGCCCGTCAAGTCATGGCCTAAGCTATCTTGATTTAAAAAAAATAGTTTTGTTCTCATATAGAGTAAAATTTCCTGTTGTGGAACTCTGCCCTCCCAAATGTAACGACACAGAATTTGATATTAAAAAAATTATTGAACTAAAACATACAAATCATTTTTAATGAAATTAACTATGTAATACTTAAAATATGTCGACCTCCTCCTTAACGTGTGAATTAAATTATGGTAAGCCCTTAATGATAAAATATCGTTTCGCTATAAAGAGTTTGTACTTGTATTTCGAATCCGCGTCTGTAAATGCGAAAATGTGTGACGTTTATCCAGTTTATACAGGTTAACTTCTAAATGTACAATGTTAATGTAAATGTAAGACACTCATAGTACCTTAAGATTTCATATTACATTTACATACAAATATTTACATTTCATATTATCATTCAGTTTAATCATCCAATCAGCTTGCAATGTACTTTAATACATATTCATATAACAATATAACTCTAATGTCTAATCCTCTAAACACAACATTTCACCTTGAAATATACTAGAACTAAAAATACTTAGCAGATAAATTTCTTTGTACACAAATAATACAACAAATTACGTATTACATATTAAAAATATGAATGTTTTATAAAGCTATAATTGTAATGGTAATTGTTTATATATACAAAACTTAACATTGTAGAAAAATGCACCACTTAACACTTTTCATTTATTTTGAGAATATAACAATTTGGTGGTGGTTTTTTTTTTATTTTCTTAATCCTCTTCATCAAAAAAGCATCGAAGCTGTAATTTGTATTAATAAAATGCAGTTCTGTCGTGTGATGGAAGGTAAATTATACGTAACATCCACAGAACATTATTAAGAGAAGTAGAACGGCAATAATACGCCGTTTGTATGAAGACTGGTGTCGCCGATTAAGCCCCGCCTTTCACCTCCATTACATCAGTACTTAAATAAATACGAAGCTTACGCACATATTTGCAATTTCAAATCTAGCCAATCTTAGCGCCGCACAATCACGCGATTTCAAATGAACGAATCACACCCAAGCACGCACACAAGCACGCATATTGTAGCACGATCGCGTATTTCTGTAGAGATTTTGGAATTTTGAGCGTTTGCTCAAAATTCCTTGGCGACGTCTGCCCCGCCGACATTTCCATTCTAACTTCTGTTAATAATGTTCTGTGGTAACATCGCTCGGTAAATAGGGAAACTATGAAACTACGATATTTATGGTCATTTCACTGTCTTCGCCTGCCGTGGCTGCGCGGGGCGCGCCGCCAGCTGTTCGAGTGCTTCCTGTCGTCAGGCGGCGGCTTGCTGCTCAAGTATTGCAATATTTCTTGGTTTGACACCTTTTGTATAGAGGGATGTTGACACAGATTTGAAGGTAATGTGCCATATAGTTTCCTTTTTTGAGCGTCTTCAACCAAGCTGCGCCATTGATTGTGTTTCTGAAAAAATTGTGTGCAATGTTATAATTTTTTTTGAATATAAATTTAGGATTCACTGTTAAAATATTTTGTGTGCGCCTCCATTGTCGACTTTTGGCTGCCGTTCTTTCATAATTAATAGAATCAGGCGTTACTTTGCGGAACTCCAAGGAATAGTATCAAATGCCAAGTACAGAAATTTCAGACCAGTGCGATGCAACTCTCGCCCTCGTCAGAGATAGTCTTGTTTCACCCCTTGCTACACAATATACTATTGTGTTTACTCCGTTTCCGACAGATGGCGTTAGTTTTCTGAATCACGCTTATGAGTTTACGGCGGCCGGTGTATACAGGAGAGCAAACCAGGAATTGAGTAAAACTTTTACTGTGTAAAAACTGTGTTAAAAAATGGCGCACCTCGACAGCGTAGGGGTTGAGGCAGAGCACCAGCGCGTGGCGCGCGCGCGTCAGCATGACGTTCATGCGGCCCGCGTCCGCCAGGAAGCCCAGCCCGTGCGAGCGCGCCAGCGACACCACCACCACGTCGCGCTCCTGCCCCTGCAAGTAGGGATAGTGCGTTTTTAAAACCAACTTGGTTTTAAAAACACTTGGTTTAACCTTGGTTAAACGCACTTGGTTTAACCAAGTATTTGATTCCATGGCCCGGCGGCTAGCGTAGAATGCGATAATCCGCCTAAGCGATCTATGATACTGAGCAAAACGGGCGCGGTCGGGTGTAAGATGTATATGACCCCTAGTGGCAGAAAATTCAGGGCACGTCAAGCCGTTGGTCCCGGTTGTTGTTGATAGATAACAGTCGTTAAACCTTGTCGAATGCCTTGTGGGCGGTTTGAAAACATCCGAAAGCGGATCGGCCACTACACTAACCCGCATTGGAGCAGCGTGGTGGAGTAAGCTCTAGGCCTCCCCAACAATGGGGAGAGACCCGTGCCCAGCAGTGGGACGCAAAAAAGGGTTGCAGCCATTTGCTTCCAAGTACATAATTGTAAACCTGTTCCAGCCCCGAAATACTTTCTAAGCCTCTTAAAGTATTTTTATCCAGGGCGCACTCGATTTTGTCGATAAGGGCGGCGCATCCATCCAGTACGAAAACTTTCAACTTATAATTGTGCATTACATTGCATTGCATTGTACGAGTTTCTTTCTAGTGTTTTGAGTCCTTCAAATAGCGAGGAACAAATTAAAATTTATATGCTAAAGAATAAGGAACATAGTGGAGTTATCTAAGCTAAAAACTTGCAATCTATAACACTTCATACATATTTTGATGTATTAATTTTGCTAAAAACATTGTAAGCCTTGAGACTAATTTACAATAAAATAATTTGATAGTATTTTTTAAAGCTGTTATTTAACTTGCAACATAATGTTCGTTCGGGTGGAATCTTGCTACTCAATTTTGAAGCAGATATTTTCAACTGATTGAGCTGAAATTTTGTATACACGTTTAGTTTGGATGACAATACACGATAAGCTGAGTGACGTTACTCTAAATCCAATATAGCCGACCATGCAAGATGGCGGAATAGTTATTTTTAATGCATTTATACAATATGGATATCAAATGAAAGTAAGAATTACTCGAAAAATAATGTGACGTCATTCTAAATCCAATTTGGCGGAATAGTTAATTTTTATGCACTTCTACAATTTGTGTATAAAAATGAAAGGAATTGTTGAGAGTAACTTGAAAAATAATGTGACGTCATTCTAAATCCAATAAAATAATATCCTTTAAAATTTTAACTATTAACCTCATAGTTCTTCTTCCTGCCCTTATCCCACTCTAGGCGGGGTCGGCACAACATGTTTTCTTCTTCCACTCCCATCTGTCACTCGTCAGTTCTTCATTCACTCCTTTTGCTATCATATCTTCTTTTACACAATCCATCCACCTCTTCTTCGGTCTTCCTCGCCTTCTACGTCCTTCTACATTCATACTTAACATTCTTCTGCCTACATAATCTTCATCCCTGCGCATAACATGACCATACCATCCTAGTCTTCCACTCCGCAGTCGTTCTGTCACTGGCGCTACTTTCAAGGTTCCTCTGATATACTGGTTTCTTATTTTATCCTTCCGTGTCACACCACACATCCATCTTAACATTCTCATCTCTGTCACATGCACTTTCATCAGTCTTCTTCATAGCCCAACACTCTGATCCATACATGACAACAGGTCTGATGGCCGTCTTATAGATTTTCCCCTTTAATTTAGGGGGCAACCGTGGATCACAAATTGTTGCGGAGACCTGTCGCCACTTCATCCATCCAGCATTCATTCTATTGCAAATGTCACGGTCAATGTCGCCGTCGTTTTTGAGGAGCGAACCAAGGTACCGGAAATCTGAGCAGACCGGTAGGAATACATTGTCTAACGCAATCCGAGAAAAATTTGAGGGGCCACCAAAGTCACAGAACATATGTTCAGTTTTTGTCCGACTGATCTTAAGCCCGACGCTCTCCAATCTCTCTTGCCATTTTTCTAGCCTACTCTGGACCTCGGAAGCGTCCTCTCCGACCAGGACAATGTCATCGGCAAACAGCATGCACGAGGGCGCCACCTCCTGTATGTCCGATGTCAAAGCATCCATAATCAGGAGGAACAAATACGGGCTTAACGCCGATCCCTGGTGCAAAGCAAACCTACACCCACATCAAACTTGTCGGTGACGCCAGCCTCTGACCGAACATTCGTGCGCGCTCTTCTATACATTTCAATCACAAGCCTAACGTACTTCTCAGGCACTCTCTTCTCTCTCATAGCCCACCACAGAACCTCACGTGGAACACGGTCGTACGCTTTTTCGAGGTCTATAAAGACCATATGCAAGTTCTTCTGTGCACTACGGTATTTCTCACACAGTTGCCTAAGTGCGAAAATAGCGTCTGTTGTCCCTCGTCCTGGCATAAACCCGAACTGGTTCTTGGTGACCTCACTCTCCTCTCTTATTCGTCTCGCTATTACCTTCTCCCATATTTTCATACTATGTGACATGAGCTTTATTCCTCTATAGTTGTTACAGTCCTGAACGTCTCCCTTATTTTTATATATGGGCACAATTGTACTGTAGCACCACTCATCCGGAATCGTTTCCTCTTGCAACAACTTATTAAAGAACAAGGTCAGCCACTTCCACGCATCTTCTTTCAAAAACTTCCACACTTCAGCAGGAATGCAATCAGGCCCTACCGTTTTGCTATTCTTCATATCTATTACAGCCATCTTTACTTCCTCTACGCTAATTTCATCTACCGTTTTAGTGTTGGTAGGGGCATCTATTAATACTTTATTCCAGACATTCTCTTCATTCATCAACTTTCCAAAATATTCTCTCCAACGCTCTTTTATCTGCTCATCATTCGTCAAGACCATTCCTCGCTCATCTTTTATACATTTTACATATACAATATCTTTTCCATTCTTCTCGCGTGCTCTCGCTATCTTAAACAGGTCATTCAGTCCTTGAGGGCTCTCTAATGATTTGTACAGCTTATCCTGTACTGTAGCTCTCGCAATGGCAACCGCTCGCTTGGCATTCTTTTTACATTTCTTGTATGCTTCCCTTCCATTCTCTTTTTCTTGTACATTTAAGTCATCCACAGTCTTCCACTCCTTAAAAGCTTTCTTTTTCTCTTTCAAACTATTTTGAACGTCATCGTTCCACCACCATGTATCCTTTTCTATCTTGTTTTTCCCCATCGTTTCTCCAAATACCTTTCGCGCTTCCTCTTGCATACACGTTGCCATTTCATTCCAGCATTCATTCACATTTTTCCCAGACAAATCATTCATTTCAATCATTTTATCAACCACTCTCT
Source organism: Pyrgus malvae (assembly GCA_911387765.1). Taxonomy (NCBI): domain Eukaryota; kingdom Metazoa; phylum Arthropoda; class Insecta; order Lepidoptera; family Hesperiidae; genus Pyrgus; species Pyrgus malvae. The sequence goes on from OU426960.1 coordinate 15,312,877, forward strand.
TCTGAAATTCTTCGGCTAAATCCTTTTTTTCTATCAAATTCCATTTTATTTTTACCGGAGGTTTGAATTTTCTGGCCACTAGACTGCATTTTATTTTTACCTCCAATAGCAAAAGCCGGTGTTGAGAGACTAGCGCCTCTCCTGGTATTACTTTGCAGTCTTTTACTGTCCCAATTTTACATCTTCTTATCAGAAAAAAAAAAAACTATTTGTGTTTTGTGGTTGCCACTATGGTAAGTAATTAGGTGTTGATCCCGTTTTTTATAAAAAGTGTTGGCTATTGCGAGGTCAAAGGCTAATGCCGCCTGTAACAATGATTCACCATCCTGGTTTCTATTTCCAAATCCAAAACCTCCGTGCACTCTTTCATATCCTCCATTCATTCTTCCCACATGTCTATTAAAATCTCCACCAATATATAATTCTTTACTATCAGGCACACTCATCACCACTGTATCAAATTCTTCCCAAAACTTCTCTTTTTCTACTTCATCACATCCTGTTTGAGGTGCATAAGCACTTACGATATTTAATACTCATTCACCCACTAATAACTTCACAACTATTAATCTATCGTTTACTCGCTTAACATCCGTCACACATTTTTTCAGCTCACCATCCAAAACAATGCCCACTCCATTCTTTCTGCCGTCCTTCCCACAATAGAAAAATTGGACCTATTTATACAAACCGGAACCAACCCACACATGATGATGATGATGATAGTTTTGAGAAAAAGCTGTTTAATGTATTAGACAACTGATGTTTTGTGGATTGGTAAACATGTCATGAAAATGTTTTGTTCTGTCAAAATTGTCAGATCATTTAGATCTTTACAGGGTCGATAGAAGGTGCAATTTTAAGCTTTTCTGTGTACTTAACTCAATTTCGGCATGAGTGTGGATTGGTTCCGGTTTGCGTAAATAGGTCCAATACCCAGCTCCAATCTCTCTAGCTTTCGTGCCCTTCCACTTAGTTTCTTGCAAGCAAGCTAAACTAAACTTCCTCTTCCAGTCATCGTTCCTACATTCCAACTTACTATCCTCATTCTTACTTCTCGGACTTGCTTCTTACGTCGCACCCGTCCCTGATGCGACAACCCTTGTCCATTTCTCACAGGCACCGGGTGATGCACCTGCGCGTCGCCTCTAACCTCATAGTTATTATACACAATTTATATGATCATAAAAGTTTGTCGCGCGATTTATAACTTATAGGTACTTACGCAAACCTCGCGACAAGATTTTATGATATTGATCATATAAATTGTGCATAACGACTTTAATGAGGTTATAGAAAATTTTATGGGGAAAATTTTACTGTCTTATTTTAGAGCATTTAAATTGTAATTAAAAGCAAAAAAGTTTTTTTTGCTTTTAATTACTCTCTGACTCGCTCGGGGACAGCGCGGAGCTACCAAAGTATTAGATGGCGTAGTAATAAGTGAAATACTTGAAAGTATTTAATAATTGGTTTTCGACCCTGGTATTTTACGTCATACAAGTACTTATTAAGCCTTGGTACTCGATTTATAAGTACTACTCATGCCTACCTGGAAGCTGTCCACAGTGTTCACCTCCACCTCGCCCTCCGCCCCCGCACCGCCCTCCGCCGGCTCGCCGCCCTCCGCCTCCGCACTGCCAGCGACAAAAAAAGTTCATTAGCGGTACTTAAGGTTCGACTTTTATAAATAAGTAAATAACGCTTTTATAAATAAGTAAAGACCCTCATTAATATTCCTTTCCCCTTACTAATAAACGGTGTATAAGTTTGGAATATTTATTATTCACTGTTTTGTCTTACTCTGACGCGGACAAAATGACTTATGCCAAAGCAAGACAAGGTATATCAAGCGTATACAACGTTTATTAGTAAGGGTGCTTGTGTCATTGGTACCATGGACATATCCAGGAAAAGACAAAAATATAAACACCCAATCTGAAAAAATAAATTAAAAATTGTCATTTAAATTTTCGCTTCGCTGGAATCGTACATGGGACAACGGGTGCGATATGATAACCATTGCGCCACACGGGGTCGTCGACTTAATTAAAAATGTTAATAGCAAAAATCTACGATCCATGACAAAATTAGACAAGATCTCTCGTACCATTCCATGCATATGTTACAAAGCACTAGAAACAAAAATGCTGCCAGCAGCTCTTAATGCAATGTTCGGTCGTCCTTTTTTCTCCCAAATCGAATGTTCCACACATATATTATAATATGTATCTCACAAACTTAATAGGAGGGCAATTAGTGGGTATGCAGTAATATTACTATTCATAGCAGAGCCGATTTCGCTATCTTTGCGGGTAAAATACCGCGTTCGAGAAAGTAAAGAAATGTCTCCAGATCATTTCTCTGTCGCCAAGGAATATACACGTCAGTCACGTTGAAATTTCTGCAATACTTAATTGATAACGATGAAGAGGAAATGAATCGTTATTCGTTCGTTTTGACGATGCCATGTTGCAAATTTAATTCGGATTCAATATTCTTTATTGAATAAAGAAAACATGCCGTCAACGACGGGATGCATGGCGCTGCTCCTGCGCCGCGTCGATTTTATTTCGGCGGCTTTTTTTCTTCTCAGTGTATAAAATCCCAGTGAATTAGGTGCCCAAAGCCGATGACGCGGGTAAAAATATCGTATAAATAATTATCCATAACGCAAATAAAAAAAACGCAAAATATGGAATAAATATAAATCAATAATATGGATCGTAAATTTAATACATTACTTAAATAAATTGGTTAGTTAGATTTTAGTCAGTAATTCTATATCTATTAGCAATATTTGCATACCTTACTGAGGTAAATAAGGCGGACCGTTAAATGTATAAAGCAACTTTTGTAATATCTATGTATATTTGCGCAAAAAAATAATTTTATCTTTGTCTTTGGGCTTAAATACCTGGGTGAAAGCCGCGCGGTATGTACCTTTACCCACTATACCACTTAGGTTTGAACAGGCCTTTAAGGGTCAATTCCCACTGAAAGAGCAGCGGCGCGCAGCGGCCTTAAGAGCAAGTGACTGATCAAAGAGCCGTAAGGGGCAACCTCTTTTGACTAGCCGCTAGAAGGTTCGTGCAGACTCGCGGCGCGGCGCTGCCCCTCCTTTGCATTCAAATAACTATGACTATGAACAATGTAATTACACAGATAAGATTCAAAATTATTATTATTTGTAATATTTTGCCTCAAAAGGCCGCTGCGCGCCGCTGCTCTTTCAGTGGGAATTGACCCTGTAGGAAGAGCCACTTAGGCTTGAACAGGCCTTTAAATGGCGAGTGGTACGTACAGCATGCGCAGATGGCGGCGCACGAGGTCGCGCTGCGCGGCGTAGGGCGTGATGACGGCGAGCGAGGCGCCGCGCGCGGCCGCCCGCAGCGCCCGCGTCACGCGCGCCACGCCCCACGCCTCCACCGCGTTCGCGCCGCTTGCGTCTGACAACATACAACAAACTATATTTATGCATTACTTAAAAATTATGTCATGTATGCAAAGTCTGTGCATATTGCTAGAGTATTTTTTGCATAACTTAGCAGTCATAGAAAAATACATAAGTCGTCAGTAATCAGTCAGTCTAGTCAGTCAGATGTTCAAGTAAAGCAATAGCTTCTTTACCAGAATGTGTCGGATGGAGATTTGGAGACAAGCTGAAAAAAACATATTTTTTTTCAATTATGACATCGTAAACTCTGCATATATTGCCAGTGTCATGTATAATTTTTGCATCGCCTTATTACCACTTTTTTTTTAAACTGGATGAGTAATAATAGATATAGTCACTAAGCAAAGCGATAGCTTCTTTACCAGAACTTGACTGATGGAATTTTGGAAGCAAGCCAAGCCAAAGAAAAAACTATATTACAAAAATTTTGACAATTGACCTACTGTGCATTTAAATTACATTTTCAAAATTCGCGCGTATTACATATTTTGACGAAGACGCTCTATACCATTTTAACTCTGTGGTTATGTATGACCAATGACACCACCCGCTTATGTAAGCAAATTTACTGTTAATGGTCTTTGTTAACTAATTTTTGTTTAGATAACTGAATAACGACATACCATTACCAGCTACTGTTTGGCTTAAAAATATAGATTAAGGCGGACAACAATTGACTTGATGATTGACGGACCTCATGGGAAAATAAAATTGTTAAAGTATTACAGATACTTCAACTCAGTTGTGCGCGCGGCGCTATGTGTGCGTGTGCGTGCACAACTGAGTTGAAGTATCTGTAATAAAATTCAGATTCACAAATAAGAGGCCGTATACGAAATTTTGCCGATTTAGATGATTTAGCTATTTCCATAAGTTTCATATGATTCATATAATTTTAGATTCATAGATAGTTTCTTATAAGTTTTCCATATGACTGATCACTTCAATAATAAATTATTCAATGAGCCACTCTTTCATTATTATTACGTTGTTTTGCTTAATAGACCTGAAGACGGTGATAGTTTTGTCAATTTTACTGTAATAGGTATTACATATTTCCGGATCATTTTAAAATCTAAACAGACTGAAAAAATGCCATGTATTGCTGTATAAATCGCATACATAGTAAATGAGTCACTTTTTGTCACTCTCATACAAAAAATATTAGTAAAAAAACATTGAACTTGGCCAATTTTGACAGAAAATGGGCCAGAAATTGCATTTGATTTGGGAAAATTGGAATAATCTTTCATTAAATTTATTTGACATAAATACACTTCAGTTCGTAATCAATCGGTTTCTTGAAAAAAAAAAATCAAATTAATAATGAAAATTCGGCATTAAAAATCTTTTAAAGTAACCTAAATCTCGCATTATAATTTTTGACGCAAGCTAAAAAAGTGGTTAATGTATTAGATTATTAATGAAACGATGATGATTATTAATGTTATTGTGCAACGAAACTTACTGTGATGTGATTTTTAATATCAGTAACATATATAACAATAATTGGCCGCGATTTTTTAAATTGCCTTGGCAATATAACACTTTTATTTACATTTAATATCAGATCTTAGAGTAATTCGTTGAAGATTGTAGCTAGCCTAACATAATATTTTCAATTACGACATTTTTCTTTAAATAAAATAAATTCCAATAGTACTGCCACTAGTTGCTAGATGCCGCTCATTATACATACATATGTACATCTATTCTGTTAAATACAGTGTACGTAGTGTTATAAATAAGGTTCATATTTCCGTGCAAGTTCTTTTACAAAAATTCAATTTGAAACGAGAATCATGGAAAATCATAATTTTCGGTTTTGGTTTGAACGCTTCGGAAGTTGATAAAATAATGTACTTACTAAGTAATATATTTCCGAAAATGCACGCTTTTATCGCTTATTTTATCCTAAGAAGAGCTCAGTAGTGAGTCACGCATATCGCGTTTTGAACAGTGGCGTATAATACAGTAGAACAGTAGGCTTTGAGTTTTACCTCTTAACCCTTGCAGAAAGAACCACGTGAAAGGCACATGTGAATGAATTGAAGAAGATTTTGAAAGCTAATAAGTCAAACTTCGTTGGAATCAGCTGCATGGTTAAATTTTACGTTTACCGCGTTTATTATTCGAAATAAGTGTTTAGCATTTTTGCTAGGAAAACTGACGACATAGGTAAACTCACCAGAATTTGGACAAGACATTTTAGTTGTTTTAAACTTTGTTCTCATAATCGTAAGGAACTTTTTCGAGTGTCGGGAGTAAGATGTGTTATTGCAATGATCGTTTAAGAGCAACTGTTGTTCCTGAACTGTACGGAGCCGGCACAATACAAAGAGCTCCTTTTTTATGCCCCACACGTAACGAAAAATTGTTCAATTTTAGACTGTACAGATAAATTGAACGCCCCTAGTGCCCCCACACAATAAACATGTCAACATGTTAGGCCTAATTATGTGCTTTAAGAAAAAAAAAAGCCGCGGAGCATACATATTATTGCATAAAGCGCGCTTTGCGTGATACGCACATCCGAACATAAGCGGGTCCGAAACAAACTGCTGAAATGTGATCGATCACGACTACCGACGAACGATTTATCTAATTTGGTACTGCCGCCAACTAACGATTAATTGCAACGATTTACCATCCACACGTGCGATAAATCTGTACAGAGAAACTGTAAAGAGAGATTTCTCGCAACGTGTGGGGCGCGCATTAGACAGTAAGGTAACTCAGCCCAATTTTTGAAATTTCAGCAAATGACTGTGGGGATCGCTAGGGTTGGTGCCACTTTGTGCCCACCAAAAGTAAAGTGTCTTACTGAATGTAAATTTTTATTCTATGTGTGTAATATTCAGTTCAGAAATAAAACATGGTATTTAAAAGATAATAAAATAAAAATAACAAATAAAAGACGAGAATTTTCTATTTGTCTATAATTGTTGTTATAGCAATGTTGAAGCTCAAACAAATGATGTAAAAACAAATGAAATACGAGTTTTAAAACAATATTTTTCTGGCTTTATTTCGAAATAAATTTGGAATTTTTAATCAAAACATGATATTTAATTCTAAAGTTGCCAGTATTGAGTATCGGCAATTTCATATGAAAGGACCTAATATTACCAGGGCCGGATTAAGTGGTGTGGAGGCCCCGGGGCAACGGGGCAAAAAAACCTTATTTACACACACAGAGTGTTGAAATTGTTTTGCCCGCTGCACTACACACAACAAATGTTGTGAAAAAAAATTTGTTGATCAAATACTTGTTTAGTAATTAATTGAATCAGGCGTTAATTTGCGGAAATCCATTTCAAGCTAATGTAAATTACATGTATATAATTGAAAGAATAAAAATAAAGAATCGAGAGTCCTGTCGAGATACGGAATCAAATACCCAACATTGAGCCATTGGGATTCTCCCTGAAGGTGGGGAATAAAATGCAAGTACTTATCAGGGCCATTTGAGATTTTGATATTTTACTGATTACCCGATTGGACTGAACAAATATATCGATGATTTCTGTTAATTTTTAATGTGATTTATTGTGATCATGTTTGTTCAAAGTATTGTAAAACGCGAAAAAATATGAAAGGAAAAGTTGTTTACTAGTGTGTTGTAGTCTGAATTTAATTTTTTTACTGAAGTTTTATTGTGGGGGCCCCTCCTTTGTGGAGGCCCGGGGCTGTAGCCCCGGTTGCCCTCCCTTAAATTCGGCCCTGAATATTACATCCATAAATTTAAAAATCATAAAACCAAGTCCAATAATACTTGAGCTATGTCAACAAGTTTGTTTTATAAATGAAGTAACTCACCTTGCCCCTTGTCCCCGGAGATGATGCCCAGCACGAAGTAGGGTGCGACGGCGAGCGGCAGGCGCGGCCCGGGCGAGCTGAGCACCTGGCCGCCGTAGAACGCGCGGTTGGGGTACTCCGCGATGTGCGCGTGCATGCGGTACTGGCGGTCCAGCAGCGTCACCGCGCCCGCGCCCCACGCCTCCGCGCACGACGACAGCCGCGCGAACAGGCTCTCGCCCAGCCCGTGCTGCTTGGCCCGCTGTCACACACCGACCGTCTTCGTTAATGTATTTTTACGACTTTGAGTACCTATATCTCGTAAACAAAACGTCGTACAGCAAAACTACAAAAACGCATAAATAGGTATTAGGCTTAGAATAATTACAATTACATTATAGAATCCAAATTCCTGCGCCCAAATTGAAGCATGTTGATTGGTGCCATTAATGGCACGCCCCTTGATAACAAAACGGTGTTTACTCTCCCTCGGCCAAACTCATTCAATACGGTTTGTGCCGACATCGTTAACAAATAAATAAGTGTTAGCGGGCGATGTGTGCGTGCATGCGGTACTGGCGTTCCACAGAGTCACCACGCCGGGCCGGGCCTCGGCGCACGACGACAGCCGCCCAAACGAGTTCTCGCTCGTGCTGCTTGGCCCGCTGTCACACGCTTTGTTAGCGAAACGATTTTTTTAATACAGTTGCTCAAAAAGTGGCATATTGCAGGGACGTATAGCGTTCGGGAAGTGGGCTATTACACACTCGTGTTTTTTCTTTACCTTTTCCGAACTCGTGCATTTTCTTTCCCAACTGTCAAAATAATGTCTATTAAAAAGAAAAAAAACCAACCACGAAATTTTTGAAGTTTTTATGATTCATGAAAATATTTCTAAAAAGAAGCTACTAATTTGTTTCAATATCAGATTTAATGATTTGTTTCAATGAGTCAGGTTAGGTTTCATTTCATTTCATCTCATTAACATTTTCATTTCATATCAATAAAAAAAATCTACTGAAGACTTGGCTGTATGGGCATAGTTCCCTTTGCCTACCCAGAATGGGTGAAGAAAACAAAAAAATTCTCTGCTTATATTTTAACATTTTCATTTCATATCAATAAAAAAAATCTACTGAAGACTTGGCTGTATGGGCATAGTTCCCTTTGCCAACCCAGAATGGGTGAAGAAAACAAAAAAATTCTCTGCTTATATTTTTTTACGGTTGGCGCCATTTTTCAAAAATGTTCTTTGCGAGTTTAGATGATTAGTTAGTTGAGTGTATTGTGATTTTATTATTTTATGAAATTGCTTCATTTTTTCGCAACTGTATTAAAAATAGTCGTTCAGTACACGTGCGGAACCGTCATTGGAAGGAGTTCAGACTGTCAACCCTCACCTTCGGCTACGCCTCGGCTCGGACTACTAGACATTTGTCGGAACTCCTTGCAATGACAGCCTTTCCGCACTTGTAATGAAATATACTATTAACTGGACCGGTGCCAGCTAAGCTTGTTCACGAAACAAGATAATCGCACGAGTATGGCATTGTAAGCCGAATCTTACACACACACCTATACACAAAAACAATGAGCAGCGATGGCCGAGCGGTAAAAACTGCGGTCTCCGACACGGAGGTACCGAGTTCAAACATCCAGCGTGCACCTCTGACAATGAAATTTGTTAAGTGCTTATTTATAGCTGCTTCCTGAGAAAATATTGTGATTTAATTAATTATAGTGTTTTCCATCACTGTACATGCCTGAGAGAAACTCATAAATTCTCGAGGGCATGATGTCCACCATGTAATCGATTGTGACCGTCAGCGGCAGCGTCTCCAATTCCATGGCCTACCTCGTCACGTTCATCGTATTATGAATGGGTAAACCTCCACGACCACATCCTGTCACCCTCACTCGCACATGACGCACCTGCAAATAGTTGAAGCCGGGCAGCTACTGCGGGTCGACGATGAGCACGAGCCACGTGACGTAGAGTCTGAGTGCTAATAGCGTCTCCTCTCTCTCTCACACACATGACGCACCTACGAACAGGTGAAGCCGGGAAGCTGCTGCGGACCGCCGATGAGTAGGAGCCACATGACGTCGAGCGTGAGCGGCACCTGCGTCTCCTCTCTCTCTCACACACATATGACGCACCTGCGAACAGATGAAACCGGGCAGCTGCTGCGGGTCGCCGATGAGCACAAGCCGCGTGACATCGAGCGTGAGCGGCACCAGCGTCTCCGGCTCGATGGCTTGCCCCGCTTCGTCCACGATGCACAACGCTATCCTCCCTGCTAACCTAAAAACCAGTACAACTGATAAATAAATCTCGATCTAAAGACAAGCTTTTACAGACTAAATAAAAAACACGCAGAAAAGCTTATCCAATCGACTAGCCGAAATATAGCTCCTGACAAAGTAACCTCGTACGGCAAGCAACCATTTAGCGGAGGCTTGCTGGATCTAAATTAGGGTGCATGGTGTCAATAGTAATAATGATTGTATTGACAGATATGAGTAGAAGGTTTTTATTTTTCGTTCTCTCAGAAGCTCTCCGCGTTTAAAAAAATATTTTTTCTTATTTTTTACTGTTTACATAGTTTACCCGAGGATGCTAACCTTCCAGGGCTTAGTTCTGAAGGTTTATCATCGACCAAAAAGCATAGATCTATGGCGTGTGTTCGATCTCAAGATATAAAAACAACGAGTCACTGCATTTTTTGCAAAAAAACTTAATGCCAAAATACACACATTTTTATTGCACTTCTTACTATAAAAACTACAGAATTATTAATTTTTGTAAAGTTGTAAAACAATAGTATGTGTATTTATTTATTAAGTTAACATAACACAATTTAGAAAAAATATCACTAAATTACTCTAACAGCAACCATTTACACGAAAATGTTGTTCTAATTTATGGGGAGGTCACAGCATCCTGCGAGTGCACGTGAGGTGAAAAAACCCCGCGGCTGACCAAGGGTTAATAAAAGAAGTGAGTGCACTCACCCGCGCATCTTGTGCGAGTGCGCGCTGGCCAGCGTGGTGAGCACGACATCGGCGCGCTCCAGCACGCGGCGCTCAGCCTGCGCCAGCAGCTCGGGGGCGCACGCCGCGCCCGGCCCCGCCGCTCCACTGCGGTACTGAGGGACCGATACATATTAAAGGTAGGTAATAAAACGTATAGCGCCATTATATAGCACGATTTATTTTCTTAGCATGTATAGCGTGTTATGTATAAGCTTCAACGTAAAACGAAACGCAGGCCGCGCTCCGATGCGGTGCTGCCGCGTATACGCTATGTACCGAAACGTGGGCACAGCGTGCTGTCGCGATATATCACGTAGCGCATCATAAGGCCGACAGTCTCCACCACAGGTCTCCGAGTTTGCATTATATTGGATAAAATTGATGGCATTTTGTTTGACATAGGTCAATAACAGGGCGCGAATGTTGTGAAATAAAGTAACAATGCGTACACATATTTTTTTTCCAGTTGCCTCCATCCTCCAAAACTCCAATATTCAATTCCTAGTAAAGTAGCCACCTCTTTACTAGGGCATTTGACTGATTGACTTTACTGACTGATTACTGACGACTTACTGATTTTATCTATAACAACTTCGTTTTGTTTCATCGAAGCTGGCAAACCAGTGAAACATTGTACTTGACCATGGCAATATACACATAGTTTACGATGTCATTATTGAGAAAAAAAGTCACATCGTATAGTCTAAGATCCGTATTTAAAACGACCTACATCTATCTGTTTACATATCATATTATCGTCATATTCATAGGGGATTGACTTATAATCAATAATAACTCTATAAATGAACTATCCAACAAAAAAATAATTTTCAATAACTAATAGTTCTTGAGATTAAAGTTTTTAAACAAACTCAGCTTTATAATATTAAGTATATGTAGATAAATATAGATGACCTTCAAATACTACTAATTTCTTGATATTCTATTGGAATAATAGTGTATTAATGATATTCTAAGTGTGAGATAAAAAAAAATTACCATGGCAATTTTTTTCCCGATTTCGGCTACGCGATTCTGGCAGTACGCCTTATAGGCATCATCAGTACTAGCCATTGCTTTTGATTGCCACATGTTTTTCTTTGCTTCCAGAAGTGAGATCTGTGAATAAAAAATATTTTTATGATTATTGTTCTGGAGGATTATGGTTCTATAGAAAAAAAATCGAAATTAATGGAATTGAATAAATTCCTTAAAATTGTGGTTCATCCATTTACGCATCTATCAGCCTTTAACAATCCACTGCTGGACATAGGCCTCCCCTAATGTTCGTCACTCCGTCCAGTCTTGCGCTCTCTGATCGAGCGGTTTCACTATTAAAGGACTCTTTTTCCCCATCGGTTGTCAGTCCTTCTATGTAGTATGCCCATTGCCACGTCACGACTGATGTCGCGCGCGGGTGTATCGCCTGTACGACTTTGCACCATGGACCTGGAGCCTTCACCACGTTGACACAGTTAGTACCTCAGCGAAGACGGCGGGCGCGGCGTGCGCGGCGTGCGCGGGGTCGGCCTGCAGGCGCGCCGCGTCGCGCTGCGCGAGCTTCACCGAGCTGATGTCGCGCGCGCGAGGGTGCATCGCCTCCACGCGCCCCACTCGCACCATGTTCAGGCGGTCCGCTGCCGACAAATCAAACAATACAATAAAAACAACAATTTCAAGTTTTACGTTTTAATACAAGTAGGTACCCGGATGACCCAGCGTTGCTCGGATAAAAACGGTTGATGTTCTTCAGACTCATTGGTTAAGTATATGTTCAGCTCCCAAATAACAAAAATAATAGAATTACACATAGAAATCGAAAAACAAGATGTGACAAAGGGGCGTGTCTGTGTCCGCGCGATATTATTAGTAGAGGATACGAACTAGAAACGACCTTTACTCATCTGTTTAATGGATGAAAAGTATTTTATATCAAATTTTATATATAAGAAAATATATCTCGAGTCGGTTGCATAAAAAATTCCTGGCATATGATTAATTAAAAATTGAAAAATGACTTTTTATTAAATATTGCACTCATGTGTTTAATGAATAAATTTAATACCAATCGAAAGTATGAAACCTGTAAAATATACAAACGTTGGGTTGCCTATTTTTTTCCTGACATAACTACTGGATTGCCAGGTATAAACAGGTAAATCGATAATAGTTATATGCACCTATTTGTTTAGTAAATAAATCTTATATCAAAATGAGCGCTATTTCATTTTGAATACAATGATATAGGGTTGCCTGTAAAAATCTGGCCTGAATGACGGTTGTCGAGTTTTGAAATTTTGAAAAATGGTTTTTTATTAAATATTGCACTCATGTGTTTAACGAATAAATTTAATACCAAACGAAAGTATGAATCCTGTAAAATATACAAACGTTGGGTTGCCTATTATTTTCCTGACATAACTACTGGGTTGCCAGGTATAAACAGGTTAATCGATAATAGTTATTTGCACCTATTTGTTTAGTAAATAAATCTTATATCAAAATGAGCGCTATTTAATTGTGAATACAATGAAAATAATGAAATACAATGAAATGGGTTGCCTGTAAAAATCTGGCCTGAATGACGGTTGTCGAGTTTTGAAATTTTGAAAAATGGCTTTTTATTAAATATTGCACTCATGTGTTTAACGAATAAATTTAATACCAAACGAAAGTATGAAACCTGTAAAATATACAAACGTTGGGTTGCCTATTTTTTCCTGACATAACTACTGGGTTGCCAGGTATAAACAGGTTAATCGATAATAGTTGTTTGCACCTATTTGTTTAGTAAATAAATCTTATATCAAAATGAGCGCTATTTAATTGTGAATACAATGAAAATAATGAAATACAATGAAATGGGTTGCCTGTAAAATCTGGCCTGAATGACGGTTGTCGAGTTATGAAATTTTGAACAATGGCTTTTTATTAAATAATGCACTCATGTGTTTAACGAATAAATTAGATTAAATTTAAAAATTAGAAAAAAATAAAAACACAAATAGGTGCAAATAACTATGAAACCTGTAAAATATACAAACATTGGGTTGCCTATTTTTTCCTGGCATAACTACTGGGTTGCCAGGTATAAACAAGTAAATCGATAATAGTTATTTGCACCTATTTGTTTAATAAATAAATCTTATGTCAAAATGAGCGCTATTCAATTGTGAATACAATGATATAGGGTTGTCTGTAAAAAATCTGGTCTGAATGACGGTTGTCGAGTTTTGAAAGGTGAACATTTTATGCGTGTGGAAACTTGTGACAAAGAGGTCCGAGATAAATATCCCGTGCGATAGGGCACTACATTGCAACTGCGCGCGACGATACCGTCAGATGAAAGAGAACACGTATGCTATTTATTCGTGCAACAGAAAAAGATAGCGATACATTAGTAAATACTGAGCATTATTTTGGTGCAGTTAATAACTCAAAATATTGAGAACACGTGTTATTATGTATTGTTGGTTATTGATAATAAATAAAAATGAACAAAGTTAGCAGTCAAACAATTAAAATGAAATGAAATGACAAAAAACATACTTTAAGAATCTTGTTTTACGTTAAAAAAATATTATTATTGAAAATAGTTACAATCAATAATCATTATTCCGAATCTGATTAATCAGATCAATCAGACGTGAAACGTTGATCCTCGAACTCTGTACATTCGTCTTCATTTTCCGTAATTTCGTCAATTTATTGTATTTTCATTGGCGTTTGGTTCTCAATAAATTCTTCTAAATAAAATTTCAAAACTCGACAACCATCATTCAGGCCAGATTATTTACAGACAACCCTATATCATTGTATTCACAATTGAATAGCGCTCATTTTGATATAAGATGTATTTATGAAACAAATAGGTGCAAATAACTATTATAGATTTACCTGTTTATACCTGCCAACCCAGTAGTTATGCCAGGAAAAAAATAGGCACCCCCAATGTTTGTATATTTTACAGTTTCATACTTTCGATTGGTATTAAATTTATTCATTAAACACATAAGTGCAATATTTAATAAAAAGCCATTTTTCAAAATTTCAAAACTCGACAACCGTCATTCAGGCCAGATTTTTTTACAGACAACCCTATATCATTGTATTCACAAATTAGTTCGTATCTTAGACCACATTAAAATGATCATATTGACGACCATGCCCACATTTTGTGACTCGGTACATAATATTTAGACGCCATCAAGATAACATGTAAGAAAACCATGGTGTTCTGTGGCTTCTCCCAAATACTAAAGTCTAAAAAGAAACTAAATTGTTTAAAGAATTAAATTACACATTCAGATACAAATAATTCATTGAATTTTTATTTTAAAACAAAAATAGTCCTTACTTTTATTACATGACCTTTACTTTCCGTGTCATAACGACTGTTCTATTTGCACAAAATACATTGCATCTCAAGCTTGAGTTACAGATGATGTTACCGAGCAGAACAACCAATGTACAATAACTTCGTTTACATCTCTACCTATATTGACTGATTTCCTTTCAATGATTCTCGATTCAAAATGAACATGAATGAAGGGGGACAAATTTCTTAATTATGCAAAGGAAACAGCTAGCATATCAAGCTTATTCTTTATAGGTTTCTTTTTTCGTAAGGGAGATCTTGAATCACGAAATCTGGACCTTTATCTAGGAGTAGATCCCTAAGTATGCCCATGATAATAGCCTAATCAAGTTAACAAAAAAGGGGTAAGGTAAAATTACAAAATTTAATATAAGAGCCAGAGATAACAAATTAAGCTATAACAAATTGAGATTGCTCTAGCTAGACACATCAGCTACTTTGCTAAAGGAATTTAATCAAAGTTTTCTCATAGATACTAACGTTGTGGCAGTGATTGCCGAATGTCTAGTAGTCTTAAGACAAGTTCGTCGACAGCGGCATTGCTTGTAGCGCATATTAAAATTTTTCCTCGATTTTTTTGTTTCTTCACGGCCATGTCGTAGAAGTACGCCATAACTATGGCACAAATTACTCTGGATTTACCTGAAATATATAACATAAATATATTACACACTATACACTATCTCCTAAGAGTATATGATTTAAGCTATGACAGTTGTTGTACAAATTTTGAACTTAACTTAAACTGCAGACTCAATTTATCAAAAAAAAAAAAACCGAAAGGAGACTTGTACATGCCTAGCAGTGGGACCATTAAAACACTTGAAGGAAAAAACAAAGTAGCATACCAGTTCCAGGAGGACCTTGCACCATCTTGATTCTAGGAATGTCTTCTAATGCTGCAGTAACTGCATCTTTTACT
Source organism: Pyrgus malvae (assembly GCA_911387765.1). NCBI lineage: Eukaryota > Metazoa > Arthropoda > Insecta > Lepidoptera > Hesperiidae > Pyrgus > Pyrgus malvae. The sequence continues at coordinate 15,328,468 of OU426960.1, forward strand.
GCTTTCTTTTGGCTATCATTGAGCGGTTTCGTCCACTGGAAAACGAGATATTGTGTAAAATATTTAATGATAGTGATAAACACTTTAACTTTATTTATAGAAAACTCAAAACTGACTGAAATTCTTCAGAAAAAAAATATTATTGAGATCATGCTTTATGTCTTACTGAAACTAAACAATTTTAAGATATTTTATATTGACACACATACTATTATAAGATTATACAACTATATTTTTATTTTACTCCATAGGATTTGGTTTGCAATAAAAAGTAATAATAACAATGTACCTGTGATTCCATGTTGACTGTGCAGCTAGATTCACCCATAACAAAGTGTTGTGGTTGTGGATTTAGAATGACCTCATTAAGAGGTGATCTAGATAAGTATTCCATTGCTTCAAATAATCTCAAATCTTTATTAATATAAGCTAAACTTATTCCATAGATCACTGCACCACGTTGCAACATTTTGATTTTTTCTGTATATGATGTTTGCAGAGATATACTGTAGAATGAGTTTAAGTTATCTGAAATGATAGTAAAGGTATTGTATAAATGTTCCAACTTCTTTATAAAAAAATTATATTCTAAAAGCACTTACTTGGCGGAGACGGCAGACATTTTACATTCTGCACAAAAAAAAATCTACAAATATTAAATTCTTCACCAAATCTTATTATCATTATTTCTCCTTCTCTTGGTATTAAATTTGCTTGAGCTGTTGGCAGTGACACTAAGAAATAAAAAATAAACTGAAGTAAATATAAAGACAATGGAGAATTTTCACTCATGTATATTAAAGCAACTTTTTGGAACTTATTCATTTAATATGAACACTTTATAGATCACTCTTTCCGAATGTAAATGTTTCTGAGCTATTCTTGTAAATATGGTAGTTTAGATTTAGTTTCATCACTAGAAATAATGTCCCAGTACATGAGCAAACATGCACAATCTAACTATTGTATATTATTAATACTAAAATTAAATGTCATCAATATATTTCTCTGAATAACTTTGCTAAATGATTACCTACTTTCAAGAAGTAGTAAATCATTGAAATGTACAGTAAATTCTCATTTAACCGAAATCTAATTTGTCTGAATAAAAATCTGATCATTGCAACTTAAATTGGCGCTCTCTGATGAATCGACCCAACAACTACAGATATACACTTGACATATTATTTCAGTTTTTTCAGTGAAAACATACAGTTTTATTTAGAACCACTTTAATGCTATTCTACTAGTACATATGTATGTATGTTCTACGGTCATATTTTTGCAGTATCAACACAAGAAAACAAGGGATTTGCTTTATCCGAAATTTTCGTTATCTAAACCGCCCCAAACATTTTGGATAAACAGGTTTGTACTGTATTTTAATTTACTCACCATTAACACTTAAATTCACCAATTCCAGAGCACGTCGTTCAGGTGCAACCAATGGCAATGTCTCTATTCTCATTTGGTGATAGTTTTGCCTGTAATTATTCTTTAGGTAACCTTGTGTTAGACACTCCCAAATTTCCATCAGTAATAAATCTCCAATCAAGCTGTTGACAATAGTTTGTATTTATTATTATTTAAACATTATGCATCAAACTAATTAAAGTGCATGAAATATTATGGAAATATTGCACACTTACTCAACATACTGAGTATGGCTACTAAACGAGTGCAGAATAGCTATGGGAATATTATTATGTCCCAAAATTGGAGGAGGTTCCGAGACTTTTTTTTGTTCCTCAATCCAGTGTGGGTTCCATCTGAGAATTCTCATTAGAGCAATTTTTTCCAAGGAGAAGACAGGTATATCATGCCTTGTAGCAAGTAGTGCCAATTTAGCTGTGCTGGTTTTTTTCATTTGATTCCCTTGTTCAATTTCAAATTCTATAATTTCTGGTTGAACTTCAGAAAATCTAACCCTCTTTGTATTCTTTATTTCAGGTACTTTATTCTCTTTCAATGGTTTAAGTATTGTTTTGGTTGATGATTTCTGCTGAAGTTTATTATACATTACAGGTACTTGAATATTTTTACTCATAACTGACTTTTCTTGCTGTATTGGAAAAATTGTACCCATATCTTCAGATGAATTTTGTAAGGGTGTGCTGATTTTATCATTACTTACTTCCAAATTAGATTCAGATGGTAATACATGTTTTGAAGTGGTATTATTTTGACACACTAAGTTTTCTTGATGTTTTGAAATGTTTGACACTAGAACTTTGGCAGGATTATGTAAGGTATTTTCAGGTTGCAATACATGTATGTTTGGTTTTTCACTTTTACTATCAACTTTTGAACATTTGGTTGCCTTAATCGATGGAGACAAACTTTGGTTGCTACAGTCTACTGATTCAGTATTTGACACAACCTTAACATTCTGTGTTGGGGTTATTTTATTTTTACACTGGGAATTTTTCACCTTTTTACTATTTTGAGTTTCATTATGATGGCCTTTTTCTATCTCTATTTTTTCACAATGTTCACTTTGTTCCTTATGTTCGTTGTTAAATGCAGATTTTGCAGAATTTCGCCTATCCTTTTTGTTGTTACATTCTTTCGTAAGTTCTATAGATGAGGTGGCATTATTATCATGTAAAGACTTTTTCCTTTTTGATGGTTTAGATTTTGCTGGATCTGTTTCAATAAGAAATGCTCCTCTGTTTGATGTTGTTACTTTTGCATTTACTTTTATAGCAGTGGTATTGACATCTTCACTTTTTGACAAACTGGAATTACATATTTGTTCATCATCAACTTTATCTTTGGTGGCAATTTCTCTTAATTTCTTCTTTCGGTATTCTTTTTGAGAATTGGTTATTTGTATTTTAGATGAGGAAGACTTTGTTTTTTTGCTCTCATATTTCTTTTTAGGTTTACCTGGAAAGCATGTAGTGGATTAAGGAAACAAGAATATTTAAATTGAACAGAAAATTTTAGACATTGCAATTTAATTTTTCACACATGATAAACAAAAGAAATGGAAGTATTGTGATGCTGTGTTCCATGCTGAAATCATGGTGGGGATGCAGTGCTTTGCTGCCGAACTGCGGATGGGATATAAATATGTATTTCTATATATTTTATTAGTCATCTCATGTGTTAGAATGAACAGAGTATAGAAAAAATCTGAGTACGATCAAAAATAGTTCACACATTCACAATTCACACCTACATACCAAATACACCAAAAATCATAAAAATTGTTCAAGCCATTTTTGATCAAAAACAACAGATTTTTATATGTTAGATAATATGAAAATTGACAAAATGAAACTTACTTTTATGAATATATGCAGGCTTCTTACTGAAGTGTGGTACATTTTCAACAATCTGTATCTTTTTGGAAATTTCATTCTTATTTTGAATTTGAAAGAAAGAATTCTTATCTGGTTCTTTGATATTATCTTCTCTTAGCTTTATTTCTTTAGTTTCTTTATGATTTTTCTTAGAAACACAAGATGATACCAATCCAGATACAACATGGCTTTCATTGCTTGTGAGTGTTTCCTTATTCTTATCATAAACAACATCAAGATTGACTGTAGGTGGAGGCAAAATGGTTATTAAATCAGGCAGATCAGTATTGTCATCATCAATTAAATCATTAGAGGCACTTGGCAATTGAATGTTAGTATTACTTGCTGCATTACACTTTTCCTTACACATGTCTACATTTTTGGGACTGTCCACAGGTGGTGGCTGTTGAGGTAATATAGTGATTAAATCGTCAATATATTCATCTTCAGATTCATCAGTGCTCCTTGGTGTGTGATCAACAAATATCACTTCATCATCCAATTGACTGTAAGAACTGTCTTGAGGGCAATCCTTAGACTTCCTGCTATCACTAAAATTGGTAAATGATTTTCCAGGAGAGTTTTGTGATAATCTGACAAACCAATTTTCTGATTCACTATCACTATCTACAATTTGTATTTCATCATCATCTGAGCATTCTTGTTTAATGTTAAATGCTTCATACTGTGCCTCATTTTCTATTTTAATAATTGGTTCCTCTTTTATATCCTCAAAAACAAAGTTTGATTTAAATCTTTTAGTACCTAATTCAATTGAATCATTTTTATTATCTGTATCTTTTATTACCATGTCATTACCATTTTGTAAATCTTCACTATTTTCCTGTTTGTTTTGAGTTCCAGAACTAGATTTTCTCTTTAAAGATAATTTTAAGCATGTTCCACTTTTAGGTGATGGTTTACACTGTGAATTGTTTATGACAGCCATTTCTGCTTCAATATTTTCAATACATTCAGTTTTTATATTTTCATTTTGAAACTGTATTCGATCAATTATTGATGGACCATCTGATACTTTATGAAGTTTAAACACAAACTTTTCAGTGTCATTTACCCTTGCTAAGGGTGCACCATCAGTCCATCCTAAGCCAATTATATCATTTTCTGACAGTGAAACTGGCACGTTTGGAGTTATTTTTTTCAATCCCACAAATATTCCATTAGCACTCTGAAAAAATTATATAAGTTATGAATAGGTACATTTTAATCTATTTTGTCATTGCGTTTATTAAAATAAATCAAGAACTTTTGAAGTTTACTTAAGCTACTTATAATTTTATAGCATTTACTTTATTTGGTCTAATTATTATAAGTATTATTATAACGTTATATCCCACACAGTCACTTTCCAAACCATAATACAGTTTGTGGGTTTCAATCTAATTTTGAATACTCGTATAGGCATTTAACATCAAGTAAAGTGCATTACCTATGTCCAGCAGTGGACTATGAAAGGCTGAAATGATGATGGTGATGAAAGTGGATTACTTACTATTTTGTCATTGAAATAATCATCATAATGTTTACCTGTAAGTCAATGATAACAACTTCATCCTTTTTTACACTTATAGCACAATGTTTACGAGAAATATTTAAACTTGGGAGAATAATGGTGTTCTGAGTGCCTCGGCCAATTGTCACTTCATCGCCTTCCGTAAATTCATAAACATCATTCCCGTAAGTCTGCCTACATAATTTCCATTTAGCCATTTTAGTAAGTAACGGACACGGCAAAATCGCCGCTAAAACTCGTGAGTCGTTTGAAAATGTCTTCAAAAATATTTGAATAACCTGTCACATAAAATGTGCATATTATTTGCACGGATTAACTGTTTGTAAAAAGTAACTTGTAATACATTCAGCGTTAAACTCACGGGCAATATTAATACTACGCGAAACGTTCAATTCACAAAAGAAGTTTTTAGATTCCTATTCCTACAACATTTTGACAACAATTTCAATACAATATTGCTTTAAGTTTGACTTGACAAATGACTTATCAGACAAGACAGCGTCATACAGAGTACAAATTTGATAGGTAAACCACAGATAACCAGATAGAGAAATTAAACAAACGTGGAGAGAGTCAAATGTATCGACACCCGTCAGTCATCAGTCATCAACATCACTCAATGCCCCGATTTAAAAAAAGACAGACAATTTCAAGGGCGTGAGAAGTTACTTTTCAATTTAATTTAAACGCTATAAAATAAATAAATTGTTTAATATATTATATATTCAAGCAGGATAATTGTAAACACTTTCGAAAAAAAAGTCGCACTAGAACATAAAAAAATAATAAAAATGAAGGGGCAGGGTATTTGGAAAAATAATATAGGTAAAGGAACGTGTGTTCAACAAGAAGGTGAAGGTGTGTGGTAAACAAGTTGTGCTCTTGTTTTATTTTCATTTTCTTAGTGTATTTTTGAGTTATATCGGATAAAGTTGATGGCATTTTGTAAAGTTGTCGTCAGTAGTTTGTGTCGTAGTTATCCAACTTTGCGATAAATATAACATAACTTCGCTTTATTATTTAAGGCATCAAATATCGAATATGTATAAAAAAACGGGTTGCACTCCGGCAGTGCCGGCAGAAGTGAAAACTTGAACATTAACTTCGTGCATTTTTGATATTTTGGAATGGTTAGGGAATAATATCGCACGAATTGCTTTTATTATCAGTATTATTTTTCATCTAGTATTTTCAGTAGGTAGGTCTTCATCTAGTATTTTATATAAATATATACCATGCGCAGACGGGTCGCTCGGAGAGTGCGGGCGGAAAGCGAGTATTATTGCATAGAGCGCGCTTCGGCCAACTGCCGAACTGACACGACCGCCATTCACATGTATCGATTAATTGTGCAAACGCATCCGACAACGATTAATCTGATGAAATTTGCAACTACAACAAAACCTTGGCAAAAATTCCTACCGCCTAACGGCGGAGTGAAATCACCATGAGATAGTGATCCTCATGAGTCTGCCCGGGTAAAGAGGTTGTTCCTCGCTCCCGTAGTCCCATACGTTTGAGTGCTCAATGTCTCACGTAGGAAGTCCCAGTGTTGTTTTCGTAACTGCCGCCGAACGATAATCTGCAACGATTATTTATTTATGCTCTATTATCTCTATACATATTATCCATACTAATATTATAAATTCGAAAGTAACTCTGTCTGTCTGTCTGTCTGCTACTCTTTCACGCTTAAACCACTGAACCGATTTTGATGAAATTTGGCATAAACATAGAAAGGATGTTGAGAAAGAACATAGGCTACTTTTTGCCGCGTGAAAATATCTCATTCCCACGGGAAGCAAATGGAAGGAATGAAATGCGCCGTGTACTTTTATAAATACACTACATGTTATTACTTACTTTATTGACGTCCATTATCATATTTTTATAACTTATATTCTGTTGTTTTATTTTTATACTTTACTTTTCCTTTATTATTTCTTTACAAAATTATTTAATTTCGGTGTTTGTTTATTTATATTTTCACGCAGCTATCAAAATTGTCACGTGTGACTTTTATGCTCACTTTTATGTTACTTATTTTTTTAATTCATTTTAAGGCATTGTATAAAAATCCTTTTAGCCATTCAATTATTAAATGAAAAGAAAATTTTTATGTTTCTTATTTCATTTCATAGATTAATAAAGTATAGTATTGTCTTTGGCTAATTCATGTTTTTTATAATATAATTATTATAAATTGTTATTTTTAAATAATAAATGAATATAATGTTCTTCGAATCTTTATATATATTTAAATGAATTGCTGTTCGTTAGTCTCGCTAAAACTCAAGAACGTCTGAACCGATATGGCTAATTTTGGTCTTGAAATATTAGTAGAAGTCCAGGGAAGGTTTAAACGGTGAGAAAATTTGGGAGCATTGTGAAATTAATAGTAAAATAACTTGTTTTATTTTCCTATATAAATAGTTAGTAACAGTAATTGTCAAACATTGGTTCTTCGCGCCATCGTCCAAAAGTTTGACATAGTCCGAATAACAATAATTCATCTCATCTGTCACTGTTCGTTTTTATTTTTTTATTTGACAGTAACATAAAAATCCTTTGAGATGTTAAAGAAACTAATCCTCTTACAAAACTTTTAAGGCAGGACAACGTCTGCGGGATCCACTAGTTTATCATATTAAAAATATAACTAAAACAATAAAGTTTCAGTGTTTCCCTCGCATCCCATCATCAGATTTTGGCATGGTGACAGTTGGACCACCTTAGGAGTATAAGTTCTTGAACAAATAACAAACGGTAATTTAAAAAACTGTTCTATACTCCTGTTCTATAATTTACCTAACCCTATTAGACGTCGATTTTTAAGTTAAGTTCAATCGGGTATGACTTTCAGTATATACAAATGTACTCTGTGGGTATGACATCTTTCTCGTTTTAGGGTTCATATATTTTCAAATTACACATAAACGCAGTCAGGTTTCTTAGTTTTTTAAATTACCGTTTTTTTATTATTTTGATATGTAATACACAGTGTCACTATCACATTAAATACGAATCTAACGACACCTCTCAAGCTAAAATCCATCGAGCGGTTCAGGCCGCAGAGCGTGCCCAGCAATTTTTTTAAATAACTGTTTTTTATTTTATTAATTTTTTATTTTTATTTTGATATACCCAGTGTCACTTTCACAGTACCTAAATACAAATCTAACGACATCTCTCAAGCTAAAATCCATCACGCCGTTCAGGGCGCAGTCTGCCAAACAATTATACATATGTACATACATACATACAACTCACCAACATGATAGAATAGATGATTAGGTACTATACACAAATGTCTGTTTTGCTTTAATAAGTAGATATATATAGAATAGAAAATTTGAATACCCTCGTTCGAGTTGCCTTCAATTTCTCATCGATCCCATCATCAGATTTTGACTTGGTGACAGTTGGACTACCTCGGGAATGTAAGATTTCAAACAAAAAAACCATTTACCTTACCGACGAGGTACCTTCCATCATCAGTTCAGCAACATGAGATGATGATTACTATGCACAAATGTCTGTTATGCTTCAGAAAGTATAACAAAATTAATGTGTGTGCCTATAAAATTTGAGAGATCCCCTCGATCTCTCTGGGATCCCAATATCAGACCTTGACTTGGTGTCAATGGGACCACCTCGATAGTAGGTATAAGCAGGCGCGGTCGCAGCTTTCCATTTTGGGGGTGGTGTGGTGTCCCAAATTGGCTTGTTTCGCCTTCCATCTACGCATAATTGATGGATTTTGGGGGAGGGGATATGTCCCCTGCGACCCCCTCCCCCTGGGACCGTACCTGAGTATAAGCATACGAACAAAAAAAGAAATTTGAAAATCGGTCTACAAACGGTGAACATTATGTATTTATAAAAAAACAGACATACAGCCGAATACAGTAACCCTCCTTTTGGAAGTCGAAAAATAGTACTAACATCTTGCAAGTAGAATGTTCATATAAAATTTTCATTTATACTAATAATATATATAAAGATGAGGAGTTTGTTTGAATTTCGAATTGAAACATTCTTTTTGTGTTGGATAGTTCATTCATCGGGGAAGGCTTTAGGCTTTATAACATCATGCTATGACTAATACCAAAGTCCACCCGGACGAAGTCGCGAGCGGCCGCTAGTAACTGATAAAAAATAAAATAGCGCTTCACACTCATAGCCCCACAGAAGGGTAGGTACACCCTGTGTCGTGGGTACCATGGACACACACAAAGACAGAAACACAAACACCCAGAGCGAGAACAGAAATTTAAACTTATCATTCAAATTTCTGTTTCGCCGGGAATCCAAACCCGAAACCCTTCGATTGGCAGTCTGGCATGGTAACCAGGTCGTCAAACTTTCAATTGATGTTTGAAACAGTTATTTTTTAATACCATGCAACTAGGGTTTCCGGAACCGGATCCTTTTTGAGAACCGGAATATCGGTTCTTTTTCTTCATGGAATCGGAATTGCCCGGTTTTTTCGGTTTTCGATTTTCGGTTCTTAGTATTTTTTTTTAATAAAACGAGTACAATGCTTTTAAGTAAACCTCGGTTAAATTTATTACATTTTATGCTAATTTAATGTAAATTTCACGTGGCTCCAACCAGTGAGGGATTTATATTTATTATATATATATATATATATATATATATATATATATATATATATATATATATATATATATTATATACATATATATACCATGCGTAGACGGCGGCGGAGAGTGCGGGCAGAAAGCGGGGGTTGCTACGTTGCCACTGCCTTCCGCCCGCCTCGCTGCTCTCATCTATCACTCACACGATAAAATAGATTTCAATAGGAATGAGTTTTTATAGGGATTTTTTTAAGTATAAAAACCATGAGAAAACCAGTGAACGTGTTTGACTTTTATCCACTGAAATCGAAGGACCCTCCTCTGAAATCTGCCGCCCCTAGGACGCTGCTGCCCCTAGGCGGCGGCCTATACGGCCTATTTATAAATCCAGGACTGGCTGCAACCCTTTTTGTGTTTGGGGAGGCCTGGAGCTTACTCCACCACGCTGCTCCAATGTGGGTTAGTGGAGATGCAGGTTAGTGGCCAACCCGCTGTCAGATGTTTTCAAACCGCCCATAAGGCCTCCGACAAGGTTTAACGACTGTTATCTCATCTGCAAATAGATACGCGTGTACACACTTTTGTTGCCTTGTTGAATCTGTATAGAAGAAATGTTGGACCGAATTGTCACATGTGATGAAAATTGGTTTTTTACGTAAGAAAAAAGTGCAATGTCTGATTCCAAGTCAAAACGTCGCAACAAACGTCCTAACTTACTACCTTTCTACCTTTGGTAACTATTTGGTGGTCTCATCATGGTGTTATTTATTGTAGTTTTCTCAGATCAGGGGAAGCAATAACAGCAATATGTTTACTGTGCCGATCTCCGATGCCGATCTCCGAACACCGAAAGAAGCAGTATAAAATGCTTTCACACAGTTTTTTGAATATCCAGATTCAATTATTCCCTCAGAGTTCTACCGTAAAGGTATACGAGTAAATGACCTTCCTATTTGATGGCAGCAATGTTTTGATATAGATCCATCCATCCATTAGCCTTTAGAAGTCCACTGCTAGACTAAGTTTCCCCTAACGTTCGCCACTCCTTCGCTCCTTCTGAATATTTCCTTCCCGCTATATTCTTCAGGTCGTTAGTCCGCCTGGTTGGAGGGCGGCCTGTACTGCTTTTGCCAAGACAAAGACAAAGACAATTATATGGGTGTTTACAAAAGGAGTATTACCTTCCTTATATTTACCTTCATGAGGTATGCAAATATTACAATATTTAATTTAAAAATGTACATTGAAATAGTGTTATTTATTATGTTATATTCATATTATATCATTATTGGTACCCAATATTGCGCCTTTTAATTAATTACCGACTTCAAAAAGGAGGAGGTACTGTATTCGGCTGTATGTATTTTTTTATATATATGTTCACCGATTACTCCGCTGTTTGTGGACCGATTTTCAAAATTCTTTTTTTGTTCGTACGCTTATACTCCCGAGGTGGTCCCATTGTCACCAAATTAGTATCTGATGATGGGATCCCAGAGAAATCGAGGGGAACTCTCAAATTTTATAGGCACACACATTGATTTTATTATAGGTTCTGAAGCATAAGAGATATTTACGCATATTAATCATCATCTCATGTTGCTGAGCTGATGATGGAAGGTACTTCGACAGTGAGGAGTTGAAAGCAAATTCTTTCAATAAATAGTTTTTTATTCGAAATCTTACATTCCCGAGGTGGTCCAACTGTCACCAAGTCAAAGTCTGATGAGGGGATCCCAGAGAAATCGAAGGGAATTATAATCGTCATATCATGTTGCTGAGCTGATGATGGAAGGTACTACGACGGTTAGGAGTTGAGAGCAAATTCTTTCAATAAATGGTTTTTTGTTCGAAATCTTACATTCCTGAGGTGGTCCAACTGTCACCATGTTAAAATCTGATGATGTGATATTAGGGAAATCGAGGGAAACACTGAAACTTAATAGGCACACGCATTCTTTTAGTCATTTTTTTAACATAAATAAAACAAATATTTATGTCTGGTAATTATCACCTGATGTTGTTGTAAGCTGATGATTGAAGGTACAACTCCTCAACGGTTAGGAGCTGAGAGCAAATTCTTTCTTTAATTTATACGTTCAGTTGGCCTGATAGTAGTATTCTTTCAGACTATTAGATGGTTATTAGATAAACATGATTATAACAGGTAAATCTCTTTAACGTTTAGAAGTTAAGTGAAAAAAATTCAAATTATGCTAATACATACAGAATTATTAAAATTACTAAAAAGAGTGAAATAAATTAAGTTTTTAACAAAAAAATAGAACCGACTTCAAACGGTAAAAAATAAAATTGTTCAGTACCTACTTCTTCTTGCTTATGGTAATGACTCTTAAAACTATTTTTGGAGTCGAAATTAAATTTATTAAAATCTTTCGACAGCTGTCAGACGATTATGATTTTTCATATCACATGCATTGAACGCTGTTTCAATTGATCTCAATTGTTTTGATCTCCTTTTGTTTATAACAAATGAATGTGCCGGGAAGAAACAACCTTAGACTAAGAATAATGTACTTACGTACTACTAAAAACAACGTTGTTTCTGAGTGACACATTCGCAATGGTTTGAAATTGTCTTATTTCGACTGGCAAAACAGAAATCAAAATTCGTTGTTTCATTACATGTGATATGAAAACGTCATTTTTGGTTTTTTGGTTTGATTTGAAACTCATGCTAGAGTCTAGTCTAGTCTACTAAACATTTACAAAACTTCCTTTTTATTATTAAACGTGGGATGATTAGTATTGATTAAAGTCATCATCCTTACTAATATTATAAATCGGAAAGTGAGTTTGTTTGTTTGTTCCGCGTTCACGCCGTAACTACTAAACTGATTGCTTTGAAATTTTGTAGACGTAAAGTTAGAAGTCCGGATTAAATAATAGAGTACTTTTTATCCCGGAAAAAATTGATATTCCCGAGGGAAAACAAAAGTATTGTTAGCTTCATACCAGTTCGGTGATAGATGGCGCTGTGTGTCGTTTAAAACAAAATAATATATTGCAAACGAATATGCGCACATGTAAACTTAGAAGCTAAATGATACGATAATTAATCCCCGAAAATGAGGAATTCCCGAGGGACGACGTACAATTTGGTTTATCATCTAAACTGGTTTTTTACATCTACTTATCCTGTGTACTTAGTATTTTTTACTGCAGCTAAGCAAAAACGTCTGTACTTATTTACCTACCCTTTATCCTGGTATAATAGACTGTCCCAGAGGGTTAACAAAAGTTATGAATAATCAAAACAGATTATAACGTGCACATATAACAAATCCTGAAAAAACAAGTCAACGAATTACTAATTGGTATAAGTAGTAGTTAAAGTGAGTATAGTGAGCAGCGATGGCCGAGTGGTAAAAAACCGCGGTCTTCGACGCGACTGATCCCAGGTTCAAATCCTCGGGTCGCACCTCTGACAAATAAATTTGTATTGTGCGAATTTATCGCTGCTCCACGGTGATGGAAAATATCGTGATATTTCATTGATTACGATGTTCTCCATCGCCGTGCATGCCTGAGAGAAATTCATAATTTCTCGAAAGCATGATGTCCACCAATCCGCACTTGGTCAGCGTGGTGGACTATGGCCTAAATCCCTCTCAATTGTGTGAGAAGGAGACCTGTGCCCAGCAGTGGGACATAAAAAAGGTTGAAAAAAATAATAAGTAGTAGTTACACTATTTAGTTCTTGAGGTATGCGATAGATGGCGCTGTTAAAAATCGGTGATTGGAAAATGACAGTAGATGCAGAGGGAATGATTACTTTAACGGAAGAGTTTTGTAATGTTGTGGTCAGCGAATCGGAGTTGATAGCAAAAGTTTATACTGACTTACACGATAATATACATGATGACCAATGGCTCTGCGAACTTGCGCGTTATTAGCACCAAAAAATGAAATGGTCACTAAAATAAATGAAAATATTTTGGATGAAGTTATGGGAGAAACTACTGAATATTTATCTTTAGACACAGTGACAGAAATAGAACATAGTACGTACCTCATATCCTGTAGAGTTCTTAAATTCTTTGGAATTATCTGGGGTGCCTTCTCATAAATTAAAATGAAAAGTAGGGGTTCCGGTGATGCTCATGCGTAATCTCGATGCCCCTAGACTGTGTAATGGTACCAGGCTGCGTGTCACTCAGCTTGGGCGGAATATTATTACATCAACTATTTTAACTGGCGCAGCAAAGGGTTAAAGTGTACTCATTCCTCGGATTCCGATTATTCCAACAGACCTCCCATTTCAATTTAAAAGACTTCAATTTCCTATAAGGGTTTCATTTGCAATGACCATTAATAAAGCACAAGGCCAAACTCTAAGGGTTGCTGGAGTACACTTGGAAAAACATTGTTTTTCGCATGGTCAGCTCTATGTAGCGTGTTCCCGGGTATCCAGTGCCCAAAATCTGCATGTTTTTGCTCCCCAAGGTAAAACATATAATATAGTTTACCATTCAATTTTGATTTAACAACTCACCGTATCTAGCGTTATATCGCGCTTCTTAGATTTTCCCGTGGGAATGAGAAGTTTTCTTATAGTTGTGCTTTATTAATGGTATATATGGTATTTATGGTAATGCGAAAGTAACTCTGTCTGTCTGTTGTTCTTTCACGCCTAAACGGCTGAACGGATTTTGATGAAATTTGGTATGGAGGTAGTTCGAGTCCTGGAAAAACTATGTTTTACCGCGGGAGAACTTCTCATTCCCACGGGAAAATCTAAAAAGCGCGATATAACCGAATTCCACGCGGGCGAAGCCGCGGGCAGAAAACTAGTAAATTTCATAAATAAAAAAAGAGATAAACTTGCAAATTAGGTACTTAATTATTTCAAATATATTACTTTTTCTAGCTCTAACTGTATACTGCCTCTTGCCTGGAAGAAATCTTTGTTTAGCGATAAGGCTGCCACCGCACAGTTAAAATTCATTGTATGTATTATGGTGTACTGTAAAATAAATAAATTACATTAAATAGGAAAAATCAATGTTTTCTTGCTTGGGTCTACTAATACTTGTTGGCTCTTCTCTTAAATGTAGAAGAACTCCTTGGTGCTCATCCTTAAAGAAGTTCGTTGCGCAGCGCAGAGAAAGCTCTGGGCGGGCGCTCGCGGGGCGGGCGGCGGCGAGCGGGCGCAAATAGCGGCAGCGCAGTCAGCTCTCGCCAGTCCGCGGCCGCGCGTTCTCTCGGCCCGCTCCGCTCCTTGTGCTGTGTTTTCACTCAATAGATCGCGTGCGAACCTAACCACTCGGCGTCGGTCCCTCGCTCGATATATTCGCTGACTGAGCCCGCGGTGAACTTATGTTGTGACCCTTTCAGTGCAATAAACCACCCGTGACACGCAATATTACTACTTTTGAGTGCGACCAATTCTAATCCTATACGTGGAACCTCCAGCACAAAGCTGGGAATCTCGCCTCCTTGTCTTATCATCCTTATCAAGGTCACACGAGGAGGTAATTCATCTTTTTCATTCATGGATTTCAGGAATACTAATGCACAATGTGACAGCTGAGGTAGTTTTAAATAGATGCTTAAATTAAGGTCAACGGTCGGTTGCGATAATGGCCCACTTAAAAAATTAATAAAATCTCTCGATTTTAGTTTTTATGTTATATTTGATGCACTTTTTATGTATATTTTTATTGTAATGAGAAATAAAGCTAAGCGTAAAAAAATTGCATCAATTCGTGCAAGTGCATATGACAGTTAGTGACCCATTTTCTCAGCTTCAGCCGAAACCCTGACGTTTGGCAGGTACGTGGGACTAATGTGTCTGTTACAATATATTCAAGATATTTTAAGAAAAAGTGTAAACATCGTGTGCCACAAAGACAATACAGAAATAAAATTCCTAGGCAACCAACTGTTCATGCAATTGGAACCTAAACGTTTTCATGTTGCTGAGCTGCAATACATATTTTGATCTTTTTTTATCCAGATGTATTGAAATAACGGATGTGTGCCACGTACACAAATTTATCAATAATTTTAACTTTATGTAAACGTCGTGTTTCTTTTTACCATAGAAAGGCAATACATATTACTTTGTTTATAACAAAGTACTATGTATTGCCTTTCTTACACCTCAAAATCAAATTTTGGTCAGTTTATACGTAGTTGAAGAAAATATTCCGCTCAATGCAAATATATTAAAATAGAATTAACCATTATTGGTACATACAGTGAGATCTCCCACTCAATTTACCTACATTTATTAATCTCTAATTAAAACATTATCGTTTATCTCCGAATTTACCAGCCGTTATTTTATAATTGACGATACGCCACATGGGATAGAAGAAATTTTAAACTATGTAAGTGTCAAGTTCCATTGAGTTCCTGTTCAGCAATTTTTACGTCGTAAGCATGCATGCCGATTTCGACATATTAGGTAGACAGTAAAGGACTAATTGAAATTGAAAACTAATTATTTATTTAAAAAGTGAGCTAATTATTGTTGAATACTTTTTCATTTCTGAATCGTGCAATCGTGGTAGAGAGCATATTGGAACAGCAAACATAGTTAAGTAATCAAATAGCTGCCTGTAGCAACTGTAGCCTTCGTTTCTATCGACCGTTTGGCCCCTATTATTTATCTACCTGTTACAAATTGTTTTCAGGGTTCAATTCTGTTGGTTCACTCAACGCTTATGGTCCTATCATGAGTTGTTAGACAAACCGGAGTCTGACTAGCGATGTATGTCGAGTTGTCAAAAGCTTTAGCAGAAATATAGGTATGCTTACTTTCAATCCGGTGCCTAAATACAGTTTCATTTTTTACGTTCGACGATGACAACAATTTATACTAATTTTCATCCCTTATTTCAATCCAGTTCTTTTGTCGCTGTATTGCAATTTCGTAAACCGTCCTTTTCCTTCAAGGCCCCCTCCATCTGTGTACCAAATTGTATTAAAGTTGGGTCAGTAGTTTTAGGCTTTCGCATTTATAATACTGGTGTGGACTCAATATCCACGGATATTCCTATCATGATATGGATATCCATATCATGGATATTGAGATCGTTGACAGGTTATTAAAAGCTGTCCATTATTAATACAAATAGGTAATTGATAAATAATCCACAGTTGCCCTTTATTTATTTTGTTTCTAAACTTCCTTATTGCTAAATGTTATGATACTAGATCTAGGTCATCGGTACCCGAGTCTAGTATAGGTTTTGTTTGGGATTTGATTTACTTAGATCTTGCAAATATATTCATAAATTGTTGTAGTGTACTTTTCATAGTGGTGTGCACGTATAAAGCATAATATACTCCATGACGTAAAGTTAGTAATCTTATTTTACATTAACTAGATTAATAACTTTTGATTTGTATTTGGTATTGGCAGCACATGGTTCTTTTTTTGCGTCCCACAGCTGGGCACGGGTCTCTTCCATAATTCAGGACCAGACTTACATGAAGTGATCATCAGACTTCGGGGAAGCATCACTAAATACCACGTGGGCTGCATGTTCGTTTCTCCATTATAATTTAAAAAAAAACTAGTGGAGCATGAAGCTTACGCTGCTCTAATGTTGGTTGATGAGATTTGCTATTAATTTGAATCAAATTCTTCTATTCTTTTCAGAAGAAATTTTTTTTAATACTTCGATAGATAACCAGCCAAGGAATGGTTGCTTTTTTTCATTTTTTAGTTATCAAATCTGGTAAGGCCGCAAGACCTTTTAGGACTCTCATTATTTTAAATAACATAAAGTAGCAATTGATCAGCCATATCCCAACGTTGGCTACTACACCCCAAGATTCTTTGTTGAAATGCGTAGACAACAAATTTACCTAGTCATTGGTTATTCATTAAGTTTTTTATCAAGACACTTAATACGTTTTGTTTTTAAAACAATCCTTTGTGCTTGTTATCAGAAATGGCCCTAAATTTATATCGAGATAAGATATAGCATAATTTAAGCAAATTGTACACGATGACAGTAGCCACTTCACCTAATGTAACTTTAATACACTAGTTGTAACGATTGTGTTCCCCCATGCCGATTGTGTTGTATCCCCCTTGTACTCTATTTAGTACCACCCCCGAAGGCAATTTTGTGAAATCACACTGAATGTTAACAAGAAGTACCTTCTTAGTAAAAAATTTCAAGCGAATGTATCGTGTAACTGATGAAAGGTATCGATTCTTTGAAATTATATAAATAACTAGGTACATACTCCTACTCGTATCTTAGTTCCGCGGATGAAAATGCCTTAGAAAGGGTCACGACTATAAAACAAATATGTTTCACCTATAATATTTCACCCACTTGAAGGTGGATCTTACATAAACGCGTGACTTATATATAAGAAAACATTCTTTAAGTTTCAAGTAAATCAGTTGATAAGTAAATATTCTGGGATTGGGTTTTCTAAAATATTGAAACACTTGCAGTTGCCCAGAGTGAATTGGTTACATGCGCTCCCATCAATGGACATAGGCACCGTGCTGGATCCCGCAACTTTTCGCATTGCAGTAGGTCTCCGGCTTGGTGTCGAGATGTGTGAACCTCATATTTGCCCGTGTGGGCAGGGGGTGGACAGGTTTGGGCGACATGGCCTTTCCTGTACCAGCATTGCCGGTAGACTTTTTCGCCATGGTAGGTACCCTTAATCATTTAGTCCGTCGGGCTCTTGCCACCGCTTCAGTAACAGCTACACTGGAACCTTCTAGTTTAAATTGAAGCGATGGCGAAGAGACTTGATGGTATTACTTTGGCACCATGGAGTCTGGGCCGGCCTCTGGTTTGGGACGACACCTGTGTGGATACCTTAGCGCCAACACACGTAAGGATGTCTGCTGAAAAGGCTGGGTCCGCAGCCGATCATGCCCAATGTCTCAAGTGCCGTAAATATAGTAATTTATCTGACAATTAAATATTTACGGCGCTTGCCATGGAGACAATGGGGCCATGGTCTTCTGACATGAAAAAAATCATGTCAGAAATGTCGCACAAACTTGTAGGTACTGTACTGTACTGTACTTTAAATGGAAAAAAACGGAACCCTTATGGATTCTTGATGTCTGTCTGTCTGTCCGTCCGTATGTCACAGCCACTTTTTTCCGAAACTATAAGAATAGGTCTTCAAAAAGGGGGCTCCCATAAATAAACGTGATTTTTTTTATAGATAATGGTACGGAACCCTTCGTGCGTGAGTCCGACTCGCACTTGGCCGGTTTTTTCACAATGCTTCGAAGTAGACGGATATTCACCCATAATTTCAATCCCTATGTAACCTATATATTTCTTAAAAGTAATATAAAATTAAATAATTAATAAAATTTAATACCAAGTTTTTGATTATTACATTAGTTGAAAGCACTACGACAGTAAATATAGAAAAGTAACCTGTAGTGTAGGGTACGTACCTTTGCAGTTGAGGCGTATTTTGTGTAATCGAATGTAGGTTGGTCTAAAGTTTTCAAGTTAAATATCGATCTGACGTCTAAAACTTCGAAGGGATGGCTTGATTATATAATATGAATTTGAGTTAATGGTAATGTGCAGAGACGATGGCAAGAGACCTGATGGGGCTACGTTTGTGCCATGGCGACTTGGCCGGACCCTGTTATGGGATTTTAGTTTTGTGGATACTTTGGCCCCATCACATATAATTGAAACATCTAAGAAGGCGGGGGCCGCAGCCGAACATGCACAGCTTCTCAAGCGCCGCAAATATTCTTCCATTTTGAAGGATTATGAATGAATGAACGCTTGCGATGGAAACTATGGGTCCATGGTCGGCTGACATGAAAAAATTCATGCAAGACATTTCAACCAGACTGATTCTAGCCTCAGGTGACCAGAAGGCTGGCAACTATTTTTCTCAAAAAATTTGCTTATTAGTTCAGAAGGGAAATGCTGCCAGCGGTCTGGGCACAATCATAATGCTACAAGCGCAAATTTTAGATGTGGTTTTCATTTTATACTTTTAACTTAAATAATTTAATTTAAGTTTTCAGTAAAAACTTTATTACTTTTAAGTTGCTTGTACTAAAATTACATAAAGATGTGAATTAAAATAATAAAAAAAATGAGTTAAATTTTCACTTTTTTCAACATTTTTAATGTTTTACTGCTGGGCACAACTTTCCCTCTGGAGTGAGATGGATTTAGGCAATAATGCGCTACGTTAGCCAAATTCGGGTTGGTGATTATCTTTCCATCAACAATTTGTTAAACTTTCAGGCATGCACGAAGTTTCCAGCGATAAATACGTAGGTAAATAAAAATATCTTAGTCAGAGGTTCGTGCCGGGTCATAAACTCGGTACTTTGCGCCAGAAATCAATATTTTTATCATTCAGCTATCGCTGCTGTCTATTTAATTCTTATTATTTGACAATTTAGGCTGGCTGCCTGTACCATTTTAGCGTTCCACTGCTGGGCACGGGTCTCTCCCCATTATTGGGGAGGCCTGGAGCTTACTCCATCACGCTGCTCCAATACGGGTTGGTGGAGATGCGGGTTATGTAGTGGCCAACCCGCTGTCAGATGTTGTGAAACCTCCCATAAGGCCTCCGACAAGGTGTAACGACTAGCTGTTATCTATCGATAACAACGGGGACCGACGGCTTAGCGTTCCCTGCGAAGCACGGAAACGCGAATGAATTGTTTTTGCCATAAGTGGTCACCCATCTCACACCCAACAAACACTTTAACGAGCAATTAAGACGAATTTACAAAAAAAGGAAAAAAAAAAGGTTAAAAAAATAAAATATAGAGCGATACACAGTTCAGTAATGCAAAAAAACCAAGCAAAGTTAAGAAAATTATTTTTAATTTAAGGCAAGTGTATCTACACTTAGTGGTTATTCAAGTTTGCAAATTCGTTTAATTTGATAGTCGTCTGGACAGTGTCCAATTGTTAAAAGTAAGACCATGACCCAATAGTGTTTGCCGTTATATGGTTAAGTTTCGTAACAAACTAAAACTATCTAACGGTTCCAATAGGTTTAGGATACTAAATAAAATACTGACGAATACTGATGAATAAAATTTTGGAACAAGTAGAGACTGTTTTCAAATACAATAAGGTAGTTATTTTCTTCATAGAATATTAAGAAACTGAAGAGTTTGTTAGTTGTTTGAAAGCGCTAAACTTGGGAACTACTTACAGGTTTGAATTGAAAAAGTCTTCTTGTGTTGGATTAGAAGTCTTTAGGCTATAAAATATAACGTTATAACGCGGCGCAGGCATGTACTTGCGGGCATACCTACATTTAAATATATTTTTCATAAAATCACAAAATGTCCAATGTTATGAAGGAGTTCCATATTTTGAAGAATGTGATCTACTTTTACGTGCTTTGGACATCAAAACCAGCCTGCCTGCCTGACTTATCTAACTGGGTCAAAAATGAATAACGAAGTAAAACGAGTCAGATACTGGTTTCGCAATAATAAAGAAGTAGAAACAGTATCAATTCTGTGACCGCTACCCGCTGACTTAATAATAGATCGACAAGTGTTTGTGAGTGAGTATTGATCGCGGGAACAAAAGGCTCGCGGCTGCGGCCACGTTGGTCATCTAGGGCCACCGGGCCCCGACAACGCTTGACTTCGTTACGAAACATAGCGTGCTTTCAGCTTTTTGTTTAAATGATGTTTACTGCCGCTAAGCCTAATTACGGTAGTAGATAAATGATAAAAGCTAATGAAAGAAAGACTGGTCAAATCTACAGCTTAAATGTACCTAGCTACACATATTACTTAGTGCAGTAGTAGTTATCAATTATCACATTAATAGACGGTCTTTAAGGCTTTATTTGATGAGGCCGTATACGAAATTTTGCCGTATTCGCCGATTTAGCTGATTTTACACATGAAATTTTGCAGTCAAAATACAGTATTTATATAAGTTTTATTGCAGAATATAACTGATTATTTTAATAATAAACTATTAAATGTGCCACTTTTCGATTTTTATTACGTTGTTTTGCTTAATAGACCTGGAGACGGTGATGGTTTTGTGAAATTTACTGTAATAGGTATAGAATGTTACATATTTCCGGATCATTTTAAAATCTAAACAGATCGAATAAAATGCCATGTATTGCTGTAAAAATCACATACGTAGTAAATGAACCAGTTTTTGTCAGTCTCATACAAAAAATATTAGTAAAAAACATTGAACTTAGTCAATTTTGAGAGAAGATGGGCCAGAAATTGCATTTGATTTCGACAAATTGGAGTATTCTTTCATAAAATTTATTTGACATAAATACACTACAGTTCATAATCAATCCGTTTCCTGCAAAAAAAAGAAAACAAATTAACAATGAATATTTGGCATTAAAAACCTTTTAAAGTAACCTAAATCTCGTATTAAAATTCTTGAAGCAAGCTAAAAAAGTTGCTAATGTATTAGATTATTTACTGAAATGATCAGTTTTATTGTGCAATGAAACTTATGGAAATACCGTAATTTAACTGCAAAATCTCATGTGTAAAATCAGGTAAATAAGCGAAATCGACAAAATATCGTATACGGCCCCTCCTTAATGATAGTCAACCTGAAGCTTCCTCTGCCACGCTACTCTTATATGGGTTAGTAGCTTCTTATCCGATATCCGACGTTTTAAAACCGCCCATAATGCCTCCGACTAGGTTTAAAGACTGGTATCCAACTATAAAAACCTGGCTTAACTTCCCCTTTAATGCACGAAAATGCTTGTGTCCCACCCCAGCCGGTGATCCATGCGCGCTTCAGACATTGAAACTTCATTTTATGGGGTATAGAATATCATTGGTGCCCATACAGAACGAAAGGTACGATATTTTATTAAGGGCCCGACTCCAAAAATAGTTTTAAGAGTCATTAGCACGCAAGAAGAAGTAGGTACTGAACAACTTTATTTTTTACCGTTTGAATTCAGTTCTATTTTTTTTTTATTAAAAACTTAATTAGGTAATTTCACTCTTTTTAGTAATTTTAATTTAATGATTCTGTATATGTATAAGTACAATTGGAAATTTTTCAACCTAACTTCTAAACGTTAATGAGATTTACCTTTTATAATGATGTTAATCAAATAGCCATCTAATAGCCTGAAAGAATACTACTATTGGTCCATCTGAACGTGTAAATTATTGAAACAATTTGCTCTCAGCTCCTAACCGTTGAGGAGTTGTACCTTCAATTACCAGCTTAGCAACATGAGGTGATAATTACCGGACATGAATATTTGTATTATGTTAAAAAATATGACTAAAACAATGTTTGTGCCTATAAAGTTACAGTGTTTTCTTCGATTTCCTCCATCATCAGATTTTGGCATGGTGACCACTTTAGCAGTAAGTTTTTTAAATAAAAAAATATATATTGAAAGAATTTGCTCTCAACTAACCGTCGTAGCACCTTCCATCATCAGCTCAGCAACATAATATGATGATAATTATACACATATGTCTGTTTTGCTTTAGTAAGAATATGAAAATCAATTGTTGTACTGTAAAATTTGAATGTTCCCCTCGATTTCTCTGGGATCCCATCATCATACTTTGACTTGGTGACAGTTGGACTACCTCAGGAATGTAAGATTTCGAAAAAAAATCATGTATTGAAATAATTTGCTCTCAACTCCTAACCGTCGCAGTTCCTTCCATCATCAGCTCAGCAACATGACATGAGGATTACTATGCACAAATATCTGTTATGCTTCAGAAACTATAAGTAAATTAATGTGCGTGCATATGAAATTTGAGAGTTCTCTTTGATTTCCCTGAGATCCCATCATCAGATCCTGACTTGGTGACAATGGGACCACCTCGGGAGTATAAACATACGAACAAAAAAATAATTTTGAAAATAGGTCCTCAGACGGCGGAGTAATCGGTGAACATATATTATATAAAAAAAACATACAACCGAATACATTACCTCCTCCTTTTGGAAGTCGGTAAAAATATAATAAATTTAATAAAATAAATATTTCAAACACAAGAAATAAAATTAAGTTTTTAACAAAAAAATAGAACCGACTTCAAACGGTAAAAAATAAAATTGTTCAGTACCTACTTCTTCTTGCTTATGGTAATGACTCTTAAAACTATTTCTGGAGTCGGGCCCTTAGTTAATGTCGTACCATTCGTTCTAAATTGGCACCGACAGTACAGACAGTGGGACAGTACCTACTTCTTCTTGCTTATGGTAATGACTGTTAAAGCTATATTGGAGTCGGTGCCCATTCAGAACGAAAGGTACACTAAATTTAGTAAGACAGGACATTTCACTAAGGGCCCGACTTCAAAAATAGTTTTAAGAGTCATTACCATAAGCAAGAAGAAGTAGGTACTGAACAATTTTATTTTTTACCGTTTGAAGTCGGTTCTATTTTTTTTGTTAAAAACTTAATTTATTTCACTCTTTTTAGTATATTTAATAATTCTGTATGTATTAGCATAATTGGAAAATTTGTCACTTAACTTCTAAACTTTAAACAGATTTACCTTTTTTACCGACTTCCAAAAGAAGGAGGTACTGTATTCGGCTGTATGTATTTTTTTTTATATATGTTCACCGATTACTCCGCCGTTTGTGGACCGATTTTCAAAATTCTTTTTTTGTTCGTATGCTTATACTCCCGAGGTGGTCCCATTGTCAGCAAATCAGGATCTGATGATGGGATCCCAGGGAAATCGAGGGGAACTCTCAAATTTTATAGGCACACACATTGATTTTCTTATACGTTCTGAAGCATAAGAGATATGTGTGCATAGTAATCATAATCTCATGTTGCTGAGATGATGATGGAAGGTACTGCGACGGTTAGGAGTTGAAAGCAAATTCTTTCAATAAATGGGTTTTTGTTCGAAATCTTACATTCCTGAGGTGGTCCAGCTGTCACCAAGTCAAAGTCTGATGATGGGATCCCAGAGAAATCGAAGGGAACATACAAATTTATAGCACAACAATTGATTTTCATATTTTTACTAAAGCAAAACAGGAACTTGTGTATAAATATCATCATATCATGTTGCTGAGCTGATGATGGAAGGTACTACAATGGTTAGGAGTTGAGAGAAAATTCTTTCAATAAATGTTTTTTTGTTCAAAAACTTATGCTACCGAGGTGGTCCAAATGTCACCAAGTCAAAGCCTGATGATGGAATCCTAGAGAAATCGAGGGAAACATTTAAATTTTATAGCACATCAATTGATTTTTATATTCTTGCTAAAGCAAAAAGACATTTGTGTTTAATTACCATCATGTGATGTTCCTGAGCTGATGATGGAAGGTACTACGACGGTTAGGAGTTGAGAGCAAATTCTTTCAATAAATGGTTTTTTGTTCGAAATCTTACATTCCTGAGGTGATCCAACTGTCACCATGTCAAAATCTGATGATGTGATACTAGGGAAATCGAGGGAAACACTGAAACTTAATAGGCACACACATTCTTTTAGTCATATTTTTATCATAATACAAATATTTAGGTATGTCCGGTAGTTATCACCTAATGTTGCTAAACTGATGATTGAAGGTACAACTCCTCAACGGTTAGGAGCTGAGAGCAAATTCTTTCATTAATTTATACGTTTAGGTGGACTGATAGTAGTATTCTTTCAGGCTATAAGATGGCTATTAGATAAACATGATTATAAAAGGTATCTCTTTAACGTTTAGAAGTTAAGTGAAAAAATTCTAATTATGCTTATGTGTGCAGAATTATTAAAATTACTAAAAAGAGTGAAATAAATTAAGTTTTTAACAAAAAAATAGAACCGACTTCAAACGGTAAAAAATAAAATTGTTCAGTACCTACTTCTTCTTGCTTATGGTAATGACTTTTAAAACTATTTTTGAAGTCGGGCCCTTAGTAAAATATCCTGTCTTAGTATATATCCTTTTGTTCTGAATGGGCACCGACTCCAATATAGTTTTAACAGTCATTATCATAAGCAAGAAGAAGTAGGTACTGTCCCACTGTCTGTACTGTCGGTGCCCATTTAGTACGAATGGTACGACATTTTAGTAAGGGCCCGACTGCAAAAATAGTTTTAAAAGTCATTACCATAAGCAAGAAGAAGTAGGTACTGAACAATTTTATTTTTTACCGTTTGAAGTCGGTTCTATTTTTTTGTTAAAAACTTAATTTTATAATCATGTTTATCTAATAGCCATCTAAAAGTCTGAAAGAATTCTACTATCAGTCCACCTGAACGTATAAATTAAAGAAAGAATTTGCTCTCAGCTCCTAACCGTTGAGGAGTTGTACCTTCAATCATCAGTTAAGCAACAGCAGGTGATAATTACCAGACATAAATATTTGTATTATGTTAAAAATATGATTAAAAGAATGTGTGTGCCTATTAAGTTTTAGTGTTTCCCTCGATTTCCCTAATATCACATCATCAGATTTTGACATGGTGACAGTTGGACCACCTCAGGAATGTAAGATTTCGAACAAAAAACCATTTATTGAAAGAATTTGCTCTCAACTCCTAACCGTCGTAGTACCTTCCATCATCAGTTTAGCAACATGATATGACGATAATTATACACAAATGTCTGTTTTGCCTTGTAAAAATATGAAAATCATTTGTTGTGCTATAAAATTTGAATGTTCCCTTCGATTTTTCTGGGATCCCCTCATCAGAATTTGACTTGGTGACAGTTGGACCATCTCGGGAATGTAAGATTTCGAATAAAAAACTATTTATTGAAAGAATTTGCTCTCAACTCCTCACTGTCGCAGGACCTTCCATCATCAGCTCAGCAACATGAGATGATGATTTCTATGCGTAAATATCTCTTATGCTTCAGAAACTATAAGAAAATCAATGTGTGTGCCTATAAAATTTGAGAGTTCCCCTCGATTTCCCTGGGATACCATCATCAGATCCTGATTTGGTGACAATGGGACCACCTCGGGAGTATAAGCATACGAACAAAAAAAGAATTTTGAAAATCGGTCCACAAACGGCGGAGTAATCGGTGAACATATATAAAAAAATAAATACATACAGCCGAATACAGTACCTCCTCCTTTTGGAAGTCGGTAAAAAATAGACACTCGATCGACAGTGTCGAAATAACTATGCGTAGCGATAATTATTCTAAATCTATGGATATGACATCGAATAAATAATAATATCTTAATGATTATTTAGATATCTTTTTTAGGGTTCCGTAGCCAAATGGCAAAAAACGGAACCCTTATGGATTCGTCGTGTCTGTCTGTCTGTCCGTCCATATGACACAGCCACTGTTATCCGAAACTATAAGTAGATAGAAGTAGTATTCTGTAAACATAATCTCAGTGTGAAGAAATAATATAAGACTCCAATAAAAAAGTAGGATTTTTTTTCATGTTGGTCGAATTTCGGCTACTGGTGCTTACTAACGAGAGTCGACAAGACGTCAAGTGCAAACGTGAGCAGCAGGCAGGTATTTGAAGGCGGGAATTGTCGGGTATTGATCGGGAGGCAGCGGCCCAATCTAATATAATGTAATAGGTATGCTACGTCACTCGCACGCGGCCACGGGACCACAACACGTGGTTACGGGAAGTAACGTGCTCAAGCTTTTTATGGGGAAACTGTTTGATAGTATAAGTGTTATACCGTTATACGTTAAAGGTAGCAGACAAATCGTAAGCTTTTAAAAAATAAACTTAAGCGCTGTTCGCTTTGTAACGCCACGCTACGGGTAATGTTTAATTGAAGAAGGAAGCGTAAGCGTAAATCGTAGATTCCTCTCCTGAAGCAAATAAGGGTTCATGTTCATATGTATGCATGTGTGTGAGTTTCGTTATTCCTCTGTAACTTTTGAATTACTGAACAGATTCCAATGTGTTAGGTAAATATCATTGTAAAAAAAAAACTTTAGCTATGAGTACGTTACCCGCGATTACTTTTTTATGATTTATGTTTATTAATGACTTTCTATATTCCTCTATAACTTCGTTTTTTTACAAGGAAAATATTAAAAAAATGGAGTTCAATAGCTCTTAGGATCATATACCTACGTATATGTGAGTTTCTTTATTGTCTTGAACCTTCTGTATTACTGAACAGATTCAGAGGAGAAAATATCATTGAAATAGTTATTATATTAACTGACACTGGCTATAATTTTTTGGAAAACTATAAAGTATGGTACCGATACACTTATTTAAAGTAGTAGAAACCGTTAAAGTTTAAAAAAAGGTTACCTATTGCGCTTTGTAGCAAAGTAATGTACATTGGTACATAACGCTTTAAAGATTACGAAGTTTAAGATTTCGTTAAAATCCATATGCTATAAAATTTTGGGAACCAGCCTCCATAATATGCCTACTCCCTACTAATATTATAAATTCGAAAGTAACTCTGTCTGTCTGTCTGTCTGCTACGCTTTCCCGCTTAAACTACTGAACCAATTTTAATGGAATTTGGAACACAGATAGAGTGGACCTTGGTAAAGGACATAGGATGGTTTTTATCCCACGGGAAACTATAAAACGGGTCCACGCGGGCGAAGCCGCTGGCGGAAGGCTAGTAGGGATATAATGGCAAAGCAAAAAAAAATTTTTTTTTTACAATAACTAAGTAATAGTTAAGTAGTAATAAATAACTATCTAATAGTTAAGTAGTAATAAAGTATTTTTGCAATAGTAACAGAAGTAGTTAGAGAGCATTCTTTGACCGACATCAACTGGGGGAAAAGGTTCCCCGAAAGGAATTGGGAAAGGGAGGGCGAGCAATCTGCTTCGTTACTCACGGGGTATAAGTAAAAGTCACATGTAAAGGAATATGCCATCCTAGTCTCCGTTACATTGTATACTCTCTCATTGTTTTTTCCCTGATTTGTAAACGAAAATGTATACGAATATTACCGATTTTGATTTTTTTTGCTAATTAAAAATGTCACTTACAGAAAAGAACTATGATTTATACGTGACTTTTTAATTATAAAAAATGATAGTTTCCAAAAATAGGTTTATACTGGTTTAGGCATTATGTATAACTCCTTTTTAGGGTTTCGTAGCCAAATTGGCAAAAAAACGGAACCTTTATAGATGTTGATACCCGATAGATACCCGTCCGTATGTCACAGCCACTTCATTCCAAAACCATTAGGACTTCAAAGTTGAAACTTGGTAGGTAAATGTAATCTCTGAACCGCTTAACGATTTTTATAGAAAAATAAAAAATTAAAAAGCCCTCCCTCCATGCATGGAACTCAAACAAAAAAAAAAAATTTCATCAAACATATTAGTGTACGGTGTCTATAGATAGAGGTCTTTTAAAATGACATTGAGGTTCCTAATATCATTTTTTCTCAAAGTTAATCGTTTGAAAAATAGACACATCCAAAGTGGTACAATGTGTAACTTTTAAAGTAAGAAAGTGAAAAATTTATCAAAAATATATGTTGTAGATCTCAATAAAAACTTTCAACGAAAATTGGTTCGAACGAGATATAGTACGCAGTTTTTGAGATATAGTAAATTTTTAAAAACCGCAAATATAACTTTGTCGTTCATACAAACACTATGAAAAACAAAGTTATTTTTGCTGACGAAAAATAATAATGCTTGCTACTACGGAACCCTTCATAGGCGAGTCCGACTCGCACTTGGCCACTTTTTTGTCAATATCAATACATATAATAAATCTGCACAAGTCGGTTTCTGTACATTGAAGATATTTGAGAAAAACTGTGAGTAGAATCCAAAACAATGATTTTAAGAATTATTGTCTGTTTGTCTGTTTGTCTGTTCGTTTGTGCGCGCTAATCACAAGAACGGTTCAAGAATTTGTCGATCAGTGTTTGGAAGTATCGTTGTTGATTTATCGATAACTTCAGTTAATGTATTGAAGTTTTATAATTTACAGTCCCGTAAATGATAACATGAAACCTAAAAATGAAAAGAAAAATAGATAATACATAGAAAAAAAAAAACAACATAAGATGAGCTGGCAATAATATGGTAAACTGTACGAAATAGGGTACACGCTTTTTCGTACTATTCCCACACGTCGACAATAATTAATCAATATTTTAATCTATACATAAAGCAGAAGAGTTTGTTCGTTCGTTCGTTTGTATGTTGTTTGAACGCACTAATCTCAGGAACTACTGGTTCCAATTGAAAAAATATTTTTGTGTTTGATAACCATTTATCGGGGAAGGCTTTTTTAAAATAAGTAAACAAAAAGGCACACGGGCCGCGTGGTGTTAAGCGATCACCGTCGCTTATGGACACGGGCAACCCCAGGGGAGCCACCCGAGGGCTTTAGGCTATATAACATCATGCTATGACTAATACCGAAGTCCACGCGAACGAGGTCGCGGGCGGCCACTAGTTTACTATATATTCTAATAGCAAATATGTATGTACTGTTTTTGAAAATCTGACATTATACTCGAGGCAAATATAAAGCGTCAATATCTTTTAGTCTCGTGGGCACATCTCTTATGCGCATGTTTATTTGCTTTTCAAACAAGTTTTTATTATTAAAAACTAAAGTAAAAATCTCTAATATATATATCCCAGTTAATGTAAGAAATTTATTTTCTGAAAATAGTGAGCGAATAGATTCATCACCCGCTTTGCCACACAATATTCTGTTCTGTGACTACGTTTTTGCAATATAAATGTTCTACTAACATTAACAGAATTTCCCCAGTATATAATACCATATATTATAAATTAAGTTTTTAACAAAAAAATAGAACCGACTTCAAACGGTAAAAAATAAAATTGTTCAGTACCTACTTCTTCTTGCTTATGGTAATTTTAATAATTCTGCACATATGTATAAGCATAATTGGAATTTTTTTCAGTTAATTTCTAAACGTTAACGAGATACCTTTTATAATCATGTTTACCTAATAGCCATCTTATACCCTGAAAGAATACTACTATAAGTCCACCTGAACGTATAAATTAATGAAGGAATTTGCTCTCAGCTCCTAACCGTTGAGGAGTTGTACCTTCAATCATCAGCTTATCAACATGAGGTGATAATTACCGGACACAAATATTTATATTATGTTAAAAAATATGACAAAGAATGTGTGTGCCTATTAAGTTTCAGTGTTTCCCTCGATTTCCCTAGTATCACATCATCAGATTTTGCCATGGTGACAGTTGGACCACCTCAGAAATGTAAGATTTCCAACAAAAAACCATTTATTGAAAGAATTTGCTCTCAACTCCTAACCGTCATAGTACCTTCCATCATCAGCTCAGCAACATGTTATGATGATAATTATACACAAATACCTGTTTTGCTTTAGTAAAAATATGAAAATCATTTCTTGTGCTATAAAATTTTAATGTTCCCTTCGATTTCTCTGAGATACCATCATCAGACTTTGACTTGGTGACAGTTGGACCACCTCAGAAATTTAAGATTTCGAACAAAAAACAATTTATTGAAAGAATTTGCTCTCAACTCCTAACCTTCGTAGTACCTTCCATCATCAGCTCAGCAACATGCTATGATGATAATTATACAAAAATGCCTGTTTTGCTTTAGTAAAAATATGAAAATCATTTGTTGTGCTATAAAATTTGAATGTTCCCTTCGATTTCTTTGGGATCCCCTCATCAGACTTTGACTTGGTGACAGTTGGAACACCTCAGGAATGTAAGATTTGGAATAAAAAACTATTTATTGAAAGAATTTGCTTTCAACTCCTCACTGTTGCAGTACCTTCCATCATCAGCTCAGCAACATGAGATGATGATTACTATGTACATATATCTCTTATGCTTCAGAAAGTATAAGAAAATCAATGTATGTGCCTATAAAATTTGAGAGTTCCCCTCGATTTCCCTGGGATCCCATCATCAGATCCTGATTTGGTGACAATGGGACCACCTCGGGAGTAAAAGCATACGAACAAAAAAAGAATTTTGAAAATCGGTCCACAAACGGCAGAGTAATCGGTGAACATATATAAAAAAAATACATACAGCCGAATACAGTACCTCCTCCTTTTGGAAGTCGGTAAAAAAGGGGGTAAATATTTATATAGTAAAAACTTTTAGCTACTTCAAGAGTTGACGCATCTACTAATACTGAAAGAGCATAACAACTAGCCGATATTTTATTATTAATTTTATCAATATAACTCTTCCAATTTAAGTGAGTATAAGGAAACCCCTAAGAATTTCGTTTGCTCTACTTCTTCTATTTCAACTGCATTTAAATGATAACTTATATTTTCTAAGTTCTGTTTATGATTTTTAAATTGCATAATTTTGGTTTTATTTAAATTCACCGTGAGGTTCATTGTGTCTAGCCATGTTTTTAAGGTTCTAGTGTACTTCTTATTTCATTCCTATAATCCTCAACTGAAACATTTTCATTGTAAAATAAAATTGTTGCATCATCAGCGAACATAACACATGGGTATTTTGCTATAGTGGGTAGTTCATTTATTTATATACAATAAAAATAATAGTGGACCACGAACACTACCCTGTGGAACACCTATTTTACAAATCTCAAATTTAGATTGAACCTCTTCTAACGTATTGTTCGATTTATTAAATGTTGTAAGTACCGTCGATTATTTCCTATCGTGAAGGTAAGATTGTAATAGCTTATATGCGATACCTCGAAAACCAATTCTTTCCAACTGTCTTAGAAGTATGTTATGCACGACACCTAAATCGTTTTTAATAATATCTTAAATAACTTGAAATTGTAGCTTCACAATGTGAAGTTTCACAATGCCATATTATGGCATAGACGTTGGTTGCAATTGTACTGATTCTTATAGAAAAACTTAATTTTTAATAGATGGTTGTATGTTGATTTATTGCCAAGTACTTATTTTTTAAACGTTCACCTGGTAAATGGTAAATAGTTTGATCAAAGCAGCAAATAAACGTCGACGCGGGCGTGGAATGGGCCAATCTCGTTAGAATTCCACATCGAGACGGGTTGCCAACTCGCGCCTGTTTACACCACGTATAAATTATCAAGGTTACATTTTTAATCACTTCTTCAATAATAATATGGAAAGTTCATGTATAAGAACTTTTTTATGAATATAATAATAATTGAATACCTATTAGTTCATTTTCCAGCCAGACCCATCCAATTTTGATCTTGTTTCTGTAGTCTTGAGAGTAAGTTTTGTCACCGCCTTCATCGATCTCCCACTACCTTAAGGTTGACTGGTAGAGAATGCTTTGAGCATTAAGTCCGCCTTCTGTCCAATACTTTTGTATGGCGTAAAGTTTAAATAAATAAATAAATAAGTTAATATATTAGTAAGTATAATAAGTAGGTTTGTAGGTAATTTAGGCCACGTCCCTGTAGCTTCGGGATGAGGAATATAGCTACGGTACCTGATCGTAAGAGGCGACTAAAAGGGGGTTTCCGGGGTTGGGGGCGGTAAGAGTGGGAGCTCGATCCGTCCATCCAGCAGCCCCGGGAAGGGCGGCGGTGTGTGCGTGGCCACATGTCGCCGTAAGCATCGGAAGATACAGGACAGCACATCTGCTCTCCCGAAGATGGGCCTGTTCTGTGGCGTCGCGCGTGGAGGACACCGGTGTGTTCCACTGGAGATCCCGGAGTCCTCCCCAAGCGCAGAGTCAGTAACATACTAAAAGATATTGTGGGGGTTGTAACACTTGTAACTTCGGAAGAGAAAGGGTCACGGTTAATTTTCATTTCGTATTATTAAAATGTCTTGTTAAAGTGGCTATGATCGTGACCTCTCAAAACCAGACATTTTTGAGCAAATGTACTCTCCAATGTTCATCTATTCATAGCTTAGCTGTGTGGTTGATGACTTGGCCCAACCCAGGTAGTTGTGCTCGTCGACAACTTCGAGAGTAGCGCCTCAACAACAACTGGTATGGTGTTAAATGGACATTACACATAATGGTTGATCAGATAACGTAAAGTCTACTCTTCGGAAAGATAAACACAGACAAGTTATCTCCGTTTATCAGGCTATTAAAATGATAACGGGACAATCACTGTATCAAAAACGTATAATAGCTTGTGGATATTTTAGACAATATTAGTGAGTGTTTGTTTTCATAATAAGTACCTATACCTGGACGAGCGAGCGTTGCTCACATAAAAACAATTTGTTTTATTGGTTTAGATTCAAACGAAACACTCATTTGATTAGTGTTACTTAACAACGCCATCTAAAATAGCTCCTAATAAAAAAGTTGTTTTCATAAAAAAAATAGACACAATATTGTTTTGATTGAGGTTTGAACCCGGGTCTTTAGTTCCGCAGTCAGCTCACGCAACCCTTCGGCCAAGGAAGCTTTAATTCAATGAACGAAATTTTTATAGAGCTCTTTCAAATCGACATTGTCATTTCTTTGAACGTCGGATTGGCGGATGGTAGTAGCTCCCCAAGAGGGGATTTTCCGATTTACTCGAGCGCGTCAGATTAAGATATGGCGTACACCTTGCATCCTGTCGAGTACTGCCACGATAAAAAAGACCTTCTATATAGGTACAGTATTTTTTTTATCTTACTTCCGGATGTCAATATGGTCAGATTATTTTTAAATAATAAAAATTCGTAGGTACTCTTCCGAGTTTGCCAAAATGACGTTTTTTTTATTTCGCTGTTTTGTATACATTCATAGTAAAATCATCAGATAATTGAAATATGACTTACCATGCATTTACGAGTAAATTACCTACTGAAATATGACTTAGCATGCATTTAATTTATTCTACTGTTTTACCTGTACCTTTCGTATAAAATTTTTGAAATCCTATAGGCGCACTCTCCGGTTAAACGCAAAACGTCATAAAATGTAATCTTGTAATCTTCCTATCACCCAACCTATAAAATGCACAAGGTCATGATGACGCTTGAGGAAATCCACAATGAGCCTCGCGGGCTCTCCCGTTTGACGGCCTTTACGCCACAATATCTGTCCCATTTTCCCTTGGTCACGACATCACGCGTGAACGGCTGGACCGATTTCGCTAATTCTTCTTTTGTTGTATTTGTTACTGGCAGAAGAAGGTACATATGTAAGAAAACATTAAGGAAATATCACGAAAAAATAGAAAAATTAAAAATACTTAACCATTTTCCAATTCGAATGCAATATTCACATTTAAGACAAGACAACGTCCTTCAAAAATGTGACACACATGAAATATTCAGAGAGCTAAGCAATGAAAACTTGCAACCATTTTCTAATATTTTGTTTTAATTACGTCACATCAGCAAAATATCTTAGTGTTTGAAATGCATGATGAACTGTTGCACGGTATTAAAAAATTAAGCGTTGATCATCAGTTATGGAAAATATTTTGATTTTTTATGTGAAAACTCTTGAACTTGCAAAATGTTAGTTACTATTTTTATCGACTTTCATACGTGATACACCGAGTTACAAGTTTTGCATTACTGAATACTGTGAAACTTATCATTAATTGACTGCTTGCTTCTTCTTATTTTTTATGGTTTTTAAAAAGTTACTGAAGTGAATATTTCTTTTTAAATTGAGGTAAGTACCTTCTACGTCAAACGTTAAGAAATCCTGCTGACTGACATAAAATATTTCTAAACTCCACCAATTTGACGGAATATAAAAAAAATGCTATTTGAAAATGTTTGTACTTTTTCGTCGCTTACCTCTCGAAATAGCTCTCGGAATCAAACGTTCAAACGAGACCTGTCATTATTTTATTTTATTCCATGACAGTTTATTGAACAGTAACCTAAAAACATCACAGATAAAATACTTAAAAATACTCTTCATACATTTGCTGTAGGTTTCTGTACAATGTAGGTAGTTTCTCCAAGAAACTAAGCTGGCTAGCTCGGGATTGCTCTCCGTAGGTGGAAGTTATCAATATGAGCTACAATAAGACTAGATATGTTCTACTGGAGATATCGGAGTCCTCTGAACACTCAGGCAGGCCACTGAGGAGGTTTTAGTGCGGTATAAATCCCACATAACCCGGTATCACCTCTCAATCTGACACGTACCTTGCGAAGATTCCGTCCCGAAAACATAAAAGTTACCTCGGCATTAACAATATGAAATATGGTGTCCTCCACGTAATCATAAAAGGCGACTAAGAAAAGGCTTTCGGGGGTGTACACGGCTATAGTGGGAGCTCGGACCAACAGCCACGGGTAAAACGACGGCGTGTTCAGCCGCACGACTCCTGGCAGAACTACCTACATTGCTCACCCAAGAGCCCATTTGTAACGCCGCGCCACAGAGTACATCGCCGCGCATGGAAGACATTGGCAGGTTTCGCTGAAAATCCTATTCAGTGGGTTTTAGTGTAGTTGAAATGTTAAATAATTAACTCGCTGTCTCTGTCGGGCGTAGCCTCAGATACCAAAAGAAGGTAGATTTAAGTGAAAATAATTAATTGTTGAATAAAGTTATTAGGTAAATCAGGAGATGGCTCTGCAACACGATACTAGATTAACTCAAAATATTTTTGAGCCTTTAAAAAGTAAACTAACTCCTACGAGAGTGAAATAGGAGGGTGAAGTTTACATGGAATTTTCTCATTTCTGGACCTACTCTATATATATACACCTACTCAGCCTACTCTACTTATACTTCTAATAGTAGAGTAGCTATATACATACGACTATGTGATTGATTACAATTTAAAATGATTTGTGCAGGTGAACTGGATAAACTTCCGCCTAAAGGGGTAAAAAGGCGGGGGAAGGGTTAAGTGAAATGTATAGAAATTTATCATCTCATTTCTGAACTTCGCAGTATAAACGTTGGTATATAGGGCCTGACTTTCTTATTTCTTAAAAATATGATTGTGACAACCTATATATTTCGTCGGACCAATTTAAAAAGGGGGCTGTTTTTCTCACGGTCAGGTTTATGTGGCTTGCTAGCGGGTTAGTACACCAAATAACTTAGCACCAGCTCCAAAACGAAGTAGGTACTGTAGTAACCTGTTACCTATCTTTTATAGCAGTACTTGCAGACGCAGAACAGATACGTATGTCACAATTATAACGGGGTTAATTAAAACTGAGTCCTGATAACTAAAGTACACGCGGAAGAAGTCGCGGGCAAAACACATCTCTAACTCTATAATGTATAAAACTGAATTCCTATTTCCCTTGGTCTCGGCCTCACGCGTGATGGTTAGACCGATTTCGATAATTATTTTTTGTTGCGATTGTTATTATCAGGAGAAGGTTCTTATCAATGAAAAAAAAAATAAGAAAATTGCGCGGAAAACTAGAAAATTAAAGAATACTTAACCACTATAAAAAAAAATACAAATTCGATTTCAATATCCATAGTTAAGACAGGAAAACGTCTGTCGGGTCAGCTAGTTATTAATACTCTCCAATAGATATCAGGAAGAGTCGTATTTTTCAGTTTATATTTAAATTGATAATCATTGAAAATATTTTTATACAAGTAAAAATTTCTAACAATAAAAATTTGCTGGATCGATTTATCACCCCCAAACAAGAGTACTAAATTTCATCAAAATCCTTGGAGCCGTTTCCGAGATTCAAAAAAAAAATTAAATATATACAAGAATTGCTCGTTTAAAGGTATTAGATAAATACAAACACAGTATATGTTATTAAAATGATTACTAGCTAAGAAAAGACTGTGATGTGGGCTTAAAACATTTCACTAAGTACAAAAGTACTCGTAACAATTTAAGGATATAATTTTTTAAACAATTTTTTTCGTGGGCAGTGAGAAACAAATTATATTTTCAGTACATTTATCTACCTATTTATTGTAGATTTTCGCTGAATTTTACCAAAAAGTAAAACCAGTCTGCCCTCGGCTTAATTTAAGCTCTATTGTTTTCATGAAGTTTTTTATTTTAATCGATTGCTAGCAAAAATTTAAGCGGGTGAATTGTATATGGTTAGGAAACTTTGTACATATATTTTATTGGTTACATTTCATTTCATGGAATTTTTGAATAGACCATGCATTTTTGATTTTTTTTCTGTTAGGTACCTACGTATTTTTAGTGGATTTATAAAAAAAACTTATTTCCTACAGTACTTTAAAGTTAGGTTAGGTAATGTTTTAAATGTGGTTGATACTTATTTATAACCACGAAGGCATCCGTAGTAGTTAATCTGCATAATTTAACATCCAACTCGTAAATAGTTGAATCTGATCGAGCCTCGGGGCCTGACCCGTGCATACTAGATAACTGCTACGAGGTCGATTGTAGATAGTGTAGGTTGTGGGTCGAAGTTAGGTCGGCGACGCGGCTCATTCACTTGGCAGGGCCGGCTGGCAGGCCACCAGGTTAGCCCACTCGCCTCCCTGCAGCGTATTTTGGAGTGCACGTCACCTGCTTCTCTTGATACGCATCAACCGCTGAACGCATTGCGTGCACGTTAAAATTGGCTCCCACATTTACTATGTTGCAATAATGGCTATTATTAGAACATGTCTCTTGAATGTTTACTTTGGTGCTGAAAATAGCAGTGGTTTTCCTGTTAATGACATCATTAGACAAAATCATTGTGTTGTGCTGGTTTAAAGAAACTCTTCCGATACTTATGTAAGTGCACTATACAAAACAATTGTAATAGTAAGATGAAGTAAATCTGATCTGTACAACCTTTTAAATATTACATGCCCTTCACGATCAAATTCTCATTTAAATTTGCCTTTCAAGTACCGGGTTTAGACAGGTCTGGAACTCTTCTTGTCTTTAATTTTATAATTTAATTACGTACATACTCTATGATACTACATATATGCATCTAAATCCAAACAGCAGGGCCTGCTTAGTGTTAGGAAAGGAGCTCTTAGTAGTGGTGTTATTTCATAATTTCACGATAAATATTCGTGTAATAAAACAGTCATAAAATTTACTTTCTGAAAGACAAGATTAATTGTTCACATAGGTATAACTTACAATTATTATCATTGAATTAATAATATTATGCAAATCATTTATCATAATATAAACTACATTTTTTTAAAATGGATTTTCATAACTGTAGGGACAGATAAAGATAGATAGAAGATTTGAAGATGAATTGAACAGAACATATTATACACTAACCTACCCGGCGCATACCTAACCACCTTTTTAAAAAAATAAAAAAGTTTAGGCTGGACCACCCTTATGACTTGGGTGTTTTAAAAATTGATACGATCCATTCCTAGATTTACCGAATACACCTATATATAAA
This sequence comes from Pyrgus malvae, assembly GCA_911387765.1. Classification (NCBI taxonomy): domain Eukaryota; kingdom Metazoa; phylum Arthropoda; class Insecta; order Lepidoptera; family Hesperiidae; genus Pyrgus; species Pyrgus malvae. The sequence goes on from OU426960.1 coordinate 15,367,089, forward strand.
ATTTTATACAATAAAGTTGAGGCATTTGGAGGAGGAGTATGTCAATTAACACTGAATTTAAAAAAAATGTATATACTAGAATAGAAGAACATACATATAAATAAATATAATAAGAAATACGTACGTATTAGTAAATACTACGTTTCACACTTATAGCCTCACAGTAGAGTAGGTTTAGCCGTGTCGTCGTACCGGTACTACCAAGGTACCCGGACACACACATATGTATATATGAACACAAACACTCAGACTGATAACATAATCTGAAGGTCATCATTTCAGTCTCTTTTTCACCGGGATTCGAGCCCGGGACACTGATTGGCAGTCCAGCATGGTAATCGTTGCCTCCCACGGGTCGTTTGTATATAAATAATGGTATTAAAGCAATTACCTGAAGATGTCAGTCACTCCTTGGTTACCTCAATAGATTGTAATGAAGTGAAATGATGTGCAAACTGTAACAAAAAGTTTCCGTTCCTCGTCGAATGGTGGACGGTGCTGGCTGGATGCCAGTTCTTCGTTTGACTTCCGATACTCAACTATTTCTTTTCAAGCAATCAAAACAGTTTCAGTCTAATTTACGAAAATATACTCTAGATCAATTAGCTTTTTAGTGGTTTAATGGAGCTTTCGATTATTATAAGTAAAAATAATAACAAAGTGCTCTAAGGAGGTTTTTTCTCACATCTGGAGCTCTATTCACTAGCTAAGTATGTTTTATCAACCTTTTTGATGTCCCACTGCTGGGCACAGGTCTCCTACTCACAAGTTAGAGGGATTTAGGCTATAGTCCACCACGCTGGCCAAGTGCGGATTGGTGGACGTCATGCTTTTGAGAAATTATGAATTTCTCTCAGGCATGCACGGAGATGGGGAACATCGTAGTTAATTAAATATCACGATATTTTCCATCACCGTGGAACAGCGATAAATGCCCACATTACCAGAGGTGCGCGCCGAGGATTTGATCCCGGGATCGGTCGGGTCGATGACCGCAGTTTCTTACCACTCAGCCATCGCTGCTCAGTAATAGCTCAGTAGCTAAGTATACGTACTCGTAAATTTACCTGAAAAAGTTGCTTTGTTGCCCATGGTACAACCGCGTGGTTCAACGAGTTTCAGGTTGTGCCATGGGCAATTTTTTGACCCGTTGTCCTACTGGTTGAACTAAAACCAAACCATTTTCTTGCCTTGCCTTGCTTGTTCTACTATTGTTCTTGTTTCAATGTTGTAGTTAAACTAGCTCTCGTCCATATTCGCGTCCGTTTCGCAAGTGAATAATTACAACATCTGTTCTAACTGCTGTAACTCATAGAAGAAGGTAAGAAGGAAGTCTGTGAGCTGAACTTTTGAATCAATTCGATAATGTTATCGATTACGTATATTTCCCATATGGACGACAGTTAGTAGAACTACAAAATGGGCTTGGCTTGGCTGCAAACCTTTTTGCGTCAAGCTGCTGGGCATGGATCTCTCTGTCTCTTCCCATTATTGCCTTATTGGGGAGCTGCTCTAATGCGGATCCGCTGTCGGATGTTTTAAAACCGCTTTAAGGTAAACCGGTGTAAGGTCTGTTATCTATCGACAACAACCGGATCCGATGACGTAGAATAAATTTTCTGCCACTAGCGGCTTAGCTGTATAGATCATTGCGTTCTACGCTACGCTAGCTGCCGAGCTATGCGCGCGCTTCTAAAACACATTTTTCTTAGTTTTATTACCTCAGGTATACCGAGTAACTCTTTGGTCCTATTAGATTTAGGATATTTTCCGAGTAACTTTTTAATGAAATAAAAATGTATCGATAAAAGCCATTTTTATCGACTTCCGAAAGGAGGAGGTACTATATTCGGCTGTATGTATTTTTTATATATGTTCACTGATTACTCCACCGTTTGTGGACCGATTTTCAAATATTTTTTTTTGTTCGTATGCTTACACTCCCGAGGTGTTCCCAATGTCATCAAGTTAGGATCTGATGATGGGATCCCAGGGAAATCGAAGGGAACTCTCAAATTGCATAGTCAGACACATTAATTTTCTTATACTTTCTGAAGCATAAGAGATATTTGTGCATAATAATCCTCATGTCATGTTGCTAAGCTGATGATGGAAGGTACTACGACGGTTAGGTATTCAGAGCAAATTCTTTCAATAAATGGTTTTTTATTCGAAATATTACATTCCCGAGGTAGTCCAACTGTGACCGAGTCAAAGTCTGATGATGGGATCCCAGAGAATTCGAGAGGAACATTCAAATTTTATAGCACAACAATTGATTTTCATATTCTTACTAAAGCAAAACCGACATTTGCGTATCATTATCATCATGTGATGTTGCTGAGCTGATGATGGAAGGTACTACAACGGTTAGGAGTTGAGAGCAAATTCTTTCAATATATCTTTTCTGTTCTCTAAAATCTTATACTCCTAAGGTGGTCCAAATATCACCATGTCAAAATCTGATGATGGGATGCTAGGGAAATCGAGGGAAACACTGAAACTTTATAGGCACACACATTGTTTTAGTCATATTTTTTACATACCTAATACAAATATTCATGCCCGGTAATTATCACCTCATGTTGCTAGGCTGATGATTGAAGGTTCACTCCTCAACGATTAGGAGCTGAGAGCAAATTCTTTAAATAATTTATACGTTCAGATGGACCGATAGTGGTATTCTTTCAGGCTATTAGATGGCTATTAGATTAACATGATTATAAAAGGTAAAATTCAGTAACGTTTAGTAGTAAGGTGGGAAATTTTCAATTATGCTTATACATACGAAGAATTATTAAATTAAAATTACTAAAATAGTAATTATATAATACAATAATTACCTAATTAAGTAATCAAGAGGCTTTCTATGCTGGTATATAGCTATAAGGAAAATCAATCAACTGTATATTTTCACACTTTTAATAAACAACACCTAGGTACCTACGATCATACTCGTATAATATTTTGTCATATTGCCAACCTATTTAACGTTAATATTATTATTATTATACGTTACTTACGAGTCAAACCAAGTAAATAGAATAGATGATAATTGGTATGTATTAAATATGATATTTCCTATTACAGTTTATCAGAATTATTTGAGTCTTCTTCGATTTGCAGGAATTCTAGATGGAAGGATTTTGGGATAATATCTGTGGTAGATGACACTATTGGGACTATATAACCTTTCTCGTGTTTCCAAATTCTTATTATTATTCTTATTTAAACGTAACATACTTTATAGATTGTTTTCATCAGGTCATGTTCGATATTTTTAGATAATTCGTCATCCGACATTTAAACATCGGTCTTTCGCACTCTTCGATGCATTGGATATGAAAATTGTGATTCATCCGCGGAGTCGATAAAAATAATTTTAGCTTTCAGACAATCATTTCCCTTACAATTTTAAGCATAAGAAAATTTTAACGGTTAAATGGCTTAGATAAGAATGGCCACTGTATAACAGTGGTAGGTTTATGAAACTATGTACTTAGATATGATTTTTATAAACTGTTTTCAGTTTTGATAATATCTTTTTACCGATATCCAACAGGAGGACACTATAAGGTTTGGCTGTGTGTATAGTATTTTTTCTGTAAGTATGTTCACCGATTTTTCCGCCAATTGTGGACTGATTTTCATTTTTTTTGTTCGAAAGCTTATATCGGCAGGAGCCGAAGCGGTCCCATTGTCTTTAAGTCCAAATCTGATCCTCTGTATCCAGTTTTTCTCGTTGAAATCAGAAAAAATGGTAGTGAAGGTCAGACCAGTCGTTAGTAATCAGTCACTCAATTCAAGTAAAGTGATGGATACTTCAACAGATCGTGTCCAATGGAATTTGGGAGGCAAGCTGAAAAAATATCATTTCGCACTGTCATTTTATTTCACAACACTCGTAGACTGTAATTAACTTATATACATAGAACAAAATGTAATCGACTATATCCTACCATATAACTCTCAACTTTGCCAAAAAAATAAAATTAAAAAAGAGCACGAACGCAATTAAAATTACATAAAAAACCGGCCAAGTGCGAGTCGGACTCACGCACGAAGGGTTCCGTACCATTATCTATAAAAAATCACGTTTATTGTATGGGAGCCCCCTTAAATATTTATTTTATTCTATTTTTAGTATTTGTATAACAATAGCGGCAAATTAAATACAGCCTTTGATAATCCATAGAAATCATTGCATTAAGATTGCATGAAAGGTAAATTGTGGTTTACGATTTATGACGTATTAAAAAAACTACTAACTAGATCTCGTTCAAACCAATTTTCGGTGAAAGTTTGCATCGTAATGTACATTATATATTTTTTTTAGTTTTATCATTCTCTTACTTTAGAAGTTACAGGCTACACACATTTTACCACTTTGGAAGTGTCTCTCGTGCAAACTATTCAGTTTAGAAAAAAATGATATAAGAAACCTCAATATCATTTTTGAAGACCTATCGATAGATACCCCAAAGGTACGGGTTTGGTGAAAAATTTTTTTTTGAGTTTCAGTTCTAAGTAGGGGGAACCCTCAAAATTTATTGCTTTTTCTATTTTTGTGTGAAAATCTTAATGTGGTTCACAGAATAAATCTACGTACCGAGTTTCAACAGTATAGTTCATAGTTTCGGAAAAACAGATAGACAGACAGACATCACGAATCCATAAGGGTTCCGTTTTTTGCCAATTTTCTACGGAACCCTAAAAAGGAAATAAATATAAAAATATCTTGTAAAATGCATATGCCATGCAAAAGACCTGATTGCGGCATGGTGCCCAGCTCAGTACGCTTGCAGCATTATCTTTTTGATTATTATTAGAATCAGGCGTTACTTGCGGAAATCCATTGCCATTACGCCACGACGACCTGCGTGGCGTAATGGTTACCATGCCGGACTGCCAATCGAAGGGTCCCGGGTTCGATTCCCGGCGAAATAGAAATTTGAATGATGAGTTTAAATTTCTGTTCTCGGTCTGGGTGTTTGTGTTTCTGTCTTTGTGTGTGTCCATGGTACCCACGACACAGGATATATATACCCTACTGTGGGGCTATGAGTGTGAAGCGTTTATTTATTTAATTTATTGTTATAAAGTTAGGTAAAAACTACTTTGCAACAATCCGCAATCAGAACGTATGATGGTGTATACTTTTTTCATCCCACACAGGATACATGCACATGCAACAATAAGAAATATACACCAACATACGTACCACCACCAACACGTGTTTCACCCCAAAACAGAGCATCATAAGGCATACAGAGCATAATAATATACAGGCAAAACTGAGCATAATAATACCTTTCTGAATCAAAAGACTGATTTTTTATGTAAAATAACTGCCTTAATAAATAAATAAATAATTTTTTCATGTCAGCCGAACATGGACCCAAAGCATTGCAAGCGCCGCAAATTCATAATTTTCCGGTATTACACAATATTTGCGGCCCTTCAGAGACTTAGAATGGTCGGTTGCGGCCCCTGCATTGTTGAAAATTGCTGGTAAATTTGAAGGGGCCAAGGTGTCCACAAGTAACATCCCATACCAGAGCCCGACCAATACGCCATGGCACCAATGTCGCCCCGTCAGGTCTTTTGCCATCATCTCTATACATACCAGAAGGTTCTAAAGACGCTGGTATAGAGACGGTCGCAAGAGACCTCAGGATCAAATCATTGATAGCACCATGGCGATATAAACGACCGGCGCTCCTGGTACAGGATAAACTACCAAACGAATCCATGCCTCGGTCACATGAGCAATGAGCATGAGATATTCGCCGAGCAGTGGGGTATAAAATAGTTCCTAAATTATTGGATGGTAGCACGTATAACCTGGCCAGAGTCTACGTCGGATACAGCAAGCAACCTCGCGCGATCAGTGTTGTCGCTACATTCCTCAAGGAGACAGGCATATGTAGCTTTGACTCCAGCCAAGTCCCAAATACGTTGTGTAGGGGCCTCCTCAACATTAATGGTAATATTAGGGAAGGTAGCCCTCCAGACCTCCACAGCCTCATCTAAGCCAGTCACCTGAACATCAGCAGCAATAGTGTTTAAAATATTGCTGAAGACGGTAGCTGTACTGTGGGTTGAAAGGCCGGGAGAGCCACACATGCACTGGTGCGGATGCCTAAGCCTCCAAATTTTAATGGAAGGCAAGCCTGTCTCCATGCGCGATCGTGAAAACTGAAATTTAAAATTTGGGATATACGATTTTTCAAAGTTTGGTGAATCAAATTTAACGCCGAAGGGAATTTCCAAAAAGGAAAACACCGACGTAAATACAAATGGATTTTGGAGTAAACAGGCAAAGGCGAAGAATGTATGAGTGTAGGAGCATGATATGTAATTTTTTTTAATTCCATAAAATTAAATTGATAAAGAGCAACGAAATTCATAATAATATAGTATATGTGCATGTCTCATATTGATTCTTTACGTATTAATCAACTTCGTATAAAGTTGAATGAAACGATAAAACATTTTAGTGCCTGAACAATACTGACTTTTCGGAGTCGTTAGATCGTTCGCACGGAAAACGAGATAATTATGATGTCTATAACAATAAACGTTGCTAATTTGAGTTAGTACGTACCTACTGTTCGTGTTGTGGTTTAGGCGATAAATTTTCATTAACGACTTACATCCGTACGTCGCGTATCGCGTAGCACTGCCACGAACGGCGTCTCATATGAAAGCATAAGGTAAACAATAAAAAACCTTCCAAGTGCGAGCCGGACTCGCGCATAAAGAGATCCGTACCATTTTCTATTAAAAACAACAAAAAACCTTTATATATTATCATTTTCAATTTATATACAATTATTTTACCGACTTCCAAAAAGGAGGAGCTACTTCGTTCGGCTGAGTGAATAGTATTTCTTTCTGTAAGTGCACCGACTTCTCCGTCAGTAGTGTACCGATTTCCAATTTTTTTTGTTTAAAAGCTTATTATACTGCCGAAGTGGCCCCATTGTTTCTAAGTTCCAATCTCACTCTCCCATATGGTAGCCCTCCTTAAACATTTATTTTTCCTGTTTTTAAAATTTGTTGTTGAAAATAAATCATCTGTAAAATTTCAACTGTCTAACTGTCACGGATCATGAGATACAGCCTGGTGACACACGGACAGATAGACAGAGCGACGGGTAGACTCCGCTTAGTAATATGAGTATAGAGTCCCGTTTTACCTTTTGGGTATGAAACCCTAAAATGTAAGTAATGAATGTCATCGACGAAACGAATAGTCCTAACGAACTGTAAATGTATGTGTCATGTTGTTTGTAAAGGTAAGTTAAATACCTAATCATGTTGATAGATAATGGGTATATTAATGCTTTGGTCTTTTTAGTATGCGTGGGTTACCTAAGACCTCATTTTTACACGCTTTTTATTAGCTTCACCTGTAGGTATGTTTGTATGTTTGTTTGTAACCGACTTCTTTGGGCGCGATTTTGACCCACTTTAAACGGCCAGATTTCGTTCAAACTTTGTAGATTTATTGAGGACCGATGACAATACACTAATTTGATAAAATTATTCCATTTTTCAATTTGCAAAATATGATTTTTGTTAATTTATATAATTTTCTGGTTAACTTGAAAATTTGCATAGGGGTCAAGGGCCGATGACAATGCAATAATATGAGAATAAAAATCCAACTAAAAAATTAAAAATAAATAATGTAGTTTAAAAAACTAAAAAAACACGCTTTTGAGAAAATACGAACTAAAAACTAAAAAAATAAGAAGAAAATGTATATTACTGTAAATAAAGCGTGGGGTGGTTTTTAAGATACTATTGACACCATGCACCCCACGCTTTATTTACAGTAATATACATTTTCTTATTAATTTTTTAGTTTTTAGTTCGTATTTTCTCAAAAGCGTGTTTTTTTAGTTTTTTAATTTAAAGTCAGATAGACGTTTATAAGATCTTTTTTTGCGGTCGACAGTTCCATTGTTTTCGCACAGTTATTTCTTTTCACAATTACTAGTAATTACCTTATCCTAACGTATCTCGAACAAAATACCATCAACAGTTAGGTATCCGATATAACTAAAAGTACACCAAAAATGTAAATAAAACAAGAGTATGACATGTCCTTTTCAATTTCCCGCCAGAACAGCTCTCCTTACATAGTAACGTAGTAAGATCTTTTACTGTTGTGTTGCGACTACTAAATCTCACTTTGATAAAAATGTGTGAATAATCGAGCCATTTGGGTGTAGGATATGATTCATTGCCTGCGCATATCATTTTATAGCTACATTGTCAGGAAAATGTCAGAAAAAGATGTTTAAAAATATTTTTTATATTACATTATAAAAACATAGAGGGTTTTGCCTTTGGTATAAACTATTAAAATTTATAAACGTTTACAATAGCATTTGAAACTATTTAATAAAGTTATGATACAATACAATATTATGATTTTATGTGTAAGCGATTAAGATTGACTGTCGTATGATGTTAAAAATATTTACTAGCGTGAAGGTCGTTAGCATCAGATTAAATTAGTTGATTTCAAGAGCAGAGAGGAGACTATGTACGAGTGCCTCTGTAATTCCGCCCACTTTCGGATGTGAGCTTTTGACGTTATAAAAAAACAGGTTGCACTCCGGTAGTGGCGGCAAAGGCGAAAACTTGAACAATAACGTTGTGCATTTTTGATATTTTGGAATGATTAGGGAATAATTTCGCACGAATTGCTTTTATTATCAGTATTATTTTTCATCTAGTATTTTCAGTAGGTTTTCATCTAGTATTTTTATAAAGTACTCACTCATTTTCTTTCATTATTTCTTCGTCACCTTTTTCATTAATAGATGCACTTTGTTTAACGTCAATATTTTGAATACTTGATATAAACGAATTTTACAAGTATAGACAGTCGAGCCGTCATCAGCTGTCACCCCTCCGTCTTACGAATATTCGATCAGGTCACGTGTCCTGACGCGAGTTTAACATTTTTTACCCATCTCAAAAAAAAGTGCATAACGCCCCTAAAGAACTTTTCACTTCAAAAATACATACCAATTCTTCCGCTGACCTTAAAACTATTTCTGTGTTTGCTGATACTGACTGTCTTATACTGCCTTAAAGCATCAAAGGTACTGACTCACCCTTTACGGGTGTCATACCTCCCTGTCAATTTTGATACTCTAAGTATACCTACTGCAGAATAAGATATCGATATACAATAGTGAAACATATAATATTTCATTCGAAGAACATAAACATTGTTTATTTATACTATACAGAAGAAAGAATGGGGGCATTCGGAAAATACATGCAGTGCTCTCGTTTTATTTTCATTTTCTTGTTATATTTTTGAGTTACATATATCGGATAAAGTTGATAGCGTTTTGTACGATGTACGTAATTGACGCTGGCAATATACACAGAGTTTGCGATGCCATTATTAAGAAAAACAAATGTTAGATAGGTACTATTAATCTTAGACTAAGAATAATGGAGGATTATTAGTTGGTCTATGCTATTAATACAATATATATAAAGTACACCACACTTTACTTTCTATATATCCTAAGATTAACCAGAATCGAATATAAAATCAATATTTCAAAAAAAAAACAAGACCAAAACAGAACTTAGTCGTGGGGGCAAGCTAGTAGAATTAAACAATCGGTAAAAACGATGATAAAATGTTTAAAAAGCTTACAGAACACAAATCAGCCGACCAATCGAGGATATATGTTTACTTTATATGATTCTGAGAAAGTGTTTACAATCGTCATGTCGGTGAAGTATTTATAAACATCCGTCGAAAAATGAAGGGTTTAAGTAAGTATTTAACTTGAGAAATATCAAACAATGTAGTACATAACAAAGGCGATCACAATTTGAAGTCAATAATATTTTATAATAATTCTCTATGCATACGCATTACATATTATTATACATAGGTACGCGTTACGTAGCTAATTATAGATATGCTTGGTATATTTATTTTATTTATCGTTAGTTGCAAACAAGCATGAGCATGTGACAAAAAAAAGAGGGTTATAAACTCAGAGCATCACAGGTACTGACAGGTATGAGACAGAGCATCACAGTTACTGACAGGTATGACACGGGTGAGTCAGTACCTTTGATGATTTAAGGTTACAAATAAGTTTTAGCCATAGACTTTTTTAGTCACAGTCATAATAAATATATGGTTTTAAGATAAGAAATGTCAAAAACTTCAAGAAGTTCATGAATTTTTGATACTCTTCGCAGTAGTTACGCACGTTAACACAAAGAAATTGAAAATTTGTTAGTTCTTTTAATAATAATAATATTGATAATAACGCTTCACACTCAAAGCCCCACAGTAGGGTAGATGTGTCGTGGGTGCCATGGACACATATAAAGACGAACAGAAACACTCAGACCGAGAACAGAAATTTAAACTCATCATTCAAATTTCTGTTTCGCCGGGAATCGAACCCGGGACCCCTCGATTGGCAGTTCGGCATGGTAACCATTGCACCACGTCATCACACATGGTCCACATCAAATGGATGGAATATTTTTTACCCGACTGCGCCAGAAGTAGGGTTATGTTTTTCGAGAGTATGTATGTATATTATGTACGATATGTATAATTATTTGGCACGCTCTGCAGCCTGAACGGCTTGGTGGATTTTAGTTTGAGAGCTGTCGTTAGATTCGTATTCATCATCATCTTCATAAGCCTTTCATCATCTTCATAAGCCCATAAGCGCTACGTTCTTCTTAAAAAAAATCCTGGAATGGCGAGTGCACTAATTAAAGTTACTTAAAAACATAATGTGAATGTTTTTCCTTCGTGGTTTTAGACACAACTGTCCTCATTAGTGAAAGCTCCAGTTACCGTTATACTTATGACTGAAGCTGTACTTACCGTTATTGTTATGTCTAGGTTCATAAGTATAAAACTCAAAAGAGAAATTTTAAGAAAATCAGCACTAGGCTACCGTGACATTTTTTACTTTCTTTTACAATTTTAACTGCAAAATCTCCTATGTAAAATAAATAATGTAGTTTAAAAAACTAAAAAACACGCTTTTGTGAAAATATGAACTAAAAAGTAAAAAATAAGAAGAAAATGAATTTTACTGTAAAAAGAACGTGGGGTGCATGGTGTCAATAGTATCTTGAAAACCGCCCCACGCCCCCGAATAGGGGGAGGTGGGGGGCGAAGCCCCCCGCCAAGAATATACAAAAAGGACTCGTCATTTTAAATGAATGGGATCGGTTAGGTTAGGTTTTACTTTTTTTAATCAATACAAAAAAAGGAACCCCGCTCAGCGGGGTTCCGTCGACATGGTACCATTAATTTTATTTCGCTCGGGAGGAGCATGATTTAAAAAAACCACCAACATAACCTACAAAAAAGGGGGGCGGTTACGGCGAAAGAAAATTAATGGTACCACGTCGACCAATACTGAGTGATCGAAGGTTTTTTTCTTTTTTTTTTTCTCAAAAAAGGTCATGCGCCAACATGAAATGACATGACATGACATGAGCAAGTCATGACGAAGTCATAAAAAAAAAGCCCCAAAATCGCTGGTGGCGCGATACGGAATAATTACCAATTTTAATAAATACTTGTTTTTAAATTTATTAATGTGTTTCATTTCACAAGTAAGCCATATCACATTTCATACATGGTTAGAATGTAATGTATTTTTATAACTCTTTTCTAACTTATAAACACTCTAGCTACACTCTAAATACATAATGTAAGAAATTAATATCAATTTCCATAAATTTTGGGGTTAGAATAGGAAAATTGATTTTTCTCCTTAACTATTAGTTTCCTAACTTTCCCCCTTTAGGGGGAGGGTCAACCTCCCCCCCCTCCCCCACCTCCCCCAAAAACCTATAATTCGTGCGGCAGTCCACTAAAGAAACCCCTTTATGTCTTTTACCGATAGGAAACGGGTGCCATGAAGTGGTAATTTGAGTTTAGGAAAAAGAAAGAAGTTGACTGGAGCCATATCTGGTGAATAGGGTGGTTGCTCGATGGTATTAGTTATGTTTGGTCAAAAATTCGTTCATAATGATGGCCTTGTGCGAAGGCGCATTATTTGGTGCAAAATCCAAGAATTTTCTTTCTGCATAACACTCAAATAATATTCTTTATTTACCGTTTCACCTTCCGGCAAGAATTCCGAGTGCACTTTTCCGCGATAGTCAACAACAACAGTCAACATGACTTTGACTTTTGATAGACTTTGGCGTGTTTTTTTTTGTTTGTTTGCATGTCAAACTCGTAAACCCACGTCTTGTCACCAGTAACAATGCGTTTCATGAATGTTGGGTCCGAATTGACATTTGTCCTGTTCTCTGCGACTCTCATCCGAATGAGTTTTTTAAAATTCAGGTCTTTTGGGACTAGCCGAGTGGTAACATGTTTCATACCCAAATAATTAGTTAAAATGGTGTTAGTTAATATGTGTGATACAGAAAGTTCGGCGGCTATCTCTCTCAAAGTCGAATGAGGATTTTCAGTCACTATTTTCTTTACTTTTGCGATGTTAACTTCAGTTGCAGACGTTGATGGCTACCAAAGCGAGGAAACTCTTCCATCATATTTCGACCGCTTTTGAACGCTTTGTACTACTCATAAGAACATGTTTTTGATAAAGACGATTCACCGTAAGCCTTTTGTAACAGTTTCAGTGACTTCGAAGTCTTCGAACACGAAATTTCATTGGCGATGCAAAATTTAAGACAAACTCTTTGTTCGATGTTTTTGTCCATTATGAAATACGCAATACACACTAGATATGATTTAACTAAAAACAGCATGTATTAAATATAAACAAAAGATGCAACTAAAACTCCGCGCGAAAATGGAAAACTGTTGTGCAAATCTAACAAAAACTAAAAAAATAATAATTTTGAACCATAAACAAATCATCCATTCCCGATACTTTTCTGACTAAATATATACCTATCCTAAGTTAATGGGTACCACCATTATATCTTTTGACACAGCAATGATATCTTTTGATTGAGGTACATATCAACCACGATTTTACAGCCAGATCGATGGATTACAGATGATTAGGTAAAGTAAATACATTTCAAACTTTATTGGGTGTGTAAATCTTTAATTAGTTTTCAATAGTCCAATATTCTGGTTTCAATGTACCTATAGATCCATTGTTCATTTCTGTTGGCGAAAAACAATTCTCTTGTATGTGCGTCCGCACGACACTGCATCGGCTGGTTGCCAATGTGTCGTAAATTGGGAGAATAGCTCGTAAATTCGACCATTATTGATGGCCATTAATTCGGACACTTTATGAGGCACGTTGTGACGGCAGCCTCGCGGCGGCGCGCGGACCTACGCCTGAGAACCGGCCGACACGATGAACTCATCAGACGTTTTTTGTGTCTACGTGAATATGTCAATATTTTCTTCAATTTTCATTTACGATAAGGATGGATAGTCTTGTAAAAATGCATTTGAACCATCAACACATTTTGTAAACAAACTATAAACAATAACATGCTACTAACATTGTATTAATATGAATGGAAGTATTTTTTTATAATGTTATTGTTTAAATAAATACTGTATTATGTTTTATAAACAAGTTAATTCTCCGATACCAAAAAAAGGTACTTTTTTAATGACTGAATTTTACATAATTTTAATCCGGTCTTCGACTACCAAATCAATTGAGATACTTTTATGAGCTGTCAAAACGTGACATCCTCATACATTATATATGAGAAAATGATTTGTGACGTCACAACTCATCTATAGTCTTAATGCATCAAGGTATGACAGGTATGACACCCGTCAGAGGAGTAGCCTTTACGGGCGAACCTTTCGTCCCAACGTCCATGCACAATGTGCCTTCTCGTTATATAACTATTGTGTCAGTGTGTGTCGGTGTCAGTGTTGACGGTGCATAGAAAATGACGTTATTAATTGAAATTGACATATTTAGAAATGTATGCGTCTGTAGCGCTGAAAGAATATTTGTGAATGTGTGATTAAATTAAAATGTGTGCTTTGTTTGGCACAAAAATTATGTATCGAAGCGAGGCGCTATGCCGTCTCTCCTGAAGGGTGAATCAGTAACTTTGATGCTCTAAGTCTATAGTCAATTGACTACATTTTACAATTTTTAAAGACGATTCACCGTAAGCCTTTTGTAACAGTTTCAGTGACTTCGAAGTCTTCGAACACGAAATTTCATTGGCGATGCAAAATTTAAGACAAACTCTTTGTTCGATGTTTTTGTCCATTATGAAATACGCAATACACACTAGATATGATTTAACTAAAAACAGCATGTATTAAATATAAACAAAAGATGCAACTAAAACTCCGCGCGAAAATGGAAAACTGTTGTGCAAATCTAACAAAAACTAAAAAAATAATAATTTTGAACCATAAACAAATCATCCATTCCCGATACTTTTCTGACTAAATATATACCTATCCTAAGTTAATGGGTACCACCATTATATCTTTTGACACAGCAATGATATCTTTTGATTGAGGTACATATCAACCACGATTTTACAGCCAGATCGATGGATTACAGATGATTAGGTAAAGTAAATACATTTCAAACTTTATTGGGTGTGTAAATCTTTAATTAGTTTTCAATAGTCCAATATTCTGGTTTCAATGTACCTATAGATCCATTGTTCATTTCTGTTGGCGAAAAACAATTCTCTTGTATGTGCGTCCGCACGACACTGCATCGGCTGGTTGCCAATGTGTCGTAAATTGGGAGAATAGCTCGTAAATTCGACCATTATTGATGGCCATTAATTCGGACACTTTATGAGGCACGTTGTGACGGCAGCCTCGCGGCGGCGCGCGGACCTACGCCTGAGAACCGGCCGACACGATGAACTCATCAGACGTTTTTTGTGTCTACGTGAATATGTCAATATTTTCTTCAATTTTCATTTACGATAAGGATGGATAGTCTTGTAAAAATGCATTTGAACCATCAACACATTTTGTAAACAAACTATAAACAATAACATGCTACTAACATTGTATTAATATGAATGGAAGTATTTTTTTATAATGTTATTGTTTAAATAAATACTGTATTATGTTTTATAAACAAGTTAATTCTCCGATACCAAAAAAAGGTACTTTTTTAATGACTGAATTTTACATAATTTTAATCCGGTCTTCGACTACCAAATCAATTGAGATACTTTTATGAGCTGTCAAAACGTGACATCCTCATACATTATATATGAGAAAATGATTTGTGACGTCACAACTCATCTATAGTCTTAATGCATCAAGGTATGACAGGTATGACACCCGTCAGAGGAGTAGCCTTTACGGGCGAACCTTTCGTCCCAACGTCCATGCACAATGTGCCTTCTCGTTATATAACTATTGTGTCAGTGTGTGTCGGTGTCAGTGTTGACGGTGCATAGAAAATGACGTTATTAATTGAAATTGACATATTTAGAAATGTATGCGTCTGTAGCGCTGAAAGAATATTTGTGAATGTGTGATTAAATTAAAATGTGTGCTTTGTTTGGCACAAAAATTATGTATCGAAGCGAGGCGCTATGCCGTCTCTCCTGAAGGGTGAATCAGTAACTTTGATGCTCTAAGTCTATAGTCAATTGACTACATTTTTATTGATTTATAAGGTAATAAAAATACTCAATATATAAATATAAATTAACAATTATCATGTTTTCCAAGCATGGTTTAGTGCCACCTTTAATCACCTTTTGTTGGTATGCATTTTGATTTTTTCTGTGCATAGTGTCCAAGAACCTACGTTCACCAGTTGCTACTGTTGTTGCATTAATTGTTTCAATTTTATTGTTCGCATTTGAAAACAAAAAAATACCATTACACAGTTTACTAATAATATCAAACCGTACAGTGCAATAAAGATGTCAATTTGTGGTATCGGTAAGCTCAAATTTATTTATGACCGGACGACATAAAACCTATATAATATTATTATAGTAGCTTCGAGCCTCGGATCGATGGCACAACATAAAACAACCTATTACAAGATGATTATAATATAGTTTTCATATTGAACCGCTTGTTTTTAATAAGACTGTTATATAGTATGTTTTTCATTCGATCATGCGTGGCGCAATGGTTACCATGCCGGACTGTCAATCAAAAATTTTAATAATGAGTTTAAATTTCTGTTCTCGGTCTGGGTGTTTATGTTTCTGTCTTTGTGTGTGTCCATGGTACCCACGACACAGGGTATATCTACCCTAGTGTGGGGCTATGAGTGTGAAGCGTTTGTTTTATTTTTTAATCGCAATCTGATACTTACCTATATCTTTTTTCTCCACAAACAGTCTTTTTAGGGTTCCGTAGCCAAAATGGCAAAAAAACGGAACCCTTATAGATTCGACATGTCTGTCTGTCTGTCTGTCCGTCCGTATGTCACAGCCACTTCATTCCAAAACTATTAGGACTTCAAAGTTGAAACTTGGTAGGCAAATGTAATCTTTGAACCGCTTTACGATTTTTATACAAAAATAAAAAAAAATAATAAGGGGGGGGGCTCTAATGCTTGCTACTACAAAACCCTTCATGGGCGAGTCCGACTCGCACTTGGCCACTTTTTTTAAGTACGTGACCACACTTGATTAGTTTTGATACTTTTGAGGCAGGACAACGTCGTTCATAGCTTTTTACCCGACTGTGCCAGAAGAAGGGTTATGCTTTTCGAGACTATGCATGTATGTATGTATGTATGTATGTATGTATGTATGTATGTATAATTTTTTGGCACGTTCTGCAACAACGGCTTGATGGATATTTGCTTGAGAGGTGTCGTTAGATTCGTATTTACTGTGAGAGTGACACTGTGTGTATATCAAAATAAATAAATAATGTAGTTTAAAAAACTAAAAATGCATTATTTATTTTAAATTTTTTAGTTGGATTTTTTTGTATTATTGCATTGTCATCGGCCCTTGACCCCTGTGCAAATTTGCAAGGTATTAAAAATAAAAAACTTTATATTTGTTTCATTATGTACCTTAGGCTGCGAATTTATCAATCGCCCCTCGTATTTTTTTTATCCTAATGATCCTAGTTAGGATTTTAATATAAAGTTATGAGATTATTGTATTGTCATCGGCCCTTAATCCCTGTGCAAATTTTCAATTTAATCAGACTCGTAGAAGTAAGTGAAAATGAATTTAAAAGATTCCGTTACATATAAACAGGTCAAGCTAATAGTCGGGTTTTTTAGTTTTATAAAGGGTAATTTATAAAACTAAAAAACCCGACTGCGTTTCTGTGTAATTTGGAAATGTAAAAACCCTAAAACAAGAAAGTCTTCGTACTAGATTGCACTTTACTTAAAAATCTATTAATAGGGGTAGGCAAATTATAGAACAGGAGCTCATTATATATTTAACAATATTTTTAAATACAAGAAAAATTGTAGCAGTCGGGACCCATTCTAGAAAGTCAGTCGTCTATAATTCTCTCAGTCTCTATTTCTAGAGAGGGTTCCGACTACTACAATTTTTCTTTTATTTAAAAATATTGTTTAATATGCAATAACCTCTTGTTCTATAGCTAACCTACCCTTATTAGTCGACATTTAACTTAAATGCAATCAGATATGACGACTTTCTTGTTTTTCGGTTTTTACATTTCCAAATTACACATAAACATAGTCACGGGTTTTTTGCTTCTTTAAATTACAGATTTTTATTCAATTATCGATTGAATAAATAATTAGAGATTTAGGTCACATTGAAAATATGCAAAACAAGAAGTAGGATAGTGCAAGCAAACTTTTCGTTCTTGTAAGCGTAAAATATAGTTGTAATATTCTATTAACGGCAACTGGGTTATCCTTGAATGGATGAAGTAGATTTTGTGAACTCTTAAAGCACGTTGAAAGTATATGAAATCAAATAATTAGATAGAAAAAGTGAGTTATTGATTTAAACAAATTCGAATACTTACAGCAAGTCGCAAAGTCCGAATTGACCTAAACGTGTGTTAACAGGCACACTAATAATTATTACTCGTACGAGTTACAGTAATATGGTACAAATTACTAACTTATGTGCTGTGCGTGGGTGTGTGTGTGTGTTGTGTATGTGTTTGTGTGCGTGTGTTGTAGAAAAAAGCTAACATGTAAGAACAGTGTTTCTTTTTAAAATTAAATTTCGTTTTAACAACGTGTAGGTATAATTTTGCTTCTGCGCTTTTGTAATTGATGGCCGGTATTCATACACGTTTGTATGTTTCAATCGTCGTTGTATACCATACATACAAAGTCTTAAAATAAATGATTTTAAAAAGAAACTCATATTTGCTATAAAATTATATTAGCCAAATATATACATTAGCCTGATTGGCATGGCTTACTCAGTAGGTAATGACAAGATTTTTAGGGTTTTCTTACGAGTTGTAGGTATATCTGCCAGGAGACACTCTGCACGACAGTAAATATGAATGTTGGTATTTCAAAGGATTTTTTGTTTTTATTTGGCGTGAATTTGTTTTAGGAAGATGATATGGGTCCACCAATAATAAATATATCACATTTTAATGTTAATGCAGGTCGCACGCTGGACGGGTCAATGTCTTGAACGATAATAGATCAACAGCGCTCTACATTCAACATTCTTTTTTTAAATGCTCATCACTCAGTCCTAAATTCGACACATTGTGTGTACACATTGTATCTTTTATTTCAGTTTACGATTCTCGGGCATGTCTATGGCACGGGGAGCGATAATGACTCAGTTTCTTTTGATTGTCTATTTGCTATTCAAATTAAGATTCAATAACTTATGTACGTACAGTTCGGGTAACTTTGAACATTTTTTACATTATTTTTATTATTAAAACTGATTTATATTTATGACACCTTTATTTTATTGAATGAATAGTGTCCTTTTGAGTTGGTTTTTCTGTCTAACAAAATAAATTTGCGGAAGAAACAACAGAACTACCCATAATTTCCCCTAAAACTCGAATTTTCATCAATCATGAATTTTGGGTAACTTTGAATAATTTTTTTTAGAATGTTAAAACCTTAATATTTTAAGGTTTAGGTAAAACAAAAAGAAGGTATTATTAAATTTAAAAACCTTCTCTATAAAAATAACATCTACACTGACGTAAAAAATTAACAAATAGCTTGGTTTTGCCATATGAATCAACGATCAATATTTACGATTATAAATCAGCGCTCAAAAACTTCCAGCAACTTAACCACGGAAAAGGCGGGAATATTCAGAATTATGGCATTGATAGTTTATTTCTTTAATTTTCATTTGGTACAAAAAGATTTTGGCAATCCATTTGCCAACCAACCAACCAACACAGTTATTATATTGAAATATCAAAAAGTTTCGATTTAATAAATTGTTAAATCTTTTTTCCAACTTTGTTCAAAGTTAAACGTCAATTCAAAGTTACCCGTAATGACTGTAATAGAATCAGATTTTAAATTCGGTCTTTCACTATAACGTTAGTAGTAGTGAATGACGAAATTATTTATAGACTGCAAGGTTTTCTGTAACTGTTGAACTTGAATATAATATAGCCAAAATTGTGTCCTTCCTTTCAGTTTCGACAAGCGTTAATGGTTAGTAAATACGATTTTTATGCAGTGTTTATTGATGCCGTCAAAAGCGTCGGAGATACATCTGGCTGAGCGGAGAAATCTGAATGTTTATATTTTGGTTATTATACAACGTCAGTCACGCATAACTATTTCGCTCGCGTTTCGTCAGCGGATCACTGTTCAGTCGGGAATCGACATTCGCTGGGACTGACGAAAGAGTTAATATTAAACGAACATATGCGGTAGCCCTGTATCAAGGCGAGGACGAAAATACTCGTCTTGACCTACGTTGGCGCCTCAAAGCGTCGTGTGATATTTCGGAGACAAGAAACATGTTCTGCGACACAGCTGAGTGCCCTTAAGTCTTTGCCCATTCACGTTACAACTGCTATAAGAACAAGTGGCAATTACCTACGTCTTCTCTGTATAATCGGTTTCATATGCGAAAAGTTAAGTAATATTTCTAAAATTCGTGAGTGTTGTTTAAATACTTTCTCTGTATCTACAGCTACAAAAAGAATTCATTCTTAAAACATCTATACTTATTTTTATTCCCTACCTATTATATCTTAATTATTATAATAATAATTGCTTTATTGATTATAACTAAAATCTTATTGTTGATTCGGGTCAGTTTTACCAAACTTAGATGCATTTATTCCAAGGTTATACACATGTTACCATTATCAATATCATACATGTAAAAATATTATTTGTAAAGGAAATAAAAGGAAAGTAATCCTTACTTTCCTTTTATTCCTTTTATTTCCAAAAGAAGAAAATAAGTTAATCGTTTTATACATGTATTAAAATCCTTTATTTCTTCTATATAGACTTAACCCCAACTGCAATCAGCTGCCCCTATAATCATGGCCGGCATAGCTTGTAATTTTACTACCAACGGATAGCCAGAATTATAAAGCGAGCGTATCATTTTCCATTCAGCAAATGTTAAGCCAAATTCTTAATCCTAAACGGAACTAAACTATCAAACAAATCTACAATTAGCATATTTATTATACTACAAGGAGAATGTTAATAAACTATTCTTACACGAACTGTTCTTACACGAGCATGCTTTGTTCGCGCGTAAATAAAGTTGGATTGGGAACCTGTTGATGGCGAGGTCGCAGTAGATGGTGCTTGTAGCCGCTTTGTCACAAGTGCCCTTTGTGCTTGACTAGAGCACAAACTTTTCTTCAGCGTTTTCGTTCAAGTTAAGCAACTTTTAAACGTATGCTACTCGTATTTCCTACGTCCAGGTTTTAAAACAAGTAAGTCGACTAACATCTTACTTACCTGATGACTAAGTTCTTATGGTGGCAATGTTTTTCTTCAATTTGATATTTTACACAACCAGTATCTCTTTCTGTTTTATCAGATACCTACCTATGTCATTGTTTGAAAAGAGTCTCTCACAAGCAGAGAGGGAATTTCCTTATTGTCGAGCAGAGATTTAAAACATTGGCGAGTAGATATTTTCGTGTCATGTTACATCTTTTGTTTGCAGTACGTAATTGTAGGTGTACGTGAGGGTTGCTTGTTTCCTTTTCATATTTTTACTAGTGGTCCCATGGACTTACTCCTAAGTCTATGAGAGGTCCGGCCCAGCTTCGCCCGGGTGCAGACGTTGTCCTGTCTTAAAAGTATTGAAAGAGGATATGTTTTCTTATTATGAAATGAAATGAAATAAAAATATTTTATTTGCACAAATATGGGTGAAAAAGGTTTTACAAAATATTTAGAGCTCCATATTTACCCCTTAGGGTGTACAAATTTTATTATATTAAATAAAATAATTATTTTTTAAGTATCTTAAAGAGATTTTATGTTACTGTCAAAGAAAAATATAAAACAAATAATAACCTTTGACATGACATATGAACCAGTGGCGTAGCGTAGTGGGGGCAGCAGGGGCGGCCCGCTCCTGGCGGCACTTTTTAGGGGGCGGCAAAATTTAATAATAAATAATAAAAATATTTAGTAAATATTTGAACCATTTTATATTTTTATCGCAACAAGAGGTGTGTGATGCCATAGACATTGAAGTAGCAATAAAAGACTTTGCTCTTTAAAAAAGTAGACGTATACATTTTTATTTATTTATTTATTTAACATTCGTACCACCTTAAACTAAGGGCTACAGGGTTAAACTTAATGCCTAATGACATTCTCTGCCAGTCAACCCTGGGTAATGATGAGAGCTACGGGTACGGCTACGGATAAAAAAATGCTTTTATTTAAAGAGAAATTTAAAAAAATATTATAATTAAAAACAAGTAATGGAATGAATAAGATTTGTAAGAAAGTAATGAATAAGTATTTATTAATAATAGGTATATATATATATATAAATATACATATAAAATATATAAAAATATACATAAATACATAATAAACAGATAACATATAAAATAAATATAATTTTATAATAAATATATAAAATAATAATTTTAATTAAAGACTAAAGTTTTGTTTTTTTAAATTCTAACCAATGCTTATAAAGTTCTAACAAATACTTTTCAATAAAAATATAAAAATATTGTATCTTAAAATACCGTTTGAGTTCTAATCAAACATTGATTTGGGTTTTATATTCAGTACGATAATTATTTAATCTTGTCGATTGACAAGGTGTACCTAATCTTAAGTGTTAGGTACCTAAGTTATGCAATGTATCTAAGTGATTAAAGTATAAGAGTTCTTGTAATAATAAAAGTGAATTTATTTTACACTTTACACTTTGATATATTTTTATATATTTATAAATAATCTAACCTGTACAATGCAAAATAATGACGACTGTTATTGCTGAAAAGTCCATAATTAATGTAATAGGTCTTTACCTATGAAATTGCCGTTCTTCAGTACTGGTCATTTCATATAGAAAAAAAGTTTGGAATGGCTTTGTATTTGTATTCTAATTTCAAATTAATTTTGTTTTAAAAACATGACATTCTTTTTACAAACTCAGTCTTTAGTTTATTGATTAGCGTTGTATTTTCATTACATTTGAACATTTTTTGTCATAATGGATACTTTAAAAATTCGTGTAATTATGGAATATGAGTTCCGTCGTGGCAACCAAAAATGACTCCTAAAAGGGTGATGGTCACTGTTTGGTGGTCTAGTGCGGGTGTGATTCACGACAGCTTTTTACAAAACGGCATGAGCATTACTGCAGATGTGTACTGTGAAGAACTGGAGACAATGATGGAGATGTTTGCACATCGGCAACCAGCTTTGGTCAATCGGTTGTCCCCACTGCTCCTTCACGACAACGAGCGACCCCATACTGCACAACAGACAGTCTTCAAGCTGCAAGAGCTAGGGTTGGAAGCTCTCCCTCATTCGCCATACTCACCAAATCTTGCACCTACCGAAAGTTTTTCCAAAATTTAGACAACTTCTTAGTGGGTAAAAATTCAATTCCCGAGAGGCAGTACAAAATGCCTTTGAAGAGTTTGTTGCCTCCCGTCCAGCTGATTTTTACAAGAAGGGCATCAATAAATTGTCATTAATTGCCATTGCCAATACGTTGGCAAAGATGCGTCGATTGCATGGGTGATTACTTTGAATAACAGAAATAAAAAAGTTTTAAAAAATAAGTACTTTCACCTATACCATACAAAATCGGTGGATCCTGCATCAATCTTCACCACCACACTTCTATTGAAGTTAGCTTAAAGCTCCAGTATATCAGTGTACGTACACTTTATCTGCGGTCAGCATTACCTCTAAGTATCTCTAAGTATCTTTTAATCGAGGAAATGTCACTATTTATCAACCACAAACGTGTCATGTATGATAAACAATAAACAACCCATTGTTAATTTCCTTTGACCACGCGGGCGAAGCCTCGGGTAAAAGCTAGTACCTAAATAAGAGGGCGGCAAAAAAATTTTCCGCTTTGTAATAAAACCGTTGCTATGCCAAATTTAAAGGGGTCTTCATCGTGAAGCGGTGTAGGCGAGCTCGGTGCGGCGTAGTGCGTAGTGTGAGACCGCGGGAAGAGCCGGGAGCGTGCCAAGAACACTTGTCGCGCTAAATGCGGAGGGGCACGTCAGCGCATTGAGCTGTCACGTCGCGCGAATGTGCCGCATGCAGGAAACATGCAACGTGGCGCGGAAATTTTCTAATTGCTCTGTGTTTTAGTGTCTTGCTTGTTATATCTTTTGTTCGCAGCTAGTTGTAATGGCCTTACCATACATCAACAATGGCTTCATTGTTTGTTAGCAGCAGTTGAGCAGTCTGTTCATAAAGAGAATTTGGCTATTTTGTGAATCACAAACTTGTTTATGAAACAAGATTGTTTTTTATTGATGTCCTCATTCCATCCATAGTTGCAGGTACCGTTTTATAATCATTGCTACACCAATGATAAGGTAGAAAATAATATATTCTGAGTCTGCACCGTGCAGCGGTGTAGGCGAGCCGGGTGTGCACTACTCGAGACTAGTGCGAGAACGCGGAAAGAACCGGGCTCTTGTTAAAAACACTTGTCGCGCTAAATGCAGAGGGACAGGTCACCACCGAGCTATCATGTCGCGCGATTGTGCCGCATGCAGAAAACCGAGCGCGAGAATTATCTTATTGCTGCGCATTTTTGCTAAATTATATATTATTATCGTTTATTTGTTCCCAGTGTATTATTCTCTATGCTAAAGAGGAATTTATAAGCTGCACTAGAGTCTATTTAGAAAAAGAACAGGAATTTTACGTTTATAATTTGACGCTATTTGACATTTGTCAAGGTTTCGTCTTTTATTTTGTTTGGATTTTTATTTAGTTCACTTAATTGTATGTGTAACTAGACTATTTTGTATTGTCTTCATTCAACGTAGTTGCAGATACCGTTTTATAATCTTTGCTATACCAATAACTAATCACAATGGACTCTGAGCCTGCACTGTGCGGCGGAGTAGGTGAGCCCGGCATAGTGCGTAGTGCGAGAACGCGGGAAGAGCCAGGAGCGTGCCAAGAACACTTGTCGCGCTAAATGCGGAGGGACACGTCACCGCACTGAGCTGTCACGTCGCGCGAATGTGCCGCATGCAGTAAACATTCACCTAATTTTTAAATACCGCGTATTTCACTTGTTTCGTTCGCAGTTATTGGTGAAAGTGAAATTTATTTTTAGCTGCTTCAAAAAAGGAGTTTTCTTTGTTCTTTACGTAAAAAACTAAACTTTTAAGAGAAAAAATGCACATTTAGGAAACTCTTCAAATTCAAATTTACCTAATCTACAATTTTTTTCTATTCAATACAAAAATAATTCTCTCTTTTTATGTTTTAAATTATTTCTTTTATTAGTAATTTTATCAAACTACTTTAGCCCTTACAAAAAAATTGTGTATTTTTCTGGCATAAAACTTCGATGAGACGTCACAAATCATTTTCCTATACAAAAAGTACGAAAATGTCACGTTTTGAAAGCTTATCAAAAGTATCTCAATTGATTTGGTAGGTAATACAAGACCGGATTGAATTCCGAAGTGGTCCTAAAATCAAGCAATTTTTTTTGTAATACACAGGAACAATTTATATAAAAAGTAATTATAATATATTTTTAGACGAAGAAAAAAATTTGAAAACGACATAAAAGTATTCAGCAAGATTTTAACTGACAAACATTATATAAGATTTTAATATAAATATAAAACCGACTTCAAACGTTTGGCATATAATACTTTTTCTAATGGTAATGACTCTTAAAACTATCTTGGAGTCGGTGCCCATTCAGAACAAAGGGTACGCCATTAAGAGTCATAAAGAATCATAAAGAGTCATTACCATCAATGTGCAACCTATAAAAGTTAAAATTTTCCCTAGATTTCCTTGGCATCCAATCATCAGATTTGGACATAGAGACAATTGGCTATTTACTAGCGTAATAGAACCCAAAACAATGATTTTAAGAATTTTTGTCTGTTTGTCTGTTTGTCTGTTCGTTTGTCCGCGCTAATCTCAGGAACGGCTTAACGTAGAAGGGTATTGGTATTTTTCTGGATTAACATTTAGTGTTTCTTTTATTTAAATCGGTTCACAAATAAAAAAGTTACGTCCATTTCAAGAATTTATCGATCAGTGTTTGGAAGTATCGTTGTTGATTTATCGAAAACTTCAGTTAATGTATTGAAGTTTTATAATTTACAGTCCCTTAAATAATAACATGAAACTTATAAATGAAAAGAAGAAAGAAGAACATAAGATGAGCTGGCAATAATATGGTAAACTGTATGAAATAGGGTTCACGCTTTTTCGTATAGTTCCCACACGTCGACAATAAATAATTAATCAATATTTTAATCTATACATAAAGCTGAAGAGTTTTTTCGTTCGTTCATTTGTAACTTTGTTTGAACGCACTAATCTCAGGAACTACTGGTTCCATATGAAAAAATATTTTTTGTGTTGGATAGTCCATTTATCGGGGAAGGCTTTTTTTATAAATAAACCGAACAAAAAGGCAGACGGGCCGAGTGGTGTTAAGCGATCACCGTCGCCTATGGACACGGGCAACTCCAGGGGAGCCACCCGAGGGCTTTAGGCTATATAACATCATGCTCTGACTAATACCGAAGTCCACGCGGACGAAGTCGCGGGCGGCCACTAGTCGGTAAATATAAATACATACATTACCTCCTCCTTTTGGAAGTCGGTCGGAGGTTCTCTCACTCTAAGGGTACGAAAACAGGGGAAGACTGATTGTTCACTCACTAATAATGTAATGTATGAACACGCGTAACTTTGTACAGATTATTCCGATTTTGATGATTCTTTTTATGGTTGGAAAGGGTTCTTGAAGTTGGTCCCACAAAAATTTTGAATTTTATTGAGTTACGATTGTGTGTGTTCTATTCTCTTGTTGTCAGCCGTAAAATTTATAAAATATTTTTTTAACAATAAATTGAACCACCGATAAAACTGAAAAGCAAAAAATATCAAACTAATGTAATACTTGACACATGATACTTTTTCTTGATAGTGGTAATGATACTAAAAACTATTTTTAAGTCGGTGCCCATTGGTTCAGCACGAAAGGTCGTTTAAAGTTTTTTAATAATTAATAAAGAATTCGATAAAATTAGTTTTGGTAGAACCATAGTCAACAAGTGACACAAGTAAATAATATCGCCCATTAGCCATAAAAAAAAGCGAAGGCCACGAACTTAATATTAAATGCTAAAATCTAAAAACGTTTCAGAAGTAAAATACAAGAAAGCAGTAAGTTACGTCGAGGCTGTCAAGGTCGTCATATTCTTGCAGATTTTTTTGTACTCGGCGAATTCTAAAGATTTATTTTAGGTCTGTAACTTTTTTCAGAATTAGTAAAGTGTGCAGTTTACTCGATTTTTTCGAACAACTTATATCTTAATTGTTTCCTTTTATTAAATTCATGAATAAATTGTTGCCTTATATCCGAATATTTATATGAAATTGAAATAAAACGGGTTTAAAGTAGATATTTGTAATATTATTATGTACTACGATACGTATATGTAGTATGATATTTTTATTATGTACGTAGTTATTAGTATTATTAATCCTTTTTAACGTCAACGTCACCCAGGGGCGACTGGAAGGCAATGCCAATAGGCATTAAGTTTAACCTTTTGTCAATCTAATGAGGTTTTCACATAAATAAATAAATAAATGAAATAAATAAAATAATCGCTAACTAGCGGTGTGCCGTGTGGTCAGTGCTACTCCGAATTAATCGAAACTGCACATTACATGACATGCCGAAAGACTAAATAAAGGTATTCGCAAAAACATAGGCAGAACTTTCTGGTTGTTATTCTCAAAAGTTATGAGACAATCTGCCGTCGGCGCGCGACCTATTCAGCTATGCTCGTACAATTTCCCAGCTATGTTTATACGTCCACCATGAACAATTTTTCTAACATTTTTGTCTTTGTCCTCTATGTATGAGTACAGTACAGAATTTCACAATACGCAGTACAGTACAGTAATGGCATCGTATCTGTGTATATTACCAATGTTAAATGAACATTAAATTTGTATTCAGGTGTTGGTTGAAATCGGCCAATAATAATTAAAGTTACAGTCAAATAAGATGTCAATAATATTAATCAGAGTAAGTAAAGTTAGTCAGATTATCTCAGCAAATTGATGGCTACTTTAAAAGAACGTGTCTAATGGTGTTTAGAGGCAAACCGGAGAAACATGTTTTTTAATGTTACTTTCTTCGACAACTTGTACATCCTATGAATCAGTGTCTTGATTGATAAATGTAAGTATTTGTAACGTGTCGAAGTAAAATTTGCGCATAATTTATTTGATGTTGATGGCGCCATAAGGGGACAGATAAACAAGCCACAATTGCTGTCATTAGCTAGTCGGCCATTCACTTTAATTTCGCTTTGTGTAATGGAATCGAAAATTTATTCAGCGCCCTTATCGTTGGTTCAGTAATGAAATTATGTTACATCTAATTTACATTTCTTATATGAGGGGATAATTCAAACAAATGGATAAATTCTGTCACATTTTTATTAGATTGAAAACCTTTTTCATATGTAGTGTACTGCCCAATATTTTTTTTAATATGAGCTAAGTTTGAGCACATAAATCAATAAAAATATCATGCATGTCTGTTACCATGTCGTGATTGATTAACTGATTATACTGAAATGAAACATCACATAAAACCTTTTTACTATACACGCAATCTATAGAAATATTATAAATGCTGAAAGGATCGGGATAAAATTTGGCAGAAAGAAGACAGTCTAGAATAGCCAAAGGTTTCTTTTTATCCCGGTAAAATGTACTGTTCCCAGAGGATAGTTTAGAATAATCTTAAATAAACTTAATTTAATTTACTCAAGCGAAGCCGAGCCGACTCACTATTTTAAAATATAATTGTAATTTACTGCCATTTATTGATGACATTTAAAATATTATAATGTAATTGTGATTAGATTATGTATTGATTATTAAGAAAATGTTTAACGTGTTTCAAATTGAAATACTAAATTGTATTAATCACTAGCCTTCCGCCAGCGGCTTCGCCCGCGTGGACCTGTTTTATAGGTTCCCCTAGAATAAAAACCATCCTATGTCCTTTCCCATGGTCCACTCTATCTGTGTACCAAATATCATTAAAATTAGTTCAGTAGTTTAAGCGGGAAAGCGTAGCAGTCAGACAGACAGAGTTACTTTCGAATTTATATTATTAGTAGAGAAGTAGGGATTAATTGGAAAAATTAAAGTAAACTAACGTCTTGGGCTTACCTGTAATGTTAGTTTTAAGAATATGAATGAATGAACTACCTAAATAAAAGAATATAAAAACGCTATAATAAATTTTCTCGTGTATTTCTTCAACGAACCAGGTTATGTGTAGGTAACAAACAAGGTTTATTCATGCACACGTTACGTGATTGGGTTTCAATTACTGGAATCCCGGTAAGGGCTGTATGTGCTATATTAACTGAAACACCGCGCTACGAAAGGTTGAATAGCGTAGCACAGCTACGAGAAACAGTTAAGTTGGTCTTTCGTAGCATATGCTACTATCGAGCTACGAAAGCGCTCTCTGTCGTAGACAAACGTTTACATCCATTGTCGAGGCGATGCAAACAAAAGACATTCACGAATTTTATAAAAGATGCAAAATCTGTTTTGTACGGAGATTCCACGTAGTTTATGAAATATTCACTTTACTTCAATATTCAAATAGGAAAGTATTTGCTGGAACTTATTCAGGCAAAAACAAAATAATCATGCATACAAATTTGGCTTTTAGTCAATAAATTATACATAATAATAAAATGTTTTTACATAATAATAAAATATACATAATAATAAAATGTTTTTACCACGTTATCAGGTATTATGTCCAGATATTCAACGAAAAGTTTGGCTGAAATTATTATGTAAGAACAAAGAAACATCATTTCGTAAACTGTACTGACCCAGAAGTCCAGGTAGATTTTGGCACTTGGGTCTTGGCTTCAGATACCCTATTGTGTGCCAGCTCAAAATTTTTGCTTAATATTTTTCATTTCCAGAGATCTGGCCATCAATCAGGTTTTAAACTGTGAGAGATTGCTAGAGTAGATAATGCCGTCGATATTTTACAACACTGGCTTCAGTCCAGGTCACCTTTTTGGAAAAGTGTGCTGCTTTAAGTTTTATAATTTTAACTTGTAGTTTAAACTTTAGATATAACTAGTATGTATAATATATATAACACCTACTTGAAGACACGTATCAAAACTGACAGAGAAATTCTATATAATCATCATTATTTCAGTCTTCCATAGTCCACTGCTAAACGTAGACCTCCCCTAACGTTCGCCACTTTTTCCGGTCCTGCGCCTTCTAAATCTTATCTAATCTAATTTCTATATTATACTGATATGTATTAGTACTTCTTTTGGGTGAAGTGCTTGCATTGTAAGCACTCACAAAAGCTCAGTCATATGTTAGGCTTATTTCAATTATATCTATACTAATATAATAATATGTACAATGTACAATAGCTGAAGAATTTGTTTGTTTGAACGCGCTAATCTCAGGAACTACTATTTCGAATTAATTTTTTTTATCTTGTGTTGGATATTCCATTTATTAAAGAAAGCTTTAGGCTATATAACATTACGCTATGACCATTAGGAGCGAAGCAGCAGTGAAAAATTTTGCAAAAACGGGGAAAGTCTGAAGAGTTTGTTAGTTTGAACGCGCTAATCTCAGGAACTACTGATTCGAAATGAAATATTATTTTTGTGATGGATAGTCCATTTATCGGGAAAGGTTTTAAGCTATATAACATCATGCTATGACTAATACCAAAGTCCACGCGGACGAAGTCGCGGGCGGCCGCTAGTTAATAAAAATATTCTAACTTAACGTTTCGACGAGAATGAAGAAAATATATTTTACATTACCCAAATTCACAAAATTGTTTATTAATAGCTCTACTTTTAATGTGGCATGTTGCCAGAATGCTTAACGGCCTGCTTTATGATTATTACTAGTAGTACCAGTCTTGGGCAAAATTAACAGAGGTTTTCAACTTGATTTCGTGTTATAATATAATAAAAAATGGTATTAGTTTTGTTCTACAGGTATATGATGAGTGTATACTCATATTCGTGTTACTGGTACCTTCTTTTAGCGTCTTAAAAACTGTGGTTGTATTGATTGTAATAGGTATATAATTATTAATTAATTTATTTACAAATTTCTATTCCTATAACTATTTCAAAAATGAACCGAAAAATGCCGTATAATGTTCTTATAGTGTATCCGCCAAAACTACCGTATCTTCTGCATGTTGCAACCCTTTGCTTAAATTTAAAAAGTATAGTTAAATTAAGTACGAAAAATAACTTACGGTTCAATGAAAATTAAGAACTTTATTACAGACATACGGACAGACGACGAAGGCTTAGTAAGAGGATTTCATATCAGCCTACTAGATAAATTGGGTACAAAATCCTGAAAAGGGAATAAATGAATGAAATTAAAAACGAGCTGTTTTGGTTACTAATGAAGGCGGAAGCCAGATTGCCGCGATGCATAGTCAACGCGACTCACATAATTATGGTACATGCAATTAGTCGCAAGAACGCTGTGCCACCGTGCGTCATTGGTGCTCGAGTTTTGTATTGTTCTGATAATGACAACAGATCAAATATGTATTTGGTTAATTTTATATTTAAGCTATTATTGTGTATTTGTTAATAAAACTCCAGGATTCTTACGCTGGTATCCATTGAGATATTATGTACTAACGTACTGGTATCATTATAAAAACTGGCGTGTTCATTATTTGCACAATCTCTTTCATTTGGTTAGAATGGCAGCAAACTTAGCTACCTATTCATCGCTATCCAAACTTTAATAAAGTATGTAAACTTCAGTAGCAAGATTTGACCCATATATTCTACCCATATACGGTTTATTTACGGTCTTCGTAAATATGACCACGTTTCCGCTTATCGTACTAGGCTCAAGTGGCTCCCCATTCGCCTTCGCAGAAATGCTCATATACTTTCTGCTCTATACTGTATCCTGTTCAACTCATCTAGTCCGAATTATTTGAAAGAACGTTTTGAATTTTTAGGTTCATCATCTTCCCATAATCTGACTCTTCGTTCCGCGACCAACAGCATTCTTAGTATTCCTGCCCACTCCTCAGCGTACTATGGCAAATCCTTTACCGTGTACTCCGTCAAACTATGGAACTCCCTACCTGATTCCATCAGACGAGCTCAATCCTTGGGTCTATTTAAAAAGTTGGTTAAGGATCACTTTCTGTCTTTATAAGTTTCATCTCCCTCCTTTTTCCTCTCTTCTCTTGCATAGTCTCTCTCTCCCCACCTGTGCACTTATGTTTACTTCTCCTTTTCTTTTTCGCTGTCAGCTGTATCCTTGGTTGTGTCTGTTATTCTTTTTGCTGCTTCTTACTATTATTTGTGTCCTACTGTTGTTTTAAATATATATAGTAACATTGTTTGTTTAATGCACCCTACCCTCTAATTTCGAATTGTCTATTATATATTTCCTTCTGGGTTGTCTGGAAGAGATTGCTATTTGAAGCAATAAGACCGCCCTTTGCTTTCTTTTACATTGTATCCTCTAATGTATTGTTTGTATTGGTGCGCAATAAAGAGTTTGTATTGTATTGTATTGTATTCTAATGAATAAAAAAGGTATGTTAGGAAAAGTCTGAAAAACTGTTGCCTCAGTTAATTATAAGGCCATTTTTACCCATATATGTATAGTCGTTTCTATTTCATAACGAAAAACATTTGTAGAAGAAGGATGCAATTTCTACGAATCTTTCTAAAAACTAACCTTGTAAAATTATCGTACCGACATATAATAAGTTTGTGGCAAGTACTGAACGGACTTTATGAAACCCCTTTCGTTAAAGTTTAAATTACTTTGTTGATGATACTTTTAATCGCGGGTAAAACTGCGTATCACAGCTAGAAAAGCATAGCCTACAATACAACTCGGAGGTTAAAATAAAACCACACCCAAAGAGTACAACCTAATTTTTGTAGTGAAAACTTCTTTAGCGGCGTTGTGCACTTTTTTCGGGATGGGTAAAAAATGTTAAACTCGCGTCAGGACACGTGGCCTGATCGAAAATTTCGTAAGATAGTAGAGGAGACGTGGAAGATCGACCTTTTTTTAAATATAATTTATAAACATACATGCCTATGATAACTTGCCTATCGAAAAGTGTACATAGCTATTTTTAATATAATTAATTTTAATCAGTTTTCTTTCATCACCTCACTCTTGTATATAAATAAATATAATAATAATAATTTATATATAATAATATTTATATGTTTATAAAGTATATTTGATAAAAATATGTCTCATTCAGTTATTAGATCGGTGGAGGTCGATCTTCCACTTCTCTACTATCTTACGAATTTTCGATCAGGCCACGTGTCCTGACGCGAGTTTAACATTTTTTATCCATCCCAAAAAAAGTGCACAACGCCTCTAAAGAAGTTTTCACTTCAACAATAAATGAATATTTAATCGTTAGGTATTGACAACTAGGAGTAATAGAAAACATTTAAAATTATTTTGCGCCCGTAATATTCGCTCGGCTTCGTTAATAGTAAGAGTATATTTATTTATTTATTTATTTAGTACACAAACAAATTGTTTGAAATGACAATAGAAGAGATATATGTGAAGAGTACTCGACAGGGAACAGTAAAAAAATGTCCCAACAATAATATCCAAAATTTCCCTCTTGGGCTTCCCTACATGGATGTTGGACCCATCAGATTATTGAGTATCGGCGCCTACTCGCCTGGCCCGCTCAGCAATAGGGATCAATACGGAGGCTGTCTCCACGCCACCCTCAAGCCTACGAGTAGAGTCTATTTATGTTTTGCTGTTCGCTCTCCCTACCGTTCTTACAGTAATGCTATCTGCATAACAAAGAAGTCTTCGTGTAATAAGAACTCTTATGAACTGTTAGAAATAATACGAATTAAATAGTTATGTTTTCCATGATTTTGAATTTTCATTAGAAGGTACGAGTAGGAGGAGAATATTAACTGTCACTACGATATGTCTTAAAAACTGATAATAGTTATAACTTTATATTTAATATAAGTGTCTCTATTAAAACACCCCTGAAGAACTCATAAGCTTTGTTATGTAGGGTCAGGATATTGCGTTAATTTATTATTCAAGCCCTTAGTAAATTATAAACATTTCTAAATAAATTATTTAAAAAATTCGAAGCAAAAAAATAAAGTAGTAAGGCAACAGCGGGCGAACATCGAAAC
Source organism: Pyrgus malvae (assembly GCA_911387765.1). NCBI lineage: Eukaryota > Metazoa > Arthropoda > Insecta > Lepidoptera > Hesperiidae > Pyrgus > Pyrgus malvae. The sequence continues at coordinate 15,400,981 of OU426960.1, forward strand.
CAGATAATCTTGTAGAAAGGCCCACACTTCGTGACTGGATTGTGTTGGGGCGTTTCATGGAGATTGAACTTTCTGTAACCAAATAACTTTTGTTGCCCCTAGAGATTACGTCTCTTTCGATAAAGTAAGTTTTTATATCATGAAAATATACGCGAACAAAAGTTGACGACGTTAAGTCGATGACATAGCTAAAATAGTAATGTTATGTAAGAGGAATATGGAGCATGGCGGCGCGCCTGCCCCAGACCGAGTGGCGTCACGGTTTTCTACATGTATAAGTCTGCTATAGCGACGCATAATAAAATATCTCAATGGCCTATAAAATTGGGAATGCATATTTTATACAACATTTTGACTTAACTGGGTAATTCTAGAACTAAACTGGTTGGTAATCAAAATGAACATATTTCTGAAACGTAACTAAAAGATTTAAACTGTAAAAATTACTTAATTTTTTTTGTTAAGTACCTAAATGTTTACAAACTCTAGTGTGATGAATAAAAATGAAAAATAGAACCGTTATATTTTTATGTTTTTTTTATTATTAGGTCAAATATAGGTCACTGGGTCATAAATTTAGTGTGTTGTTAGATAGCCGATTTTATCAAGTATATTGGCACAAACAGGTAACTCTGGTAACTTAACCTAGTTATATTGATATGCCTCATATTGTAACAAAGTGTTTTGTCTTCGTCGTTGATTCTTACTTAAGTGCAGGCGTACTACTTAAGAGGTTTCCTTTGAATTTCACAAGTGCTAGTGAAGCGTGCTTATAGATGAAGATAAAAGAAGCATTCAGTTCAACAATTTCAAAAGAATATTTGTTTATACTTACTTTTAGCTATGTAAATTATGTGTGATTATAGTTTATAAGAAGACAGCGGGAAACCACTGGATTCTAAAGGAACAGGACCGAACGGAGTGGCGAAGATTTGGGTAGTCCAGCAGTGGACTTTTAAAGGTTTATGGACGGATGAATGTTATATAGATAGTTTATAAATATATTTGGAAGAATTTTAGTTTCCTATTTTGTGACAATATGTTGACATCTATGCATCATAATAAAATAGCGTGGCGATAAAATAAGGCAGGAATTTGAATGCACGGTGCGTCACGACTTCCGTGAGGGTTGGCTTTTCCACCCTATCTTTCATGCGCAAATACGACTAGTATATGTATATACTTTAATAAATTTTCGTTATCAACCTATACTAATATAATAAAGCGGAAAAGTTTGTTTGTTACGTTGTGGAACGGATCTGGAACTACACATAGGATGAGAAAAAATATGTTTTCATGTGGCATCCAAAGATTCCCTTAAATCTTTAAGTTTAAGGCGTTTTACCTTTAATTATAATGTTTTTTTAAAACTAAATCAGAAGAAAAAGCACATTTTGAAGTGCTGTATTCGGCATGCGCTGTCGTAATGGTTAGTGTAAGGTGTTAATAACTACGATGTGATACAAAAATATTTGCTGTGCGCATATCTACGAATATGACAACGGCACAAATCGGACGACAATGTGAATTTGTCCCTCAAACCAGGTTGACTAACGACCTGAAGAAGATGCCCATGGCCAGCTGTAGCTAAAAGCTGATGTATGGTTGGATGGATGGATGGATGATAAGTCATTTGACTTTGTCGTATTAGCAGATGTAGTTAAAAATACAAACAAAATTTCATGTTTTATTTCAAATAAAATTACAAGAAATCGCTTACAGGTTAGGAGTAAGTAATCTGGCAATAGTGAAATAGCTACAACACATAAACTGACACTATAAACTCTACTCAATCTACTCAGATATAACAATATTATTTTACTATAACTGGCATACCTATTGTTCAGCGGTAAATAAACAAGTAAACAAGTGGTTGAAGGACTGGATTCATTTCTTATTTACATTTCATTCGAGGCTTCATCGATCAGACAAAGCTTTCATTCATTGGCAGCAATCATTAGCAAGAATCATTAATTAAGCTACGTCAGCTGAGAGCTCACGGCCCACGCAAGGTGTTCTTAGCTTTCTTTCAAATGTCAAAATCATAATAAAATAAAGCAAAAGTAAAAGCAAATATACCGTTCTAGCAATGCAGCAACCTTGTATTTGTTTGGGACTTTTTAAAAGCAACTTAAAAAGTGGAAATGTTATAAATAGTAAGTACTAGCTGTGCCCCGCGGTTTCACCCGCGTTAGAAAGAGAAGTGAACCAAACTTTACAGGATTACTCGTTGGACCAATCTGAAGATTCTCCGAGAATTTCATTGAAATCGGTCCAGCCGTTTCGGAGTCTATAAGGAACATACATACACACTTTCTCTTTTATAGATATGATGATGATTATTACATCTTACTGTACTATCACATCTTACTGTGACGAAATATGTATATTATAATAATACTAGTATGTGACTATACTTGCCTATCCCAACAGTACATTTTCCGGAATAAAAACTATCTTATGTCTTTCAGTGTGAAAACGTAACACACACCCAGACAGAGTTACATTCACATTTACAATAGTAGAGTGGAAATATCTATGTTAAATAATAATATGTACCCAGTATAGTAAGCGTGCTGTCGACTTCGTTTTATAAGCTACGCACGTAGTTACAAACGTGGCTACGATCGTAGACCCTCTACGAGGATCGAATGCCATTGCAGTGCATTACATTTTACAAGCTTTTATTTTAATTGATCACGTAGCAGCAGCAATACAATTTTTGGGATACAATTCTTTTTATACTGCAAGAATAAAATAAAATAAATTTGGCATACCTTATTTATGCTACATTACTAGGCACATTTATAATCTCAATAGTTCGAAATACCGAAATAAATTTCGTACCACGTTAGGCACCTTATGATGTAGAAAGAACCAAATGAAAGGTAATGATTATTGTATTACACGAACTTTCCAGAATAATTATTCAACCCGTATTATGAATCGAAGAACTAATTGCATAATAAAAAAGCTTGGGGTTGTGCTGTAGTTTAAAAAGGCTGTTCACTTATCTGAAGTAATCGATTTAAGCAACTCAGAGACACAGACACATAAACATAAAATATGAGAGCAGACAGACGACCCGTGTGGCGTAGTGGTCTATCATGCCAGACTGCCGATCGGAGAGTCCCGGGTTCGATTCCCTGCGAAGCAGAAATTTGAATGATGAGTTTGGGTTTCTGTTGTCGGTCTGGATGTTTGTGTTTCTGTCTTTGTGTGTGTACATGGTGCCCACGACACAGGGTATATCTACCCTACTGTAGAGCTATGAGGCTGAAACGTCATTTAAACTGTAAGTGCAGCGAATGGTACTATAATTACATAGATTGGGTCGGAGCGATCCGATGAAAGCTGGAAAGTGCGGGTCGCCGGGCGGCTCGATCCCGTAATCGATTGCCCCCGCCCTCGCGTTCTCATGTTGTTGCTCAAACTCAAGCTATTGCTACCATGCCCTCTTATTTATTTTCGACTGGCCTCAATACTCAGCTACACTAAAATATATTTAGTTAATTACAGTAATTTCTTAGTCAAATAATTTTGATATCAATAATTTATTGTTACTATTTGATTGCTTTACCTCTTCATTCTAGAGTTAACTCGTTGAATAAAAATTTTCAATGTTTAGTTTAATGCTAGGTAGGTAATAAATATCAATATTATAAAAAGTGTTTGTTTCCTTTGTAAAGTGTTAGAGGATTAATCTGTACGCAGCGAATGTACTTACTGTAATGTAAATAAGTTTGGAGAGATCAAATGAACGCACTTACCAAAGCGCGAATCGAAGGTTGCATTTACTCGTAGTTGATTACCGTAATATTTCAGTCATTTTAATTATGATATCGTTAATTGCTATTGTTATTTGACCGCTTTACTTCCTTGTAGAGCTTATTTGTTCAACTATGTTTTAAATTAGATATAGTTAAAGGCTTGGTAATAAATTCAAAATTATAAAAAGTGTTTGTAAATATCTAGAGGATTTAAGTAATATAATGGAGTTAAGTTAGGAGAGATCTAATGAATGTTGCTAAGCGCAAAACTCAGGCCACCTAGATCACGTAAGCAATTGCCCCACTCCCGACTCGTGTTCTTGCTCAATTACATCCTATTGCCACCGTACCTACCCACTCATTTATTTTTATCTGTCACCGCCTGAAGTATTGTTACATCTAGTAAAGTTTATTTCTGTCGTTCTATTTTAATAACCAATCTATAACATTGCCGAAGCGGAGATTGATCATTTCAATCTCATCTAAGTTTTAGTTTCAGTTCATGTTTTTGTGTGTGTCAGTACCGATGATAGAGGGTATATATACCTACTGTGGAGCTTTGACTGTGAAACGTTATTTTCTATTTTACTTTGTTGTTTAGTAGGTGGTAGAACTTTCATGCTTTACCTGAGGAATCGCTGCACCCACAGAACATATTAAAAGAGGTAGAATGGAAAAACCGATGTCGCCGATTTACCACCACCTTTCATCTCTGCTACATCTGTACTTAAATAAATATGAAGCATACGCACATATTTGCAATTTCAAATTTAGCCAAACTTAGCGCCGCACAGTCACGCGATTTCAAATGAACGAATCACACCCAAACACTTGGCGCGTCTGTCCCGCCCACAACTCCATTACGCATATCGCAGCGCGATCGCGTGTTACTGTAGAGATATGAGCGTTGCTCATATCCTTGGCGCGTCTGCCCCGCCCACATTTCCATTCTTACCTCTTTTAATATGTTCTGTGGTTGCACCCACTTCTGCCGTGATACAATGTGCAGTTGCCGGCCAGACTTGCATGATGCTTGCACCAGCCTTGGAGTAGCTGCGCAACTACATACGATCTCAGGCAAGACTCAGGCAGGGCTGCGGCGACCACTTAACATTACATGGCCTGCATGGTCGCCTGCTACTCCATTCAATTAAAAAAAAATGTTCTGTTGTCATCTTAATGGCTGCAACCCTTTTTACGTCCTACTGCTGGGCATGAGTCTCTCACCCTATTATTGGGGAGGCCTGGAGCTTACTCCACCACGCTGCTCCAGTGCGGGTTGGTGGAGATTCGGAGTAGTGGCCAACTCGCTGTCGGATGTTTACAAACCTCTCATAAGGCCTCCGACAAGGTTTAACGACTGCTATCTATCTACAACAACCGGGACCGACAGCTTAAGGTGCCCTCCGAAGCACGGAAATACGCGTAATTTTTTTGCCACTAGCGGTCACTCATCTCACACCCGACCGCGCCCGTTTGGCTTAGTCGCATAAATCGCCTGCGTTCTACGCTAACCGCTGTGCCATGCGCGCTTTGTCACATCTTAATATCCTGACATAATTCTTAATATACTGGTTCTAGATAGACGTATTGCAAATGTAATTTTTTTTTCTTTTTTTAATGGTTTTCTTTGTATAATTTTCGAAAGTCTACATAAGTGCAGCGAATGTTACTATTATCAGATTGGGCCGCAGCAATCAGATGAAAGCTGGTAAGCGCCGGTCGCCGGGCTTGATCTCGTAATCGATTGACCCCGCTCCCACTCTCTCGTTTTCTTCCTTAAACATACATCCTACTGCTACCGTCCGTACCCTCTTATTTGTTTTCGGTTGTTCTCAGAACTAATTTAATCATGTCATAGGTAGGTAATTACTACCTAACTTATTCATTTTATTTTTGAAATTCTTATCGACAAGATTGCTTTATTCTTAAGATTGCTTATGTCCTAATGTAGTTCAGCTTTAAATTTCTTACATATTTTTGCAGTAAGTACATGTAAAATACATAAAAATAATATTTCAAATCATTAAAAAAAAACCGACTTCAAACGGGAAAAAATAAATTGTTAAGTAGAATACACTGGGTAGTTACTGTTGAAATATTTTAACTATTGTATTCCATTGCATTCAGATTCGTTACGTAAGCGATGACAAAATTAATTATAAAGTTTGGTAAATACTACTTTGCAACAATCCGCAATCAGAACGTATGATGGTGTATACCTTTTTCATGCAATAGCACCTGCCTCCCACATAAAATACATGCACATGCAACAATAAAAAATATATACCAACATACGAATCACCACAAACACGTGTTTCGCCCCAAAACAGAGCATAATCAAGATTATTGACTCTACAACGGATACTCGCAAAGTGATGCAATGGCCGATGCAGCCCTTTTATATACGTTTACACGTATGGTGTATACACCATCATACGTTCCTGATTGCGGATTTTAAACGTTATAACAACGGCCTGCACAAAATACCTTTTTTCCTGCATGCTGCAAAAACAATATTTTTCGTCAAATTCGTGTAAGTATTATAATAATAATAACCCCGCAGGGCGGCTTCTGGCGAGCTGTTGGTGAGTAACGACACCACGGACCCGATTGCTCCCGGGGAAGTCCCCCTGTTCCTCGTCTCCGGCAGGCGGAGTGATAACCCAGAGGAACAGATCCCCACCTCTGGCTTGCCTTAATTGGCCGTCCAGAGTGGAGCTGTTAGAGCTATATGCTCGGGGGTGGAAGTGTAACTAAGTAATTGGCGTAATAGCGAGGAAACCCGCTCCGGGTTGGATTTATCCCCCCGCGATGGTGAAATCGGTGCCGCTCCTCTCGACACCCCTAGCTGCTCACGCCAATGTTGCTTCCCAGGCATTTACGCCATTTTTGGGGGCCCATTTAGTGAGTGGCGAGTCACCACCTGCCTCACTTTAGATTATTTATTAGTCTGAACGGCAGGTATCCCATAGTTCTCCATAGCCCATCTACCAGTTCCTCGTTCGTTCATCCCCATAGACCCAATATTAGTCTCCCCTTTTGTAGCAATAGAACCTGTGCACCTGGCGGGCACTATCCTTGGGTCATATAACTTTATATGATACGGCCGAGGATGGTATCCGCCACGTGTTACCACATAACAACATTAAAGTGTCTCAAAGGGGCCTCTACGTGTTGGACCTATGTCCCCACGCAAGCCTTCCAAATGACCGGGTCAAATAACATCTTCGACCCGTGACCAATAAGGAGAGATACATAATAATAATAATAATAATAATCTTTATTTCAGATTCCGTTTCCATAAATATGTTAGTAGTTGATAATTTACCTTATAACTAATGTTAGTAAAATAACTGTGATTACATTTACATATTATATTTATAAAAAAATCCATTTGTCACATTAAATTATACAATGTCAGGAAAAAAAAAACTCAATCATAATCAAATAAATTAATAATAATAAAAATAAACATTCTATGTCAGACGGCCTGTGGCAACTCTAGCCCAAAAATGCTGCAAGGGACAATCCAGCCGAGACGCGATCATCTTCAGGATGCCGTTGGTGCTGTGCTGCAACCTGCAGAGCAATGACGCTATCCTTTTACGTCGTACGGCATAGAAATCATCAACTCGCGCATCCGCGAACATCCCCGATGCACTGCAGTGGCGCGGTAGACCCAACAGCACCCTAAACACGTTATTGTACTGGACTCGCAGGACATTGTAGGCACGCTGTGTGTAGCGAACCCACAGGCCGCTCGAGTAGAAGGATTGACAGTATGCACGAAACAGTGTGATTTTTACTTCTCTACTACATCGAACGAACCTGCGGGCCAGCATGTTACCTCTCACTGCCAATGCCCTGCGTTCCCGCTCCACGTCCAGATCATCCCTCAAGTCGGAAGATAACATATGGCCCAGATATTTGAACTCTTGAACCTGTTTCAGAACATGGCCTTCTAATACAACTGGCGGCACGAAAGCTGGTCTGTGTTTACCCGCTTTGAATACGAGTACTACGCTTTTACTAGAGTTGTATTTGAGACCATGCATCCTCGCATAGGTTTCGCACACATTTACAAGCATACACATTACATTTATAATTACATTTATAATCGCATTTACTCCTTTCGCCGTTTTCATGTTGTTATTAGATATTCGCTCGCGCGAGTTTGAATATAAAGGTTACGACCCATTTATTTGACCTCTTCTCTGTTGTGTAATAGGGCGCACAGTAAATTATTGGAACAATTATCCAACAACATACGTTCAAAATATCCATTTAATTCAGTTTATAAGCCATTGAAATTTACATTTTGCCATTTTCAGCCATAACCAAAACCGCGAATTGTTTAAAAGTTTATTTATAGGGCCAAAGCTATACCCGGAAAGTTATATCGGAAGATGCCTGACCAAAACTTCTAACCATTTTATAAATGTGGATTTTAAAACTACATTACATTCTTCTTGCTTATGGTGATGACTCTTAAAACTATTTTGGACCCACTTAACTTATAAACGTCAAAGAGATTTACCTTTTATAATCATGTTTATCTAATAGCCATCTTATAGCCTGAAATAATACTACTAGGTATCAGTCCACCTGAACGTATAAATTAATGAAAGAATTTGCTCTCAGCTCCTAACCGTTGAGGAGTTGTACCTTCAATCATTAGCTTAGCAACATCAGGTGATAATTACCGGACATAAATATTTGTATTATGTTATTTTTTAACATAATATATATTACGTAATACTAAAAGAAAGTGTGTGCCTATTAATTTTCAGTGTTTCCCTCGATTTTCCTACTATCACATCATCAGATTTTGTCATGGTGACAGTTGGACCACCTCAGGAATGTAAGATTTCGAACAAAAAACCATTTATTGAAAGAATTTGCTCTCAACTCCTAACCATAGTAGTACCTTCCATCATCAGCTCAGCAACATGATTATGATGATAATTATACACAAATGCCTGTTTTGCTTTAGAAAAAATATGAAAACCATTTGTTGTGCTATAAAATTTTAATGTTCCCTGCGATTTCTCTGGGATCCCCTCATCAGACTTTGACTTAGTGACAGTTGGACCACCTCAGGAATGTAACATTTCGAATAAAAAACTATTTTTTGAAAGAATTTACTCTCAATTCTACAATGTCGCAGTACCTTCCATCATCAGCTCAGCAACATGAGATGATGATTACTATGCACAAATATCTCTTATGCTTCAGAAAGTATAAGAAAATCAATGTGTGTGCCTAAAAAATTTGAGAGTTCTCCTCGATTTCCCTGGGATCCCATCATCAGATCCTGATTTAGTGACAGTGGGACCACCTCGGGAGTATAAGCATACGAACAAAAAAAGAATTTTGAAAATCGGTTCACAAATGGCGGAGTAATCGGTGAACATATATAAAAAAAAACACATACAGCCGAATACAGTACCTCCTCCTTTTGGAAGTCGGTTAAAATGGGGAGCAACGAATAAAAGCCAAATAACATAAACAAAACTGGCTGAATCGAAATGGTAAACAGAGCGTTCTGTTGATGACCTTATGATACTGATGATACTTTTTTTCCTTTTGAGACTTACATATTATTTTATTTCATGTAAGTGTTGAGGTTTAAAATCCTAAAAAAATTACGTTGACGAATATTGTTGCAGTTTGTAAGGCGAGCGGGCGATCTCAGATGGGGCGGCGGCGGGCGGCGCGATGAGCTAGCGGCATGGTCGGCGAGGGGGCGGGCCGCGGCGGCGCGCGCTGGCACGTGGGCGACTCGCCCCCGCGCGCGCACATGGGCTACGCGGCGCCCGCGCACGATGCGCCGCTGGCGGGCCTGGCGCCGGCGCCCGCGGCCGCGGTGCCCGTCGGGGCCGCCACAGCCGCCGCCGCCGCGCTGCAGAGGGCACACTCCAGGTAAAGCAACAACGTTAATTAAGGTTAATGACGAGAGTTGACTGCTAATACCAACTGTAGTAGCTTTCTGTCAAAAGTATATATAGTATGTAGTAATTATATTGCTGTGTTTATACGGATTCCAATGTAGTAACAGAGTTCTTTAACTAAATGCATGGGGAAATCGGTAAAACTGATTAAATAAGTTTCTATATTGAAAGAACTTCATTGATCAAAAATACCTGATTTATATATTTTTTATTGTGACTTAATTACAGTCATAGTATACCTAATAACGATATCGCTTTTTGATTTGGCAACAACTTTGCATACAATCCAAGAAGCTTTCGCGAATTTCGCTTATTAAAGAGTACGATGACTAGGTAATTACGATACTAGAAAGGACGTTAAATAGTATGTAAGAATAGTATATCATTTTTGGCTTCGTGGTACTTTAGTTATGATAACAGCTTATCTGTAATTTGCCCTAATGATTTAAATCTTCGCGTAGATTCGTCTACATCGTCGTATTTCTAGTATGAATAAATTAGGCATGGCGTTTTAGAATTCATCCGAAACTATACAATCGCCACGTAAATGTATTTGCATGTACAATATATTTGCGGCCCTGCTAAAATTATGTAGAATCAATTATATTCAAATAGCTGCGTAGGCTTCAATGCTACGTACTACGGCGTAGCACTGAAGTTCTACTCGTAGCACCTACGCTGCAAAGGGTACTCTCTAGGTACCCTTTGCAGTGTAGCTTTCTATTTAAGTCGCATTACTTGACGCTTTCTAAATATATATATATATGTATGTTCGTATTACGTATTAGTATTATTTCTATTATATTTATATATTTTATATATAATATTATATATAATAATGCTTATACACATATCTTTATATTTCTTTAGTTTTATTTTCATTGATAATTTCCCTATTATATTTTTTTTTGTTGTTTTTGTAAGTTATTATGCCGCCTACAACTGTCTCTGTTTCGCCCAAAGGTAGACTGGCAGAGAATGCTTTTAGCATTAAGTCCGCCTTTTATACCAATCTATGTGGTGTAATAAAGAATTAAATAAATAAATAAATAAATAGGTACGAATCGAACGAAAGCTAGTGCCATGTTGTGTTAATTAACTGTGCTGACATAGCTTCCAATATACTATATATTTTTTATTTTAATGGAGTAGCAGACGAGCATACAGGCCACGTGGTGTTAAGTAGTCGTTGCTGCAGCCCACAATCTTAAGCAAGCCTGAGCTTTGCCTGTGGTCGTTTACAGTAGCTTCGAAGGCTGAATGTCGCCTTACTCCGGCCGACAATTGCACCTTTCCATTGAAAAAAAATTGCTTCACGTCTAAAATATGTGCAGTTGTGGTACTTACCCAGTGGAACCATTCTATACCCAGTGGTCTTTGTCTAAACTATTAAATGACTTCTCCGCACAACTGTACATGTGCAGCCGTTTGTTGCACCAAACTTCAGAGAGACAAAAATCCGTTGTCAGTACCGTAAATTTTTACACTATAATTACATATCTAATAAATGACTTTGAGGTTAACTGTGTTAAGGATAAGGACTTTTAAATTTTTAGTTTGAAACGATGAAATTGCCATACTTTTATTGTCACGCCATCGTAGACCTTATATAATGACAAACCTTTTTAATTTGGCAAAAGCCTCGTACCGCTACTAGTACGATAACTAAGGAGTTAAGATACATAGTAAACATGTCGTATAGAACGTCGTTCCAACAAAATACATACATCTACGGCTTTATCCTAGCTATTAAAATTTTATCGTAACTTCTGACCTAAATCTTCGTAGTCCTAGTCTTCGTAGTCGTAGTCATACATCGGCATTGTGTTTTTAATTTCATTCGCAACTATACAATAACCAAGTAAATGTATTGCGGTCCTGATCAGATTATATTATTATACTCGTAGTGTAGTTTCAGTAATATTAAAATGGCTGTGTTGTAGGCTTCAATGCTACGCCGTAGCACGCCGTAGTATGGCGTAGCAATGATTTCTGGCAGAACAACATTTTTTAAATTTTGGCCGAGCTGACGTGCAAATGATTACCGAATGGTTATAGTATAATATACTTTATATTTATAAGAAGGTTCAATATATTTTGTTACGAACTACTTAAATATTCGCGTCGTTGTCGTTGCTATGCCGTTGTAGTGCCGGAACTGCTATACGTACACAACGCATGATATTCGTAATTTACTCGTAAATCGGTAATATTTAGTCAGTAAAATACAAGATAATATTTCTTCAATATATGTACTTCAGTCAGGCTACCTACACTTAACCTTTATGATTGAAAAGGTTAAAATATGGTACTAAATGCTAAAAGGAAAACGTACGTAAATATAGCCGCTTACATGTACAATTTACACATCCAAGAAGAAGTGTGTCTTAATGCTAACCTACTAAATCATTTAAGTTATAGGTTTTTTTTAAATGGAACTGTTAGCTACATGCAATTATTGCCTTTATGTATACGTATCATTAAATATGTATCATTATATAAAATCCAGTTAAATTTTCGAGAATTGCAGATTGTTATAAAGTCGTAATCGTAAAAATTTCGACTTTGGTTCACATTTTCGAGTATAAATTGTTTATTTGCGTATTTATTACTTATAAAGTTAGGTAACCACTACTTTGCAACAATCCGCAATGTGATATGATATGATGGTGTATTTTTTTTCATGCAATAGCACCTTCCTTCCTATGACATAGGATACCTGCATATGCAACAATAAAAAATATACATACCACCATATATCGTATATACCGTAACATAGTACGTACCACCACCAACACGTGTTTCGCCCCAAAACAGAGCATCATCAGGGTTAGTGACTCTACGACGGTTACTCGCAAAGTGAGGCAATGACCTAGGCAGCCCTCTTATATACGTTTACAATACGTATTTATTACTTGTTTGTTGATGAACGATAATATCATGAAGTTTATCATTACTATGAATGTTGATGTTGATGAATAATTACTAATACACTTGGATGGATATGATATATAATAATATACTTACCTTACAAATTCCAGATCAATGTCCTCGCTACCACCGGAGCCGTTTATGATGCTCCGCGCGAAAGCCCTGAGCAAACGCGTGATCATCAACGTCGGCGGCGTGCGGCACGAAGTTCTGTGGCGGACGCTCGAGCGCTTGCCCCACACGCGCCTGGGCCGCTTGCGCGACTGCAACACGCACGAGGCCATCACCGAGCTCTGTGACGATTACTCGCTACAAGACAACGAGTACTTCTTCGATAGGTAAGTAATTGATATAAGAAGCCCTCGCCTTACTCCGAACGTCACCGAGCTTAATGTGGATAAGATTAAAATAAGTTCACACAATAATAAATTGTTACAAAATACAAACAATAATTTTGAGTGCAATGCAAAGTGCTGTACCTAATACTACAATGTCTACTCGTGAGGTGATGTAAACTCACTGATGCTTTAGACACTTCTAAGATCGAATTAAAATAAGAAGACCTGGCGACTAAAAGATATTTATGTAGAATAATTTATATATTTCAGGCATCCGAAGAGTTTCAGTTCCATCCTTAATTTCTATCGGACCGGCAAGTTACATTTAGTGGACGAGATGTGTGTGTTGGCCTTTAGCGATGATCTCGAATACTGGGGAGTGGACGAGTTATACTTAGAATCCTGTTGTCAACACAAATATCATCAACGGAAGGAACACGTCCATGAAGAAATGAGGAAGGAAGCAGAGAGTTTGCGTCAGCGAGAAGAGGAGGAGTTCGGTCAGGGCACTTGCGCTCAGTACCAGAAATGGCTCTGGGACTTACTCGAGAAACCTACCACAAGTATAGGAGCCAGGGTAACGTATATTATGATCCTGAAAAACAAACACTATATCTATGTTAAAATTAACGTCATTATATTAGCACAAGCTGCCAAGGAAAACTTTAACTTAAGTTTAATCTGGAGGTACTGATAAAAGTTTAAAACTCAATTTGTAGGATAAGTTTACCACTTAAGTAGATAACGCTTTTGTCTATTGTGACCCACTGTTTAATTAACACTACGAAGTTATACGCACACTGCTGTTTACCTAGATAGAAATATTGTTTATACATAAGTACTCACACTTCTTTGAAATATCTGTACACATCCACTTACGTTAACAAAACCTAACTTTTGTAACTTTATTTATAAAACAATGTCAAACACGCTGTTCACTTATAACTTTCATCTTTCTACCGTTTTAAATTTACCAAAAATAACAAAAATTTAACAATATGTGCACATTGTATTTTTTTACATATTTTTTCTTATTCATATTTTCTAAGACACTGTACACATCCACTTACGTTAACAAAACCTAACTTTTGTAACTTTATTTATAAAACAATGTCAAACACGCTGTTCACTTATAACTTTCATCTTTCTACCGTTTTAAATTTACCAAAAATAACAAAAATTTAACAATATGTGCACATTGTATTTTTTTACATATTTTTTCTTATTAGCTTTAAACAAGGAAAATCTCAAACATTAACTTTCAATAATTTACATGAATTTAAATCTAATGCTACGAATATGTCTGTGATATTGAAATTTTGCAAAAATATAAAATAGTTACATCGTGAATATAAGAAAGTTAATACAGATTTTACTTGTAAAACAATGCCCTTTGTTATAATAAGCCTGTTTATTCTTAAGAATGCATTGAAAACAAGTTTCTTGTAAACAAAAATGGATTATGTAGTGTTGTGTTCGTGGTGCATGAATAACATCTATCTGTCGCTGCCCTCCCGCTCCGTAGATGTCTGTTTGTTGGAATGTGGTGTTGTGTTCCGGTGTTGTACTCACTGTCACGTTGGCGCTTTTGTCGATATTGTACGTAGAATGTCTTGTAAAAACCTTATTTTAAAAATATGCGGCGATTTTTACGTATGTAAGTATCATTTATATGAACTCCTTTTTTATTTATTTATTAATGTTCTCAGGTCATTACAGTGGTTTCTATTATCGTTTTAATTGCAAAGTTTCGCTTGTTATAATATAAGTTTGTACCTACGATGCCCAAAGTAAAAGTATATTCGACGTGTATCATCGTATCTATGGTTTTTATATCTATACCTATTTGTGAAATGATTTTGTCGTCTTACATACCTAATTAAATGGTTGATAAATCTAAAATATAATAATAATATAACGTATTTTTTGCCTCTTATAATTTCTTTTTACTTTTGCGCCTTTGAAGATAATTAAGATCTACGATTTATATTAATTTAATTAATTTCCATGATTTCTAAAAAATTGTATCTAGTAATGGACATCTGGGATCCATATCCATAGTCGTATATGTATATAAATTAATTTAAAATGTCTATCTCATCAGTATAATATAATAAACTTACTTGTGTAGTTTTATAAAAGATCGATACAGCATAGAAAGCATGCTGTTTTATCTCCACATTAGATATACGAATGTTCTTTAAGCATTTAAATGGAACTCATCAAAATTAACTTGATTCCTATTAACGCAATAACTACTTATTTATAAGAACCTAACTGTTGAAATGATTATTACCAGCCCTTATAATCATCGCGTGATCTAGGATATCCCAAATTACTGGTATAAAATATACCTGCAAACGAAGTTTCTTTCTCTCATTTAGTTGCAATTTATAAAAATATATTTTTTAAAGTTTTTTTTTGCAAGATTCTGTAAAAATGTAACGTAGAAATAGTGGCTTTGAAGCAGATAGTATTATTACCTAATATTATGAGATAACTAATTCCATTATTTTTAGTTTACTATGGTCTTTTCGGTCTTTTAAATGTTAATTTTCCAAAAGAACCAGAAAATCTGTTTCAAGGCACCTGAACAAAAAATTAAACCAATGAGCTTTTATTTTCATTAACGTGTTCATCGCAAGTGTCTGCGCACGCGGCACACGGTCTCTCAATATAATTTTCGTTACAATAATTTTGAATGTTCACAGCCGCGTCGATCGTTCTCCGACTGCTCACTTTATATAAAACAAAGCTTAATTGTTGTCGCAATATTGTAAAATGGGATGGGCTTACGCGATGTGACCAGCCGCCGCCCGGCGGCGCTCCGGGGCCCGCGTGCAGGGTGGCACGGGACGGCTGCGGCGCCCTGCGGACCGCCGGCCGCCGTCCGCAGTGCGCGCTCCGCGCCCGCGCCGCCTTCCACCACGGCTGAGCGCCGCTCCGCCGGCGTCCCCCACCCTTCCTCACCCTCCCCGACCTCCCCTCGACGAGTCCGCCGACCTTTCCGTCTCCTCCAACCCACCAGCGCTTCCGCTTCGTGGTACTGATCCGACTAACAGAGCGACGCGGGCGATGGACGAACGAGCGTCTAGGAATCGCCTTGACGGTCGACCGTTCGAACGCGCGTCCGTCCACCCACTGTCATTTATACGATATTTACTTATCCACACCTCGACTACACAACACTACTGACATTATTATACTACCTACACGAATAGATGTTATTTTTACACCAAAATTTATGCAGTAATCTTAAGATGAACTATTACGATAAGAAATTGGCTTTTAGTCTTGTAAATACATACTTATACATACTTACGAACATATAACTTGCGACTTATAAATGTAGCTTTTATATGTACAAATGTGTAGGAATAGCTCTGTATAAACACTGGCATACTTACTACACGATTCACTGATGGTTATATTACGAACCGTATAGGTCATAAGTTTAATACAATTCGTTTTTACCAATGTCGTGTGACAGCGCGATGGTGGAGACGGGCGCCGCTCATTCGGTCCGTGCTTGCAGGTGATCGCGGTGGTATCGATCCTCTTCATCGTGCTGTCCACGATAGGGCTCACTCTCAACACAATACCCCAGATGCAAGTGTACGACGAGAAGGGCACGCCCATGGACAATCCTCAGCTGGCCATGATTGAGGCCGTGTGCATCACGTGGTTCACGCTCGAGTACGTCCTGCGGTTCAGTGCATCACCGGACAAGTGGAAGTTCTTCAAAGGTGGACTCAACGTCATAGATTTACTGGCTATATTGCCCTATTTCGTATCACTATTCCTACTCGAAACGAATAAAAACGCGACTGATCAATTTCAAGATGTGCGTCGAGTTGTACAAATATTTCGTATAATGCGAATATTGCGCATTCTAAAACTCGCTCGACACTCGACCGGGCTGCAGTCACTCGGCTTCACGCTCAGAAATTCATATAAAGAGCTGGGACTGCTCATGTTGTTCCTCGCGATGGGGGTGCTCATATTCTCGTCGCTGGCATACTTCGCCGAAAAGGAAGAGCCGGGGACTAAATTCATTTCCATCCCGGAAACGTTTTGGTGGGCCGGCATCACCATGACCACAGTCGGATACGGTGACATTTACCCCACGACCCCGTTGGGCAAGGTCATCGGCTCAGTTTGCTGTATTTGCGGCGTGTTGGTAATTGCGTTACCCATCCCCATTATCGTCAACAATTTCGCCGAGTTTTACAAGAACCAGATGCGGCGAGAGAAGGCGCTCAAGCGACGAGAGGCGCTCGAGCGCGCCAAGCGTGAGGGATCCATCGTATCTTTCCACCACATTAACTTACGCGACGCGTTCGCCAAGAGCATGGACCTCATCGACGTGATCGTCGACACAGGTCAGTAACGTGTAGTCCATTTCCCGCTGTCGCTTTTCCATGTCATGTGACCTTCGCTCGTTAATGTGTAATATACCTAACTGGTGTTCACTATGCAAGCATGCTTTTCGTAATCTGTGCCTCATTTCGTATTGAGTAATCGAATGCAACGTATGTCGTTTGTATCTAAATGTGTGCACGTCGCATAGATTAGCTCTCCGGACTCGCAGGCATATCGAAAATCAAACAGTTCACGTTACATCGCAGCTACAGCTATAATCACCGGTTTCTACCAAAGAGGTACACTCAGAGTGTTTTATTCCTTGTCTTCAGGTGACAAGTGCGTCCTCATTGAGGCGAGAGACGACGCCAGATGAACTACTTACTACTATCGCACAGTCGTCACTCTCGACCCCTTATTATTATATTCGTAGCTCGGGGTCGAGTTCGCGTCGCGCGTAGTTGCGATGTGCGACGAAGATAATTATATAAGGTCGATTAAACTGTCAGCGTAAGCCTAACGCTTCCTAGAACTAACATTCATTTCTTCTGTGGACTGTCCGTTGTGTGTGCATCCGGAGGAAGCTGGATTTCTTACTGTTCGCGTGGAATGTGTGTTGTGTAGTTCACGTCGCTATTTATTGCTATATGTTACGTTGTTTTTGTAACCCGTCTGCCTCAAAATGTATAAATCTAGTAAATTAAATAAATGCTTATCGGGAATTGGCGGGAGAAGAAGTAGAAAACGTTGCTACTTAAGCTGGTGTGTCTCCAGGACACAACTTGTCGCAGGCGGATGCAACTAGCTTGGAAGGCGAAGCGCCCGCGATCACCGGTTGCTACAAGCAGTACGAACACGCCATCGGCAATAAGATCCCCCAAGGTGCCGATATTACTCAGGTAAGTTTTTAGCATAGCTGAAGGTGCGTCCACTAAAAACCAAAACCAATGCTTTTGTCAATATAACACAATATTTAATAATTTTGTTACCCCACTCCGTGCCTAAATGCAAGTTTTGTGAGCTTTTTCTGTAGATAAAGTTATTTCGTTTCACTTACAACTTATATTATTCATTATGACGCACCCATTGTTTAAACTGTTATTTTATTGACTTTGCTGTTAACACTCAAGATCGTAGTTTCAGAACAGTCCTAAGAAAGAGCGCCGCTTCTCAGCCGAAGGCATAGGCACGCCGGAAACGCGCTTGCTTATAAACCCTGAGCCATCCCCAGTAAGGACTCCTTTATTTGGACTTTACGTAGCTTCTGCTTGCATACGTAATTAATTGCAATAACGATTCGTGTGATTATGTTTAATTCATTGATCAAGACAAACTGCAGCAAAATAACCTGTAAATCGAGCGTGGAATTTTCTGGACAATTCGTGTAATGAGTGTAATATTATAACTTTTACATAAATATGTATCTACCGAACACTTAGATACCTACCGAAATTACACCATATGAGTGAATTCTACATAAGTAAAGTAACTAAAGATTAACAGCTTAATTAGATGAATTTACGTATAATTACTACTTGCTCTACGGTTAAGTAAAAAACCATCCTTTTTGGAAACTATTTGCGAAAATATATGCCTTGATAATGTATGTTCTCGATGGTACAGGAACAAACATTAGATATGTACCATAGTTCACAAAATATAGAGTTTTTTTACGAGTATAAATAGATTTTACAGAATATTTTGAGTTTTTAGGTTTATCTATATCTGAAGAACAAAACTAAAAATTAAAAACTAAAGCTTCGCCTATGATACATACAAACGTATGACCGAAGGGGGGACACTAAGAAATTTGGGAGGAAGAGGTGTTCCAAATTAGCTTCTTTCGCCTTCTATCAACACATGACTGATGGATTTTGGGGGGGGGGGGGTCATGTCCTCTGTGACCCTCCCTGGGACCACGCCTGCCACCAACTCGCATTGGAGCAGCGTGGTTGAGTAAGCTCCAGGCCTCCCCAATAATGGGGAGAGACCCGTGCCCAGCAGTGGGACGCAAAAAGGGTTGCAGCCACATACAAACGAACGAAGTTTGTGAGCGAGAAAAATTAATAGGTACCTACTTATTGATCATTCTGGAATCTAATACCTTTAAACGAACAATTCTTGGTTTTTATCTCGGAAACGGCTCGATTTTCAGAGATAATCAATTTAAATATAAACTGAGAAATATGACTCTTACTGACAATACATCTATTGAAGAATATTAATAATATTGTAGCGTAGAACGCTATCAAACGTCATCCGCCATTCAAACAAATGACAATGTCGATTTAAAAGAGCTCTATAAAAATTTCTTCGATGATATTAAAGTTTCCTTGTACGAAATATAGCCTACGGTAACGTAGGCTGACTGCGGAGCTAGAGACTCGGGTTCAAACCTCAAGCAAGCATGTCAGGTTTTTTTGTGATACTACTTATTTTTTTTAATTGGGAGCTATTTCAGATGGCGTTGTTAAATAATACTAAGCCAGTGAGTGTTTTGTTTAAAATTAAACCAAGAAAATCAATTGCTTTTATCCGAGCATCGCACGGTTCACTGGTCTTAAGCCTGAATCAAATTACACGACTCTTAAGTTTGTAATAAATGAAGTCTACACTACAGAAAGTAAATAACTCAAAATCGTAAATAACTCAAAACTCGTAGTATGTAACGTTGGCTTTTGATCTAAACAAAATGTCATCGATTATTACAGGCAAATCAAATTAGCATGTAATGAAATCGGAAGTTCTACGAAATTTCACGCTAGCGTTCTTTAGTGAACTCTGTAAACCTATATTTTGTAATATACTAAACCTAATAAAAACATGACCATGATTTATATGTACTTTTAGAGGAGTATTACTATAAATTCATAATGTTACATAAGGGAAAACCCTTTCTTTTAAATTGTTAACAATCTATCTCTAATTATTAACAGGTAACATTATCATGTACGCTGTTGCAGAAAATTAGATATAGGCATTTAGATACTGCTCCTACTGAATAATTTTCTTTTTTCCTAAAATAGGAATCTAGAATAACGACTAATATTTCTCTTTCTAGGAAAAGAAGATGGCTGACAAACAGCTTGACTTGGATCAGCTGCCTTCTGAGTTTGAATGTTGTTTTTGCACGTTTAAGGTACTAAGCACTAACATACGGCCAACTCGAATGTTACCTAAACATGTTAATTATAAATACCTACTGACTATACACTATTTAATCCATTCGATTATTTTTACTAACATTTAGCGTAAATATGTAAGTATCGTACATTTTTATGACAAGTTATTTTTAATTTTACTCTATACTTTGAAACTGTAGTTTGTTTATATAAGTAAAAGCACTTTAGATAGTTCCTATGTAAAATATTATAAATAAATATCTACATACAATAGGCTATTTCTCACAAAATCGCACTTATATTCACGTGTCAATTTTATTTTTGTTAGAATGGATGTTATGTTTGACAATGTGGTAAGTCGAAATGAACAATTAAATTTTGAAACTTTAATTTCTTTAAAATATCGATATAAACCCATTAAAACGGTCGCCTTAGGTCAGGGAAACATTTTACACTATTTTTGTCATATTAAAACTTTAACGTACCAGGAAATGCATTAAAGTTATTTATTGCTAGCGAGCTCTTTATCTTTCTGAAACTATTATAGGGAAAACAAAAATGAGCGATGTATTCTCATGAAAGAATTGTTTTCGGTATAGGGTTACAAGGAGTTCATAGACGCTGAACAGCTAATGCCGATGCCAACGTCGGACCTGCGTCAACCCGTATGCGTTGAGCTGGCGTGCCTGCAGCGTCACCCCGCGCCGCGCGCCCTTCCCGAGGCAACCCCCAACAGCCTGGACAGCCCTGGTAAGAACCCTTTTCTACACTCAATTATGTAATTCAAATACAAACAATAATTTTTCGTACGCCTCTGCGCTGTACGAGCGAGTAAGTCCAATAAATTGAGATATTGTTTTTGTCATAATCTAAAAGTCTGTGAACAGGGGTGCAATTATAAATTTACTACTCTTTAATTAAATTTAAAGAAAAACTCTATACATGAGTATATATGTACTCTATACATGAGTATGTATATACGTATGATTTGCAATAATCTCTACAGTGCATAATATAGAAAGTAAATGGGAAATGGAATCGAAGTGTCTTGCATATTTGAAATATTTGTAAAGTGATAAGCACCGCAACATATTTTAGCTCTACTATGCAAACTAAATAATGTGTAGGCACGTTGTTGTAGTAAACACAATCAACCAAGGGTTTTTATTGGGTCCTCGAGGTGTGTGAACACGGTTTATTAAGGTTAAGAAAATGTTGAAAAATATACATATTTCGATGGACTATAGAGCCTAGGTCTACCAACCCTACACCAGCGCCCATATCCGTGAATTTAAATGCGACAGCCCTTATTTGATTTTTCAAACTTCTACTTTAGTATTGATGAAAGAGCAGGTTAGTTTATTTTTGTAAAATATTGATAAGTATAATAATATGCAATGATGTGTAGTCGATGTCATCCACATTCCACAGCACAATCGCACATTCCAGCACTCACCCGAACTCATCCCGTGTGCGCGGCACACATCACTGTTTAACCTTGACGTGCGCAGCTCCAAGTGCGTATTATGTCTTACGTTGCAGATACATTTGCATCATGCCTTACGCACCCTTTTCCTTCAGAGGGCGACATCGCATGCGAGAACGACTCGTCAAACTTGTATGTGAATCCCCTGGACGGTAGCGGCAGTGCCGGCGCCGGTGGAGGTGAGGGCGGGGTATCGACGGAGTTTAACGGTGTGCGCAAGAGCGCTTCGGGGGACGTGTTGTGTGCGAAAGGTTCGCAGGGCGAAGGGTCTCCGCGTGGCTCGCGAGGCAGCCTGGGCGAGGGCGAGGCGGGCGCGGGAGACACAGACGCGGCCCGCGTGGCCGGCCCGCTCCCGGCCGACGACGCGCCGCCGGCCGCCGGACTATCCCCTGACGATACCAAGCCCAAACACAGAAAAGCCCGCTTCCAGCAGGTCAGTTCGCGCCGCCTCCGCCGTGACTCACATCTCGGTTGCACGGCAGCGCTCAGCGTCGCACTCTGTGATGTAGACAATTACATTCTTGTAAAAGTAGAACTAACATGGCGCGTAACTGGTATCTCGTCCCGTTTGTTAATGCTCGTCATTTGTTTTTTGCACGGTGTAGTGTGAAGTGGTAGATCCCTGGGAAGTGCATGCTGTTACACGTTTATATTGCTAGGTGTGTTATAGCGTAGGATGTAGTTATGCATTGGAAGATCTGTTTGATACGATAACTGTAATATCACTTGCAGGAGTGGCAGGAGGAAGAGAAGAGGCCGCCGAGAGGTATTGCAACGAGAATCATTAACCATCACATCCTCTTCGGTTTGTATAGAATGCTTAAAATTGTTATTATTCAGTATGAGGTACCTATAGTTGGAGTTTGTAACGCAATGTTGTTTCGCGATTTTTAGGCAAAAATGGCAATAAGCGAAGTGGAAGTGGATGGACATTGGAGGGTGACTCCAGATCTCGTTCTATTCTTAAAAATAAGGAATCACGAGGCACCGACAGCGAACTGTTGCTACAAGAGACCACTTCGCTGGGTGCCAATGTAAGTATTACTTATCTTAAAACATGAAAATTTAATCTTATATATAAAATTCTCGTGTCACAATAATGTTCGTTCCCGTACTCCTCCGAAACGGCTTGACCAATTCTCATGAAATTTTGTGAGCATATTGAGTAGGTCTGAGAATCGGCCAACATCTATTTTTCATCCCCCTTAGTGATAAGGGTTGTCCACCCTTAACATTTTAACGCGGTACGGAGTTCGCGGGATCAGCTAGTTACTTCTAAAGTACTGTCTACCTTTTTTTTTTGTTAACGGGGGGGAAACCTTGAAAAGGTACCCAGTACGCTGTGAGGGATACTGGGTAGTTGTGAAGAGCCCCGGGATCTCCAAAGGAACGCACCAGTGAAAGTACTGTCTACCTTACAGTACCTTAAATAGAGGTACCTAAATACTCTATTTACCTTACTTACCTGCTACTTTCAGCATCGGCGATCGACAATTTAGTAGCTTTTTAGAAGTGACCGAACGCTGCAACGTGCTCAAATGAAATCGTTATTAATTAAGTTTTTAACAAAAGAATAAAACCGACTTCAAACGGTAAAAAATAATATTGTTCACTTCTTCTTGCTTATGGTAATGATTCTGAAAACAATTTTGGTCTCGGTGCCCATTTAAAACGACTGCAACCACATTTTTGCAAATAAACTCTATTCTGTTCTATTCAGGTTCCCCCTAGAAATTAAGAGAGATTAAATTTGTGTATGTATTTTATATTGAGCTTAGGTAACACTGGCCTTGTCAACATGCATTTGTGGATTTTCTTTCAATATTATAAATGCGATAATGTGTACGTTTGTCTCTGTCCGTCTGTATATTCCGCTTTCGTGAAAACGACTAAACTGATTTTAATGTAGAATGGAAATCGCTTGAGACCTTGGGTAGGCATGGGCTACTGTTTACAGAAGCGGGAACAGTCTCATTCCTATGGGTTTAATTTAATAGTTTTACACCCTGGAAAGAATTATAATTGTAATGGAGGTAAATCGGGTCCATGCAAGAGACTTAACCTGCTTTACTGCGGAATTATGTAAATCTCGTTCCCAAGGGATGTTTCCCTTTCGGAAATCTCTTAATAAATAGATCTTTCCTGTGTACTAAATTTCCAAGAACTCTCTTGTGTCTTCCTATTTCATGGTAATTATCCTTTTTAACGCGAGAATGTAAAAAATAGCAACGAGCATATATATTCATTTGAACCCTAAGGCTAGAGAGTCCTCAGTCTTAACCACTTTTTCTGCTGCTTTCTGGTTGATCTATTATTATCTTGGATTTTCAGGGAGATTCGGGCAGCGAATCTTCGCCGATTCGACTAAAAGACTTCAAGGGCCAGAATCACAAGGGCGGCGCGGAGAGAGGCAACCTGGTCTCCTAAGTGGCAACGCACAAGCACCGCCCGCACTCGCCTGCACGAGTCCTAGGATTCACCTCGCTACTTTAAAATACATTGTTAAATAATTAGAACGCAATAATAAAAAAATAATTTTAACATATCATTGAGCGATTGTGACGGCTTGTTAAATATAGACGATTTTCATTATTTGTAGAGTTACTTATATATATTGTAAAAATACTTATTACGTAATGTAATAAATGTTCATTCCAATCGAAAAGTTGAAAGTACCTATTTGTTAAGTTTTTTACGTGCAATTATTAATTGCTAATTCTAATTTTAAGCTATATAGTTTGTACAGCATAGTTGAAAAAAAGCAATTATTAAAATTAAAGACTTTCGAAAGCGGTGTTTATGGTTTTTTTTTTCGTATTCACAATAAAACAAAGTCTGACATACTTATTTATTCTAAGTACCTATGCTAAGTTCAATAAAAGCGACAAGTCTATAGTAGCTTTTCTATAAAAAACGTTAGAACCACATATGCCTCTCGGTCACAAGTGGAGGAAAGCAGAATCAAACTTGTGTCTGAAGTCGAGAACTCTCTGGAGCGGGACTCGTAATGGTGTCGACTTAACTTTGTCGAGTTTAACCTCACAAAGACACAAGTTTGCGCGTTTACCGCTAAAAAAATCCCATTTGTTATAGCGCCCAAGTTCCAGGGTACCGCGCTCACCGTCGGTGAATGTGTCGGTATCTTGGGAGTTGACATTACGAGTAAAGTGCAGTACCGGAGTCACTTGGAACACAAAGCCAAATTTGCGTCCAAAAAGCTTGGTGTCCTCAATAGGGCGAGGCAGTACTTCACTGCGGGGCAACTCCTGACGCTCTATAAGGCCCAGATCAGACCCCATATGGAGTACAGCCCCCATCTCTGGGCAGGAGCACCAAAATACCAGCTACACCCATTTGACGCCGTTGAAAAGCGCGCAGTCCGAATCGTCAACGACCCAAGATTGACTGACAGGCTAGAACCACTCAGCTTGCGAAGAGACAGGCTCGCGCTGCGTGTTCTACCGACTTTACTATGGTGAGTGCTCCGAGGAACTTTTCAAACTGATGCCTACATCACCATTCCATGATTATACCACCAGACGAAGGTTAAAGTTCCACCGGCACCATCTGGACTTGTGGCGGTCCTCCACAGTGCGCTTTGCACGCTCTTTTTACCGACTTCCAAAAGAAGGAGGTACTGTATTCGGCTGTATGTATTTTTTTTTTTTTTTATATATGTTCACCGATTACTCCGCCGTTTGTGGACCGATTTTCAAAATTCTTTTTTTGTTCGTATGCTTATACTCCCGAGGTGGTCCCATTGTCAGCAAATCAGGATCTGATGATGGGATCCCAGGGAAATCGAGGGGAACTCTCAAATTTTATAGGCACACACATTGATTTTCTTATACTTTAAGATACATAAGAGATATGTGTGCATAGTAATCATCATTTCATGTTGCTGAGCTGATGATGGAAGGTACTGTGACGGTTAGGAGTTGAGAGCAAATTCTTTCAATAAATGGGTTTTTGTTCGAAATCTTACATTCCTGAGGTGGTCCAGCTGTCACCAAGTCAAAGTCTGATGATGGGATCCCAGAGAAATCGAAGGGAACATACAAATTTATAGCACAACAATTGATTTTCATATTTTTACTAAAGCAAAACAGGAATTTGTGTATAAATATCATCATATCATGTTGCTGAGCTGATGATGGAAGGTACTACAATGGTTAGGAGTTGAAAGAAAATTCTTTCAATAAATGTTTTTTTGTTCAAAAACTTATGCTACCGAGGTGGTCCAACTGTCACCAAGTCAAAGCCTAATGATGGAATCCCAGAGAAATCGAGGGAAACATTTAAATTTTATAGCACATCAATTGATTTTTATATTCTTACTAAAGCAAAAAGACATTTGTGTTTAATTACCATCATGTGATGTTCCTGAGCTGATGATGGAAGGTACTACGACGGTTAGGAGTTGAGAGCAAATTCTTTCAATAAATGGTTTTTTATTCGAAATCTTACATTCCTGAGGTGATCCAACTGTCACCATGTCAAAATCTGATTATGTGATACTAGAAAAATCGAGGGAAACACTGAAACTTAATAGGCACACACATTCTTTTAGTCATATTTTTTATTATAATACAAATATTTAGGTATGTCCGGTAGTTATCACCTAATGTTGCTAAGCTGATGATTGAAGGTACAACTCCTCAACGGTTAGGAGCTGAGAGCAAATTCTTTCATTGTACGTTTAGGTGGACTGATAGTAGTATTCTTTCAGGCTATAAGATGGCTATTAGATAAACATGATTATAAAAGGTATCTCTTTAACGTTTAGAAGTTAAGTGAAAAAATTCCAATTATGCTTATGTGTGCAGAATTATTAAAATTACTAAAAAGAGTGAAATAAATTAAGTTTTTAACAAAAAAATAGAACCGACTTCAAACGGTAAAAAATAAAATTGTTCAGTACCTACTTCTTCTTGCTTATGGTAATGACTCTTAAAACTACTTTTGAAGTCGGGCCCTTAGTAAAATGTCCTGTCTTAGTAAATATAGTGTACCTTTCGTTCTGAATGGACACCGACTCCAATATAGTTTTAACAGTCATTATCATAAGCAAGAAGAAGTAGGTACTGTCCCACTGTCTGTACTGTCGGTGCCCATTTAGTACGAATGCTACGACATTTTAGTAAGGGCCCGACTCCAAAAATAGTTTTAAGAGTCATTACCATAAGCAAGAAGAAGTAGGTACTGAACAATTTTATTTTTTACCGTTTGAAGTCGGTTCTATTTTTTTGTTAAAAACTTAATTTTTTACCATAGGCGACGGTGATCGCATAACACCACGCGGGCCGTCTGACTTTTTGTTCGGTTTACTTATATAAAAAAATAACATAGGTACAATGAAGATCTAACTGGACCTAAGGCCGGCGCTCAATATCGGCGCTGGCAAGGAAAAGGCTACTTCGGCATCAGCTCTACCTACAGGCGCACACCTTATGTTTCATAAACTATCCGTAAGCATTACAAATCTGCCGATAGCTTAGAGCATAACATCATGGCTATAAAGTAGAGTCGACTAGACAAGTAGTAAACTAGAGCAGTATGGTCGTAGGTCGCGACGGTCGTAGTAACAAAAATACCGCTACAGTAGTTTTGAGGTCTTCAGTATTCTATTTTCATCTAAATTCCGATAAAGGGCGCCGGAGTTGTGGATATTAGGTACGTTCACTGTAGCACAGTCCATAAAAATTGCGCTGGGCGCTACCTAAAGTTCTTGTGTCATTAATGTCATTATGTATACTAGTACGTAAGTACATTATTCTTAGTCTAAGACTAGCTGTGCCCGCGACGTCGTCCGCGTAGATAAAGACTTGTACAAAAGGCTTGATTAGAGTTGGATTATTGGACCTATTTACGCAAACCGGAACCAATCCACACTCATGCCGAAATTGAGTTTAGTACACAGAAAAGCTTAAAATTGCACCTTCTATCGACCCTGTAAAGATCAAAATGATCTGACAATTTTGACAGAACAAAACGTTTTCATGACATGTTTACTAATCCACAAAATATCAGTTGTCTAATATATTAGATAGCTTTTTCTCAAAACTATCATCATCATCATCATGTGTGGGTTGGTTCCGGTTTGCATAAATAGGTCCATTTGTTCCTCCTCCTCCTTAGTCGTTCACTCTTGTCAGAGTGGTCGTTGCTGATGAGGTTGCAATTTCGTTCGTGACCGCTTGCCCTCCACTGTCCCTTGGATTATTGTTACCTTTTATGAAATTACTTATGATACAACAGTTCATATTATTATGTTGAGTAGATACATTCTTCCCGAGTCCTTACAATCTTACTGTACTCTTATAATCGACTTTTCAGTCGTTATCATCAGTTTCTCTTTACAAATTAAACGTACTATAATAGCCTGTTTATAAAGTGTTTAGATAGTACTGCTGTGCCCGCGGAAAGGATCATTATAATTAAATAATTTGTGCTGCAGATAATGCATAGATTCATTATCATCATGTAACTTAAATATATTGCAGAAAGGTGGTGAAATGTCTACGCTATGTCAGGCGTGGTTAGTAGTTGGTTAGTCAAATTCTTGGTTGCTTACACGTTGGTTGCAATTGTCGTTAACATACTGTCGTTCATACTTAATGGAGGTCTTTTGAGCGATTTAAAACTTGCGACAGCAGTTAGGCCACTAACAATGAAGACGTCATCAACCTGAATTGGAGCAGCGTGAGAGGATCAGGCCCTACGCGATTAAGAGTCAATTGGTCCTATTAACAACCCTTCACACAGCATCAGAAATAAATATATCGATTACTAATATTATTCTGGGCGTGACCACCATGCCGTGCTGCTGCCGTGACGCTTTAGCATATTAGTATAACACCAATGCCAGTACTGCGTATGTATGTAATAGCTCTTATTAAATTAACCACCGAAAACGTCTGCTCATTTCTATAAAAAAAATTTATTAGACCCTCGGCAATTGCTTATTCGTTTATTCGAAATCACTTTTTTTATAAATAAACCGAACAAAGAGGCAGAAAGGCCGCGTGGTTAAGCGATCACTGTCGCCTATGGAAACGGGCAACCCCAGCGGAGCCACCCGAGCACTGCCGGCTTTCAAGAAGAGCTTTCTTTACAGCTTTCTTGAAGAACCCTATGTCAAAGTCCACTGGAAATGCCTCAGCTGGAAGGTTGTCCCATAACTTACACATCCGTTCAAATATCAAAAGGAGCGTGCAAAGCGGCCTGTGGAACTTTAACCTTCGACTGGTGGTGTAATCATGATATGGAGACGTAGCTATCATTTTGAAAAGAACACTCAGCATAGTAAAGTCGGTAGAACACTTTGATTTTTTTACGTTTCACACTGATAGCGCCAGAGTAGGGGAAAATATACACTGTGTAATGGGTACCATGCGACACACAGAGACAGAAATACAAACACTTAAACCGAGAACAGAAAATTAAACTCATCATTCAAATTTCTGCTTCGCCGGGAATCAAACTCGAGACCCTTCGATTGGCAGTCCGGCATGGTAACCATTGCGCCACGCGAGTCTAGGCGCGGTCGCAGCCTTCAATTTGGGGGGGGGGGTCGCCAAGAAATTTTGGTGGGGGGTCACTAAGAAATTTGGGGGTTGAGGTGTCTCAAATTGGCTTGATTCGCCTTCCATCTACGCATGAGTGAGGGATTTTGGGGGGGGGGGGGTCATGTCCCCTGTCCCTGGGACCGCACCTGCGCGAGTCGATAATTATTATTGTCTATTAAATAAGGTCGATACCAATAATATGTGGATGTAACCACCGCGCCGCGCCTCCATAATGCGCTACCACAATGAGTACAATATCAGCGCCAGTTATTTTTTTATTAGATACTTTATTAAGTAAATATACTCGTAATTAATTATTTGAAATAATCTCCACCTATCCACTTTGTAATGGCGTTATTGGGTATAATAATGATTATGTAACACCACCTGTAAATCCTCAGAACAATAACTAAAGCATAGAAGGAACCGAAATTTCAACCAATATAGTCGTACTTGTTTTCTTATGCACTTACAACAGCATTAGAACGAGACGGATGTAGGTTGCTCAGAATGTAAAATGTCCACAAGGCAGACGCCATTTTGGTTACCTTTTGCATATTTCGGTTACCTTAATGACAACAAATTTAAAAGCTACTAAACGTCTCAGATTATCGTCTATGACTTTGTTCATCATAATTTGGTCGTATAATACATAAGCGCGATTGTGAGTTGAGTTGCTCCGGTAATTTTACGTATTTTTATAAACAAGTGCAAAATTATCAGTGCTATAGTGTAAATCGCAAAGCTTAAATATTAAGTAATCTCCTGCATTGTAGTGGGATGCATATCACGTCCGTCCAGCACAGAAAATTATATGGAAATCATAAGCTTTCATCGGTAAGTAATGAAATATGGCCATTTTGTCAGTTTTGCATTCTCTTTGTTGTATATTTTATAATTTTTTCAGTTGAATCGAGCTAAGTGTACACGGTAGTGTTATGCAAATGAATATTTTGTGCAATTATAGTCAGATTATATGGTAATTATAGGTTTTTAACACGCGTATATTTTTTTTGCAATAGTGCTTCGAAAAATAAACTATCGATAAAATTCGATTTGTGATATTCGAAGATGGCGGTTGTGATTTAGTTTCAGTTTTAGTATTTGTTTGTATTTAGGTGTTTGAAGTATAATTTGGATATGTATTATGCAGCAAATTACTTATAAATTGGACAGTGATAAGAATACGAAGACTATTTCCTATAGCAGTTATTTTTGAATTCTTACAAGAGGTTTCCATGTGGCATCAACAATTCTTCTATCAAATTATTGTACCATCAATTACGGTACAACGTTGCCACAATCTTTATAAGATTTTTGATATGGACAGCCATATTCTAATAAATGATGTCAATATCGATAATCAAACAAGCATCATAAATTATTGTATTATTTTACTTCACTCGTAGTTTTGCGAGCGAATAATGCCATAGTTACCTTTGAAATGACAGTTGGCAAAAATCAGCGTGCGGTAATGTTTTATTTTGTCATTTTCAGATTTCCCACCGATGTTGATATGAGGCAAAAATAGATCAACGCTATTACTCGTAATAACTGGGAATGGAAAAAACAACATCAGAAATCACGTCGTACATTATGCAGTAGGCTATGTAGTGCGGAAAATAAAAAAAGAAATAAAGTGCGAAAAATGTGTCCAATGTTTGGGAAATAAATTCAGTCAATCAACATTTTCCTTGATTTCTATGAAAGATAGAGGTAAGCCCTTCGATGGGGTTAGCAAAGTCTATAAAATCGCAGAAAAAAATACTGCAAGAATACGAAATTCGTGCAGGTTCCAAAGTTTTAGGACAACCCAAGTGTTTTTTGTCAATGATAAGTAAAATATCGAAAATATTGCTACCAACGACAATTTTTGATGATTTACTCGAACATTCAGTCAGACACTGATTTATTGGATGATCATAGAAATTTATTGATTAAATTGATTAGCAAAGAATATTTAACAATTCGAATTCATTGTATCATAAAAGAATTAACTTCCCCTGTAAAAAAACTAAGAACGTTTCTAACAATAATTACATTTTTTTAAAGGACAATTAATATACTAGTTCAGATTATTGAAATATAGTTAATACTGTATGTTGTAATTTGTTGGTGAAACATTTACCTACAATGAATTAGTGGAACTAGTGAAATAGTATTATGTGGTGTTTATTTATAAATAAATGAGTTGACCAGAAATGATTATTTCATTTTCACCTTAGCGTATTTAGATTTAGGTATTCAACAGTTTTTTCCAATATTTAAAAGTATCACCTCTTCAATCAAAACACTGCGGTCACCAACCCGGCTGCCCAGCACGGTGACTAAGGGCAAATCTTCTCACGTATAAACTGTCACAAGCATGTCACATGAAAGAGGCCTACGTCCAGCAGTGGATGTTCACAGGCTGTTGTAATAGTAGTAGTACAGCTAAGTACAGTTAAAAGATGGGGGTTTTAACAAATATTTTGTCATAAAACAAACAAGTTATCAAAAATATGCTTACATACGATTGAAGCTAGCGGGTACTTAAGTATTTTTAGAAATTACATTATAAAACATGGTGCACCGATGTATCATAGCAAATGTGACCGTTTTTACACTTTCGCCGTCCTTAACTACAGAAAACTATTATAACGCAAAAACTAGGATTTAGAAAGACAAAAATACCATAGCTTCAATCGTAATTTAAGCGAATTTTATAAATACATAAAATATAAAATTTTATGAATAAAAAATAAATATAAATAAATAGTTTAGTTTGTCAGTAATTCTTATTTTTGAGAGCGCCACGCCCTTAATACTTCAAACATCAAATTTAATTGATGCCCTTTCTCTTAAATCTGCTTTGCATTATTTTTGTTTATATTAATATTTTTAAGAATTCATCAACTTTACAATTTAAATATTCATAGGGCGATACCATAGAGAAAGAAATCAGTATCGATATCGGTATTCATTTTGTGCATAGTCACTTCACTAGCTAATATTATTATTCTTTTGTCAATGACAGTGGACGCTTCAAATGTCGTAAAGTTCCTTCTATGCCTATAGTTATTGTTCTTAGTGTAAATCTACCTGTAAAAAGCAATTAAATATGAATAAATGGATAACAACGACATCTATCGTATAGCATGTAAACTAAATTGTCGATATACCGAATTTGCAACAGATCACTAAATAGTTCTGAATGTGAACATAGATGTCGGCAGTAGCCTCGTTTTGTTAAGGTTTTGTACATTTTGGATTGAGGATTTCTTTGAATATGTGGTGATATGATATGTATGGTTTTTTAAATATTTAGAGATGAAATCTAGCATAAGTGTTTGAAAACTTGCTATCAGAATATTAAGAGATGTTAGTAGTTATCGAAACTTGTGGTGTGACCGCTCGCATTAACTTTATTATAGCGTGCAGGTGTTCATCCATTTCATCATTCTTGAAATTGACGTAACTTTTTTGTTTGTGAACCGATTTAAATAAAACAAACCCTAAATGTTAATCCAAAAAAATACCAATACTTCAGTGAAAACCGCATCCTTCTACGTTAAGCCGTTCCTGAGATTAGCGCGCACAAACGAACAGATAAACAGACAAACAGACAATAATTCTAAAAATCATTGTTTTGGGTTCTATTACGCTAATAAATAGCCCTAGTGACAGTTTTTTTCAAATATCTTCAATGTACAGAAACGGACTTGTTACAGATTTATTATATGTATAGATATAGATGTATACGAATGTACCGTATATACACAGACATATCTCTTTGTGCCAAAGCGACAAACAGTGTGGTTTTATGTGCACTACAGTCATAGTGACACATACAGAGACAAATAATTATGACACCATGTACTATGGACACAATATACAGACACAGAAAAAATCACCTTCGGTTTCGCTGCAATTGCTATTGCTGGTCCTCGATCGCAGTAAGGTATGGTAACGACGTCACCGTGACCGATTACGTATTACATGGGTATTTAAATTGAAATAAAACCATATTTTAGTAGTCAACAATGATATTTATTTGCAAGCTAATTTACTTTTTATAATAAAGTGTAGAAATATAACATAAAATTACGTTCATTATTTGGAACGTGCAAGACTTTAAATACTTATAAGACACTGAAGATTAGCACAGAGGTCAATCCAAATAAAAACATAATATATTTAAAACTACACTAAACACCTTCTGTGCCAATATCAAAGTATTCCTAATAAACATTCTTGATGGTCCATAAAATAATACTTATCGTCAAAATAAAACTAAAAAATATTTAATACTTTATAGTTTTAACAAAAAAAAATTAAATTACTTTGGTTTACGATGAGTTACAATAATGATTACAGTTTTAAATTAGTTATAAATATAAATACGTTAAATAAATTTCCGAAGGATTGGGGTTGTATAACATTATGTATTAGATTAGGCTATAACAATGTTGAGTCAGTGATAAATTTTCTTATTTAATTATAAATTATTTCATATTATATCTGAACACACAGGCACCTTACTTAAATTTTCTTGGCAATTAGTCATGGCACACACTTAGTTTCATAGCACTCGATGCCTTCTTTACACAATCTTAACAAGTATTTACTGATTTTACAATATAGGACTACAATATAATGTCTGAATGTTTTATGTGACAATCGTTACTTTAAAGAGCTTTAATACTAAATTTTATCACAAAAATTGCCCCTACTTTTGATTTAAATTTAAATTCATAAAACCTGACACATTTCATTCACTTACTGTGCTAATGATAATTGTGATAATGATAATCTTCTTTTGCAATAAATTCATTAAATTCCCTTTGTCAGTAGTAACTGGATGATGGTGATAAAAATTGACAGGTAACACTAAAGGAAAATAACAAAATTCCTTGCAAATGCTCAGAAACAGAAACAATTAATATACGTCACTAATAAAATAAGTGTAGTTTTTGAAGTAAGATGAAAATGTTAACAGTTGTTAGTTGTAAACACGTTATGATTTTATGTTCAAAATCTACTATGAAAGGCAATTTCAGGCAATTTATGTGTCATTCAAGAATTATGATACTATGATTTGAGTAGCTGAAGTGAAGAGACGAATGGCTGCGTGAAATGTAATGTGTCGTTTTATATTATCCTAGTAAACGGAAACAAGAATTTAAAATCCTGGTGTTTCGTTAATTATCTGGCAGTGACATTGGATTACTCTTAAACTATATAATATTATTCTAGTTTTAATATTGATTTTAATATAAGATATTAATAATTACATTGCGTACCTAGAAGCGAAAGTGAGAAACAATTGTAACATTGTCTTTAAAACAAATTTAAGTAGGAATATGAATGCAAAAAAATGTTAATGTGATGGATACTAAGGCTATATGTGTCATAATATGAACTTCATAGCGTGAAGTGTCATTAATTGCTAAAAATTAAGTGAGAAACAGTAACACAACATATAATATGCCTACTATTTATTAGTATAAATATTCAAACTTAATATTATAGTCAAACATAATAATTAATATTATGGTACTCGACATTTAGACTCCCTTATGTGAAGAATTATCTAACTGCAACAATTAGTGCTTCTACACGAGACATAAATGTGAACTCAATAGCGGTTTTTTTGTTTTATAATCTTCGCACGTATGCAGAAAGTCCTTTGCGCTAATTGTAAAAAATGAAGAATCAACTGATATTTTCAACATTTTCAACTAAGATATCTATACTATATAACAGGAAAGTTTTGTATTTTTGTATGTTTGTAATGAGTAACTGTTCCGATTTCAAAAATTATTTCACCATTAGAAAGCTACATTCACCCTGAGTAACATAGTCTTTTACAGCGGGAAAATGCTTCATTCCTACGTGAAAACGGGTAATAGGGTCAACGCGGTTGAAGCAACTGGCTAAACACCTATGATTTTAATATAGCAATGAAGCCTGGAATAGCACATAGGCTATTTTTATCCTACGGGGACCCATTAAACGGGTCCACGCGGGCGAAGCCGCTGGCGGAAGGCTGTAGTATATAAATAAGCATGTTGTAGTAGATACAATGAACAATCTAATTGTTTTTGTAAGAGAAAAATTGTATGAACCGAATAATGACATCACGTTTTGTATCAAATCAAATAAATCTTTATTGTGGAATACAGGTTATACACAGATGTTACATAAAATTTGTATGTATTTTTTTGTATGGACGAAACTAGTGATAATTCATTAATTATTAAAACTATAAGACACATGGCGACTCTAACATAGTTATAATAGTTAACATTAGATTTTGCAATATACATTACGTTTACTAAGTAGTCTATTCAACAGTGAATTTACAATAATGGATGAAGGTTCACTTGACTTAATATATAGGTAAAAAATGAGTATTTGACAACAATGATTATACTATTAATTTATGTTCATTTGAGTATTGAAATGGTGTTATACAATAAAGATTTTGTTATATGTGTCACTGGAAGTATTATAATAGCATATCCCCACATGGTGCTTGGCTCAACTAACAACAATGGATCTTAAGGAAGGAAATTATAAGGTACAGTCAAA
Source organism: Pyrgus malvae (assembly GCA_911387765.1). Taxonomy (NCBI): domain Eukaryota; kingdom Metazoa; phylum Arthropoda; class Insecta; order Lepidoptera; family Hesperiidae; genus Pyrgus; species Pyrgus malvae. The sequence continues at coordinate 15,437,085 of OU426960.1, forward strand.
TTTGCCGTAGGCGAATATGAGATTATTCATCCTGTAGTATTAAACATCCAAGATTTCATATATCATAATCAAATTAATGGCTGCAATCCTTTTGGCATCCCACTGCTGGGCACGTGTCTCTTCCCATTATTAGGGAGGCCTAGAGCTTACTCCATCATTACAACTCCAATGCGGGACGGTGGAGGATAAAGAGTATCGACATAACCTCGACTGTAATGAGTAATTATTTACTTATTTACGAGGGGGAGCGAGCGAGACACGATGATTGGTCAACAACTGATCAAGGCGGTTGTTCGTTAAAAGTCCGACTTTTTGCAAATAATAATTTTGACATTAGCTTTTATAGATATATACCTAATTGTAAATATACGGCAATTTTTTATTTGATCCTTTCATTCCCTACAATTTTGTTCCCTAAACGGAGCAAAATCAAGAACTGAATTTGCAGTGGTTAATATAGATCTATTCTTAAATCAAAAAGAAGTGTTAATTGTATTATGGTAAAGTATTCTTTGATTATATTCTTGTGATTATTTTGATGATATCAAGTAGCATTGATGTCAATTATGTTTTAGTGCTAATTTTAATATTGTTTCCTACATAAGTATTAAACATTTACTTGTGATGTATTGATAATAATTCTACATTTTAAAAGCTTTTATTTAACTTGCAAAATGTATGTTTGTTCGGGAATATTGCTACTCAATTTTGAAGCAGATATCTTCAACTGATTGAGCTGAAATTTTGTGTATACATTTAGTTTGGATGACAATACACGATAAGCTATGTGACGTTATTCTAAATCCAATATGGCGGAATAGTTATATCTTATGCACTTCTACAATATGGGTATAAAATGAAAGGGCTTGTTGAGAGTAGCTCGAAAAATAATGGGACGTCATTCTAAATCCAATATAGCGGTACATCCAAGATGGTGGAATAGTTATTTTTATGCACTTCTGCAATATGGGTATCAAACGAAAGGGATGGAGGAATAATTAGCATAACGAAATAGTGAAAAATCAATTAAAAGCAAAAAACCTTTTTTAAAAAACACTTTTATTTAAATGCTCTAAAAAGAAGAAAATATTTTTTTCTTTAAATTTTTTACTATCAACATACAACCTCATTATACATAATTTATATAATCATAAAAGCTCGTTGCGCGGTTTCACTTTAATGAAATACTTATAGGTACTTATAGAAACCTCGCGAATAGCTTTTATGATCATATAAATTGTGTACAATGAGGTTATAAATTTATAGTTAAAATTTTAAAGAAAAAATATTTTCGTTAATATTTTCTTTAACAGCTTTATTTAATAAATGTTTTTAAGCTATTGCATAAATTATAAGTTGCATAGCTTTTATCGCGGGCTTTGAGCGCGGCGACTGAATCAAGAAATTCCGCAATGAAAATAAAACCTAACAAACAGCGACCGGCACAGCGCAGCGGCGCGGCGTTGAAAGCCGTGCATCGTCTAACGTCGTTTCAGTTCAGCAGACTTCGGCACGGTGTTGTAGGGGTGTATGTACGGGTTTGTAGACTAGCTGCTTATAACTGATTCTATCTCTTTAGACACGATGCTAGGTGAAACAGCGTGCTTTTTGGCCGCGTCCACGAGTGAGATCAAGCCCGCGACTTATCAAAGAAAAAAAAATACTGCATAAATAAAAAATAAACAAATAAATATAATTGCATAAGTTGTTAAAAAATGCTATGCAATAGCTTTACGTCACAATTTGTATATTGATTTTATAGCACAGATACAACTTTCTGCAATAGATTTGTAGCTTATTCAACTTCTGAACTACCAATAGCCGTATATATAACAATTTCTTAATTTAAATCTAATATTAATTTCAAGGATCCCTATGTGATGTTCATATTGCTTTGTCGATAACATTATATCTTTGCCGGGTTACAATGAACATTGACAATGAGCTTGTCTCTGAACAAGTAAGGATGAATGAGTAATTTATCAAGTAGGTAAAGTTTTACAAATCTCCAGACTTTTTAATTTTATTGATGTCTAAGCATTACTAAACAAGCACTGGCAAATATGCTAAGTTCGCTCTTGGGGTTAAGGTTAAGGGCAAATTGGCATCGTTCAGTTTCTATTGAAGTACATAATTATGTAATGCATTTGACAGTAGGACAGATCTGTCCAAATATTGAATATTGTGCGATATGATTAGTCTAGTAGTATGGTAAGTGTTTAGATTAGGTCTTGAGAAAGAAATTACTACCATCTGATGTTAGATGTTAGCTATAAGCCAAAATCAAAACAAAATTTTAGGAATATAATTAAGCAGTAGATGTTTTAACTATATAAATTGAAGACAGTATATACCAGAGCTACTGCGACACATACTGCGAGTATGGAGCCTCGTTTCATCTGCATCTGACTTTGGGTGATCCAGTGACATTGCTGTGTTTGTAAATTCTGTGAAATTCATGATAATTTTAATGAAGGTTGGGCAGGTAATCAAATAAGAGTCCCTGTAGCTTCGGGATTAAGAATAGAGCTACGGTATCCCCTGCCTGATCGTAAGAGGCGACTAAAAGAGACTTCCGGGGCGGTGGACGGTGCGAGTGGGAGCTTGATCCGCCCAGCCAGCAGCCCCGGGAAGGACGTGGTGTGTACGTGGCCGTATGCCGCCGTAAGCATCGGAAGGTGCAGGAGAGCGAATCTGCTCTCCCGAAGATGGGCCCATTCTGGGCGTTGCGCGTGGATGTCACCGGTGCGTTCCACTGGAGATCCCGGAGTCCTCCCCAAGCGCAGAGGCAGGCCACCGAGGGGGTTTTAGTGCGGTCAAATCCCACATAACCCAGCATCCTCTCCCAAGGTGCCGGGTACCTTTTGAAGTTTTCCCCCCGATACAAAAAAAAAAAGGTAATCACATAGAAAGACGGTGGGTTAATCGAATGTATGATACCTACTATCATTCGACGATTAAAATATGATGGGCAGATATTTTTAAAGCAGAAGACACTGGGTTTATAATGTGTATCTCTGTGATGCTGGCCTGTTATTCCATTTAAATAAACGAAAAGTTCTTCTACTACAGCTTAACCTTTTACCAGAAGATTTTTAATGCAACCAAGAGATTTTCTGTCTGTGATACAAATAAGTAATAGAAGTAGAAAATAACAGTAGAAGATAGGCATGTCAAATAAATAAATAAACAATAAAATAAAATTTTGTAGTCGTTTTATGATTGTAAATAGAGGGGTACCACTGCTGCCTGCACCCATTTCTGTCATGAAGCAATTTTAGCGGTTGCCAACCAACTTTAGCCTTTGTGGCTTTCATGCTTTACTGCTTCTCCATATCAATACTATAGTAGGATTTGATTGTATAAAACAAAATTAGAATTCAAAATTAACCCTAGAAAGATAATTTACGTCTTTTGGACGCAATGAAAACAAAAATATTACTGTACGTCTCAACCAACTGTCGCTGGACAGACCTTCCGCAGGATAGCTGACCGTGGTAAATAGTATAATATTTACAGAGATACGCGCATGGGCGGACCGAGAGGGGTGGGTGCAGCTGCTCCCCTGGATCAAGGTCATGGATGGATTCAAAACTTCGAAAAGATGGAACCTATAAAGAATAAGCTTGACTTGCTACCTTCTTCTGTTTTGTGTGCGTGTCTGCTTATAACGTGGAAAACAAATTTACGCGCGCCTATCTCAGCTACAGAAAAATTTGATCCCCTCTTACCAAGAACCTGAGTACGCTCATTCATACTTACTCTTATTTAATACCTCCGAATGACGAATGATTACCATTTCCATACATCAGTTTAAGATTATCTTTCTAGGGTTAATATTACTTAAAAATCTATCTAGCAAAACGAAGCTTTAGAAGTACAGACAGTCACGTCACTTTACTGTACCTATTGCTCTTTCTATCTAATAGTAAATTTTATACTTACAAATAATGCATAATTTTTGGAAGGTCTTCGGTCAGGAACGAAACATGTCGGCATCTCCGATAAACTTTACGTGAGTACAGTCGTGTAATATATAACTGCAATATTAGCAACAACTGCGTCGGTAAATTCAGCAAAACGATCGCTAGTGCAGCTAAAGCTCTATATCGTGAAGCAGTATTATAAGAATCTGATGAAGTAGCCTTACTTTGAAGATATTAGAACCGCTAAAGAAGTTTGAAGGGCAGTGGTACGATTATGCCCTTTGCTACCTGCTGAAAACCAGTTTGGCCGGCCGGAGTATGTTGAGGCCTCTGTTTATATACATATTCTATTTATATACTTTTTTAACTTTATTTTTAATTTATTTGTCTAATATTTTGTTCCGTTTTTAGTTCTGTATCAAAATTCAATAAAACATATTAGGTACTTCGCTCAAAAGGGGCTTAAAATTATCAATAATTTATTTAAAACAGCGCGACTTTTGTGCTAAGAATTTGTCAAGATTCATGTAATTTGAGGTTTTTCAATGGTGAACCCGAATACTTTTGGTGTGGTTTATGGTTAAAATAAAATTGTAAATCACTTGTTTTTCCCATAATATTTGGTACTACGTTCACGCGCTTTGACGTCATACGTCACGCATCGTTAGTATGGGCTGTTTTCAAGGTTACATTGTAAGGTTTAGCTTTGGATCGCATTTCTGTCTTTCGTGGTGCTTCAATCGATGTGTTCTTTTACGAACACTTGATCCCTATGCCAAATATTGATACTATAAAAAAAATATGCATGTTCCCTATTTGAGGTTTGTCAACGGTGAACCCAAATGATTTTGAGCAGACAGAACAAAAAAATAACGTTCACTAAGAGTTTGTAAAGGAACCGTACAGTGAATAAAGAATATTTCATTTCATTTCATTTGGGGGAGGTTTGAGCTAGCGACTTTAGACTGCCTTCCCTGGATCTGCTACTGATTCTTCGTTAAGTAATACAAAGGTAGTGTGTGTGTGTGTGTGTGTGTGTGTGTGTGTGTGTGTGTGTGTGTGTGTGTGTGCGAGGGTGCGTGCTACCTATGCCAGGCGATGGCGAGCGCGGCGCGCAGCTTGTCCCAGAGCCAGGGGTAGAGGCCGCCGCCGCGCCAGGCCGCGCGCGCCACGCACTTCACGTACTGGTACAGCCCCCACGGCGCGTGCCCACCGTTCACGTAGTACACGTACGTGAACGCGTCCTTGCACCGCCCCTTGATCGCGTAGTAGTACGGCAGGAATGAGTGTAGGTGGAACCTGTAAACATTAAAGTGATAGCGTCAGAAATTTATGCTCGTTTATTTTTATCTTTAGTCTGTTATTTACTGTTATGTTAACCATTTTCTCAGTAAACGTTGGAGACGGTGTTGCTTGGTATTTCTCTACCAAGAAATCGAATCTGAAATAATGCGATCCGTATACGAACATAGATATTGCTAAAAGGACCGTGTCCAGTAGTGGACTTTTAAAGACTGATAGATAGATGAAGCATGTTATTTTTTCTACTAGCTGTTCTGTGTGCTGTTTCTGTGCTTTGTACAAGAACAAGAAAACTACTAACTTCCTCTTCTCAAAGAAAAGCAAAGATGACTATTGGTAGTAAGTACATGGAGGAATAAGGCGGTTGAATACGTCCAACAGCATCCTCAGTCTGGGTATTTGTGTTCATGACATACAAAACTATGTATGTATCCTATCATAATACAGCGAATCCTAGTGTGTAGCGTCAAAAAAAAAAAGAACTTATAAATATTTTGTAGGTGGTAACTGTTATGGTTCGCCCAGGGAAGTACCACCGCAGCACCCACTTCTGCCGTGAACCAATTCTATTGTGTTTCGGTGGAAAGGTGCAGTTGCCGGTCACACTTACATGAGGCGACCACCAGCCTCCGGAGTAGCAGCGCAACTGCATACGACATCAGACAAGACTTACCTATGCTTGCTTATTTAGATGTCCATGGGCTGCAGCAACCACTTAACACCACGTGGCCTGCATGATCATCGGCTACTCCATTCAAATTAAAAAAACACTTACTTCCTCTTCTCATAAAAGAGCAAGGCTTCACTATTGGTAGTGAGTACATGCAGGAAGATGGCCTTGACGCGGTGTTCGTGCGGCGCGCGCGGCACAGCGCCTGCCAGGTGGTTGATCAACACCTCCAACAGCATCGTCGCCACTCCCGAGCGACGGTATGCGCGCGCTACACCTGCAACAACATACTTAGGCTCTGGCATTTTGGCTGACATAGAAAAAGACATGTAGTACTCTACATTTTCCTTTTTTCGTACCACTGACTACCATGGTAATGGCTACCATGCCGGACCGCCGATCGGAGGGTCCCAGGTTCGATTCTCGACGAAGCAGAAATTTGAATGATGAGTTTAAATTTCTGTTCTCGGTCTGGGTGTTTGTGTTTCTATCTTTGTGTGTGTCCATAGCACCCACGACACAGGGTATATCTACCCTACTGTGGGGCTTTGAGTGTGAAACGTTATTATTATTATTATTACTGCTGGACACAGGTCTCTACTCTCTCTCCATTATTGGGAGGCCCAGAGATTACTCCACCATGGTGCATAACTATGCATAAATGAAACAATAAACTGTGCGAAAACATGTTTTTTTCTGCTTGCCTCCAAAACACCATAGCATAACCATAAACACCATTCTAGAAAAGTAGTCATTGCTTCACTGGGATATATGATTGACTTAACTGATGGATTACTGATGACCTATTTAACTTTGACTACAAATCCCTCCCACCACATGTCTCTCTCCATTTAATTTGTCTAGATTTAAGATGTCTAGAGTTTACTCCACCAATGCTATCTATTGCCGAACCTGCTGTTAGTTGTTTTCAAACCATATAAGGCTTTCTATCTATTTTTCAATAGTAAATAAATAAAAAAACTCTTCACACTAATAGCCCCACAGTAGGGTGTATCTACAATACTGTGGAGCTATGAGTGTGAAGTGTCATGGGTGCCATGGTGTCCATGACAAAGGTAAGTCACAGACACATAAACACTCAGACCAAGAACAGAAATTTTAAACTCTTTCTGCTTCGCCGGGAATCAAACCCCGGACCCTCCAATCGGCAGTCTCGTGGTGTAATGGTTACCATAACCAATACACCACGAGGGTCGTCGCAATGTTATCACTTTGTCTTCTGATGGGACTGTGTTCCAGCACCCACTTTTGCTAGCAGCCTTAAAATCAGCTATTAAGTTGTGTCTTACAATAGGCATGCATAGCTCCTATACTGGTCCCACGATTCCCAAGATCCACCTTTGTTTAGTGCAAATGTCAATAAATGATGAGTCATGAACCATTCTAAGTGAACTAGCTCAAATAAATAATTTGTACTAGTTTTGACCAGAATTAGAATAGGATTTATTACAATTGCCGAGGACCAACATATTTGCAATGAAAATGAAGTTAAAGACGCTCAGCCAGCCATATAATTTGTCATTATATAAGTTTGAGTGCATCTTAGCACTTGTAAGTCTTCACTTCTTAACAGTTATATCAAGGTTCAGAGATTTAAAAGATTGGATTGTCATCCCATATTTAGTCATTGGTTGGAAGATCAGACTGTTTACTTTGTTCCTACTTAAGGTTTTATTGTTACATACATATTATATGTATATCTGCAATACTTTTAACAAAGTTATGCTTCATATTTAACTGTCAGATATGAAGTTGATAGCCGTTAAATAATTTCCATCAAGTCATATTTACAAGCCAACATTCCTGGGAATTGAATATAAGCGGAACCTAAGCACATCATTTCTATCTTTAGAGATTTACAATATCAGAAATACTATGCATTGTGATGTTAAAATTACCCATAAACATTACCACTTACCTAATGAAAGAATATATGCAACTAGTGTATCCTTGGATGCAAACCATCTTGAAAGTATTCCTCTATCTTCAGCATTTAGTTTCAGGTAAGGTTTGATTTCAGCAACTATGAGACCAATAATCTCACTCTTGTATACTGCAGCTAGGGCAAAAAAACGTTCTGACGATGTGATTTCTTCATACCAGGATAAAGGGTATTCAATAGGAAACCAGTCTCTGCATAATGCTCTCACCTATAAATAAATTATTAAAGGTTTTAGAATGTATTATCAGATCATTAGATTATTATCATAATAAGACAAAGTACATTAATGAAAATGTTAGAGCAATGGAACTAACTGCCTTATTATGTTACTCTTAATATTATTGTAAGAAATACAAAACATTTTATGTTAATACAAAACTGAGATAAATATTTATAGGTTTACAAGACCCACCCGGTGGCGTAATGGTTACCATGCCAGACTGCAGATGGGAGGGTCCCAGGTATGATTCCCAGCGGGCAGAAGTTTAATAAATAATAATATATTAAATAAATAAACATTTCACACCCACATGCCCCACAGTAGTGTGGATATACCCTGTGTCGTGGGACATGGACACACACAAAGACAGAAACACAAATATGCAGACCGAGAACAGAAATTTAACCTCATCATTTAAATTATGAGTTTAAATTTCTATTCTCGGTCTGGGTGTTTGTGTGTCCATGGTGCCCGCAACACACAGTACTGTGGGGCTATGAGTGTGAAACGTTATTATTATTATTAAAACATTATTGGATATCAGTAGGGTTGCCATCCGTCTGGGTTTCCTTGGATTGTGCATAGTTTAGTTAGAGGGTGTCCGGGGAGCGTCCGGCCCGGACTTCATTTGTAGTCCGGGTTCAAAAAAATTACACGCACTGTGCCCGCACATCGCGATCAACCGACGAAGCAACTGGGTAAATTCACCGTCCCCCGCTGTTGAAATGTCCGGGTTTTGGGCTCTAAAATCCGGGGTTTCAACGCGTCTTGTCCTGGTTTACAAATTTTAGAGATGGCAAACATAGATATGAAAATCTATTAAATATATAAGTTTACCTCTTCCAGGTCGTCAGGGCACAAAAAACGCAACTGCACATCTTTTAGTGAACATTTTGCTTCTTTAGACTTCTCAATAATAACTTGGAAGCCTTCGGAAAGATACCTGATAAAGATAGAAGTCAATCAAAACTCTTAAATATTTTATAACAACCAGTACAACAATAATTGTTGTTGACTAGATTCAGACTACAAAATAATAATAAACAATTAACTTTAATTATTTTTAACACTGCTCACGGACACCACTAATTAAACTCAATTACTGATCGAAGAATACGATAGTAAATACATAAACAACCAGCTTAATTAATTGCATAAAAGCCACTTTAAATTTAATACCCAGTAATATTTACCAGCTGAATCCAGCCATTCGGCAATATGGCCATTAATAATACTATTTAGGCAGTGCGTGTGTGTAATCGTATTATCATTTCAAGTATTTATTTTTTCGTAGAAATGGTAAAAATTACTATGAAATGAAAATAAATTAGGTAGGTACATAGATACAATGATTGATATGATAAGTTTGACAAATAAAACTGTGTTGCCATATTTAGCAAACCGTAGTCCGTCCGGACCGTCCGTAATTATCAGTTAGTTTTTTTTCTTTCAGTTATGGCATCGCATATTGCCAGCGTCAAGTTTTTGCATCACGTTTTTGCCAGTTTCGGTGAAATTGAACGAGTAAATAATAATAGGTAAAGTCAGCAAGTCGTCAGTAATCAGTCAGTGAAGTCATTCTGACATTCAAGTAAAACGATGGCTTAGAGCATCAAAGTTACTGACTCACCCTTCAGGAGAGACGGCATAGCGCCTCGCTTCGATACATAAGTTTTGTGCCACATCTGGTGCGGGGAAAGAACATTCACATTTTAATTTTGTCATACATTCACAATTATTCTTTCATCGCTACAGACGCATACATTTCTAAATATGTCAACCCTGCACTCCACTCAGGTTGCTCTGTACGCAGGGCCCTGGATGTTGGCCAATGTAATCGCCCCTTTAGTTTATTTTATGCCATAGACAAAAAAACCGGAAGACCGACTCTGACCAAGAGATTTGGCGGCCTAAGAATAATTACAGTGCACGAGTGTTTGTGAAATAGAGTAACAGTGCTAAAATATGTTTTTTCTGCTTACCTCCAAAATTCCATCGGACACGTTTTAGTAAAGTAGCCATCGCTTTACTTGAATGTTGGACTGACTAGACTGACTGATTACTGATGACTTACTTACTGACTTTGTTATTACTTCGTCCAGTTTTATTAAAACTGACAAAAAAATTGATGCAAAAGTTATACTTGACGCTGGCAGTATGCACAGAGTTTGCGATGCCATAATTGAAAAAAAAAAGAACTAATACCAGTAGGTATTATTTATTCTTATGCTAATACACCAAGAAAGTAAAAATAAAGGGGTTTTGGCGGGAAGTCGAAAAAGACATATGGTGCTCTTGTTTTATTTTCATTTTCTTGGTGTATTTTTGAGTTATATCGGATAAAGTTGATGGCATTTTGTTTGATATAGGTTAATTACAGTGCACGAGTGTTTGTGAAATAGAATAACAGTGCTAAAATATGTTTTTTCTGCTTGCCTCCAAAATTCCATCGGACACGTTCTAGTAAAGTAGCCATCGCTTTACTTGAATGTGGGACTGACTAGACTGACTGATTACTGACGATTTACTTACTGACTTTTTTATTACTTCGTCCAGTTTCATTGAAACTGGCAAAAATTGATGCCAAAATTATACTTGACGCTGGCAGTATGCACAGAGATGCGATGCCATAATTGAAAAAAAAAAGTAAAAATAAAACAAGAGCACAATGAGTTTTTGCGGGAAGTCTGAAGGAACAAGTTGTGCTCTTGTTTTATTTTCATTTTCTTAGTGTATTTTTGAGTTATATCGGATAAAGTTGATGGCATTTTGCTCGATATAGGTTAATGATAGTGCACGAGTTTTGTGAAATAAAATAACAGTGCGATAACATGTTTTTTCGGCTTGCCTCCAAAATTCCATCGGACATGTTCTGGTAAAGTAGCCATCACTTTACTTGAACATTTGACTGACTAGACTGACTGATACCTGACGACTAACTGACTTTTTTCTACGACTACAGTGATGCAAAAAATTTACTTGAAGCTGGCAATATGCACAGAGTTTGCGACGCCATTGTTTAAATTGAAAAAAAAAAGAGCACAATAATTTCGATTTCCCGCTCAAACATGTGGAGGCTTTGTGGAGGGAGTTTTTGCCTTTGTTCTCTACCTTTGTGAGGCGCTATGGAGGTCACCCAGCATAGGAGCTCTTCCAGGTTCTCCGCCAGGATTACTATATCATCGGCAAATCGAAGGTGTGTGAGATGTTCGCCATTGATGTTAATACCCAGCCCGTTTCACTCCATCAGCTTGAACGCGTCTTCCAGTGCAGCGGTAAACAGCTTCGGGGATATAACATCCCCTTGTCGTACTCCGCGCTGCAGTGGAATAGTAGGTTATAGCCGTGGCTCAGAAGCGCGATGGGTTCTTTAAAAAGGGTTCTGTCGCCCTTTTTTGAAGAACAACACCACTACAGTTCTGCTTCCGCCTCCGGGACAGTTCCGCTGCTGATGACGGTATCAAACAGTTTTAGGTTTTTTACCGTGTTGTGGAATTTAAAAATCCATCAGATACCAGATACATCGCTGCACACACAATTTAGGTACTATTTAGAAATTATAGCCATCAATTTAATTGTTTTACTTTATATTTTCAGTAAATTCATTCCACTGGCTGCAACCCTTTTTGCGTCCCACTGCAGGGCACGGCTGGGCTGGGCTTCCCATTATTGGGGAGGCCTGGAGCTTACTCCACCACGCTGCTCCAATGCGGGTTTGTTGAGGTGCGGGTTAGTGGCCAACCCACTGCCGATGTTTTCAAACCGCCCATAAGGCCTCCTACAAGGTACAACGACTGTTATCTATCGACAACAACCGGGACCGACGGCTTAACGTGCCCTCCGAAGCACGGAAACGCGCATGAAATTTTTTGATTCTAGCGGTCACCCATCTCACACCCGACCGCGCCCGTTTAGCTTAGATGCATAGATCATTTGAGTTCTACGCTAACGCCGGGCCATGCGCGCTTCATTCAAAGATAAATTAAATTTTCGTTTGAGTCACGAACCCTGGCAGCGTACCATACGCTTTGAATATCTAAAGAACCAAGATGAATCATTTCAATTCATTTCACAAGTGTAAATATTGAATAATTGTCCATTACACTCTTCCTGACGCAATTCAGCGCGAGACATCTGCATTGTGCACATGTGGGCACTTTGCTTGGCCGGTGCTCGCATTGTGAATTGTGATGGGCCTGAAGGGCTACTCTAAGCGCCACGTTTCGAACATTCGTATATTTTTCAGCACCCGTTATGATCTTTTCCTTTGTTTCTCATGACGTTATTACTTTTAAAGTTATCGAGAATATCGAGCTAAGATCGAGCTATTTAGGATAATCCTTCAAACTTTTACTAAATACATGATACTTCGGACGATCGCGCTTAGAGTAGGGCCCCCTGATTTCCCGCGACGTTCACCAGACGCAGCGGTATCGCCTTACACGCGATGTCGCTCACCACTTGAATCCTCAGAATTCCCATCAATTGTACATGTCTTATTGTTTCTCTGTTTACCACACTTATTTTTTTACCCGACAGCACCAGAAGGGACTTTTGTGTTTTGAGAGTATGTTCGAACATAAAGTTACTAGCACTTTTGCTTGACCGCCTTGCAATTTATTTGCTAAGGAATGCAATAGAAAAACAAATAGGTATATCTCAAAAATTTACAATCACTAAAAATGCTTAAGTGTTTTTAATATCATTTAGGGCATAGATTTTTTTTATACATATATATATCTTGACGTAGTAGAAGTCATAATAAATCGGGTAAGTGGTAATAGCTTAACGTGGATTTGATTTCAAATTCAGAGACTAAACCGCAGTAGGTTCAAACCATGCTGAACTTCTGAAACTAGTGTCGGTTCACCCATATGAACTATAAAATATAGTGCAAGCTTGGATTGCTAAATCTCGACAAATAAATGCTCCGCTTTACATGAAAACTGCACACATGTCGATTCAGAATAAATTCGCTGATTATCGTGATACAGAAATAACTCAATTTTGGGCGATTTTACTTATCCAGTGTCGATATAATATACGAGTCTCTATTTCATCGGTAGTTCTAAACTTATAAAGGTACATGATGAGATGAGTAAGCATTAAGAATATTTTTTTGGTCACGGTGGGAGTCGAGATCTTTAAAAGTTAAGCAGTACCTTTGGTCAGATACTAACGGTCCTACTATAATGTGCACGATGTGTACAAAACTACAAAATTATGAAGGAGATCAATGTGTAAGCCATTAGGGTTCAATTCAATGGTAGCTGCAACCCATAGAAATTTATATCTGATTTTAGAAAAAGCTCAGGCTACGTAGCCTAACAGCCACCTCCCAAGTGTTAATGCGTGATGTTACCGAAATACAAGACAAGACCAAAACGACCGAAATACAAGAAATTGATGATTGATGCAGTGGCGGTAGATACAGCTACTATCCCGTTTGATTAAGTAGTACCACCTATAAAGAGTAGGCTGCTCAATTTAACCAAAGCTTTTCGCTGAATCACGTACATATGGACACTTGGCGGGCACTCGCATTGTGTGATGGGTTTGATTTCTTGCGACGCTCACCAGACGCAGTGCTATCGCCTTACATGTCTTACGCTATAGGACTACACATTCACACGGCTGTCGCTCGCCACTTGAGTCCCCAGTCGCACCATCAATTACATGTCTTATTGTCCTGAACTCTCTATCTTTTATTGTCTTGAGATTTGTTGGAAACCAAAGATAAAGGTATCTGCTGCGTAACTTTATGTACTGTACTGTACTGTTTTTTCAGTATTAAACTTCATGTTTTTTTTTATCCCAATAACAAACTGTTGTAGGTACAAGTGACGATGATTAAAATAGACTTACAATAAGGCTACGGAGTGAAGAAAGCAAAATTCTTATTCACTCTTACTCCTTAACTGAAGGAGGGTATTACAACTTCTGAAGTAGAAGTTATTTCTTATAAAAAGGACGATGAGGTAGGTACTTATGTTAGTATAGTTATATTTTAAAAGCCTTAATCGGCATTGTATTTTTGTGGTGTGATCGACAAATTGAATTGTAAGTGAAATAATGTAACCCAAAAATACTAATAAAGAATTATGAATTATGTTATATTCGAGTTTACACCTTTATCCTTAGTATACATGTTATCTGATTTTTTTAAATTAAATTAAACCACGAATTAGCAATCACGTTCCGGCATAATGGGCTGACGACTGGGAAACAAATATCGGGGATTAAGGCGTAAAATTGGGCATGGTATCCTCCGCCCAGTAATTAATATCTCATGTGTGTTTGGGAACAAAAAGTGCGTCGGTCGGATAGGATATCTGTCCGTCCGTCGGCATGTGTGAGTAACGCGAGCCGGCTCCCCGCTGCTGCGCACGCGCCTCGCGCTCCATTTACACTCAATCTTAATATCCCAGAGATGCACCATTACGCATTCATAACACCATCGCTTGTTGCTTTTTTGCTATCCCGGAATTTAGGGATTAGTCAAGTAGCCAAGCTACAAGAAAGCAGATACAGCCCAGCAACGAAATCTTATTACTTAGTTGTAGGTTTTTTTTTCCAAAGAAATCAGATTAGTTGTAGGCTCAGGTTGTAGGTACTTATATTTTTCTTTTATATCTAACTCAAATGGTTGGCTTATTGGCCTATCCCCATAATTGGGCAAGCTAAATGGAAATTTTAAATGGTATTATGAACTTGAACCCTATGTATACGTAAGTTTCAAATTCATATGCCTTTTTTCCAGAAAATAGGTACCTAACATCAAAGTATGTTACCTATTTTTTGGAAAAAAGGCACTTATAAATGGCGATTATAAATTAGTTTTGTAAAGACGCAAATAAAATCATTGCAAAGAAAAGGCAGTAGGTAGTACATAGGTCAGCTTCTTAAGAACTTACTTTACCACGAAATGAGATCGTGGTATTGCATCTGTTATCTATCTGTCGGCGAGCATAAACGTTAATCATCAATGAGCCATCCATATTCTGTATAAATTGTCTTATGTCCCATAATTACATAATTTACCGATACGTTAATTGGCTCCATTGGCCTGGGTCGCGAAAAATGTTTGATAAGATAGGGGTTTAAACAAGGAGGCTTTGTCGGCGCCGGAAGCGCGCGGGCGAGTAGGGGTCGCGCGTATCTCCTCATCCAACCAGGGCATGTATTTCCAAGAACCCAGCCTGCGCAACTCCTGCGCACTGTTTGTCATCGTAAGATAAAATTTATAATGGAATATCATAACCTATTTTAAGTAGCGATCCGAGTGATCATGATATAAGAGTAGGTAGGTTCTTAGGTGGGTCTCGGGTAGGTCCCAAGTATGAAGTGTTGCTCTGACAAAGAAATTTGTTTTATCGCGGCTCCACGGTGAGGGCCATCATCGCGATATTTCATTACGATATTTTCCATCACCGTGCATAACTAAGAGTTAGGTACACAATAAATTCTGAACTCCGAGAGGAAACCTGTGACCAGCAGTGGGACATTAAAATCGTACCGAAATAACTGACCAAAATTAAATCCTCTTTTAGCGTTGTTTATGTCTTCATTTTATGAAATTAGCAAAGTGATGCATTAAAGTTTACAAGAATCAGAAACAAAACAAACAGACGTCTTTGTATGTTTAAAAAAATTTATTTTAAAAATAGCATAAATTTATTAATAATCACAATAATGACTTAAATAAAACTAAGCTATACCTATTACCTTAGTGATAAGTTTACTTACCAACTATATTAACATACTTATTTAACTTTGGGAACCTGAGGATTTTTAAACATGAAGAACTATAAAATAATTATCATTTATATTTACTTACCTCCTTTTTACATTAATGCCTATCCTAAATTAATATTTAAGTTATATGTATTCATAATGGTTGTTTTACTTCATAAAATATAACGTATTTTGTATTTTGAAAAAAATGTTGCCAACAATATCAGAATTGTCTACTACTTGTACGAATAAGATAAGCATGTTTGTTTCTTTGATTAAAGACACGTGTGATACTTTAGTCCTGCATATGGCGATATGATTTTCTATTTACAAGTAAAAAAATGGGTGGGCCATATGTTGACCTAATTTCCAAAAGGTGTCAGGACACGCCAAACATGAAACGTTTTTATTTTTTTAGAAAGCATTTAACACAACACAAACGTTATTTTACACGACGGCTTATTTAAGAATGTCCTGCATAGTGTGGCCATTCTGGGCACGGTGGGTGCAGATGAGTGGGAACCGGGGGGTAAAGTACTGGAGGTCCTACCACATGGTGGGCGAGAGATGGCGTGTAACGGGGTTGCATTTCGTGGTATTCAGGTAAGGGTGCCGGTTTCAAGTACTGATCTAGCTCTGCGCCATCGGGTGGTCCGCCTGCTAGAAGTGTTTCGTCAACTTCGATCCGCGAGAAGTCAATCTGCGATCGTTCTGGCGACGGCTCCCTCTTCAGCCGGGCTGAGGTCGCGGGCGGGGGCTTGCGGCGCCTCGGCTGGTATTTATAGTCTGGGTACTCTCGTTTATGTTGTGTTCTTAGTTTTTCCGCTTCTTTCACGAAAGGTAACTTTTCTTCTTCGCTGAGGCTTCTGTAACAAATATTTTCTTGATATATTTTTTATTATCTTAAAGTTATAATGTGCAATTCAAGTAAAACCATCAATCTTTTCAATTTTGTAGGTGGTAGAACTATTATGGTTCGCCCGGGGAAGTACCACCGCTGCACCCACTTCTGCCGTGAAGCAATTCTATTGTGTTTCGTTAGAAAGGTGCAGTTGCTAGCCACACTTACACGAGGCGACCGCCAGCCTCCGTAGTAGCAGCGCAACTGCATACGACCTCAGACAAGACTTGCCTATGCTTGCATGAGGTTGTATGTAGATGTCCATGGGCTGCAGCGATCACTTAACACCACGGGACCTGCATGCTCGTCTGCTACTGCGTTCAAATAAAATAAAAAAATCTGACACGAATGTATTTATCTTACATTTATTTTACATTTGAAGATTGTGCCGTAGGTATCTCGTCACACTATTATATCTTCGTTTACTTAATGTAGCCAACTGAGTTAGTTTATTTATTCATTGTACTCATTTTAAATTCACTTTCATTGTATTAATTCAAAAACATACACACATCACCCGAATCATTACCTATGACGTAATATTACACTAATTTTGATTACAGTCGCCGTACCCGATGTAACGATGTAAAAGAGTGATTTCAGCATAATATTGCAATGCAGTCTTGCGAGATTTGCGTCTGTTCCAGATGTTGCGAGCTACTACCTATAATGCAATATGACTCAAATGTGAATCCACTTGTCAGTAGAAGTAGAATAGCATATAGCGTTGCAAAATGTATATAAAATAAATCTGTATCTGTATATATAAAAATGAATCCCATTTTCCCTTGGTCACGACATCACGCGTGAACGGCTGGACCGATTTCGCTAATTCTTCTTTTGTTGTGTTTGTAATTGTCAGAAGAAGGTACTTATGTAATAAAACATTAAGGAAATATCACGAAAACTTAGAAAATTAAAAAACTATTTTCCAATTCGAATGCAACATTAACATTTAAGACAAGACAGCGTCCTTCAAAAATGTGACTCACATGAATATTCAGAGAGCTAAGCAATGAAAACTTGCAACCATTTTCTAATATTTTGTTTTAATTACGTCACATCAGCTAAATTTCTTAGTGTTTGAAATCCATGATGAACTGTTGCACGGTATTAAAAAATTAAGCGTTGATCATCAGCTATGGAAAAGATTTTGATTTTTTATATGAAAACTCTTGAACTTGCAAAATGTTAGTCACTATTTTTATCGACTTTCATACGTGATACACCGAGTTACAAGTTTTGCATGACTGAACACTGTGAAACTTATCATTAATTGACTGCTTGCTTCTTCTTATTTTTTATGGTTTTAGAAACGTTACTACAGTGAATATATATTTTTAAATTGAGGTAAGTACCTTCTACGCCAAACGTTAAGAAATCCTGCTGACTGACAAAAATATTTCTATGCTCCACCAATTTGACGGAATATAAAAAAAATGCTATTTGAAAATGTTTGTACTTTTTTGTCGCTTTCTCTCGAAATAGCTGTCGGAATCAAACGTTAAAACGAGATCTGTCATTTTTTTTTCTTCCATGACAGTTTATTAGACAGTAACCTAAAAACTTCATAGATAATATAATATGAATACTTAAAAAATACTCTTCATACATTTGTTGTAGGTTTCTGTACAATGTTGGTAGTTTCTTCAAGAAGCTAAACTGGCTAGCTCGGGGTTGCTCTCCGTAGGTGGAAGTTATGAATATGAGCTACAATAAGACTAGATACAATAAGAACAGATCAGCTACCTAATCGTAAGAGGCGAATAATTGTGAACTTCTGGAGTTGTGGGCGGCGATTTGGAGCACCGCGCATGGAGTCCTCTGAACGAGTGTTCAGCAGGCCACTGAGGAGGTCTTAGTGCTGTATAAATCATACCACATAACCCGGTATCACTTTTCAATCTGACACGTACCTTGCGAAGATTCCGTCCCGAAAACATAAAAGTTACCTCGGCATTAACAATATGAAATATGGTGTCCTCCACGTAATCATAAAAAGCGACTAAGTAGAGGCTTTCACGGCTATACTGGGAGTCGGACCAACAGCCACGGGTAAAACGACGGCGTATTCGGCCGCACGACTCTTGGCAGAGTTACCTACATTGCTCACCCAAGAGCCCATTTGTAACGCCGCGCCACAGAGTACATCGCTGCGCATGGAAGACATTGGCAGGTTTCGCTGAAAATCCTATTCAGTGGGTTTTAGTGTGGTTAAAATGTTAAATAATTAACTCGCTGTCTCTCTCGGGCGTAGCCTCAGATACCGTAAGAAGGTAGATTTAAGTGAAAATAATTAATTGTTGAATAAAGTTATTAGGTAAATCAGGAGCTGGCTCTGCAACACGATACTAGATTTACTCAAAATATTTTTGAACCTTTAAAAAGTAAACTAACTCCTACGAGAGTGAAAGGAGAGTGAAGTTTACATGGAATTTTTTCATTTCTGGACCTACTCTATATATATATATATATATATATACCTACTCTACTTATACTTCTAATAAGTAGAGTAGGTAATATACATACGAGTATGTGATTGATTACAATTTAAAATGATTTGTGCAGGTGAAATGGATAAACTTCCGCCTAAAAGGGTAAAAAGGCGCGGAAAGGGTTAAGTAAAATAAATGTATAGAAATTAATTATCATCTCATTTCTGAACTTAGCAGTATAAACATTGGTATATAGGGCCTGACTTTCTTATTTCTTAAAAATATAATTATGACAACCTTTATATTTCGTCGGACTAATTTAAAAAGGGGGCTGTTTTTCTTACGGTCAGGTTTATGTGGCTTGCTAGCGGGTTAGTGCACCAAATAACTTGGTCATTTTAACACCAGCTTCAAAACGAAGTAGGTACTGTAGTAACCTATTACCTATCTTTTATAGCAGTACCTACTTGCAGACGCAGAACAGATACGTATGACACAATTATATGGGGTTAATTTAAACTGTGTCCTGATAACTAAAGTACACGCGGAAGAAGTCGTGGGCAAAACATTTCTCTATACTCTATATGTATAAAACTGAATTCTTATTTCCCTTGGTCTCTGCCTCACGCGTGATCGGTTAGACCGATTTCGATAATTCTTTTTTGTTGTGTTTGTTATTATCAGGAGAAGGTTCTTTTCAATGAAAAAAATTAAGAAAATTAATATATATTTTTTTACAAATTCGATTTTAATATCCATAGTAAAGACAGGAAAACGTCTGTCGGGTCAGTTAGTCAGTTTATAAAAACCGCGTAGAGACCATTCAGATCAATTCAGAGACCAGACTCTAAATGTAAATATACTTATGTATGTATTTTTCTATCTACCTAGGTGAGAGATTCTGTATTTATGAGAAGTTTTTTAGAAATTTATAGGATAATTCTACAAAATACGTGTAGGTATTACAAAGCAGTAGCGATGGCCGAATGGTAAAAAACCGCAGTCTCCAACGCGACCAATCCCGGGTTCAAATCCTCGGTGCGCACCTCTGACAAAGAAATTTGTAATGTGCGCATTTATCGCTGCTCCACGGTGATGGTAAATATCGTGATATTTAATTGATTACGGTGTTTCTACATCACCGTGCATACCTGAGAGAAATTCATAATTTCTCGAAAGCATGACGTCCACCAATCCGCACTTGTCCAGCATGGTGGACTATGGCCTAAATCCCTCTAACTTGTGAAAGGAGACCAGTGCCCAGCAGTGGGACATAAAAAGGTTGAAAAAAAAAATTTACAAAGAGGAAATATTTATTTTGTTATTTGTAGAGAGGCACAGAAATATTGGACTGATTTTAAACATTTTATCCATACATATACAATGCTTTGACCTGAATGACTGACTAACGGATCAAGTCACAGCCCAATCCGCTGATAGAGATCAGAAACTTGGAGGGTGTGTTCTTTGTGTGACGTAGGCATACGATAAGGGAGGATTTTCCGAAATTAAGGGAAACTAAGGGAATAAAAACAGTGCCAAAGTTTGTATGGGACAAAGAGATTCCTTGAAGAAATGAAAGAGGAAAAAAAAGAAAATAGGGAAGAAAGGTCCTCGAATGGCGACCGCGTCTCGGCAAAAGGAGTACAGGCCGCCCTCCAACCAGGTGGACTGACGACCTGAAGAAGACAGCGGGTAGTCGCTGAATTCAGAAGGCCCAGGACCGGGAGGAGTGGCGAACGTTAGGGGAGGCCTATGTCCAGCAGTGGACAGTAAAAGGCTGATGGATGGATGGATGGATAAAAATGATTCCTTAGTCCAACCTACTTAAAAAATTGCATAAACATTATTTTAAAGAATTGATGGAAGATGTAGCTCTTTCTAAAAGAGGACCTGTTATACCTGTGGGTATATTAAGTATAAGCATTTTGAGTTTCAATTGGGACCAATGAAAAATCTATTTCAATCTATTTATCTGTTTATTTAAAAATCTTTACCGAAGGTAATTGTCAAAACAGAGAAAATATCGTTTTAAAGAACGTAAGTATTTTACAGGTACGTTTTTGTTGTTGATGTTAGTACCTATCTACGTAACGAACGTTAAGAAATGAATGTTTAAGTTTCATGTTTAAGTTTTATATTAAGTTGTACGTTCCAAACTTAAAAATAGGTATTTAAACTATCCGTGTTTGCAGCTAAGATGGCACAAAATCGTGCAAGACAGTAATACTGGGGACGCATAATATGTACTCGTATCTATTCTCTCCAGTCCCGGATTTATAAATAGGCCGTATAGGCCGCGGCCTAGGGGCGGCAGCATCCTAGGGGCGGCAGATTTCAGAGGAGGGTCCCTCGATTTTAGAGGATAAAAGTCAAACACGTTCACTGGTTTTCTCGTAGTTTTTTATACTTTAAAAAATCCCTATACCTATATTATCGTGTAGTGATAGATGAGAGCAGCGAGGCGGGCAGGCGGCAGTGGAAACGTAGCAACCCCTGCTTTCCACCTGCACTCTCCGAGCGAGCCGTCTGCGCATGGTATTTAAGTAGAAGTAAAAGTGAAATTACTTTAAACTAGAATATTTCTGATACTTTAAAGGCAGAACAGCGATGGCCGAGTGGTAAAAGCCGCGGTCTTCTACGCGACCGATCCCGGGTTCAAATCCTCGGCGCGCACCTCTGACAAAGAAATTTGTAATGTGCGCATTTATCACTGCTCCACGGTGATGGAAAATATGGTGATATTTAATTGATTGCGATGTTCTCCATCGCCGTGCATGCCTGAGAGAAATTCATAATTTCTCGAAAGCATGACGTCCACCAATCCGCACTTGGCCAGCGTGGTGGACTATGGCCTAAATCCCTCTCACTTGTGAGAAGGAGACCTGTGCCCAGCAGTGGGACATAAAAAAAGGTTGAAAAAAAAGGCAGAACAAACACTGTCGGGTTCGCTAGTTATTATTGTATATTACTATTTATGTACATGGGGCGGCGGAAATAAAGTGGCCTACACTCATAAAAAACACAAATCCTTCACTGATTCTCTCAAATCTGCAAGACTGCAACTTCTTAATAACTTTAATTTGGGACCAGGCAAGGTTAAATACCTTTGACCTCATCGATCTATATGATATGACCGAGATCTGCATCGGTACGATGACAGTTCGTGAGATAGCGGACCAATCACAACAGTGCAATCATGTGCGGCAATCAGGTTCTCTTGACCGACTGTTTTCTTTGATGATTCGAGAGTTTGGTCCAGCGCCTCGCGACCGGCATTCTCGTCATATCGTAGACTAAAGCGCTTGCTGCGCGGGTGGCCAGTCGCTACTAATACTACTAAACTACTATAAAATAAACAAATATAACTATATTGGCAGAATTACTTCTGGTAATTTATTTATCTATGGTATGGTAATAGTTCGAGTAAAATAAGAGTAAAAGTATTGGCACGTCTTTAAGCTACATACACTTTTTATTCAACCTTTTTTATGTGC
Organism: Pyrgus malvae; assembly: GCA_911387765.1. Lineage (NCBI taxonomy): Eukaryota > Metazoa > Arthropoda > Insecta > Lepidoptera > Hesperiidae > Pyrgus > Pyrgus malvae. The sequence continues at coordinate 15,459,733 of OU426960.1, forward strand.
CACTGCTGGGCACAGATCTCCTCTCACAAGTTAGAGGGATTTAGGGATTTTTTTAGGTCTATACCTTAATAAGTAATAATAAAATAAAGTAAATGCTTAAAATTATTTAGAAAGAAGCAATAACCGCGTATTACTCGTCACGGAAGTCTTTGGTTTGGCGCCATTATCATGCCGGACTATTCATCCTGTCCGGTTCCGGGTTCTGGGTTCCACAGTGAGGTTTACCGCAGTTCTCGCATATTCTGCTACGATGAAGGCGTAACATTTAAATTTAAGGGTTAATATTTATTTACGATGTTTTCCGTCATCTGCCTATGTGCCTGAGTGTTATAGAAAAATTCTTAAAGCCTTGTCATGGCTAAGTTCACTGACCTAGTCACACTGACACAGTGTGGTGAACATCGTTAGACTATGGCCTAAATGCCTCTTGTTTAAAGAAAAATAAAATGGAAATGCAACAATTTCTAAATAGAATGGATGTTTTACGATTGACTGTGACGAACAAGATACTGTAATTCGGTAATTTATTGTCATACAACAGGTTACATGCATAGGCAAAGAGGATATATGTGCATAGGTGTTTATAATTTTTTTTGTTCCCGGTTGTTACCCATAGGGTGTACAATATTTTGATAAATTTATATTTAAAGAGGATTTAGTTATATTTATAATTGCAGTACTGTGCATTTTGTCGCACACTTAGACTTAGATGTTTAAATTTTTTAAGTATCATGCGAATCGGACTCATTTCGTTCTATTCGATCGCTGGTTCGGATCGCGAGACAGTTAGAGATGTTATCGAGGGCCGCGATAGTATTTTAATGAGTAAACAATCGATGCACGCCGCTCGGCTGGGCGCCGCACGCTCACCCTACCTGCCTCCTTCCCTCCACTTTCACGGCTCACGAAAGCTTCATGATTTGCTCGAATTGAATTGAAGATAACGATGTGAATTTGAAACTGAGATACGCATTTAATATAAAAGATTTTGGAGTTCCTAGGACGTGAGATCAATAAAGTATTACTTGCTCTATGATGATCTACTACATACACATATTGTGACATACTACGTCATCTATGCCCATGGACGTATGCAGTTGCTATTCCGGAAGCTGATAGTCAACTCATGTAGACATAACGGGAAAAACAAAAGAATTGCATTGGTAGAAATTGAAGCAGCCTTGATACATCCCCGAACTTTACAAGCTCTAACATTTCAATATAACGCTACACACTCATAGTGTCACACTAGGATTCCGTGCGTCGTGGGTGCCATGGACACACACAAAGACAGAAATACAAACACCAAATTTTGTGAGCCTACAATTTTTGAGAGGAAAACTGAAAAGAAGGATTCAGTTCAGCAACATTTTATATACATAGACACACAATTAAAGCATCTGCTCGGAGAGCTGCCACCGCCCCATTGTCTACGCGAACATTATGGAAGAATCGGTCGCTTTGTACAATAGTGCATATACTATAGAAGTTCAACTTACTTCCACATAGATCCAAGAGACTTGCTTAATTCTGCGTTGTGTAAGGAGGGTCTTTGCTCGGAGAGCCGCCGCCGCATCGCCTGCGCAAACACCATGAAAGCATTCATAGGTCGCTTCACATGTGCCCGTCGCATGCAGCCGCCACCTCTGTAAAGGCGTTAGATCTTTTAATATTGAAGTAAGATATAAACACAATGGTGGACTTACCAGCAAGTGGAGTATTTAATTATAAAATTTAAGGGAGGATCGAAAAAAATTTAGAAGATCTCGGGGTCCTCCACAAGCTCTGAATAATTATTATTACTACATATTGAATATAATGCGAATTGAATATGAAGCGCGCATGGCTCCGCGGCTAGCGTAGAACGCAAACGGTTTACGCAGCTAAGCCAAACGGGCGCGGTCGGTTGTGAGATGGGTGACCGCTAGTGGCAAAAAATTTCATGCGCGTTTCCGTGCTTCGGAGGGCACGTTAAGCCGTCGGTCCCGGTTGTTGTCGATAGATAACAGTCGTTAAACCTTGTCGGAGGCCTTATGGGCGGTTTGAAAACATCCGACAGCGGGTTGGCCACTAACCCGCATCTCCACCAACCCGCATTGGAGCAGCGTGGTGGAGTAAGCTCCAGGCCTCCCCAATAAGGGGGAGAGACCCGTGCCCAGCAGTGGGACGCAAAAGGGTTGCAGCCATTGAATATAACCAGCGTTGCATTGATGTTAGCTTTCTATACTTGTGAAGTGAATACGCTTTGTTACTATTTACTATACTGAAAATGACGGCATAAGAAGATACAATGAGAAAGAGAGTAGAATCTAAAATAGGCAATTGGTCATGAGAGTTGAGACACCTTTGACTATTTTGTAGGTACTTGGTTCTTGTGTTTTTACGAGTTTTTCTTCTCTTTCTGAGCAGACCTTATTACCCAGAAATATATTCGTTTGACACATGTCAGACACGATTATAAACGGATACTCGTTATATTAAATGAATTACATTATTCTAAATAATAGTCGTATTACATACTTTTGTAGAATCCAAGTATGAGGGAGATATAGGTAGGTAGTACAGTAGCTTAATGTGGTTTCTTCTTATGAGGCAAGTGCCGAGAAACAATGTTTACGTTGTTGGTATAAGTAGTACCTAGCAAACGTAACGTAAGTAGTGCCATTGCTGACCTTTATACTAGGAAATTACTATAAGCTACTTTAACAAAAAGTAAAGCTCGTATTGTCATAAACAATATGAAGTAGACACTTGACGGTATCGACTCAAATTGCCGGGGCTTTCGGCACGCGCCTGATAATTAGTAACCAACCAAACTATCAAGCGACTGAAGCGACCCCTATAAAGAAAATATATTACAAGTACCCTTTATGAACCGGGGCTCACTGTAAACAATGTGCCGGCGCATATATAAACTTGTAAACGGCCCGAGAGCCGATGGCAGGGCCTCACGTCATTTTACGCTCGTAAACTTCTCTTATTTTATTACTTTTTTATTTTCTAGTACCGCGTTCGGGTTTCCTTGCGATCTCAGTGCTGACAATAAATTATGGTTTTTTCAAACACTGACACGCCACTAAAAGTCGATCGATTTCTAACGGACCACTCTCGGGAACCAATGTGAGCCGATGTAATTACTACTGCTTCGGCGAACTACCATCGGTTTCCTTGTTTATTAGTCAGAACGATTTCTCGTAACCAAATTATAATTGAGAGAGTATTTCAAGAATACTAGTGAAGTTAATTTTATTGATCTTGAATTTCTATTGTGCTAATCAAGTCTTTGTTCGTAGAACTGAGCCGAATAAACCAGTAGTACTTAATGTAGTTTTTGTAAAAGCTCCACAGACCTACCGCGCGACGCCATCTGGTTAGTAACATCTTCTGACAATTGCAGATACTACTTATGTATGTTTGCTACATAATACTCGTACTTAACCGTAGTATAGAAACTATTAATTGTGCAGCTATGGTTAGAGTTAGAGTGGTAGGCCTGGCAAGAACTTAACACATTAACGTACTTAATTTTTTGGTTAGACTTGTGGAATCACACATGTTTGAAGCTATATATAATGATAGATATAAATTAGAAGAAGTAGTATTTATTTTTCGCTATAGTTTTGACACGAGAATTAACCTATTTTTAACATACATATACCAAAGCCATAGAGTACTAACTAACAAGATACCATAAAGTACTAACTCTATGATAGGTATCTTAGGTTATGGTTTATGTTAAAAATAGGAAACGTGAATATATTAATCTATCTGTCTTTGAAAAAACTTACAGGTTTCTTACAGCTTCAGTATTTATAACATTTATTTAAATAAACTATTTAGGTATAATTAAATAAAATGCGATCGCAATGGCCGAGTGGCAAGGACTGCGGTCTCCGACGCGGGATGCTGGGTTCAAATCCTCGGTGCACATCTCTGACAAAATAAATTCCTTTAAACAAAACATCGTGTTTATTTAATTGTTACGATGTTGTCCATCGCCGTGCATGCATGAAGAAATTCATAATTTCTCTAAAGCACGACGTCCACCAATCCGCACTTGGCCAGCGTGGTGGACTATGGCCTAAGTCCCTCTCATCTGTGAGAGGAGATCAAGCAGGACTTAAAAAAGGTTGAAAAAAAATGTTAATAATTCCTGCAGGTTATTAAAGAGCTTCCATTTTCATTTCATGACGTAAAATATGAAAGGATAGTTTCAAATGTACAAGTAAGTAAATAGTTACATATACATATATTGTTAGTATAAAAAGAAAGCATGACATTGAGCTGAAACTTATTATATTTTTTATGGGCGTACACATTCAAATTTCAGTCACACTTATAACTCCGGTACTCAATACTTTTGTGTAGCAGGTAGAGTTTAATCATCGAGACACAATTCAAAAAGCTTAAAGCTTTTAGTACATGTCCGCTCGACAAAAAGTTTTATAGTCTTGTGTAATGATTTACTACTTCAGATTTCACAGCCGTCACCAAAACTACACATCTGTGTTCCTACCTATAACATGAAGTGGTACATAATATGACGTATGTTTCGAACATGTGACTGGGATTATGAACTGGGCACGTGTATATTACTAACATCATTATTATGACACTTTATTATATCGAGACTTGATTAATCTTTGATTTAGATTTCATAACTATAAAAGATGACTACTAATTATTCAGTTATAAAGGAATTGACCCACTTGGTTCAAAAAACGTGTGCTTTACTAATTGTTTACGCTTGTAATGACAAGTATCGCATTTAATGATATCTAATACCTTTAAACGAGCATTTCTTGTATAATAATATACCTAAATTAAATGTTCTATTTTTTTAATCTCGGAAACGGCTCCAAAGATTTGATGAAATTTAGTACCCTGGTATCGGGGGCGATAAATCGATCCAGCTAGGTTTTATTTAAAAAAATTAAATTATAAAAAAATATTTTCAGCTATAATCAACTTAAATATAAACTAAAAAATACTATTGAACTCTATTGAAGAGTATTAATAATATTGAAGCGCGCATGACCCAGCGGTTAGCGTAGAACGCAAACGATCTATGCAACTAAGCCAAACGGGCGCGGTCGGGTGTGAGATGGGTGACCGCTAGTGGCAAAAAAATTCATGCGCGTTTCCGTGCTTCAGAGGGCACGTTAAGCTGTCAGTCCCGGTTGTTGTCGATAGATAACAGTCGTTATACCTTGTCGGAGGCCCTATAGGCGGTTTGAAAACATCCGACAGCGGGTTGGCCACTAACCCGCATCTCCACCAACCTGCATTGGAACAGCGTGGTGGAATAAGCTCCAGGCCTTTCCAGTAATGGGGAGAGACCCGTGTTCAGCAGTGGGACGCAAAAAGGGTTGCAGCCAATAATACCTATTGTAGCGTAAAACGCCGTCAAACGCCATCCGCCAATCCGACGTTCAAAGAAATGACAATGTCGATTTGAAAGAGCTCTATAAAAATGTTTTTATACGAACAACGCTCGGTCGTCAAAGTCATTGGAGGATTTATAAATTTGCCGCCAGTAGGCTATACAAATTTTGCCGCCCTTAATGACTTCTAAAATAAGATAAATACTCGTAAAAATAAGTTAAGTTTGAAAATGATTTTGCCAAATTTGCCGCCCCCTAAAATCCGCCGCCCTAGGCTCCAGCCTCCTCAACCTTTTGGTTTGTTTTAAAGTTCTAAAACGCGTAGTAAAGATATTAGCTAATTTAATATTTAATTTTAAGCTATAAGAGTTAATTTCATCTCAATGTTCATTCAAAGATATACGTACGTAGGTATGTATAATTATAATATGTTCTTGAATATAAACTGTTACTTACAAAGCCTATACTTACAACTATTCGTGGGATTGGGTAATTTTGGGTGGGTTTGGGTAATTTTCCCTAAATTGTTAACAAATATGTATTATAATTATAAATTATAATAGTGTCCTTCATCTTTATGTAGAGCTATTAGATAGAGTTTCAACTTTTTATAATTCGTTTATATTTTTGTTCAATGGTATTTTCATATGGTAATACTACATTCAATTTCTATATTCAGATTTTATACTCTACAAAAAAGTATTACCCTTTTACATCACTTTCTAAAATATTACTTTAAAAGTTAAACGGGAAACTAAAATGAATGAAATCTGTATGATGTTTTTTGTTACTTAAAACAATGATATTATGATATTATTTGGTTTCGTTTCAGAGGAAATATTCTATTCTATAGTTTCTAATTCGAATTAATGGAAAAAACGGTACCAATCTCTGTATCACAGCAAAAGGTTTTAGTTATTAAATTTTTGGGTGGTAGAACTGGTGGGCACTATTATGGTAATAAGAACTCAAACCATGGTTAAGTTTCAAGTGTGAAAAATGTTACACGTGCCAAATAATGCTTTCAAAGCAATGTTGTTTAAGTAGGGTCCGTCTGGCTACTGGCACCAATGTTTTGTTCTATTGTGATTGATAGCCAAAAACAAAGCTGAGGTTGCCTTTAAATATTACTTAACTGGAGAGTTTAAACTAAACAAGGAATAGGTAGGTACCTACATTGTTTCATGTAACTAGGTACCTATTGTAATATGAAATGAAATACTGTCTATAAATCCATAATTAAATAATACTTAGGAGTACAAGAGTACCATAGATCAAACGTACTTGCTTTATTCTTGTTACCATCATACCAACAAACAAACATGTGTGAACGCAAGTTTAGTAAAATGCATCCCAAGTAATGTATTACCACCTAGGTACCCGCACCCAGCAGTGGGACGCAAAAAGGTTTGCAACCCGCTAGCCAATGCGTTGGGAGTGGGAATTTACTTAAACATCTAAGTAACAGATGTTTTTCATTAGTCGATAAAATTCTAGTACAATATCGATTTTATCATGAATTTTACACACAAATGATCGCTCACCCCATTGGCACCAAACTTATCGTGCTGAGAATCACCTTTTTTATAGCTGTAGCAACGTAACTAACAGCAAGAAACCACCAAAGAAATAAATTGTCCTTATCCTCACTAATATTTTAAAAAACTGTTTTTTTATTTAGTTTTTCAAGCGAAATTGAGGAATTGAAGGAAGGAAAGAAAGAAAGGAAGGATTGAAAAACTGCACCCTTCAGCGCTGTGTCGTAACGAAACACGTGAGCAAAGTCTCAGCCAAAAGTGAGGATATATTAATTATGTGTACCAAAATATTTTCTTTTTTATCTACAATTCATATAGACTAATCGCAAATGTTCTAGCCGAAAGGACAATGTCTTCGTAAAGAAGAAGAAGCGCGGAGGCCATTGGCTGAGGAAGTCATAAACAGTGCGCATAGCTGTCATCTGTGACGAGCCCGCCCACACTATTTCTGCAGCTATGACGCGCCGCGTGCCGCCCAGATCAATATACATTTGCTAACCTATCAAGGAATTAGAGTTTGTTGCAATCTTAAATTATGTCCAGAAGTAGGTAAGTTTATAATCAGAAATATACTGTAACTTTTGGTCACAGAATTTAAACAATGACTGCGAAGCATAATTTATCACTTGCTCTACTATGTAGGAAATTTTGTTATTTCTGGCACAGACGGACCAAAAGCAATTTGATAGCATCAAATATACTAACGACGTTATCATCAAATCTTTTCTCTAACCTCTAGCACATACCTTAATAAATATTATTCGCTGGACGCTTCGAGATTACATAAGATGCCAAACCTTTGTCAGAAGAAAAAAACTTTCCCGGTCAAAAAGGCTAATTGATCAGCAACTTAACCCATGAGCAATTTAGCATTCTATAGGCTCTTATACCTAGGTACTTTTTGGATAGCTGTTGTAAGTAAAAAACTGACTTGTATACCTAAGTATAACTTAAATTAATCCGATAGGTACTTTTTATCGTTTAAGCATAACGAAGGAAGAAACAAATGTCTTTCTTTCATTTGTTAGAATATAGCAATGCAGTGAAATACTCGTTGTGTTATTAATAAAGTATTGATAAGATAGTTGTGGTTAAAAAAGAATAAATGAAAAAATTTTAACACTCTCGAGAACTCGCAAAAAAGCACATAAAAGTCCTTTAAATAAAAATATAATTTGACGATATGATAACAACCCCTAATTCGTATTATATCTGCCTATTTATAGATTATTACGTTCCCAGGGTACAGAGAGCCAGGTGACAGCTTATGTATAGCAAGTATGATTATGGTATTTACGATAAAGCATGCTCGAGTGCTAGAATAATGATCGTAGAGGCACCCATCAGCTACCGTCGTGTTTTAGTGCCCCATTAATTGTTTTATGGCAGTTGTTAAATCGACTGTAAAGATAACTGCGGTCGTGGGGGATGTTTAGAAGATTTCAGTAGTTACATGGCGACAGCGGAGTTCGCTTTACTGCAGTCAGCTGTTTTATGTTGCATTTGGGAGGGAAAAAGTTGAAGTATACATACATACCAGTTTTAATCCGAAGATTATGTGCAAGTAATATTTTAATTTGAGTATTGGGCAAAACTCATACTATCTACTCATTTGTCTTATTAACAGAATACCCTGTGTCGTCGGTGCCATGGACACCTTATAATACACAATAAACCTATAAGTCAGAAGATTGTTTAAAAATTAGGACTTTATGGAATCTTAAACGATTTACAAAGTCAGTTAAAGTCTAGCGCTCTTGGAAATTCAAGGTAAAAATTATATAAAAGAGCAAAAAATAATGCCAGAAAAATTACATGTCTCCGTGTCTGTAGTGGTCATTGATTCCCAGGGGACCCTTCTATCTAGCAGAAGCAGTTTTATTTTTGACAGGCGATTAAAAATGTAATAATTAATTTACTTATCCGCATTGGAACAGTGTGGTAAATGACTATAAAATACTGCTCATTAAAACTTACCGAAGATGTTATCGGTGAACGTGGATAAGACGAAGGCCGTCAGGATCGGCGGCTTTTCACAAAAAGAAAAAGACCCTGAATCTCCTAGGGCCAGAAATCGCATGGTCCACCCAAGCTTAATACCTAGGTGTGACCATAGACCACAGGCTGACTATGGTACCGCATGTCCGCAATGTCTCCACACAGGCGAGGGCGGCTGCTGCCGTACTTCGTCCTGTGCTCACCTCGAGTCTCCCTCTGAAGGCCAGAGTGGCCATCTATAAGAGCTGTGTCCGCCCACGCCTCACGTACGCGGCGCCGGCCTGGTTCGCCCTCACCAGTGCAGTGCAGCGCAAGCGCTTGCGCTCTGTGCAAAGCGCGACACTGAGGAGGGTGGCCAATGCGCCGCGCTACGTGAGGAACACTACTATCCAGAGGGACCTTCGGGTTGAGTCACTGGATGAGTTCGTAAGCAGCCTTGCCCAAAGGATGTTCGCGCCTGTATAGGTGTATAGAATAAAATATAGAAAAAAAGGCAACTCTCCCACACCGGACGCTGACAGACAGCCTCCGACCCTTCAGCCTTTTGGACTACCAGAGAGAAAAAATGAAGACCACACAAGAAGAAGAAGAAGACCACGACAGGGACTACCCGGTCCCCAACCTAATGACCGGAACCATATTTATGGCCCGCGGAAGCCACTCATGGCAGGGGCAGGCCCGAAACATGTGCCCCGGGCCTCTTGCGGGGCCCGCGAAGAAAACTCGGGATTACCGAAGTATTCCTTCTCTTGCATTGGACTAGCATGGTGGAGTAAGCTTCAGGCGTCTCCGACAGAGTGGGGCAATAAACAGTTGCTGAACTACACAAGTTTTTATTATACAACTTGAATAAAGCTTTAAATAGTTTATGCTTAGTGGAAAAGTAATAGTTTACAAGAAGATAAACCAACCACAAAATATTTCACGGTATGTGAAAAGTAATGTAAAAAGCGGGGCGTGCCAATCCACAGATGTGGCCTATTTACGTTGATAAACTCAAGTTTCTGCGAACGCAACGCGATTGGCCATCGGTTGCCGGAAGCTTGACCATATCCTACCTACTTATTATTTCATACACAGTACATTTTTTAATAATAACTGGACGACGAGTCCAATGGAGTTCACCGTGCCTTTGCTGATCTATTTGATTTGTGTAGTTCTATAGTTGAAACTGTTAATTGACCTCCTATTAACAAACGTTATGTAATATCTACCTTTTTCATTCAAAGTTGGCATATACTTTTATGTTTTCATAAGTTATGTGATTGATCTAATGCCTACTAATTTAAATGTTATTAACGTCATAAATTCTTTTTAATGTACTTCCATTGAGTCCTGGTTTCCCCAACCGAAAAAGATTGAAATCATAATCAACGCTCACCAAATGCAGGTTGGTACAGCTGGAATAGTACCTATGTATACATCATATCTATGAGAAATATGAAATTAAAAAAATTGAAACAGTAAATAAAAATCGACTTCAAAAGTCAAATAATTTTTGAGCGCGCGAGCGACGTGAATATTCGTTGCTCTGTGTTACTTCCAAACGCTGTGGAGTCGTGCTCTTTTATCATAGCTTATACTTCGCTTTTTTGAACCGCTAACCCGACAAATCGGTGATGTTTACAGTAAAAGAAACCTGGCAAATATTACTAAATTTTAGTATTCTTTTATATTTTTTACAATAGATTTCCTGAAAGAAAACAGAGCTAAAGATACTTTGTCTTTAATCATCCCTTCACATATGAACAAAACTTTAAAATGAACATGTTTTAATCAGGACAGGTCCTTGAATGTCCGACATTCAATTAGTATAGTTACTGAAGGGTGGTGGGAACGCATCTGTGTCCACATTGCCATGATAAGGTACTCGATATCAACACGTATGCAAGACGAACAATGCGTGGAAAAGTTTTATGGATTGTGTACCGTAGGTATCTTTTTCTGTAAACAGATTCAATTTTATTCTAAACGTAAAAGATGGATAAGGACACTTTATTAAACATAGTAATAATATCCATACTAATATTATAAATGCGAAAGTACCTAGCTCTGTCTCTCTGTCTCTGTGTGTGTGTGTGTGTCTATCATGCCTAAACTACTGAATAAATTTTAATAAAATGATTATGATAAACAGTTAAAATAAACCTTGAGAAATGACGTCATGACTGTATTTAATCCAGAATTTCGTTTCTGTGTGATAGGTTAGTTTAGATACTAGTGAAGCCAGTGATCTATGTTAGCATAAAATTAAAATAAAGTTTTTGAAACAATTAAATATTATGTAGTTAAAGAGTTAAATAATATTGTATCTTCTGTTTGTCAAATAGTTTTGAGGTTCAAGAAATTAGTTGTGCTGTATACATTATTGTATGTATACAGTTGGTGTATAATTTATTTTAGAAAACTATCCTTCTCCATAAAACCTAAGAAATCTAACTGAGTGACGGAAGGCCAGGAGAAAATAAATTGAAAAAAATCTGCATTTAGAAAATTGTTGCAGTTTTTGATCGTTCCTCTCGGAATATAGTACCTACTCTGATCTGAGAATGATCGTCGCTCATATAAACACACATAAACATAAGTTTTTTCTCTTTTGATGTGATAAATAAATCTGAAACTTAAGCAAGTCGGAAAAGTTTCACACTATCTTTATTTGGAATATTTAGTCTGTGATCGCGGTCTCTACATCGAACACAAGTAGGTAGAGTTGGTAGCGTGTTGCGAATAACGTTTAGCGAGTGGAAGCATTCCAAATAAGTAGGTATGCGGTAATGAAGAGCGGCTGGTGTTAACCGCGCGCATTACCGCGCGCTCGCTAACCACTCACAGACCGCCGCGCGCCGGCCAGATTACACTTTGTCAATATTTAAACCTCACTTCGAACTTCCACCTCAGGCAAAGCTTGGCTACTGCTTTTCATCGTGTATTTCCGTATTCAACTTAATGATTAAATTAAGGCGAAACTTACAGAGAAAAAAAGATGAAGAAACCGAATTAACTTCCAAATAAGTTCGTATGAAACGTTCGTTTCGTAGCAACTCGCTACGACGCGCTCTACTTCTGCTATAAGTAATCGCTCTACAACCCTACGCTACTCGCCGTTGACGATAACTGCGATATTGCTTTTGGATGAAAATAATAATTTATTTCAACCACATCTCTTCTATAAATTTATAGTATTTCTAACGTAACTTAGGTAATTAAGATGTTCTGAATTAAATTAACACTACAAACCACACACCATAATTTAATTCGATCATATTATTATTTCGATATAATAATTTGATTATTTGATATCGTATCTAATTATTTTTGTACCGACTCCAAAATTAACTATAGTTGTACCTACATTATAGGGTAAACACAGATCGTACCTACATATTGATGAGTAGAAAATGTAAGTTAACCATTAAATTGTAAAGAATATGCAAATATTTTTTTAGTGCGTATTAATTTGTTTTGGAATAGTTGTCTTTTAAAGTCGGTTTTATGTTTTGTTAAAATTTTTAGCAGCAGCGATCAGCAATATTGTCTGATGCTGAATCGAGTTTTTGTACTTTGGTCGGACGCGGCATCGGAATCTCGTGTATTGGAAGCTGAAACGCTGAACGCAACGATGTTTATCAACTAAATCACTGATTGCCAATGCTAAACGTAGTTAATTGACTGTACCTTCACCCGGATAAGAGTAAGACGAACCTCTGAGTATAACTTTTTATGAATAAGTCCGTTAAGGTTGAAGCTGCATCGGAAACTTAATTGCAGGTTGATGGTTTTATGCCAACACCAAGACACTATCGTGACGGCAGGTGCGGTCCCAGGGGGAGGTCACAGGGGACATGACCCCCGCTCTTCCCACCCCAAAATCCATCAGTCATGCGTAGATGGAAGGCGAAACAAGCCAATTTGGGACACCTTTTCCCCCAAATTTCTTAATGACCTCCCCCTAAATTTCTTGGTGAACCCCCTAAAATTGAAGTCTGCGACCACGCCTGCGTGTCGGTGCGGTTGATTAAGTATAGATTGACAAGCACATCTACATAGATGAAACAAAAAGCATGTGTGAGATTGGATTGGAAATTAGCCTACTCTTATTCGCTAAATATGGTAACGTCGTATTCATTCTTTTAGACCAGTAATGCTATAAGTAATGGGTCTGTAAAAAAAACACTATTACACCCTTTTTTATTTGAATGGAGTAGCAGATGAGCATACAGGCCACGTGGTGTTAAGTGGTCGCTGCAGCCCATGGACATCTACATACAACCTCAAGCAAGCACAGTTAAGTCTTGTCTGAGGTCATGTAAGTGTGGCCGGCAACTGCACCTTTCTACCGAAACACAACAGAATTGGTTCACGCCAGAAGTGGGTGCAGCGGTGGTACTTCCCCGGGTGAACCATAATAATTCTACCACCTACAAAAGAACCCTACCCTACACATTGAATCTTTTTATATATCGGTATATGTAAGTAAAGGTAGTCTCTACTTACAAGTTATCGATAAGGTCTTGCAACCATTAGCAATTAGTAAGCACCCGAAGAGAGCCTAACTATGTACATAGTATTTTAAAAGTGTTTATAAAGTCCCGGCTTACTCTCCGCGGGGTAAGCCGGGACTTTATAAACATGTTTACGTATCCTCACATAGTAAATTATATTTTTTTTATAGTAAAACTAGCCTAGTAAAAATATAATATTAAAAAATAATGGTAACGTCGTATTCATTCTTTTAGACCAGTAATGCTATAAGTAATGGGTCTGTAAAAAAAACACTATTACACCCTTTTTTATTTGAATGGAGTAGCAGATGAGCATACAGGCCACGTGGTGTTAAGTGGTCGCTGCAGCCCATGGACATCTACATACAACCTCAAGCAAGCACAGTTAAGTCTTGTCTGAGGTCATGTAAGTGTGGCCGGCAACTGCACCTTTCTACCGAAACACAACAGAATTGGTTCACGCCAGAAGTGGGTGCAGCGGTGGTACTTCCCCGGGTGAACCATAATAATTCTACCACCTACAAAAGAACCCTACCCTACACATTGAATCTTTTTATATATCGGTATATGTAAGTAAAGGTAGTCTCTACTTACAAGTTATCGATAAGGTCTTGCAACCATTAGCAATTAGTAAGCACCCGAAGAGAGCCTAACTATGTACATAGTATTTTAAAAGTGTTTATAAAGTCCCGGCTTACTCTCCGCGGGGTAAGCCGGGACTTTATAAACATGTTTACGTATCCTCACATAGTAAATTATATTTTTTTTATAGTAAAACTAGCCTAGTAAAAATATAATATTAAAAAATAATGGTAACGTCGTATTCATTCTTTTAGACCAGTAATGCTATAAGTAATGGGTCTGTAAAAAAAACACTATTACACCCTTTTTTATTTGAATGGAGTAGCAGATGAGCATACAGGCCACGTGGTGTTAAGTGGTCGCTGCAGCCCATGGACATCTACATACAACCTCAAGCAAGCACAGTTAAGTCTTGTCTGAGGTCATGTAAGTGTGGCCGGCAACTGCACCTTTCTACCGAAACACAACAGAATTGGTTCACGCCAGAAGTGGGTGCAGCGGTGGTACTTCCCCGGGTGAACCATAATAATTCTACCACCTACAAAAGAACCCTACCCTACACATTGAATCTTTTTATATATCGGTATATGTAAGTAAAGGTAGTCTCTACTTACAAGTTATCGATAAGGTCTTGCAACCATTAGCAATTAGTAAGCACCCGAAGAGAGCCTAACTATGTACATAGTATTTTAAAAGTGTTTATAAAGTCCCGGCTTACTCTCCGCGGGGTAAGCCGGGACTTTATAAACATGTTTACGTATCCTCACATAGTAAATTATATTTTTTTTATAGTAAAACTAGCCTAGTAAAAATATAATATTAAAAAATAATAAAATATTATATTGTTTATGTTTATTATTAATAAAATGCAATTTTTTTATTTTTTTTAGGAAAGTATTATTTTTTATTACAAGAGGGCACCTATTTTTCATAAAAGTGAGCTTACTATTTCAGAGAGGAAATGCTGCTAGCGTTCTGGGCACAATGCCACAAGCGCAATTGCTAGATACTTAGAGTTTTCTTTTTATAATTAACTTTAAATATATATTTTTTAATTATTGTTAAATTATATAAGTATTTAGTTTAGTATCTTTATTTCATTGTAGAACAATCAATTGTAAGAAATCCTTAGGGTGTCCATATTCGAGTTCTGTATCTTATTTAAATGTGTAGTGTACACAGACAAGGGTGAAGCGAGGGCGCAGGGCGTAGGTCGCATGGGCTGTCGGCACCTGTGAGCTGAGGCGTGTTTGCGCCGCCACTTACTGCCCCCGCTACAATAGAAACGTATACTAGTCTTATTTGCTTGCACCGGCGAGGGCGAGGAAATCTTAATCTAGCTACCTTCGAATTGCTGTTCTAATAACGACCACTGTTTACACCTACCTGTATCTTCCATCTCTTACGGTTATTTGTGAGTTGTAATTGCATTTTGTCTTTTGATTGAATATTGAATTAAAATCTTATGTTGGAGATTTCAAATTGGAAAGGTTTTCTTTATTTTGTCTCATGTCTTGTCCTAATTCTTGGATGTTATATTTGGTTTCATAATAATATCATTACAAGTGTTAGATATTAAATGGAAATACAGATCTCGCATATTTCGCTACGCTCAGGCTGTGAGAACCTAAGCGCGGCTTTAAGTTACCTTTCAATCGTAAGAAAAATACTTGCAAATATGTTTGATAATCAGATATATGTATGTCTGTACTTATGTGCCCCAACAGTAATAATATAGTGAAATTACATAACACGTTGGACTTGTGTCCCCACGCAAGTCATCCAAATGACTGGGTCAAATAACATCTTCGACCCGTGATCCATAAGGAGAGATACAAATAATAAATAACAAAAACGCTGAATTGTTCTGTTTGAAAAAAACTGTTGTGAGTTACAGACGGACCCTTTCGGTTAAATTGCTGTGACAATATTTTTAATCCCATCGTTGTAAAATCAAATATGACGATATTATTATCTTATCACGAATATGGATATAGCTGTATCGGAATTATGAAGGGGTTGAAAGGATAACAAAGGGGTAGATTTTGTACGTAATCACCTGCAATGTAGGTACATAATATTATGAAAATTGTTGAAGTGATCAAGTGGGAACTTTTCAAGCGATTTAAAGATAATCGGAAATGTATGTGCCAATCATAAGCTAGAGCTTACCGATACGGTTTGTGCCTAAAACGAAATTAATACATAACTTTACTTTAAAAAAGAGATATAATGTATACTGTATAATTAAATGCGAGTAACTCTGTGTGCGTGTCTGTTACGTTTTCAGACCTAGATTACGTACGTATACTTATATAGATTACTTGTAGATATAGATAGAAGAATATATAGTGGACATTGAGAAAGGACACAGAACATTTTTAATCCCGGAAAAATGTACCGTTTTCGTGGGATAGATTCGTATCAATAGTATATTTAAAAGGGTTATAGGCACATTTCAGTTATTTCCTTATTCCACTCATTTCAAGATTTCCTGGTATATTGGTGTAGAAATCTGTATACTGAATAACTTTTAGAAATATTTCTAAGAAGGGACCCGGATTCGCCGGGGACTCCCTTAAGGCAGCGAGATAAGAGCCCCCACAATTGTTATGTTTGCGCAGGCGCATTATCGCCTCGCACGCGGAAATAAATCGGCCTGTAACAGGAAGACGATAAAAATTGTCACACGGGGAACGCACCCTAAGAGTTTTGTTCAACCTGGTTTTGGTATTATCTTCAACTGAGCGTAATATCACAAGTTATCTAAGTAACATATTGTAAAACTTTTTAATGTTACTCCTGGTGATGTGTTTGATTTTCCTCTACACGTTAAAAATTTAAAGGGTTCTTATCTTAACCATTGTTCCAATAAAAGAAAAAGTTTTTTCTGACTGATATGGGTCTAATCAGAGGTTTGTTGTTCAATCACGAAAGAGCGGCTGAAGCAACGGGAAATTTAGTACAGAGACAGATTATAATACAGACTGGAATAGCAAATAGGCTACTTTTTATACTGGAAAAATGTACTGGATATCTGGGTATCTGGTACAATCATAGTAACACAAATCACATCCGAGTGAAGCTGGGCCGCCGAATGACTAGGAATATCTACAATAGATTAAACTGCGAGGAATGCAAAAACTGCCTATTTACTTTGTATACACACCGCTCTATACTTTTTCTGTTACATACAGATCGTCTTATGTACCACGCCATTCATTATCACATGAATATCGTAGGTAGATACCTGTTATGTATATAAGTATTTAAGTACTCACACTTAAATTTGAATAGGTATCTATTTTCGTAAATATTGTTAGGTACTACAGGATGTCTGTTTTGTACATCGATAAGGTTTATCTTCAAATTCACTTTTAGCCGACTTATTTATGTTGACCAAAGTATTTTATTTTGAATTTACGTCATTTCACGTTATCGAAGTTTTACTTAACGCTATAGAAATATTTTAATATAATTTTATTTCGCGAAAGAATCAATGAAATCGATAAAATCGTTTATTTCATGTAATTATAATATGTAAAAAATTCCGTTGAGAAATATCTGCCTTTTACGTTAGTTTTCACTATGTTAAAGGTGCCTTCTCCAAAATAGTTTAACATACAGTTAATCCCATCTAACTGGTATCCTCTCCCAAGTTACCGGGTTACACCTTTTGAAGGTTTCCCCCCGATAACAAAAAAAGGTAATTGTATACAGAACAGAAGATTTCAGATGCTCCTTATATAACAATGTACAGAACGTTCACATATTTATATTATTTAAAAATAAACTGTAAAAAAGGCAAAATATAATCACAACAAAGAAAAGATGACAAAATAAAATTGGTACATTCAATATAATGAACACATTTGAAATGTGAAAAATTTCCACGACTGACTTTAAATAATGTAAAATTGTAGTTATTCTAAGGTTTTAAGATTAAACTTGATTGTTATTATTTAACAATTAAACGTGATATTTAAAGACAGGACAACGTCTGCCGGGTCTGCTAGTTATTTATAATAGGCACTTATTAGGCACGGTGTCGATACGAAAACGTAGTGGTATACTAAGAAAATATTTTTTAAATTCTACTCCTTAATGGTTTTAAAATAGGTGTTGCAAACCGTAGTTGTATGAAACCCGGTGGCAAAAAACAAAAGTCCACGCGGACGAAGTCGCAGGCAGCCGCTAGTTAGGTTGTACAACTTGCATAGTTCGATCAGGAAAATATCACCATTTATATGTATTTCGGTGGAAAGTTACTTCAAAAAACCAAGTAA
Organism: Pyrgus malvae; assembly: GCA_911387765.1. NCBI lineage: Eukaryota > Metazoa > Arthropoda > Insecta > Lepidoptera > Hesperiidae > Pyrgus > Pyrgus malvae. Next base: position 15,478,023 of record OU426960.1, read on the forward strand.
TCTCATAATTATAACCTCAAACTAGACTTGACGTGGGTTGTCCATTATTTGTAACAACATAATTTAACATAACATGGCGTCTTGTTTGTTTTTATTTTGTATAAAAAAGCAGCTAATGCTCCAAGTCAAGTGTTACAAGTAGTACTTTATTAATTTTTTGTTTAAACCGAGATGTGAAGTGCCGACAGCCGATAGGAATTAATAAACAAGGAGCTGATAACAGATAACATAGGCTATTCAATTAGAAGCGGTACATCAAGTATGGCTCATGAAGGCGGCCCCGACGACCTCGGGTCACCAAACGGCTTAGGATAATATAGTGAAGAACTTCAATACACAGTCATTGGAAATCTAGTTTTGTTATTTCATTTCAATGGAGTAGGGGGGAGAGACGACGATGCAGACGGGCTTGCAGGTCATGGTGGACTTATCTAATATCTACATAGAATCTCAAGGAAGCCTAAGCCTGTGGTCATATGCAGTTGCGCAGGTCTGGCCGGCAACTGCACCTTTCCAGTGGAACATTATAAAATTGATTGACGGTAGAAGTGGGTGTAGAAGTGGTACTTCCTCGGTAGAACTATAAAAATTCTACCTCCTTAAACAAATCTTAAATCAAACTCTACACTCAAATCTAAAAGAATTTGTAGCGAAAATGTTGGTCGAATATGCAGTCCTAAGATCTACGTTGCTACTTACGGGATTGTTTGAACGTTATGTAATGGAAATCCTTAAACGAATCGCTGACGGTATCCCACCCCTTTGTAACCTCCCGGTCCTCAGACTCATTTGACCCCTCTGATGTTGCAAATGTCCATAGGTGACGGTAACCACTTACCATCAGGTGGCCCGTATGCCTCTCTGCTGGTTTTTTTACGTAAAAAAATTGATGACATTTTTTTATATTACACTGGCACACTCTTGTTATAAGTAATCACCGTCACCTCCGCGGACTGCTCCAGGATAATCTCATTTTCACAGTTTAAAAGCTAGAGCTATTAAAAATTAAGAAAATAAAATAGATTGCCTTTTATTCACATATGTATTAAAAAAATGCTCCATCCTCATAGCGCCATACTTGGATTCCCTGTTTCGCGGGTAGGTACCATGGACACATATGTATAAAGAGAAGCCCGCAAATGGTGACCCCGAACTCCCACACCGAGGTCACAGCTTCTAATCCTAACGCACACCTATAACTACGAGTATTAAAATTTATTATGTGCGTTATTTGTACCATGGTAAAGAAAAATATTGCAATATTTGAAATATTATTCATTACAATGTTTTTCTTCACCATGCATGTTTGAAAACACACAAAATTAATCAGACATGTCATGTCCAACTTTTTTTCTTCTCAGTGTACAAACCCCCTGTGATATGGGTACCCAAAGCCGATCACTGACGCAATTTTAATGAACTTTGGAACACTAATAGACTGAACCTTGGGAAAGGACATAAGGATAGTTTTTATACAAAAACGGGTCCTTACGGACGATGCCGCTGGCGGAAAGCTATTTAATTAGTAACTCTAATAAAAAATACTAGTAAGTAACAGCTTAGAGAACTTTGCAACTGGGTCTGGTGTTGAACTTATTGTGGTAGTTACGGAGGCGCGGCTTGGTAGTCACGTCCAGAATATTATTGGTATCGATATGTTGGGGACTTTATATATCTATGAGTGAGTTTTAAAGTCATTCGTTGCTACTAATCCTAATCTATTAATTATTTATAGATACTACGGATACTTAATATATAAAGATGAAGAGATTGTTTGAACGTGCTAATCTCCTGGTTAGAATTGATTTTTTTTGTTGGATAGTCCATTTATCGGGGAAGGCTTTAGGCTATATAACATTATGCTATGAGTAATACCAAAGTTCACGCGGACAAAGTCGCGGGCGGCCGCTAGTGTCAAATAATACGTAGCAAAGGCTTTCGTTTCGTAAATGGGCCAAGACCAAGTGAACTTTCATTCCATTAGCGCTAATTAAAGGTACGCTACAATATGATGTACTTACGTTATATCTAGCCATGGACTCACTTTAATGTAAGAATTGAAGCGCGTATGGCCCGGCGGCTAGAGTAGAACGCAATCGATCTATGCAGCTTAGGCAAAATATCGCGGTCAGGTGTGAGATGGGTGACCGCTATAGTAGCAAAACTTTCATGTGCAGTTCCGTGCTTTGGAGGACACGCTATGTCATCAATTCCGGTTGTTATCTATAGATAACAGTCGTCAAAACTTGTCTGATGCCTCATAGGAGCTTTGACAAATTCTGGCCGCGGGTCGACCACTAGCCCGTCATCTTCACTAACCCAATGCGGGTTGGTGTAGCAGCATGGTGAGTAAGCTCCATGTCTCACCAATAAATAGGGAGAGATCCGTGCACAACAGTAGGACGGAATAGGGTTGTACTCGTAGGCTCGTAGCTAACCATTTTGTGTTCAATGTGAACCTGATTGGTACCTACTTTGATAGATTAATTACACTTTATTTAATTTTAACTCGTGTGAAAGCTAACTAAACTTGATTGCTAATAAAAGACATGTCTCTCCAAAATTGTAATGCGCACTTGGTAATCGAATTTATTTGCAAGTGTACATAGATAGTACTAATTTAAAAGTTATGTAATTATCACGTTGAAGTTTAATTTATTAAAAAAGCAATTTTTTTATATTAATATATTTTATCATCGTCAAATTATAATAACCCTAAATCAATATATTTTGCACATTGTAGCTGCATCGTAGCCACGTCGTAGTCGTGCTACGAAACGTCTACGAAACTACACAATAACTAATTGGAAAAGCTAAATTTACAAAACAATGCTTACTTGTGAGGCTGTGGCACAATAGTGTCGTAGTTGAAGGACTGTAAAAGTTTCCCGACAGCTTCATTAATCTCCAGTTTCTCGCAAGTGCGTTCACGTTCCTGTTCCCAATTCATTTTTAACACTACAAATTATATATAAGTATTTTTCGAATTATGAGGAAGTTAACGAAATGAAAGGAAGGAGAAGGATTAATCTTGACGCAATAGATCCGTCGCGAGATGAGCGCGCGTGCGATCGACTCGCGCGCACAGACTATAAAGAGTTCCTTGTGCTACGCGCATACTCGTAAGTATAAACTATAAAAAAACGAACAGGGGCTCGCGCGCACCGCTTTGATATTATTATGTTCCTTATGATTGTTTACTTTTATAAAATAAATGCCCCTACACTTGTTTTTGTTAATTTGTGTGTATGTTCGTTTGTACGTTATTTGTCTCGAAGTTTCTAGGTAGGTAAAAGTATGTAAAAAGAGAAAATTTACGTTGTTACAAATCTACAATCATGTCTACCTACTGCAATGAATACAACGATAATAAGTAGCGCAAGTATTATAAGTCGCCTATCGTGATGGACCTAATATGAATACCTACTATAATATGTAATTAATACAACTTAGTCATTGGAGCATCAAAAGCTCATATTCAAGCAATTTACGCATATTTTCAATTCTTATACTATTCTTCTTTAAGCTGACTGATCAAGGTCGACGCATGGCTCAAGTTATGTGAATTGTTGATATAGACACAGTTGTGGTTAGTTTTCCGAGTTTTCTCAGCGCAGGAGAGCGGAGTGGGCGGTGCGCCGGCGCAAGTCGGTACCGCCTCGATTGCCATTGGCGCGCAACGCCGGCCGCTCTGACGTCACTGTGCCCGCGCCTTTATCACCCTCGCCATAGTTACTGTGTCTCTATATTTTGCAATAAATTACGATGCCCATTATCCTTCTCTGTGACCATGATAATATATGTATAAGTTATGTAAGTGATGATTTAATAATAAATTTAAGAAGGATCAATCATAATGTAGAAATAGGAAATGTAATTACTTACTTGATTAATTATTCCACCACCAAACACTAACCAGAATTTTCCTTTTGGTTAGTTTTCGCTTAGGGCAAAGTTTTGCCGGTTCTCCAGGGTCAAGCCATTGTAATGATTGCTTCCTATTATCGTACAGGATCCATTTGTCATCACAAGTCATGATATAGTTCAAAATCCTCTCATTAATGTTACGGTTGATCATAGAAACGCAGCAAGCCACGTGTGTTTGTTGGTTTGCTTCAGACAATTCTTCAGATTTTTGAGTTTTTTGTTCTTTTCCGATTTGTCGCAAATGTAAAAGTAAATGTAAAGTATCGTATTCTCACTTACGTCGAAGACTGCTGCTAATTCAGAAGTGGTTTGAGATGGATCTGCTTCCACTATCGCCTTCAATTCTTCGTTATTCACTTGAATCAGGTCTTCCATGAGGCTCATTGTGAGAATAGAAATTTCCATTTCCAGAATGGAAACGTTGAAACCAAAAATACACTGTTCATTCGTATCGGTGCCTGGTCCGTAGACATCGTTAATTCGTCGAGTCGTTTCTGCAGCACTGGTGCCACGGTAGAACTCGTATTCGTAAATACCGCAAAATTTCAGTTGGTCCATAATTGTTGTTATAGTAATGTTGAAGCTCAAACAGATGATGAAAAAACAAATGATTTTATTTTATTTTAAGACAATATTTTTCTGGATTTATTTTGAAATAAATTTGAATTTGGAATTCCTAATCACCTAATATTTAATTTTAAACTTGCCAGTATTGAGTATCAGGAATTTCATATGTAAGGACCTAATATTTATTTGAGATAGTATGCTTTGACATTCGCTGCTACTTGGAGGGTTAAATATAATGCTACACACTCATATCCCTAAGTTTCCTTTTGTAATGGGTTCCATGCACACGAGATAGAAACACAAACTCTTAGACTGAGTAAAATTTAAATTCATAATCTAATTTTTTACCTCGCTGTGAACCGAACCCGAGACCTCCCATCGGCTGGCCGGCATGGTAACCATTGTGCCACACGGTCGTTAAATAATTAAATTAAAGAATACAGTAGAAATTTACTATCGTACTCGTATTATGTGTCACTATGCTGTTCATCTCAAGTCAAAGTCAAAATATTTATTTCATACTAGCCTTCCGCCAGCGGCTTCATCCACGTAGACCCGTTTTAAAGGTTCCCATAGGATAAAAATTATCCTATGTCCTTTCCCAAGGTTCACTCTATCTGTGTTCCAAATTTCATTAAAATTGGGTTAGTAGTTTAAGCGGCAAAGCAGACAGACAGACAGATAGAGTTACTTTCGAATTTATAATATTAGTATGGATATTAGTATGGATTAGGAATTCACAATATTCCCTTAATGAAAGTCAGTTTTTCCCGGCCATCGTCTTTAGGTGCCCATTTGGGCTAGATGTTTAGCTGAGAGAAAAAAGGCGTTAGAAAATTCATTGCGTAGACTAATCATGACGGACACGAGTCCTAATTGCGTATGCGCATACGTAAAGGTAAATTTCGTACCAAATTAGCTTTATATTAAGCTCTCCACTTCGTCAATTAACACGATCTAATTCTGAACCCAATTCACGCAAGAAACTGCTAATTGAGTTGTCAAGGTACATAGGTGCACTCACAGCAGCCAATTGACGTAAATGTTTGTGTTTTTTAGGGTTCCGTACGTCAAAAGGAAAAGAAAACCCTTATAAGAAGAAATGCCGCCAGCGTCTTGGGTGCCATGCCTAACACGGACATTTTAGAAGAAGTTTTTGATTTATAATATTTTTTGTAATTTCCTTAAATGTACAGTTCTTTTTTTACTTGTATATAGGTAGTTATTAATTACAGCTTTTTTAGATTATGTATATTTTTATTATTATTGTGGACCACCGAGCGTAGCTCGGATAAAAATAAAATTAATAAAATTCATTTGCAAGTTCTGAGTTCCTATTAATCTTAGTTTCGCTATGATCATTAACAAAGCGCAAGGACAAACATTAAAGGTCGCGGGGGTGAACTTAGAAAAACCGTGCTTCTCCCATGGGGCCATGGACAATTATTATACATATTATGTAGCATGTTCGCGTGTGTCCAATGCGCAGAATCTTTATATTCTATCACCAAATGGAAACACACATAATGTCGTCTACAGTAGCGTATTAAAATAGTGCTCTGTTCTGTGTCCCAAGCCGTGTATGGCTGGAAACACTTCAAAAGATAAAATCACTCCCATTTGGAAAAAAAATCACACTTATAATATGTGCTCTCCACGTTAGTATTGCTTATACACGTAAGCAGGATCGGTGGATCCTGCATCAATCTTCACCAGCACACTAATTCTATTGAACTTATTGAAGTTAGCTTAAAGCTCCAATATGTCAGTGTACGTAAACTTTATCTGCGGTCAGCATTACCTCTGGTTCCTCTAAGTATCTTTTAATCGTGGAACTGTCACTATTTATCCACCACAAATGTGTCATGTATGAAACAACTCATTGTTAATTCCCTTTGACCACGCGGGCGAAGCCGCGGGTAAGAGCTAGTAAAAAATAAACGCTATATGATAGTTTTGATTGAGGTTTGAACCCGGGTCTCTAGTTCCGCAGCCAGTCCACGTAACCAATCGGCCATGGAAGCTTAAGAGGCCGTATAGCAAAATATAACTGATCATTTCAACAATAAACTATTAAATGAGCCACTTTTCGATTTTTATTACTTTGTTTTGCTTAATAGACCTGAAGACGGTGATGGTTTTGTGAAATTTACTGTAATAGGTATAGAATGTTACATATTTCCGAATCATTGTAAAATCTAAACAGATCGAAAAAAATGCCATTTATTGCTGTAAAAACCACATAGATAATAAATGAGCCACTTTTTGCCAGTCTCATACAAAAAATATTAGTAAAAACATTGAACTTAGTCAATTTTGAGAGAAAATGGACCAGAAATTGCTTTTGATTTCGGCAAATTGGAGTTTTCTTTCATAAAATTTATTTGACATAAATACACTTCAGTCACAATACAAGGAGCGCCTGCCTTGTTTCCTGAAAAAAAATCAAATTAACAATGAAAATTCGGCATTAAAAATCTTTTAAAGTAACCTAAATCTCGCATTATAATTCTTGACGCAAGCTAAAAAAGTGGCTAATGTTTTAGATCATTACTGAAATGATCAGATCAGTAATATTGTGCAATGAAAGTTATGGAAATATCGTAATCTAACTGCAAAATCTCATGTGTTAAATCAGGTAAATAAGCGAAATCGACACAATTTTATAGAGCCTAAATAATGTACTTACGTTATAGAGCTCTTTCAAATCGACATTATCATTTCTTTGAACGTCTGATTGGCGGATGGCGTTTATTGATCAGCGTTCTATGACATAATTATTAATTCTCTCCAATAGATGTCAGGAAGAGTCGTATTTTTCAGTTTATATTTAAAATGATTATCGCTGAAAATAATTTTTTTCAATTTAAAATTTCTAAAAATAAAACCTAGCTGGATCCATTTATAACCCCCGAAACCAGGGAACTTTATTTCATTAAAATCGTTGGAGCCGTTTCCGACATTCAAAAATTGTTAAGGAGGCGCTTTAATTTGTTAAGATGCTTTTTCAAAACAAATCAAAAAATATGTAGGTAAGTTGCTTAGTATTAAGAAGCTACTAATATCCTGATGATAGAGGAGCAATGGCCGAGTGATAAGGACCGCGGTTGCCGACAGGGATATACCGGGTTCAAATCCTCGGCGCGCACCTCTGACAAATATGTGTAATGTGCGTATTTATCGCTGCAGCATAATTGAAGGAAAATATTGTGATATTTAATTACAATGTTTTAAGTCTCTAAAAATATTCTGATTTCGAAGAATGGCATTTTGTTTGTGTTTTATTTATAGATGTTTTCATTAAATTAATACTATTTAAAAAAACAAATGTTTTATTTTAGTCTCTGATCTAGGGATTTGCGTGCCTCAATACATAATCTTTATTTCACTGCGGTGCTAAAATTCCAATTATTGACCTAAAAATTGAATTGTCTTGTTTTAATTCAAATCAAAGCGGCTTCGGAAATAGATAAAAATGACACAGTAATATATCGGATAAAGTTGATGGCATTTTGCTCGATATAGGTTAATGACAGTGCACGAGTCTTGTGAAATAAAATAACAGTGCGAAAACATGTTTTTTCGGCTTGCCTCCAAAATTCCATTGGACATGTTCTGGTAAAGTAGCCATCACTTTACTTGAACATTTGACTGACTAGACTGACTGATACCTGACGACTAACTGACTTTTTTCTACGACTATAGTGATGCATAAATTTTACTTGACGCTGGCAATATGCACAGAGTTAGCAACGCCATTATTAAAATTGAAAAGTAAATATTGAATGGCTGAAAGCATGAAAGGATTTTTATCCAATGCCGTAAAACAAAATTATATAAAAAAAAGAAAGAACTTCCGGGGCGGGAAATCTGAAAGAAGATGTTGTACTCTTATTTTGTTTTAATTTTCTTGGTGAATTTTTGAGTTATATTGGATAAAATTGACAGTATTTTGTTCGATAAAGGTTGATGACAGTGCAAGTGAGTGTTGTGAAATAAAATAACAGTGCGAAAACATGTTTTTTCAGCTTGCCTCCAAACTCCATAGAAACACGTTCTGGTAAAGTAGCCATCGCTTTACTTGAACATCGGACTGACCAGAGCATAGTTTTATAATGACTTCGACTATTGTCAAGAAACTTACATAGGAATGCAAGTTCCTTGACTATAGTCTTAGAGTATCACAGGCTTAGAGCATCTTAGAGCAGTGGCCTTTAACGGCCGAACCCCTCGTCCCAACGTCCATGCACAATGTGCCGTCTAGTTGTACAACTAGTGTGTCTGTGTGTGTCGGTGTCAGTGTGGACGGTGCATAGAAAATCACGTTGTTAAATGAAATTGACATTATTAGAAATGTACGCGTCTGTAGCGATGAAAGAATATTAAATTTGTGAATGTGTAACAAAATTAAAATGTATGCGTTCTGCCCCCGCACCAGATTTGGCACAAAAAATATGTAGGTATCGAAGCGAGGCGCTATGACGAAAAAATCTATGGACTAGACTGACTGATTAGTGACGACTTACTGATTCTTTCTATGGATGCAAAAAATATACTTGACGCTGGTAATAAAAATGCACTATAGACTTAGGATATTCTAATCTAGATCTATGATATGCAAAGTTTGCGATGCCATTCGAAGTGATACTCTTAGATGCCATTATTGAAAAAATGAAGGCGAAGTTTTCTATAAAAAGCTCAGATAAAAATAAAAAGCACAAAGCACCACTTTCTCCCTCTACACAAAACGCGATGAAATTCAATAGGTTCATTGAAATGAAGTTTTATAATTTTATTTTATAAGAGCTCTCAGCTGTAAGTTTTACTTTAATATAAAATTATTTTATTTATTTTATTTATTTATTTTAAGTATAACCTTATTCTAAGGATACAAGGGTGTGCTTAATGCCTAATGGCATTCTCTCCCAGCCAACCCTGGGTGTTATGGAAAACTTGTGGTAGGCGCATACTTACTACATTATAAACTATATAATAATATATATAAATTATAATACATAAGCTATATATATATATATATATACAAATATATTCTATCATACATAGTAAATATATATACATATAAATAAATAATATATATATATATAAACATACATAAATAAACTTTATGTCAAACAAAAAAAAATATATATATATATTGAGATTGAGAGAAAAACTGATTTTCAAATGTTTCAGTCAGTACTCAAGAGATGGTCTCGAACAAGTCTCCTGAACACACTTTTACTTGGAGCTTTACGAACGGTCTCAGGTAGGGTGTTCCACAGTAGTATAGCCTGAATTGTAAAAGAGTATCGGAAGAAGTCACTTTTATGTGAAGGAATGTCGAGCTTTAGATTATTGGAAGAACGTAAGCCTCTGTCATGAGACGAACAGAGGTAGCGAAAGTTTTCCTTTAAATATTGAGGAGAAGTTGGATCATGTAAAATAGAATACAGAACCAAGAGAATTCTAGAATTACGCCTCTGTCGAATAGTAAGCCATCTAAGCTGCTTTCGGTAACTGGAGATGTGATCGTATTTACGAAGATTGAAAACAAATCGGATACAGTTGTTAAGGAGGCGATCTAGTTTGTCCAGAAGTATTTCATTAAGGTCCGGATATGACACATCACCATAATCAATAAAATTATCGGTAAAATTAGGCTATGCATAAGCATCAGTTTTGTTTTGAACGGTAGAAAGTTCTTTAGTCGATATAAGGACTGCAGGGAACCGTTGACTTTACGGCTGATTTCGGCTATTTGTGCCCGCCAGCTCAAACCGCTGTCAAGCTGTAGACCAAGGTTTTTGACAGTATTGCTAAAAGGTATCTTTACATTGTCGTACAATATTGCAGGGAGATCCAGAATGTCGAATTTGGCTAGTAATCTTGAGCTGCCCATCAATATCGCCTGGCATTTCAAGGGATTGACATTTATGCCGTGCGCAACCGACCAAAGTTTAATAGAATTAAGGTTGCGGTTTATAGTATTGATTGCTATATCGAGATCTTCAATTTTAGAGTGGACATACAACTGTAAGTCATCAGCATACAGCATCAGCACTCCCCAGTCATTATCGCCCTATCTCAATTCTTCCATTCCTTTCTAAAGTTCTGGAAGCTTGTGTGCATAAGCAGCTCTCCTCATTTGTCTGTAAACATAACCTACTGAGTGATTATCAGTCGGGTTTTAGATCTGGTCATAGTACTAGTAGTCACTGCTCTTGTCAAAGTCATCGATGATGTCAGACGGGGAATGGATGACAGACAGGTCACAGTGGTGGTGCTTATTGACTTTTCAAATGCTTTCAACACAGTTGACCACGATATACTCCTCTCCATACTTTCCAAACACAATAGATTCGCGCCAACTGCCTTAACGTGGTTTGCATCGTATCTTCGCGGTCGTCAGCAGTCAGTATACCTGGGACAGAAGTGTTCCAATTGGGCTGATCTCTATACTGGCGTTCCCCAAGGCGGTATTCTTTCTCCACTGTTGTTTTCGTTGTTTATCAACTCTATCACTTCCATCATTGATTGTTCGTACCATCTGTATGCTGATGACTTACAGTTGTATGTCCACTCTAAAATTGAAGATCTCGATATAGCAATCAATACTATAAACCGCAACCTTAATTCTATTAAACTTTGGTCGGTTGCGCACGGCATAAATGTCAATCCCTTGAAATGCCAGGCGATATTGATGGGCAGCTCAAGATTACTAGCCAAATTCGACATTCTGGATCTCCCTGCAATATTGTACGACAATGTAAAGATACCTTTTAGCAATACTGTCAAAAACCTTGGTCTACAGCTTGACAGCGGTTTGAGCTGGCGGGCACAAATAGCCGAAATCAGCCGTAAAGTCAACGGTTCCCTGCAGTCCTTATATCGACTAAAGAACTTTCTACCGTTCAAAACAAAACTGATGCTTATGCATAGCCTAATTTTACCGATAATTTTATTGATTATGGTGATGTGTCATATCCGGACCTTAATGAAATACTTCTGGACAAACTAGATCGCCTCCTTAACAACTGTATCCGATTTGTTTTCAATCTTCGTAAATACGATCACATCTCCAGTTACCGAAAGCAGCTTAGATGGCTTACTATTCGACAGAGGCGTAATTCTAGAATTCTCTTGGTTCTGTATTCTATTTTACATGATCCAACTTCTCCTCAATATTTAAAGGAAAACTTTCGCTACCTCTGTTCGTCTCATGACAGAGGCTTACGTTCTTCCAATAATCTAAAGCTCGACATTCCTTCACATAAAAGTGACTTCTTCCGATACTCTTTTACAATTCAGGCTATACTACTGTGGAACACCCTACCTGAGACCGTTCGTAAAGCTCCAAGTAAAAGTGTGTTCAGGAGACTTGTTCGAGACCATCTCTTGAGTACTGACTGAATCATTTGAAAATCAGTTTTTCTCTCAATCTCAATATATATATATATATTTTTTTGTTTGACATAAAGTTTATTTATGTATGTTTATATATATACTAGGTTGCGCGTGTTGCGCTCGCAGCAAGCTGCTCGCGTGGCATCCTTTTTGTCGTATTTCAGTAGCAAAATTTTTAGCTAGTTATTTATTTATGTAGCAACAATTGATATTTTTGTTTTCAGGCAAAGAACCGAGATGATCTACTCGTTTCAACGATACAAATTATTCTCTATATATAATATCGATATACCATAGTTTATAGAACAGTCAAAATTATTGTGTAATGGTAAATTTAAGTCTGGAAAGTCTTTTGCAGGTTAACCGGGTAGATAGTGAGGTGAGGAGTATTCCAAACTGTATATTTTATATACCCGTGTGACGCAATGTTTATCATGCCAGACTGCCTATCAGGGGATCCCGAGTTCGAATCCCTTCGAAGCAGAAATTTAAATGATGAGTTTAAAATTTCTGTTCCCGGTCTGTTTGTGTTTCTGTCTTTGTGTGGGTCCTTGGTACTGACAACACATGGTATATCTACCCTACTGTGGGGCAATGAGTGTGAAAGAAGCATGGGGAATACCGGAAACATTATTATAAGTAGGTACCTACTGTACTTTACCTGAGTGCAAAAGTACAAACAGGAGTTCACATACGCTAATATACTATATATATTATGATAAATATTAACTACCTACCGCTAATTCAATTTCTGGCTGCAACCCTTTTTTGCCACTACTGGGCACAGGTCTTTGATTCCCCATTACGAGGAAAACCTGTAGCTTACTTCACTGTTCTGCTCCAAGTCGGGGTTTTAGATGTGTAGAAGCAACTTGAAGCAACTCTGTTCTGTTGTGGGTGCCGGCCACAGTTCTCTCTGTGATTGTAACCTTTTTTTTTTGTATCGGGGGTGAAACCTTCAAAAGGTACCCAGCACCTTGGGAGAGGATACTGGGCTATGCGGGATTAGACCTCACTAAAACCCCCTCGGTGGCCTGCCTCTGCGCTTGGGGAGGACTCCGGGATCTCTCGTGGAACGCACCTACGTGTCCTCCATACGCGACACCCTGGAACGGGCCCATCTTTGGGAGAGCAGATGTGCTCTCTTGCACCTTCCGATGCTTACGGCGGCATGCGGCCACGCACACACCGCCGTCCTTCACGGGGCTGCTGGCTGGACGGGCCGAGCTCCCACTCTCACCGCTCGCAGCCCCGGAAGCTCCCTTTTAGTCGCGTATTACGATCAGGCAGGGGATACCGTAGCTGTATTCTTAATCCCGAAACTACAGGAAAATACTACTGCTGAATCTGTTTCAGCTCTAAAGCAACTCTATTTTGTTTCGGTAGGCAGCCGCACTTGCTGGCCACACTTTTATCTGTGGTTAAAATCGAGAAAGTACTATCGCTGAGTCTTTCTGCTCTAAAGCAACTCTATTGTGTTTCGGTGGATGAAAGCGGCTGCCGACAACACTTTTATTTGTTGAAGTACCTCTATCGTTTTCGGTGGACAGGTGCAATTGCTGACCACACTTTTATTTGTGCATGTAACTGAGGAGGTACTACCGCTGAATACATTTATCTCCTGAATAATTTCTATTGTGTTTCGCCGGAAAGATGGGGTGGCTGGCCACTCACTATCTGTGATTGTATTGTGTTTCCGTGGAAAGGTGTGGTTGCCAGCCAAACTTTTATCTGTTGAAGCAACTCTAGTGTGTTTTGGTGGCATGGTGTGGTTGCCGGCTACACTTTTATTTGTGATCGCATGTGCTTACGTAGAAGCACACTTTATCATTCTATTTATATTTGTGTTTTTAGATGTTATGTAGAAATAATTTGAAGCATCTCTGTTGTGTTTCAGTGGAAAGTTGTGGGTGCCGGCCATACTTCACTTTGTGGTCGTAACCGAGAAAGTACAACCGCTGAATTCTTTTTAGCTCTAAACCAACTTTATTGTGTTTTGTGGACAGGTTCAGTCCTTGGCCACACTTTTATCTGTGGTTGTGACCGAGAAAGTACTACCTGCTAATTAGTGAGAGTAACTCTATCGTGCTTCGGAGGACAGGTGTAATTGATGACCACACTTTTGTCTGTCGTAACTGAGGAGGTACCGCTGAATCCATTCCTGTCCTAAAGCATCTCTATTGAGTTTCGAGGGAAAGGTGCGGCTGTCGGCCACACGTTTATTTGTGGTTGTAACTAATGAAATACTACCACTTAACTCATTTCTGCCCTGAAGCAACTCTATTGTGTTTCAAAGGACAGATGTAGTTGCTTGCCACACTTTTATGTGGATGGTACTAAGGACGTACTACCACTAAACCCATTTCTACCGTGAAGCAATTCTATTATATTTAGATCCGTAGGATATTCATTAATAATAACCTACATAAAGCAAATTATACAAGTATGAACGCAACTGTATACGACCTCAGGCAAGAATGGCTTGGTTGAGATATGTAGATGTCCATGGGCTGTAGCGACCACATACACCGCGAGGACTACAAATGGTCATTAACATGTGAGATGGATGACCGCTGGTGGCAAATTTCAAGCGCGTTTTTAAGCTTCGAAAGATACACTAAGCCGTTGGACCTGGGTTATATCAATAGCTATGTAATTGGTCGCAACCCTTTTTGCGTCCCACTGCTGGGCACGGGTCTCTCCCCATTATTGAGAAGGCCTGGAGCTTACTCCACCACACTGCTCCAATGCGGGTTGGTGGAGATGCGGGTTAGTGGCCAACCCGCTGTCGGATGTTTTCAAACCGCCCATAAGGCCTCCGACAAGGTTTAACGACTGTTATCTATCGACAACAACCGGGACCGACGCGCGAAGGCTTAACGTGCCCTCCGAAGCACGGAAACGCGCATGAATTTTTTTTTGCCACTAACGGTCACTCATCTCACACCCGACCGCGCCCGTTTGGCTTAGTTGCATAGATCGTTTGCGTTCTACGCTAACCGCCGGGCCATGCGCGCTTCTATAATAGCTATGTAGTAGTCGTTAAACTTTGTCAGTGGCCTAGTGGCGGTTCGAAAACATCTGACAGCTGGTTGGCCGCCAACCCTCATTACAGAGCGTGGTGGAGTAAGCTCCATGCGCCCCTGATACTGAGCAGAGACCCATGCCCATTAGTGGGACACGAAAAGGCAGCCTTGCATTACGAATTACGTCGAAACGGAAGAAATTATATAAATAAAATATGTTCTTGAGCAGCGATGACCGAGCGGGAAAGACCGCAGCCTCCGACATGGATATACCGTGATCAAACCCCGGCTTGGAGCTCTTACAAAGAAATTTTTTATGTGCGAATTAATTGCTGTTGATATTTAATTACCATATTTTCAATCACCACGCATGCCTGAGAGTTACTCATAATTACTCAAAGGCATATCCACCTATCCACTCTTGGCCAGCGTGGTGGACTATGGTTTACATCCCTCCCACTTTCTAGAGGAGATTTGTGCCCAGCATTGGGTCATTAGAGGGTTGAAAAAATATGTATTTCAGGTAAATTATTAAATCATTATAAAAACGTCTATATTCCGAAGTTTAAAGAACACAATGTAGGCTCAGATAAAATAAAAAAAGTAAACAAAACCACTTTTACGTGTATGTACTTTATAAAAGCGTTTAAAACACTCTTAGCAGAAAGAGCTCAATATTCTCGAAATAATTTAATACACATAGTATGTAATAATATTATTTAATCTAGCGCAGATCAACACGATTCAACTTAAAAATAATATACATATATTACTCTTGACATGAAATTAGTTTGGTATGTAAATTATTAAATTAGGTATTTGATCAATTAGTGGTCAAAGGTGAAATATGGTGAACAATATGTTAATTATGTAAAATCTTTGTACATACCCAATTTCTCTTCAAAATAAATGCCGAAAGTTATGCTTGTTACGCAAAATTTAAAAAAATCTACAAACACACATTCAAACACATTCAAATAAATCACTAATTGAAAACAATCCATTTTATTACGCAAAATTTACAAAATGGTTGCGGGAATCAAAAGAGAGGCAACTATTTACCGCCAATTATCTTAAAATTTTGAACATGAGTTTTTTTAATTCCAAATTTAGAATATCTATAAGTGGCCAGTACAATCTTTAGATTATATTAAATAGCCGTATTATTTACAATAGCCGTACAGCCAGTAATGGTAAGTTTGAACTTGGTTAAACTTTGTTATTTTTTTTTACAATGTTTGACGTAAGTATGTAAATAAAAGCGACCAATAATAATAATGTAAGATGGAACTACAGATGAAAAAAAGTCATCAAAGTAAGCATATTACTATTAAGCAGTTATTGATTTTATACCTACTTTATATTTTAAAGTATTAATTTAATTGTAATATAAATACTTTACATAATCATAATAAAAAAAATATTCTGTCATATTAATCAAAGTCACTGAATTGTTCCTAATTATGAAGGGTATTCATATCAACAGGAGACTATACTATTAAATATTTCACACAAAAAAGCATTTGTATAAAAATGTATAATTTTTGAATGGCAACAAAGAAATATTTTTGCAACGACATGTAAGGTGAATTGGTACCTAGAAATTGCCCATACATTGCACTAAAATCAAAACGACATAATAGCCTAAAAACTTACATTAAAAAAGCGTTTGTATGAAAATTATTATTTTTTGTATGACAACACTAAAGTATTATTACTTAAATATGCAGAAAATCTTAGTACTTACAAATTTACATACATTGTAATGACGTCAAAAGGAACACTCAGCCCAAACTATCACATAGAAAAATGCATTTGTATGAAAATTATTATTTTTTGTATGGCAACACTGATATTTTTTGGAACCAAAATAAACAAATAGTTTGTCCTTCTAAACGCCTAGTACATTTTAATGTTCTTAAATAGCACCGACAGACTGAAATAATGAATACAAGATAACAATTTCATGACATATTCGATACTTGAAAGTTTTTGTAAGATTTTTTTTATTTTTTGTATGGCAACCCTAAAATATTTTTTCAATAATATGTACAGTATTGTTGTATCTTGCAACGCTTCATACATTGTAGTATCGTTACAAAGTGGTAACAATTTGAAATTTGATATAAAAATATATTTGTGTATGAAAGTCGATTTTTTTGTATGGCAACCCAAAAATATATTTTCTCTGAAACATTAACAATATTTTTATCTACCATAAATTCAAAGTTATAATTATGCCAAATGTTGCCAACAGGCTAAAATATTCCATACAATACCCGATTTGTCGGGAAAATTTTAAATACTTGTATGAAAAATTTTTTTTTTTTGTATGGCAACATTGATTTTTTTTTGAAAAAACTTTTACAGTGCAAAAAGTTCTACAAACGCCTCATACCATTTGTTGACATCAAAAGGAGATAAAACCTAAAAATTTAACATACAAAAGTTTGTTTGTATGAAAATCACTTTTTTTGTATGGCAACACGAAAATATTTTTCTACAAATATTTATAATTTGTGAGCATCTACAGATTCAAAGAAATTAAAATTGCATTAAATAGTGCGAACAGACTGAAGTATTCGAAGTAAAATTTCCTATTTTCTGGCAAATTTGATAGGGTAAATCATTTGTATGAAAATTTTTATTTTTTGTATGGCAACTTTCAGAGATTATTTCAATAATTAGTAAAGACAAGTAGTAGCTTCAAACGCGTTATACATTGTAACAACATTAAAATAAAACAACTGCGCGAAATCTTACATACAAAAATATATTTGTTCGGAAATTATTATTTTTGTATTGCAACATCAAAAATTTTTAGCATCAAAATTTGCAATTTATTACTAACTTTCAAACATTTATACACTTAATGGCGTTTGCCTGTGGTAACACACTGAAATATTCGATATAAAATTTCATTGGCATGAAAAAAAATTTTTGTGTATGGCAACATTGTGATTTCATATTTTTCCCATAATCACCATACTATAAGGAATAAATCTCCAATACATTGTTGATACTCCAGATCTACAGTTTTTGCTCCACTATTCGAAACATGAAGACCAGGAAAAAAATTGAAAAAAAATTCTAGCTCCCAGTGTTGCCAGGTGGTAAAGATGAAAATAGCCAAATGTCATTGAGACAGCCATTTTAAAATATCTGAGTCAATATTTTAATCAAAAATGTTTCTCCTTCTACTTTTCATGTTTTTGAATGGAAAGTATGAAAGAAAAAAAAATGACAAAACTTGGCAATACTTCAAGTCAAGTTACACAACCGCTCGGTACAAAGTAATCCTCTGAAACGTTGCCAACCACCAAAATTTTCACACCGAAAAATAGAATTTTTTGTTCTTTTTACAAACTGGCCACCACGGCGTCCGCCATCTTGAATAAAAAAAAATGTAACACAATCCGTCAAAATTGAGAATACGCCAAAGCCAATAGATGTCAATTGTAAAATGAACGATTAAATTCCTTGAACAAAAAACTCCCGTAAAGTTACCTCGAAAATTTAAAATTTTCAAATTCAAAAATCTCGGCGGCCATTTTGTTTTTTTATTTTTTTCTAATTTCATCGTATTTGTCGTCCTAATATTATTCGAAAACATGTCCAATATTGGGTACGTGCAGAAAACAAAAATAAACTTGACCTGCTCAG
Source organism: Pyrgus malvae (assembly GCA_911387765.1). Lineage (NCBI taxonomy): Eukaryota > Metazoa > Arthropoda > Insecta > Lepidoptera > Hesperiidae > Pyrgus > Pyrgus malvae. The sequence goes on from OU426960.1 coordinate 15,496,610, forward strand.
CTCGGCCGCCATCTTGAATTTCTGACGTTTCGGATTTTTCCTATAGACACGAGGGTAAATCAAAAATATCACTCATACATTATTATTACCTCCCATGTTTACTTTTGGCTGTGTAATTCGAAATGTCGAAAAAACGGAAAAAAAATTCTAGCTCCTAGTGTTGCCAGGTGATGAAGATAAAAATGGTCAAATGTCATTGAGACAGCCCCTTAAAAATATCTGGCTCAATATTTTAATCAAAAATGTTTCTCCTTCCACTTTTCATGTTTTTGTATGGGAGGTTTCCAATTTTGTATGAAAGAAAAAAAAATTGACAAAACCTGGCAACACTTCAAGTCAAGATACACAACCGATCAGTACAACAAGATCCGCTGAAATGTTGCCAACCTGGCAAAAATTCACGTCGAAAAACTCGATTTTTCGTATGTTTTACAAAATGGCCGATGTGGGTCAGCCATTTTGTTTAAAAAAATAATAGACTCCAATCTGTCAAAATTGAGCATATGCCAGATACAAAAGTGAAAAAAGCATACCTAAATGTCAAAAACCCACAAAATGGCGACCCCGCAAACACACCTCGAAAATCGGAAAAATTCAATTTTATGTTTCTCGGCGGCCATCTTGTTTTTTCAATTTTTTAATTTTTTTTCGTTTTTCTTGTCCCGCTTTCATTCGAAATCGACACCCATCTTGGGTCGGTGCGAATAAAAAAAAAATATTCACCTGCTCAGCTCGGCCGCCATCTTGAATTTCTGACGTTTCGGATTTTTCCCATAGACACGAAAGTCAACCAATAATATCACCCATACATCATATTCACCCCCCACCACTCCCCGCTCCGTGGTAATAGACAATGTGTGAAATGGGAAAAAAATTCCTGCGGCCAGTGTTGCCAGTCGACGTCTTCAAAAATAGTCAAATGTCATTGAGGGCGTCACAATCCATCTGTCAATTAATTTTTTTTATTAAAAAATCTTCTCCTTCTACTTTTCATGTTTTTGAATGGAAAGTTCAAAAAAATGTATGAAAGGAAAAAAAGTCGACCAAACCTGGCAACACTTTGAGTAGAGACCCACAATCGCCTGGAACAAAGCAACCCGATCAAATGTTGCCAACCTCGAGATATTTCCCCTCGAAAAATGGTGATTTTCGCACTTTTTACAAAATGGCCGCCACGCATCCGCCATCTTGTTTAAAAAAATTATCACCCTCATTTCGACAGAATTCAGGGCATTTCCAAGCCATTTTGGAAAAAATATCAAAAATGTATATAAAAACCACCGAGTGACAGCTCGTCAAACATACCTCGAAAAGGGCAAAAATTTAAACAAGAATATCCGCGCCGCCATCTTGAATTTCCAAAAACGGCCATTTTTTTCGTAATCTCCACCCCAAGGTTACTCGAAAAGGACACCCATATTGGGCATAGGGAAATAAATAAAAATTTTGACATTTCAAACTCGGCCGCCATCTTGAATTTTTAAATTTCGAAATTTTTCCATTACTCCCGAGAGGGGATAGGGGAAACCCCTCATACATCACTTTGACCGTATCGAGCTCCTTGGGGGAGAGGGGGGGCGGTGAAAAACGAATCCTTTTAAGATTATATAATATAACTAGGTTGCGCGTGTTGCGCTCGCAGCAAGCTGCTCGCGTGGCATCCTTTTTGTCGTATTTCGGTAGCAAAATTTTTAGCTAGTTATTTATTTATGTAGCAACAATTGATATCTTTGTTTTTGTTCAGGCAAAGAACCGAGATGATCTACTCGTATCAACGATACAAATTATTCTCTATATATAATATCGTTATACCATAGTTTATAGAACAGTCAAAATTATTGTGTAATGGTAAATCAAAGTCTGGAAAGTGTTTTGCAGGTTAACCGGGTAGGTAGTGAGGTGAGGAGTATTCCAAACTGTGTATTTTATATACCCGTGTGACGCATGTGTTTACCATGCCAGACTGCCTATCAGGGGATCCCGAGTTCGATTCCCTTCAAAGCAGAAATTTAAATTATGAGTGTAAAATTTCTGTTCCCGGTCTGTTTGTGTTTCTGTCTTTGTGTGGGTCCTTGGTACTGACAACACATGGTATATCTACCCTACTGTGGGGCAATGAGTGTGAAAGAAGCATGGGGAATACCGGAAACATTATTATAAGTAGGTACCTACTGTACTTTACCTGAGTGCAAAAGTACAAACAGGAGTTCACATACGCTAATAAATATTAACTACCTACCGCTAATTCAATGTCTGGCTGCAACCTTTTTTTGCCACTACTGGGCACGGGTCTTTGATTCCCCATTACGAGGAAAGCCTGGAGCTTACTTCACTGTTCTGCTCCAAGTCGGGGTTTTAGATGTGTAGAAGCAACTTGAAGCAACTCTGTTCTGTTGTGTTTCAGTGGAAAGTTGTGGGTGCCGGCCACAGTTCTCTCTGTGATTGTAACCTTTTCTTTTGGTATCGGGGGTGAAACCTTCAAAAGGTACCCAGCACCTTGGGAGAGGATACTGGGCTATGCGGGTTAAGACCTCACTAAAACCCCCTCGGTGGCCTGCCTCTGCGCTTGGGGAGGACTCCGGGATCTCTCGTGGAACGCACCGGTGTCCTTCATACGCGACACCCTGGAACGGGCCCATCTTTGGGAGAGCAGATGTGCTCTCTTGCACCTTCCGATGCTTACGGCGGCATGCGGCCACGCACACACCGCCGTCCTTCACGGGGCTGCTGGCTGGACGGGCCGAGCTCCCACTCTCACCGCTCGCAGCCCCGGAAGCTCCCTTTTAGTCGCGTATTACGATCAGGCAGGGAATACCGTAGCTGTATTCTAAATCCCGAAACTACAGGAAAATACTATCGCTGAATCTATTTTAGCACTAAAGTAACTCTATTTTGTTTCGGTAGGCAGCCGCAGCTGCTGGCCACACTTTTATCTGTGGTTAAAATCGAGAAAGCGTCGCTGAGTCTTTCTGCTCTAAAGCAACTCTATTGTGTTTCGGTGGATGAAAGCGGCTGCCGACAACACTTTTATTTGTTGAAGTAACTCTATCGTGTTCGGTGGACAGGTGCAATTGCTGACCACACTTTTATTTGTGCATGTAACTGAGGAGGTACTACCGCTGAATACATTTATCTCCTGAATAATTTCTATTGTGTTTCGCCGGAAAGATGCGGTGGCTGGCCACTCACTATCTGTGATTGTATTGTGTTTCCGTGGAAAGGTGTGGTTGCCAGCCAAACATTTATCTGTTGAAGCAACTCTAGTGTGTTTTGGTGGCATGGTGTGGTTGCCGGCTACACTTTTATTTGTGGTCGCATGTGCTTACGTAGAAGCACACTTTATCGTTCTATTTATATTTGGGTTTTTAGATGTTATGTAGAAATAATTTGAAGCATCTCTGTTGTGTTTCAGTGGAAAGTTGTGGGTGCCGGCCATACTTCACTTTGTGGTCGTAACCGAGAAAGTACAACCGCTGAATTCTTTTTAGCTCTAAACCAACTTTATTGTGTTTTGTGGACAGGTTCAGTCCTTGGCCACACTTTTATCTGTGGTTGTGACCGAGAAAGTACTACCTGCTAATTAGTGAGAGTAACTCTATCGTGTTTCGGAGTACAGGTGTAATTGATGACCACACTTTTATCTGTCGTAACTGAGGAGGTACCGCTGAATCCATTCCTGTCCTAAAGCATCTCTATTGAGTTTCGAGGGAAAGGTGCGGCTGTCGGCCACACGTTTATTTGTGGTTGTAACTAATGAAATACTACCACTTAACTCATTTCTGCCCTGAAGCAACTCTATTGTGTTTCAAAGGACAGATGCAGTTGCTTGCCACATTTTTATGTGGACGTACTAACACTGAACACATATCTACCGTGAAGCAATTCTATTATATTTAGATCCTACGAATATTCATTTATAATAACCTACATAAAGCAACGTATACAAGTATGAACGCAACTGTATACGACCTCAGGCAAGAATGGCTTGGTTGAGATATGTAGATGTCCATGGGCTGCAGCGACCACATACACCGCAATGACTACAAATGGTCATTAACGTGTGAGATGGATGACCGCTGGTGGCAAATTTCAAGCGCGTTTCTAAGCTTCGAAAGATACCCTAAGCTGTTGGACCTGGGTTATATCAATAGCTATGTAGTAGTCGTTAAACTTTGTCAGAGGCCTAGTGGCGGTTCGAAAACATCTGACAGCTGGTTGGCCGCCAACACTCATTACAGAGCGTGGTGGAGTAAGCTCCATGCGTCCCTGATACTGAGCAGAGACGCATGCCTATTAGTGGGACACGAAAAGGCAGCCTTGCATTACGAATTACGTCGAAACGGAAGAAATTATATAAATAAAATATATTCTTGAGCAGCGATGACCGAGCGGGAAAGACCGCGGCCTCCGACATAGATATACCGTGATCAAACCCCGGCTTTGAGCTCTTAAAAAGAAAATTTTTATGTGCGTATTTATTGCTGTTGATATTTAATTACCATATTTTCAATCATCACGTATGCCTGAGAGTTACTCATAATTACTCAAAGGCATGATATCCACCTATCCACTCTTGGCCGGCGTGGTGGACTAAGGTCTACATCCATCCCACTTTCTAGAGGAGATTAGTGTCCAGCATTGGGTCATAAGAGGGTTGAAAAAATATGTATTTCAGGTAAATTATTAAGTCATTATAAAAACGTCTATATTCCGAAGTTTAAAGAACACAATGTATGCAACAAACCAGAAACATAAAATAAAAAAGGAAACTGATTCTATCATTAAAAACAAAATCACTTTTACGTGTATGTACTTTATAAAAGCGTTTAAAACACTCTTGGCAGAAGGAGCTTAATATTCTCGAATTAATTTAATACATTAAGGTAATAACATAGTATGTAATCATATTATTTATTCTAGCGCAGAGCAACACGATTCAACTTAAAAATAATATACATATATTACTCTTGACATGAAATTAGTTTGGTATGTAAATTATTGTATTAGGTATTTTTATCAATTAGTGGTCAAAGGTGAAATATGGCGAACAATATGTTAATTTTGTAAAATCTTTGTACATACCCAATTTCTCTTCAAAATAAATGCCGAAAGTTATGCTTATTACGCAAAATTTAAAAAAATTCACAAATACACATTTAAACACATTCATCACAAATAAATCACTAATTGAAAACAATCCATATTATTACGCAAAATTTACAAAATGGTTGCGGGAATCAAAAGAAATTTGAGGCAACTATTTACCGCCAATTATCTTAAAATTTTGAACATGAGTTTTTTTAATTCCAAATTTGGAATATCTAAAGTCTAAGTGGCCAGTACAATCTTTAGATTATTTTTATATACAATAGCCGTACAGTCAGTAATGGTATATTTGAACTTGGTTAAACTTTGTTATTTTTTTATAATGTTTGACGTAAGTATTTAAATAAAAGTGACCAATAATAAATAATGTAAGATGGAAATACAGATGAAAAATAGTCATCAAAGTAAGCATATTACTATTAAGCAGTTACCTATTGATTTTATACGTACTTTATATTTTAAAGTATTAATTTAATTGTAATATAAATACCTTACATCATTTTAATAAAAAAACTTTATTCTGTCATATTAATCAAAGTCACTGAATTGTTCCTAACTTTGAAGGGTATTCATATCAAAAGGAGACTAAAATAAAATATTTCACACAAAAAGCATTTGTATAAAAATGTATAATTTTTGTATGGGAACACAGAAATATTTTTGCAACGACATGTAAGGTGAAATGGTACCTAGAAATGGCCCATACATTGCACTAAAATCAAAACGACATAATAGCCTGAAATCTTACATTAAAAAAGCTTTTGTATGAAAATTATTATTTTTTGTATGACAACACTAAAGTATTATTACCTAAATATGAACAAAATATTAGTACTTACAAACTCCCCATATATTGTAATGACCTAAAATGGAATACTCAGACCAAAATATCACATAGAAAAATGCCTTTGTATGAAAATTATTATTTTTTGTAAGGCAACACTGATATATTTTGATATCAAAATAAACAAATTGTTCGTCCTCCCAAACGCCTAGTACATTTTAATGTTCTTAAATAGCACCGACAGACTGAAATGTTGAATACAAAATAACAAATTCATGACATATTCGATACTTGAAAGATTTTGTAAGAAATTTTTTATTTTTTGTATGGCAACCCTAAAATATTTTTTCAATAATATGTACAGTATAATTGTATCTTGCAACGCTTCATACATTGTAGTATCGTTAAAAAGTGGCAACAATTTGAAATTTGATATAAAAGTATATTCGTGTATGAAAGTCGATTTTTTTGTATGGCAACCCAAAAATATATTTTCATTGAAACATTAACATTATTTTTATCTACCATAAATAAAAGGTTATAATTATGCTAAATGTTGCCAACAGGCTAAAATATTCCATACAATACCCGATTTGTCGGGATAATTTTAAATACTTGTATGAAAAAAAATATTTTTTGTATGGCAATATTGAAATATTTTTGAAAAAACTTATACAGTGCAATAAGTTCTACAAACGCCTCATACCATTTGTTGACATCAAAAGGAGACAAAACCTGAAAATTTAACATACAAAAATTTGTTTGTATGAAAATCACTTTTTTTGTATGGCAACACGAAAATATTTTTCTACAAATATTTACTATTTGTGAGTATCTACAGATTAAAAGTAATTAAAATTATATTAAATAGTGCAAATAGGCTATAGTATTCGAAGCTAAATTACTTATTTTCAGGCAAATTTGATAGGGTAAAACACTTGTATGAAAACTTTTATTTTTTGTGTGGCAACACTGAGTGATTATTGCAATAATTAGTAAAGTGAAGTAGTAGCTTTAAACGCTTCATACATTGTAACAACATTGAAAGAAAACAAATGCGCGAAATCTTACATACAAAAATATATTTGTTTGGAAATTATTTTTTTTGTATGGCAACATCAAAAATTTTTAGCATCAAAATTTGCAATTAATTACTAACTACCAAATATTTATACACTTAATGACGTTAGCCCACAGTAACATACTAAAATATTTGATATAAAATTTCATTGGCATGAAAAACAATTTTTGTGTATGGCAACATTGTGATTTCATATTTTTCCCGTAATCACCATACTATAAGAAATAAATCTCCCACACATTGTTGATACTCCAGATCTACAGTTTTTGCTCCACTATTCGTAACATGAAGACCAGGAAAAAAATTGAAAAAAAAATCTAGCTCCCAGTGTTGCCAGGTGGTAAAGATAAAAATAGTCAAATGTCATTGAGACAGCCACTGTAAAATATCTGGGTCAATATTTTAATCAAAAATGTTTCTCCTTCTACTTTTCATGTTTTTGAATGGAAACTTTACAAATTTGTATGAAAGAAAAAAAAAATGACAAAACCTGGCAATACTTCAAATCAAGTTACACAACCGCTCGGTACAAAGTAATCCGCTGAAACGTTGCCAACCACCAAAATTTTCACACCTAAAAATAGCATTTTTTGTTCTTTTTACAAACTGGCCACCACGGCGCCCGCCATCTTGAATAAAAAAAAATGTAACACAATTCGTCAAAATTGAGAATACACAAAAGCCAATAGATGTCAATTGTAAAATGAACGATTAAATTCCTTTAACAAAAAACTCCCGTAAAGTTACCTCGAAAATTTAAAATTTTCAAATTCAAAAATCTCGGCGGCCATTTTGTTTTTTTATTTTTTTCTAATTTCATCGTATTTGTCGTCCCAATATTATTCGAAAACATGTCCAATATTGGGTACGTGCAGAAAACAAAAATAAACTTGACCTGCTCAGCTCGGCCGCCATCTTGAATTTCTGACGTTTCGGATTTTTCCTATAGACACGAGAGTAAATCAAAAATATCACCCATACATTATTATTACCTCCCATGTTTACTTTTGGCTGTGTAATTCGAAATGTCGAAAAAACGGAAAAAAAATTCTAGCTCCTAGTGTTGCCAGGTGATGAAGATAAAAATGGTCAAATGTCATTGAGACAGCCCCTGAAAAATATCTGGCTCAATATTTTTATCAAAAATGTTTCTCCTTCCACTTTTCATGTTTTTGTATGGGAGGTTTCCAATTTTGTATGAAAGAAAAAAAAATTGACAAAACTTGGCAACACTTCGAGTCAAGTTACACAACCGATCAGTACAACGAAATCCGCTGAAATGTTGCCAACTTGGAAAAAATTCACGTCAAAAAACTTGATTTTTCGTATGTTTTACAAAATGGCCGATGTAGGTCAGCCATCTTGTTCAAAAAAATAATAGATTCCAATCTGTCAAAATTGAGCATGTGCCAGATACAAAAGTTAAAAAAGCATACCTAAATGTCAAAAACCCACAAAATGGCGACCCCGCAAACACACCTCGAAAATCGGAAAAATTCAATTTTATGTATCTCGGCGGCCATCTTGTTTTTTCAATTTTTTCATTTTTTTTCGTTTTTTCTGTTCCACATTCATTCGAAATCGACACCCATCTCGGGTCGGTGCGAATAAAAAAAAAATATTCACCTGCTCAGCTCGGCCGCCATCTTGAATTTCTGACGTTTCGGATTTTTCCCATAGACACGAAAGTCAACCAATAATATCACCCATACATCATATTCACCCCCCACCACTCCCCGCTCCGTGGTAATAGACAATGTGTGAAATGGGAAAAAAATTCCTGCGGCCAGTGTTGCCAGTCGACGTCTTCAAAAATGGTCAAATGTCATTGAGGGCATCACATTGCGTCTGCCAATAAAACATTTTCATTAAAAAATCTTCTCCTTCTACTTTTCATGTTTTTGAATGGAAAGTTCAAAAAAATGTATGAAAGGAAAAAAAGTCGACCAAACCTGGCAACACTTTGAGCGGAGTCACACAATCGCCTCGAACAAAGCAACCCGATCAAATGTTGCCAACCTCGAGATATTTCCCCTCGAAAAATGGTGTTTTTCGCACTTTTTACAAAATGGCCGCCACACATCCGCCATCTTGTTTAAAAAAATTACCACCCGCATTTTGCCAGAATTCAGGGTATTTCCAAGACATTTTAGAAAAAACATCAAAAATGTTTCTAAAAACCACCAAATGACAGCAAGTCAAACACACCTCGAAAATGGCAAAAATTTAACCAAACGTATCCGCGCCGCCATCTTGAATTTCCAAAAACTGCCCTTTTTTTCGTAATCCCCGCCCCAACTTTATTCGAAAACGACACCCATATTGGGCATAGAGAAATAAATAAAAATTTTGACATTTCAAACTCGGCCGCCATCTTGAATTTTTAAATTTGGAAATTTTTCCGTTAATCCCGAGAGGGGATAGGGGAAACTCCTCATACATCACTTTGAGCGTATCAAGCTCCTTGGGGGAGAGGGGGGGCGGTGAAAAACGAATCCTTTTAAGATTATATAATATAACTAGGTTGCGCGTGTTGCGCTCGCAGCAAGCTGCTCGCGTGGCATCCTTTTTGTCGTATATTTGAATAAAATTATTAGCTAGTTATATATAGGCACTGCACCGACTGGACACAACAGTCTGCTGCGTCCCGCCATCCCAGCGACGTACATCTACGTGTCTCGTCTTCACTTCACCACGAAGGCCTCCGATATCGTTGAGTACCTAAAGGTGAAAACGAAATTCGCACTAAGCGTTGAGAAGTTGGAGTCACGCAACGCAGTGAACTTTAGTTCATTTGCGGTGCGCGTCCCAACTGAATTTCTCAGTACCTTCCTGGACGAGAAGTTGTGGCCAAAGGGGGTCGTGTTCAGAAAATATTATGGACGCCGGCGACCGCCAGAAGTCACCGTACCCGCGCTCACATCGCCGCAAAAAGTGTGACGTAGTTTTTAAGTTATAATTAGTATGTATGTTAGTCTGTAAGGTATTTATTGTATGGGCCTCGATGCCTGAAATAAAGGAATTATTATTATTATTATTATTATTATTATAATGATATGGCAGCAATTGATATCTTTGTTTTCAGACAAACAACCAAATGATCTATCTATAGTTAGAGAATAAAAATCGTTAAAACATCTTTCACGCATTAAAAAGTCATCATTTTAGTGGTGACAATGATTCATTGACGTCAGGGCCTCTTGCTGGTTAACCGAGTAGTGAAGTGAGGAGTATTCCAAACTGTCTATCTTATATACCCATGTGACGCAATGGTGACCATGCTGGATTGCCGGTCAGACGGTCACAGGTTGGATTCCCCGCGAAGCAGAAATTTGAATGATTAATTTAAAATTTCTGGTATCGATCTGTTTGTGTTTCTGTTTTTGTGTGTGTGTATCCATGGTTCCCACGACACAGGGTATATCTATCCTATGTGGGGCTATGAGTGTAAAAGAAGCAAGGGTGATGACCGGAATCCTTTTTTTACATAACTCCAGTGCAAAATACAAACAAGATAAAGCATTTTTTCAAATTTATAATCGCCGAGGTACGCTATTATAAAATAAAAATATTGAGTACCGATGAATCCATTTCTGGCTGCAACCCTTGTTTGTCACTACTGAGCACGGGTCTTTCCCCATTACGAGGAAGGCTTGGAGCTTTCTTCACCGTTCTGTTCCAATTCGGGGTTTTAGAAATGTAGAAGCAGCTTGAATCAACTCTGTTCTGTTGTGTTTCAGTGGAAAGTTGTGGGTACCGGCCACACTTCTCTCTATGACTGTAACCGAGAAAGTACTATCGTTGAGTCTATCATAACATAGCAGTTGCTGCCCACACCTTTATGTGGATGAAACTAAAGACCTACCGCTCTACCGTGAAACAACTGTATTATATTTAGATACTACGAATAGTTATTTATGATCACCTAAATAATGCAACGTGAAGTGAAGTAAAGTGTGCATAGCCCGATGGTTGGCGTAGAACGCAAACGATTTATGCAACGAAGCAAAACGGGCTCGGTTGGGTATGAGATGGGTGACCGCTAGTGGCAGAAAATTTTATGCGCGTTTCCGTGCTTCGGTGGGCACGTTTAGCCGTCGGTCCTGGTTGTGGTCGATAAATAACAGTCGTTAAACCTTGTCGGAGGCCTTATGGGCAGTTTGAAAACACCCGACAGCGGGTTGGCCACTAACTCGCATCTCCACCAACCCGCATTGGAGCAGCGTGGTGGAGTAAGCTCCAGGCATCCCCAATAAGGCGGAGGTACCCGTGCCCAGCAGTGGGACGCAAAAAGGGTTGCAGCCAAATAAAGCAACTTATACAAGTATCAACGCAACGACCTTAGGCAAGATTGGCTTGGTTGAGATTTGTAGATGTCTATGGGCTGTAGCGACCACTAAAACCGCGAGGACTATAAAATGGTCATTAACGTGTGAGATGGATGACTGCTAGTGGCAAAATTCAAACGCGTTTCTAAGCTTCGAAAGACACGCTAAGCCGTTGGACCTGGGTGATATCGTAGCTATGTAGTAGTCGATAAACCTTGTCAGAGGCCTTGTGGCGGTTCGAAAACATCCGACAGCTGGTTGGCCGCCAACCCTCATTGCAAAGCGTGGTGGAGTAAGCTCCATGCTTCCCCTATAATGGGAAGAGACCCGTGCCCATTAGTGGTGCACGAAAAGGGCAGCCTTGTATGACGAATTACGTCTAAACGGAAGAAATTATATAAATAAAATATGTACTTGAGCAGCGATGGCCGAGCGGGTAAGAGCGCGGCCTCCGACATGGATATTCCGTGATCAAAACCCGGCGCGCAGCTCTTACGAAGAACATTTCTATGTGCGTATTTATTGCTGTTGATATTTAATTACTATATTTTCAATCACCATGCTTGCCTGAGAGTTACTCATAATTACTCAAAGGCGTAATATCCACCTATCCACTCTTGGCCAGCGTGGTGGACTATGGTCTACATCCCTCCCACTTTCTAGAGGAGATTTGTGCCCAGCATTGGGTCATAAGAGGGTTGAAAAAACATGTATTTCAGGTAAAATGTTAATCGTTATAAAAGCGGAGTAATACCAAGTAAAGTTAATTGGCAAGTAAAGGCTATGAGTACAGGTCAGTTTCTCATATGATTAGTGCTACACGAACATCGTGAAATTGAAGTTACGGGTGACTTTAACCGACAATTAGCGTACTTGTCACTTACTTGAAGGTGGTGAAAGAGGCCCTAAGTAAATGAATAAATTAGGTATTTGATCAATTAGTGGTGAAATATGGCGAACGTAACATTTTGTAAAATCTTTGTACTTACATACCCAATTTCTCTTCAAAATAAATGCCGAAAGTTGTGCTTATTTCGCGAAATTTAAAAAATCCACAAAAACACATTCAAACACGTCATTAATTGAAAATAATCCACATTATTACACAAAATTTACAAAATTGTTGCGAACCAAAAGAAACTACAGGCAACGATTTACCGCCAATTAACGCAAAATTTTGTACATGAGTTTTTTTATTCCAAATTTAAAGTACGATCTATATGTGGCCAGTACAATCTTTAGATTATTTTCATATAGAATAGCCGTACAGTCAGTAATGGTTGGTAAGTTTGAACTTGTTAAACCTTGTTAATTTTTTTTATAATGATTTACGTATTTAAATAAAAGTGACCAATAATAACTAACGTAAGATGGAACTACAGATGAAAAAAGCTCATCAAAGTAAGCATATAACAGTAATATTTGCAGCTATTGATTTTATACGTACTTTATATTTTATTGTATTTATTTCATTATAATATAAATAATTTACATCACTTTAGTAAAAAAAAAATTATTCTGTCATATTATTCAAAATCACTGAATTGTACCTAACTTTGAAACCTAACGTTGGTTCCTAGAAATGGCCCATACCTAAAATCCAAACGACGTAATAGCTTGAAATTTTACATTAAAAAGGGTTTGTATGAAAATTATTATTTTTTGTATAACAACACCAAAGTATTATTACTTAAATATGTACAAAATATTAGTACTTACAAACTTCCATACATTGTAATGACGTCAAAAGGAACACTCAGCCCAAACTATCACATAGAAAAATGCATTTGTATGAAAATTATTATTTTTTGTATGACCACACTGATATTTTTTGGTACCAAAATAAACAAATTGTTTGTCCTTCCAAATGCCTAGTACATTTTAATGTTCCTAAATAGCACCGACAGACTGAAATGTTGAATACAAAATAACAATTTCATGACATATTCGATACTTGAAAGATTTTGTAAGAATTTTTTTATTTTTTGTATGGCAACCCTAAAATATTTTTTCAATAAAATGTACAGTATAAATGTGTTTTGCAACGCTTCATACAATGTAATATCATTATCAAGTGGCAACAATTTGAAATTTGACTAAAAAGTATATTTTTGTATGAAAGTCGGTTTTTTTGTATGGCAACCCAAAAATATATTTTTACTGAAACATTAAACTTGTTTATGTCTATCATAAATTCAAAGTTATAATTATGCTAAATGTTGCCAACAGGCTAAAATATTCCATACAATACCCGATTTGTCGGGATAATTTTAAATACTTGTATGAAAAAAAATATTTTTTGTATGGCAACATTGAAATATTTTTGAAAAAACTTATACAGTGCAATAAGTTCTACAAACGCCTCATACCATTTGTTGACATCAAAAGGAGACAAAACCTGAAAATTTAACATACAAAAATTTGTTTGTATGAAAATCACTTTTTTTGTATGGCAACACGAAAATATTTTTCTACAAATATTTACTATTTGTGAGTATCTACAGATTAAAAGTAATTAAAATTATATTAAATAGTGCAAATAGGCTATAGTATTCGAAGCTAAATTACTTATTTTCAGGCAAATTTGATAGGGTAAAACACTTGTATGAAAACTTTTATTTTTTGTGTGGCAACACTGAGTGTTTATTGCAATAATTAGTAAAGTGAAGTAGTAGCTTTAAACGCTTCATATATTGTTACAACATTGAAAGAAAACAAATGCGCGAAATCTTACATACAAAAATATATTTGTTTGGAAATTATTTTTTTTGTATGGCAACATCAAAAATTTTTAGCATCAAAATTTGCAATTAATTACTAACTACCAAATATTTATACATTTAATGACGTTAGCCCACAGTAACATACTAAAATATTCAATATAAAATTTCATTGGCATGAAAAACAATTTTTGTGTATGGCAACATTGAGATTTCATATTTTTCCCATAATCACCATACTATAAGGAATAAATCTCCAATACATTGTTGATACTCCAGATCTACAGTTTTTGCTCCACTATTCGAAACATGAAGACCAGGAAAAAAATTGAAAAAAAATTCTAGCTCCCAGTGTTGCCAGGTGGTAAAGATAAAAATAGCCAAATGTCATTAAGACAGCTACTTTAAAATATCTGGGTCAATATTTTAATCAAAAATGTTTCTCCTTCTACTTTTCATGTTTTTGAATGGAAAGTTTACAAATTTGTATGAAAGAAAAAAAATAAACAAAACGTGGCAACACTTCAAGTCAAGTTACATATCCACTCAGTACAAAGTAATCCGCTGAAACGTTGCCAACCACCAAAATTTTCACACCAAAAAATTGCATTTTTTGTTCTTTTTACAAACTGGCCACCACGGCGCCCGCCATCTTGAATAAAAAAAAATGTAACACAATTCGTCAAAATTGAGAATACACCAAAGCCAATAAATGTCAAATGTAAAATGAACGATTAAATTCCTTGAACAAAAAACTCCCGTAAAGTTACCTCGAAAATTTGAAATTTTCAAATTCAAAAATCTCGGCGGCCATTTTGTTTTTTTATTTTTTTCTAATTTCATCGTATTTGTCATCCCAATATTATTCGAAAACATGTCCAATATTGGGTACGTGCAGAAAACAAAAATAAACTTGACCTGCTCAGCTCGGCCGCCATCTTGAATTTCTGACGTTTCGGATTTTTCCTATAGACACGAAGATAAATCAAAAATATCACCCATACATTTTTATTACCTCCCATGTTTACTTTTGGCTGTGTAATTCGAAATGTCGAAAAAACGGAAAAAAAAATCTAGCTCCTAGTGTTGCCAGGTGATGAAGATAAAAATGGTCAAATGTTATTGAGACAGCCCCTTAAAAATATTTGGCTCAATATTTTGATCAAAAATGTTTCTCCTTCTACTTTTCATGTTTTTGTATGGGAGGTTTCCAATTTTGTATGAAAGAAAAAAAAATTGACAAAACCTGGCAACACTTCAAGTCAAGATACACAACCGATCAGTACAACAAGATCCGCTGAAATGTTGCGAACCTGGAAAAAATTAACGTCAAAAAACTCGATTTTTCGTATGTTTTACAAAATGGCCGATGTGGGTCAGCCATCTTGTTCAAATAAAATTATAGATTACAATCTGTCAAAATTGAGCATGCGCCAAAGAGAACAGTGAAAAAAGCATACTTAAATGTCAAAAACCCACAAAATGGCGACCCCGCAAACACACCTCGAAAATCGGAAAAATTCAATTTTTTGTATCTCGGCGGCCATCTTGTTTTTTCAATTTTTTCATTTTTTTTCGTTTTTCTTATCCCGCTCTCATTTGAAATCGATACCCGTCTTGGGTCGGTGCGAATAAAAAAAAAATATTCACCTGCTCAGCTCGGCCGCCATCTTGAATTTCTGACGTTTCGGATTTTTCCCATAGACACGAAAGTCAACCAATAATATCACCCATACATCATATTCACCCCCCACCACTCTCCGCTCCGTGGTAATAGACAATGTGTGAAATGGGAAAAAAATTCCTGCGGCCAGTGTTGCCAGTCGACGTCTTCAAAAATGGTCAAATGTCATTGAAGGCATCACTCTACGTCTACTAATAAAAAAAATTTATTAAAAAATCTTCTCCTTCTACTTTTCATGTTTTTGAATGGAAAGTTCAAAAAAATGTATGAAAGGAAAAAAAGTCGCCCAAACCTGGCAACACTTTGAGCGGAGTCACACAATCGCCTCGAACAAAGCAACCCGTTCAAATGTTGCCAACCTCGAGATATTTCCCCTCGAAAAATGGTGTTTTTCGCACTTTTTACAAAATGGCCGCCACACGTCCGCCATCTTGTTTAAAAAAATTACCACCCTAATTTTGCCAGATTTCAGGGTATTTCCAAGTCATTTTAGAAAAAATATCAAAAATGTATCTAAAAACCACCAAATGACAGCTCCTCAAACGCACCTCGAAAAGGGCAAAAATTTAAACAAACATATCCGCGCCGCCATCTTGAATTTCAAAAAACGACTACTTTTTTCGTATTTCCCACCCCAAAATTATTCGAAAGCGACACCCATATTGGGCATAGGGAAATAAATAAAAATTTTGACATTTCAAACTCGGCCGCCATCTTGAATTTTTAAATTTGGAAATTTTTCCGTAAATCCCTAGAGGGGATAGGGGAAACCCCTCATACATCACTTTAACCGTATCAAGCTCCTTGGGGGAGAGGGGGGGAGGTGAAAAACGAATCCTTTTAAGATTATATAATATAACTAGGTTGCGCGTGTTGCGCTCGCAGCAAGCTGCTCGCGTGGCATCCTTTTTGTCGTAGTTCGGTAGCAAAATTTTTAGCTAGTTATTTATTTATGTAGCAACAATTGATATCTTTGTTTTCAGGCAAAGAACCGAGATGATCTACTCGTTTCAACGATACAAATTATTCTCTATATATAATATCGTTATACCATAGTTTATAGAACAGTCAAAATTATTGTGTTATGGTAAATTAAAGTCTGGAAACTGTGTATTTTATATAACCGTGTGACGCAATGTTAACCATGCCAGACTGCCTATCAGGGGATTCCGAGTTCGATTCCCTTCGAAGCAGAAATTTAAATGATGAGTTTAAAATTTCTGTTCCCGGTCTGTTTGTGTTTCTGTCTTTGTGTGGGTCCTTGGTACTGACAACACATGGTATATCTACCCTACTCATGGTATATATATTATGATAAATATTAACTACCTACCGCTAATTCCATTTCTGGCTGCAACCCTTTTTTGCCACTACTGAGCACGGGTCTTTGATTCCCCATTACGAGGAAGGCCAAAAGCTTACTTCACCGTTCTGCTCCAAGTCGGGGTTTTAGATGTGTAGAAGCAACTTGAAGCAACTCTGTTGTGTTGTGTTTCAGTGGGAAGTTGTGGGTGCCGGCCACAGTTCTCCCTGTGATTGTAACCTTTTTTTTGTATCGGGGGTGAAACCTTCAAAAGGTACCCAGCACCTTGGGAGAGGATACTGGGCTATGCGGGATTTGACCTCACTAAAACCCCCTCGGTGGCCTGCCTCTGCGTTTGGGGAGGACTCCGGGATCTCTCGTGGAACGCACCGGTGTCCTCCATACGCGACACCCTGGAACGGGCCCATCTTTGGGAGAGCAGATGTGCTCTCCTGCACCTTCCGATGCTTACGGCGGCATGCGGCCACGCACACACCGCCGTCCTTCCCGGGGCTGCTGGCTGGACGGGTCGAGCTCCCACTCTCACCGCTCGCAGCCCCAGAAGCTCCCTTTTAGTCGCGTATTACGATCAGGCTGCACGTAGCTGTATTCTTAATCCCGAAACTACAGGAAAATACTACCGCTGAATCTGTTTCAGCTCTAAAGTAACTCTATTTTGTTTCGGTAGGCAGCCGCACTTGCTGGCCACACTTTTATCTGTGGTTAAAATCGAGAAAGTACTATCGCTGAGTCTTTCTGCTCTAAAACAACTCTATTGTGTTTCGGTGGATGAAAGCGGCTGCCGACAACACTTTTATTTGTTGAAGTAACTCTATCGTTTTCGGTGGACAGCTGCAATTTCTGACCACACTTTTATTTGTGCATGTAACTGAGGAGGTACTACCGCTGAATACATTTCTCTCCTGAAGAATTTCTATTGTGTTTCGCCGGAAAGATGCGGTGGCTGGCCACTCACTATCTGTTATTGTTTTGTGTTTCCGTGGAAAGGTGTGGTTGCCAGCCAAACTTACGTAGAAGCACACTTTATCATTCTATTTATATTTGGGTTTTTAGATATTATGTAGAAATAATTTGAAGCATCTCTGTTGTGTTTCAGTGGAAAGTTGTGGGTGCCGGCCATACTTCACTTTGTGGTTGTAACCGAGAAAGTACAACCACTGAAATCTTTTTAGCTCTAAACCAACTTTATTGTGTTTTGTGGACAGGTTCAGTCCTTGGCCACACTTTTATCTGTGGTTGTGACCGAGAAAGTACTACCTGCTAATTAGTGAGAGTAACTCTATCGTGCTTCGGAGGACAGGTGTAATTGATGACCACACTTTTGTCTGTCGTAACTGAGGAGGTAGCGCTGAATCCATTCCTGTCCTAAAGCATCTCTATTGAGTTTCGAGGGAAAGGTGCGGCTGTCGGCCACACGTATATTTGTGGTTGTAACTAATGAAATACTACCACTTAACTCATTTCTGCCCTGAAGCAACTCTATTTGTGTAAGGACAGATGCAGATGCTTGCCACACTTTTATATGGATGGAACTAAGGACGTACTACCACTGAACCCATTTCTACCGTGAAGCAATTCTATTATATTTAGATCCTACGAATATTCATTTATAATAACCTACATAAAGCAACGTATACAAGTATGAACGCAACTGTATACGACCTCAGGCAAGAATGGCTTGGTTGAGATATTATGTAGATGTCCATGGGCTGTAGCGACCACATACACCGCGAGGACTACAAATGGTCATTAACGTGTGAGATGGATGACCGCTGGTGGCAAATTTCAAGCGCGTTTCTAAGCTTCGAAAGATACACCAAGCCGTTGGACCTGGGTTATATCAATAGCTATGTAGTAGTCGTTAAACCTTGTCAGAGGCCTAGTGGCGGTTCGAAAACATCTGACAGCTGGTTGGCCGCCAACCCTCATTACAGAGCGTGGTGGAGTAAGCTCCATGCGTCCCTGATACTGAACAGAGACCCATGCCCATTAGTGGGACACGAAAAGGCAGCCTTGCATTACGAATTACGTCGAAACGAAAGAAATTATATAGATAAAATATGTTCTTGAGCAGCGATGACCGAGCGGAAAAGACCGCGGCCTCAGACATGGATATACCGTGATCAAACCCCGGCTTGGAGCTCTTACAAAGAAAATTATTATGTGCGTATTTATTGCTGTTGATATTTAATTACCATATTTTCAATCACCACGCATGCCTGAGAGTTACTAATAATTATTCAAAGGCATGATATCCACCTATCCACTCTTGGCCAGCGTGATGGACTATGGTCTACATCCCTCTCACTTTCTAGAGGAGATTTGTGCCCAGCATTGGGTCATAAGAGGGTTGAAAAATATGTATTTCGGTTAAATTATTAAGTCATTATAAAAACGTCTATATATAGGTCCGAAGTTTAAAGAACACAATGTATGGAAGGAACCAGAAATATAAAATAAAAAAGGAAACTGATTCTATCATTAAAAACAAAACCACTTTTACGTGTATGTAAAAGCGTTTAAAACACTCTTGGCAGAAAGATCTTAATATTCTCGAAATAATTTAATACATTAAGGTAATAACATAGTATGTAATCATATTATTTAATCTAGCGCAGAGCAACACGATTCCACTTAAAAATAATATACATATATTACTCTTGACATGAAATTAGTTTGTTATGTAAATTATTAAATTAGGTATTTGATCAATTAGTGGTCAAAGGTGAAATATGGCGAACAATATGTTAATTTTGTAAAATTTATTTATTTATTTATTTTAAATGTTGCACCAACAAAGTGTACACTTTACATTTAAACAAAAATATGACCATAATACATTGGACAAGTGCCACCCCAATTACAGGTGCAAACGACATGCTAATATTATACCAGCTAACAACAATTAGAAAAAAATAAAATTAAAATATCAATAAATATTAAAACATTTCCAAAGTAATAATCACAAAAAAAAAAATCTTAACACAAAATTATAAATTAACTAAAAGATATGCACATATATTATAAAATGCATAAAAATAACATTAAATTATTACCATTATTACATCATTGATAACAATACTTCAATTAAAATAAAAATAATAATAAGTTTGAACAGAAAAATTAATTAATTTGTTAAATCTAGTATATGTTTTTTGAAGGCATGTAAAGAATTTGAAAAAACATCAATTACCGACAATGTACCCGGATTGTTTTCCGATAGACTATTTTTAAGTTGTTTACTGATGGCATTATCGACATTTTTGCTGTGGATGGTATTGTAGTTCATTAAAATTCTGTTTAAAGGACTATAATGACCTAGTTTAGTACGCGAACTTCTCTCTACAAAAGGTTTATATTTTGATGTTCTCGGTAGTCGCCTAGGAACACAGATATTAATGCGTGTCAAAAGAGTGTTGCTGTCGATAATACCATTTATGAGTTTGTACAAAAACATGTGATCTATAACTCTTCTGCGGCTTAAAAGGGAATTTATGCCAAAGTATTTTAATTTATCATCGTAGCTCGGCAGCGATTTAACAAGTTTGAAGCGATACGACAAGTGCCATAGAAACCTTTTCTGTACATTTTCTATGCGTTTTATATGGACATCATAGTACGGGTTCCATACAACACTGCAGTATTCCAGGCTGCTACGTACCAGTGCCGAGTACATTGAAATAATAGACCTGGGCTTTTTGAAGTCTTTAGTGTTACGTAAAATGAAACCCATAGTTTTGAACCCCTTTTTGACAATAGTGTCAAAATGAAAATTAAATCGAAGTTTGCAATCAAGAACCACACCTAGATCTCTGATTTTATCGACCTCCTCAAGAGCTACACCGTCTATAGAGTAAACCCGAGAAACCGAGTAATTTTTCTTTGTAAAGCGAATTACAAAACATTTTTTGGTATTCAAGCTCATCTCATTCAACTCACACCAATGAACCAGACTACACAGATCCTTCTGCAGCAACAGGGTATCTTCTGCTGTATTGACTTGCCTATAAAATTTCAAATCATCGGCAAACGCATAGTATTTGGAATGATTGAAGCATGTACCTATGTCATTGATAAAGCAGTTAAACAGCAAAGGTCCCAGATGCGAGCCCTGGGGTACTCCGGTAAAAGCAATAAAAGGTTCTGCCTTATAACCTCCGACGACTACCACAGACTTTCTTTCAGTCAGATAAGAACTGAACCAATCAAGGAGAATACCTTCTATACCGAATGAGGCCAATTTCCTAAGAAGGATTTTATGACTTACCACGTCAAAAGCCCTGCTGAAGTCTGTGTAGATTGCATCAAAAGAATGACCTTTGTCCAAGCCCTCTACAAGGCCCTCAACGAAGGAAGTCAGATTGGTTGCAGTGGAGCGTGCCTTCATGAAACCATGTTGCTCAGGCATAATCTTATGTTTAATGTGCCATGATAGTATTGGGCATATGAGGCTCTCGAAGACCTTGGCGAATACATTTATAATAGAAATAGGCCTATAGTTTGTTACGGAAGAACGGTCGCCAGTTTTATACAAAGGTATTATAAGCGCATCTTTCCAGACCGTGGGGAAGCTGCCGGAACTGAGCGATTTATTAAATATTATAGATAGAGGTGTTGCTAATGAGTATGCACACTTTACAGCAAATATGGATGGTATTCCGTCAGTTCCAGCTCCCTTCCGGGGGTCAAGTCTTTTTAATACCCTGTAAACTTGGTATTTCGTAACATTTACGCTTGTCAAATAATGGTGAGCAGGTGGTAAGTCAGGCCCATCAGATTTAGCTGTAGTCCTGTTGCTGTATATTGAAGAAAACTGTGCCGCAAAAAGATCACAAATATCCGAGCCCTTGGACGCTATTGTGTTGCCTAATGACATTTGGGCAGGGTAAGTAGTTCTGCCACCCCTTTTGTGTTTAATATAAGACCATATTAGTTTTGGATTAGTTGATAATGATGACTCTAACCGCTCCATGTACCTTCTATAATCCGCATCATATAAATTTGCACTTCTTTCTCTGAGTAAGTCGAAGGAAAGTAAGTCTCTTGGGTTTCCATACTTACGGTACTTATGCCTATACTTATGTTTTTCTTTTAGTAATCTTACTAAAGCTGCTGAGAACCAAATAGGGTATTTACTATTGTTATGGGTACTTGATTTGGGCACATGTTTTATTATCAACGTTTTAAGACGCTTGTAGAAAATGGTTACCATGTCGTCTACTGTAGCACATTTTAAAAATTCATGCGACCAAGATATGCTATTTAATTCAATTATAATTTTTTCGTAGTCAGCTTTGTAAAATAAGTATTTAACGCCGCATTTTGTCAACAAGTCATTAGAAACATTAAATGGAATATAGAAATTCAAAATCGAAATCTTTGTACATACCCAATTTCTCTTCAAAATAAATGCCGAAAGTTATGCTTATTACGCGAAATTAAAAAAAATCCACAAATACACATTCAAACACATTCAAATAAATCACTAATTGAAAACAATCCATATTATTACGCAAAATTTACAAAATGGTTGCGGGAATCAAAAGAAATTTGAGGCAACTATTTAGCGCCAAATTATCTTAAAATTTTGAACATGACTTTTTTTAATTCCAAATTTAGAATATCTTTATGTGGCCAGTACAATCTTTAGATTATTTTTATATACAATAGCCGTACAGTCAATAATGGTAAATTTTAACTTGGTTAAACTTTGTTATTTTTTTTATAATGTTTGACGTAAGTATTCAAATAAAAGTGACCAATAATAAATAATCTAAGATGGAACTACAGATGAAAAAAAGTCATCAAAGTAAGCATATTACTATTAAGCAGTTATTGATTTTATACGTACTTTATATTTTAAAGTATTAATTTAATTGTAATATAAATACATTACATCATTTTAATAAAAAAAACTTTATTCTGTCATATTAATCAAAGTCACTGAATTGTTCCTAACTTTGAAGGGTATTCATATAACAAAAGGAGACTAAACTGTAAAATATTTCACACAAAAAGCATTTGTATAAAAATGTAACTGTTTTGCATTACAACAAAACAATTATTATGTGTCGGATAAAACACAGTGTTGGGTGAAGAAGCTGTCTATGATCTTTGCTGAAATGTTAACCATATAAGTGCATAAACTCACCAAATCGTCCAGTAGAGGAAGAATCTTGAATTGTTTACCTTTTCTTGACACAGAGGGCGCCTCACTACATGCATTCTCGACGCGCTGTTAGGCTTCATAGTGTCTTTCACCACACCAGCAAGGCCTTGCTGCAACACTGTGTTTTATCCGACACATAATAATTGTTTTGTTGTAATGCAAAACAGTTACATTATGTGTCTTTCTAAAACACAGTGTTGGGTGAAGACCTGTTTGTTATCTGCTGGTGTCAAGAACATTTCAATTCTCAAGCCTGTCAAGCACAAACGCTATTTGATATATTAATAAAAACAATAAAATCAAACCTAATGTATGTCTATTATTTGCTCATATATAAATTTGTTAGGGACAAAATAGATATTATTATCTTCTATTAAGTCACAGAATTTAGAACATTTTTAATTTCAATTCAATAGCATAATAATTGAATTATGCTATAGTAATTAATGAAAAAATATAAAATAATAAGTAATCCAACAAAGTTGTCAGTTGTCACTTTGCTTATTCCTTTGTAATTTTCTTAAGTAATATATATTTTAAAAGGTCCACACACTTTTGCATTTCCTAGATCCTAGAATCCTGGATGCTACTGTAGCCCTAATGCTTGCAAAAAAAAAGGCATTAATATTAATTTGCAATATCTTTGAAGTTTTCACAATACTTGTCTTGTTCAATTAATAATAAAGGCCCACAGACATTGTCCTGCTTTTAAGTGTTGAAAGAGGATTTGTTTCTCTATCATAGTTTTAACCTTTTCTGGACTTCTACTAATATTAGCCACATCGGCTTAGCTGTTCTCAAGTTTTATTCAGAGAAAAGAACAGCAATTCATTTTTATATATGGAGATACATCACACTAGTCACAGAATTGAGGAATTTTGTAGTAACATTCTGAGACTTACCTTCACTTGAAAAGCATCTACATAATATGTGTAAAAAACTGAAAATATTTGGGCAGTGATTCTTTTTTGGAACATTTGGACTTCCTTTTATGAAAATCTAATTATTTACCTCAAATAATGTATGTACCATAACTTGGTTGTATAATAAGTGGCAGTTTGGTCACTATAAATATAAAATAAGGTTTTAGCATCATTCATTAAGAATATTAACCAAGCAGTACAAAATCTATCTATGTTTAGATGCCTTATGCAAAGGAAATGTCGGAAACTATATCTTCTAAAAATATAGTTTAGCCAGACACCTTGCTACATCATCACTATACTATTCAGTAGTCAAGGTGCAATGATGGTACATTAGTCAATACAGTAATCCATCTTTAGTGATAATCCTTTTATTCTGGCTTAATGGGACATACAGTTCCATTTCACCCCCCCCCCCTTTTCAAGGAAGCTACTTTGTATACTTGAAAGGGGCAACTGGTCTGACATTTGGTCTACCAAGGTCTTCCGCAGACCCTTATTTGGTAATGGGTACTTTAAGCTATAATTTAGGAACCCAAAAAACCTCTTATTAATAAAATGAGGAACTATTAGAATGAAACATTCTCTTGTAAGCATGTGTGTCAGACCTTGTGAGTACAAGGTGGGGGATGAGACCCATCCAAACAGACGGGTGTACAGATGGCTCCAAACGTAGCAAAAAGTTGCGTACGTGCATGATTTTCACCAAAAACATTATTCAGAGCTTTGATACTGAACAGATATGTTGGGAACATCCCAGACTTTATATATGGCTATGTGGCCTGCGACAATGTGCCATTGAGGAAGTCATTCTCTTCCCTCGGATAGATGGTCTGAAATTCTATTAAGCCTTCCTGATCAGTAACACACTGAGATGTGGTCTCGAGCTGTTCGATCAATCTAGTTCCTTGAAAGTCAAATTCAGGATACCTAGAGCAACTTCCCCTTTATTTTCTGATATAAGTCAGTCCAAAGTCCACCCCACATCCGCTGTGTTGGTGGTTCAGAAGTAAAACTGTCTTATGGCTTATTGGCATCAAATTAAGGCAAAATTGTCTTATTTATGATCTAAAAGATCTCATTGAACAGAACAGGGACCGTATTTTTACACAGGTGTGCCTTGTCAATCTACAAAAGATTGCATTCTGCAACAATGAACATATGTATGTATTCAAGCATTAACTATTGCTCTTCAGATAACATGTTCCTTTTATTAGAGAAATTGATGACTTATTTTTTATACCCCCGTAGGGTTTAAGTCATTCTGTTTCTGCTTTTGCCTGTTTTTGTAGCCATGTCTAGATATATTAGGTTAGAGCGCATGAGGCTCTATAATTAAGTTTGGGTAGTTGGGCCACTGCCCGGGGTCTTAGTTGCTTACTAGTGTTATATGGCTTTGATTCACTAGTTGAAAAACATTCAAATGTTGTTTAGCTTACAGGATTTCCGCAACCCAACTTGACACTGCTGAGGAAAAGAAATCCTGCAGTACCGAAGATAGAAAAACAGACCAGGCTGGTATACACATGTATTGTGTGGCTCTGATTTACTAGTAGATAGTTGCCTAAGTACAACAACATCCTTATTTAGTTCAAAGGGTTTCCGCAACCCAACTTGACACTGCTGAGGAAATAGAATCCTGCAGTGCAGAAGATAGGATAACAGACCGAGCTGGTATTCACGAATATGTATTGTGTGGCTCTGATTGGCTAGTAGATAGTTGCCTAAGTACAACATATTATTATGCATTTAGTTCAAAGGGTTTCCGCAACCCAACTTGACCCTGCCGAGGAATTAGAATCCTGCAGTGCCGAAGACAGGCCAACTCTCAGAGCTGTAATTGACTACAATGTAATATGTGGCTTTGATTGTAAAGCAAGTGGTTGTCCTACTGCCTAAGTGGACTCACAACTTAAAATACATAGATTAGGTTTCCACAACCCAACTTAGCACTGCCGAGGAAAAGAAATCCTGCAGTGCTGAAGATAAACCAACAGATAAGACTGTTATTTACTAGTACTATACGCCTCTTACTGATTCGTAGGTAGTTGTCTAATTAGACTAACACCCAATTGTATATAGCTCAGAGGGTTTCCGCAACCCAACTTGACACTGCCAAGGAAATAGAATCCTGCAGTGCCTAAGACAGGCCAAATGACTCAACTGTTATTTACTAGTATTATATGCCTTTATTTTATTAGTAGGTAGTTGTCCAAGTAGACAAACACCCTGTAGTATAAAACTGAGGGTTTCCGCAACCCAACAGAACACTGTGGAAAAATCCTGAAGTGTTGAAGATCAGGCAACAGATACATCTGTTATTTACTAGTATTATGAGGTTCACTTGAACACTATTTGCAAAAAACATCTGTATGCTTTTACCAACGTTAAGTGTAAGTATATATTTTATAAATCTTGTGTTTAATTTTAAACACTCCTGTAGAAAGTGTTCTACATCAGACTGAGAGATTTAGTAATAATATTACTGCATGTTTGTTGAGTCATCAACAGTCCAAAATTGGCCTTACCTGCTTGTCTAGTTATTCACTTAAACAGACTTGCTGGAATAGAAGCTTGGTTATTGTCAAGTCATTAGTTCTCAAATATTGTTATATAAGAGTTTTCTTACCACACTTGTTGTTGCCAATAATACTGACATGCATAAGATATTGTAATATTGCAATGAACAGGGGGAGAAGCAAGATATTGTATTCTTTTGGTAAAATGTGTAATACCCTACTATCTGGGATCTCCCTCCCCCTTAATATTTGGCAAACAATCTGAAGTTTCAAATATTCATAAATTGAAGGAATACTTAAGATGTCCTATAATTAGTATTATCTATTTCTTAGAGAATATAGTAACACTAACCACTTCAGTTTGCTGAACACTGCATATTATAAGTACACTTTTCTGTTAATGGTTAGGTGAACCTAGACCAAATAAACTAGTACTTAGGTAAGCGAAATTTCCGATTCTCTGGAATAAGTACTGTATAGTATGTTTGAAGGTAGATTTGTATCTGATCTAATCAGAAAAAAAAAACTAATTTAACCGTTTTTGGTTTTGAGTAGATACATAATAGAGTATCTTTTAGTTTTATCAAATTGGCTACTTTCATTCATGTTTCAGCCTGTAAGCATTGCTCTTTTGTAGGTATCGAATACTTTCATGTTTGATAATCAAGTTGATGCAATCTATCTAGTGAATCTAGTCAGTTCCTAATTAAATTTATTCGAATGCGCTTGCGCGCACAATTTTAATTTCATCATGCTTGATGTCAATGTAGCCTTAAAACAATGTCTTGGTATTTAAGGGCTAGGAATTTCTAAAAAGCTGTTTTTGCTCTACGCAATCAGACTGAGAAATACTGAGAATAATTAATATACTGCGTAAATTCTGACCATATTGCGAAGAATTTATTATACCTACCGGTAAGGTCTGCGCTAAGTTATTTGAAATATAAATTCAAGGAACTCACTCACCAAAATGTTGATTCGTGGATTGTAAATATGAGTTTTTGAGGTGTTTACACCTACTTACTCACTTTCTTGGATGAAGGCGGCGAAACACTTAAATCTTTGATCCTCCGGGGATAAAGAACAAAACTCCAAAATTCGATTTTGAAGAAAAACGATCGAGTCTGTCTACCATTCGAAGCGACAGCACTAACTTTTATCGCTATCATTATAAACCGCCGTCTTCATAACACTAAATATGTTAAAAACTGTGTTTTATCCAAAGAGTAGAATAAGTATATGTATAGTATATGGTTTTATCACATAATTTCAGTTTTCGATACATGATCGAAAAAACTTTGATGTTGCCGCGGCAAGATCACAAACGCTATGAAGCCTAACAGCGCGTCGAGAATGCATGTAGTGAGGCGCCCTCTGTGTCAAGAAAAGGTAAACAATTCAAGATTCTTCCTCTACTGGACGATTTGGTGAGTTTATGCACTTATATGGTTAACATTTCAGCAAAGATCATAGACAGCTTCTTCACCCAACACTGTGTTTTAGAAAGACACATAATGTATATTTTTTGTATGGGAACACAGAAATATTTTTACAACGACATGTAAGGTGAATTGGTAATAGCCTGAAATCTTACATTAAAAAAGCGTTTGTATGAAAATTATTATTTTTTGTATGACAACACCAAAGTATTATTACTTAAATATGCACAAAATTTTAGAACTTTCAAACTTACACACATTGTAATGACGACAAAGGAATACTCAGCCCAAACTATCACATAGAAAAATGCATTTGTATGAAAATTATTATTTTTTGTATGGCAACACTGATATTTTTTGGTACCTAAATAAACATATCGTTTGTCCTTCCAAACGCTTAGTACATTTTAATGTTCTTAAATCGCACCGACAGACTGAAATGTTGAATACAACATAACAATTTCATGCCATATTCAATACTTGAAATATTTTGTAGGATTTTTTTAATTTTTTGTATGGCAACCCTAAAATATTTTTTCAATAAAATGTACAGTATAGTTGTATCTTGCAACGCTTCATACATTAAAGTATCTTTAAAAAGTGGCAACAATTTGAAATTTGACTCAAAAATATATTTTTGTATGAAAGTCGGTTTTTTTGTATGGCAACCCAAAACTATATTTTTACTGAAACATTAGACTTGTTTATATCTACCATAAATTCAAAGTTATAATTATGCCAAATGTTGCCAATAGGCTAAAATATTCCATACAATACCCGATTTGTCGGGAAAATTTTAAATACTTGTATGAAAAAAAAAATTTTTTGTATGGCAACATTGAAATATTTTTGAAAAAACTTATACAGTGTAATAAGTTCTACAAACGCCTCATAACATTTGTTGACATCAAAAGGACACAAAACCTGAAAATTTAACATACAATAATTTGTTTGTATGAAAATCACTTTTTTTGTATGGCAACACGAAAATATATTTCTACAAATATTTACAATTTGGGAGTGTCTATAGATTCAAAGTAATTAAAATTACATTAAATAGTGCAAATAGGCTGTAGTATTCGAAGCTAAATTACTTATTTTCAGGCAAATTTGATAGGGTAAAACACTTGTATGAAAACTTTTATTTTTTGTATGGCAACACTAAGTGATTATAGCAATAATAAGTAAAGTGAAGTAGTAGCTTCAAACGCGTCATACATTGTAACAACATTGAAAGAAAACAAATGCGCGAAATCTTACATACAAAAATATATTTGTTTGGAAATTATTATTTTTGTATGGCAACATCAAACATTTTTTACATCAAAATTTGCACTTTTTTACTAACTACCAAATACTTATACACATAATGGCGTTAACCTGTGGTAACACACTGAAATATTCGATATAAAATTTCATTGTCTTCAAAAACAATTTTTGTGTATGGCAACATTGTGATTTCATATTTTTCCCATAATCACCATACTATAAGGAATAAATCTCTCATACATTGTTGATACTCCAGATCTACAGTTTTTGCTCCACTATTCGAAACATGAAGACCAGGAAAAAAATTGAAAAAAAATTCTAGCTCCCAGTGTTGCCAGGTGGTAAAGATAAAAATAGTCAAATGTCATTGAGAAGGCCACTTTAAAATATCTGAGTCAATATTTTAATCAAAAATGTTTCTCCTTCTACTTTTCATGTTTTTGAATGGAAAGTTTACAAATTTGTATGAAAGAAAAAAAAATGACAAAACCTGGCAATACTTCTAGTCATGTTACACAACCGCTCGGTACAAAGTTATCCGCTGAAACGTTGCCAACCAGCAAAATTTTCACACCGAAAAATAGCATTTTTTGTTCTTTTTACAAACTGGCCACCACGGCGTCCGCCATCTTGAATAAAAAAAATGTAACACAATCCGTCAAAATTGAGAATACACCAAAGCCAATAGATGTCAATTGTAAAATGAACGATTAAATTCCTTGAACAAAAAACTCCCGTAAAATTACCTCGAAAATTTAAAATTTTCAAATTCAAAAATCTCGGCGGCCATTTTGTTTTTTTATTTTTTTCTAATTTAATCGTATTTGTCGTTTCAATATTATTCGAAAACATGTCCAATATTGGGTACGTGCAGAAAACAAAAATAAACTTGACCTGCTCAGCTCGGCCGCCATCTTGAATTTCTGACGTTTCGGATTTTTCCTATAGACACGAGGGTAAATCAAAAATATCACCCATACATTATTATTACCTCCCATGTTTACTTTTGGCTGTGTAATTCGAAATGTCGAAAAAATGGAAAAAAAATTCTAACTCCTAGTGTTGCCAGGTGATGAAGATAAAAATGGTCAAATGTCATTAAGACAGCGCCTTAAAAATATCTGGCTCAATATTTTGATCAAAAATGTTTCTCCTTCTACTTTTCATGTTTTTGTATGGGAGGTTTCCAATTTTGTATGAAAGAAAAAAAAATTGACAAAACCTGGCAACACTTCAAGTCAAGATACACAACCGATCAGTACAACAAGATCCGCTGAAATGTTGCCAACCTGGAAAAAATTAACGTCAAAAAACTCGATTTTTCGTATGTTTTACAAAATGGCCGATGTGGGTCAGCCATCTTGTTCAAAAAAATTATAGATTACAATCTGTCAAAATTGAGCATGTGCCAGAGAGAACAGTAAAAAAAGCATACTTAAATGTCAAAAACCCACAAAATGGCGACCCCGCAAACACACCTCGAAAATCGGAAAAATTCAATTTTATGTATCTCGGCGGCCATCTTGTTTTTTCAATTTTTTCAATTTTTTTCGTTTTTCTTGTCCCGCTCTTATTCGAAACCAACACCCATCTCGGGTCGGTCCGAATAAAAAAAAATATTCACCTGCTCAGCTCGGCCGCCATCTTGAATTTTTGACGTTTCGGATTTTTCCCATAGACACGAAAGTCAACCAACAATATCACCCATACATCATATTCACCCCCCACCACTCCCCGCTCCGTGGTAATAGACAATGTGTGAAATGGGAAAAAAATTCCTGCGGCCAGTGTTGCCAGTCGACGTCTTCAAAAATGGTCAAATGTCATTGAAGGCATCACAATACGTCTGCCAATTTAATTTTTTTATTAAAAAATCTTCTCCTTCTACTTTTCATGTTTTTGAATGGAAAGTTCAAAAAAATGTATGAAAGGAAAAAAAGTCGACCAAACCTGGCAACACTTTGAGCGGAGTCACACAATCGCTTGGAACAAAGCAACCCGATCAAATGTTGCCAACCTCGAGATATTTCCCCTCGAAAAATGGTGTTTTTCGCACTTTTTACAAAATGGCCGCCACACATCCGCCATCTTGTTTAAAAAAATTACCACCCGCATTTTGCCAGAATTCAGGGTATTTTCAAGACATTTTAGAAAAAACATCAAAAATGTATCTAAAAACCACCAAATGACAGCACCTCAAAAACACCTCGAAAAGGGCAAAAATTTAACCAAACGTATCCGCGCCGCCATCTTGAATTTCCAAAAACGGCCATTTTTTTCGTAATCTCCACCCCAAGGTTACTCGAAAACGACACCCATATTGGGCATAGGGAAATAAATAAAAATTTTGACATTTCAAACTCGGCCGCCATCTTGAATTTTTAAATTTCGAAATTTTTCCTTTATTCCCGAGAGGGGATAGAGGAAACCCCTCATACATCACTTTGACCGTATCAGGCTCCTTGGGGGAGAGGGGGGGAGGTGAAAAACGAATCCTTTTAAGATTATATAATATAACTAGGTTGCGCGTGTTGCGCTCGCAGCAAGCTGCTCGCGTGGCATCCTTTTTGTCGTATATTTGAATAAAATTTTTGGCTAGTTATTTATTGATATGGCAGCAATTGATATCTTTGTTTTCAGACAAACAACCAAATGATCTATCAACAACAAACTTTTATCTATAGCAAGAGAATAAAAACCGTTAAAACATATTTCACGCATTAAAAAGTCATCATTTATCTTAAATTTACTTATATTAGTGTTGACAATGATTCAATGACGTCAGGGCCTCTTGCAGGTTAACCGAATAGTGAAGTGAGGTGTATTCCAAACTGTCTATCTTATATACCCATGTGACGCAATGGTAACCATGCCGGATTGCCGGTCAGACGGTCCCGGGGTCGATTCCCCGCGAAGCAGAAATTTGAATGATTAATTTGAAATTTCTGGTCTCGATCTGTTTGTGTTTCTGTTTTTGTGTGTGTGTGTATCCATGGTTCCCACGACACAGGGTATGTCTATCCTACTGTGGGGCTATGAGTGTAAAAGAAACATAGGTGATGACCGGAATCCTTTTTTTTTACATAACTCCAGTGCAAAATACAAACAGGATAAAGCATTTTTCAAATTTATAATCGCCGAGATACACTATTATAAGATAAATATAGAGTACCTACCGATGAATCCATTTCTGGCTGCAAGCCTTGTTTGCCACTACTGAGCACGGGTCTTTCCCCATTACGAGGAAGGCTTGGAGCTTTCTTCACCGTTCTTTTCCTATTCGGGGTTTTAGAAATGTAGAAACAGCTTGAATCAACTCTGTTCTGTTGTGTTTCAGTGGAAAGTTGTGGGTGCCGGCCACACTTCTCTCTGTGATTGTAACCGAGAAAGTACTATCGCTGAGTCTATCATAACATATTATTATGCAGTTGCTGGCCACACCTTTATGTGGATGGTACTAAAGACCTACCGCTGAATCCATTTCTACCGTGAAACAACTGTATTATATTTAGATACTACGAATATTTATTTATGATCACCTAAATAAAGTAACGTGAAGTGAAGTGAGGCGTGCATAGCCCGGTGGTTAGCGTAGAACGCAAAGGATCTATGCAACTAAGCTAAACGGGGTCGGTTGGGTATGAGATGGGTGACCGCTAGTGGCAAAAAATTTCATGCGCGTTTCCGTGCTTCGGTGGGCACGTTTAGCCGTCGGTCCTGGTTGTAGTCGATAAATAACAGTCGTTAAACCTTGTCGGAGGCCTTATGGGCAGTTTGAAAACATCCGACAGCGGGTTGGCCACTAACCCGCATCTCCACCAACCCGCATTGGAGCAGCGTGGTGGAGTAAGCTCCAGGCCTCCCCAATACGGCGGAGGGACCCGTGCCAACGCCCACTGCCACTGCTGGGACGCAAAAAGGGTTGCAGCCAAATAAAGCAACTTATACAAGTATCAACGCAACTGTAAACGACCTTAGGCAAGATTGGCTTGGTTGAGATTTGTAGATGTCTATGGGCTGTAGCGACCACTAAAACCGCGAGGACTATAAAATTGTCATTAACGTGTGAGACGGATGACTGCTAGTGGCAAAATTCAAACGCGTTTCTAAGCTTCGAAAGACACGCTAAGCCGTTGGACCTGGGTGATATCGATAGCTATGTAGTAGTCGATAAACCTTGTCAGAGGCCTTGTGGCGGTTCGAAAACATCAGACAGCTGGTTGGCCGTCAACCCTCATTGCAAAGCGTGGTGGAGTAAGCTCCATGCTTCCCCTATAATGGGAAGAGACCCATGCCCATAAGCGGGACATGAAAAGGGCAGCTTTGCATGACGAATTACGACTAAACGGAAGAAATTATATAAATAAAATATGTACTTGAGCAGCGATGGCCGAGCGGGTAAGAACGCGGCCTCCGACATGGATATACCGTGATCAAAACCCGGCGCGCAGCTCTTACAAAAAAAAAACTTTTATGTGCGTATTTATTGCTGTTGATATTTAATTTCTATATTTTCAATCACCATGCTTGCCTGAGAGTTACTCATAATCACTCAAAGACATGATATCCACCTATCCACTCTTGGTTAGCGTGGTGGACTATGGTCTACATCCCTCCCACTTTCTAGAGGGGAGATTTGTGCCCAGCATTGTGTCATAAGAGGGTTGAAAAAACATGTATTTCAGGTAAAATGTTAAGTCGTTATAAAAGCGGAGTAATCCCAAGTAAAGTTAATTGGCAAGTAAAGGCTATGAGTACAGGTCAGTTTCCCATTATGATTAGTGCTACTCGAACATCGTGAAATTGAAGTTACGGGTGACTTTAACCGACAATTAGCGTACTTGACACTTACTTGAAGGTGGTGAAAGAGGCCCTAAGTAAATTAATAAATTAGGTATTTGATCAATTAGTGGTGAAATATGGCGAACGTAACATTTAGTAAAATCTTTGTACTTACATACCCAATTTCTCTTCAAAATAAATGCCGAAAGTTGTGCTAATTACGCGAAATTAAAAAAATTCACAAATACACATTCAAACACATTCATATAAATCACTAATTGAAAATAATCCACAATATTACACAAAATTTACAAAATGGTTGCGAGAACCAAAAGAAACTTGAGGCAACTATTTACCGCCAATTAATTTTAAATTATGAACATGAGTTTTTTTAATTCCAAATTTAGAGTAGGTACAATCTATAAGTGGCCAGTACAATCTTTAGATTATTTTTATATACAATAGCCGTACAGTCAGTAATGGTAAGTTTGAACTTGGTTAAATATTGTTAATTTTTTTTATAATGCTTGACGAATTTAAATAAAAGTGACCAATAATAACTACATAATGTAAGATGGAACTACAGACGAAAAAAGCTCATAAAAGTAAGCATCTCACAATAATATTTGCTGTTATTGATTTTATACGTACTTTATATTTGAAAGTATTAATTTAATAATTGTAATGTAAATACTAAAAACCATTTTAATAAAAAAAATATTCTGTCATATTAATCAAAATCACTGAATTGTTTCTAACTTTGAAGGGTATTCATATCAAAAGGAGACTATACTGTAAAATATTTCACACAAAAAAGCATTTGTACAAAAATGTATAATTTTTGTATAGCAACACAGAAATATTTTTGCAACGACATGTAAGGTGAATTGGTACCTAGAAATGGCCCATACATTACACTAAAATCAAAACGACGTAATAGCCTGAAAGTTACATTAAAAAAGCGTTTGCATGAAAATTATTATTTTTTGTATGACAACACCAGAGTATTATTATTATAATATGTACAAAATTTTAGAACTTACAAACTTACATACATTGTAATGACGTCAAAAGGAATACTCAGCCCAAACTATCACATAGAAAAATGCATTTGTATGAAAATTATTATTTTTTGTATGGCAACACTGATATTTTTGGTACCAAAATAAACATATCGTTTGTCCTGCCAATCGCCTAGTACATTTTAATGTTCTTAAATAGCACCGACAGGCTGAAATGTTGAGTACAAAATAACAATTTCATGACATATTCGATACTTGAACGATTTTGTTAGAAAAAAATATTTTTTTGTATGGCAACCCTAAAATATTATTTTTATAATATGTACAGTATAGTTGTATCTTGCAATGCTTCATACATTGTAGGATCGTTAAAAAGTGGCAACAATTTGAAATTTGACACAAAAATATATTTTTGTATGAAAGTCGGTTTTTTTGTATGGCAACCCAAAAAAATATTTTCTCTGAAACATTAACATTGTTTATAGCTACCATAAATTCAAAGTTATAATTATGCCAAATGTTGCCAACTGGCTAAAATATTCCATACAATACCCGATTTGTCGGGAAAATTTTAAATACTTGTATGAAAAAAAATATTTTTTGTATGGCAACATTGAAATATTTTTGAAAAAACTTATACAGTGCAATAAGTTCTACAAACGCCTCATACAATTTGTTGACATCAAAAGGAGATAAAACCTGAAAATTAAACATACAAAAATTTGTTTGTATGAAAATCAATTTTTTTGTATGGCAACACGAAAATATTTTTCCACAAATATTTACTATTTAGGAGTGTCTATAGATTCAAAGTAATTAAAATTACATTAAATAGTGCAAATAGGCTGTAGTAATCGAAGCTAAATTACTTATTTTCAGGCAAATTTGATAGGGTAAAACACTTGTATGAAAACTTTTATTTTTTGTATGGCAACACTCAGTGATTATTGCAATAATAAGTAAAGTGAAGTAGTAGCTTCAAACGCGTCATACATTGTAACAACATTGAAAGAAAACAAATGCGCGAAATCTTACATACAAAAATATATTTGTTTGGAAATTATTATTTTTGTATGGCAACATTGAAATTTTTTTACATCAAAATTTGCAGTTTATTACTAACTACCAAATATTTACACACTTAATGGCGTTAGCCTGTGGCAACACACTGAAATATTCGATATAAAATTTCATTGGCATGAAAAACAATTTTTGTGTATGGCAACATTGTGATATCATATTTTTCCCATAATCACTATACTATAAGGAATAAATCTCCTACACATTGTTGATACTCCAGATCTACAGTTTTTGCTCCACTATTCGAAACATGAAGACCAGGAAAAAAATTGAAAAAAAATTCTAGCTCCCAGTGTTGCCAGGTGGTAAAGATAAAAATAGCCAAATGTCATTGAGACAGCCACTTTAAAATATCTGGGTCAATATTTTAATCAAAAATGTTTCTCCTTCTACTTTTCATGTTTTTGAATGGAAAGTTTACAAATTTGTATGAAAGAAAAAAAAAAATAACAAAACCTGGCAATACTTCGAGTCAAGTTACATAATCGCTCTGTACAAAGTAATCCGCTGAAATGTTGCCAACTACCAAATTTTTCCCATCGAAAAATTACATTTTTTGTTCTTTTTACAAACTGGCCACCACGGCGTCCGCCATCTTGAATAAAAAAAAATCCAATCCAATATGTCAAAATTGAGAATACACCAAAGCGAATAGATATCAATTGTAAAATGAACGATTAAATTCCTTGAACAAAAAACTCCCGTAAATTTACCTCGAAAATTTAAAAATTTCAAATTCAAAAATCTCGGCGGCCATTTTGTTTTTTCATTTTTTTCTAATTTCATCGTATTTGTCGTCCCAATATTATTCGAAAACATGTCCAATATTGGGTACGTGCAGAAAACAAAAATGAAGTTGACCTGCTCAGCTCGGCCGCCATCTTGAATTTCTGACGTTTCGGATTTTTCCTATAGACACGAGGGTAAATCAAAAATATCACCCATACATTATTATTACCTCCCATGTTTACGTTTGGCTGTGTAATTCGAAATGTCGAAAAAACGGAAAAAAAAATCTAGCTCCTAGTGTTGCCAGGTGATAAAGATAAAAATGGTCAAATGTCATTGAGACAGCCCCTTAAAAATATCTGGCTCAATATTTTAATCAAAAATGTTTCTCCTTCCACTTTTCATGTTTTTGTATGGGAGGTTTCCAATTTTGTATGAAAGAAAAAAAAATTGACAAAACCTGGCAACACTTCGAGTCAAGATACACAATCGATCTATACAACAAATTCCGCTGAAATGTTGCCAACCTGGCAAAAATTCACGTCAAAAAACTCGATTTTTCGTATGTTTTACAAAATGGCCGATGTGGGTCAGCCATTTTGTTTAAAAAAATAATAGATTCCAATCTGTCAAAATTGAGCATATGCCAGAGACAAAAGTGAAAAAAACATAATTAAATGTTAAAAACCCACAAAATGGCGACCCCGCAAACACACCTCGAAAATCGGAAAAATTCAATTTTATGTATCTCGGCGGCCATCTTGTTTTTTCAATTTTTTCAATTTTTTTCGTTTTTCTTGTTCCGCTCTTATTCGAAACCGACACCCATCTCGGATCGGTCCGAATAAAAAAAAAATATTCACCTGCTCAGCTCGGCCGCCATCTTGAATTTTTGACGTTTCGGATTTTTCCCATAGACACGAAAGTCAACCAACAATATCACCCATACATCATATTCACCCCCCACCACTCCCCGCTCCGTGGTAATAGACAATGTGTGAAATGGGAAAAAAAATCCTGCGGCCAGTGTTGCCAGTCGACGTCTTCAAAAATGGTTAAATGTCATTGAAGGCATCACAATACGTCCACCAATTTAATAATTTCAGTAAAAAATCTTCTCCTTCTACTTTTCATGTTTTTGAATGGAAAGTTCAAAAAAATGTATGAAAGGAAAAAAAATCGACCAGACCTGGCAACACTTTGAGTAAAGTCCCACAACCGACTGGAACAAAGCATTCCGATCAAATGTTGCCAACCTCGAGATATTTCCCCTCGAAAAATGGTGTTTTTTGCACTTTTTACAAAATGGCAGCCACACATCCGCCATCTTGTTTAAAAAAATTACCACCCTCATTTTGCCAAAATTCAGGGTATTTCCAAGACATTTTAGAAAAAATATCAAAAATGTATTTAAAAACCACCGAATGACAGCTCGTCAAACACACCTCGAAAAGGGCAAAAATTTAACCAAACGTATCCGCGCCGCCATCTTGAATTTCCAAAAACGGCCATTTTTTTCGTAATCTCCACCCCAAAATTATTCGAAAACGACACCCATATTGGGCATAAGGAAATAAATAAAAAATTTGACATTTCAAACTCGGCCGCCATCTTGAATTTTTAAATTTCGAAATTTTTCCTTAATTCCCGAGAGGGGATAGGGGAAACCCCTCATACATCACTTTGACCGTATCGAGCTCCTTGGGGGAGAGAGAGGCCAGTGAAAAACGAATCCTTTTAAGATTATATAATATAATATTATTTATTTATATGTATATATATTTACTATGTATGATAGAATATATTTGTATATATATATATAGCTTATGTATTATAATTTATATATATTATTATATAGTTTATAATGTAGTAAGTATGCGCCTACCACAAGTTTTCCATAACACCCAGGGTTGGCTGGGAGAGAATGCCATTAGGCATTAAGCACACCCTTGTATCCTTAGAATAAGGTTATACTTAAAATAAATAAATAAAATAAATAAAATTATTTTATATTAAAGTAAAACTTACAGCTGAGAGCTCTTATAAAATAAAATTATAAAACTTCATTTCAATGTACCTATTAAATAATTAACTGTTCGACATAATATTTTTGTTTAGGATCTTAGGTGTGTGGTGTAACAAATTACAAAACCTCTATTTTATGGAGTGCCTTATGATGTGCCTATTCATATCTAAATTATTGTTCTCAACATTGATAATAGTAATACATGACACGGCAATCAGTTTAAAAGCTAGCAATATACCAGATTTAAATTAAACCTATAGAATAATTAAAATGCAAATAATATAAAAAAAACACCACATGTACAACAATCTTAGAGCATCAAAGTTACTGACTCACCCTTAAGTAGAGACGGGATAGCGCCTCACTTCGATACATAATTTTTGTGCCAAATCTGGTGCGGGGGAAGAACGCACACATTTTAATTTTGTCACACATTCACAATATTCTTTCAGCGCTACAGACGCATACATTTCTAAATATGTCAATTTCAATTTAACGACGTCATATTTTCTATACACCGTCAACACTGACACTGACAGACAGACACACTAATTGTACAAGTAGAAGGCACATTGTGCATGGACGTTAGGTCGAGGGGTTCGCCCGTAAAGGCCACTCCTTTCTGATGGGTGTCATACCTGTCATACCTTGATGCTCTAAGACAACAATATTAATTCACTTTATTTTATAGTGTATGTCTCACAGACTACTATGGGGGATGTCACTACGGTATGTCATCATTAAAAAGCTGTCTATGGATTTTTTATATTCTGTATACATAGAATATCCATAATGTCTGAGATGGTCTGTATTTGTATTCATCAGGTATTCATTCTGTATTCTTCATATGTACATCAGTACATCTATAGTCTATGTTTTGACGTCTGCGATGAAAAGGCTTCTTGCGGCGCAAATCGAAGAACATTTATATTAAATAAATTATAAATATCTTCAAGAATTAACGACTAATCCATCTCAGTTAAGGTAAGGGAGTAAGTTAACCCTACGGAAGTTTCAAAAAGTGATTATTTCTTATGTTTTATATATGTTTCCTCCTGTATCACAGCCATGTTGAAGTAGTGTCGATTCGATCGTTAAGTTTTCGTCAGTTTATCGTTTATTAGGAAGTTGAAGTTGTTCACAAGTAAATGTGACAGACAGTTGTGAGTTAATAAAGTTAAAAGTCTTAAAAATGAAAAGTGCTTTAAAGTGCCACCGATTCTGGCGTCGAGGCGTCATCTTGAAGGTAAGGCTGGATGTGTCTTCAATATACATCAGAACGTAGTACATTCAAAACAAAAAAAATATTTCAAAATTAAATGTCCAAAATATTGGACTAATGTAATAATATTATTGATACATGTTTTACAGTATGTGCTATTTGTATTGACTTACACTAAATGCCATGCTTTATTTTTTATCCAATATTATCCTGGTGATTATAAGCCAAGTAATAGTTTCAAATAATATATCAACCACTGGGTTTTAACGTTGTAACCTAACATTAGTACACTTTTTTAATGATTCATATTACACTAGAACTTTGCGTACGTTTACTATCAAAAATTATGTAAAAGCAACTACATATTTGAAGATTCATATCTTGTTTTTTTTTATGACTAAACAGTGCTTGTTTGGGTTGGGCTAAATACAAATTGTACTTAATTAGTAATTATGTCATAAGAATTTGAAATCTGTTCTCAGGAATGGATTCCGAAGAATCATGTGATGCTACTGGAGATGCTCATTCAACCACAAGTAGTAGCAGCTCCAGTTCTAGAAGTCGAAGGAGTTCATCTTCAGATAGTTCAAAGAAAGATCCAAAGTCCCCACCCCACTCCCCTCCAGGTTCCCCACCACAATCTCCATCTGGCTCCCCACCAAGATCTCCCTCACAATCTGCACAAGGCTCTCCACCACGTTCCCCACCAGGTTCTCCTCCACACTCTTCTCAAGGTTCACCACCCCACTCTCCGCCAGGATCTCCTCCAAGTTCGCCAACATCACCTAAATCAGAAAGACAACGATCTGTCTCACAAGAATCAGGGTCCCATTCATCACAGAGGTCATCTGCTAAGCCACGCTCACCTCAAAACTTGAGTGATGGTGCTCACTCAGAAATAAACTCACCAGAGCACTCACCTAGGTCCAGAGGACCAAAGTCTCCAGATGGATCTGCATCACCAAGGTCAAATATTGGATCACCAGATCCAGGACACTTATCAACCTTAACTTCAGGACCCAGGTCACCAAGTAATTCTCCTAAGTCTGCACCTGAATCCCCTTCAAGATCACAACCAGTCTCCCCAGACTCTGCCTCACAGAATGCTTCTTCAAGAAATCCAGAACCAAGGTCACCTTCCTCAAGTCCATCACCTGATCGAATCACATCTCCATCATATTCTTCAAATAAGAAAAATGAGTGGAGTCCAAAAGGGAACTGGAGAAGACATACTAAAGCAGAACAAAAGATGGTGCCTTTATCAATTCGTGCTCGAAGTCGATCTGAATCTAGCCAGTCCAGTAGAAGTTCAACTTATAACAAAAGGGCTAGCACTAAAGATCCTGCTACCGAGGCAATTTCAGATGGTAATATGTAATTAGTATCTATCTATATTCTTTAACATAATTAGCAACTCAAATTATTTTGTTTTATCTAAAAGTGTTCAAAATAAATATGATTCAAATACACATTTATTTCAACAGCAGTAATTAATATGTATGGAAATTAATAGAACAAATTTTAATTTGCTTATAATATGATATTTTATAGGAGAAATGGAGTCAGATCAAGAAGAAAATAAATCAAGAAGCAAATCTAGAACTAGTGAGCATAATAATAGCAAGGACAATAATATCAGTCATGATGACCTATCTGATGTCTCAGATTTAGATTCTACAGGGCAAGATGAGACAGAAAAGGAGTCCAAGGTATGCTGTGCTTGACACCAGAAAAGAAAAGAAAACACTTTATTGTTAACTTTTCATGTACATACAATTAGATGTTTAAAATTATTATAAGAGTTTAACACGTTGAACGCCCAACGGCCCACCGGTGGGCCTACTGACAAAATCCTTTCAGGCCAAAGAGAAATAGTGTTTTCTGTAATTTTTCACAATATCGTTTTATTGTACCAAATGATTAGAAATGTGTTATTTGGCAATATACTTTAATTATTTTCTTAAATTACTATGTAAAATATGGAAATATTGAACTAGGCACACCGGTGATCCCCGTGGCCCGAATGAAAGGAATTTCGTAAATCCCTCCCTGAAGGCCACGGGGTCACTCGGCGGCCCACCCCGCGCCCCGTTACGGGCTTGCTTTCGTTGCGAGCGCAGACGTTTTAGTTGCTTGTTTGTTGAAGTAATTATTTATGTTTTCATTTTAAAATGATTTTTCCCATGTTAAGTATCCAAATTAATAATTAAAAATACCTTTGCTATGGAAGTTCAGTACAATCCTAATAAGTTGCCAAAATTGCAAAAAATTTCAAAGTGTTTACCAGTACACAAGAACCAAGCCGATTCTTATATTCTACAGGGCCAAGCGTCCCACCTTAGTAACGTTTTTGCATAGTATCGTTGCGTTTCGGCCAGTAAATCGCGTTTGAAGTGAAGGCCTCACCTCACCACGGCCTGAATGGAACAACACCCTTCGGCTCACCGGTAACCCCCATGGCCTAAACGGAACAACATCCTTTTCCCCTCGGCATTCAACGTGTTAAACAGTTTACCATGTTCTGGCAATTACCAATTTTAATGATACAGGTACTTCCACTGATATCTGTGCAACATGCTATGCACATCACAGCGGAGACTGTAATTTTATGACACACATTATTTTGAACACTGAACCTAACATAACACATAACCTAAGAACATTGAATATATATTATGTTTTTTAGTAAAAGA
This sequence comes from Pyrgus malvae, assembly GCA_911387765.1. Taxonomy (NCBI): domain Eukaryota; kingdom Metazoa; phylum Arthropoda; class Insecta; order Lepidoptera; family Hesperiidae; genus Pyrgus; species Pyrgus malvae. The sequence continues at coordinate 15,539,510 of OU426960.1, forward strand.
ATGTTTTCTTATACAATTATTATTGGAGCAATTAAATAATAAAATATATTAAATGTTTTTTGTTCCAGTCAAAGTCAAAACCCAAGTCTCTAGAAACCAAGCAAGAAGTTCAAATTAATGGCAATAGAGAAACTAGTAAACAATCTTCCCCTAAATCAGATAGTGGGAAAGCAGATACTCCTAAATTAGAAAAGGTCTGTATTGATTTAATTTTTGATATGTGTTTCTGTGTTTTGTAGGGCATGTTAAGTTGCCTGATACTATACCATACCATGACATAGCAGCTGACAGCCTCCGTGGCGTAGTGGGTGATCAGCCGACTGCGAAGCGTGAGGTCGTGGGTTCGATTCCCACCCAGGACAAATATTTGTGTGATGAACATGACTATTTGTTCTGTGTCTGGGTGTTAATTTATCTATATAAGTAATAATTTATAATAATATGTATGTTTATCAGCTTTCTGATTACCATAGCACAAGCTCTGCTTAGTTTGGAATCAGATGGCATTGTGTGAATTGTCCAATAAAAATAAAAAAAAACCTTGTCGGCCTTATGGGTACTTTAAAACTTCCAACAGCCTGTTAGTGACTAACCTGCATCTCAACCAACCTGCATTGGAGCAACATGGTGGCTCTACCAGCCCAGGCCTCCCCAATAATTTTGTCTGGTGTGGTCTGGGTCTCTTCCCATTATTGGGGCTGGGCAGGCCCAACAGTGGAATGCAAAAAGGGTTACAGCAGCAAAGCAACTAAGTGTTCAATATCCTTATAGCTAATAACAAAATATGATCTAGACTTGGATTAATAATGTCAGATTATGATTTAGGAAAGTTTATGATTAATACATGATGCATTTTAGGTACCCCAAGAAAAAACAAGTAATACAGAAGATGGGGAAGAGCAGTTAGATTTTGAGGCAGAGGAAGGAGAATGTATTGAACCAAATCAATCTAAGGAACCACAAGGGGAAAATGAGAATCAGCTTGAAAAAGGTATTTTTTTTAAATTCACTCTCACATTTATCATGAAAGATAAATATTACAATAGCCGCATATTCAGTCTATATTATAATCCATCCATCTATCAGCTCTTGTCACTACTGGACATAGGCCACTTATAATATTCGCCACAACATGCACACTTTTAATCTAGTGGTTTCCTTATTGTGATTGTAAATCTTATTTGATATGATTTTGCCTCCAAGTTTTAAAACATACAAGCTTGCATTTTACTTCTGTGCCAAATGTACGCATGTACATCTTTGAGAGCACTGTGCTTGTTCCATGTGAGCAGTGAATTGTTGCCACAATGAACAAGTTTCACAGAGATTACAGCACCAAATTTTTATCATAGTTATGAAGCCTTATTTTTTTCAATGTGATGTGACTGACATAATTTTCCAGAGGACATAAAGGCCGGCAAGCGGTCGCGCGGCTCGTCCCTGGAGGAGGGCGAGGTGTCGGACGAGGCCGAGCGCCGGCCGGAGGAGAACGAGCCGCGCCCGGTGTGCCGGTTCTTCTCGCGCGGAGCCTGCACTTGGGGCATCAGCTGCCGGTGGGTGCACACATTATAATATTATATACAAATAATAATTGTATAAAAGCTGGGTCCTGATGACAAGGAAATTTAAGACAGATAATATATAAAAACGTAATTGATCTACAATGCGTGTTACTTGTTTGTTGCCTGTAGTACAACCGCATGGACCAACTGGTAGTACCATGGACATTATTTTTTACCTATGGTTGAATTAACTGACTGAACTAAAACCAATTAGTTGTACCACGGGCATGTTTTCTTTGCCTGTGGTCCAACTGGCTAATTGATTGTTCTTGTTTCTGTGGTGTAGTACAACTAAATATCATCTTTTTAGGCAAAAGATATTTTGTAGTTGACAAACATTGTTGTATCGATTCTTGACTCACTGCTTTTGTAACAACACTTCTGATAGAATATTGAAGAGAAGGAATTTGTGTGTGTACATTTTTGTATCAATTCTGGACTCACTGCTTTTGTAACAACACTTCTCATAGAATATTGAAGACAAGGAAATTGTGTGTGTACTTTGTCGTATCGATTCTTGACTCATTGCTTTTGTAACAACACTTGATAGAATATTGAAGAGAAGGAATTTGTGTGTGTACATTGTCGTATCGATTCTTGACTCACTGCTTTTGTAACAACATTCCTGATAGAATATTAAAGAGAAGGAATTTGTGTGTGGTGGTGTGGTGATTTAAAACAAAATATAATCATGGTTGTGCCCCCGCCACGACGAGTCAAGCGAAGCGCAAGTGAACTACCTACATTTTCTCGAAGCTCCATTATACACGAAATTTATTCTGTCAAAGGATTGATTTTTAGTCTCACTTTGTACTGTATCAAACAAACTATATTTGCTAACAGGTTCCTGCACCCGGGCGTGACAGACAAGGGCAACTACAACATGTTCGAGGTGGTGCGCGGCGTGCCGCCCGCGGCCAACTTCGCGCCGCCGCGGGACGTCGCGCCGCCTGAGTCCGCCTGGGAGCGCGGCTTGCGGACGGCTAAAGAGGTAGTTGGAATAGTATATTTCATTACAAGTGCGGAAAGGCTGTCATTGCAAGGAATTCCGACAAATGTCTACCCGAGCCGAGGCGCAGCCGAAGGTGAGGGTTGACAGTCGGAACTCCTTCCAATGACGGTTCCGCACGTGTACTGAACAACTATTTTTAATACAGTTGCGAAAAATGAAGCAATTTAATATAATAATAAAAACTCGCAAAGAACATTTTTGAAAAATGGCGCCATACGATAAAGAATACCTATATGCAGAGATTTTTTTATGTTTTCTTTACCCATTCTGGGTAGGCAAAGGGAACTATGCCCATACTGATATTATTTTGACAGTTGGGAAAGAGAACGCACGAGTGCGGAAAGGGTAAAGAAAAAGCACGAGTGTGTAATAGCCCACGTCCCGCACGCTATACATCGCTGCAATACGTCACTTTTTGAGCAACTGTATTAAATTAAATTAATTAAACAGCGATGTTTTAAGCAACTGTATTAAAAATATATATATTTTTAGTAATGTCTATTAAAAAGAAAAAAACCAATCACGAAGTTCTCGAAGTTTTTGTGATTCATGCAAATATTTCTAAAAAGAAGCCACTAATTTGTTTCAATATCAGACTTAATGATTTGATTCAATGGTTTCATTTCATTTCATCTCATTAACATTTTCATTTCATATCAATAAAAAAATTCTACTGAAGACTTGGCTGTATGGGCATAGTTCCCTTTGCCTACCCAGAATGGGTGAAGAAAACAAAAAAAAAATCTCTGCATATAGGTATTCTTTTACGGTTGGCGCCATTTTTCAAAAATGATCTTTGCAAGTTTTTATTATTTTATTAAATTGTTTAATTTTTTCGCAACTGTATTAAAAATAGTTGTTCAGTACACGTGCGGAACCGTCATTGCTAAGTTTTCCGACTGTCTACCCTCACCTTCAGCTACGCCTCGGCTTGGGTAGACATTTGTCGGAACTCATTGTAATGACAGCCTTTCCGCACTTGTACGTACAATTCGGGTAACTTTGAACATTTTTTACGTTATTTTTATTATTAAACATGATTTCAATTTATGACACCTTTATTTTATTGAATGAATAGTGTCCTTTTGAGTTGGTTTTCTTTTCTAACAAAATTAATTTATGGAAAAAACATCAGAACTACCCATAATTTCCCCTAAAACTCGAATTTTAATTTATTATGAATTTTGGGTACTTAAACTTTGAATAATTTTTTTAGAAAGTAAAAATATTTTAAGGTTTAGGTAAAATAAAAGGAAGTTATTATTAAATTTAAAAACCTAATCTATAAAAATGACATCTACACTGACGTACATAAGTAACAAATAGCTTGCCATATGAATCAAAGTGGACTAGTTTACGATTCCAAATCAGAGCTCAAAAACTTCCAGCAACTTCACCACGGAAAAGGCGGGAATTTTCAGAATTATGGAATTTCTCTCTATTTTTATTTGGTACAATAACATTTTAGCAATCCATTATATACAGTTATTATATTGAAACATCAAAAAGTTTCAATGTAATAAATTGTTAAATCTTTTTTCCAACTTTGTTCAAAGTTAAACGTCAATTCAAAGTTACCCGGAATGACTGTAATGAAATATACTATTTTTCTATCTTATTTATGTCCCACTGCTGAGCAAAGGTCTGCTCTCACAAGTGAGAGAATTTAGATCACCACACTGGCCAAGTGCAGATTAGTAGATGTCAGGGCCATCAAGAAATTATCAGTTTCTCTCAGACATGCACGGTGGTAGAAAACATCATAATTAATTAAATATCACAATATATTCCATTACAAAGAGCAAGTGATAAATATGCACATTACAAATTTCTTTTGTCAGAGGTGTTGCCGACCGGTATCCCGATATATCCTTGTCGGCGTCTGTGGTCTTTATCACTCTGTCTGCAAGTCAGAAATTCCTTGTCGTTGCATGTAGTTGTAACCATGCAAATTCTACCACCTATGAATATAAAAAAAATATTCATAACACCTTCATCATTAGAAAAAACAAACAGATTGTATTGTGTATGTTTCCCTTGTTTTGTTGTTCTCCTATAGATTTGCACAAACTGAGTAAATTTGAGAAGACTATAATTATGTGAGTTTGGCCAGCAATAATCAATTTAAGTAATAATCCATTTTAAAAATTTCAACTCATACATTATTGTAATATGTCAGGGTAAAGTGGGAAGACAAAATAAATAAATTCTTCTAATTTGACTTCTACGGCTTGGCTGAGATGACCAGTATTCACTGTTAAAAACCGCACAACCCCAATTACCTCCAAAGTTGGCTGTTAGGCTCCTAAACTAAACTAATAATTCCAGATGTTGCGCATAGCCAACAAGCGTAAGGAGCAAGACATCGACTTCGAGGAAAAGAAGCTCCACCTGTCGGTGGGCGGCGTGGTGCACGACCCCGACGCGGAGCTGGCGTACGCGGCCGCCGCCGTGGGCGCCTCCCCACCCCGACACGATCTGGCGCCCCCGCTCCGGGAACCTGATCCTTATCGGTGAGTACATTTCAATATGTAAGGCTCTCCATTTGTCATAGCCAACAAGCGCATGGAGCAAGACATCGACTTTGAGGAGAAAATCGACTTCGCTCAGCTTGCGTACGCGGCCGCCGCCGTGGAGGCTTCGCCACACCGACACGATCTGGCGTCTGCGCACCGAGAACCTGATCCTTACCGGTAAGTCAATATATTTCTTGACCTACTTACCTACATTTTACCGTCATTTGTTCTAGGTCTGTATTCACAACTTAAATCTGGAATGTATCTAGATGTGGAAACAGCATGCGAGTGTCGCTAGGCCATATGCTTGAAGGCATTAGCCAATTATTTTCGGTTTAAATGAAAGTGTTCAAAGTTGACAAGACACTGAGACAATTTACAGCGCCATCAAATGGTTGTTATACTTCATGTATCTTATTACTCTTCACATATTATTTAATAACGATTTAAATGTACCTTACTACGCCCTTATTGCTGTGCAGATGTTATATCTGTAGTTACGATTGTTCAAAAGTATGTCCATGTCCAAATTCACAGTGCTGATCATGCCTTCAAGAAATTATGAGTAACTCTCAGGCACCCGCGGTGATGAAAAACATTCGTTCTCAATAACGTTCTCGTAATTAAATAACACAATATAGTCTCCAGTGGAGCAGCGATAAATATACACATAACAAATTTCTTTGGCAAAGGTTCACGTTGAGGCTTGAATGCTGTGTCTATTGTAGGATACCCGGTCTTTACCGCTCGACCATCACTGCTGTAATATATCCATATGTTTATGCATCATAAACATACATCAACAAGTTATCTGAACGTATTTGCAGGCCGTACGGGCCGATGTACCGCGGGCGGTTTCCTCGCGCACCGGCGGACGAGCGCGAGCGGTACTACGAGCGCGAGCGGTACGAGCGTGAGCGCCTGTACGAGCGGCCGCCGCACTACGACGAGCGCGCGCCGCACCCCGATGACCTCGCCTACCACAAGGTAACCAACGCGTGTCGACATAAAAAAAAAACTACAAGATTGCCTATGGGAATGAGATTTTTTTCCCAGCTAAAAAGTAGCTTATTTCACTCTCCAGGCTCTCCAGCCTCTAAAATATCTCAACAAAATAAATGAGGTCATGAGGTCATGAGTTGAAAGAAGGACGAACAGAAAAACATTAAATCATTCCATAAGATCAGTCTATGAAAGTCAGTGAAAGAAGGAAAAAATAATACACTTGCGAATTTATAATAGTAGCATGGATGCCATCAACCTTTTTTGCATCCCACTGGCACGAGCAACTGCTCATAAATGATGACTATAGGACGAATTATTATGTCAATGACTTCTAGCCGAAATCTATGTAACACAGGACTAATTTGGTTTTATCAATTAAATCATTATAGCAAATTTACAACTAGTTGAAATTTTTAATATGTCATGTTTTCCATGCAAGCATCAAATGTGGAATTCATTTGAAGAGCCAATGGAGCCCAATATGATGCCGGTATGAATAACAACAAAAATTGTGGCTGTCTTAATTTGATTTAGCATGAAATTTTAATTTGAGTCTGGTATTTACTAGTGATTCGAAATTATTAGATGTACTTATCAAGAAGGCAATTAAAAGTTCGTGTGAAATATTATACACTTTAAAAAGCTAAGAAAGTTTATATTTAGCACTTAAATTTTGTGCCAATATTAAAATCATAAAATTATTGTTATTGCATGCAAGTTAACTTTATTCTTATTTTGTACTTCTAGAGTCCAAAGGCAAAATCATTGTCAAAGTCATTGTGAATTTTAAGTTATGTTCAAAATTATTTGCATGCATTCTTAGGATACACAAAACTCAAGTGATTAAGACAACACCAATACCTAATATCAATCTGTCCATTAACAATCATCATAACAGGTCTTTATTGCGTCCATTTTATATCTATAGACACAAACATTTATTAAATAACTTATATACATAACGTATCTAGTATCTAGATTAATGTGTTACTTGTAAAGCCTGTATGACAAATTTACAAGTCCTTTCTCCCATCATCATACTTACTACATCCATTTATGTAGTATGATGATGAGTGAGTTTCCATAAACTAAATAATACTAGCTAACCCCGCGAGCTCCGTACCGCGTTTAAATGTTTGGGGTGGACCACCCTTGTCGCTTAGGGAACTAATAAATAGATAATAACCTGTTCTCATATCTACCAAGTCTGATTATAAAATTTCTTCAAAATCAGTTCAGCTGTTTCGGAAGAGTATGGTAACAAACACTGTACACACAGACCATATGGAAACTATTTAAAAAAATTAAAGCTAAAAACGAGTTTTTGTGTTATCTTGTAATATTACATTATAGCAATGTAGAGATTTCTTAACTTAAGACTAATTTCCAGTATTCTGTTAGAGGCTAATTTGTTACATGTCTTATATACATGTCATTCGGTAATTTCATATAAGACGTTATTATAGCAGCAGAGAAGGGTGCGGTCATCGCGTGAAGTAATAGTTCAGCGCGCTGAAGTGGAGCGGCGAGAGGCGCGGGAGGGACGCGAGGGGCGGGAAGGGCGCGAGGGGCGGCCGCGGGAGGGCCGTGAAGGGCGCGAGGGGCGCGTGGACGACTGGGCCGACCCCTGGATGCGCGCCGAGACCGCCGCACGCCGCCGCCGCCCGCCCTCGTCCGACGACTCCTACACCTCCTCCAGGTACATTCCCTTCATTTCTACTCGTTACACCACCTACACGTTACCACTCCACACTATAAATCTGTTTTGCACCCTAAGACCCTGGCGTGAGAGCCTAGGGCCTATCCGCTCTGAACTGCTTTGAAGCAGTTTGGACTGGAATGATTTATATTGTGATTTAGGCATTCAGTAGTTATAGATGATTAGATACCTAATTGTAGTAGACATAGATGAAATTGGTGGTTATGGAGTTGACGTTACGTCATAAAAAGGTATATCGGAGTTTTAAGTTTATTATTTATATTTATTTTACGATTGGCTAACTGGGTTTTATGACATTGTGCTAAATTTATCTCTTAAGTTATTTATTCTGTTATGCATCTCAAAGCTAAATAATCAAGTTTGAATGGATGGGCAATGCATTGAGTAAAAAATTTGCAAAATTTTACAATACCTTTTGGAATATTAAAATATTTTTTAAGTTTGAAACTGTCAATTATTCATTTTATACATTTCCATTATCTTATTATTGTTTATCATAGTTATTTTACATTTATTTAAATCAGTTTTTACGTATTATTTTTAAGTATACGACACATTGACCGACAGACACCCATAATTTGTTATGTCATAAATTCAAAATACAACACTAATATTATTTTCCCTTTTTGCTTTTGTCCCCTCCCCTTGCCGATGGGTTGCGCTTTCATTACTCTACTTCGCGGTGTTTCGGTGTTCCATCTCGACTGTTCTCATCTACCCTCTATTAACAATCGCATGCCACGTTTACTATTAATCATCACTGGGATTCGCTGATGGCTTCGAATGAGTGTGTTTTGCGTGACGACGTACGGGTGTGACGCGTAATTCGTTCGTCGCGGACATGTGTGCGCGCTCACGTGACGTTCAAAAATATGTTCACACATTCAACGTTCGGTCAAGTTGTGCATGTACATATGGTACACGTGCGCGTGCTCACATGTAACGGAGCGCGCATCTCGGCCGTGTGTGCGTGTGCGTTATGCGCGTGTCGCATGCTCACATGTAACGGAGCGTGCATCGCGGCCGTTTGCGCGTGTGCGTTATGCGCGTTTGTGCGTGTGCGTGTCCCCCGCCCCTCCCTTGAGCCCACAGTTCACGTTCCAGCTCGCGCAGCTCGGGCTCGCCGGGCGCCAGGCGCAAGCGGCGGCCGTCCTCGTCTTCCCGGCAGAGGTGAGTCTTGTTATGCTTTATATTTTTCTGTTGTACTTTATGTTGTTTTGTTTTTGTTTTTAGTTTACGACGCTTGTATGTTTTACTCATTAATTTGCCAAATTTTAGTTAAAACATTTTTTTACTCAAAATATAGGTATGCTTGTAGTTAAATTTTTTACGTAGTCGTAGATGTTAAAAAGTCAACGTGTGATTGTGTTGTACTTAGTGATACAAAGCCGAGAGTCCCAGTGATATCAGACGTTCTTTAGCCGTTGGGAACTCGAAACACTGACTGTGGGGAATAATACAAAAATAGACAAATATCTTAAAGAATATTTGGTTGCAGTTTTGCAATCGTATTATTATATGTTACATTTAATTGTTAAGCTACATGCCATTATTACATTTTACTTCGTTACTTTTAAGTGTGCTATATATACAAGTATGAATATAATCATTATTTGATAAAGCCTATATACAATTTAGCTAGTACATAGTTTCATTTTATATTATTATGTTCATACGGACTTCACTCTAAATCTAATCCATACCTTTAAAGTTGCATTGAAAAAACGTCTGTAAAGTATCATTACAACTTTTTTAATTTGTGCCAATAATCCTTTATTTGAACTAATTCATGTTTATTTAAAGGTTTTGAATGATTAATTAATGTAATCATGCATGTTGTGTATAGCTGATATGTTAAAATAATCTGTAGGGTTCATAATATAAAGGGTTATTGTATTTATAATATTTACAGTATAATTTACTGTGTTCATCTGACTATATACTTTCACAACAGTATTATTTGGACCATCCAAATTAAAATCCAATGAAGCATTAAATCTTTTAAATTATAAATATTGGGCGATCACTTTCAGCGCTTTAGACCTGATCACAATACGAAGACTTTGTGTTATCTTGTAAATAATACAAAACAAACAAAAAAATGATTTTGAAAATCTGTCTACAAACAGCAGAGTAATTGGTGAAACCTTTTGGAAGTTGGTAATAAAAACTGTCGGGAATAAAAATCCTAACCTATTTAACAGCCTATTTTACAAAGCCGTTGATTTAAAGCAATCGCTGACGATTAGAAATCGCTAGTGCAAGTAAACGGACATTTTGTAATGTTAAGTGCTATTTTACCTAAATTATTTTCCCCATCGATATAATATAAGTAGGTAGATGCAAGGTTCCCATACAAAATTGAGTCAAAAGGTGGCCCCGCGTAAAAACGTACTTATTATAGATGTATACAAGTATTCTAAACAAAAAAAATATTTTAAGGTATCTTACTTTTTATCTATTTTAAACCTTGGTACTGACATAAGTAAGACTATAAGTCCATGTTAAATTGTTACTTATCACCTTCTGGTTCGATGTTTATAATACGGCAATAAAATTTTACGACTTTAGACTTACGAAATAGGAGTTTATTGAGAAATGAAACCAAAAGCATTACAATAAAGCACAAATTCGTTTACAAGATTAATTTACCGCCATATTTACACCACCAAACAAATTTTACTAAAATAATAATAAATAGTCAAAGTATAATAAATATGCGTTATTAAATTAAGATAAAGATGTACTCACTGGAAGTATGATACTCCATACTTTTTTTGCGTTTTTAGAGTGTAATTTTTACAAATTTTTACTGCGGACTTTGGCATCACTGACGTGCGACACGTGCGTGGCGGTTTAACAAATGAAAGCGAAAGAAGGCATATTGCTGCCGTTATGCCTTCTTTTGCCGGTGCCACTTTTATGCGGCGACTGTGAATCTACCTACTTATATTATATCGATGATTTTCCCAGTAAATATTTCTTTTTTTTTTTGTAAAATTTTACTAGTAATAATTTAAGGTATACATTTATAAAGTAATAAAGGATATTCCTGTAATAAAATTTATCAAATTTTTGTTACATTGACTCTTGAAATTATCTCCGATGCTAATGTCAAGCAAGTTTCCAGTCATGTTCTCCCCACACAGATATTCACACATGTGCATACCGGAATAGCAGTACGATTTCAGGGAAGACTGGAGCCTCTCTTTAGATTAAGTTCAATACGTTGGATTACTTAGCAACACATGATCTCTAAAAAGTTTGAGGGTGTGAGATGTTCACATACAGACAAAAATTCTTAAAACTTTCTTTTTGGCTTTTGCTGCTGTAATAAAGATCCTCCTTGACAGTGTTTCATTGGTTGGATTGGTTCAGTTTGAAAGCCAAACTATAAACACACATCTGCTGCAAGTATAAGAGTAGCATAGTGGGAAATTGGCCTCATTAGTGGACAAGATATTGAATATAGTTTGACGTGACGTTGTATGTGGCATGCGCAGGCTGTCGCCGTCGGTGATCGTGCGCGAGCGGCGGCTGGCGAGCGCGCGCGCCACCGCCATGAACCCCCCCGCGCCGCGCCGCCGCGCGCCCTCGCCCGCCGCCGCGCGCCAGCTCTCCGCCAACCCGCCCGCGCCCGCCTCGCACAAGCACAAGGTACGGGTTTTTTTGATATCGAGAGGGAACCTTCCCGGGGTACCCGACACCTTGGGAGAGGATACCGGGTTATGTGGGATTTGACCGCACTGAAACCCCCTCGGTAGCCTGCCTCTGCGTTTGTGAGGACTCCGGGATCTCCATAGGAACGCACCGGTGTCCTCCACGCGCGGCGCCCCAGAACGGGCCCATCTTCGGGAGAGCAGATGTGCTCTCCTGCACCTTCAGGTGTTCATGGCACTGCTGTCCCTCCCGGGGCTGCTAGCTGGACGGGTCAAGCTCCCACTCTCACCGTCCGCATCCCCGGAAGCCCCCTTTTAGTCGCTTCTTACGATCAGGCATACCGTACGAGTAGCTCTATTCTTAATCCCGAAGCTACTGGGACTAAGCACAATGTACCCACATAAGTATGGCAGCGCGAGTGTTTAAAATATCACTTGCGGTATCCCTCTGTTGATTGGAAAAACCCTATTATTTGAAGAAAAACACATAAGGGCAGGCCAGTGCCCAGTTCCCCACTTCTTCGAATCCTGATAATACGAATTAGTTTAATAAAACTAGGTCATTTTTCAGAACCTTTGTAGTGTATACTTTTAATGTGAATTTGATTGTTTGTGTTTTACTAACTTTTGCATTTAGGAATAGAATTTACTTAGATTTTATTTGTAATTGAATGTTCTCACAGGAGGAATTGGACCCATATGGACGTAGTAAATCAATCAGTCGCAGCCGAGGTAGAAAAAAGTATTCACGATCTTCATCTTCTGGGTCAGGTATGATTTTTTTAAACTATTACAATGCATTCCTGTTACATATTTAGTTTTCATTAGATTCTTCAGATAACATCATTGATGACATAGTTTTCATGTTGGTCCATCGAAACTGTCTTAAGAATAGGGATACCCAACAAGCATGATGTGCTGTGGTACAACGTTATGTTGTCACACTACCCTTTCTTCGCTATATCTATAAATAACATAGGCATATGAGTCACCAATAAACCTGCTGTGCTGTGCAAGCTTGCTTGTGATAACTTAATCTGGTAATAATATAATTTTTATAACAGACACATAGACATGAACACAAAGACCAAGACCGAGAACAGAAACTGGAATTCATAATTTCAAATCGGCAATCGAACCCGGGACCCCCGATTGGCAGTCAGACATGAAAACCGTCGCGCCATATCGGTCGTCAAAGTCGGGTAGTGAAAGTTATCACTAATGATATTTTTGAAATGAAATGAAATGAAATTTATTTGTAATGATGTGTTACAAAATAGGTCTTACATCTAACTAGATTGACCTAGTTAGGTAGGTTATCTCACATTAACCTTTGTAAGTTAAATTTGCAAAGTTTGCTATACAATAAATATAAAGGAAACATTTTAAACATACTTATATTTTGCTTTAGAGTTAATTACTATGAAAAATTAGTTAAATAATTCGTTAACATTATTAAATTGTATGTCAAAATAATCCCATTATTTCAATATTTGTACATCTAGTCAATCATCAAATCAGTCACTGCAGTGGCTATAGAAACACTTATTAACTAGCTAGACATGCAGTTTTCTTTTAAAGCGTGTTAAAAGTCAAATTCTTAAAATCTGTACGCCATTTAGTATATTATATTTTACGCACTTATGGTAACAAATTCTTGATCGAAGTATTGATTTCGATAATGGAAGGCAAAGCTTTTCACGATAGCGAGTAAAAAATCTACAATCATCCCATTTCTGTGTTGAAAAAGACGCAACTGTGTTGTGCAGAATCGTCGACGTCGTCGAGCGAGTCGGAGAGCGAGTCGCGCTCGTCGTCCACGTCGGGCAGCTCGGGCGCGCGCCGCGCTCGGCACGCGCGCCTGCTCAACGCCGCCGCGAGGCCCAGGTATGAACGCCAATATCATAAGAATAAATTATAATTACACATAGAACGGAATCTTCTTTGACCGCCCTTGAAACGCCGCAATTTATATACCTAATTTCCCCTTCACCTCGTTACGCCCCTCTGTCGCCCAGGCGTGTTGCCAGGGTTGTGAACTGTTAATAATGATTATCTCTAAAGATAATATCGCTAAAATATAAGTTCTAAAAATCATTATTTTAGTTTAGTATTACAAAATATGAGAATGATAAATAATTACCTACTCTATAAATACTTATAAATAAAAGTACCATACCAAATGAAGCCATGTAAGTATTACTTACCTACATAGGTTTTAGTACTTATGTGGGTAGTTTAGGTTTAAAATAAACGAATATGTGCGCCACTACCGCGGCGCGGCGCCCCGCGCCACCACACCGCTGTCATCACGAGGCAAAGCAATCTAGAAAGGTACAAAAACCGATTTGAGCTATTAAAAAGATTTTGGAGACAATTTGTTAAAATGCTGTATGTATCTAACAAATTTTTTCCGATTGGATGAAGCTATACAAAAAGAACTGTTCATGTCCTTTTGATGAATTAGGTACCTACGGAAACGGAATAATACTTAAAAAAATTATTTACCTTGCATCTTCTTTGGGCAAACTAAAAAAACTCAAGTATGGCATTGTTTTTGAATTATTTGTACAACCAAACACACCACAATAACTTGGCGCCATTATTGTGATTGACGCGCCGGCCGAGACAGCCCGACTTAGTATTCTGTTTAACGGTGTAGGCTAATATCGTGACCTTGAGCCAGTATTCTGTTTAACGGTGTAGGCTAATATCGTGACCTTGAGCCCGTCCGGAGCGGGGTTTCCGTTCTATGTATTATTTATTCTCATGCCAATATCTTATTTTTATTTGAATACCGAGTGAGTAACAGGCGAGCATGCAGGCCACCTGGGTTTAAGTAGTGATTTGCCGGATATCCGTATCCGTGGCTTTTTTAACAAATTTTTTACCTTATTAATTTTCAATACAAAGATAAAATTCTATGTAGTGTTAAATAGTCTTAATATTTATAAATTATCACGTTGTTTGTACGCTATGGACTAAACTACTTAACCCATATTAATCAAATTTGCACACTGAGTGCATTTGATCCAACTTTAAAGATATAGCTTATATCTTAATTTATAGTCGTAATATTATTTTATTTCTGACACTCTAAGGCAGGACAACGCCTGCCGGGTTGCTAGTCTTATATATACCACTTTTTTTTCAACCTTTTTCATGTCCCACTGCTGGGCACAGGTCTCTTTCTCACACAACTGAGAGGGATTCAGGCCATAGTCCACCACGCTGGCCAAGTGCGGATTGGTGGACATCATGCTTTCGAGAAATTATGAATTTCTCTCAGGCATGCACGGCGATGGAGAACATCGTAATCAATGAAATATCACGATATTTTGCATCACCGTGGAGCAGCGATAAATTCGCACATTACAAATTTCTTTGTCAGAGGTGCGAGCCCAGGATATACCACTTAGTAACACTATAAAGAGCAACTTTTGTTCTTAAAAATAATTCAGTCCTCCATTGAAATAACTGATCAGCACAAGTTTTTTTTTGTATGGAAATACGTAGATCCGTATCTATATCGAAGGATCTTGACACCAAATATCTGTATCCGCGGATATACATTGTTAAAGATCCGGCACATCACTCGTAGAATGCTCGCTGCAGACCGTGGACATCTAAACACAACCTCAAGCAAGCATAGGTCTTGTCCGAGGTCTTATGCAGTTGCGCTGCTACTCCGGAGGCTGATGGTCGCTACATTTTAATCTGGCCAGCAACCACCATTGCACTGGAACACAATAAAATTAATTCACTGCAGAGGTGGGTGCAGTAGTGGTACTTCCCAGGGCGAATCATAAAAGTTGTACCACCTATTAAATATACCACATATCTGTACGATTGATATCATAATAATACAGTAAAACATGGTTGAGAACTGGAAAGCGAGACTTTTCTTCAGTGTAGTTCTAGGTAAAATAAAAAAACATAATCCATTTTGATATTTTCACTTTTATATCTGTATTTTTTTTTTGTCGGAAAATTAGCCTCCATGATATTATGATGTTATGCGCCTATGTAAAAAAGAAATTTACTATGAAGTCAACATATCAGTGCATACCAATTTCAGTGCATTAGCAAACATAATATCCAGCGTGCAAGCGCAAATTGTAAAAATGTAAAATTTAAAGGCAATTTACGTTTACGTTTACGTTAGCACTTTATGACCTAATTGATACCACACCATGTAATACCCTATTTGCCGGGTCCCGCCATTTTTACCCTTTTATAACCTAATACGAGAAACAGAAGCCAACTCTATTATCGCCTGGCCACGGAACATTCGCCGATGCGAATATTCGCGCGGTGCGAACGGCGAAGCGTATAGCGACTGAAATAAATACATGGCAATGTACGTATCAAGCCACGCGCAAGGGCGACCGGCGAAATGTACCGAGCGACTCGCGCGGGCGTCTTGCGACGCGGCGGGCGAGCAAAACAAAGCCATGAATCTTTCGCAAGCCACGGAGTCGAGCGGCATTCGCGGCGAATAGTGCAGTGATCAAAATGAGTTTAGTTGTTTTCGCCGCGAAAAATGAACACCGATACTTTTATTGCTGAAATACCAGCTAGACCACTTATATGGAAGTCTGGCCATCCACAGCATAAATTAAAACATATTTTTCAGCGGCACATAAAATTCTATTTGCATTGACTTTTTTCTCTAATTCTGGTCGAGTATTCATAAGAATATAATCGAATGTTTCAATACTCATTCTGGTATATTCGAAATTTTTTTCTGGGTACATTCTGTATTTCTCGTACTTTTTGTTGAATTCTCCATCTATACCCCGATTCTTATTCAATTCATATACTCCACAATCTCTTCCAAATATTAGGTCTTGAACCAAAAAAATATTACTTTCCAAGCAATTTCGAGATAATTTCGATAAAGACATTTCGCTGTCGGACTTCCTTACTGGTCGCGGCGACGAACGTGACTGCCCGTGGCCTGCAAACGGTGCCGCGCGAATGGTCGCGTCGCCTCTCGCTTCGCCGTTCGCACCGCTGATCCCCGTGGCCAGGCCGTTAGAGAGTATTGTACACCTGGATGATTCGTTTACCTCTAACTGCAACTACATATTACAAAAACTATACGTGATGAAAAGCACTTACACATATGGGCATTTTCTATTTATTTCTAAAATTAACAATGAATCATAAGCTATGCTGTAATGTTTCCTAAAAGAGAGTTTATATTTTTATGCTGCTCTTTGGGAATATTTGGCCATTACTTTTTTACATATTGGTCAATATGGTTAGAAGAATATTATATACTAATGCTATATTATGTGTACCTTCCTGTTTAATACTGTATAACGTTCGCCACACCAAAAATCTATTTGTGACGGCAACGTTTTATTCTATAAATTAGTGTAAATAGCAGTTCCCCAACTTTATCAACACATTGTAGATCTCTCGAAGGAAAAAAAGCATTTTTGATCTAGACTCTGCTTATACACTGTACAGTTTTCTGCCATTTATATCGTTACCATTTCTTTTTGTGTGTTTCTTACCTCAAAATTAGTAAACACAGGGGTTTCCCTGTAAGTTTTTGTCCTGTCTGCCTTTTTCTTCACAAGAAGTTTCTTGGTAGAATGTTGAATTTTTTTCACCTTTTTTATGTCCCACTGCTGGGCACAGGTCTCCTCTCACAATTGAGAGGGATTTAGGCCATAGTCCACCACGCTGGCCAAGTGCGGATTGGTGGCCGTCATGCTTCCGAGAAATTATGAATATCTCTCAGGCATGCACGGCGATGGAGAACATCGTAATCAATTATTACGATATTATCCATCACCGTGGAGCAGCGATAAATCGGTGACCGATGCCGGAGAGGAGATAGCGTCAGAGATCGGTGACCGCGGTCTTTTACCACTCGGCCATCGCTGCTCGTTGAAATTTAAATATCAGGTGCAGATAATTATAACTTACAGATAGGGTGTTTTCCGTAGGCTTAAAATCGTGAAAGCTAGACAGACAGACAGCATAACTTACGCAGAGACAATATACAGTACGCACTTCCACACAACAATGATTGAATTCATTAGTGAGATAAAAAAGCTATACCAGTTATTGAACTCTTGGTACGTGACATAGATTCACGTGTCCAGTTGTTTAATCTATACATATATAAGGCTTTGTCCTGGATGACTACGGATCAACGCACAGTTTGAACCGCTGGTCGTAGAGTCTTGAAACTTGGTGGGTGCGCTCCTTGTTATTTTTTGCATCAATAATGTGTATATAGTTGATGAGTGAGTAAGGGCTGATTTACATTTGTCCAATGGTTGGATCCAGCGTCGATGCATGCCAGCGCTGGATCGGAATTGCTACTGGGTCAGGCCGTTTACATTTAATCCAGTAGACACTCTCACTTTGACAACAAGTTTGCAACAAAAATATGTATAAGTAATAAGCATAAAAATAAGTAATAAGCAGCGTCGCTGCATGTCAGCGCTGGATCAATGTAAATCAACTCTAATATTAATTATACACTATACACTCTTTTATGTAAGCATAAAATATTTTCAACTCAATTTTTATCATGATTATATTGTATCGTATATATTGTTTATTAACGATTTCGGAATCCTCCTTACAAGACACTCATAACTTGTAAATTTACAGGTTAAATGCAAAATCAGGATTAGCAGCTGCAGTCACAACTGAATCTAACAAGAGGGAATCCTCGAGTGAAAAGGGTAACTGTTACTTTTATAGTTATGCTTTTAAATTACTAAATTATTCATGTTAAATGAATATTTTAAATCCATTTTATTTTCAGAAATGGGTGGTAAAAAACGGTCAGCGTCGTCACCTGTTAGGGGAGAAACGCCTGCAAAGAAATCAGTCTCCAGGAGGGAAGAATTGCTCAAACAACTTAAGGCTGTGGAAGACGCTATAGCAAGGAAAAGATCCAAAATATAGAAAATGGTTGCACTTTATAGACGAAAATGACGGCCAGCGTTATGCTGAGTCCTTATTTCAACACACAATACCTCTGCAAGGTGTTGTCATCATTTGAAAAGGGCCTAAGTGTGAACTTTATCAAGTTTATATTTAAACAGCTGGGACTGGAATTAGGAAATGACAAATTACCGACAACCCAAATGGGGAAATACCATTTATCAGTATGTAAGCTTAAGTATTTAGTGTAGACAATTTATTTCGCTCTGGGTACAAGGGCCTGCTTATTAAATGTGAATATAAACAGTGGTCCTTATTAACTAAAAAATTGTGACAAGATTGTAGTAGAAGATATGCATTTCATTATGTTAATGTTTCACAGAGTGAACTTAATATAATTTACCACAATATTTTGTAGAAACACTTGTGAGCAAAGAAATAAATTATTATTTTGTAAAGTATTCATTGATTTATTTTTCTCATTTTCCGATTAATACCCTAAACACACTTCTAAACTTTACTTTTACATCAAATTACATTAGCTGATATAAGACATAATTCATAACATGTTTATTTTAGAAATATTAAAAGTTTTTTTTAAGGGCGGTAATAAAACAGCAACTATCTGCTTAGTCATTTATTACCTGTATATTTGCTAGTCTATATTTCAAAGTTGATGTATTACGAACTAGTACTTGATTGTGGCTATTATCAAGAAGATTAACCAGAGCATTATATGCAATGTAACCAACACCACAACATTTTGCTTCTGAAAAACTGAAAGCTGCCTTAGAAACATATCCAATGGTTTGTCGTACTCCAGAGTAGCGAATTGTATTCACTTCACGAGGAAGCCACAAATCTCTCATTTCTTTTACATACTGTGATGGTTTTGATGTAGTGCACGATTTTCGCTTTGTAATCTGAAAGAAATATACGTTTGAAATGGAAATATTGCTCAAATAAAAATTGTGCTTTTGTATACAACTTAACCCACATAACATTTTCGGTTCTAGGCAGACTAGTTTCTTTTTCCAGTTCTTAGTGAATGTTATTTTAAGGTCTGCTTAAGGTGTGCTTAGGCAAATGGTAAGCTGAGAAAAAGAGAAAACCTATACCTTTTTCTAGGTTAAGTTAGATAAAATTTAAATAATAATTATAATGACAATTAATTGGCCTGGTTCAAAAAAGGTTGTACTATGTCAAATCCTTCAATGAAAAATTAAAATAACATGCAACACATAATGTTTCATAGCAATATAGTTTATTGTTGCATTTTATTTTTTCAATAATTATTAAAACTTTTTCTTTCCATAAATAAAATAAATTAATTCACATCAATACTTACTGGTTTTGTTCTCTTTTTTAACTTCTTCTTTGCCCTTCTTTGCTGTTTAAGGGCATTTTTATGTTCTTTTCGTTTCTGTTTCCTTAATTTTAAATAAGGGTCTACATGTTGAGGTTCTTGTAGTAATTTTTTAGAATTCTTGTCATCAGGATGAGGCAAACAAATTAGTGCATGCTGTTTTAAATTACCTTTTCCTGATATGTGTATGTATGTAGGTACTAAACAGTTATCTCCATATTTCATCTTTCCTAATTTATTCCTTTTAATTAAATTGATCTGAAATTGGTAAGCATAGAGAATGTTTTACAATCTAAAAGCTAAATCAAATTAACAGATATTTTCTCTACATTATTTTTAGCATTTATAGATGCACAAAGCAAGTGTTAGGAAACTGAATCCACAGCAATCGGAAAATGTTAAATGACACTAAATTTCTGATAAAGTAATTTGATTTTTAAAGAAGATTACTGTAATGAATGTATATATATATCCCAATGATTAAATATTATAAAATCAGAATACCTTACCTGAATTTCTCTTAAACATTGTTTATCTCTCAACACAAAAAAATCATTAACTTCTTTGTCACACCAATCTTTTAGTAGAATGTTCCAAGGACAGAGAAATGGGCTTGAAATTCCATGAGTTATATAATTAACTCTTTTACTGGGTGGACGTTTAAAATATTGTTCCTGTAATTTAGTTTCAATCGCCTTTTCTTCTAGTCTTCCTGCATCACTGTCGGGTGAAAAGTAACACTTCCCTCTTTCAAAGGCTAAGTTTTCAGTTTCTCGTAGGCCACCAGACCTTGCCCCAAACATTATGAAAGTGAGCCAAAATGGTAAGCCATATCCAGATGGAATTATAATATCCCAACCACTTCCATAACCTAAAATAAGCATGAAATTAAAGAAAATGTTACAGAACCTTGTTGTGAGGTGAGCTAAACAACTCATGTCAATGAAATTCTCTTCACACTAGAAATACCTAATTTCATTCATTTTACTAAGTAACTAATTCTTACCAATTTTCTTGTATTCAGGCATTTGTGATCCACTACTTTGAATTAAGACAATAGGAATACATTGCAATGTTGGATCATCCTCATTTACTTCCCCTGGTATAAGCTGAGTATCTGTTATGTGCTTAACATACTGTGGGTTAGTAACTTTATTTTCTAATATTATGTCTCTTACAGTATCAGCCCATAGCGGTGATATTGACGAAAATGATGGTACCTCTAAGAGTGCTGTCATACTTATATCTTTACCACTTAAACTTTGTGCCTTTTTACGATGTTTTGGTCTGCTTAAACGTGGATCTTTGACAACTAACCCCAAAACCAAACTGGGTGGTAACTGAGATGGCAAAGTCGCAATACACAAACTCTCCCAATATTCATGTTTATCTTTTAAATGTTGTTCTAATAGAGGTTCTTTATCATTATAGTATGATATCCAATCATGATGCTTGACATTACTAAAATTTGTTACACACTTCAAGCATTCAACTAAAACAGCTTGACTTCTAGGACCAGTCAATCTGAATCTATTTAATGCTCCAGCCATTGTTTTAATTTCTATTTTACTAGAAGCATTTATTTTTCTCCTCTTTGGTAGTGTGCAGCTGGGTTCGGGACCGTCTGTGGCACTTATATTATTCAAAACTGACAAAATAGAATCAGTTTGAGATGGATGCACAAATATCCATAGTTCTTTATTGGCTCCAGATATTTGGACCCAAATAAATTTAATTTCACCGATATATCCAAAGGGATATAAATTTGGCTTATAAAGATGTATTGTTCCTTCTCTATTCCCACTTATGTAGCATTTAGCACTAATACTAAGCCCACAGGATTTATTTGTAATAGAGTCAAACATTTTTGTTATTTCTTCCATTGGCCCTTTAATCCGTAAAGGAGTGTAGTAGGATATATCTTGAAGAAGACAATGGGCTGACGAAGCTCTGTAACAAGCTCTAAAAGCTTTATCACAGGGCCTGTAGGCTAATCGGTGTCCCCAGCGATTTACCATATGAAATCTCTTAGCATGCCAAATATGTGTTTCTAACCAAATGTGATGTTTTTTGCGTCTGTTGTACTCCTCTAATAGATTTGTGGGCCGCCTTCGATATTTTCTAGACGGCCGCTTTTGCTTTGGAGGTAAACCGCTTTTTATAAATTGTTCTAAATGGCCAGCTAATAATTTGTTCGGTAATCTTTTGCTATTATGGCTCATGACTCGCCGTCGCATGTGAACGGGAAGACTTTGGAATATTAATTTGGATTTACTTGGTCGAATCACACTTTCAGTCATCGCTGCTATTTCAATGCTTCTTGAAGCGGCAAATTTAAATATATTGGCAGATTGTGGAAGATGTTCAGCACCACCTAAAGTGGCATCAAATTCAGAAGATTCCATGTTCAAAGGCTGTGATGAAATATAAAACTAAACTGTAAAAACCTCAACTTATTTATTAAATATTGAATACGCGTGTGCGTGCACATCACGTTGAAATGAACAATGTCAGTGTCACTGTGACACTGTCACAACAACAGCAACGCAATAATGACAATTGACATGTGCCATTTTTTGACACGTTACTTTAAAAAAAAAATCCATTATGGCATCGCAAACTCTGTGCATACTGCCAGTGTCAAGTATAATTTTTGCATCAATTTTTTGCCAGTTTCAATGAAACTGGACGAAGTAATAACAAAGTCAGTAAGTAAGTCGTCATATAACATTCAAGTAAAGCGATGGCTACTTTACTAGAACATGTCCGATGGAATTTTGGAGGCAAGCAGAAAAAACACTTTTAGCACTGTTATTCTATTTCACAAACACTCCTGCACTGTAATTAACCTATATCAAACAAAATGCCATCAACTTTATTCGATATAACTCAAAAATACACCAAGAAAATGAAAATAAAACAAGAGCACATATATGGGAGTTTCGACTTCCTGCCGAAACTCCCATATAAAAAAAAACTTCCAGCTTTTCATCTGTGGTATGTGTATTTTGTATCGTTAAAGGGCCGATTACATTACCCAACATCCAGGGCGCTATGTGCAGGACGCCCTGAGTGCAGAGTCGCCTGGTCGGGAGCTTCCCATTACATTACGCTTGAAATTTGTAGTTCATATGAATAATACCTGTGACGACTAGTTGTTTTTATCAAAGATCCTTTTATAAATTACTATAATTATAATATTATAATTATATTTTTATTATAATTACGGATTAAATGTACGGGAGTGAAACTGAAATATATAAAGGGTTTTTATCAAATTTATTCTGTTGAGAGAAATGTCATATTATTGGTGGCAACACAAAGCTCCCTGACACCAGACTTCTGTATACACTTCACGATATCTAGGCCCTGTAGATCGGGACCGCTCTACCGCCCTGTGTCATGTGTGTTTGAGATTGTTAAAAATATGGAGTGTAGAGTACAGTAAATACGTTTATCTATTTTTCTTTCATTGCTAAATAAGCTATTATGTCATTGACACGTGACATAGCACGTACATCCTTAATGAATTATTACTTTACCTTTAATATAAATTCAAAAGTAACTCTGTCTGTCTGTGTGTCTGTCTGATACGCTTTGCCGCTTAAACTACTGAACCAATTTTAATGAAATTTGGAACACAGATAGAGTGGACCTTGAGAAAGGACAGGAAAGGATGGTTTTTATCATACAGTTACCTATAAAACGGGTTCACGCGGGCGAAGCCGCTGGCGCAAGGCTAGTATTTAATAAGCTGTTTATATTGATTTTTTTCACTGCAGGATCCTGAAAAAGGTTTCGATTACTTTCGATAGTAAATACCATCTGAAATTCGAACTTCGTGAGGGCTCGCGTAGATTTTCTACCTGGAATCCTGGAAATAATTTTTAAAGCAGTTTTTTTAATAAAATTATTTTTATATCTAATAGATTTATTGATATCGGCTTCGGCAAATAATTCATACAAGTCAGTTTTAGATTTTTTAATTATTAGACATTGGTTAGTATATAATTATATATGTACTTATATAAATTCTGTGAAATTAGATTACTTATACGGATTTGTTACTGCTTCCTATTAAACTTTCCTATTTAAACATACCTATATGAATTTTTAATATTGCCTAACCTATCAAATAGAAACCGCAATAAAATATATAAATATTTATTTGAACTCGTATAAAAATTATGAACAAATCTTTATTGAGTTAGAAAAATATTTTTCATTGGATCTATATCCATGTATCTATATACTATATATCCAAGTATCTATATACTAAATTAACAATTTAAACAGGCTTAGTAAAACAGTTATGTATTTGCGTCTTTGCGTCTTGTTGTATACGTAAGTTGTTGTAAGAAATACATTACTTTTATTACAGTGACGTCATATTCTTTCATTAGGTTAAGAACTTATTTCATTATGCATTCTACCGGGCCTGGTTACTAACATTTGAATGCTATTTACACGCTTGCGACAGTTGCGACTATGTTGGTTTGTTTCGGACAGGCAAGTATGGCAAGCGTGGATGTAAACGTTGTTTCAGGACCAGCGTATGGCTTCAAATACTTTCATTCAAATATAAGTCATAACAATGGAAGCGAAAATTTTCTCAGATTATGGTACCTACATGTTAAAAATCCATAGAAACCATAACAGTTTATTGGTGTGACGTCAACTCTGGCGTGCCACAAGGCTGAATCTTGTCTCCCTTGCTATTCTCACTTAACATCAATTCTTTAACACATCTGCTTGACTGTTCTTACCAACTTTAAATAAAAAAAAATTACGACGACGATCATCAACCATGCCATTCTGTCCATTAATAAAAATCTTGATACGATCAGCAGTCGGTCATATGAGTATGGCATCAAAGTTAACCCAGCCAAATGCCAGGCTATTATAATTGGAAGTTCTCGTCAGTTAACGAAACTGGACCTCAGTTCTTTAGTACTTGTCTTGCTTGATGGCTCTGCGATCCCTTTTTCGTCCTGCGTTAAAAATCTTGGACATGGCGTCCAGCAGTAGCGGCAGTTCAGTTTTGCTAAGCACCAGCTAAGTGAAGAATCTGCTCATATAAACACCGCTAGTCAATCAGTTTTTGTGCGGTTGCGCTCATTGAATCGTCTCCGGAACTTTCTGCCTACTTAGACCAAAATCACCTTAGTGCAGAGTCTCATTTTTCCTATCACTGATTATGCTGATGTATGTACTCGTATGTCGGACATAGGTGAGGAGGAGCTGCTCAGTAAGCTATTCGTAGATCGTCTCATAAACTACTCCATTGGATTCATTTACTGGATCACATTCACAACTCCCAATGACTTCTCATCCGGGATCGAGGACAGATTAGATCGCTCAATACTCTTCACTACATTCTCTTTGATCCTCCCTCTCCTGAATATCTAAAAGAAATGTTTAATTATCTTTCCGATTTTCATGAGTGTCAGCTCCGCTTTAACGATTCTTTATTACTTTCTTTCCCTCTTCACCGCTCTGGTTTTCTATCCAACTCTTTAGTACTTCATGCTGCTTGGCATTGGAATGCTCTCC
This sequence comes from Pyrgus malvae, assembly GCA_911387765.1. Taxonomy (NCBI): domain Eukaryota; kingdom Metazoa; phylum Arthropoda; class Insecta; order Lepidoptera; family Hesperiidae; genus Pyrgus; species Pyrgus malvae. The sequence continues at coordinate 15,564,821 of OU426960.1, forward strand.
CCGACGATTTAAGGAAAACTTGTAGCAAGCAGTCTTTCAAGACAAGTGTCACAGCTCACTATTTAAGTCGAATTACATGACGCTTTCTTCTTTCTACCCCCGCTCTAACTACTGTCCTACTTTCTTTTGTGATGTTGCCAATTACCCTGATGAACTTCGAAGGGATTTTGAAGTATATTGATAAGGCAGTTACGGTCTAAACTATAATAAGCCTGCGCAAAATCCACAAACAGCGAGTGAACGTCCTGTGCAAATTTCCATTTCTTCTCGATTAGTTGTTTAAGTAGGAATATTTGATCGACTGTACTGCGGTTGCGTCTGAAGCAACACTGGTAATCATCTACTAGGGTCTCAGCGTAGGGCTCAAGTCGTTTGACCAACACATAGGACAAGACCTTGTAGGCTGTTGGTAATAGGGCAACCCCTCGGTAATTCGTGCCTTTTTTATGTATTGGACGTATGCCTAATTATACTTACTTACTTCATATTAGTTTGATAGAGTAAAATCCCAGGACCCCAGACCTTACATATTTTCTGAGAACTAAAATTCATAGAACAACGTATTAGTCCATACTAACGCTGGGCTGAAAAGTTCGTAGGCTAGCATAGATTTTTTTTGATAGGGTTTGATTTTATTATTCAATATAGTTCCCTTTGATGGCGAAACAACGATTATAGCGGTCACCTAAGGCGGTCACACAATTTTTCGATTCCATTTTTATAATACGATTTGTCTTTAGCCTCAAAATAGGCTTCAGTTTTGCTAATCATCATCGGAGCAAAATTTCCGTCCATCGAGCATCCTCTTGAGGTCTGAGAACAGAAAAAAGTCGCTGGGGGCCAGATCTGGAGGGTACTGTGGATGCGGAAGCAATTCGAAGCCCAATTCTTGCAATTTCGCCATCGATTTCATTAATTTGTGGCACGGTGCATTGTCTTGATGATACAGCATTTTCTTCTTCTTCAAATGAGGCCGCTTTTTCGCGATTTTGTCTTTTAAACGTTCCAATAACGCTACGTTATAGTCGCTGTTTATGATTTTTCCCTTTTTAAGATAGTCCATGAATATTATACCATGAGTATCCCAGAATACTGATGCCAGAACCTTGCCAGCCGACTTTTGTGTCTTTCCACGCTTTGGAATCGGTTCATCACGTGCAGTCCACTCTGCTGACTGTCGCTTGGACTCCGGTGTGAAATGATGAAGCCATGTTTCATCCATCGTCACACATCGAAACAAAAATGCGGATTTATTAGGATTGAATAGCTCCAAACACTCCTTAGAATCATTGATTCGTTGTTGTTTTTGGTCGATTGTAAGCTCGCGCGGCACCCATTTTTAACAGAGCTTTCTCATATCCAAATATTCATGCACGATATGACTAACACGTTCCTTTGATATCTTTAGGGTCTCAGCTATCTCAATCAACTTCACTTTACGGTTGTCAAAAATTATTTTCTGGACTTTTTTGATGTTTTCGTCGGTAACAGCTCTCGTTCACTGCGTGCATCGTCATCATCATCATCGTGCGTTGCATTTAGCATTAGCATTTTTAGGGAAAGAACTTTTGTTACCTTAAAAAATGGATAAAAAGGAATTTCGTGTGTTAATAAAGCATTGCTGTTTGGCTTGATAAACATTATTCGGACTCTGCACCAGGAAATTCAACCGTCGACAAGTGGTTTGCTTTTAAATATATGTTACAAATATATTAATATTATTGTGTATTAAAATATATAAAATAGTTAGTAAATACATATGTAAATCTGTTATTAAATAAATATTTTCCGAAATGGCGGTCATTTATAGTCCTTCACTCCACCAACCCGCATTGGAGCAGCGTGGTGCAGTAAGCTCCAGGCCTCCCCAACAATGGGGAGAGACCCGTGCCCAGCAGTGGGACGCAACAAGGCTTCAGGTCTTGACCTGACCTGAACCTAACTTGTTAGGTTCTATGTATTTTATTTATTTCATTTTTCGTTATTCTCATGTTACGTTATTCTGCTGCAAGACCTACATACCTCTACGTAATTAAACTTTTTGACTCCTAATAGGCAAAATTTGTTGTGGTTACTTAAATATTTCTATCAGACGAGCTTGGTATTTTATGCTTTCATGCCTCTGTTGACTCCTTTTTGAGGATATTTGTACCGCTTGTGTTAAGTTTTTCCTTTGGCTCTGATCTACTTTGTGAGTTGTTTTTGTAAATCGTTCCTAGCTGTTAGATAAAATATTTATCATACCAAAGGAATTTGAGGTAGATCTACATAACTTCTTGACCATTCTAAGGTTATTAAATGTATATTATTGTATAATTATATTTTTTTAAATCAGGTTACATAGACCCATATAAACCAATACACATTAGGACGTATTAGGTATAAGAATGGGAATGTTTAAATTTTTGACCTATATGCATATTATTATTCACAACTATAGTTGAACACTGCGTGCAGCTCGTAGAATATAGGTACTATGTAACCTTAAGACTTACCTTAAGATGTCATCGACAGGATTATTTTCCTTTGCAAGTGATAGAACTTATCTTTGGAGCTGGAAAAATTTGAAAAAGTACCGAGTTGCATTCATTTCTTGCAAGTAAGTGTTGCATTCATTTCTTTCGTGAAGCAATGTGCGATTTAATCGAAACTACTATTGGCAGTAACTAATCAATAACGCAGTGTCCATGTTCACTAGCTATCACATGAAATTTAAGAATCATGCGATTTTTTTATCATTTAGCAACCAGTCAATCACCAGTTTTTTCGGATGGCGTGGGTTCATATCCCACCGCTGCCACCATGTAGTGACATTGAAACCAGCAGTATTATTTATTCTTATGCCAGCACTATCTAATGACAACTGCTTTATTCATATATAAACAAGGTAGTCATACAATTATTGTTTATCAATCTACCTACAACAGTAGTTGATGCTTTGAATACGAGTGTATAAAATAGGCACCAAGAATTATTGGCAAAAGATAAGCTCTAAACTCAGACTAGTAGACTAATAAGATTAAAAATTCAAGTAATTTCCGTTTACCATTATTTGTTTTGTTTGAATTTATTTTGCAAGTAGGTAAACTGTAGCAAGGCTTATTACGAGTATCTAAAATTACTTATAAAGAAAAAAAAACGTGGGGTAGTTAAATCTACGTATTTTTTTCTTTGTAATATTGTTTATCTTTTTTCTTTGTAATGAATATACGAGTATGTATTATGAATATTATGATATACCTACTGGCGCAACGCAACGCATAGCGAAGTTTGATGTATACTGTATAGCGTTATTATTTAGAAGTAGATAATACATATAGGGCAAAACTTAGTAAATTGGGGATGTGTGGTATTTCTGTGATAGTTTGTTGGTCTTTTATATCACAGTTATTTTAGAAATGAAAACCAGAAGCAGAATATTTAGATTACCATTTAATTCACAAAGCCTTTGATACAATTTACAGGTAACGATTTAAGGTTTCTAATTAACATTTCCTTATACAACAACAATTAAATAATAAGTAAGCACAGATACAGAATTTCGGTACGCAATCGGACAGAGTAACTGCCGTTATTACGATTACAGCACTAATAATCCCTCCCTTAGAGGAGGCCTCGCTTTTATAGGCGTTTTCTCCTACCTCGTCACATTTTTTATTCAACTACCGACGTTAATTCCTAACACGGCCCTCCTGATATCCTGGCGTCCTCGCCAGGCGGTGAAGATCCTTCAATGCCATTGCACTTAAGTAGCAGTGCACTGAAGGAGCGCCCGGTGCCACCCAAGAGCACACCAGAGCGCCACGCACCATACAGTGGCGGAGGCAGCAGCCTTCGAACGCATGCCGACATCACAAGGATTAGCTTCTGCAAATGAGAACAAACCAAACTAAATCTTAAAGATCGGCCTATCGTATGAAGCACTTTTTGGAATTTAAAGTTTTTGTAACAAATCTAACAATTAGGCTTTGAATCATAAAGCTTGAGATGTTCTAGTGACTTAACAGCAATTTATAACAGGCACATCTAGATAAGAATTAAGCTTATAAATGAGATATTTCATTTAAGTTTTGGGACAGCCATTAAAACGAACTTGTTTTGTGAAAGGAAAAATTATTAACATGTACGAGTACCAAAATTATTAATCAGTAAAATAAAGAATGAGTTTTGTCCAACTATTTCGAAATAAGAAAGCACTGTTGCTTTTTTAAAATAAATGTACTAGTAGCACCATCTAGTTCAAAAGTTTAGTATAATTAAAATAGTATAAATAAAAATTTAGTATATATCACTGAGCTCCTTTTAACCACGATTACATCCGGCCGTCCTGCTCACACGTTCGTCCTCGATCGTGTGGGTCTGATTCAAGAACTGCAAAATGAAACAAGTCCTGTTAAAACCTTATATTTTTCTTAAATTTTTATGACTTCTTACAATACCGGCTTGCATGTGAACTTGAGTAGCCCAAACTTAAACACGGCTTGACCTAGGTGATGTTCGTACAATATCACACTAGTCGTGTATCACCGTATTGCAATCTGTAACAACAGTGTTCATCACGGATCTCTGTTAACAATAACACGGCTTCAACTAGATGTTTATATAGGATCCCACTAGTCTTGTATCACCGCATTGTAATCTGTAACAACAGTGTTCATCACGGATCTCTGTTAACAATAACACGGCTTCAACTAGATGTTTATATAGGATCCCACTAGTCTTGTATCACCGCATTTCAATCTGTAAAAACAGTGTTCATCGTAGATTTCTGTTGTACATAATATGTTGTTCACAGGCACTCTTTATAGGTAACATTAAATGCGCAGCCGATATTGCAGAGAATGTATTAGACTTATTAATTGTTCGAAAGGCAATCGTTTAGAACACTTAACTATATCAAAAAAGAAATATGACTCAGGTTTCATTTTATGGTAACAGTTTCAAAAATGACATGTAAAGAAAATTAATATATTTGTGCATAAATTAGGAACAACGTACTTAGAAGAACTTTTAGGTCCAATAAAACTAACAAAAATTTACCAATATAGAAAAAAAAAAAACTTGGGTCAGATAGGATGTAAAATATAAAAATGAAGTCACCAGTAAAGCCCCCGGGGTTACAGAGCCCGCGGGTTGTATGCTAGCATTTTTCTTAATATTTTCATCTTGCTGTCAATAGTACACAGTGTGTTACACTTTGTTACAAATGTTTATAGCACCATGGTAAAAGCGTGCTTAAACCAGTAGAATGTTTTATTACAAGTTCAGCCAATATCGTCACGCTGTCATCACTAGTAATACCCAGGCATTACACAGTCTTGGCCAACAGACTACACTGTCATTTACCAAAAATAAAAATTCGATAGCAGACATAATGACAAGTTTAGTATCACGCGAAAAAAAAAACTTATTTGCACATTGAAACACAAGCGTAACATTAAGAAAATGAAATTTTATGAACAAACTTATATAGGAAAAGTAATTTGTTATTATGAAAGATTTATGTAACTCACTGCCGGTTCACTATTGCTACCAGCTAGAATAACAATGTGCACAGTGAGAACTGACCAAATCACATGTCCTCGTGTTCTCCCGTAGTAAAGGTACACAGGTTGAAGCTCGGCCTACCTGACATTACTCTGCTACAACTTACAAAACCGTTTCTGATGAAATCTTTACTAATCGCAGTCAGTAACAAATGTTCAAATTGGTTAGCGGTAAAGGTATATAGGTAGTCGAAAAAAAAAACTCCCTGTACCTATTTCATCTGAAAATGGTTTAGCAATTTGTGCGTTAACAAAATGATTAGCAAAGTAGGTAGGTAGTCAAAAAAGAACAATAGTATCCAGTATAAACCTTGTCTGTAAATGCACTAGACATCAATTAAATCTGACAAAACTGTTATATCACATTATACCGTTGGTTTATAATTGAGCTTGCTTAATGTCACTTATTTACCTTAAAAATTCATTAACCATAAAAAGTAAGTAATAGGTAAAGAGAACAACTTTATTTTTAGTACTGTTTTTCTTGGTTGTCAACACTACTTCAACCACTGATCAAGTGTCATTTTTAAGCTTCCAGCACCCATTCTCAACTTGCTTCCTTCTGAAAACTCAAGAAAAATCTCAAGGTTTTGTCCCATGTTACTTGAATAAAAATTGATAGATACTCGTGACTCTCAGCCAACAACTTTGATAGTTAATTATACGAATACTCATAGCATATGCAATCTATATAAAATATCAACTGTCACTTTTAACTTTAAGATTGTATTCGGTTATGCAAGTTTGCCAAAATTTACTTTTGGTACAGACCAACCAATTCAATTTTTAAAGTAAAGATTAAACGTGTTTGTTTAATGCTTACATTTGTAGGTATTCAGAAAAATATCAGATACCAAGTTTATAAATTGACTTCTTGCTTTGAAATGACTACAAATATTCAAAAACACTGTTTCACGGAAATAATTGCGTGCACTCTCGATTCGGAAATATTTAACAAAAATGTTGCCATTACTTACTCCCCAGTGACGGTACTGTACTCGTTGGGTACAAATAAATACTTTTGAAAAGGTAAAAGTAACCGACTGTAAGAACTAGGTACTCATTTTCTTCATACATAAACTTATCTCATAAGCAAAGGATAAGCAGAGTATTTTTAAAGTAACAAAATAAAAATTGCTTTTTCACTTGGATTCGCAAAACTAGTAACAAATGTAGCATTAAATTTTTATCATGGATACGTCTAGTCGAATCTTAGATACAGAATACTACTCTGGGGAAACTACAGATTTCATTAAAGCGTTTATAGCATAAAAGAGATGTATTCGCGCTACTAATACCACTCCATTAACAAACTGCAAGCCTCTCTTTAAAGGTTTAAAATATTAAGTGTGCCCTGTCTGTACATATATGAAGCCCGTTTATTTGTAAAGACAACTTTTTATTTACAAGGAAAGATGAATATTGTAAATTTCTTACTTGTTTCCCTGATAAGACTATTGGTGCCTGCCAATAACCTAGTCAGCTATAAGGTCAAAAAATTGCTACCACATGTGCGTCAAAATTAACAATAAATTACCGACAAATATTTAAAGCTTCACTATGGTAAAAATTAATCTTTACAATGACTAATTTTTGAGTGAACAGAAATTTGATACTTATCGACATAAATTATTATTAAATACGAAAAATTACATATATTTGCATAATTAATAATAAAATCTATGGCAACTAAAATAAGCAAATGTCCTCGTAATGAAAATTAATTGAAATACCTAATTTAATATGAAACATAAAACTATACCACCTTCGAGCAAATAAATATTTTCTTAAAAGAATTTTTTTTTACTTACGGTTTCTGACCTTACCCAACGTGTAATACGAGTATAATTCTCACTCAAATCAATTACTTCGAGTTATCATTATCACTGAACTGGTACAGATTGTTTAATCGATACACGAAGAATGTAAAAAAAAAAAAACCGTGCGTACTGATTTCTGCATTTGTTCAGGATGCAACGTTAAATGTGGGACGCGAAGAGATCCCACTTCTGATTTTAGAAATGAAAACCAGAAGCAGAATATTTAGATTACCATTTAATTCACAAAGCCTTTGATACAATTTACAGGTAACGATTTAAGGTTTCTAATTAACATTTCCTTATACAACAACAATTAAATAATAAGTAAGCACAGATACAGAATTTCGGTACGCAATCGGACAGAGTAACTGCCGTTATTACGATTACAGCACTAATAATCCCTCCCTTAGAGGAGGCCTCGCTTTTATAGGCGTTTTCTCCTACCTCGTCACATTTTTTATTCAACTACCGACGTTAATTCCTAACAGTTACTACATCCATCTACAGTTCTATTACTTGTTGTCGTTGATGACGCTAGTCTTTACGTATGGATAACTATAAAGAATGTATCCAAATGGTATGACAGAATTTAAAAATTGCCGCAATTACATATATTATATGGTTTAACCTCAATTAACAACTGCTCAGTTGTATTGGCGGAATAAATAGAGAAATATGTATATTGGAAATATATAAAAAATGAGAAAACCAAATACCTACAGGGCCCAATAAAATAAGATTTTATAAGCATATTTTTATGTTTCTTTTTTAAAAAATGACACTCTTACTAGGTGTTTAAATGTTGTGTGTTTTGATCTTTTTGTTTCTAAAATATTTGGTTATTCTTATTACCTATAATAACCAAGTTTTATTTTTATTTTTCATCAATTTGTTTAAACAATATTGTAGGGACTATGAGGTCTTATGGAATGGCTGCAACCCTTTTATGACACACTGCTGTCTCTGATTATAAGGGGAGGCCTGGAGCTTACTCCACCACGCTGTTTGGTGGTGCGAGTTGGTGGAGATGCGGTTTAGTGCCAACCCGATAGCAGGATGTTTCTAAACCACCCCGTATGGCCTCCGACAAGGTTTAACAACTGTTATCTGTTATGGTAGACGACCCGCGTGGCGTAATGGTTACCATGTCGGACGCCAATCGAAACAGAACAGAAATTTGAATGATAAGTTTAAATTTCTGTTCTCGGTTTGGGTGTTTGTGTTCCTGTCTTTGCATGTGTCCATGGTACCCACGAAACAGGGTATTAATTTCCTAACTGTGAGTGTGTAACGTTTTTTTTATGTATCGACAACAACGCTTGTAATTTTATTGTAACGAGCATAAACTTTGACCCCTACCGGTCACCCAGCTCCGATTCGAACGCGTCCGTTAAGCTCAGTCATTTGGTAACAGATTCGTTTTCATCACATCATAAACAAGCCTAGATTCTGATATTGAGACGTGTTTCAACCAAGTATCACTGAAATACCTTATTTTAGGTTGTATATACCTAATCAAATGAGTTTTAATGTAGACATTTAATTACATAAAAAATATATTGATATGGCGATGTGGCATAGTCGAACATACCAAATAAGTATTACAAAGTTATTCGATCAGAAAATAAAATTTCACAGTCAAATCGTCAAACCTACCTACCGATTAACTAAGTTGTGCTAGTGGTACTATTAACGCTATATATCTTACCATCTAACTATCTATCTATCAGCCTTTTAAAGTCCAATAATTGTTTTTAATCAACTTTTAACTCAATATTTTTTCATCAAGTCACTAGAGAAAATTTACATGACAGATTTAGGATTTTAGTTTGAGGGTCGGTTGATGTAACCAAGAGGTATCTTACAGACTCGAAACATTGTAGGCAACTATGGTAGACTTGTGATTCGTATCTGTGTTTAACCCATAGATAGAGAAATAACGAAGTTCTATGGTTTAACCAATGCGGGTTAATAAGTGTGGATTTAAAAAATCGTGTGGATTCCTTTACTTTGAGCTTCGTCAAGGGTGAACTCGGATGGTTTTGGCGGTAAGGGGAACTGGAGCCCAAAGCCTTACCCTGGATCCGCTACTGGAAGAACCTAATCTCTTGAATTGTTTTGATTCTGGGCGGCGGTATTCCAAGTACGTTTGGCTCTTTTTATCTGATACGATTTATGTGAATTTCACAAATTGATCAAAAAATTGCATTTATATAGGACACCTTAAATGTAAAATATAACTTTAAACTAGATTTAACTATTAAATCTTTGAATCGCTAACGTTATATACTTAATACTTGCTGACCCCGCCAACTCCGTACCTCGTTTAAATGTGTGGCACCCCACCCGACCACCCTTATCATTTAGGGGTATGAAAAATTGTTGTTTACCGATTTTCAGACGTACCCGATACAAAATTTCATGTGAATCGGTCGAGCCGTTTTGGATGAGTTTGGCAATAAACATTGCGACACGAGAATTTTATAGGATATTAGATTTTGTTCTTATTAAGTTAAGGGTCATATACATTATTTTTTATAATGATTTACCTTATATGACTGTAGCACCGCATCTAATTGGTTATATAGTTTTTATGTCAGTCATATAGCCCTCAAGCTTGGTGAAGGAATTTATTATTATAATTAAGACTTCAAACATGTTCTAAAAATTACCTTAAACAACAATGATCTTTCGTAAATAGAAATCTTAATTCATCTATAAATAATGACATAATATACATACATAACAAACACAATGCGACTAAGATTACTATTTCCAAAGATCCAGAAAACATATTATACTTAATTTTAAGCAATCTAAGATGTGTAACCATTGTAAATAAATAAAAAATATAGTAAGAAATTCATCAATCTTAAGTTAAAAACCCATAGACAGGGCAAGTAACAACGTAATAAATCAAACCCATACAATATTATGCAAATACTATTTACTTACTTAAGAGAAGTCTGATGCAGTAAGTTACCTCTCCCGAAGATGGGCCCGTTTTGGGGCGCTGCGCGTGGAGGACACCGGTGCGGTCCACTGGAGGTCCCGGAATCTATTAAAGGTCCGACCCCCCCCCCCACCCCCGAAACCATCACACATTCTCTTTTAAACTTAAGGCACAATACAAAGAGTTCCTTAAGGACATACAGTTATAAATATACCTTACAACAGTATTTAAAAAGTGACCATAAATAAAATATTTTCTTAAATGTTATGAGAGTGACTGATAATGCCGGGCTGTTTCTTTTTCGTTTCCGAAGACAATGTTCACGGCGTTGCTTCTTCGTAGACATAGGAACAAAATCAGCTTTCACAATGATCTCAGAATACTAACCATCTGTCAAATCATTATGAAAACCAGTTTCGTATTTCCTTATTATTCTTCTTACTTCTCTTTTCTTTCTTCTTGATTATCATTTACGTTGCCATTAAACATGCTCTTATTATGCGCACGTTGTCCTTTGATTGATTACGAAGCTGGACTATGAAGCTGAAATAACAGGTATGTAGAATTAGACAATACGAGAGCACAATAGCGCAATATGAATGGATTTGTCATCGCTCGATTGGGTGAAGTATGCGCCAGGAATGGGATGTGACGTGCGCGCCGGGACGCTCCCATTACTAGCTATATGACATCATGCTGACTCAGGCGCCCGCAGTGGCATCCACGATGTTTCTCACAGCGCTTCTGGGCCTGAAACACAGAAATGTTTGATCAGAGCTAATAAAGATTCATTTAAATTTTATGAAACCGATTATATCCATTGACGATCCATATTTTAAGGGTTACGTATATTAACAAAGGAATAAAGGAACCCATATAAAATTATTTCTTGTCTGTCTGTCTTTTCTGGCTAGGTTCTTTTTAGAAAATGTGAAGTAGGTACAGATACAAGCAACAAGATGTCGTTAGGGTACTTCGCTCTGATCTAGTATCATGAAAATTGGTGTTAAAGTTAGAAGTAACACAACTTATGAGACAGGGAAGTAAATGCATACATGCCAGAAAATATGCATTTTTCGATTAATTTTTGTACTAAGCCTTTCAAGGTGGTACATGACGCTGTCTGTATGTATGATTTTTAACGTGTTCTTGGCCGGTTTTCTGAATAATTATCGCGACTATGTAACATTATCGCCGACTAATATAGCAATAAGAAGGCGTAGGTTCGTACTGAGCTCGCAGGACATTGCTCGTTCACCCACATCTCTCTAATTAGGCAAGGCAGAGAGTGCGCGAGATATTTGCGCGCAGAGTCGCGGTGGCCACAAATGGTGCGATTAAGTGCCTCCGGCCTTGTTGGGGCGGTTGCGCGGGAGTTGCGGCGCCGCTACAATTGTTTCACTAATTTATCGATGCCAATAACTTCCATCTAGTACGCAACGCTCAAAAATCCGAATGTCGCAGAACTCGCAGACTATTTGGAAAGGTTTCAAGCATGTGCTGCGAACGTTCAAACGTCGAAGAAATAAAAAATGGCAATTAAAGCGCTGAAACAGATTTTTGATATTATGACTTCATAAGTATTGTGAGTATACGACAATCTAAGTACAGTGTTGAGAACTAAATTACGTTATACAAGGGATGAAGCGAAGGCATTTAGAGCAGGTGCGCTTGAGGCTGCAAAGCAAGTGACGTCATATCCGCGCGGACAGTCAATGAGCGCGCACTATGTGGGCCACACGTGTCACCGCACCTCCCCCCACCCGGCTATACCCGCACCCAACACTGTTCTAATTGCTGACAACTATGGGAAATAGCGCAAATGTCTTACTTTTTATCGCAAACTCTATTTGCACTGTGATAATGACGAATGTACAATTTCCGATGTTATGGTAGTTTCGGACGGGTATTCCATGAAGCAGCTGCACCTTGCTTAAAAGTTATCTACCCTCCTATTACCGTCGACAAGACAAGACAGTATGCGTGACCTAAATAAAATCCATAGGGGAGCGTTGATATGTTGTTACAGCACTTTGGACCGCGGGAACGACTTCCGATCGGTAAAAAGCGGTGTAAAGGGAGCGAGCACGGTTACGTCACCAAGCGGGAAAGAGAGGGGTCGCGGACATCGGTCGTTGGGACAATGGGCTTAAAAATGGAATTTAGCTCGCGAAGTGACGAAACTCGCGCCGGCTGCGTCGAGAAGTCGCAAATATGTGGGACGGATGACGTGCCGCCTATTGATAGTGCTGTGAGCTGCGAGAACGCAACCGACACGCACCACCATTATTCTCCTAACAATCCGACGCTCTAGAATGCGTTACAGAACCTGCATACAAATGTATCATGCCCGATGTACTCGCATAGCGTACCTAAATTGAACAGGTTTCTAGATAATTGTATAAATGAGTGGACAGGAGTTCTTATTGAAATTAATAATGATATATATACATGCATGTTGTTAAAATAATAATGCGCATAGGCAAAAATACTAATTAATGTACATTTTAATTCTTAGTTACAGTAATCATGTTTGACTAATCAAATTAAATAAAAAAAATATTTAAGTAGTATGCGTTTCATGTGATTCTAAAAGCTACAAAATTAAGACATGCTTCAGATACTTATATAGTATCAAAAAAGTTGAAGGCTTTTTTTTTGCACGTCTTTATAAAACAGTTAAATTAATCATAACATAAAGTAACCGCATACAAGTGCAGCAGAGTCAGATCCAATTGATATAATAATATGTATCAAGTTATCGAGGCATCTTTGGAGAAGCCGTAGCTCAGGCGAGGAGCGCGGAGTGCGGCGGAGTGCAGGCTGTATAGAGTATAGAGATAGAGCGAGCATTCCGCAGCGGTAACGGTGAGTTATTTCGCCGACCACACAGGGGCGGCGGCGTGAATGGCCGGAGATGCAGCGCAGGCTGCAGCGCGCCCCGCAGCCCGCGCATTCCGCCGGCGAGCTTGCGCAACCTCCGCCGCCGCATTCCATTCATAGCGGCGCGCGACTCAGCGCACCTAGCGAGCCCCGGCCGCCGCCCTCGTCTTCCCGGAATGGACGGACGAGCGTGCTTTTTGAAAATTTTAGAGCGTTACGCCACATTTCTTTGTAAAGTTCACGGCGGTCGGACGGTGTGAATTCCGCCGGACGTTGACCCTCTTCGGCTTTCTCTGACTCCGTGTTTGCTATTGGAACGAATCTATTAATTGGAGAAACTTACTTCACACATGAACGTGGAAAGTAGACTGGCTGAGCTTTAGCCGAAGTATCGTCAAAGTCGAAAAAAATAACTTATCACGAGAATAATTCTCTGGGGATGAACTGTAATATCAGGGTGGTGAGAGTGGGTCTAAAGTACGCAAAGGAACGGTAATCATAGCAAGTTATGTACTTTGATTAAATTATGTTCAATAAATTACATTATGCACGAGCTATGCTATCCATTATCATATTCGTGAGATTACTTGCTATAATCGAATAGTCTCTGGTCTCTAGAAAAACTCGCAAAAGTTCCATAAATATAGCGGGCCCTAATTGGCGCATGCAGTCTAAGCGGAGCGCCGCCGCAAATTAGGAACGGACGTGCAGCAGAGGCTCCGGCGGCGAGCGCCTCGCGCGGTCGAGTGCCAGAGGCTGCATTCCTCCCCCCTCCGCGGGTGAAATGTCACCAAGCAGCATTCCGAAATATTTGAAACGACCTTTATGGCGCGAAAGAAAGTGGCCGGGGTGAGGGGCGCGGGGCCGCGCGACCGTGGGACAGCGGCGCGCGCGCCAGTCGCACGGCGCCCCCCCCGCGCCGCGCCGCCTCCCGCATTCCAGCGCGCCTCCCTCCGAATTTATTCAGCCGCGACTCTTCGCCGTCCGCGACTCGCTGCTGTGTGCGCTACCGCTGGCGCCCATCACCATCGCCACCGCCGACGACAAGTCCTCGCTTTCGTACAGTCACGAGAATCTAGCGAAAAATTCACGAACGCAGAGGAACATTAGTACCGAAGTTGACCTCAATTGCAAGTTGGAGCAGATCCGTTCGTAGCACTACGTAGACGGACACTTAGGCATCTAGTGTAAGCACGCTACCGACTACTACCTAGTGGATCGTTAAGAAAATGGGGTATAATGGCGATAACGGTTTCGTGTATGAGTGTTTTGGCGAGCAGTGCGGCACGGCGGCGGCCGGACGAGCGGAGGCGGTGTCGCAAATAGCCCGTGACGCGGCGGGCGCTGCACTTTCGCGCGGTCATGTGCCCGGCGCCGCAGCCAGACGCTCGTAATCGCTCCTCTATTTAAAAACGTCGTCAGCGACGCCCGGCGGGGAATGTGCCGGCGACAATGCACGCGCGTCAACGACCGCTCGCAGCGGAAGCGGCACACTTCCAGCCCGGAAACTTGCGCCCGCGCCTTAAGGGACCGACCGTGTACTATTTATAATCGGCACAGGGCGCACGGATGCGGCCATGAACGAGAGTGATGTAATGCACTTATTTTGAGTTTATCCGATGTTGCGCTTGTAGATAAGTTGCACGCTGCACGAATGCGGAATACGGAATTCCCGGACGGGAAGTTGTCCTGCTACGAATTTTTTTATTGAAGTTATCATTGTTGGTTGTCCTGTTACAATACGTATTGAGGAACGTAAGTTATGTGCTACAAAACTAACATGTATCGGAATTTAATGCTTTTGAGCTTGAAAATAAATAGAGATACAGCAAAGGTAATCTAAAGCTTTAATTTTTTTATGAAAACGTGAATATAAGACATCAGAGTTACGTCTTAGAAGAACTAAGTTTCACTATATTTATATCAGCTCCATCATTGCTAGAATATAATTAAGTAAAAAAATGTTCCTAAAGCAACGATAAATTTGAAATAATAGGGCAATCAAACTTCGCTTCAGAAATTGCGCGCGATGACGCGAGACGCGCGCTGACGTCAGTTCCCTTCACCATACTAAAGTGACTAACTGTTTTCATAATAACTTTCATTACTAGCAAGCATATTCTCATTATAGTGTGGCTGTAGTGCTCAATGGAAATCAAATATCATTGTTACCATTATGTTGCAAATTAATTATTATCTCAAGTATGATGGACGTTTACCGTAAGTAGTGAAGTAATGAAACCGTATTCGTATTTGCGAATATTCGCCTTGTTTTGACATTGCAGCATTGTCAATCGCATTCGCTAGAGTTGAGTGAATATTATTCGAATATCAATGTGAGTTTTTTTTAATAGCCGACCTGCGTTCGTTCAGCATTTCAAAGAGTAATGTAAGTCAATATGTCATTGCAAGCTTATTTACTAGTACCAGAATTTTTAATTATCTGTTGATTTACAGGTAGTAAACGAATAACTACTTTATTTTTGATCAGTTCAGCTACTTTAGTGGGAAGTTTCAATAACTATCAACCATTCGCACTGGTATTCGCGAATATTTAATTCGATATTCGCTACATCACTAGCCGTAAGGCGAAGATTAGGAGTGATGTACGATTTCGGGTGCGTTTCGTTCCGGTGTCGAACAGCTCGCTCATTAAAGCGCAGACGAGAAAAGCAAGGGCTCACCGGAGATAAGGTCAATAAATACGCGGCTCCGCGGCTTATAATTAATAAGTCATGTGGTGCGATAGCATCAGAGGGCAATTACCGAAATACATCAGATGTGTGCACATCGTATCGGAAACTCGTTACGTATTCAATTACTGTTCTGTGCCTTTAACGAACCGTGCCGTAGCGTTCTTTGTACTCGCTACTCCATTGCTGGAGCAATGACAGGATGTACGAGGGCTCGATGTGTTTATTGCAAACATTACTTCTTCCTTACGAATAACTTTGTACCGCTCGGGCGTATCTTTCAATGTTTGTAGCAGCGAGTTTACCCTAACAAGAACCTTTTTACAGTCTATGTAGTTAGCTAAAGCAATCTTGTCAGTACAAATACGAGACACATTGCCATATGATTTTTAATCTAGGAGAATTTGGACTACCATAGACAACGCCTGATCTTAGTTTAATAACAAACATTTCTATGATAACTATGATAGGTGGGCTGCAGTGAAGTCATGTAATCAATGGCTCATATTTACAAAAATATGTTAATAAAAATATAATCTAATTACGTTATGGAATGTGATGGTATTTTATAGCATAACTGTTCTATGGGATTGTATAGAAGGCTGGCCTGGTAGTGACATGCTACGAACTAATAGCTTCTACGTGCTAAGGGTATCGTGTCCTGCATATTAGTTCACTGTTATTAAGCCTATTTTACTTATACTTTTTAATTAATTACAATTTAGTCGTTTATTTAAAGACTTTTGTTCAATTAGTCAGAAAAATAAATAGTTGTCTTGCTCTCATAAAAGCATAATTTGTGGATTGCTTTAAGCACCTTCTTCCATGTTAACGTAATTTTTATTACTCATTAAAAAAATCAAAACATACTTATATGTATTATGTAAAAATTTGCGCCAAAAATCCTGTAAAAAGTGAAAGTATCGTAAAATTGCAGATGCTACGCTTTTGCTACGAAAGTGCTACGAAACAACATTAATATTCTATGACTATCACAGACTGGTATCTATCTGGTTTAGTAAAATTTTATTAGATTTTTCTTGCAATGTAATTTGGAGAATATGATGATATTTTTATGTTTTAAGATTTCTGATAGATTGAAATAATTAATATAAAAAATACTTTACATTTTTCAAGGAAAATAAAATGATTACTACGAAAATTCGTAGACATCCTTATAACTATATCCTACCACCAGATAACTCATAAACATTTTGCATTTATTTTTGTTTTTATTTCCTCAAAGCAAGTTCAAATTCCGCAATATGCAAAGCTTATATTATTTTTAGCCTCAACTATGTACCAAAGGAATGGAAAACTAAAGGGTGACTACGTCGTAGTAATTGGTGACT
Source organism: Pyrgus malvae (assembly GCA_911387765.1). Lineage (NCBI taxonomy): Eukaryota > Metazoa > Arthropoda > Insecta > Lepidoptera > Hesperiidae > Pyrgus > Pyrgus malvae. The sequence continues at coordinate 15,582,068 of OU426960.1, forward strand.
ACAGAATTTAAAGTAGTCTACTTATTAATGGGATTAAAGACACTGAGTATTTTAATTATAAATTCATCTGTTGCACATTATGTTTAAAGCTACAATTAAATAACATGAAGAAAGTAGCTTGATCGTTCGTAGTGGTAGCGAATTATGAAGTGAAGTGCAATGTACCCCTGGAACCGATTATAGAGGTGGTCAGGTTAGAACAGTTGACTACAGAGTCGCTATAGCAATAGTGTTCGAATAAATGACACAGTTTGTACCGTGAAACTCCATAAAATATTTTATACAAAAATAAACAGAAAACGCCGAATTATTAAATATTTTATTAAGTTCATGGTAATATACTACCAGTTCCAGTACCAGAACCATGGTAAGACCTCAGTAACATGGTCTTACCAGGCACACAGAGAGAAAGGCCAAACCGATTTCCATTTCGTTTTGATGTACGGAACTCCAAACAAAACTTTGTATTGTAGCGAATCTAGAGCTAGAGCGAGCATTGTTTTAATATGGGCGCAGAGCGGGCTGGCGCCAGGCCGGCACTCGGCATGTTTTATTCAACGGGGGCCGCGACCCGCGCCGCCCCCGAATTTTGTTAGCTTTGCCCGTCCCGCGCCCCGCACTCCGCCAACGCCTCTCGTTACATACTAACGTGACCGACTTTACTGTGTCACCATTACTTTGATTACCGGTTAAATAAACTTTGAGCACAGCTATTTATATTATTAGGGTTCCGCACGTACAATTGGACTAGGATTTATTTATTAAGGAACCGTCCCATTTTTCAAGAGTTTGTGTCTATCTTTTCCGCTATAACAAATTAAATAATAAAATTAATATTACTAAAGTTGTAAAAATCTAAAAAATGGAAAAAGGGATCCCCATGCAAGACACTATATTTTTTGTATATTTATTAAATCGTAAGTATAGAATATAACGGCCACTTTAAAAATCATAATGTAATGCTAATATTTCTGTGCTACAATAAAAAAATAAAAATAAGAAAATTTTAAAGGAGATCCCCTTATAATTTAAATATAGTATACGTTAGTCAGTGTTTATGCTTAAACTTGCTAAGGAACCCTTCGTATATTATATCTATCTACCTATATACAGTATCTATTTTGTTTGATGCACCGTACCCTTTAATTTCGAATTGTCTTTTATATATTTCCTTCTTGGTTGTCTGGAAGAGATTGGTATTTGTAGCAATAGACCGCCTTTTGCTTTCTTTTATAATGTATCTTTGTAATGTATTCCTTGTATTGGTGTGCAATAAAGAGTTTGTATTGTATTGTATTGAAGTAGTTGTTGTCGTAAGTGCATATTGTTTTGGTATTACAAAAAGTAGGGGAGGCGGTGGGGTGAGGGGCGGTGTCAGCTCGGGTGTCATGGAATGGTCCATTGTGTTGTGACCGCCAGCTTTATGGGTAAAGAGGTCAAGGCTTCATGGCGCCTACATCACACGCGCGTTTTTTAAGTCGGCCACCGAATATTTTACGTCCGTCAACTTGTCAAAATTTTACCTACAGTTTCGAATCTGTTCCGATAGATTATAGGTGTGACATTTTTTGTAAACAAATAAAAATCTCCTATTAAACAGTTAGATATAAATGGAACTGTAATGTAAAACAGCATCCTCAGTTACATGCCTATTTTCCTTTTGAACATACTAAAATGTAATGTCTCCAGCATTCTATTATGTCACAAAAATGCGCGAAGATGAAATGAAATCAAATTATTTTATTTGAACAAATATGGAAGATGAAGGTTTCACAAAAGTATTTATATCGCCATGTTTACCCCTTAGGGTGTACAAATCATTTCATTAAATGTGAATTTAGATGCTGAAGTTCAAAAAATAAATTAACTAGATATGTACGCCGCTCTACTTTCAAACATAAAACCTGAATAAATCCCTATCGATCTTTTCCCGATACGAATGATGGTAGCGAATTAAATAGTTTTCAGCGATCGATTCGACGCTCCTGAAATTTTGTATACATATATGAGCGGCGCGCATCGACCGAGATGTGAGGCTCAGTTTAGGTGTGAAGGTCAATGACCGATAAGGTTTGCGTTACGCCGACCTCTCTTTTTCCCCTTGCCTCCACATCATCGTCGAAGATCAACAAATATTTTAAACGTTAAAACGGTTGACGTTAACCGTTAAACCTATTTTTATCGTTGAAGTAGATACATAAAGTTGTTATAATAAAATTAATGACGTGAAATACTTAATGAGGAAGGATGGAAGTGGCGCTAACATAGTGGCGGAATGTTTTGGCGGTGCGGGGAGGGGCCCATTATCGCGCGGACGTAAGGTGCACCTTATCGCTCCATTGTTCGCGCCGATTTATAACTTCCCTTTGCCCTCAATAAGGGCTTGTGACCTGTGGGAGCACCTCTATTCCTTTACAAACGCAAATACTTTAAGTGACGGTTACTTATGCTTTTGGAAAACGATTGAGATTAGCCTTGTATGTACTATCGAAATTAAAACTAAATTTAATTTTTCACAATCATTCATTTTCGAAAGAGACATGTATTTTCACCTACTTATTTACGATTAAGTAACTAATTTTAAAAATGAAAATAAAACAAAATTAAATTTTTCATCAGAGAAACAAACGATTTGTAAATAAAACAACTAATATAAACAAAGTTACGGGTAAATTTCATATATATGTATCACCTGAGAAATTTTCACCAATTTAAAATATTCTAACAAATGTAATAAATTCAAATGAGGACTACACTTCATTATAAACATTATTAAAAGTACGAGTATTTTCACCCATTGAAGAATATCAAATTTTTAATATGAATAAGAAGTTCAAAAACTTACCTATAAATTTCGTGTCAAAATGGTTGTTGTATCCGTAGTTTCGTCGTCCTTCTGGCCGATGATAACCCGTGACTCCTGAAAACCCCAAAAAAAGAAAAATATTAACGTGAGTACCTACACAGTCTGAAACAATACGGCATCAATTACCAACACGACTAATAACGTTCATAATTTTGTTAAATGCGATTGGGAATTAGATGCACAAAGTTTTCTCAGCATTGCTTCAGACAATCTGTGAGAAATACCGTGACACTCATTTACTTGTTGTGAGAAAATAATTATTTAGTCAGAATATTACAAGTATTTAAGTTCAGCTCATTGTTGTGAATTTATGCACATGTTCTAAACTCTTAAAATTAATTTGTTTTGAGGCTATTACTTTTGTAAATTTAAATTGCAAGGAATTAGTACAAATAAATTAACGTTATAAGAATAAAAGAAGCAGCTAACCGTTGTTAAAGAAATTAAGTAACACACATGACATGGTGCGTTTGCGTCAATTGTGTAGCTAGGACGGAAACGTCATAAACTTAAGGCATAGATAGACGATGACATGTAGATATAGTGGAATGCGGTGCGCGGCGGTCGGCACGTAACGGTCCTGCGAGACTGCCGCGCGTTCCCAGGCTCCGTTCGATACCGATCGCCGTCCTCAGATAAGCCCCGTTTCTATACGAAACCCAATAAGCCATTTCCTTGAAGCTCTCACAGGCGCACCGCTTCGTGAAAAAATGACCAAGATCGAACAAAAAAACTCCGTGAATAAGGCGGGTGCGCGAAATAAGAATGGTTCCAGTTCTGGGAAGGTCCGGCGCCGGTGCAGTCTTTACAACTTTTATAATGATCGGTTTTTGTGGAGCGACCCTTAATGGCTTATCGCTTAAGGCTGGGAACCGGCGTAGCGCGACGTGCGAAGCGGACTCGGTTTCGTGTCCCACTCCCACCTATCCTTTACTTTCGGGCCATCGTTGTTTAGCCGTACCGATATTACTCATCACAAGTATGACAGAAAAGATTATGCGATAGCAGAAATCTTGGATTTTTGTTAAGCGATGGCTTAAGTAAGAACTTAAAGTGGGTTCTTTGCTACAATAAATAATTGTAATGAGAAAACCAATAAGAACTTTAAGAAATAAGGTCGTCGGTTGCCACTTAGCAATCATGATGCCATGAATCAGTGGGAGGAAGCTAGGTGAAGGAAATACCTATGAAATTAGGGCCCACGCCGCTGCAACGGAAGCGGAGGCGCAGTTTGACGGAGCGTAGGCGGTGTGTCGTACGCCAGTTCCCAGTAAAGGCATGAATGAGATACAAGGAATGCGTCTGTAGGACGCGTAACAGAGTTATAAGAGCAAAGGTTAGAGCGGCGAAGGGCGCGTGGTGGGTGATGTGAGTGCTACGGACTGCTACGTCACCGTGAGATGCTGTGAGTCAGTGGCCGTGTGAACACGTGTGCTTGACGTACACTTGACTCATCAGTTCCGATGGTACCGCCACATTCCGGCCCTGCTGTTTATGGTAACAATTAGCGAATTAGGCTGCCAGTGGAAATATTCCTACTCAGCTTGTAACTTTTATTTTTCTATCCCAAAATTCAAAATTTAATCCCTATACCTACAAGTTGTATCCTTAATAAATAATCTTAAAAAATAAGTGCATTGTAGCATTGCAAACAGTAAATTCAATAAGCGTTGCTGATTAGAAGACACATATTATGTCACAACTGCAGTTGCAGTAATCCCAATTAATTTAAATCAATCTGTGAGTAACAATTCTCAAATTTATTACATTGTTATGACAGCCAATGAGTAATTGCATTGCAGGCAGGCACTGATAAATAATGAATGTATTATAATAAGAGCATATAAGAAAATAATGTTACTTGTATTAAACAGTTGCGATTTAAAATTTATTTTTGTAATACTTTCATTTTTAAATTAAATTTGATATAAAATAGGGAGCAATCTTATTTAAAATTTAGAAAATCGAATTTAAATTCAATTTGGCGTAATGGCTGAAAAGAACTTGACAGGAAACGCAGTTGAAACTCTGTATAAGAACATAAATAGTTTTAATTTGATGAGATATGTGTGTGGTTAGCAAGGTAAAGGACGGGTGTAAATAAACACGAGGGTTCGAGCCGGGAAGCTCAGGGAGCGGTCGCTCGGAGGGCAATGACAGGGCGTGCGGTGCGGCAGACGTCATGCTCGGCTGCGTGACGTGTGTCCTGCGGCCGGCGTGCAGCCGCCACCGCCGCGCACCCGTCGCGCAACCGCAGCGCCATCGCCCGGCTACCGCCGACATCTCTACTACACCTCATTGTTTGAAATTGCTATCTACCCACGTATGATAAAGATCGCTATCGTCACTTGTGTTACGTCTTATCATTGGTCTACATTTCTGAGGGTGGGATTTCCTTACGTCCCGCGTTTATAGTTTTCTGATAAGCGGGAGTTGTAAACATTTTGCCTAATGGAAAATATATTTATTTTCTTGCTTTATATTTTTAAAATTTTGTCATAATTAGGACTAGATAGGTCGTTAATTTTTATTTCTTAATCTTAGGATAATTTCATCTTTCGAGCTTCATTGAAAGAAAAAGAAAAAGAAGAAAGGAATAAAAAACCTGCATGTTATCTTACGTGGTAAGCAACATTCCATTGTTTTAGATTTTTAATTTCACTTATTCACTATACACACAAATTCCACAGTTTGGTGAATGTCGTTCCACGATTAAAATAACACTTATTTTTCCAGCACATCGCACGAAGTCCGGCTTCAACTAGCGGCGCACAAGAACCGTCGCGATAATACAAAAAGAAGTCAGAGGTTACGATGTTATCGATGGAGACATGAATATTCGAAGACGCGAGGGTCACGAGTGAGCGGTCGGCGGAGCATCGCGCTGCGGCGTGAATGGAACGACCGACATTTTATGAATCGAGAGCCGTCGCTCATTGACCTGGGCGAGCAGCGGCGGAGCGGCGAGTGCGCAGCGGCGCCCGAACGGCCGCAGCGGCCACCGCCGGCTCCGCTACCGCCGGTTCCGGGCCCGTCGGAAGTGACGTTCCCTCCGAACATGGCGGCGCGCGCGCAGGAAGTGCGCAGCTTACCTATCGGGACGTCTTCGCCGCCGACGGCGAGCGCCCACCGTCGTCGCGAGGAACGAGCACCCAGACCCGCATGCGCCGATACCGATATCCGCAAAAGTGCGCGCGATTGCTCACTTGCGAATAAATTATTCGCGTCGTTATCTAAAAATATTCGTATACGATGCAAAGCCGTCGGAGCCCGCGAGCTCGGAAACGCGAAGTCGCACACGCGAACTGCTTCCCCGCCGCGGGGAGACTGATGAGGGCAGGCCGCGCCGGCGCCGGCGGAGGCTCCGACGCACGCGCACACCGCCGGCTGTCCCTCTCAGCGGGCGCGCACCGCGCCGAGAGCGAGCGGGACCGAGACGCCTCATTATCACAGCGCCGAGTCGTGAACACCAATAGTCCGAGGAGTAGGGACAAAGTATTCGACCTTCACTTCACGTTGCACGCACACAGGCGCGCGGCGTTTGCGACGCCGCCACACACGCGCGCAGGCCTCGCGAATTGCTCGCAGCCGCCGCCAGCCGCGCCGGCCGCGCCGTTGTGCTACTTTTGACAATTTTTCCAGAAAACTGACATGCAGCGTCGCCGTGCTGCGGCGCGCCCTGCCACGTGGCGCACCACGAGGCTGTCCCGCTTCCTCCCCTGCAGCTACCTCCTGCTGCTCCACCATCCATATCCACACACAATGACACATGCACTAGCTACCGTTTAGTTACTTATGTCACGCTCTCATTTCAAATATCTTTAAAGATTAACTGTTTTCTTACCTATATAGACTTACGGCCGTTTTCAATAACCTATCGAAGATTATGGATAGATCGCTATCTCCGATAATCAGTAGCAGCGTATCTATCCTTAGTTTCAATTTCACAATCATGGATAAGAGCTATCTATCTTTCATCAACGATAGATAGTAGTTTCCCTCTCATCTGTCAAAGCTTCTTGTGACTTGTGACGTTTCGTTCCTAGATATCGACGCAAAAACAAATTAGTTTATTTTTGTTTTTTTTATTTAATTATTGTATACTATTTTTCTTGTAAATTATATCTTATCTATTAAATTATATATTATCTTCATAAAAATGTATCTAAACATAAACAGAATTATTTTATTCTTTAAACATCCATAATTTACGGACGTCGAGAATGAAACAGAACGTTTTAAAAACTTGGACTATTCTTTTATCTGTGGCAGGCATCTCTTGACTTGAAGTTTGGACGCGAATTATTGTTATTTTCAAGTTTCAACTTTTTTATTCAAAGTGAAATAAAATGGCTCATGTGAGAATTCGGAATCACTGTTACTATCTGTATCACAATCTAAAATCTTCCCAATAATTACATAGACATAGGTAAGCTGTCTTCACTGCTTAAATAATCCATTATATTATATTACAGGCGTTGTTTTTCCAAATTATTCAAAGCTATCGGCCAAGTTTGACAGATAACAGAATTACATTACTAGAGATAGCTTCATCTATCGGACAGTAAGTTGAAACTTATATTGAAACGCAGGTAAGCGTAACTTGTATGGCGTCTTTATCTTTTGTACGTTATCCGTCCTCCCAACGATAGATAGATAACTTCGATAGAAAATTGTATCTGCGGATAGGTTATTGAAACGAAAGTAATGACGAAAAGATAGATTTGTCTATCTTTAGTAGGTGAAATGACAGATAGATAGGTTATTGAAAACGGCCGTTAAACAAACATTAACGGATGAAACGATTTGCCAAAACCGTTAATGTGAAAATGTTTACTTATTTCTTATTTCAAAGGCTAAAGCTATGATTTTTTTCTACCTGTTGAACGTTAAACGGCCAATTAGAACAAATCATAGATATCAATGTATGCCAAAGATAAAGAAAGCCGGCAAATTAATTAAAATCAAGAAAAGATACAAATAAGTCAAAATTCCTATCTTTTACTACAATATTAATTATTATGAGTACCATGTGGTTTAATATTTGTGTACAATAGGAAGAATGGTTAGAGTTAGCTGATTATTGTGGATGTCGCTTCGTTAAAAAAAGTTCATAAAAAAGTTACATATATGTATAAATATTGATTAAACAAATAAGATGAATAGCACATCATCTAAAGGAGTACCTACTTTCATCCTAAAAAATACCAAACATTAAAAGACTTGTTATTTTTAACAATTTACTGTCTATAAGGCATATCTACTTATCGTTACCTATGTAATTATTCACCATTTAATGAATCCAGGAATTTGTATATTTCCCGAATATTCACTTAAACTTACATATTATATCAGTTTTTCCCATGAACAGAATAATGTAAAGTATAAAATAATAAATTTATTCGAAACTGTATAAATACGGTAATTAATTGGCTTATTCGTGAATAAGTAAGTATATAAAACTATGGCAAGATTTAATTACTAGATGAGTGCCTAATTATCACAATGAAACTGACCATAAAATTAGGTACCCACGTAACCTAAATAGTTTATTATAAATTGCTTAAATTCGTCTAAATTAATTATGTAAATGTGTAATACCATAATTAGCCTAAATGAACATTTATATAGAATCAGTGACAAAAGACTAAAATTTGTTTGCGCTCACATATATTTTTGGCTTTCTACCAACCTTATTAAAAAAGAATATTTAGTTGCCATATGTTCTTACAAAGATCTTGGATTGCCTTATACCAATTACAAACTTTTAGTAGATTTAAATATCTTTTAAATGTTTAAATGACTTTTGAAATGTTTAAACACTGTTAAATGATTAATAGTTAAGAAGACTATATAGAGGTAGTTAAATAAATATGTTATATAAAAAACTGTTATAAAGACCCTCTTATAGGTGTTTTTTAAATGTTAATATATAAATTAATATATAGGTAATATATAAAATTTAAGAACATACAAATTATTAATTAACTACTTTTAAGAATATTGAATCACCTGCATCTATAAATATTAGTATAATTTAATAACTTACCAAAATGTACGTTAATACTGGAAGGTGGCAACACCTTACTTTTACGTTAGTTTTAAGCATCGAACACGTGGTATTATTTGTGGTTGGGCAAAAGCTAAATATCAAAACAAAAAGTTTATATTACTTTATCAGTTAAATTAAACCTTTGATGATGATTGATGATTATTATAATTGCCTTTGTCAGATTTTGAATATCTAGCAAACATTACAAGTACCTACATATTTTATAACTTTAAACAAAAATAATTTGCATCGTCTAGATCATAAAACATCAGTTACAATAGCAAATCTGAAATGCAATCATAATACATTGTTTTCATCTATATTTAACTTTAATTTGTTTTGTTTTAGTAACTAGGTAATTTTTAAATTACCTACCTAGAGGTAATACTTAGTTCTTAAGTAGGTATGTATATTAGTTTATAATTGACATCATATTTTTTGTTTAAATTTTGTGTATTATACCTACACTTTAATATCAAATTTATTACCAAAATATGGTTTAATGACAAAAAACTTAAAATTATAAATTTCTAATTAATAAAATATGACAAAGTGTTTATTATTATTATATTAAAAATGTTTTTTTTTACTTACAAATAACGCCATATTTGTAATGTCTTTAGACTTTAACTTAATAAATACAGTTATTTAATACCTAATTGATATTATTTATATAATTATTGTAGCCATTAATTATTTAAATAATAAATAATCCAATATTTATTATTATTTGTGTAAAAATGATTGTTTTTAAGAGTCTAGAAGCTTGAACTGTTGCATCCCAATCCCAGGAGGTGAAATTCTACACATTTTTGGTAAAAAAGAAAAATATTTAAAAAAAATATATTATGATTATTTTTTTAAATCGCTTTATTTCGTGTTAGAATGTATTTAAAAATAATTTGAAATACTAAAAAAGATTAAAAACATAACTATTTTGTAAAAAATGAGATGGTCCCTGGGTGATAGATATGGGGTGCATAAAATGGCTTTATTATATAGAAAATATAAAAAATAGTAAATTTTTTTGGTCAGTCCATGTAGGCGCTGAACGGAAGAAAGCATGGGTATGAGAAAAGTGCGCGAAAAGTGCGTGCCAGTGTTGCCACTCGCGGCCGACGCGAGCGCCGCCCGTCGCACTTCCGCTCCGACTTCGCTATTTCTGCAGACCGTGGCGTTTTATCCTTTTCTACTTAAACTATTTATTTAATTCCAATAACCGACATTTTATAAATGTTTATGAATGTTGATATTTTTACTTCCATTAGGATTGACTTTTACATCAAGGGACCCAATCCTAACTAGATACCCTGAACAAAAAATTCTTAGATGAGGTATTTTCCATCAAAAATTATATGAAAGGTTAATGGTATTTTACAGCGTAACCTGCTTATCGAAAAATATGAAAAAAAATCTCAATACCTTTTTATGGGGACTTTATTTACCTTTTAGTATCGTCAATACCTACAATTACCTAACTACATATATATCTATCTGTTGGGGCGTGTATGTTGTGTTGGAATCCGGCATACTTATCAGTAGGGTTGTGCCTATCTAATCTTGGTCTCCCACTTTAACTTCCAGATAAAAGGCACTTCTTTTAGAAACAATTTTCACGAATTCGGTGATCGAATGTTTTTAAGTTAAAATAATTAAAAATATCAACCGATAAATTTCATTTTACTTTTATTAGTATTCTGAAATTCGATTATCTGATATTCAAATGTCTCTGCTTTATAAATAACATTATGATGGTAGAGAAACCTTAAATTTTAATTTCACATTATTGTTAACACCTCGTTTTTAGATATTTTTCATATTTTTTGGAAATACTTTGAGGTACTTAAAGTTATAGTTTTCCGTAACTACCCACATATATGTAACCTACTTACATAATTGTGGATCATAAGAAACACAATATTATTTTGGTGATACCCTGATATTTTGACAAATATTTAGAAGAGAAAACTGTTTAAATACTAAAACTGTTATAAATTTAAATAATTATTCATTATTACTTAACTGATTTACTATTTTTTATTGATCAGGTATTTCAAAGTACATAAGTAGGTACTTTTCTATTGAGCTACTAGATCGATATTAACCTAATATTAGAAAATGTGCAAAAACATAAATAATTGCCTACCCATGCAAAACGTAAATAGAGGAAAAACGTAGGTATACATTTTTAACAAAAAAAATTATACTTTTAAGGTCTGGCCACTCTACACTCGTAACATGAAGTTGTCACATTCAAAGTGTAATTTAATTTAATGTAATAAATATGTATTGCTTATTTTATTTTAAATGTCAATACCTACCTATATGAGTCGGGATGTGAGGGTAGATTGAAGTGTGGAGGCGAGTAGTGGGTTCTCGAGCGGTCCACGAAGTCGCTGGAGGTAGCTGGATCAGGATCAGGTAGCGTGGTTCAGACGCGCTGCGATGAACCTGATGAGCTGCTGAAGTGGTGCTGCAGTCCATCCAGGGAGTGAAGGTGCGACTGATGAAGGTCAGAAGAGACGTATTCTTGTCCGGGGTCACCAGTTTGGCAAAGGGAGATCTCCCGCCGGGCGACGTGGTCATGCCCGGGGAGCGGCCGCGCTCCTACTGACTCAATTCGGAGCTTGTATATATATGGTAGGATATTCCGAAAACTTCGATAGCGTGATTCAGGAATACCCGTGGGGCCATCTCTTGATGAGTAGCGGAAGGTCGCTACAGGTACACTCAAAACATCGTTTGAGTGCGCATCCTAACTTTGAGTGGAATGGTGTACCCGGCACCTTGGGAGAGGATACCGGGTTATGTGGGACTTGACCGCACTAAAACCCACTCAGTGGCTGTCTCTGCGCTTGGGGACGACTACGGGACCTCCAGTAGCACGCACCGGTGTCCTCCACGCGCGACGCCCCAGAACGGGCTCATCTTCGGGAGAGCAGATGTGCACTCATGCACCTTCCGATACTTACGGCGTCATGCGGCCACGCACACACCGCCACCCTTCCCGGAGCTGTTGGCTGGACGGATCGAGCTCCCACTCTCATCGCTCACAACCCCGGAAGCCCCCATTTAGTCGCCTCTTACGATCAGGCAGGAGATATCGTAGATCTATTCTTAATCCCGAAGCTACAGGGACTGGAATTGTGTACTTAAATGCATTTTTTTGCGGTGTAAATGTAAAAATCGTTTATTATTTCTATTTATTGTAGGTATTTTACTCATACCTACTATGAGAAAAGTAAAAACTACTCGCTTTTACTAGAAATATATCGACTTTACTTGGTATAGTTTTTGGCACCTCCAATTTGATTTTTTAAATAATATTTAATACTGAAGGATATGTAGAAGAATTAAATTTATACGAATTTTCGTACACAATCCATAAAATAATATTGATGCAATTTATTTAGTGTTTGTTAAATTCATCCTCTTGTCAAAATCAAACCTTTTAATAAAGTATATACTGTAATTGTTTATTTATTTATCAAACGAAAACGGTAGTAGTATTTTTAGTATTCTAACCAAAAATTTAAAAGTTTTTGGAAGCCAATATACCAATTTGGTATATTTTTACATAATTCCAGTGAAAATTAAGACGTAATCTCAAAATATAGCCTCTGACTGTACCTACGATATCATAATATCATATTTTTTAGAACTTATGGAAATCTTCCTATCAGATAAACATTATTACCCATCATACTACGCACCAAAATTTTGTAACCCGACTACCATACCGTAACCAGAGTACCTACATACCTAAACCTAACTACATTTGAAAATTAAAAAGTCTTACATATATACTTTCAATAATATACTTATATTTTTGTAATTGTTTCTATTCAGATTTAGACTTGCGTCGTCTCGAAGCCCCGATAGTTCCACGGAGTCGGAGTTTTTGTATTGTGATGTAGATTTCTCAGCTAATTAGAACGAACGGGAGCGGGAGCAGAGACGGGAGCGGAGGCACGAAGGGCAGACGGAGCGGCTCACGGCGGCGTCGTGCTGCACTCGTCTTCTCTCAGGCGTGACGTCCGGCCGGGGTCAGCGAACGCAGGGCCGCCGATAGCTTTCTTGTGCCCGACAAACGACCCTCCGAGATGTCATTCACATGCTCTCCGGCGCTTCCTGGATCGGCCGCCTAAAACGTCAACATTTCACTGACCCCACGGACCACCCCCGATCTTTCGCTCCGATGAAATACGAGCACTAACGAGCACTTAGAATCATCCACCACTTTATGTATCGCACTATATGACTCGAAGTCGTCATCTACGTTATTAATTACGTCGATATTGTCGCGAACGCGTCGTCGGCGCAGGCGCAGCCAACGGCGCTAACAGATTGATCGCGGCAATGTATCACACGTGCAGTCCGCGCTAGCGGCCCTTCTATTTGTAAACCGGCGCCGAGGGCCGCACATTCCGATCGTGCCTCGTGCCCTGCGCGCCGCACCCGAGCACTCTCCCGATGCACCAAACCGCGGTAGAAACCCATGCCGGCCTTCCATTGCTACTGCACCGAGTAGTAATCTCTACAACTTCTTATCACACCCACCAGTGTATTGAGTGCTCTTCGTCCGAACGACTATGACTTCAGTAATGCGGCCATTCGAATTTGAGCCTCAAGTTATATTAACAGAGATGCCCCTGTCAAAGGCATGATATTGTTCTGGTTAAATTCTTTGCCTGTATTTGAAGTAGATACCAGAATCGACCTTACAGAAATTTGCTTGGCGCTACTTGCACGTAATATATTAAAGAACTACCTGCAGATTTGACAATTCCAACGTGGATTCGATTTTGACCCTACCTGTTTATAAACTTGATAAAGTTGGGATTCAAAAGACTTTCTCCACCCTTAACTGGATGATCAGGCAAAGGAACAAAATATGTCTGTATTCCAGTAAAAGTAATAGTCAAGCTTTAACCTCCTTAAATAAGTTAAAAGTTCCACTGAATGTACATATTTCCACCATAAGCAAAGCCTTAAATAGGGTCAAAGACCTGATCGCTACGATAGCTTCATAGATACCCAAAATCCATAGAGAAGTACCCACATTTACTAGTAAGAACAAACTCCATTCGCTAATCACAATCGGCTAAAAGTAAAAGTCTCGGTTACAATTAAAAGGGCGTTCTCTTAACATACCTTCTCGTAGATCAAAATCCAAAAGAGAGCAAATGCTGAGCATTGATAATGAGGTTTACTCGTAAGTACAATCCCGCATTCCGATGAATGGTGCGCGAGGAGTGAGAGAGGGGGGAGGGAACGCAGCGTGCCTGCGCGTGCGCCACCGCGCTCGGAACAATCGCGCAACAATTCTAACAGGTGTCCACTTCACCACAGTTTTCCATACCGTTAACAGTGGCATGATAAGTAACCGTCAAATGATCTCGATAACAGAAAAAAATTGTATCGGCCGTATCCAATTATCATAACCGTTCTTTATACCAACACACGAAATTTTAATTTTTTACGATGAATTAATTTCAAAAACAAAACTAACTGTCAAGTCAGTCAGTTAAACGAAGGATCTTTTTCTAAAAGAGAATCCTTCGTCTTATCTACTCGTCGATTAAATAGATGGCGAATTTTATTTAACTACACGTAGCATTTGATATATATAAACATTTAAAGCATTTGATAAATACAAACTTTTATAATGTTAAAAACAGGGCGGTAACCAATTCTAAAGATATCCAAAACGACCACATCTGCCCAAGGATTTGGAAGCAGCTGGAAGCTAGTTTAGAGTTTAGAGCATCAAATAGAGCAAACAATCTCATACATCTTCAACTTCATCTTCAAAGATCTTCGATAAAGTTTTGATTATTTTTTACTGAAAACTACGAAAATTTTGATTGGTGTTCAAAAGATGCGGGCAAAATCTACGCTAGGAAAGGGTTCGTCTAATTATATAAATTTTATCAGGGAAAACTTGCTACGAATATTTCGACGTTTTGTGTCTACGCAATTTCGTAGCAGATTTAAAATTGGTTTTACTCTAGTAGGTAATTTACATATCTACTATTTTTATGTAAAATCTGTAAATATTTCGTTAGAATTAATGTTACTTATTTTTTTTTTGGAAATTTTAATTTAATAGTAACCTGTGCAACGCACAGTGTGCAACAACGCACCTGTGCTAATGTTCAGTCTTCTGCAATTAAAAAAATAAAAGCTTGCCTAGTAGCCCTGGCACAATCGCAAAGAAACGAAAAAATGGAGGTCAACTAAGTTGGAAGACAATGGAGACTTGCATACGAATTTCTTTTCCTGCCACTTATAGTAGATCTATGTAATAAAATAGTCTAAAGCTGCTCTTATTGCTGTACATGAGGGTTAAAATTAAGAGACCCCAAAATTGTACTTTACCAAGAATTTTGAGAGTTGTATCTTCATTGAAAGATACACTCTGATTTAAGCGACGTTCTTCAGTACCTACGTTGTTCCAACATGTGCCAAAAAAGGACTACACCTTAGACCAAACGCAATACGGTTATATTGGTAAGTACAAATGGGCTGTTTCACGCGAACTTTATAGGTAAATACATCTGACTTACATCACCTATTATATAACAGGAAACAAACGAAGGTTTAATAGGATACAAAAGAGATCAGTTTGTAAACTAGGGCCAGCATGTAAAACGTCATTTAAAGAGACGCCGGTAACCGTAGCACTACTGGCTATAACACTACTCTCAGCTTAGTTGTAGTTTTATCCTCACGCACAACAGCGTGGTAAGGGATATATCGTAGTAAGCGTCTTCATTTCGTTTTCTTTCAATTTGGGATAAATAATCTTTATCAGTATACTAGCTGTGCCCCGCGGTTTCACCCGCGTTATTTTTTTAAAGTATCCAATTTTACTTCTGATAACTCCAAGAATATATGTTCAAAGTTTCATGATGATCGGTTGAGTAGTTTTCGCGTGAAAGAGTAACAAACAAACTTACTTTAGCATTTATAATATTAGTAGGATTCACGATTAGCATTATCATATTATTATTAGTGTCTTTTTACCAGACACTCCAAATCTTAACGTTGACGATATCATAAAACTTGACTCTGATAATAATAGCAACTATGTCAACCTTACTGAAATAACTCCTACTGATGTTATTGCATCAATAAATAAACTAAAGCCACGCAGCAGCACTGGTCCGGATAGCCTACCGTCTTTTATAATCAAAGGCGCAAAAAAATCATTCTGCATTCCTCTCTGTTACATATTTAACACCTCGTTAAAAACCGGAGTTTATCCACCAGAGTGGAAAATATCCAGGGTAACACCAATACCGAAAGGAGCAAATAAAGCGACGGTAGATGGGTACCGACCTATTGCTATATTATCTTCATCTGCAAAGATATTTGAAAATATCTTACACTCATACATATATGCACAGGTTGATAAGTATCTTTGCAATGAGCAACACGGCTTTAGGCGGAAAAGATCTGTTGACACCAACCTGTTGTCGCTGGTTGATTACATATCTTCATGCTTAGACAAGCAGAGTCAAGTTGACGTCCTGTACTTTGACTTTCGGAAGGCGTTTGATAGGGTCAATAACAACATACTCCTTGCAAAACTGTCAGCAATCGGATTCGCGCCTAGTCTTCTACGGCTGCTTGCAGACTACCTTCATAATAGGCAGCAGTACGTGAGACTTGGCATATATGAGTCCAAGCCCTATCACACGCGTTCCGGAGTCAGCCAGGGATCAATTCTTGGCCCATTGCTATTCCTAGTGATGATCAATGACCTACCAGCAGTGGTAACGCATTCTAAATGCTTACTTTATGCAGATGACCTAAAACTCTTCAGAGAGATAAAGGGTGAAGCTGACTGTGAGGCCCTACAAAGAGATGTTGATTCTATTCTCACATGGAGTAATCTGAACAAAATGGAATTCAATATCGAGAAGTGTTATATGATGACATTTTGTCGATTACGTCATCCCATAAGGTTTGCATACAAAATCAACAATATGCTTATAACTAGATCGCAAACTATAAAAGACCTGGGTGTCCTATTTGACCCAAAACTAACCTTTCACGATCATGTTGTAGCGTTGGCTAAGGAATCCCACAAGCGTCTCGGGTTTGTGCTCAGGAGTGCAAGGGAATTTCGCTGCGCCAATGTTATTCGTCTTATTTACAGCGCGCTGGTTCGAACTAAGCTCGAAACCAGCGCGTGTGTCTGGAACCCACACGAAAGTACCTATGCACTCCTATTAGAAAAAGTCCAGAAGGTATTTTTAAGATACCTTTACAAACGTACTTATGGACGATACCCGTATCTCTATCCGACTAAATTTCTTTTAGGGACCCTGAATTATAACTCCTTGGAAGTCCGTCGGAAGTATGTTCAATTAACGACTGCCTGTAAAATATTTCATGGCAAGATTGACGCTTCCGATCTAAGTAACGAGCTTTGTAGGTTACACTTGCCCCATAAGCTCCCCATGCGAACGTGCCGCAAGCAACAATTGTTTGCCGTACCTCCAGTGCGTACAGTCGCGCGAGCTAACTCGCCTATTCCTCGCATGCTGTCCACTCTCAACGCTCTCCTAGACGCATATCCTGAGTGTGATATGTTTGCGGATGAATGGAGGAATATATTGTTAGCATGTCAGAAGTTCTGTGAGCGTGATGCGTGAATGTATTGTCTTTAATTAATGTAACTGGTTTTGTACCGTTTTAATTAAAGTTTATAAATAAATAAATAAATCATACATACTCGTACATTTTAAGTTAGAATTAAATTTAAACTTACGCTCTAAGTTTAAAATTAAATAGCGGTGCATTGCCGTATTATAAGAATTCCCTAATTGACAAGGATTTGATTTAAATGGAAGAGCCGCCTCATAGCGACAACTACCATCGTGTGTAACAGTAGATTTCCTCAGCCCGCTTTTCATCGAGACTCAAAGGAGCCATGCTAACAAGATCTTCGAGCTCCCAGATTTTTTCTGGGAAGCTTTTAACTAGTGCATTCAGCATTACCAACAATATCAAATCGCTGCTCCACGGTGATGGAAAATATCGTGATATTTCATGAATTACGATGTTCTCCATCGCCGTGCATGCCTGAGAGAAATTCATAATTTCTCGAAAGCATGACGTCCACCAATCCGCACTTGGCCAGCGTGGTAGACTATGGCCCTTGCTTTGGTAGCAATTGATACAAAACACTTTGTCACGTTGTGCTTGAGAGCGAAACTTAAAATCAACACTACCTCTAACAGGTTGTGTGGATCCTCCTATACCCCTAACAAAAGTCGCTAAACCACGATTCGAATTTCGAACCACTACTATCTATCTATCAATCAGCCTTTTAAAGTCCACTGCTGGACATAGGCCTCTCCTAATGTTCGCCACTCCGTCCGGTCCTGGGCCGGTGCAAGGTGCATCCTATAACCGCGCGATTAGGTACATTATTCCCTATGTACATCCCCAATTTGTAATTTGACAACACCGATGCACAATTGCAAAAAAAAAACTATAAAGTTACCCTCTTACAAATAAATGTTATATACGCTTGTAATAGTTATACAGTGTTTTGTCTTGCTTTGGCATACGTCATTGTGTGCGCGTCAGAGTAAGACAAAACAGTGAATAACTATTACAGGCTTATACACCGTTTATTAGTAAGACTATTAGAAGTTAATTTTGATTCATCAGTCAACAATGCAATGTACTAATTGTATGTTACTTACATGCAATAAGGTGAATTCCGAGCAATTTAAGAAAAACAATAAAATGAATGTTACTACGCAACACAATATGGAACGATACACTCAATCCCGCACTACTTAAACATGAATCTCACATTATCATGCTTAAAATACTTAAATGAAATGTATAGCTTCACAACTAGTAACACCAGAGATGGGGGTAGTGCGGTAAGCGTGTACGACGTGTACGAGGAACTTTATTACCAACGCAAGAAAATTTATATACTTATATGAATAAGGATGATGCAACTTTGTAAGAATGACAAATCTATATCTATACTAATCTATACATATAATAAAACTGTAAGCAGGGTCAATTCTGTACATTGCATATAAATTAAAAAAAATACTTCTAGGGGTCTTTTTATAAGTAACAGAAGCTAAAAATATAAGTTTTGAAATTATTGTCTGTCTGTCTGTCTGTCTGTCTGTCTGTCTGTCTGTCTGTCTGTTGTTAGCTTTTCACGCAAAAACTACTGGACGGATTTTGATGAAACTCTTTTTGTTTTATATATATTGGTCCTCGCTAACATTTAGGCTATAGATAATTTAAAAAATCACCCTTTAAGGGTGTGAAATGAGCGATGAAAATTTGTATGGAAAACTTGGATTTTTTCAATAGATTTTCTTGAAATTTGGTATAAATATTTTCTAACCAAAATAAAAGAATACGTGTTTCAGCATTTCCCGAAATTCACCCTTTAAATGTCAATTTTCTTTGAAACTCTTTGAAAATTGAGTGTCGAAACTTGATGTACAGAATATTTTTGTGCAGAGTAATATACTTATAATTTTGTATTTGTAATCTTTACTAACATAGTAAGAATTCTATTTAAGCTTTTTTCAAAACTACCCCTCAATAGCAAATAAAGTGGATTCGAAAATTGGTATCTCAAGCGTACAATAATTAACCTTAACTTAATATTTCATTCTCAAATTCTTTTCCCTTCTTTGAATGATGTGTTTACTGATTTATTGTTGAATGAAATTCCGTAACATTAGTGTGTATTTCATATCAATCGGGTGATAAACAAAAAAGTTATGTTCATTTACACAATACGCGACATAAACTTAAAAGGCACTTTGGGGAATTTGTATGAAAGTTTCGGTAACAGCCCATTCAAAACCATAAATAAAAGTTTAAATTTAAGTAAAATTATTTTGAACTCTCACTAATATTGTCGACTATATTAAATATACTTAGATCAGCTTACTGTATTTTCTTTCGTTGGCCGAGTATGGCTACCTAATAAGCGCATCGCGAGCCTTACCGCCGCCGAACCTTACATCACAGGCTCCATTGAGTTAGTTGCTCAGCTTATTAGTCTTCTTTTGGGGTGGAAGATTATTAACAGGCTGCAGCTGAAACGATTATTATCGCTACATTATATCAAGCTGCAACCTTTTTAGCATTCCACTGCTGAGCATAGAGCTCTCCCAATATTGAGGAGGCATCTAGCTCCGATGAACCGAAATCCAAATCTTACAATCTCAATGAATCCAGCATTAAGGTTATAAGATACGGAATCTAAACCTTCATACAGAATGTACAAAGCCTTAACAAAACAAGACTACTGCAGACATCTAGGTGACGAATAGTTAAACTTTTAGTGAAACAACTGTTAATCTCAATATCTACCTATTTGGTAATTTGACATTCGAATTATCAACCACAAAGTTTACATGTCATACGGTAGATGGCGTTATTGAGCAATATTCATTTCTTCTCCAAAGTGAATCGATGGAGATAATTTCAAATAAAAGCCTTAAGTCTAATAAAAGTAAGTACATAGTGTAAAAAAAATAAAAAATAACATTTCACACGTATAGCCTCACATTAGGGTAGATATACCCTGTGTCGCGGGTGCCATGAACACACATAGAGACAGAAACACAACCACCCAGACCGAGAACAGTTTAAACTCATCATTGAAATTTCTGCTTCGCCCGGATTCTAACCCGGGACAGTTCGATTAGCAGTCCGGCATGGTAAACATTGCGCCACGCGGGTTGTCCCATCGTTGGGTAGGTATACGTATGATGCTGAACATTGTTAATTGGACCAATGATAACTTAACTCATTTTTTGCGTCTCTTTATTGCGTACGGGCTGAGGGCTCATCCACACACGTTGATTGATGGAGATATTAAGGATTCTTTAAAGATTCTTTATAAAAATATTCTTTATTTCCAAATACAGATAGCACACTGTGTAGAGACCCTGCCTTCTGCTTTAGTTTTCACAATGTTATATGAGTTATGACTTATGACCAAATTGCTGTCCGCAAGTTTTAAGCCTATAGTTTATTATTTGACCTTACAATTATTTTTCCGATTGTTTAATCCTAAGCACGTGTATGTTTAGAAATTTTATCTCCCAACTACAAGTAGTTGTATAGTGCACCTCTTTTCTGCAGTAGGTTAAAGCTATGTATATAGAATGAGTCTATACATTCTTTGCAGTATAAATTCACCCAATTTACTAAAGATACTATTTTTAACATAGATGAAGCCTCGGGCACAGCAGTATCTCTTAACTTAAATAAACGAGGTACATATTTGTAAAGAGAATCTGATTGCGCGAGACAAGCGAAACGTGAGAAAAGTGGATAGTAAGATCAGTACAGTAAGCATTCCTTACTGTTTTAGGTTTGAAGGATTTAGAAAAAATACATTAAGTTTCTTCTGAACATATGAACATTGTATTATAAGTGATTTCACTATATGTAAGAATAATCTACCTACTACTTATTCAATGCAAATAAATAATCTTTAATTTTTAATCAATCCATTTTATAAAAGTCTTTATACACGCGGACGACGTCGCGGGCACAGCTAGTACTTATATAAAACTGAAGAGTTTGTTTGTTTGTTTGAACGCGCTAATATCAGGAACTACTAGTTCGAATTAAAAAAATCTTTTTTTGTTGGATAGTCAATTTATCGAGAAAGGCTTTAGGCCATATAACATTATGCTATGACTAATACCAAAGCATACGCGGACGAAGTTGCGGGTGGCCGCTAGTTAGGTTTAACCTAAACTAATCTAGGCTCGTATGGACCAACGCAATGTGAACCATTTGTATTGGTCCATGTGAGCCAAAGGTCAAACCGAAGTGACTGTGTCCCAGAGATAAAGTAGTCTGTATATTTTTGAAGGGTACGACACTACCACGAGGAGGGCTCGCTGGTTCTGTCCGTTTGAATCTTCGTCTATTTGCCAAATATAGAAAAGGCACTTACTCGCGAACAATGCCGACTAAGGTGGCTCACGACACCTCGTACCACGTTGCACCATGCTGTTGTTGAAAAAATTGTGGTATAACTTCAGTAGACAATGATTTCGCCTGCCGGCTCGTATGACATCCGTGTTACCACAATAATGTTTGAAGGGGAGAAGTCGCACCCATCACATATGGACAAAAAGATGAGCACGTGAATTAATTGATACATAAGAAAAAAAAACATAAAATCCACGTAACTGGCGTTACCAGTGGTCTTATATTATATTCTCTCAATACTTGTATTATGTAATTATAAATTGACAATACATATTTCAAAAATCTATTTTTATTTTCCTGACCTGATAATGTGTTTCTTAATTTTAGAGGTTTTTCGTTCAACAAAAAAGTCATTTTGTTATCAAACAACTGTCATTCTAGTTTTAACATAACAGGTCACTATTTATTCACATCATTTCATAATTTTAATGAGGGACAAAATACACATTACCAATTTTATACATTCATCCAAGGAATAACAAAAAAAGTCATAACAAAATGAAAATTTGTCTGTTCCGTAAATAGTTACCTATTTTCTGTTACAAGGTTAATATTCTCCGGAAAGCTGCGTCCTTCAGATTGTCCATAATGTTTTCATTTTCACGCTTGTGAAGTTCAGTACGCTGCAATGATCCAGTTTGGTGGAACTTTGATCTCAATCCTATGTCCGTTTCAGAAGACATCCCTTACCAGCAACAGGAAATTAATCAATGGTTCATTGACGATGATGCTTAAAAAGATAGTACCTACCCAATTTCTTCTTTAATTAGTAAATAAATTTTATATACCTACCTACCACGAACCGATTAATGTTATAAAAGTGCAACAAAAATGAGTTCACGTCTTTGTATGAGTTAATCTTCTAGATGAAAGCAATGTTAGGAATCTCGCTTAACTAGTAATTTTATTAACATGTTTGTCGACTTATCCGAATAGTGGCAACCACTTGAGATAACCGGGATTGAATTAAGTGAGTGGAGTAAGACCATAGACCAGACAAGAAGAGCTAGCTTAGTGAAATAATTTAATAAAACTTTATGATACACATGAATGTTATTCATGAATTGGATTAAAGACAATATTATAAGCAATGTTAGTTCCTTAATTATCTTGAACCATGATTTGAGGTGATGATAATAGAGTACCCAGAATCATCAGACCATCGTGGTCCGGATAGTTTGATAGATTTAGTTTGAATTGCATTGGAAAATCACATGTAAACATTTCGAAGCTAAACATTCCGCGCCCACATAGGAACACATTGTTGAATTTCCCGCGATTATTTTTTGCAGACGTCTCTCTTATGTGCACGAGCCTATAAAGGTTACAATGTTTTGTTTATTTGTGTTTTATTTCAAAAGCACCATTGTTCTCAGACATCGATTTTCGGTTGGATGGGATTAAGATTAGAAGATTAGAACTGCTGAGCAAATCTATGAAAAAAGATTATGCTAAGTTTTAATGTTTTAAAACAAGTGTCGCCTGTTGGGACAGTGTGGATAACCGCTATAGGCAAACATATCAAGCCATTCATACCCATAGTTGTCATAAATTAGGGTTAGTTTTCATTGTATACAAACTTAGAATTCAATCACCCAACAGTGGATCTCACAGGGCTAGCAAGTGCCTACTGGAATGTTAATGATTGCGGTGCAGTGTCATAAATGACTCACGCCTATCTTCGAGCAGCGTTAGATATTAAGAACATGTTTTGTTGGAATGCGGATGCTTCCGAGAGTTAACAGCTACGCGAATGCCTTACCATCCACCATCTTGATAGTGCCGATGTCAAAAGATTTCAATTTACTTTAAGGTGCCGCTGACGACTCGTCATTCTTTGCCACTCGCTTCTTTGACATTTTAATCTCGACTAATATTATGAATGTGAAAGTCTGTTTCTTGGTTTGTCATTCCATCACGTCCAATCTGAGCATCCTACTAGCCTAATTTTTGATGTATATCATGTACTTAGTCAGTCCCATCAACTTGTTTAGCGAGGAAGAATTTAAATAAAGTAATAATAACGCGTAAACAGAGTTATGAAAAGTATATCTATTAGATGTGTTACCTAAATAAAAATATGGATAAAAAGAAGCTTGATTGGTGCTCCATAATATAGCAAAACCAATGTGTATTCTCTCAAAACTGGTAACTAATCGATATTCAGCATAAATATCGCTGGTTAATCCACAGCAAAACAATTTAATTTAGGGTGCATCGTTACAAAAACATGCCCGTATGTGCATGGCGCGAGTGCAGCTGCATACGATTTGTACCTAGCTTGAGGTCGAATTCTAAACGAATTCACAAAAAAGGTGCGATAAAACTTTTTGTGATTTCAAAGGGAGTTGATGCAACGTCCAGTTAACGGCCAGGAACTAACGAATAATAATGTTGCGGTGCGTTGACACTGATACTTGCATGAAGGGCGTAAACCGTAATATGAATTGAAGCATTCCTCGGTAAAAGTGTACCGGTATATATAAGTACCTTAAGTCCTGTACGCAACGTCCAGTAGTGTTAGCCTACTCGTAAATATTATACGAAAGATCTGTTATCGTGTACATAGTTATTGATGATGAAGATTGCTTGTAATAAGGTACAGTAAGGGCCTGCAAATCGGACAGTGTGTTGGGTGCAGTAGTAGCAGGAGGCAGGGGAGGCGGCGCGTGCGCGGCAGGTGCGCGTGCGCAGCCGGCAGCCTTGTTAGAACGCGAGTATTCCCGCCAGTCCAAATTACTGCTTATTTAGGGTTCCTTGCGGATGTAGTTGTAATTATCATAAGAAATTGTTCTTCACTCATAATCATTACATCAAATCCCGTTTCAGCGCGTTATATTAATAGCCGAATTTATCAATTGACCACGTTTTTGTGAGGTTGCATTTTCATGAATATATTTTTTAAACTAAGAATTTGCACAACAATTACAATTTTTCCTTCAATTTCAATTCAATCTACTTCAAACCTAATTCACCTATGTACTTCGAGCAAAAGAATTTAGCAGGAATAACTGTTTTTATTTGAAGCAGTCATTCTTCGGAACGCAATGTGGAAAAAACTTAGTAGGTAATTTGATAATAATCACTTAATTCGATGCTCACATGGTTAATTGGCTATTACTTGTACAGAATGATTAAGTTACTGGGTCAACATATTACGCATATTATGCTAAGTGCGTAGTGAGTTAATGTAAGTACCCTTTTGGTTATGTAGTTACGTTATGATACTTTGGTAACCGCGGGAAACCAAGCAGTAGGTATATTTTTTCTTTGAGTAATGGCATCGCACTTGCAGTGCTATCGTTTTGCTAACTCCTGTTTATCCGAAATCGTGGTGCAGGTAACGAAAATTTCGGATAAACTTCCGTGAAACACCCTGAATTGCCGACTTAAAACGTGCGAATGTAGAATACTACATATTTATATAGTGGCGAAGAAGCCTGCTCATTTTTTTCCGAAAAAGTCGAATCGAAATCGAAAAATGTTCGGGTAAAGTGGATTTTGAAAAAACGCGATTCTGACAAACGGGATTTTAAAGTAAGTACTTACATCAAACCGGTGAGTCGTCAGTCGGTTAAGTCCACACTTAGACACTGTGATTAGCCTGTATTGAAGAAAAGCCCCATAACTTTATTCTAATTCCAAATTAAAAATCATGAAAATGCAAATAAAACAAAAGGCAGGGGCCGCAGCTGACTATGCTCAACTTCTCAAGCGCCGCAAAATATTCTTCAATCACGAATTTGCGGCGCTTGCGATGGAAACTATGGGTCCATGGTCGGCTGACATGAAAGCGTTCATGATGAAAGATAAGTCGACCAGACAAATTCTAGCCTCAGGTGACCGGATGAGCTAGGGCTGGCAACTATATTTCCCAAAAATGAGCTTACTAGTACAGAGAAGAAACGCTGCCCTCGTTCTGGACACAATGCCACAAGTACAATTATTAGATGGAATTTTCTTATTTAATTTTTAATTATTATTAAATTATTTAGGTATTTACTTTATTATAAACTCTTCCTGAAAATGTTGCAATAAATAAAATAAAACCTGTAGAAGGTTGTTGTAAATTTAAAAAAAAATTGACTAAGATATGCCTTTTTCAAGTTCCCGATAACTGTTTTGGCGCTGGTGGTAGTTATCAGCACCATCATTTTTGTATCAAAGGGGAAACCTTCAAAAGGTATTTTTGACAGACCTGTATTCCTTTTTCGTCTCAAAATCAGAAATCATTTGGGATTTTGTAGATGGGACAAGTGAATTAAAATAATAATTGCTCATAATAAGAAAATGAATTCGGCGATTCGCAGGGAATGTCAGTAGGTGTAGATAGAAGGAAGAAATAGTCACAGGCGAAAAAATGCCGTCTTTGAACAGCCTCTTAATTTTTAACAACGTGGGGTAACTACAAGAAAGCAGCTGGAAGCATTTGGAAAGGGCAGGTGAATACGGATATATAACATTGAAACCTTTGTATTGACCACAGTAGTAAGAAAAGAAGATTCAGAGAGAAAAATTGTATTGTACAGTATATATAACATTATCAAGAATGTAGAGGTGGTTCTATTAATGCAAGACTACCGCCCAATCAACTGGAGTGATAAATTGTACATAACAAGTTACTTTGTAAAAAGTGCGCCTCGGTGTGATACTCGGTATCTCAGTGGAAACCATGGTCTTTACCCCTCAGCCGTCGCTGCTCTACAATTGTTCAAAATTTATTGAACAAAAAGGGCACATGAACCTTACTTATAAATAAGTCAACTAATACCCGACTCAATCTTATCTCTTTTACCACAACTCTTAGAAAATTATTGTTCTCTTCTTGTTTTTTAAGTTTTATATGTATTTTGGTAAGTTTCACAACACGCACTTGCCGAGCTATGCTAGACAACACGCGCATCCTTAGTAAAAGCTACCTACTAATCACTTTAAGAATATGTATTATGATTTGCAAAAGGATAATGTACAAAAGAGATTAAATTCAAACCTTAGTAAGCAATAACAACATTAAATACATTGATAAGGCTAAGTCTCTACGGGTAGAACGAAAGTAGAACAGGGTTTGTCAACATGGACCGTCAGCTGGCCCCAACGATAGCGCTTATCGCCGGGACAGAGTCCGTTCATTCACAAGCCGCTCCATTCATGCTCCCGCTCGTACCACATTTTCTGAGCTAATCTAGTCCTTAAGACGTTGTACAAGGGTTCACAATCGAATGCTTAAACCCTGGGTGCGCGGGGCGGGGGACGATGTAGATCGAGGATATCGCGGGGTCAACCCGGATTGCAGGCGCCCGATAAACTACAATGGCGACTACTCGCCCTACCAATAATACCAATGCTGAATAAATAAATAAAAAATACTTAAATACCCAAATCCTCTTCCTGTCAAATAGACATTGCAACAACAATAAACAACGGCAACACTTGTGATGATACAAAATTAGTGCACACATCGATCATACTACTTATATCGATGGGTGCACACGATATATTAATTATTTTGCAATGTGTCCATCAAACTCTGAGATACTCATAATGTGATGTTTTTAAATCCTTAATTTGTATCACACAGTCATCATAATAATATACTTTTTGTCATCTTGCTTATAGATATGTCCCTCATTCACGCGCGTTGAATAGTAGTAAACATGATAAGTAAGTATACGCTTGATGTCGAAAGCGTCAACTGATTTCAATATAACTGATAAATTTATTAGCACTTATGAAATTGTTCAAGAGGAATCATTCACATAAACAAATTTATCTAAGAGATGTAAAAATGGGGCCTATGGTAAACTTTAACCCTAAAGGGACGAGGCAATGCACATGTGGACTCCTCTGTTGTTTCGATAAACCCTAGTATTAGTCAGTTATTATCATTTTCATCACCAAATAATTCCTATCTCTCTCTCTCTCTATCCCTCTCTCTCTCTCTCTCTATCTATAATCTCTATTTACATTAACCTTTAAGAAGGCTTTTACGCCTTCTACCACATTTGGTTTGCAAAAGCGCGGTTGTGGCTGACGATGTCATGGCTTTCAGATTGAAAAATGTATATTTTTTCTGTCACATTTTTTTTCTGTATCCTACTTATCACTTATTTTTAAGTATCCGAGGATAATAATAATGATAAGTGAAAAAAAAAAGAAATTCATACCTATGTACAAGATTTTTGGGCATGATGTAAAATTGATTACACAACAAGGTACCGATGGATACTTAGGAGGAACGGTAAATAAATACATATAAGATGTATTATATAAATATAAATATATACATATAGAAATAAATACATATAACTGTGTGAAAATAAAATATTTTTCACTATCATATGACTAATAAGCAAATAGGTAGGTATACCTACTGCTACTTAAGATGGGTACTTGATCGTTCTAAGATTCCATGTGATTTACATGTATCAGTTCTTAGTCATGCAGAAAAACTGTTATTTATTTCATTCGTATTGCGAAATTATGACACATCCATTCAGAGTATTTCCGGAATCGTTATTCAGGGCGGTAGGGGTGTGACCCCGTTAGTGACTTTTAACATTGCTTTGATATGAGTGTTTGGTACAGATACATCATTCATGATATCGAGTATCCGTCATTCTAAGAATTCACTTAAGTCATCGATACGAAGTCTATGTGTGTCATCGGGCTAAGAACAAGAACAGGAAAATTTCTGTTTTTTTTTAATGTTTTATTTTGAGTTATTGTGGTAATTAATATTGTTGAGTTTGGCTGCAACCCTTTTTGCGTCCCACTGTTGGGTACGGGGATCTCCCCATTATTGCTGAAGCCTGATATTGCACCACGCTGGTCCAATGCGGGTTAGAGGAGATGCGGGTTAGTGCCCGCTGTCAAATGTTTTCAAACCGCCCATAAGACCTCCGACAAGGTTCAACGACTTTTATCTATCGATAACAACCGGGACCGAAGGCTTAACGTGCCCTCCGAAGCACGGAAACGCGCATGTTTTTTTTTTGCCACTAGCAGTCACCCATCTCCGCCCGGATCGCCCCCGTTTGGCTTAGTTGCATAGATCGTTTGAGTTATACGCTAACCGCCGAGCCATGCGCGCTTCATTGTAGAGTTTTATGTAAATAAAGTATTTGTTTGGACAAATAAAATTGCAAGTGGAATTTCACTTATAGTTTGTATTTTTTTGTCTTTTATATTAATTATATTAAGAAATTTATTTAATTGTTCACCACACCATTGGTCAACGAACAATGCGAAAATTGAGGGCCGCACTGAAAACCAGCAGTCGTGGAACTGAAAACCAACACCGCGGTACAGGCTGAGTGTGGTCTCAATTTAATTAATCTAGTGGTTCTGCAGCGTTCCACCTTTTTATATATATTTTTTTTGTATATATATTTCTTAATTATTTTATACTTTTGTGCATTGTATTATATAATATCTTTGGTTAAGCTACGTTTTATTTTTATTGTATTGGTATCTTACAATTTTGTTAAGTACCTATAGTGGTTTTGTTATGTACAGTGTAGTATAAGTGTACTATAGTTGCAGAATTAAGTAGATGCAATAAACGTTCTTCTTTCTTTCTTTCAAATTCAATTAAAAGTGAACCCAATTTTGTTAAGACTTTTGTCGTCGTTTGGCATTTCTGAATAGACGTAGGTATATGATATTTCTCTGATGTTTCCATATAAATTTTATTTAATCCATATAAAAAATTACATTTGTACGGGATTATGTTTTAGACATGAAAAATGCTTTGTTAAACTCTATTACATTTTTTATAGTCTAGAAAATTTTAAATAATGATAAACTATTTTTTATGAACGCCAATGGTTCTTCAGACAGTATTACCACATCGGCTGTAAATTCTCCGATTTCCTATCAGCAGCAATCCTGTTGAAAACCATTCAGTCAGAAAATATCGAGAATGGATGATTTGTTTATGGTTCCACATTTTATTTGTTGTTTCTTTTGTTGTTGTTAGACAACTGTTTTCCATTTTGGCGCGCAGTTTGATTTGCATCTGTTATTTATATTTAATACAGTGCTGTTTTTAGTTATATCATATCTAGTGTGTATTGTGAATTTCATAATGAACAAAAACATCGAACAAAGAGTTTGTCTTAAATTTTGCATCGCCAATGGAATTTCGTGTTCGGAGTCACTGAAAAAATGTTACAGAAGGCTTAAGGTGAATCGTTTTTATGAAAAACATGTGCTTATGAGTGGTACAAACCGTTCAAAAGCGGTCGAAATGTGATGGAAGATTTGCCTCGCTCTGGTAGGCCATCAACGTCTGCAACTGAAGTTAACATCGCAAAAGTGAAGGAAATATTGACTGAAAATCCTCATTCAACTTTGAGAGAGATAGCTGGCGAACTTTCTGTATCCCTCGAGTCCATCCGTACCATTTTAACTAATCATTTGGGTATGAAACATGTTACCGCTCGGCTAGTCCCAAAAGACCTGAATTTTCTCGAAAAGCTCAATCGCATGAGAGTCGCTGATGACATGCTAGAACGAGTCAATTCCGACCCAATATTCATGAATAAGCAAATAAAGAATATTATCTGAGGGTTATGCGGCATTGAGAGCAAATTCGACGAAAAAGGACATATTTGTGGAAATAAAATTCTTGGATTTTGCACCACGATAATGCGCATTCGCACAAGACCATCATTGTGAACGAATTTTTGACCAAACACTCAACAAATATTATCGAGCAACCACCATATTCACCAGATATGGCTCGAGCCGATTTCTTTCTTCTTCCTAATCTCAAATTACCACTTCGTGGCACCCGTTTTCTATTGATAGAAGACATAAAGGAGAATTCGTGGCGAGAACTGATCTTAATTCCGTTAACAGCGTTTAAAAAATGTTTTGATGATTGGATTATTCGTTGGCGTAAGCGTATCATTTCTGAAGGAGCATACTTTGAAGATGATAAAAGAAAATTGAATGAATAATAAACATTTTGTATATTTTTGATCTTTTCCCGGTACTTTCTTGACAGAGTAGTACGAGTATGTTGGTGACTTTAGTCCTCCTTTGGATTTCCTGATTTCGGATCTTGTTTCGAAGGGACACACCGAACATAGCTCTCTTCATTGCTCGCTGCGCGACTTTAAGCTTGTAGACTAGTCCCATCATCAGTGTTCATGTTTCGGCTCAGTAGGCCACAACGGGTAGGACGCACTGGTCGAAGACTTTCGTCTCGAGGCTTTGTGGTTTAGATGACGAGAATATATATCCCGAACGCCTTGGGCCTAGAATACTTTAATCTGTAAATATTGTTAGTTTCCATCCGTGAAGAGGGTAAGGGGCAGCTTCTGGCGTTGACTGTGCCTAGAATTAGTGCACAAAACGTCCAGCCCGGAAAGGATGATTTTATGTATAGTTCCAGTTGGTACCTAGAGTACTGGCATAGGGTGCAAGGTTTGATTTTCAGTGGAAAGCTGGTGCGTTCAACTGGAATTCCCGCAGTTTTCCAGTTGCTTTTAGAAAGATCACGAGATTTTTTTCTTATTTGTCATAAAATACCCGGATACTGTTTGAATTTCTCTGATTAAAAAATAAGGGACTTAACACATCAGGGAAACTAGTGAAGACGAAGTTACAGTTGCTGATTTTCTACTGTAGATGTAAGTATCTATTATAGTATACTAATTGTTTCTTTGTCTACATTTTCTTACTGTTCCTCTTTCTGCGAAATCTCCTTATTAATAAATAATCTGTGCTGCGGACGTCACTCCTTTTATGCTTCTAAAATAAATAGTACTCACCATTTGTAATGTCGTAGGGAGCTGAATATAGATAGATATGTACCTCTTCTATCTATCTACAAGTATATGGAAGAGTGATATTTACACTCTATGGCATTTTTTGTAACAACAAAAATACTGAGGGGAGTTTGGAGAGACTCTAAGTTTGTGATATTTGACTTTAATATATCCTTCTCGGTGGCATAGGCTTATGAAAGATCTCGAAATTTTCTATATCCTATAGAACGCTCCGGTAACGGATCATGGACCTAGGTAATGTAACAGATTTAAGTGACCTGTTATGATAGGCAGTAAAAAGTCTGTAAACTAATTGTACTTATCTGGCTTCTTTTGTGTAGCAGTTCAAAATTAATTAAGATTTAGAAGTCGAATTGCTCTTGATATGATCATATATTTAACTTTGTCAGATATTAACTTTACCATAGCAAAAATTAATTCCAATGTGTAATGGAATAATTTTCTATGGTTTTTCTTTTTGTTTTACTGTACTATGACTATGTGGCACTCTCGTGGACTTTATTATGTCCATAATTTCTTTAAAAGTTCAAATCAATTATGATAAAATCAGAGAATTTTTAAGATAATATTAGGATCAATTGCCAATAGGCGTTTTATTTATCTTGAATGAGCCTACGTTCTTTAATTTTCAAGATTGGCAACAATTTCTTTTATTGTAACATTTAAGATTTTCTTATGTAATAGGATAAGTACTAGGTAAGTAGGAGTGGGTACTTTAAATCTGGTAGAGTATGTGTGATATTAGGTACTGCGTAAGTAAGAATATATTAAGATTATTATAATAAGAAAATAAATCCACAGGCGATTTGCGACGCAAATGCTAAGTATTATTTGCGTAAGCAGTTCTAAAGAGTGCTTATCTAGAGGCTAAATAACACGAAATCCGTCGATTGTAGGACGTCATAGGCGCCGTCGCAGAAATGCTAGCAAGTTATCAATGTAAACGGTTTGTTTACACAGTTAACCGTAATCTTATCCGTTGACCTCTTTAGACTCTCCCGTTTCGAAATTGTATCGTCGTAAGCGTAACATTTACGTAGCACCGAGTCGGCCTGACGTTGGCGATAGCACCGCTTCCAAAACATTGCCCTAATTCTACAACTGATACCAACATTAGATTATTATTAATTTACAACGCACATTACATGCTCTATGTAAAACGAATAGATTAAGTTCGGTACAAGATATTTCATTATTCCTTTGTTTACCTTTCTGTTTTCATGAACAAGTTGAGTGATCTAGGTACATAATAATCTAGTTATTACGGCGGTTATGTTTGAAGAATGTCATATTTTAAACAACTGTAAAACGGTTAATTTAGATGTAAAGCGTAACTAATACATTTTAAATCATTTCACTACATGTTAAGATTAGGTACTAATTACAATTAACACCATTACTAAAAGTGATACACATTTAATTTTAACCCGTAAACACATATGGAATTAAAATGTGCATCTGTTAATGATCATATTTTTAAGGGCGTCCTTAAAGGCCACATTATTTATTGTTAAAATCAATAATAAAATGTGTAAAAATTTGAAGATGATCGGGACGTTTGGAATGATTGCGTTTTCGTTGCGGCTTACGGGGCAGGTCGGTGGCGCGGTGGCGTCGTGTGCAGGCGTCTTATCGCCTGATGTCCTTATTACAAGCCGAGTCGCCGGAAGTGCGCGCTCAACTCCGATCCACCAGCAAACGTTCATTCATGTCTATGTATTTATTTAGTGGCCGAGCCGCCTACCGCGGATACAAGATAGCGCAAGAGATTTGGGACACGGTTCGTTTCCATTCCAACTGTCCGACTCCATTTCCACCTACGATATCGTTTCAGCAAATACTCAGCTTAAGACAGAGCAAGTACGTATTATTTTTTATGAATCGAGTCGACGTAATCAAATTCCTCGAGCCCTACGAGTGGAACGGGCCGCTAACAAAGTAATGCGTTTATA
Organism: Pyrgus malvae; assembly: GCA_911387765.1. NCBI lineage: Eukaryota > Metazoa > Arthropoda > Insecta > Lepidoptera > Hesperiidae > Pyrgus > Pyrgus malvae. The sequence continues at coordinate 15,615,758 of OU426960.1, forward strand.
AATGTGAGCGGACCCGGCGAGCACCGTGACATTCCCGAGTTCTGTGTTTCTAGATAACGTGTTTGGAGTGTAACCGTCGAACGCGATGTTTGCTTTCAACCGTCTGAAGGTGTCGGGAGCGGAAGTGGCGACCAGAAGCGGAGGGTCGGCGCGCACTAATTGCCGGGAGTTTCGGAGGTCGCCCGATAACCCGCCGCTGCTCCGGAAGCCGATAGCCCTTTGATGTGGAGCGATGGCGTCCGTTTTCCTATTCTACTTACCTAAAGTTTCCGCTTACTGAGTCAGCACTCGGCCCACCCGCGCCATTGGACTTTCGCTCGTGTAGCTGGCGTGGAGTACCTATTAATTAAGAAATGTATAATTCTAAAAATATTTAAAAACATGCTAGTATAAAATTCCTTAACTCAAGTTCTATGTCCTATTCAATAATTTTGTTCAAATATAAGATTTATAGATGCATACTGTTGTTTGTGAATGTCACCAAAGTTCACCAAACTGATTTCTGGCTGCAACCCTTTTTGCGTCCCACTGCTGGGCACGGGTCTCTCCCCAATATTGGGGAGGCCTGGAGCTTACTCCACCACGCTGCTCCAATGCGGGTTGGTGGAGATGCGGGTTAGTGGCCAACCCGCTGTCGGATGTTTTCAAACCGCCCATAAGGCCTCCGACAAGGTTTAACGACTGTTATCTATCGACAACAACCGGGACCGACGGCTTAACGTGCCCTCCGAAGCACGGAAACGCGCATGAAATTTTTTGCCACTAGCGGTCACCCATCTCACACCTGACCGCGCCCGTTTGGCTTTGCTGCATAGATCGCTTGCGTTCTACGCTCGCCGCCGAGCCATGCGCGCTTCAACTTCAACTGATTTCTATCCAGAAAATATTTTGGAATGTAGGTACCACTACCTACTTGTACTTATAAATGATTCATTTCTTCCTATATTCGTCTTTATTAGTGTTAAGGTACACCAAACACAAAGATTGATTCAACGCAAAAATTGTATTACTACATTAGTCACTTGTAATATGAAGATAACTTTAAGTACCTCATAAGTATACATGATTTTAATGAGTCGAAAAGAGAAAAACTATGTTTTTATTTATATGAATATATTTTTGTCTTCATTTCCTTGTAAAATTCCCGGGAATACTTACTTGGGTTTCCCTACCCAATGCCTCATCGAGAGAATTCTATTTTAGTACTTATAAGGAAACAAAGCGCTCCCTTTGTTTGGAATTTTATCCTGAGGCGTCAATAATATTTAAAAAAATACGTAAGTAGATATGTTATAGGCACTCAAAAAATGGCTTCTTGAAATGTGGCATATCACGGTTTGCCATCAAGACATCATCATGCGAGGGACAATTTTCGAACTAAAATAACGTTTCACGCTCTTAACGTTTCACACTCATAGTCCCACAGTAGGAAAGTATACCTAGTAGGGTAAGTATGTGTCGTGGGTACCATGGACACGTACAAAGACAGAAACACCAACACCCAGACCGAAAACAGAAATTTAAACTCGTCATTCAAATTTCTGTTTCGCCGGGAATCGAACCCGGGACCCTCCGATTGGCTGTCCGGCATGGTAACCATTGCACCACACAGGTCGTCCAATTTTTTTTATATATATTGTCATTGTAAGGTGTTCGGTTCGTTTAGGACTTGGTATCATGAGAAATACCTATAGTACACAATATGATGTCATCCGATATCTATAGCAGGGAAGCCCTCGATGCTAAATGTGGATATAGCTGAAGCTTCATTGGAGTGTATTGGAAGGAAATGATAGAAAATATTGTCAACGGCACATACCTTAGCTAGATGTGGGAAGAGTAGCTAAAGAATTCCAAAAATATGTACCTAACTAAAGATCATCAAAATAAGTTTGGAGAGGCAGATTTTAAGAATATTATTTATTAGTGCATTTCAGTGGTCTGATGAACTGACTATGTTTAAGGACGGTTAAATGCTTACAAATAAAATCTAATAATAAATATATAAATACTATAATAATATAAAGCTGAAGAGTTTGTTCGTTTGAACGCGCTAATCTCAGGAACTACTGGTTCAAATTGAAAAAATAATTTTGTGTTTAGTCTATTTATTGAAGAGGGCTATAGGCTCTATATAGGATCACGCTATGCGAACGAGATCTCGGGCGGCAGCTAGTTTTAAAATAAAGCAACCAAGACATTTTCAAGCCTCTTCTCAATTCTTTGCAATTTCTTAATAAACATGAGATAGTTAAATGATGGCAAGGTTTTATCTACCTTTCCAAAGTAATATAGTTTCCTAAGTAATTTAGTGTACGTTACTTACATAAATCATTAAAATATCGTTCCTGCATGTAGTGCTCGAGTAAAACCAAAAAATCCCTCTTAGACTCCCCCACTACACCCATATGCTTCCATTGTTCATTTCCCCGCTCCACTAATTACTCTGCGACACTCAGAATACTTCTGGATATTTATAGCTGTCCTTTCTTTGAACCCCAAATAGCACTTTGAACTGAGCACTTCCCCTTCGGTATCGTCCAAAAATATCTTGCACATAATTTCAACACAACATACAGAGATACATAAATTTCGACGTATGTCGATATTCATTCCTCCTTAGTTTGAGGAAAACTTAGGATAGTTCATTCCAGTATCTAGTATAGATATACTTCTATACGAATAGTATAATTTTGGAGAGTTTGTTTAAAAGCCCTAATCCCTGGAAGTACTAGTTGGAATTTGATAATTAGGTATGTTTGTGTTAAATTATCATCCATTTATCGAGTAAGTTAAGTTTTTGAGTTTATTCATTACAAAAATACAAAAAATACAATTCTTTCCTCTTCATAATATTAGTATAGATATAGGTTTGTAAGTTAATTTAAGCTATACTTATACATAATAATATGTACATACTCTATAATAAGGTCTAATTTCCTTGTAAACTTAGTAGCGCTGCTTCACACTACAGTAATTTACCCCAGCAAAGTTATTGCGGTCATTTTGTTTTTGCCACCATTTTTATTAGGCATGTAGGTTGTTCAATAAAAATTAATAAAACGACTTTTATCGCAGGTATTAAACCAACATCCTAATACGAATAAAAAATACACAAAACGCTGCATTATTAAAAAAAAGGTTTACAATACATTCCGCAGTTTTCTGATTTTTCTCTTTTTATTAACACTCACCTATTAGCTTCACCTGTACGATTGTTAGTCTGTGAGTTTGTGAGCTTGTTTGTAACTCTCCTTTGGCCCTGGTTTCTGGTGGCTTTGGTTTCTTCGATTGTGACCCATTTTCAACGGACTGATTTTATTCAAACTACGGACACACTTATTAAGAATCGGTGGCAATACAATAATTTCATGAGTTTATCTAATTCTGAGAATTTGAAAAAAAAATTAAACAATAAATCGAACTAAAAATTAAAAAAATAATATAATTAAAGAAACTATTATTAAGATTATTTTTCACTTTTTTAGTTTGATGTGCTTCAAAAGCGTGTTTTTTTAGTTTTTTTTAAATTGGTATCAGGTCAATAAGTTATTGTTTAATTTTTTCATAACTCCAAACGAATACAGATTAAGTTTTTGATATTAGATCAACATGATACATCAAAGAAAAACAAATCCTTTAATGATTCTTTTATTCCGTTCAAAGCACTGAAATTTAAAAATACATAGAAATTTCAACAACAAACCGAAAAGTATTGTGCGATTGAAGTAAACAACAAATTTAGGTCACGTCCACAGTTCACAGAATTGACGTTATTCATAGATAAAATACCGCTTTTAGAAGTATAAAAAATCAATTTATGTCAGCAAAAGTCAACGGGGACAAAGGTTGAACACGCGTTATCGAAGTCCGTTACAGTTTTGTTTTATTACTTAGCACCTCAATAAATTGGACTCCAAACATCCGGGCAAAGTAGCCACTGATATGAAGCTAAGTTTATGCTTCTGTACTTTAGAAATACCATTCTACGTTATTAACTTATTACAAAACTAGTGGACCCCGCAGACGTTGTCCTGCCTTAAAAGTAATAAAAGAGGATTTGTTTTCTTATTATCTTAAAGAGACTTCATGTTAAACAAACAAAAATATAAAACAAATAATGACATACGAACTGTCCTGTTATTCTGAATGTGTCAAAGTTTAGAACGGCACGGCAGGAAATACAAACGTTTGACAGATAGGAACAATTTATATGGGAAAACTACTTATAAATAAATAAAAAATTAAAAAACATTTCCAGTGGCCCAAATTGTGAATCTAAACCATCCTCGAATCCATTTGAATACACACAAAAAAATTCATTAAAATCTGTCCAGCCGTTAAGGAGGAGTTCAGTGACATACACACTCACGGAAGAATTATATATATTAAGAAAAGATAGTCAGTGAGCCAGTAAGCTTATGAAGCCTTATGAAGAATGAATTACAATAAAGCTAAAAGAACTGATATTATCGTTTGATTTCAAAAAGCGTATCATCATTTGATAGCCTCCGTGGCGTAGTGGGTGATGAGCCGACTGCGAAGCGTGAGGTCGTGGGTTCGATTCCCACCCAGGACAAACATTTGCGTGATGAACATGGCTATTTGTTCTGTGTTTGGGTGTTAATTTATGTATGTAAGTATGTATTTAGAATTATATAAGTAGGTACGTTTATCAGCTTTCAGATTACCATAGTACAAGCTCTAGAATTGACCAAATATATTTATATTATTTATATTTATACTTGTTTTATCAAGGCACACTTTGTTAAGACTTTTTTGAAGAGATACCTAATATTGAAGGTACAAGATGCGTTAGAATACGAGCAAAACTGTAAATCATCTGTATATCTGCAGCAAGTTATATCTGAACGTCGTGTTGACTCCTAACTCCTTATCCCTACCTAACCTATCAGAGAGCAACGCCATACGACGAAGGCACTGTTGGCTTTAAGGAACGCAACGAAACGCTTATTATTGGAAATTTTAATCAAACGAAAGAATCGTCGAAATCGATAAACAAGTGGTCAGATTAGGAATGAAATTGCTATTGAGACAGTGTTGTTTTCTCTTCAACGACCGGTTGACTGAATCATATGGGTGTAAAATAAAGGGAGTACCGATACCGAACATCCTATTTTGAGGAGATCTCTGAACGTATATACATTATGCACCTGCTTGCAGGTTGTAGGTTTACCCACCGCCATTGGTGCTATTTATCCTTACGTAAAAATCACTAACAACCATGATCTAATGTGTCCTCCGAAGAACAGAAATGCGCATTATTCCTTATTTATTTACCACAAGCAGCTATTACCGAGTCCGATACCGAGTCCAAAGATCTGTGACAAAGAAATATGTGCGTATTTATCATTTCACCACAGTGGTGCATGACAGTTACTTAGATAAATTTCGAAGCCATAATGACCACCAATCCGCATTTGGCCAACGAGGTGATGGCATATTGATTAATATCCCTCTCTCTTCCAAGAGGAGACCTGGAGATCTTTCAAGGTGTGGAACCTAAAATTTACGACTGCTGATATTACTCTCCAAACTTTCTGAGTTCGTTATTGCGGATTAAGGTGTATCAAAATTGCCGCATTTAATAACACCAAGTTCTGGACCTAAAAAATGTTACTTTGTTATGTAAGTACGATATGTAGTAGACAAAATAAATTTTCCAAAACAATGTTGCAAAATTCTGATTAACAGTTTAACAAGACGCGACCTAAGCCTGTAGAACTTTAAGCAATTTGGTCCTCTGCTATTGGCTTTCGAACCGATTCTCACAGCACATAACGATAACAACATTAACCTAACCGTAGCCGCGAATTAGGGCGTGAAGCAGACGATTTGCAATTAATAGATTACAATTATTGAATTACGCGATGACGCAGTGACAGCTGCGCAAGCGGCGATGTGTGCGCAGGTGGCGGCTGTTTGCGAAAATCAAGGAAGACACGCGTCACGCACATCCGCTGGCTAACTCGCACAAGCGAACCTCTTTACGACCAGCTACTTAGCTGTATTGTAGCTTCCGATTACAGCCTTATACTTACGACGCCGACGTTTGCTCATTCAAATTATGTAGTTGTAATGTTACATTGAAACTATGTAGTGTCTTGCTGTTGGGCACAGGCGTCCATAGGAGCCCACATCCAGGACCTATACCTTAGTTAGAACTAATGCTGCATAGCGAATTTTGTTGAAAAAACACCTAATGTACGAAAAGTTAAGAAATTTCAAGTTAGGACTTACGTTTTCAAACTAGGTACCGCATAGTTTACGTACTACCTGACGTGAAAATTTGTAAAAATGTTCGTACTATATTAAAGATGAAAAAAATGTTTGTAAAATTATAATGCATTTTTAGGAAGCTTAGAAAACGGATAATCAATTTCAGTTGTTTGCAAAATTATTTTAACTACAAATTTAAAGAAAAAAGATCGTTATATGATTTTTTTTAATCTTATAACTTTCTGATATTTTATTTAATACATATTATGTTTGTTTAATTATTGTGTATTTAGAAATCATAAACAGATTTGAAAAACGAAGTAATTTTCAGTCAGAAATTACATTGTATACTCAAACTTTGCACGCTCCTTTTTACCACGGACGTGTAGGTTATGGGACAACCTTCCAGCTGAGGCATTCCCAGTGGACTATAACATGGGGTTCTTCAAGAAAGCTGTAAAAAAAGCTCTCCTCCAAAGCCGGCAATGCTCGGGCGGCTCCCCTAGGGTTGCCCGTGTCCATAGGCGACGGTGATCGCTTAACATCACGCGGCCCGTCTGCCTTATTGTTAGGTTTATGTATAAAAAAAAAACTAGGCAACGAACATTTGGCGTAGTAGGTACCTACCATATTGGAAAAATTTTATGGTTATTTTTTTATACTTATAGATAGGTACTTATTTTTATTTTAGAAAGCCAAGTTAACTTTTTTGCAAAATAACTTTGTAGTAAAATTTTAAATTCATTGATGTAAATATAAATTGAATATAAAATCGGAATATTTTCAGAAAAGGTACAAATAATCAAATATCTCTGAAGCTACTAAAAATCGTTAATTTAATAAATTAAAAATGTACTTTTATTCAAATCTTGAACAAATTTTGAAGGTTTTTGTTTTAAACTGTGAACTAATTGCATCTCTTAAACTAAATACTTTATTTTACGAGTAATAAATAAGCACCTATTCTTTGATAAAATTTAAAATACCTAATTCTTGATGAAATTCAAATATCCTGAAATTAGGTTAAGTCTTAGAATAAATACGTATAGAATGAGTGTCTTCATACAAGCGCGCTTTCAAAATTGAAGCAATAAATAGATTCCTACAGCTGTCACATATGAAAAACAAAATATTTTTATTTTGACCAAATTAACTATTAAATAATACAAAATATTGAAAACACCGTGAAAAGTTATTTTATTAGACTTCTTTTGTTCTTGTGTTCTTTTGGTTTTCTTTTGTTTCGTGTGTTTTGCCATTAATGGCACCAATCAACATGCTTCAATTTGGGCGCGCGAACTTGGTTTCTATAAATTCTATATTGTAATTGTAATTATTCTAAGCGTTAAGTGTAGTTTAAAGGTATGAAATTAACTTTTTTTCTGACAGTAATCCTATCGCAATGGCTACAATAGATCATTTTCTGGTCGCAGTGGCCTTAGGGTTGTACCCTTCCCCACCAACCCAAAATCCTATCGCAATAATTATTAATATTTATTATCTTAACTTCTTTGTGCGTTTCGTTGAAATCGGGCGATATAATAACGATGAAAGTCAAATCGTCAGTCGTCAGTAATCAGTCAGTCAAGTCAAGTAGAACATATTCAAGAGAGTTTTGGAGGCAAGCTGAGCAAACATATGTATTTTCGCACTGTTATTTTATTTCACAACACTCGTGCAGTTTGAAATAAAACAAGAGCACAATATGCCTTTTCAACTTCCCGCCAAAACTCCAATTACTGTCTTCTTAACGGATTGATGACGTAAGTCTGTTTCTCACATGTCATGCAGTGGATTTGCACGAAAAATAATGACTAAAATCAATAACAAATTTTGAAGTTAAGTTAAAATTAAATAAAACCAACCATTATTTAGGTTTTTTTCTTTCAGCAGCGGTTTCTAAAACCAAATTTTGTTAGATTAAAGAACCTGCCACATACGTGTATGATGTGCATGAAGCAATAAATTATTATGAATTACTTAGCCTATTACACGGTGCAAGCTAATCATTACAAGCTTTTGGAATGAATTCTTAAATTGTTATGAAAAAATTCCTTTGAATTTTGCCAATTATGTATTAGATAAAAGACATACTTCGAATACTCATAGTATTAAATAAAAATTTAAAAAAACTCTATTTAGAGTAAAGATATAGGAAATTTATTTGTTAGCGCATAAATGAAAATCTCCACAAAAATCGATCTAACAGAAATATTTCCAATTTTGTATTTTTTTTACATCTTTTGGCAATTATTGATAATATTTTTCTCACAGTTTGTAGCAATTGTTACATATGCACACTTTATAATTGAATTGGTACTAAAAATAAAGTAAAAGTCCAGATATCGTCGCATCACAGCACTCGCAGCCTTGTTTAAGCAAGATATCGTATTCGAGGCTTTGCTGACACAGGACTACGGCGCGTGGGAAAGAAGCGGCGCACAGACATTTCGGTCTTAACTTTGATCGCAAATTGCAAGTTTTTAAGATAATTATAATGTAGATTTTAACAAATAAAATTTAGTTTAGAAATCTATTAGTTTTCATTTCGCACCCTGTTGCCACCACCTTAAATACAACTCAACTATGTTCTCTAACGCTGTTTTATAATATTTTTAATGAAGGCAAGATCGGCTGAGTAGTACCTTCACTGGCTTTCAAATAGGTTATTGTTATAATTAATACATAATAAAATAAAACAAGAGTTTATTAAAAAGATAATATTAAATGATGTCTGCATGCAGGTTTAAACAAACTTTAAATTTTGGAAATAAGGTAAATCACTCTTATTTTAATTATTTCTTGTTCATAAGCTTTGGGTTGGGAGGCTTCAAGATAGACTTTGTTTTATTCCGCATTGTGTTAAGTTTGGTATGATCTGAAGTAAATCTCACCTTCATTAACAATTTTTAGGTACCTTTGTGAAATCAACAATTTCATAATTCAGTATTATAATTAAAGAACTAATATCCATCTAAATTGTATGGAATTTTATATCCCTTACCTATATAACATTCGTTGGAGACAATAATTATTCTATAAGCACACTTATTTAAGCTGTCCTAAGAATTTAAAATATCTACAACAAATTGTATGAAAAAGACAAAAAATAATCATCAGCAAAAAATGTGTTAATCTGGCGCCATAAGATTCCAGCAGATTCCACACGAAAGCAGGTAGGATAAAGGACGATCGCGGATGCAGTTATCACCTTTCTCAGAAGTGGCGAGGAGCTCCATTCATTAATTCAAGATTCATTGCTGAAGGTCCAAAAGCAACAGTAGATTGGTAGCAGGTAAGGACTTTGAGATAAACTTAACTCTGGAATATATTAACGACTATCTTTGACTGACATGTTCTATGAAAATCATGCTAGACATGAACCTCAATTTTTTTTGTAAAAAAATATTAATAAGTAGGTATGTTAAAAATTTAATAAATCATGATTTAATAATTAACGTGGCTATCTAGAAGTATACTTATATTATAAAGTGGAATTATTTGTTTGTGTGAAAGCGCTAATTTGATAAGCTACTGCGTAGATTTGAAAGATTTTTTTCGTTGAATTTTCCATATATCAACGACGTTTTAAGGCTATATAACATTACGCCTTAATGCAAAAAAACGCTTTTCTTATAAAGTGATTAAAATGTAATGTAAGACTTTAATAAAATAAGAATTTCTCAAGTTTATCTATAATCTATGTCCTAATCTGTCCTCACAGGGTTCGCAGTTGCCATGCAAAAATATCTACTTTGATTTTATTTATAGTAAAATGTATTTTAATAAGATTTTCTGGAATTATTTTCTTCGTTACAAAACAATACACAACTCTATTATTAAATAAAGTATCGCACTACGACTAATTGGCGCTAGGATAGATAATAACAGAGAATATTTTTCAATTTCAGAGGATATTTTTTAGTTTCACTTTTATTATGCATTTATTGCATTTCATTTTTATAGTTAAGTTTATTTATATGCACTGGAGCATGGTCATTTATAAGCAATATTTTTTATTAATTTAATTCAACTACATTAATATTATTTCTAAAATCTTAATTTGATATACATACTATAACGAGAACTGAGCTTTTGTGCTGTAGTTCCGTTCACAAAAGGCGCGCTTATCTTTGCCAACATCGTTTCTACGAAATGCTACGAAATTAATAATACAAGTAAACTAACACTTCCTTTAAACGTACAAAAAGGGTTCAATATCTTAGCGCCTTGTTATTTTTCTAATTCAAGCTTTATGTATATTGGGTTTTAATATATTTTATAAGTATCTATACATATCTAGAATACTTTAAATGCACTCGTATGTTGTATTATTTGTTTTTGTTTAAATATAGGTTTCTTTATTTATCTATCTCTCATTTCATTGTCTCAAGTTAGAAGCGCTTGAATCCACAGTGATTTCAAATTATTAATTTAAATAGAAAATAATATTAAATTATTAAAAAAATATGAATAAGATAAGGGTACCTAAAGTACTATAAAAGTACCTGCATGCACGTTGCATTTTTGAGAAGACAATAAAAGGGTATACTAAAATACAAGCGTCTACGAATTTTTAAAAAATATTAGTAAAAGTTATTACTTACAATAAACATTTCTATACTAATTACTCACTCCTTTATTTGACTTAAAATTTCTTGCTTAGAATACAAAGAATTAACTAGTCCTGACTGATTTCTTATCGAAAATAAATAAATATATATTTATTCAAGTAGAAGGTACCTATTTTGATATTAAAAGAACTAAATATTGTGCGATAGATATCTAATTTAAAAATATAAAAGTTTATTTGGTTTTTATTATTTTAAATTTATTAGTAGGTACCGTCGGTGAACTTCGTTAATCTTCAAAATATTTAAAAATACGTTTTTTTCTAAATAGGTTTGCTGATTATTGCAAAAAGCAAGAAAATATTATTATATACTATGTAAAATTAAAATTTAATAATAATTACATTAAAATATAATATCTAAAATATTATAATAAATAATATAAAACATTAGAAAATAAATAACATGACAATAAAAAATATATAAAATGAAATTAAAATACTTACTTGGTAGGTTCACGAATGATTGAATTGTATTTTTTATTTTATTTTTCTCTAGTTTTTACTGTGTAATTGAATTTTATTCAGTAATAATAAAAACAATGTTTACATTTTGCTACTTAATAATAAATTAGAGTTTTATTCGATTAAAATTTTTTCAATCATTGTTAGTCATGTCATGTGAAAAAATCATATTTTGAAAAGGGGGCAATTTATTTTGAAGGGTTAATAATGAGGTTGAAGCAGCGGGCGCGGGGCGGTGCGGCGCGACAGCGCGGGAGGCGGCGGGGGGCGCGCGGGGGGAGCGGCCAATGGGCGCGCGCCGGCCCGCGCCCGCCGCGCGCCGCTGCCTGCCCAAAACACATTTTTCTCACCCGAATACGCACTATTTTGTGCACGTTTAGGGTGCGTCCACCCCCGCGCATTGCCCTAGCATGCGACGCTCACCCCGGACGCCGCGTTCCGGCCGCGCAGAACCCGTCAAAAAATTCCGAACCGATCACGATGCGCGCTACGATCTACGAACGTCGATCGGTTTTCACGAGATTAATGTGTAAATTACGCGATAATTTTTTTTTAAAAATTGCTACTTGCAACTTACTAATAAATAGTTATTTACGTAAAGAATTGTTAAGTGCTTTATTTAAAGAAACTTCGATTTGCGTGAATGACGATCGAATTGACGGGCAAAATGTAGAGCTGAAAAAATATATTTTATTTTTACCTAATGTGATAAAGTGTCTAAATTGCGTTTTTATATTAAAAGATTAGATTAAATGTTTCGTTGACGGAAATAAAGGCCGCACGGCGGGCCCGCCCAGGCGCGCGCCGGCAGGAACGGCGGCGCTGCGCCCCTCGCGGTCACTCGCCATGCATAAAAAAAACTTACGCATCCCTAAAGTTTAAGCGACATCTTAGAGGCGCAAGCCTAATCATTTTGTTAACGTTGAAAAAAATTAAAAAGATGCCATTGGAGTTGAAGGAAAATTGTTTAAAATTTTCCGACTACGCTGCAGTGCTGACGTCAAGATAGCATTATGGACGTCGTTGATGTACATAAAAATATTTGCAAATCATAACTTGAATAATAATTATTTAAAGCGGCACAAAAATCTTTAAGAAATTAATTTATTTTAATTAAATTTCTATTTCCCGACTCTACATTGCGTAGCGCTGTGTTACAAGACAAGGACACCCTGGGGCTATTGATAGAGACATTGCTCTCATGTACGCTGTAGTATTTTTATAAAAAATAATTTGATATCTTATACAATTAACTGTCTCCTTAATTTTTTAATGAAATATTTTAGCCGAAATTTATATTTTATGCCCCCCTTTTTAATTTTTTTTGCGGAGGTACCTACTTGCGGACGTTAATATAGCCAATAATACTATATACTATTTTCCAATAACAAGAGCTCGATATAACTTGGAATCGAATATCTTAAGAACCTTGAATTAATTGAAATATATGAATAATTTAGGATATTTTGTTCAAAAAGCTACTGAAAATACGAAATATGTTTAAAATATTTCTATTTTTTATTAATGTTCAACAATAAACTTACTATCTCTTAATAATACAGACTTTATGCAACATTTGATTATCAACTACAAAGTGAAACACGCTTCGAAGAATATTTTAAATGGCAAATTGTCGAAAGTGTGTAAAGTAAAAGGTCCTTGACAAATATTTTGGCGCTAGAGAAAGTAACTTTCAAAAATTAGTGAGGGTCTTCGGTTCATAGATTTTTATGAGACTGTTTTCTTGAACTAATTTTCAAAAGATAAAATATTTTAATGAAAGGTCCAAAGAAAAATGTCCAAAACAAAAAAAAATATAATTCATAAAATTAAAGTAATTCATAAAATGAAGTTTTCAAACCAAATTACACAAATACGAAACAAGGTGCAAACAAGAAAGTTTTTAAAAATATATTTTTACTTGACTATGATGTTATTTTAATAGCCTTTAGGTATCTATTCCATTAAAAAGTATTTCAAAAATATGCAAAAGTTATAACTTGTTTATTTTAGTTCATTTTTTGTCGATATGGGTAAATAATTAGTAAAAATCTCATCGTACCTTATAATGCACCTAAAATATTCGTGATTATAAAAAAAATGGAAGTATGTATTACTAATTTCATTTTAGATTGCTATTTATAATGAAACATTTGAAATAAAGTTATCTTAAAATAAGTAGGTATTTGAAGAAATAAACGTTATTCTAAATTTTATAAAAAATTACTAATTTTGACTTTACGAAATTATTATTTGTTTAAATTGTTTGTGTTAAAAACGCCCGATTTATTTTGATTTCAATCAGATAAAAAATTGTTAACTTGACATTTGCAACAGACGCTATGCACTACGATCGTGAAATGCCGGGACTGAAAGAAAAAAAAATACTTGCGCATATCACAGTTTTCAAAAACAGCTTGTTTACTAGAACAAAGCGGCCATATTGTTTTTTTTGTATCGAAAAGTGACACAGCTGTTTTTAAATGAACATAATGTGGGTAACTGTGGGTACCAGTGGTTCCGTTTAGTAAAATAATAAATCTACTTTATTAATTTACAAACAGAATGCTTCAGAATACTGACTAAAGTTCCTTGGATTTTAGTAAGCTTCACCGTATTCAGCCAATTTAACAAATGGTTTATGTACCTATTAATTTCCTGTTAACAATTCCACTTTTATTTAGAAAACATATGACCTACGTGACATCCATCATAATCTAGTCCACAGAACTCTTATATTCAGTCCCTTTATATTTTAAAGGTAAGGTCAAAAATTTACAACTAAAAGTTTACCTTACAACATAATTAATCTTGAATTAATAATTAAAAATATTGGATAAATATTTCTAAACAATTAAAAACGTAACATACGATTATAATTGCGCAAAATATAGGCACAATTGAATACATTTAAGCCGATGACGGATATAAAACAAGTAATTTTACGTGTTATCGTAGAGCGTACTTATAATTACCAGACGGTGGCAAAGGGGTGGCGAGGGCGATGACCTCGCGGTTAGCGAACGGTCGCTTTTTTAACATTCTTGTGATTTATATTCAGCAGTTGCTTTAATAAGTTGAACTGCTTACAATGAAATGTCTAATAATTGTTAGAAAAAGACGAGTAAAGGGTTTTTTAGAATCCTTCAAATATGCCCAAGGTTGTGCCTTATAGATTTTTTAAAACCTTTTTTAATGCTGCTGCTCATTGCACAGATTTCACAGAACTGAAAAGGTATTAAGACCACAGTCCACCACGCTGAATAACTAAATGACTGTGTTCGGTGATTTTGATGAGCTTTGCAATTTTTATATAACTCTTAGCCAAGTAACTGAAAGAAAAGATCGTTATAAAATATAACATTAGAATATGTTAATGAAGGTTAATTTAAAAGAGATTCTACCTAGATACAGATAGTCAGAAAATGTTAGAAAACTTAACATATAGTTTTAAGTTAATACTTGCCATAAAAAAATTGGTAGTAGAGTATGTTCAGAAAGAAAACGGCTGTACAATATTGAATATTTTTATAAAATTTATGTAAAATTTTGTACAATATTGGATATTTATATAGAACAAAAGATGAAACTATGAGACATGTCAAAGAGTTTAATGTCTGTTGTCTTTTTGTAAACACTAAAATAATATTAATTAATCAACTGCTAAAACCCAAGCTAGCCAGGATATATATAGTATATCTAGTTTCAATAAAGTGATATTTAATTACTCTAATATTTATAATCATAAAATAACTTAATCGTACTACATCATTAATAAAGTTTATTTTCAAGGTACATAATACATATATTTTATTGCGTGTAATATAATTAATTTAAGATTCACTTTATTTTAGATTTCAATTGATTTTAGATAGGTAAGTGTACACTTCTTTTATTACTATGCTTTTGCCATAAATTCATTGTATACTTATGAACCTACATTTATTATTTGCGTTGCGATTTTAGTACCATTTTAATCACGGGATTTTTTATCATTAATTCAAAATTAATTTTAATTTTACAACCACATTACATGCCATCAACAAAATTTAAATTTAATTTGCTTTGGTTTATTTTTAAAATAAATCAAAAGAGATTCCGCGTAAATCGGATTCAAAACGGATTCCGCGTAAATCGATGTAGATATAGAGTAATCCATTAGTAGTAGTCCATTTTTATTAAAATTAGCCAATTAGACACAGTCACATAATTTATTTATTTATTATTTATTGTTAATTAGAACGGTCTTGTACAGACCACTTACACTAACTAACACAGTTTTAAATATTACTTTTATAGATTAAACACAATAACATAAAATGATTACTTTACATTAATTACACATAAAATGAAAATAATTGATTAATAATTCAAAACAAAAATTAAATTTATCAATTTCATTGCATTCAATTTATAGATATTTTTTTTTAATGTCAATGGAAGAAAAAAAAAATATCGTAAATATTTAAATAGCATTATTTTCAGTGAACCTAAGGCACACAGTCATAATTTTCCTCCAGTCATCTGCAAACAGGTCAAAATCAGGATAGGCTACAGAGAGAGCGCAAATACCAGCGAGCATACGGGCTATGGGAGATTTAGAATGCGCTACAGTACGGCTAAAAGGCACGACCAACAGATCATGTTTCCGGGATCGACAATAATTGTCCGGAGCATATAGTCGGGCCAACTCATTGTGCAGATCAGGTGCATCTATCTTGCCACAAAAAATCTTAACAGCCGTCAATAATTGGTCATTTGCTCTTCTGGTCTTAAGAGAATTATAGTTAAGGCTTCCCAGTAGAAATGCCGTGGGATACATGAATGGATAATGTCCATAGTTTCGTTTGTAGAGGAACCTAAGAAACGCTTTTTGAACTTTTTCAAGTATGAGTTCATAAGAAGATTCGTGAGGGTTCCAAACACAAGAGCTAGACTCTAGCTTACTACGTACTAGCGAATTGTACAGAAGGCGTACGACGTGTTCTGTTTTGAACCCTCGAGCGTTCCTTAGTACGAAACCTAGCCGCTGATAAGACTCCTTTGCTACAGACAGCATATGATCATGAAAAGTCAACTTTGGATCAAATGTTACACCCAAATCCTTCATGGTAGAGGTTCTAGGCATGCTGGTATTGCCAATACTGTAGTTAAATTTTAAAGGATTCCACATACGTCCGAAAGTCATGACGCTACATTTGGACAGGTTAAATTCTATTTTATTTTGGATGCTCCATTCATATACCGCCTTAACATCCCCCTGGAGAGCCAAACAGTCAGCTTCCGATTGTATTTCGGTGTAAAGCTTAAGGTCGTCTGCGTACAGAAGACACTTAGCATAGTTTACGACGGTTGGAAGATCATTAACCATTATGAGGAAGAGCAAAGGACCAAGAATTGATCCCTGGCTTACACCGGAGCGTGTATTGTAAGGCATGGATTCATAGATGCCTAATTTAACAAACTGTTGCCGGTCGCGTAGATAGTCTGCTAGTAGCTGTAAAAGGCCTGCAGAGAAGCCGATGGCACTCAGCTTTTTAAGCAGAATATCATTATCTACTCGATCGAATGCCTTTTTAAAATCGAAATAGAGAACGTCTACTTGGCGATTGCGATCCAAACGTAGCGAAATGTAGTTAACAATAGTCAAAAGATTAGTGTTAACTGATCGTTTGGCTCTAAAGCCATGCTGTGCATTTGATAAATATGCTTCTACCTGCGAATAAATAAATCGATGTAAAACATTTTCGTATATTTTAGCCGGAGAGGACAATATAGCTATTGGGCGATAGTGTTCAACCGCAGTCTTATTGGATGTTTTAGGAATAGGCGTCACTCTTGTTGTTTTCCATTGTGGGGGATATACTCCAGTTTGTAAAGACAGATTAAAAATATGACAGAGTGGTGTACAAATATATTTTTTTGCACGTTTAAAAAGCATTGAAGGAATATTGTCGGGTCCTAGCGAGTCGTTGTTTTTTAATTTATTTATACCATAAGCAACGTCAGCGGTAGTAAATCGGAATATATTGACGTAATTGCTATTGCAACTGGCTTCCTCCATACTAGTCATAGCTGGATTTAAGCAGGGTATGTCAGGTGAAAATACGCTGGCAAAAAAACGAGCAAATGCTTCAGCAGCAGATACTCCAGAGAATAATTCACCCTGGTAAGATACCGTCGGCTCGAATCCACCTCTGGATCGGAAGTTACTTATAAAACGCCAAAATCTGCGAGGGTTAGTTTGGATGCTCTCCTCAGTTTGCTTTATATATGAATTGTAAGCAAGAGCTACTCTAGACTTCAGCGATGTTCTAAGATCATGAAAATCTCTATATGTTTTATCAGATTTGTCATGTTTCCAGTCCCTGTGCAATTTTAGTTTGCGTTTTACGTCTTTAATAATATCCGCAGTAAACCAAACTGGGTAGCGACGGCAATTTTTATCCCTACCACCTTTTTTAGGCATACAAATATCAAACAAGTTATAAATTATGTCATAAAAATTTTGAACTGCATTGAGCGTATCTTTCGCTTCAAGAACCTTGTCCCAAGAGGTGGAAGTGAGAAGTCGAAAGAGTTTGTCGTAATCGCATTTTTTAAAATTCCAGTCGTGGGCCGTTTTGATATTACTGGAAGGTATAGTTTCTGCACAATAAGCTGTGTTGACCGCTAACTCTATGTTTAAGGCTGGGTGATACAAATCAATTGAAACTAAGCCGTCTGTACTGGTAACAACTACGTCGCGGATAATCGCGCTCTCTCGAACTAGCACAATATCTAATTTACTATTATGAACGTTGAAAATAAAATTTTTCTCAATTAAATTACAAAAAGATATAAAATAAGAATAATAGTAATTTATATTTATCGATGCACTGTTCAAATTTATGTCACCTAGTATAATTACTTGCCCTTTTAAACTATCTATTATGTTTTCAACTGCACAGAACCACTGCATAAAGTCATGGTCAGATGCACTAGGCTTGATATACACAACACAAATATGAAAAGGACGCCCATGCCAGGTAAAATCTACCCATAGGTCTTCACCGGATTTTGTCTCAAGATCTCGGCGTCGATGCATCACTATATCGCCGCGTGCAGCTAGCAGAACGCCACCACAAGGCGAACCTCTGTCACGTCTTATCACGGTCCAGTCTCCGATTACCAGCTCAGCATCATTAACAGAATTGTCAAGAAATGTTTCAGTGACTGCCACTAACTGATGCTCCAAAATGGCTAAATTGTTGCGCCATGTCTTGAGCTTCGTTTTTAGGCCTCTTACATTTTGGTACAATACCATAATCTCTTTAGCAGCAACGTTATTGCGAGTTCGGCAGGCCACGAAAGGACTGATTGCCTTTAAAAGCTGGTCGCAAGTTACTCGTATTTGGTTTTTTAAGGGAGACCCAAGCTTTAATCCTGGCATTCAT
Organism: Pyrgus malvae; assembly: GCA_911387765.1. NCBI lineage: Eukaryota > Metazoa > Arthropoda > Insecta > Lepidoptera > Hesperiidae > Pyrgus > Pyrgus malvae. The sequence continues at coordinate 15,634,529 of OU426960.1, forward strand.
CGGCCATATATTAGCTGAATAGCATGTTTCATAGTAGACTACGGGAACACCCACCTTGTATGATTTGTAATCACCTTTGGCCTTAAGCTCCTCTACAGTGCAGGTACCATTAGGGCAGATTTGACGCAGATATTCCTTAATATCATCAGCGCTCGATTCCATATTCCATACGTGGAGGTATTTACGAGGCTCTACTGCCTTTAAGGATGTAACGGTTGGGCCAGCTGTACCACACATTGAGGTTGGTCGTCGGTTTTTGGTTTGCACTACTTTCCACGGTAGTACCTCTGGCTCGGATTCCGTCCTCTGCAACTCATTTACTTTTTCAGAGCGTTCTACTGGTTTTGATTTGGCAGCGGTGACAGTTTCCGGCCTTTTAACCTGCTTGGAATAAGGTTGTTGAGGCTTGTCACGAGATTCAGGGCGTTGGGGAACGGGGGGAACAGTAGCACCATCTGAATTTTGATGTTCTTTGTTGAGCAAATCTTGAACCGTGGCGCTTCTCGTCATTCGATTTTTACTGAGTAGATCCTGTGTATTACCCATTTCTCCGCCGAGTTTCTCTAATATGACAGAATATCGCCTTAATTCAGCTGTGATTGTTGCATTGGTGACTTCGTAATGTGCTAGCTTATTTTGCAGCGAGTCTACTTGCGCCATGTAAGTGTTCATTTTGGTCTCATGACTTTTTATAATGGATAAAGAAAGTTCAAGCAAATGCTTCAGTGACGAAATTTCTCGAATAAGAATTCGAGGATCCTCTATGTAGGGTTCTGCGCTTTCCTTCAGTTGTGCACCTTCGATGTTAGAGGAATGTTTACGATAAGTAATGTGCGCAAAGCTGCAACATTCCGGACAAACCCAGGATTTATTGTGATTGTTCATGTCCACACAGTGAGCATGATAGATATTATTGCAGTTATCTGTTATACACTGCAAGCCTTCTTCATTCACAATAGGAGCATAGCAAGCAGCGCAACTCATTTTAAATAAAGCAGCGCAGCGAAGATAAATGCGTAAACAATGATGCAATAGCTAAAGCGATAAATACCGGTGCAAAGTCCAATTCGTAAGTCACCTGTTAACGGTTACTGTTGCTATGTGCACAGCGTTATCGCATGCAGCGGGAGCACGGCGGGTTGTCGTAGGTCAGGTTTGCAAACGTTTATTTAAAATTTCAAATTGTTTTTGTTTATATCTTCCTTGTTTCTGGACCGATTTGCACGAAACAAATTGAATTTAACGCAGTTTTTCTTTAGGTACACTGATATATTACTTTCACCGACAGATATTCACTTTAAACTACCTTTACATCGAAATATTTACGAGAACAATGGAATAAAGTGTTGCTCGGATGCTAGCTCACGGATGACTGTATATGTATTTCCGGAAGTTTTACAATAACAGCTCGCATGCATTTAATGATACAGAGCCAAGGTAGTATTTAAATGCACATGCATTATGCTTTGAGAATCTCCACATTGAAATTACAAAGTAGTACTTGAGGGTATTAAAATTGCAAATCACCATAGATTATTCTTAATACGGATTGTATTTGGCCGGTAAGTCGATAAAGCGTAATGAAAACGCCATTAAACCATTAGAAGTCTGAATAAAAACAAACTAGAATTTAATTTACTTGAGCTATAATTTATTACCGCCCATGATGGTCTCATATCAATCGAAGCGGAGCGGATCGAATAAATACTTATTTTACCGATAAAAGTTCAAAAAGCGTCGATATCTGTGGAACATAATAATGTTGTTCGTTAATTACTGCGGCGGTAATTAAGTAAGAGTTTTATTAGTGTCCTTGGCGTCCCCGAGGGAAGGGAAGGGCGGAAATAGAGGAGTCCACGTGTGCCGCATGTAGCGATAACGACGGGGCACACATCGCGCCAGAGCCGCTGTGGCGATGGGGCCCGTACTTAGTGATGTTTTCTAATCATATTCTGTAGGAATCTCTACCAATAAAAGATTCCATATAAGGTATCTTCATAGTCCTGTTTGCCCGTCTGCAGGGACTTCCAAACTTTAGTGAACGTTATTTCACCATTTAGTCTGCTGTTTTGTTTGGATGCGCAAAGGCAATGCTGAGCTGAGCAAATGTACAGATGGAGAAAAACTCAAGCCCTGTTTTAAATATTCGGGTTTCATATACATTTGTTGCAGGATTACCATTTCGAAATTTTAAGTTGCCGTGTTTTGGGATCTGGATTGCCGTGTTTTGGAATAAAAACTACAAAATTGCCGTGCAATTTTTTTTATTTTAAAATAACACGTGTCATAATTTTAAACATGACATAAAACACTATTCTTCACAGTCATCCATCATACAAATTTCTTATCGTATGCAAAATTTCTTCTTCTTTGTTCAATTTATATATTTTTTCTTTCATATTAAATAAATTATTATTATTATTAAATAAATGAATTAAACGTTACACATTCATAGCCCCACAGTAAGGTAATTAATACCCTGTGTCGTGGGTACCATGGACACATCCAAAGACAGGAACACAAACACCCAGATCGGGAAGAGAAATTTAAACTAATCATTCAAATTTCTGTTTCGCCGAGAATCAAACCCGGGACCCCTCGTTTGGCATTCCGGCATAGTAACCATTGCGCCACGCGGGTCGTCTTGTCTATCATTTGTTTCGTCGGTTTGAAAGTTACACAATTTCCTTGGGATCGAATAAAGTGCTTAGCTAGTAAAGTTCCATTTATAGTAGACGTAATAATTTTATTTCTTTGTTTTTATCATATTGACTTCATTAAAAATCTTTTCAAAGTGTACATTGGCGTGTGAAAGAGATAATACGCTAAGGACAAAGCCGGCTAAATTTTCGCAACCAAGTTCAGGTTGCGTTAACACTTTTGACCTAAAGTTATCCGTCTTAATTTGAGATACTTAATGCCATAAACAATGAAGTTCCCCGATCATAGAGTCATGACTACGTCTAGTGTAGTCCAACGATGTGCGATATAATTACTTATCGACTATCGATAAAATTGTCGGAAAAAGTTGGCAACTATTGGATTGCCGTGTTTTAGAACACGGCAATGAATATACTGCCGTGTACCGTGTTTTATTGGTGAAAAGACCCAAATTGCCGTGTAACACGGCAATTGCCGTGTAAATGGCAACACTGATTTGTTGTTAAATGTTAAGAGGTAGGCAAGGTAGAGAGAGCAACACAGTCGTTGCTGGCTTTGCAGAAACAGTGTTGTTTTTGAAAGGGATTCTGAAAACTGAATGGAAGATTTGTCAAGACCATTTTTTCTGGCTGACAAGGATGGTTGACTCTTAATATTAAAGCGTGTGAGAAAGGCCATCCGTGAATCCGTGGGCTGCAATCATTGTCATTATATAATTTTAAAGATACGTAGACATTATGCATCGCCGGTATTTCAGTTTGATTATTGTTCCTCGAATGCATGGATATGGCAGCTAATGCCAATGAGTTGACAAGTTCATAAAGCATAATTTGCTATTTGCCAGAGTTTAGAGGTCATTTTCTGAACAGTCATAACCGATCTTCCATTCTCATATCATCCTTCCTGGTTGCAGCTATCACTTGAAAACACGTGGCTTACTAGTCCGCTAAACCATTTAAAATTGGTTAAACGATACACGTTCTACTTGATTCTACCACTATGCTTACATAACATTGTTTTTTTTTGTTGAAGCACAGTAAAATGACACCATATTATTTCAAGTAGCACATGCACGTGGAACGCTGGGAGTTCCGAGTACGAAAGCCAAATAGTAGGGGAGCCCAAGAGGGAATTTTGCATTTACTCGAGCGTAGGTATCAGAATTAGATATGGGGTATACCGTATACCATGCACTCTGTTGAGAACTCCAAAGAATACGAAAATAGAATTAAAAAAAAGTAAAAATAAAACCTCTGTATGGAAACGAAGCTTTTCTTTTATTTTTTTCAATTCCAGTTGTGAAAATTGAGAGATTAAAAAATAAGGTACTTTTAGAAGTTTTGGCGGGAAGTCGAAAAAGACATATTGTGCTCTTGTTTTATTTTCATTTTCTTTGTGTATTTTTGAGTTATATCGGATAAAGTTGATGGCATTTTGTTTGATATAGGTTAATTACAGTGCACGAGTGTTTGTGAAATAGAATAACAGTGCTAAAATATGTTTTTGCTGCTTGCCTCCAAAATTCAATCGGACATGTTCTAGTAAAGTAGCCATCGCTTTACTTGAATGTCTGACTGACTAGACTGACTGATTACTGACGACTTACTTACTGACTTTGTTATTACTTCGTCCAGTTTCATTGAAACTGGCAAAAAATTGATGCAAACATCATACTTGACGCTGGCAGTATGCACAGAGTTTGCGATGCCATAATTGAAAAAAAGGTACTTTTACATAAAAATAATAAACATTGGACCTCACCCGACAGCGCCGCAATATAGGTACCTACATAATATTTTTAACATGCTTATATTAGCTTGACCTGTATATATGTAACGGAATCTTTTAACTTCATTTTCACCTTCTTCTAATCGTCTGATTAACTTGAAAATTTGCACAGGGGTCAAGGGCCGATGACAATGCAATAACATGAAAAAAAATCCAACTAAAAAAATAAAAAAAATAATGTAGTTTAAAAACTAAAGAACACGCTTTTGTGAAAATACTAACTACAAAGTAAAAAAATAAGAAGAAAATGTATTTTACTGTAAAAAAAGCGTGGGGTGCATGGTGTCAATAGTATCTTAAAAACCACCCCATGCTTTTTTATAGTTATGTTTATTTTAAACTTTGCACGTTTGTGTCCAATCTAGGCTAAAATGGTCAGATTACTGAAATATAACTTTACTATGCATTTAATCCATTAGACCTTAATTTGCCACGACCTATATTTTTACCCTTTCTCTTTTTATAATATCTACACGCTCTCTACCGCACTAAAATGATTTTTTTCCGTTTTAGAATCTTCACTTCCCAATCCAAAGGTCACCATGACGCTTAGTAACTACAAATAGTACAAATACCTAGTTCATGAGTAACTGCTGACGTAAACCTAGCCAATGGTCGCCATAGTATTAAATTATTAGCAACGTGGTACAATATGAACTGTTTGTAGCATATTTTCCTCATTAATTTGTTGCGTTTGTTTTTAACATTAACGAGCCAATACACAACTTTTATGGGTTCTAGAACAATCTAATGGTATTTGTAATAATGGATAAAGGTTACATCGTGTTGGAAAACAAAATGGCGGATTTCAATGTTTTTTTTCATTATTTCTAACATTAATTGTTTATTTTAATACTATATATGTTAATAAGACTCCTAATCTTTATGTTATATTTGAAACCTATTGAATTGTTAGAACTATGAAAACTTCGGTTTGGTTAAATGTAATCAGTGTAATCACTTAGCAATAATATATAACTGAATAAACAAAGTAAATGAGTATTTTTAAATATTAAAGATGAAGATTTTTTAAGTTTTTTGATAGATTTGATGAAAATGTAGAGACTCTCTCAAATGACTTGATTTTTCAACAAATATAATTACATACAAATGAAGCTACATAGTTCATTTAAGAGAGAGAGAACTTAAAATGTAAACTAGGAGCCAATTTTTCGATCCTCAGATAAATTTATTAGTTAGTTAATATTATTGCTATCCTTTTTATATGTCATATGAGTAACGTTGACAGCGCTAACAAATTATTCGACTAAACTTTATCAAGGGACTTGAGTGTGTAGCAGGTATTTTGGTTAGAAACAAACGAGGAAGCTTTATACCTACTTAATAAACAAGTAGGTATATCTATTAATATTATGTCTTAATAGCAAGGCACCACTTAATATAAAAGTTAAATTTATATGTTTCATGAAATATTTGATTATCTAATTCTAAAGGAATACGCGACTGTAGGGAGAAATGCAAACTAAGAATGGTCTGAAAAGCAATGTTTTTCAATAACTAATGGTAAAATAGATTCGATACACCCTTCATCGACATCTTAGGGTAACTATCTATAAGATTAACTGGCAAAGAATTCATTAAACATTGAGCATTTATTTCGTCTTTAATGTAATGATCTGGCAATATCTTATACGCATTTTGTAATTAGGTCTTATAAGTTAATTAAATAAAAAATATTTTATATTTAGTATTTTGCTGTCCGTGGTTTAGGTATTCTAATGTTAACGCCATCGATTAAAAATAAAAAGTGGTGGCACACTGTTTGAAAATGGAACGGTTGTTAAAAGTTATTGTCACAATACTTATTGTGTTGTAGCGAAGACAAGTTGGTTGTTAGCGATAGATTAATATTAAATATTTTTACTATTGAAACTTCATTACATTTTTATTAAAAGTAAAATACTCCTAAATCATAAATTATGTAGCAGAAATTATTTGTAACCAAAGAAGATTGAATAAGGAACTTCGTTCCAAAATACATAACTTACATTTTGAACTATCCATCTGAGGTATTGGATTTCATCACACAAATATCGATATTACCTTGGCTAGTACTGGCGGACACGAGGCCAGAAAAATGTGCAGCGCTGCATAGAACTCGACACCTCTAGGAATATGCGGAAATTACTTATGTATTTATTCACATTTCAAGATATTGTCGCATAGTGGTTCTGCATTCTTCCTCATAACAATATGGTCGGTGTTTATCAGAGATTTTTTTTTGTTACAACACATTTAAATTAATATTACATTTAAAATATTTATTAAAAATTTGTAAAGTCATTTCAAACGTCAAACGTCAAAACCTTTGAGTAAATCAAGTCAATTAGATATCCGTGAATAACAATAGCTACTTCACCAGAAGGTGCCTAACATACAGAAACTGTTATTAACCTATATTGAACAAATACTATCGGCTTTACTCGACATAACACAAAAATACACCCAGAAAATGCGAATAAAACAAGAATATTACGACATGCTGATTCCAGATCCCGCAAAAACTCTCAGTTTAGAGGTTATTCGACTTACCGTGTCAGTGTATTGAAAAAAATTCAAAAAACTTTATTAAATTTACAATTTATAATAGAATGCTAAACAATACTAGAAACCACCTAGTAAGCATAAAATTAAATAGTTTTATACATGTGACAGGCAGTCCCGCTCTTCCATTAAAGATAATGTGTACTACAATAAAGTATAAAATACATGTATAATAACTAAGTTTAACAAACACAATATATACCTAAGCGCCATCTTAGATACATATAGGTATTGAGTACCTATTGACTCAATGAATTTTTCTTCATAAAGCAAACTTTAAAAATGTTAGGGCTACAAATAAAGTAGAATATATGACATTTTATTTGTAAAACCTACGAGTATTACAATAGTTTTTGTGTTTATAAGATTCTGTAAGTATTGATGTAGCAATAACATGGTGTTAGATTAATTACAATCTTATTTGTTTGAATCTTATTTGTTTCGAAACTTTATACAGTAAAAAAAACTTTTTTGGCTGCAACCCTTTTTGCGTCTCACTGCTGGGCACGGGTCTCTCCCCCTTACTGGGGAGGCCTGGAGCTTACTCCACCACGCTGCTCCAATGCGGGTTGGTGGAGAAACAAACAACAAAAAAAAAAACTTTTGGCTGTAGATTCTACTCATACTATGCAGTTTTGAGATCGTTCATTTGAGAAAAGAAGAAAAGATATATGTTATACATATATCTTTTCGTAAAACGTATACTTAAGTTAAGTATAATTCTACTACAAGTAGGTTCATTCACACCTCAGTTTCAAATTCCTTAAGAGAATATCCTTAAGACCTATAGTTTAAATTCATTGAACAATTACCAGATAATAGTTTGTTTGTTTGTGTTATATTTTTCATGAAAATGGAATTTTATTTATATGTTAGTTAAATTTACAAAATAAAGTAAGTATATGCTTGACAGTTGTAATAAATAATTTTATACTACCCTCACTTTTGTTAAATATAGTATAATTCAAATTCTGAACAATTACCAGATAATAGTTTGTTTGTTTGTGTTATATTTTTCATGGAAATGGAATTTTCTTTATATGTTAGTCAAATTTACAAAATAAAATAAGGGTACTTTTGAAAGTTCTGATAAATTATTATCAACTAACCTCACTTTTGTCACCAAACCTAGTGAAAAGTAGGTGAAGTTTTAGAATAAATATTTTATATAGAAAACGTGTGTATGTGAGTTTATTTATCTCAACTGTTGATAATTGGTAACATGTAGATAAATAAAATTAGGTATAAACATACTTTTATATGCTATATAATGATACGTCAATAGTGATAGGCGAATTACTTTGATAATTTCAAGATTAGCTTCCACATGGCTATGAATTGATATAAAATTTGCCTAGATCTTTCATCCATATGTGACATGAAAATACTTTGCAATCGTGATTATTGGTTACATAAAATAAATAATAATAACTAAAAGTAAATATTTATAACAAGTAATCATTTTCACTGTTAATCCAATCCAAAGCAATAGCTTTACGGAATACCGTAAACTAAGCAGATTCTCTGGAGTACTTTGTAGCCATGATTGATGTTACATGGTTCTATAAACGTCGAATCACTGACTCTACGTCGCTGCTAAGTCTACTATAGAGCTTTCTACGGTAAGACCTCAAATAGGTATACAATAACTTCCTTATCGTGCATATTTTAATTATAATTTGCATAAAAACTAATTTTTCGTTATACACGAAACCAGAGCATCGAAAGGTGTGATGTAACATACTATAGTAGCAAAAGGCGTCAAAATGTAGGTACGATTTTCCCTAATCGTTTCGCAATTGGTACCACGGCGTGCGTGCCGAGCCGCGCCGACTGCCTACTTGAGGCCGCGAGGGTTACACTACGCATCGCCGGACACGCCTCCAACATATCCTTAACGTTCATCTGTCTTATTTCACACTAAATTCAACCTCCTTATCATTCTATTGCGACACAATCGACGGCCCTATTCGACAATGCGACCTGGAAATAACTTTACGACAAATTACGTTTTTAACTTCCTTACCCACATTCGACTCTACATGTGTTCGACTTGAGCACTCACACAGGGAACGCATATCGAAGCTAATATTATAATGGGTGGATAGAAAACATACACTGCCCGGCGGTTATAACTGTTAGCGGGCACCGAGCATTGTACTATTACAGTACAGGAATGTCAGTAGTACAGCCATAATAAATAGTGGACGCTTCCAGATACAGCTCTACGATCTTGTAAGGTCTTAAAGATGAACTATAGGATAAATAAAATATCATTATGTTCATAAGATGGCCTCAAATGGGATGTCATGTTTGAAGTTGAACTACTGACTGCTACTTGACTGTTGTATTATTGAGAACGTAGATAATAGCGTATCAGTCGGTGTGGTGTGCGTCTGATAGGTGCGCGTGTGTGAGTGCCGCGCGAGTGTGCGTGCGGCCCACCAACGAGGTTATCAATCTTTAATGAGTCGCATATTATTACATTTCAAAAATGTGCGCTTGCTCACCTACAATGTGACCGTTAATTTACACTGATTAGTCAAATATACGAGTTCCAAAATAGTTTTTTGTACTTCAAATAAGTACTTTGAAACGATTACTTGCATATTTGACGATAGATCAAGCATCTACTGTGTAGCTACAAACTATTTGATGGAATTATTAAACAAACTTATAGGTAGTTAGCATACGATAGCAAAATAGAACCCACGACGTGACGGTAAAAATTGTAGGCTTCAATTGATAGGTACGTAACTGTAAATATGACACCTGTAGAGTAACGAGTACAGATTACAAAAAATATACTACTGACAGTACCTAATTATAAATCAATTTATGAAAATGCTTTTGACCAATTAATTAATTTTAGTATAGGTAAATAATCTTGAATGTATCTATTATAGAATTTGGTAGATACTACAATACACTTTTTATTTTCGTTAATGTTTTTTTATTATTTTTACTTTTTATCGGACCTGTCGTGCAAAAGATGAAATGAGGAAAACGTTCTCATTACTAAGCAGTTTTATTATGAGTACCCAAATGCAATGTGCCGGCTCGGAGTTAGAACTAAGTGTATCTCCACAATACCTAAAGTGAATTCTAAGTCGCGAAAATGACTCTAATACAATCGAGCGCAACAAAAATAAACAATAAAAATAAAATGGCGTTGCTTTGAGTACCTAGGTTGCGTCGAATAACTTTTCGTTTCAGTGGTACGAGCGGCGTATAGGATCGGTATTGCCAATCTACCTTTTTGAGGGGTTAAGATGCTTTCTTTCATTACTTAGCTGTGTGTTTAAAAATTATGCACCTTGTAGGTATATTTACTCGCCCAAAATTCCATTTGTCATTGACGATAGTCTTAACCGATAAGAAACTAACTACAACCATTAGAATAATTACAATTACATTATAGAAACCAAGTTTGCGCGCCCAAATTGAAGCATGTTGATTGGTGCCATTAATGGCACCAAACGCCGCGCCGCTCCGTAAGACTTAAGGTTAAATTTTGTCACAACACTTTTTAAAAACAAAGAAATCAAATAAAATAACTTTTCACTGTGTTTTCAACATTTTGTAGTATTTTATCATCATTATTTTGACCAAATCAAAATAAAAATTATTTTGTTTGTCAGATGTGACAGATGTAGGAATCTATTTAGTGCTTCAATTTTGACAGCGCGCTTGTATGAAGACTGACTTTCTTAACTTTATTATTCTAAGCTACAACCATGGTTACAGAATCTATGATTTATCACATTTTTAATTCCAAATTTTTGTACGAATCCCAGCCCTTTTCATAGGAATGTTTAGGACGAAAAGCTGACGCGGCGTTGGAACATTGGGTTGCAGCAGGTCGCGGAGCGGCGGAGTGGTGCGGAGCGTGGCGGTGGCGCAGTGGCGCGGCCGGCGCTGGAATGCAACAGGTAACCGATTCCAGGAAGGCCGCGGCCCGTTACCGTGCCGAATATCTCCGGCAGTCAAACGCGCCGACAAGTGCGCCGGCCACTTGCGACAACACCGTGCGATGCACCGCCCCCCCTCCCCGGCCCCCTCCCGCCCGCGCTCGCCGCTGCATTCCAAGCGACATTGAGTTAGAAACCAGTCGAACGATCTCGCCGCATTCTATCTCTACCACCCGGACCTTCTTCACCTAAAATTCAGCGCGTTTATGATGCTGTTGATATGGATTCCGAGAACGCGGCCCCACTTCATTTTTTTATCTTTATGCACGCACGTGCAAAAGTATGTTTTAATTTAAAACGAGCCCGAAATTTTGGAGTTGCAGATTAGTTGAAGATGCTTGAACGTTGTTTGAATTAAATTTTGAAATACCTGCATTTAATTTTGTTGGTTATGGTTTGGTTGGTTTTAGAGGTAACATTTAGAGTACTTGTTCTTATCTACTTACAAAAAACGCATCTCTCATTTCAAGATTTGAGTAATAATAAGTAGTCAGTACAAATACCGGTAAATCTGTCACAGTAAGTAATAAACAAACACAAAATAGCTTTTTTACTCTCAATCAAGCCAAGAAAACAACCAAAAGCGAGTATTTTACCGTTCTTGAAATTATGAACTATTAAGAAAGAGACAAAAAAGTATTCTGAGGACCTCAGTTCATTCATCTACCAATGAATGGGCTTGATACCTTTCAAGTATAACTGTATCGGTTGGCCGAATTCTTAAGAATGTAGAGTCGTTAGAGACATTCTATACTTATGTGATACTTGTCCTTTTCAGGAAAAAATCTATATACTTCATACTTACTGTGAAATTAATGAAGGTTGTAAAAATAAAATTAGGACTAAATAAGTAGGTATCTTTTGTATTAAAATAGAAAGCAAGAAAACATAAAATGAAGAGGCTCAAAATTTGCGTGTTTTCATTGATCCCACCGTTCTTTTTTCATTTGTGAATTGAACACTAATAAATATAAAATTCTTTAAAGTTAAGTTTAAACTTTCATCTTCAGAAAATTGACAATATTACAAGTATTGATTCAATGATATGATCTGCATACAATCTCTGCAGCTATTTCGGGTAACAAGCAGTTTTATTTCGATCCGTCAAAAAAATACAGCGTCATTAATACGGCAGAAGCTTGATTCGAGTTGGGTAATAGATGGATAGACGTTCCCCTCGACTGAGGAAGTTCGATGACAGCACAATTACTCCATTCTTGACTGAAGCCAAGGAGACCCTCCGAGCGCACCCTCACCCTCACGCACGCACTAAAAATAAATGGCTTATGCATTATGATATAATGCATCTGGACTAAAACTAATCTCATTACTATTTCCTGTTTGGGCTATTTTAACATCTCATAAGTGGTTTGTCGACTGCAAAACAAACATCTAAGGTATGATGTAATGCGGCGTTATTATTCTGAGGATGCAAGGTGAAAGTTTTGGGCAGTGGACAGATACCGGTGTTGACATCGCGAAGTTGCGAAAATTTTCTGATTAGTTCCGCTCTCGTTATGGACAAAGACCATAGAATAATTTAGTGATAGTTTACATTTATTTCAAGCTTTTTGCGATTACGTCGTAATACATTGATTTTTTATTGATGTCAGCGTTTTCAATTGATATGCTTGTATTTCAATTGAAGTTGCGCGACGATTTCAATCAGCACTTTTAGATGGAATCAACTTTTTATGTCACAAAAATTAAGTTATGTGAGCAATACGGTCCAGTTGGATGAGCACCACAATGACCAGATAAGTTCTAAAGTATAGAAGGGTACAAAACTGGACATAGTATGGCGTGTACGCACGAGACGACAAGCTTTACTTCATTCACATATACGAAAAGGTTATAATGGCTTAACATATATATACTACATATATGAGAACTCTCTTTTTAGGTTTTAGAATTGAGGAGGATATCTTCATTTTGATGATAGAATTTGATAAAGCGCAACGTCTTGAATATGTTTCACACATCTAACAGGGATGAAGAATTCCCATCGAAAAAGAGAGTATTTTGTGAATGAAGCAGCAACATATGCATCCTGGCTACGTGGCTGCTCTGCAGCTCTTTGACATCGATATATTTATCTATGTAATATATATATGTACATCTATACTAATATATAAAGCTAAAGAGTTTGTTTGTTCGTTTGTTTGTTTGAACGCACTAATCTCAGGAACTACTGGTTCGAATTGAAAAAATATTTTTGTGTTGAATAGTTCATTTATTGGGATAGGCAGGCTACATAACATTATGCTATATATAACTAATACCAAGGACGATGTCGCGGGCGGCCGCTAGTAGGTATACATATATTGTAAACATATACATATAAGAGGGTTGCATGCAACGGGCATTACCTCACTTTGCGAGTAGCCGTCGTAGAGATGATGATGCTCTGTTTAGGGGCGAAACACGTGTTGATGGTGGTACGTATGTTGGTGTATATTTTTTTATTGTTATGGTGCTATTGCATGAAAAAAAAATACACCATCATACGTTCTGATTGCGGATTGTTGCAAAGTAGGTTTTCCCTTTTCCCTAACTTTATATCTCTGTAATCTCAAGCCAGGTTTGATGCAGTTACATGTGGTATTCTGAAGACCGATAATTAGGTACCTTATGTAGTGTTCACAGCAACAATATGTTTAAGGAAACAAAATTAAATTACTTCATGTCGATCATGCAAAATAATATACTACGCAAAAAGTTAAAAATAAGAAGAAAATGTATTTAACTGTAAAAAAAGCGTGGGGTGCAATATCTCAAAAATAGTGTCAATATCTCAAAAAGCACCCCACGCTTTTTAACACGCTTTTATTAACTTGACCTGTATGTATGTATGTATGTAATGGAATCTTTGAACTTCATTTTCACTTACTTCTAGGAGTCTGATTAACTTGAAAATTTGCACAGGGGTCAAGGGTCGATGACAATACAATAATCTCATAACTTTATATTAAAGTCCTAACTAGGATCATCAGGATAACAAAAAATATACGACGGGCAGCTGATAAATTCGTGGCCTAATGTACTTAATGAAACAAATATAAAGTTTTATATTTTTAACACGTCTAAGCGTCTGATTAACTTGAAAATTTATACAGGGGTCAAGGGCCGATGACAATGCAATAATATGAGAATAAAAATCCTACTAAAAAATTAAAAATAAATAATGTAGTTTAAAAAACTAAAAAACACGCTAAAAACTAAGAAACGGACTCTGGCCACTGGTTGCACGCGTTACCTTCTCGAAATTTAGGAACTTTATTAGATGCATCAACATTAAGAATATCAGTTGGTCTTCGCGTAGGTTCCAAAGTTTGTGAGCCTCATCATTGCTCCTGCGGCCGCAATGTGGATGGTTTTGGTCGCCATGGCCTTTCTTGTTCAAGGAGCGCTGGCCGACTATACCGTCATGGCACGATTAATGATTTGATCCGCAGGTCTCTTGCCACCGTCTCTATACCAGCTTCACTAGAACCAGTTGGTATGTATAGAGATGATGGCAAGAGACCTGATGGAGCAACACTGGTGCCATGGCGTGTTGGTCGTGCCTTAGTTTGGGATGTCACAATAGTTGACACTCTGGCCCTATCCTATTTAAGTAACACCTGCAAGGAGGCTGGGGCCGCAGCCGATCATGCCCAGTTTTTGAAGCGCCGCAAATATTCATCGATAGCTATAAATTATGAATTCGCGGCGCTTGCAATAGAAACTATGGGTCCATGGTCGGCTGACATGAAAGATTTCATGAGAGACATGTCGAACAAGCTCATCCTCGCTTCAGGTGACCAGAGAGCTGGCAGCTACCTTGCACAAAGAATTAGCTTAGCAGTTCAGCGAGGTAATGCTGCCAGCGTTCTGGGAACTATGCCGCAGGATGGTTTATTGGATGGCATATATCTTTTGTAATACTATATATATATCATTTTATGTTAATTTAAGTATTTAGTGACAGAGGAAAGATTTGTATTTTTATATGTTGGTAAAAAATCGCTAATTGCATAAGTTTTATTATGTTAAGTATATAATTATGTGAAAAAAAAAAAAAACACGCTTTTACTTTTTAGTTCGTATTTTCACAAAAGCGTGTTTTTTAGTTTTTTAAACTACATTATTTATTTACAGTTAAATACATTTTCTTCTTATTTTTTTACTTTTTAGTTCGTATCTTCACAAAAGCGTGTTTTTTTAGTTTTTTAAACTACGTTATTTATTTTTAATTTTAAGTTGTTTTTTTTTTCATATTATTGCATTGTCATCGGCCCTTGCCCCTGTGCAATTTTTCAAGTTAATCAGAGACTTAGAAGTAGGTAAAAATGAAGTTAAAAGATTCCGTTACATACATATACATACTCGTACAT
Source organism: Pyrgus malvae (assembly GCA_911387765.1). Lineage (NCBI taxonomy): Eukaryota > Metazoa > Arthropoda > Insecta > Lepidoptera > Hesperiidae > Pyrgus > Pyrgus malvae. Next base: position 15,649,890 of record OU426960.1, read on the forward strand.
GTCAAGCTAATATAAGCGTGTTAATTAAAATATGCCGGCATAATTTAATAGTATAGTATTCTTCGGAATAGTATTCTCTTACTGTATAACTGTATATAAAAAGTCAAGTATACGTCATGGAAAAGTGATTTTAGATTTTTATTTTTGGAAAATGTTTCCCGAAAATAGTTGCACACAATGGTTGTCTTCTCATTCACGCAATCGTTATTCGTACGAGTAGTTGAAGTTAATGAAGCAAAAACGCTAATGAATCCTGAGGATAAAATGTGCTTTCCTAGAGACAGGGTGCAGTTGATAAACGAGTTCCGAGTTGCCAGATGTGGAGATGCGCATAATTGATCACTAAAATGAAGGGATAGAAATATATCATTTTATCTCGGTGATATATATCACTATTATACCAGTAGCAGTTTTGTTGGTGGTAGAACAATTATCGTTCGCCCGGAGAAGTACCACCTCTGCACCCACTTGTTCCGTGAACCAATTCTATTGTGTTTCGGTGGAAAGGTGCAGTTGCCGGCCACACTTACACGAGGCGAACACCAGCCTCCGGAGTAGCAGCGCAACTGCATACGACCTCAGACAAGACTTACCTATGCTTGCTTGAGGTTGTATGTAGATGTCCATGGGCTGCAGCGATCACGTAACATCACGTGGCCTGCATGCTCGTCTGCTACTCAATCCAAATAAAATAAAAGTAGCTCGTTGATGAAATAAGCGTCATAACGTCTGAGATATAGATACAGAAGTCGACTTATTTGAGAATATCCGTAGTATTTCGAAGTTGAACCATAATAATATGATGACTTGTATTTCAGTATCGACTCAGACTCACTCTGTAGTGAAGGGGATATACATATATTTTCTATCACTCATACGCAAGACTAGCCAGACACTGTACCACCACTGTTGTCATTCGATAGGGTTGCTAGTATCACACCGGGTGGCGAGTGTTACCCATATGGAGGATGGTCACAGGAAACGACTACCAACTTCCTGATTCCAAAACTTGTCGTTTAAACTTCAATTGAATATGGATTTCAAGAAAAAGTGCTCCCTTTGTAATAATTATCTACTTCAAAAGTATCAAAAATACATTTCAGAGCCATTAGGTCGTACACTATTTTATTTTGATCCATTAAGATGTTTGAATGGCAGTTTGAAAGTTTTAATTATACTTGTAAAATTTATAGGTACATATATACATATATTGGAGTAAGTGTACACGTATAATGTATTGAATAGCTTTGTATTATCTTACTTTTAATTAATTAAAATTAGTTTACTATTTAAACGCAGGGTTTGTGCAAGTTTTGTTTTCCTTTTCTTTCTTAATAATTAATAAACCTTGTTTAATAAGCATTCATATTTACCTCCTATTAATTGTAGAATGGTTTACATAACTCCGTTGTGCTTTGAAACAAGCGTGGTATTATCAAACAAAACAACTTCCTTCCTATCTAACAATCGTTCGAAATTAAAAGTTTAAAGTCCAAATAGGGAGGAACATGTTGGTAGCACGTGAGGCCAGCGCCCCTGTCGCGCCGGAAATATCACCGCGATATATCAAGAATCCATACCAGAAAAGGAAAATGGAACTCTCATATACTATCACATCGTTTTCTTTTTCTTTGTTAATAGTCTGTCGGTCGAAACAGTGTTATTTAGGATCGCGTGGATGTATTAAGTAGAAAATTAATAATCAAATACTCAGTTGCTTTGGATCTCCAATAAATGTACACAGTTAAAAGGGGCTTACATTCATTGGTGTGTTGTGTTGTATAGCCTAACCTTCCTCACTAAATGTCTATCCAACACAAAAATAATCTTTCAATTCCAACCCGTACTTCCTTTCTGTGATTAGTGTTTTTAAAATAACCTATATTATACATACTAGTATGGATAGATACATTTCCCAAAGGTATCAAAACCTATAAGGTACCTATTGCCTGTTGATGTATCACGAAATTTGTTATGAAAGAAGGTCTGAAAAGTTCGTAATAAGAATTGTTTCTAAGTTTTACGTAACAAGAATTGTAAAATCAAATTCAATAAAATTTAACTTATAGCGTTTTTTGCTCATTTTTGTATTAAATATTTCATGGACACAGAACCCTCTACAGAGTTTCGAGTCTCACTTAGCCGATTTTATCTGAAGTGAAGCGCCCCCTGCGACGCGTCTCAATCATCCACTAATAAGCAGACGGAAGGAAAGTAATCTAGACAAAAGTTTAAAAATAAGCCGGCTAGGAATAGTCGGAAAGGTGAGCTTCAGCGGCGGCCCCCCGGTTAAAAATACGTAGCGTCGCCCGCGCAGCGCCTCGGCGGCGTCGTGCGCCCGCGCCCCGCGTGTACGAGCTTTAGGGCTGACTTTACAATCCCGAGATAAAGTAAATTTTAATAATTTTATTTAAAGTAAATAAAGTCAATTTTAATAGAGTCTTGGACACTAGGCATAGAAAACTTTCAAAATGCAAACTTTAAAAAGATTGCACTAAACCACGCTAGGACAGCAGAATAGTTGATGAATGACACACACAACACAGCGCTACTATGGGGCTTTGGGTGTGAAGGGTTATTTATTTAAATGAATTTTCTCATAATAAATGTATGAGGATGTCACGTTTTGACAGTTATTAAAAGTATCTCAATTGATTTGGTAGTCCAATACCTATTAAAAATAAAAGATTATCGATATCCTTTTCATATGTCATTAAATTAACAATGACAGCGCTAACATAATACTAAAAATACAATAATAATAATAATTAAATTTATTTACTTTGAATATGTTACATTGGATGTTATGTTTATAATGATGTTGACGACCTGCGTGGCGCAATGGTTACCATACCGGATTGCCAATCGAGGGATCCCGGGTCCCGAGTTCGAAATTTGAATGAGGAGTTTAAATTTCTGTTCTCGGTCTGGGTGTTTGTGTTCCTGTCTTTGTATGTATCTATGGTACCCACGACACAGGGTATTAATTACCTTACTGTGGGGCTATGAGTGTGTAACGTTTATTTACTTATGTTACGTTACAAGTTCTACACATATTCAGCTACAGTCAATATACCTTTTTTTTTGGTATCGGGGGGAAACCTTCAAAAGGTACCCGGCACCTTGGGAGAGGATACCGGGTTATGTGGGTTTTGACCGCACCTCGCACCCCTCCCCCCCCCCCCCCCCCCCGATATAAACAAAAGGTAGAATGTCTGAAAGAAATCTTTACCTTAGCTATAGACCTCGTTTGGTATTAAATTTTACTTATTTTATTATGCGCTGAAGAGTTTCATCGTATCTTTAAAGAACACGACCTGATAACAATCGCTAAGTGGTCATAGCACCCTTCTAATCTTAAAAGTATGAAGAAATTTAAATTATTCGCGCTATAGGTAGAGATGTATTGAACATTCGATTCGAACCTTTCAGAGACAAAATCTGAGAGATACTTTATGAAGATGAAATTTAAAATTTATTTTTTTCATTCATCTATTTATTAGATTCGTCGATGTAGTTCTATGGACTTTATTTTTTTAATGTCTGCAAAGAAATATGCACAGATTATTAAGAGCCAGAATCTACATACATCATCAAATCGAATTAGTTGTATTCCTCGTAAACGTAGTAAACTCCCTATTTACGATATTTATTTTCGTTAAGTAAGTATTGATGAAATTTATGTACAAGAATCGAAAATTAGTGGTGAAAATAGAAACTAATTATTTAAATATTACCTAATTAGGTCCAATTGTTTATACCAAATGAAGATTGACTGATGTCAAAATTTGTGAGTGATTTGAAGATTTGAAATACTTATCCCAAACCCTCAATGTCCCAAAATAAGTATTGTAATTGACTAAGCAGTAGATCTGGAAAGAAATTCAGTTTCATACACGATTCTTTCAAATAGATTACAAACTGTTATCACTTTCTGAAGGCTTCTCCACTTATTCCTTCTCTACTTGGCTGCAACCCTTTTTGCGTCCCACTGCTGGGCACGGGTCTCTCCCCTTATTGGGGAGGCCTGGAGCTTACCCCACCACGCTGCTCCAATGCGGGTTGGTGGAGATGCGGGTTAGTAGCCAACCCGCTGTCGGATTTTTTAAACCGCCCATAAGGCCTCCGACAAGGTTTAACGACTGTTATCTATCGACAACAACCGGGACCGACGGCTTAACGTGCCCTCCGAAGCGCGGAAACGCACATGAAATTATTTGCCATCACCCATCTCACACCCGACCGCGCCCGTTTTGCTTAGTTGTATAGATCGTTAGCGTTCTACGCTAACCGCCGGGACATGCGCGCTTGCTTACCTTCTCTACTAGTTACTCGCTTTTTTATTCTTAAGTATGACATTATTTGAAATTTGTTTGTTAGATTAGATACTCACTGCAAAAATGTTCGATGTACTACTAATGATTTATAAACTATCAATGAGATATATCAACTCTTGCCATGACTCCAATATTATTATGGTGCTAAACGTTTTAAATGTAAGGTTTACTTTATTTCACGCACATTATATATGTATCAAACGTTTCAGGTACACGATCTGTAAGAAATCTCCACTCTGTCCAACTTTTAGTTTTAAATGTTTCGAAACATTTTAAAATCTAATTATTTTATTAAAAGCTGTACCTATAGAAAAGCATCGAAACAATTATGTAAGCCTAAAGTAAATATTACGTCTTATTATTTATTTCTCTGTCTATTTATTACGCCTTAAATATTTTAAAACTTTATGAGCTAGAAAAGCTTCCTCTTTTGTTAATAATATGCTACAGAAATTCGTTAAATCTTTCAGATACTAGCAACGGTCTCTTCTTGGTCTTAAAAGTTTTTAGAAAATTAAGATTCCACTTCTTTCATTAATCGTGCTGTGGAGATGCATTGTATGATCCAAGTATACGATCTGAAATTCATCTCTGTTCTGGCCTTAGTCTACTTGTTTCTAATTCACATTTACTGTTTCAAATACTTACTTTTATTGAGAGAGAAAGTGATATATATTTATCACTTTTTCATAGTAACATAAATTTATAGAAGTCTTTGTCCTTAACTATGTTTGTATATCAAGACCCTTTTTCTCAGGAACAGCATAGTAGAGATTAAGTTTTAAAGTATTCCAAACACTCACAAATTAAAATTTGACTTAATGTCAAGAGACATCTGTATATGAATGTGTCCCTTGCACTTCATAAGTGTATCATAGCTAGAACAATTTAAAAGTAGCAGAAATGACGTGTAATTTTGTGCAAAAAAGCATTTTTCGGTGTACTTTTTCTGTGAAGACAACTCGCATACAATCATATATTTTCATTAGAATTTGGATATGCAATGCAAAGAATTTATTTAATAAAAGTTATTATAAAGACAAATATGTTGTAATCGCAATCACTGTCGTTGAAATCAACTAAAACTGTGCATTACTGACAAGTCACTTAAGTAATTTTAATTGTTTAAATTTTTAGTATCCGAGACTTTCGATCATTAAACCGGCAAGACAACCATTGCGCTATACGATTCGTCAAAATTATATTCTAATAGATTCTCATACATGGCGATTAACAAAACACAGTGCTTAGTTACCGCTCCTGCTCAAACATTTATTAAACATGCTTATCAGTTTGATGCATTCTTGAACTTATTTGTATACGGCATTCCTCGCGCACTATACACAGCTATAAGATTACAAGAATGTGGGAATCTCTTCAAAGTTGTTGTTACGTAAATAAATCACAAGTGGCCCATAAACCGATGAAACACCACTTTTACGACAAAGAAAACATTACCCAAGGAAACAATGATCATAATATAATAATATGTAGATATACTGTAATCATACAAAAAGACACATAAATCTAACTTAGAAAAGAAACGCTTCGAGGAGGTATCCTAGAGGGTGTTTATGAGGTTAAAAATCTACATTAGGTACTCTTCTAAGGTTCTGGGGCAATCTTTTTTTTCTTTTTTTTTTCTCCCCTGTATATATCTAAAGAATATTTTAAAAAAAGCACTTTATGATATTTTCAAGTTATTCCGAGTTAAGAGGTTTTATTTTACACTAGCTGTGCCCGCGACGTCGTCCGCGTGTATAAAGACTTTTATAAAATGGATTGATTAAAAATTAAAGATTATTTATTTGCATTGAATAAGTAGTAGGTAGATTATTCTTACATATAGTGAAATCACTTATAATACAATGTTCATATGTTCAGAAGAAACTTAATGTATTTTTTCTAAATCCTTCAAACCTAAAACAGTAAGGAATGCTTACTGTACTGATCTTACTATCCACTTTTCTCACGTTTCGCTTGTCTCGCGCAATCAGATTCTCTTTACAAATATGTACCTCGTTTATTTAAGTTAAGAGATACTGCTGTGCCCGAGGCTTCATCTATGTTAAAAATAGTATCTTTAGTAAATTGGGTGAATTTATACTGCAAAGAATGTATAGACTCATTCTATATACATAGCTTTAACCTACTGCAGAAAAGAGGTGCACTATACAACTACTTGTAGTTGGGAGATAAAATTTCTAAACATACACGTGCTTAGGATTAAACAATCGGAAAAATAATTGTAAGGTCAAATAATAAACTATAGGCTTAAAACTTGCGGACAGCAATTTGGTCATAAGTCATAACTCATATAACATTGTGAAAACTAAAGCAGAAGGCAGGGTCTCTACACAGTGTGCTATCTGTATTTGGAAATAAAGAATATTTTTATAAAGAATCTTTAAAGAATCCTTAATATCTCCATCAATCAACGTGTGTGGATGAGCCCTCAGCCCGTACGCAATAAAGAGACGCAAAAAATGAGTTAAGTTATCATTGGTCCAATTAACAATGTTCAGCATCATACGTATACCTACCCAACGATGGGACAACCCGCGTGGCGCAATGTTTACCATGCCGGACTGCTAATCGAACTGTCCCGGGTTAGAATCCGGGCGAAGCAGAAATTTCAATGATGAGTTTAAACTGTTCTCGGTCTGGGTGGTTGTGTTTCTGTCTCTATGTGTGTTCATGGCACCCGCGACACAGGGTATATCTACCCTAATGTGAGGCTATACGTGTGAAATGTTATTTTTTATTTTTTTTACACTATGTACTTACTTTTATTAGACTTAAGGCTTTTATTTGAAATTATCTCCATCGATTCACTTTGGAGAAGAAATGAATATTGCTCAATAACGCCATCTACCGTATGACATGTAAACTTTGTGGTTGATAATTCGAATGTCAAATTACCAAATAGGTAGATATTGAGATTAACAGTTGTTTCACTAAAAGTTTAACTATTCGTCACCTAGATGTCTGCAGTAGTCTTGTTTTGTTAAGGCTTTGTACATTCTGTATGAAGGTTTAGATTCCGTATCTTATAACCTTAATGCTGGATTCATTGAGATTGTAAGATTTGGATTTCGGTTCATCGGAGCTAGATGCCTCCTCAATATTGGGAGAGCTCTATGCTCAGCAGTGGAATGCTAAAAAGGTTGCAGCTTGATATAATGTAGCGATAATAATCGTTTCAGCTGCAGCCTGTTAATAATCTTCCACCCCAAAAGAAGACTAATAAGCTGAGCAACTAACTCAATGGAGCCTGTGATGTAAGGTTCGGCGGCGGTAAGGCTCGCGATGCGCTTATTAGGTAGCCATACTCGGCCAACGAAAGAAAATACAGTAAGCTGATCTAAGTATATTTAATATAGTCGACAATATTAGTGAGAGTTCAAAATAATTTTACTTAAATTTAAACTTTTATTTATGGTTTTGAATGGGCTGTTACCGAAACTTTCATACAAATTCCCCAAAGTGCCTTTTAAGTTTATGTCGCGTATTGTGTAAATGAACATAACTTTTTTGTTTATCACCCGATTGATATGAAATACACACTAATGTTACGGAATTTCATTCAACAATAAATCAGTAAACACATCATTCAAAGAAGGGAAAAGAATTTGAGAATGAAATATTAAGTTAAGGTTAATTATTGTACGCTTGAGATACCAATTTTCGAATCCACTTTATTTGCTATTGAGGGGTAGTTTTGAAAAAAGCTTAAATAGAATTCTTACTATGTTAGTAAAGATTACAAATACAAAATTATAAGTATATTACTCTGCACAAAAATATTCTGTACATCAAGTTTCGACACTCAATTTTCAAAGAGTTTCAAAGAAAATTGACATTTAAAGGGTGAATTTCGGGAAATGCTGAAACACGTATTCTTTTATTTTGGTTAGAAAATATTTATACCAAATTTCAAGAAAATCTATTGAAAAAATCCAAGTTTTCCATACAAATTTTCATCGCTCATTTCACACCCTTAAAGGGTGATTTTTTAAATTATCTATAGCCTAAATGTTAGCGAGGACCAATATATATAAAACAAAAAGAGTTTCATCAAAATCCGTCCAGTAGTTTTTGCGTGAAAAGCTAACAACAGACAGACAGACAGACAGACAGACAGACAGACAGACAGACAGACAATAATTTCAAAACTTATATTTTTAGCTTCTGTTACTTATAAAAAGACCCCTAGAAGTATTTTTTTTAATTTATATGCAATGTACAGAATTGACCCTGCTTACAGTTTTATTATATGTATAGATTACACTTCACTGTAAGAAACTGGAGAAAAGACTACAAATTGCTTTCCTGACCCCAAATAGTGTATTCAAATAACTTCTTTATCTTGCAGGATTATGTCAGCGTTTATCAAATGCGATCTAGATAAGGATTCGTGCTGGACCAGAGCTTCGAGCATGTCTCGATAAATCTCAAGCTGTCAGTCTATAGAGTGATTTGATGTGAACAGAATAGCTTATTTTGTAATCGAGGCTGGCGCCAGTGGTGGATCCGGGTAATATAGCTTAAAAGATATGTTACTCGTTGTCTACAACTCTACGTCTCATGTTTGTAACAATGAATCATATTTTTGATATATAGCAAAAGAATTTACAAAATTTAATAGAAGAAACAATCACCTAGCTAGTAGCATAGTCCATGATTTGGTTAATAATGAATGAGCATGTTTCGGTAAATTTATACGTATAAATTTATGAGGTAAGGCAAGTTTATGTGCCGGTGGAAAGAAGTGGTTGCCAAACAACCCATTCATTCCAGAGGCGACTGTGCCTTAAAGTAGCTATGCAACTGCATTAAACCTCAGACAAAACTCCCACCTCGCTTCAAATTGATTAAGTTGTCCATTGGCTGTACCGATCATATATCAGATAATATTAAAAGATTTGAAGTAGAAAGCATTAGATAATGTTCTGTATGTTATGTAGTACAACTTATTTTACATTTTTTGTTACAAGTATATGCAGAAAAGCGTCACATAGTCGCTTAGCTTTACATAGTCCTCGTAATATACGTACTGTCTGATATAACTCAGACAAATAAGCTGTTGATGCTGAATATTCAACCTGGATGGCTATTAGTTCAATAACTAATTGACCAATAATTGAATCAAATCATCTACACACCAGCAAGTTCTGTAGGTATCCCTCAGAATTTCAGAGGGCAATGAGAAGAAAGAGGTAGTAGACCAAATTAACATTTGTCAAGAAAATTGTCAAGATGATGACAAAATTGTCAACGAAGGGACAGTAGCTGGAAGTAACGACAACGCTAAGGGACAAACGAGGAGCCCCGAAGAGGAAGTGCAGAAAAAAATATTTTTGCCATGGTTTGTTTTTTGAGACATTCTTTTTTATTACTTAATAACTAACAACAATGACAAAGGTACAAGTTCTTTAAATCTTTGAGCTGGAATTGTAGGATGCGACATCTTACAACTTTACACCAAACCGCGTTTTAGAAGCAAATTGAGCACTATTAGTAGCGATCACTAGTGGTGCAAGCAATCAGAAATTAAAAAGATAATACTTGTATCTTAGGAGAATCTTTCTAATTGCTCTAAACATAATTTGACAGCAGAGTAAAAACTAAAATTTCATTTCCTTTTCTCGCAGTTTTCATTAGGTAGTTTACACCTATGCTCACCGCATACGACTCCCAGCTCTTTCTATATCATTTTCATGAACTGCACGAAAAAAGAGCGGTTTTCAGACCAGAGTATTTATTATACGCTCGTAAAATCTCGTTTTTGAAAGCGCATGTAAGCGCGAATCGGTGAGCTTTTGCCACATTTAACTCATATCAGAGCGTTGACGCGCATAAAAGCTCAAAGGTAGATGGCACCTGTACACTGATTCGAGTGCGAAAATGCCGGAATAAGCCCGTGTACGCTTGTATGGCTTTTTGTAGCACGTACAAGCACGTTAGCTGAAACTACCGAACACGCAAATTTAAAATACACTAATAATAAATAAATAATAAATAACGCTTCTCACTCATAGCCCCACAGTAGGGTAGATATACCCTTTGTCGTGGGTGCCATGGACACACACAAAGGCATAAACACAAACACCCAGACCGAGAACAGAAATTTTAAACTCATCATTCAAATCTCTGCCTCGTGGGGAATGGAACCCGGGAGCCTCCGATCGGCATTCCGGCATGGTAACCATTACGCCACGTGGGTCGTCACACTGGTTTGATTTCGCTCTAAGATCTGCAGCATAGTTATCATTTTCATCAGCATTAACTGGGTTGTGTCTGGCTGCTTTGTGTGTTTGTCTTTGTGTATGTCCAGAGTACCAACGACCCAGGGAATCCTGGTGTATGATTTTTTTCTCTTAGATTCTAGAGCGTTCACTTGATTGGACTAAATGGATCGTTTATGTACCCTAATGGTACACCTTATAGCCGCACTAACATCTTTATCTTTTCCCATGAGCTGTTGATATTCAAGGAGGGCTAAAAGTCTTCTATGAAATGAAATGAAATGATAATGAAATGAAAATATTTTATTTGCACAAATATGGGTGATAAAAAAGATTTTACAAAATATTTAGAACTCCATATTTACCCCTTAGGGTGTACAAATTTATCTCTATAATTTCAATGTCTTATTCAAAGGTCCATATCATCTACTTTTCGATTGTTTAGGCTTCCGAACCTTCAGTAGTCCTCTCTAGAATTGATTACCATCAATGTTTTTTACATTTCCGTTATTTAGGAGGGCACCTCAAAAGATTCATTATTACCAAAGTGAAATAAATGTTTAAACTTTTTTTGACCATAGACATACTTTTTACATTGTAGGTACTGTATGCTGAACCACTATGGCTTGATAAGAGTACAGTGCGGTAAGTACCATAGATTTATCTAAAATTTGCTCGGTCTCCATAGTGCTGGGTTTTTGTTTCTCGTTTATTAATAATGACTTACCGTCTTAAGGTCGTCGTCAACATGAGTCAATATCGTAACAGTTAAAGGTCGTCTATATAAACATTTTGGATCTATAACTTGAAGATGTGCTAAGCTGGAAAAACTAAACCGACTCCTTTCTGGATGATTAGTACTGCTCAACTGCGATTTGCTGCATCGATAAGCTTAGATACCACGCCGGGACTGACCATTTATAGCTTAGCATCCACAAGTTATAGCAGAAAACCACGCCTCGCGTGCAATGTCGGATCCATGTCGGTGCCATGTCAGATTGTTTACTATGCCGGACTACCAGTCGGAGGGTCCCGGGTGCGATTCCCGGCAAAAGAGAAATTTGAATGATGAGGTTTAATTTGTGTTCTCGGTCTGCGTGTTTGTGTTTCTGTCATTGTATGTGTCCGTGGTGCCCACGACACAGGGTATATATACCTTAATAATAGTCTAGTAATAATAGTTATTTATTTCTAAAACCATAACTAAAACAGAAAACTTAAACTAGCAGATTCAGAAGGCGCAGGGCCGTATGGAGTAGCCAACGTGAGATTATATTGTAGGTGGTAGAACTATTATGGTTCGCCCGGGGAAGTACCACCGCTGCACTCACTTCTGCCGTGAACCAATTCTATTGTGTTTCGGTGGAAAGGTGCAGTTGCCGGCCACACTTACATGAGGCAACCACCAGCCTCCGGAGTAGCAGCGCAACTGTATACGACCTCAAACAAGACTTACCTATGCTTGCTTGAGGTTGTATGTAGATGTCCATGGGCTGTGATGCAGGCCTATGGTGTTAAGTGATCGCTCACTTAACACCATAGGCCTGCATACTCGTCTGCTACTCCATTCAAATAAAAAAATATCCTGCAGTGGATTATGAAGGGCTGATGGATGGATCGGTAGTTGGATGGATCCACAGGTACATCAAATATCATTTTCACAATTGAAGTAAGGTTCCCGCTCTGATTTACGGTCCCGTTATCAAATAATTACGGGTAAGAAGCCCTTTTTTTATCGTACCTATGTATTTACATAGCGACTCTACATTTTTATAATCAAAACAATGGCTGATATATTTTCTATGAACCACATATAGTGTATAAGAGTATCAGGACGAAGGAGAAGGAGGGAGGAGGTCAGGAGGAAGAGTATCATGCACATCATGCCTTGTTCGCAAAACTCTCTAGAATGGCATAGAAATTAAAGCAATTTAATAGAGAATTCATTATTTTGAACACTCTTATTTTTATAGTACATATAAAAATGTAAGCTACATGATTATAAGATCTTAGATGCACTTACTATATATTTGGTTACAAAATGTATTGCAGTTTGCTAGCATGGCTGGCAGGCTGCAACCTTTTTTGCGTCCCACTCAGTACTGGAACGCAATAATGAGGGAGACCCAACAGTCTCCCTCATTATTGGGGAGGCTTGTAGCTTAATCCACCACGTTGCTTTAATGCGGGTTGTATGTCTGAGATGGCAAATTAAGTATTTTCACCTATCCTTAAAATCTTATCTAAAAATTCATATGAGAAAGACGCTCAGAGTACAGGGAAGATCACATTATATGATAAAATCTCTTAAAAATCGAGCTTGGAGAGAAAAACGAAATGAGGTAAAGCGGAATTTTTCAAGTTCTCTTAAAAAAACATATGTATGTACTCATATTAATTAAATTATTGTCTTGGATAATAAATCTGTTTTTTGGTAAAACGCTTGAGCTTAACAATTTAATGAATCTGATTGTTTTTTCAAGTATCCTAATATTTAAAATATTTAAATACGTACTGTTGTTCTTAAGTTTTATTGGAAATATTTATTTATTTATTTATTTTATGTGAAAACACCTTAAACTAAGTTTCACAAAGGGTTAAACCTAATGCCTCTTGGCATTGTCTACCGGTCGACCCTGGGTGATATTGAGAATGCGAGGTAGGCTTCTAAAAATAAACAGGCTAAAAGAACAAAGAATTAAAATAACAATATGTAATAACTACATACATAATGAAATACGTACACTAATAAATATAAATACTTACATATAAACATACATACATACATACAGACATACTTACATACATACACATATACATACATACATATATACATACATACATTCATACTTACATACACATATTGGAAGGATATAATGACTACATATATAAAATAAATAAATAAATAGGACTATATACATACGTACACATATACATACATACATATATACATTCATACTTACATACACATATTGGAAGGATATAATGACTACATATATAATATAAATAAATAAATAAATAGGACTCTTGTTGGTAAAAAATACTAGACTGTGGTAGGGATGCTCAAGAAATGCTCTCGGACCAATTTCTTGAATGCCAGTTTGCTGGGTGCCTTTCTTATATTTTCGGGTAGGGTGTTCCAAAGCTGTATGGCCTGAACTGTGAAGGAGTATATATAATATGTATAATGTACAAGCATTTTTAGTTATTGGATAAAATTCGTTGTACCTTTTAAAGTCTTAATTGCAGTTTGACGTATTTAGAACCACATTACTTCGGAAAGCAATCTCGGTACTTGAAATAGGAGACTCATTCGTATTATGTTATTGTTGTAAATACACCGGGGCCCCGGGGATATCGGAGTCACATGGCCGGCGGGAGGAACTAACGTCTGACATCATTTCGCGGAAACAAAGGTGTCGCTTTCCTAGCGGGTGGGTGCTGTGCCGCGGGCTCGTAATGCAACAGCGCTATCTGTGCACTTAAGGTACAAAGTCCAATTGATCACACTTGAGTCATTTTGTAAACAAAACCTACCTACCTAATATTATAAATTCGGAAGTAACTCTGTCTATCTGTCTGTTAAACTTTCCCGCTTAAACTACTGAACCAATTTTTTTGAAATTTGGAACACAGATATAGTGGACCTTGGGAAAGGATATAGGATGGTTTTTATCCTACGGGAACCTATAAAAAACGGATCCACGTGGGCGAAGACGCTTGCGGAAGGCTAGTTACATGTCATAAATCCGCTAATAGCTTATTTAACTTGATTTTTGAAAGTATATTTTTTTTAAGATAAGCAGGCACAGATCACTTTTGGAATGGAGAGGCACTTAAGCACACCACACTGGCCATCAGGGGAGACCAGTGCTTTAAAAGTTTAAACCATTTGGGTATCGGTGCTTATTAATTCAACCTACCTATAAATAAATAATGTTTCACACTAATAGCTCCACGGTAGGGTAGATATAACCTGTGTCGTGGGTACCATAGACACACACAAAGACAGAAACACAAACACCCAGACCGAGAACAGAAATTTTAAACTCATAATTCAAATTTCTGCTTCGCCGGGAATCGAACCCGGGACCCTCTGATCGGCATTCCGGCATGGAAACCATTACGCCACGTGGGTCGTCACACTGGTTTGATTTTGCTCTAAGATCTGCAGCATAGTTATCATTTTCATCAGCACCAATGCGCCACATGGGTAATCAACTGTTACTGTATGTGTTCTATGTATAACAGCCTACTCTACTACTTCTTCTGTTTCGTAACACTCTTGTCAGAGCGGTCGTGGTTGTCATGTAGTATCGTTGCTGCGGGCAGATGTTATACGCCTCACGAGCAATCGCCACTGTTCTCGGTTGGTAGTAAGCCCGGTACATTCGTATAAATGACCACCAACAATTGTCTTCACTTGGTCAGTCCAGCGCATTGGTGACCTTCCGCGTGATCTGGTACCTTCTACCTTGCACTCTACTACTATAAAATTGCATTTAAAAAATTTAACTGACTGTAAGTAGTTTTGAGAACAAAGCAACTATAAAATAAAAGAAGTCTAGATAGAGCTGGCTGTTGTAGACCGTGTAGATGAAGCCCATTTTTTATAAAAAAAACTGAACAAAAAGGCAGACGGACCGCGTGGTGTTAAGCGATCACCGTCGCCTATGGACACGGGCAACCCGAGGGGAGACCAAGAATTGCCAGCTTTGGAGGAGAGCTTTTTTACAGCTTTCTTGAAGAACCCCATGTTACAGTCCACTGGGAATGCCTCAGCTGGAAGGTTGTCCTGAAACCTACACGCCCGCGGTAAAAAGGAGCGTGCAAAGCGGACTGTGGAGGACCGCCTTGAGTCCAGATGGTGTCGGTGGAACTTTAACCTACGTCTGGTGGTATAATCATGGAATGGTGATGTAGGCATCAATTTGTTCCTGGAAGCATTCACCATAGTAAAGTCGATAGAACACGCATATAGAGACTATGTCTCTTCGCAAGCTGAGCGGTTCTCGTCTGTCAGTCAATCTTGGGTCGATGACAATTCGGACTGCGCGCTTTTTAACGGAGTCAAATGTTTTGGGCTCCTGCCCATAGATGGGAGTAGTACACCTTACTACCTACATCATCCTTACATCATCGCAGTAAATACTGATGGGTTGTATAGCCACCTAACTGAAAATGCTTAGTCATAGCATTTGAGATTATTTCAAACGGGACAGTTAAATGTTGCTTCAGATCGTGATTCTAAGCAAATGATCCATCTTAACCTTATATATGATAAATTAATATTAATTAAAAGATAGCCTGCTTTTCTTACTTATTGGCAAATTAGCAATAAATCGCTCCCGAGTTGTCAGAGACATAGAACGGGTTATTAGAAAATGCACCACAGACTGCAGTGTTAGGCAATGCAATATCATGGCTAACTTTTGTATGTTTTGCATATGCAGATACAACCGATTATTTTTATGATAGCCTTTCTCTAGAATAGAAGATGAGGGAAACATATTTCGATATTTTGTGGAAAATATTGGTATGTTTAGTTTTTAATGGGTAGGTGTTTATGGAACCAATTTTAGAGCTCTTGGTTTTTAACGTGTGCTAAGCAGTAACAGAACTCCGTTACTACCCAGCTAGCACCAGCTCTGTCCAACATAATCACAAAAAATCCACTATAACCTTCTAGCTAGCGCTATATCCATTTGTTATACCTAATAATATGTTTCTTAAGAATGCACTTCTTAGGTAGCAGGCACAGAACCTTTGCTGCTACGACATTATTAAGCATATTATACATTATACAGCATTATAAAACGTAACTTTTTAACACACTTTTATTAGCTTGACCTGCATGTATCGTTGTATGTATGTATGTAACGGAATCTTTTAATTTCATTATCTTATACATACTTCTAAGAGTCTGATTAACTAAAAAATTTGCACAGGGCATAATTGCAAGGGCCGATGACAATGCAGTAATATGAAAAAAAAATCTAACTAAAACTTAAAAAGAAATAATGTAGTTTTTAAAAAAAATACGCTTTTGTAAAAAACTAATTAAAAAGTAAAAAATTTGAAGAAAATGTACCTATTGTATTGTAAAAAAATCGTGGGATGTTTTTCGAGACATCAAATACTTCTATTGACACCATGCACCCCACGCTTTTTTACAATAAAATAAGTACATTTTTTTCTTATTTTTTACTTTTTAGTTCGTTTTTCACAAGTTTTATTTAGTTTTTAACCTAGGTACATTATTTTTGTTTTCATTCAATTAATTCTTGTTTTTTACCGACTTCCAAAAGGAGGAGGTAATGTATTCGGTTGTATGTATTTTTTTAAATATATTATTATGTTCAGCGATTACTCCGCCGTTTGTGGACCGATTTTCAAAATTCTTTTTTTGTTCGTATCAGGATCTGATGATGGGATCCCAGGGAAATTGAGGAGAACTCTCAAATTTTATCGGCACACACATTGATTTTCTTATACTTTCTGAAGCATAAGAGATAATGTGTGCATAGTAATCATCATCTCATGTTGCTGAGCTGATGATGGAAGGTACTGCGACGGTTAGGGGTTGAGAGCAAATTCTTTCAATAAATGGGTTTTTGTTCGAAATCTTAAATTCCTGAGGTGGTCCAGCTGTCACCAAGTCAAAGTCTGATGATGGGATCCCATAGAAATCAAAGGGAACGTACAAATTTTGTAGCACAACAATTGATTTTCATATTTTTACTAAAGCAAAACGGGGATTTGTGTATAAATATCATCATATCATGTTGCTGAGCTGCTAATGGAAGGTACTACAATGGTTAGAAGTTGAAAGAAAATTCTTTCAATAATTTATACGTTCAGGATGACTGACAGTAGTATTCTTTCAGGCTATCAGATGGCTATTAGATAAACATGATTATAAAAAGTAAATCTCTTTAACGTTTAGAAGTTAAGTGAATTTTTTTCCAATTATGCTTATACATGTATGTACAGAATTATTAAAATTACTAAAACGAGTGAAATAAATTAAGTTTTTAACAAAAAAATAAAACCGACTTCAAACGGTATAAAATAAAATTGTTCAGTACCTACTTCTTCTTGCTTATGGTAATGACTCTTAAAACTATTTTTGGAGTCGGGCCTTTAGTAAAATGTCCTGTCTTAGTAAATATGGTGTACCTTTCGTTCTGAATGGGCACCGACTACAATATAGTTTTAAGTGTCATTACCATAAGCAAGAAGAAGTAGGTACTGTCCCACTGTCTGTACTGTCGGTGCCCATTTAGAACGAATGGTACGACATTTTAGTAAGGGCCCGACTCCAAAAATAGTTTTAAGAGTCATTACCATAAGCAAGAAGAAGTAGGTACTGAACAATTTTATTTATTACCGTTTGAAGTCGGTTCTATTTTTTTTTTTGTAAAAAACTTAATTTATTAATTCCACAAGGTTGAGAGGCAGAGAATAGCACATGCTTTCTTTATTTATTTTGTATAAAGCAAAACAATAAAAAGTTGCTAGTCAAACATTATTTACCTTTGAATATACAATGTAGAGCCGTTTAGGAACCATTTTTACATTTATGCTACTATGTAAATTGTGTTCCCTTATAGTCTGCAGCTTTCCCTTATAAACTTTACATGCCATATTTTATTGATTACCACTACAATGGCTAATGAATAAGTAGGTAACAGTATATTATTTCACAAGTAATATATAGGTACTAACCATGAGTTCCTACGAATAAATAACTCTTTCTTGGTTAAGTATTATGTAAACGTATACAAAGTAAAGAGAAAACCTTATTTCTTATAAATTTCGCACTCTTTAGAAACCTATAAGCCCCTTTTGTTGTACTCACACTATATATCTATTCCGTGTACCGCATGAAGTTTAAAGTATTCAGTTCTCACGGAAACCGAGTCCCACACAAAAGGTACGATATCGAAAATGTAAGTCAAGGATGAGTAGTGTTACGATGACTAAAAACCGTGGGAGAGTTCCTTCCGAGCGGCGTCACACGTTACACGACGCCTTCTGAAATAGAAAAATGTCTTCGCGCTGAAACTCACGCTGCAACAATGCCTCACACTTTTAAGAAAAGTCTCGCCAATTGTTTAAAAGCCTGAGAAAATACCGCAGCCCGCCCTGTAATTACCTCGAGTCTGTCGCTCTTCACAACCGTACAATATACCTACGTATATTTATATTTTCATTCATTCGTTTTCCATGAGAGCAACATTCAAATTGTCTTCATTTATGCGCGTTACGAGTATTCTAATGAATTTCTTCTGTATGAACTTATTAGTTAGATACCTATATTGCCCGATCAGGTTTTAAATAAAATAAAACGAGCGACAAATGTTAGGTAATAAGCTATAGCAGTAACATCTTAATAACATTCGCAGATAAGAGCACATATTTAACACATCTCGCATTATTTTTAATTTACCTAATAGAACAATTAATGACACGATCGGGCCTCGTTGGCGTTCGTCCATCGATTTCACGTTCGATCGAATTCAAAGCCATTTATTTTAAATCGAAATATAATGCGCGGCGATGAACGCTTCGAAGGGATAACGCATGTAATATCAGCGGGCATCGGGAATATGAGGGTAGCCGAGGAGGTCGGCGCGGATGTAAACAGTCTTGAAGTTCATTCAATTAAAGTCGGGATACTCAGAGTGGGAGTAGGGGACGTCATTGAAGGGCCTGCGAGTTGCGCGGTGTGCGGGGCGGGCGGGGGGCAGCCGGGAGCAGGAATATTCAAAGCGTGAGAACGCTGCGCGACCCGCATGCCGCAACTTCACATATCTCACGCGCAACCTCTACCTCTGTCGCCGAACCAAAACCGACTCTATAGGTACGGGTTAGAATCCCATTTGCCTTCCGGTCACCTTGTGGTTATCGCTCAGAACATTCGAGGACAATACTTTTCTAGTTTAGGTACGGCTGGCATTGGCCCGGATACTATCGATGAGCGCGCACGTCCATTCGTTACATACGGCTCCTACTCATAATGCATGCCCTGCTTGTGCACTGGAATATTTCCAAGCGCTCAATTACCTATATTTCTATACATCCGGTTTTTGCATATCGACGGGCGTCGATATCCTAAGCTGATTACAGTATCTTATAAAAGGCGAAAAAACGAAAAACCATTAAACCGATGCCTGATCTACCACAAATGTAGAATTCGGCCGATCATCTAGCGAGATAGGTAAAAATCGGCATTAATGGGCTTTTGTTGTCCGAAAGACGTTCACACGAGACCGTCGTGGGCGGATCGTTAATCGTTTTCTTTCGGCTGCACGTAGCGAGCTAATCTAATCTTACTTCTGCGGTGAGTTCACCGTTACAGGGGAGACGTCTTTCACAAGGGTTGGCCAGTCATATAGATCGACCCCGGCTCAATCGGTCGTCAAGGCGCCGGCGCATCCTAAAATAGACAACAGCAGCCCGACTACGGGGCGAGAGCGGTCGGGTTGATGGTTTTCTAGAGTAAAATTTGGAAAAATTGGGGGGTCAGGGGTACGGCAGGTCGGCGGGGGCCGCGGTCGGTTTCGGCGGGGCCCCGGCGGGCGTCGACCTCGTGAAAGGCGCGCGGCGGCGGATCCGCGCGCGCCGGCCGCTCGCCTTTTTACGCGCTCTTTCCCGCGCCGCCGCCAACCCCGCGGGCCCCCGGCGGTCGCCGCCCGCAGATAGCGGCCAGCTGCCGCCAACCTTCGCGACGTCTGCACCGCTTTTTTTACAATGCTTCACGTTTTGTGCCAATGTTATCATCACCGATATTTTGGTTTGGCTTTACATGTAACCATATGCATAATGATTATCATACTTATTAATTAAGAAAAGAAATTATTTGTTTTCTTTATTAACTAGTTAGTAACGTTAGTAAATGGTAGTAGTAGTTAGTTAGCTACCGTTTAAGGAATTCACATAGAATTATAGCCATTAATTTCCTTGAAAATATTTCATTTTTTTATTTATTTAGTACTTTATTGTTCACCAAACTAGGTTTAAAATATGCGGATTTAACGTCTAATGACATTTTCTCTCATAATTAAAAAAAATCATATAGTACTCAGGTATATGAAATAAATTTTGAATTTATCAGTTATAAAATCAAAATTTGATGTTATCAGTATCTACCTAGGTATTTACTATTTATACTAATACATGCGGAAGTTTAATGTATGTTTGAATGGATTTCACGCAAGAACGACGAATGCACCAGGTTAAAATTTAGAAGAGAAATAGATTATACCTACTACATTATTATATTTTTATCCGAGGAAAATGTTCTGCTCTTATGGGATATAGTTCTAAATATAACAATTACTAAATATTGTTTGAATGAAGGTTTCTACGAAGGTCTTAAATTTAGATTAAACTAAAACTGTTTATTTACTTAAACACGCATAAATTGTGCTGATACCTATACAGAGTGGTAGTATCTTTATCAATTACTTTCCATTATAATATTGCTTCATGGACTTCCAGAAACTACCATATTATGATAGGTTTGTACTTAAATATTAGTTAAACTATTTTCTGGTATCTATACTTGGGCCCACTTACTCGGGTAGGTATGTAAAACAACTATCATCTCTATTTTTACTTCAATACGACAAGATAAAGTGAAGAGTTTACGTACTCACATAGGTAGGTACTTAGTAGACGACGTTAAGAGAAAACCGTCATTCAGTCGATGCGTGAGGGAATGCTTTTTATAAAGGCATTTCTCACTAGTTCTCATTTGGTACGGCTTATATTCATTCAATATATTTTGCATGGCACCAAAAACTTCCAATATAACTTACTATTACTTACAAGCTAAATGTTTAAAACAAACATTCAATAAAGCATTTTTTAATCATATAATTGGTTTAACGTGTGTAGGTGTTGTTTTATTATGAAAATTTTTATTTTACAGGTGTACTATGTTTATACGATCAAACCCCAGAAAGAGTCTTAGAAGGGTTAATATAAATAGTACGAAAATGCAGTAGTGTGTAAGGCGTGCGGGCCGCGCGTTGGCGCTCCCTGGCCGCCGCTCCGCCGCCGCTTCGCCCTAATTAAACAATAATCGAAAAACTACAATAAACGGGCGCACGGCTCCGCGTCCTCGGTGTCCCGCGTCCGCCCCGCGCCCCGCGGCCCCCCGCCCCGCCGCCCGCGCGCTCCTGACGTCACCATTGCACTCCTCATTATCGCCTCTCGACTGCTACACGACTACAGCGACTACACGCCGCAGCCACCTCTCACTGCGCTACAATTATGAGACATGTGCTTTACTTACCCGAATCTTGTACGCCATACACGCCGTACGCGATGCGACGCCGCGCACGCGACGCCCGTAGTCGAGCTTCAATGGATAACGCCGCCGGACCCGGTCGCCGCTGACGGCACCGAGGAGATGCGATAATAAACAAAACACGGTGCTCGCTGGAGCCTAGCATATGCAGCGATCAGCCGAATGCCTTTGAGCGCCTCAGTCTATTGAACTGAATGAACTGTTTGTCTAGCCGCGACAGACAGGTTGGTTAATCATCACGTTAACTTAAATATAGGTATTTGGAAACGAACATTTAGTACGTTAAGTATCATCTGTTAAATAAGGATCTTTAAAATGTTAAGGTCCATGAAGAAAGTTTATGGCGCAAATAAGTTTTTAATAACTTAACTTTTTTGATAACCGCTACCTATATATATATATATTATACTGCGACAAAATTAAGGAATATAATAGCTGTCTAAACACACAGCTAATTATATTGCTGTCCATATCAAAGTGTAATATTAAAATCGAACAATTTTGGCCCGTAATGATGTCTGATATAAATGAAATTCAGAAAAATGGTCGATTTGTCGTAGCACGATATAGAGCGCGAGGGTTGATATGGTAGAGTGCGAATTGATCGATTAAATCTATACATATAATAAAACTGTAAGCAGGGTCAATTCTGTACATTGCATATAAATTTAAAAAAATACTTCTAGGGGTCTTTTTATAAGTAACAGAAGCTAAAAATATAAGTTTTGAAATTATTGTCTGTCTGTCTGTCTGTCTGTCTGTCTGTCTGTCTGTCTGTTGTTAGCTTTTCACGCAAAAACTACTGGACGGATTTTGATGAAACTTTTTTTGTTTTATATATATTAGTCCTCGCTAACATTTAGGCTATAGATAATTTTAAAAATCACCCTTTAAGGGTGTGAAATGAGCGATGAAAATTTGTATGGAAAACTTGGATTTTTTCAATAGATTTTCTTGAAATTTGGTATAAATATTTTCTAACCAAAATAAAAGAATACGTGTTTCAGCGTTTCCCGAAATTCACCCTTTAAATGTCAATTTTCTTTGAAACTCTTTGAAAATTGAGTGTCGAAACTTGATGTACAGAATATTTTTGTGCAGAGTAATATACTTATAATTTTGTATTTGTAATATTTACTAACGTAGTAAGAATTCTATTTAAGCTTTTTTCAAAACTACCCCTCAATAGCAAATAAAGTGGATTCGAAAGTTGGTATCTCAAGCGTACAATAATTAACCTTAACTTAATATTTCATTCTCAAATTCTTTTCCCTTCTTTGAATGATGTGTTTACTGATTTATTGTTGAATGAAATTCCGTAACATTAGTGTGTATTTCATATCAATCGGGTGATAAACAAAAAAGTTATGTTCATTTACACAATACGCGACATAAACTTAAAAGGCACTTTGGGGAATTTGTATGAAAGTTTCGGTAACAGCCCATTCAAAACCATAAATAAAAGTTTAAATTTAAGTAAAATTATTTTGAACTCTCACTAATATTGTCGACTATATTAAATATACTTAGATCAGCTTACTGTATTTTCTTTCGTTGGCCGAGTATGGCTACCTAATAAGCGCATCGCGAGCCTTACCGCCGCCGAACCTTACATCACAGGCTCCATTGAGTTAGTTGCTCAGCTTATTAGTCTTCTTTTGGGGTGGAAGATTATTAACAGGCTGCAGCTGAAACGATTATTATCGCTACATTATATCAAGCTGCAACCTTTTTAGCATTCCACTGCTGAGCATAGAGCTCTCCCAATATTGAGGAGGCATCTAGCTCCGATGAACCGAAATCCAAATCTTACAATCTCAATGAATCCAGCATTAAGGTTATAAGATACGGAATCTAAACCTTCATACAGAATGTACAAAGCCTTAACAAAACAAGACTACTGCAGACATCTAGGTGACGAATAGTTAAACTTTTAGTGAACCAACTGTTAATCTCAATATCTACCTATTTGGTAATTTGACATTCGATTTATCAACCACAAAGTTTACATGTCATACGGTAGATGGCGTTATTGAGCAATATTCATTTCTTCTCCAAAGTGAATCGATGGAGATAATTTCAAATAAAAGCCTTAAGTCTAATAAAAGTAAGTACATAGTGTAAAAAAAATAAAAAATAACATTTCACACGTATAGCCTCACATTAGGGTAGATATACCCTGTGTCGCGGGTGCCATGAACACACATAGAGACAGAAACACAACCACCCAGACCGAGAACAGTTTAAACTCATCATTGAAATTTCTGCTTCGCCTGGATTCTAACCCGGGACAGTTCGATTAGCAGTCCGGCATGGTAAACATTGCGCCACGCGGGTTGTCCCATCGTTGGGTAGGTATACGTATGATGCTGAACATTGTTAATTGGACCAATGATAACTTAACTCATTTTTTGCGTCTCTTTATTGCGTACGGGCTGAGGGCTCATCCACACACGTTGATTGATGGAGATATTAAGGATTCTTTAAAGATTCTTTATAAAAATATTCTTTATTTCCAAATACAGATAGCACCCTGCCTTCTGCTTTAGTTTTCACAATGTTATATGAGTTATGACTTATGTGACCAAATTGCTGTCCGCAAGTTTTAAACCTATAGTTTATTAATTGACCTTACAATTATTTTTCCGATTGTTTAATCCTAAGCACGTGTATGTTTAGAAATTTTATCTCCCAACTACAAGTAGTTGTATAGTGCACCTCTTTTCTGCAGTAGGTTAAAGCTATGTATATAGAATGAGTCTATACATTCTTTGCAGTATAAATTCACCCAATTTACTAAAGATACTATTTTTAACATAGATGAAGCCTCGGGCACAGCAGTATCTCTTAACTTTAATAAACGAGGTACACATTTGTAAAGAGAATCTGATTGCGCGAGACAAGCGAAACGTGAGAAAAGTGGATAGTAAGATCAGACAGTAAGCATTCCTTACTGTTTTAGGTTTGAAGGATTTAGAAAAAATACATTAAGTTTCTTCTGAACATATGAACATTGTATTATAAGTGATTTCACTATATGTAAGAATAATCTACCTAATAATTATTCAATGCAAATAAATAATCTTTAATTTTTAATCAATCCATTTTATAAAAGTCTTTATACACGCGGACGACGTCGCGGGCTCAGCTAGTGCAAGATAAATTCCAATAAAAAAGTTGACGTCTTACGAAATTAGTTTGAAGTAAGCTTTTAAAATATTCATCAACATTGTAGTTAACAATTAGATTTTTATAGCATTTATATTTTATATCATCATTACTAATATTTCCTGAGTTGACCTAGTGACGTCATAGATTTCGGTCCCGTAAGTTATCGTAACAGATAGAAAGGTTTCATTTTAACAACTCTGTATTATTTCTGTTGATTGGATAGCCAACCCCATTGCGTGATGACGTGAGCCCGTCAGTGCGGCACTGCCGTCAGAAGCGGTGCGTCACCGAGTTGACCACCTGAGCCGACCATAAACAACAGAGTTCGAAGCTCTCCCGAGCTACGTCATCGACTAACCATCGTTTACTTCGCAATCGCTTTAATTAGCCACATAAAGTCATAATCACGTGGATTTTGATGTATTTACGACAATCCTGAATTAGACTATTCGAAGAAATTTATTTGTAGACGCTTCACAAACAAAACGAGAACTGTTTATGTGGTGGCCGCAATTGCTCTTTCAGTTTCAGTTGTAGTTCTAGTTTCTGAATTTCTTTTTGAACAGAATTCCAAAAGTTCAAAATAAGTATATGCGTCTCAAACTGAATTACTGGAACTGTTATAATTATAACGTTGGACTTCTAACACAATACAAAGAAGTTCTTCTTGTGACTCTACATTTGCTAAGAATGTTGCAATATGCAATTTTATTATCTCTGTATTTAACTTACGGGAGTTAAAGGTATGTCTTTATAATTTTGAAATAAGTATCTACACATAAAGGAAAGAAAAATATTTTTTAATTACATTCATACGAGTAGAGCTTACATTTATTCAAGATACCTGAAAAATGCATATGAAATTCACAAATACCCGAATGGATTCACGCGGCCAGAGACCACGAAATGCCTACATGTTTATTTTTCTAGAAAAATCAACACAATGACATAGCTACCATTTGTACAGCCTCGTATAAATTTTGTCTGGACAATTGACCCTTTAATTTTATTATTTGACAATATATTACACAGCTTTTAATTGTCATCAATTATGTTTCTATGGCGTTTCCATCCTATAGATTGTATAATCATTAATTACCAAAAATATATCTAAATATATAAAAAATCAGGTGTCAGGAAAATTAGAAGAGAAAAAAATTATTCATTTATTCTACTAACGAGTATTTTCCCTGATACATGGTACCTACCTTTTAGAAACTTTTACCACCAAACACATGCTTTCATCACAAAAGTTAGATTAAATAGCGATAAAGTACATACATCATAATGTCTTTACATACCACCATAATTGGTAAAACCTAATTATTTCGGCAAAATAATCCGTAAAGACGCAGAGAATTGTAGACTTGTAGCTCAACCGACCAGTTCATTTTAAGTTCATTCAAATTCACCGCTCGTAATCTTAACGGATAACGTAAGGCGATACCGTACCAAACGTTTATTTTTAAGATGCAGTTTTTCATAGATGGACGGTTATTATACGAGTCGTCGACGGCAAGAATGTATTACCATACCTACATATTTTGTTGCGCATCTGATTATCACCTCTGATAGGTTTTAGCGGAGACCCTGCGCGGCCCCGGTCGCCGATGCTCACCTATTTGAATTTGAATTTGACGTCAAATCACAAACATATCAAATACTGTATGATGTCTAAGCTTTTCCATTATTATTTATTTATTCTGACCCATGCTGAAAACAGATATCATGTAACCCTCAACAAATTTTTACCCACTTAAATTCAGCAGTAAAATATACGTAAAGATATTGATCTAATGTTGTATTACTTAAATAAGACAAGTACATATAAGTGTAAAAGTCATCATCATCATAGGCCTCATACGTCTATGACAGGCGATTTATTCATTGTCTGAGGCAAGATTTTTCATGGCTAAATAAGCCGATACGAGAGCGATATGAGTATATAACTTTCCGCACGTGGAATTAAAGACTGCAACATGTATAAGTATGTATGTGACGCTTTTGTCTTTTTGTCAGTGAGATCAACAAACCAGGCGTCGTCGTATTTTTTACGTGAGTTGAACACACTTTTTCGCCATTTTCGCTAAAAGCAGCCATCTTCCGCTTGGTGCAATCTTTGAAACGCGGCATAACCCTTGGCATTTTCCATAGCGCTAAGCAGAACATGCCACGGTAGATGACAAGGGTCCATTCGGTGCACATGCCCTAGCAACTAGCCACAGCAATCGTCTCTATTAAGCAAGGCGGCGAAGCTAGGCAGCTATGCAATTTCTAGAATCCGCTGGTTTGAGACTCTCCTGCAGGGCTATATGCAGGATATTTCGAACGCAGCGCATATGGAATGTATTCAGTCGACGTTCCTGTTTTGCATACGATGTCCAAGTTTCCGCCCTGTACAAGAGTACATATGTTCAAAACGCAAACATGCCAAACATGGTCGCTGCTTTGCCAATACGTACATCGATCTCAGCGTCGACCGTGAGATTGTTTGATACAGTCGAGTCCAAATAGCAAAATTTGTCGACGATAGTCAAGGGAACGCCACCAAGCATGATATTTGGTGCTTCTGCGCCTTGAACTACCATTAAAGCTCACTACAGCATCGTCAGCGAACAGAAGACTATCGTCGAAGTCTTCGCGCTTAGATTTAAGAAGCGAAACGTTGTAAAGTTTCCCTTATTGCCGTTAAAAACAACTAAAACATTTCATGTACTCGTGAAAACATTTAACGAAGCTTAGGAGTTTTGGACGGCACTCAATATTGAAAAGTGCAGTAAAAAGACCTTCCCTACTTGAGGTTTCGAAGGCTTGCTAAGGTCTACGAGCGCCACGAACAGGGGTTTTCTCTGCTATCTACATTTTTCTTGCAGTTGACAAAGTGTAAAAGATCATACCTGTTGTGGATCGTCGGGCGAGAAATCCACATTGTGTTTCAGAATATACACGGTAAGCGAGTTTCTGAAGTCTGAATAGCACTAGCGGAGCAAATAGTTTACCTACTATATTTTTTATTTTAAAACACTTCACACTCAAAAGGGATATTCCGCGATAACAATTGCAGTCACCGCGGTCACCTTTGCCTTTGTATAGGATAATGAAGTTAGTATCACGCATATCCTATGGTATATAACTCCCAACATTTTTACACAACAGTTTGTGTAGGATACAAGTAGGTTATTACCTATCCTACACAATAAACATATACACTTGAGCCTGATAATTTCAACATGGGCGCCATCGTTTCCAGGACTTTTACCAGTCTTAAGCTGTTTGACTGTTTATAGAGGACTCCCTATAGTAGGAAGATCATCTAACTCAATCGGCATTTTTAATGCCAGCATAGACACCGCCAAAGTTTCCCACATCTGCGCACGATTTAATGCCTCTGAAGTAGGTATTGGTAACGCACAGTAGGTGTTTAGA
Organism: Pyrgus malvae; assembly: GCA_911387765.1. Lineage (NCBI taxonomy): Eukaryota > Metazoa > Arthropoda > Insecta > Lepidoptera > Hesperiidae > Pyrgus > Pyrgus malvae. The sequence continues at coordinate 15,678,392 of OU426960.1, forward strand.
GCAAAGCTTTAATAAGCAATGCCTGTTTTCATTTTAGTCCTTGCCACCATGGTTACCGATACAATCTGGCCAAGCAACATTGACCTCTCCAACCCTAGCGTTAAAGTCATGTTAAAGTCTCCCAGATTATATAACCGGTCAGAGTTTTTTACTCCGCACAGAGAGTAGTCGAGCTGGTCATAGAACTGTGTTTTGGCTTCATCAGTTGAGGATAATGTCGGTGCGTAAGCCTCTATGGAAGTTAAGAGGTTGTTGCGGATTGCAAAGCATACGGCGTGCTCGTACACAGAGCTACTGTCATTTCCTTTCCAGTAGAAGGTGTAATGAATCCTCATCAGAGAGTCTGGTCTCGTGTTAAGCACAAACAGCAATGTTCAGTCTGTTAAGTTCGGCGTCAATAATAGCATTTCTACGCAGATCTTGTGCGTCAATAGAAGAACCTCCACATGAATCAAGAGCGCTCCTATCGTCACAGTATTCCATGTCGCTATTCGTTATGCTATTCGCATGGATAAGCGGTGTTGGTTTTTTTTATAACTAAACCGAACAATAAGGCAGACGAGCCGCGTGGTGTTAAGCGATCACCGTCGCTTATGGACACGGATAACCCCAGGGAAGCCACCCGAGCATTGCCGGCTTTGGAGGAGAGCTTTTTTTACAGCTTTCTTGAAGAGCCCCATGTTATAGTCCACTGGGAATGCCACAGCTGGAAGGTTGTCCTATAACCTACACGTCCTTGGTAAAAAGAAGCGTGCAAAGCGGACTGTGGAGGACCGCCACGAGTCCAGATGGTGCCAGTGGAACTTTAACCTTCGTCTGGTGGTCTAATCATGGAATGGTGATGTAGGCTTCAATTTGGAGTTCCTCGGAGCACTCACCATAGTAAAGTCGGTAGAACACGCAGAGCGAGCCTATGTCTCTTCGCAAGCTAAGCGATTCTAGCCTGTCAGTCAATCTTGGGTCGTTGACGATTCGGACTGCGCGCTTTTCAACGGAGTCAAATGGGTGTAGCTGGTACTTCGGTGCTCCTGCCCAGAGATGGGAGCAGTACTCCATTTGGGGTCTGACCTGGGCTTTATACAGCGTCAGGAGTTGCCCCGCAGTGAAGTACTGCCTCGCCCTGTTGAGGACACCAAGCTGTTTTGATGCCAATTTGGCTTTGTACTCCAAATGACTCCGGTACTGCACTTTACTCGTAATCTCAACTCCCAAGATACCGACACTTTCACCGACGGTGAGCGCGGTGCCCTGGAACTGGGGCGCTATAACGAATGGGGTTTTTATTGTGGTAAACGCGGAAACTTATGTCTTCGTGAGGTTAAACTCGACAAGATTAAGTCCAACCCATTCCGAGACCCGCTCCAGAGAGTTCTCGACTTCAGACACAAGTTTGATTCTGCTTTCCTGCACTTGTGACCTAGAGGCATTGGCTCGACAGGTGTATAGTGCGTCCACCGTACTATCATCTGCATAGCAATGTATACTGCGTGATTCTTGCAGCATGTCATTGATATGCAGAATGAATGAATGAAAACAGTACCTTATTGGTCGGGGGCTGCCCAACTTAGAGCGAGCGGTAACTGATCAGTGGGCCTACGATGGACCCTCTCACTGGCGGAAGTGACCCCTGCCGCCCGCACTTGCGCTCATATGTGCAGACTTATAACTGGTCACTGCCACTTCACGTGTTGGTATCCGCATGATGCGGGTGAAGTAACCTCTCCACAGACACTGCGTTGCCTGGGACGCAATTAAAGAAAACGCAGGGCTGCCCCCCGGGGACCTGCGCCACCCTCTGGCCTCATTGGTTGGGTCCGCAGGAACGATAAATCGATACGTGCGGAGCCAGCTCGGGTGCAGGAGTCTGCCACACTAAGAGCTCTGCTACACGTGTCTGACGGCGACCTCGTTCCGGGTTTCAATGTGGAGTTTTCCTTCTTCAGGACTCTATTGTTTGGGTCAAATATTCTCTTGGTCGCCTGCTACGATCCCCACGAAAAGATAGGGGGTGGTGCTATTCTACTCTGCCGGCACCCCACGGCAAATGTAAAAAGTAGGCAAATATAAAAATATGTGATATTGCACACATCCAATGAAGACAAACAAATAAATCAAACAATCAAAAATTTATTAAAAATATCGGATAAAGAGATTTTTCAATGCACGCAGCCCGCAGGTTGTGTTTAAGGCTAAGCGTTGATGTCTTTTAACTACCTTTATTAATTTTTCAAATTTAATTTTTATTACTGTATTAGAGTCATACTATTTCATTATCTTGCGAGTATATGTATTTTAATTTATACAATCTTTATTTATGCAAATTATCTATTATTGCCTAATTCTACACAACGCAAAGCGTCGTAGATTTTTACAATTTTCTGATATCTGTTTTCATTGCCGATATTATAAATTGTACAATAGATTTAGACAACTACCTGCTTTAAAATTTATTGGCTGTTTTGATAAAACAATAAGTAATGGTAAAATATATAAAATAGTATAAAGTGAAATATTTACGGACTAACAAAGATAGTGGTGGGTTTAGTTGTTAGATTAATACATGTAGATAGCGCCTGGCAAAAGGTCGTCGGTGCCTGTTCAACTGAGAAATATATGGAAATGAGCAAGTTGGCATTCGTTTAAGATTATTTAACGCTTTTTTGTAACAAAATGCAGCATTTATTTTATACGACGAATGAAAGCAATGATGTCCAACTGAACTATTTTTTATTTTCGTTTTTACTTTTTTTAACATCCATATGCCGCTTAAACTCTTTAATATTATTAAAAATTTAGTGTTGCTGTTCGTTTACATATATTAATGCTCCCTGAAAGTATTGGAAAATGCTAATCAAATACCTATCCCATTTTTTTAACTACGTTGCAATGATCATCTTCTACTTTATTTATTTAAAAAAATGTTAAAAATAAAAGTCTTCGTCTTTGTTTGTCTTAAAAATAATAGGTACCTATGAGTTTGAAAGGGTTCGCATACCGTAATAATTGCTTACGCCGAGCATTTAAAAAAACATTCAATAACTCATTAGTCGGAGTCGAAAAAAGTTAATCCGACAGCTTGGTTTGCTACAACCTACACCCCCTTTTGCGCTGTATGTACATAGAACATGGAACTTTCCAAGCCAGGTCAAACAATGCATACATAACATAAAACTCGTAAATCTAATACTTACCTTTAAACGAGCAATTCTTGTATATACTTAAATATATTTTTGAATCTCGGAAACGGCTCCTACGATCATGGGCTATAAACCGATCTAGCTGAGTTTCATTGTTAGAAAATACAGTTTAATCCGTGTTTTTAACTTAAACATAAACTAAAAAACATGACCCATCGACAGCTATAATTTCACACTCATATCCCCACAGTGCGGTAGCTATACCCTGTGTCGTGGGTACCATGGACAAAGATAGAAACATAAACACCCAAACCGAGAACAGAAATATAAACTCATCATTCAAATTTCTGCCTCGCCGGGAATCGATTCCAGGACCCTCCGATCGGCAGTCCGGTATGGTAACCAATGCGCCACACGGGTCGTCTATCGGCGAGTATATGTGATTTTGTTAAAATGAGAACTTAAATAGATGGTGTTTTTAAATGAAAAAAAAACAGACGAGCATACAGGCTAATGTTAACTGATTGCTGCACGACGAGTATCAAGTTATCAAGAAGTCGTTACAGTAACAGCGATGAGCTCAAACACGGCGTGACGAGCAGGTGTGCCGCTGACTTCGACTTCCGACCCATTCCGCCATCGCCATTTGCAACTCAACCTAACCCTTCAGACCTGTCGATTCTATTAATGATTATTTAAGTACAAAATCATCCGTCGGAATGACATACCCTAAACGAAGTTTTTTTTATGGCACCGCAAATTCTGTGCATACTGCCAGCGTCAAGTATAATTTTTGCATAATTTTTTTGCCAGTTTCAATGAAACTGGACGAAGTAATAGCAAAGTCAGTAAGTAAGTCGTCAGTAATCAGACTAATCAGTCAGTCTAGTCAGTCCAACATTCAAGTAAAGCGATGGCTACTTTACTAGAACGTGTCCGATGGAATTTTGGAGGCAAACAGAAAAAACATATTTTAGCACTGTTATTCTATTTCACAAACACTCGTGCACTGTAATTAACCTATATCAAACAAAATGCCATCAACTTTATCCGATATAACTCAAAAATACACCATGAAAATGAAAATAAAACAAGAGCACAATATGTCTTTTTCGACTTCCCGCCAAAACTCCTCCTAAACGAAGTTAGTTGACATAGACTTAGGATATATACGCTAATACATCCCAAGTCCATGTTATAAGGACATCGATGCCATAAGTTGTTAATATTGAAAACATTCGATTTTTTTCATTGAGAATTGGCATCGCGCGTTTAGTGCATATTGGCAGTGTCAAATAAAGATGACAATGATAAAGTGATTTTTCGCAGCTGCTGCTGAGTTTTTTTCCATTATGGCATCGCTAACTCTGTGCATATTGCCAGCGTCAAGTATAATTTTTGCATCAATTTCTTGCTAGTTTCATTGAAACTAGACGAGTATTAATAGGTGAAGTCAGTAGGTCGTCAGTAACTATCATCATTCAGTCATTATCATCATCAGTCAGACATTCAAGTAAAGCTATGGCTACTTTACTAGAACGTGTCCGATGGAATTTGGGAGGCAAGCAAAAAAAACATATTTTAGCACTGTTCTATTTCACAACACTGGTGCACTGTAATTAACCTATATCGAACAAAATGTCATAATGCCATCAACTTTATCTCATATAACTCAAAAATAGGGGTTTTTGGTGGAAAGTCGAAAAAGACATATTATGCTCTTGTTTTATATTTACTTTCTTGGTGTATTTTTGAGTTATATCGGATAAATTTTGTTTGATATAGGCTAATTATAGTGCACGAGTGTTGTGAATTAAAATAACAGTGCGAAAATATTTATGTTTTTTTCAGCTTGCCTCCAATATTCCATTGGTCACGTTCTGGTAAAGAAGCCATCGCTTTACTTGGATGTCTGACTGACTTGACTGACTGATTACTGACGACTTACTGACTTTACCTAATATTACTCGTTCAGTTTCACCGAAACTGGCAAAAACATGATGAAAAAATTATACTTGACACTGGCAATATGCAGAGTTTGCGATGCCATAATTGAAGAAAAAAAAACTCAAAAATACACCAAGTAAATGAAAAAATGAAAATAAAACAAGAGCACATTATGCCTTTTTGACTTCCCGCCGAAACTCCCGCTGTGTTGAAACCAGGAGGCAAAATCAGTACGTTGTCAGTAATAAGTCAGTGAAGTCCATCAAGTATCCACGTATTAACAATAATAATAATAATAATAAATAAAAATTTAAGCTTACTCCACCAACCCGCATTGGAGCAGCGTGGTGGAGTAAGCTCCAGGCCGCTCCAGTAATGGGGAAAGACCCGTGCCCAGTAGTGGGACGCAAAAAGGGTTGCAGCCAATAAATAAAAATAGCAATAGCTAAGTAACAATAGCAATAGTTAGATTAGTCACGGAATTTTAAAGGAATCCTAAAAAGCCATGTTTTTGCTGTTGTTTTATTTCACAAAACAAAAGTAATTAACCAATCCCTGTACTGAAGCGCAATTTTTATTTATATACATATACATATGAGTGTATAACGTCTGAGAGAGTTTATATACATATCAGTGTGTAACGTTTTATTATTTACTAGCCTTCCGCCAGCGACTTCGCCCGCGTGGACCCGTTTTATAGGTTCCCGTAGGATAAAAACCATCCTTTGTCCTTTCCCAAAGTCCACTCTATCTGTGTTCCAAATTTCATTAAAATTAGTTCAGTAGTTTAAGCGGGAAAGCGTAGCAGACAGCGTAGTAGGGATACAACAAAATATGTGAATATTATATATGTTACAGTCAAAACTCATAGCCGGTCAAAACCACTTTTGACTGCAAAAATCAGTCAATAATGGTTTTGACCAACGCCCTCAGTTAAAAACAGTTCTGACTGATTTTTGCAGTCAAAAGTGGTTTTGACCGATGCCTTTAGTTAAAAACAGTTTTGACAGTAGAATTAAAACCAAAAAAAATGAAACAAGTGGCTCTGTGACATCTCCGGCGCTGCGGGAGGACCACTCCCTCCGCCCCAGCGTAAGAAAGCGCGGCACCTGCGCTCGCCTTCGCAGCTTCGGCTTTTTGATCGCCTTCGCCTTTACAAAATCAAATCAAATCAAAAATCTTTATTTCATATTAGGAATACAAAATATTCGCTTATTGAATGTCATTTTTTCCCGGTCATCGCCTTTGGGTGCCCGTTTGGGCTAGCTAGATGTTGAGCTGAGAGAGAAAAAGCGGCGGAAAAAACTCCCGGCAGCACTTTTTTTTAAAAGTACATAAATAGTTGAGATAACAGTATGGCTATGGGTCCATAATGGGCACACGTAACAGCTGATCGTATTATCGCTCTACGCGAAAAACATCCCACGTGCAGCCTCATATACACCAAGTCGATCTACTTGTTTAGCAGTTTAGCCGTACAAAGGAGCCAGTGACTTGCGTACCATGCCTCATACAGACTTGTTAGATGAAGTATTTTATTTATAAGCCTTTTATATTTTGTATGTTTTTATTTTTAATTTAAGGTTTGTATATATATATCCCTGTACTGTACCTAGATTATCAAAACACCATCAACTTTATTCGATATACATCAACTCAAAATACAGCAAGAATATAAAAATAAAACAAGACTACGACAGACCTTTTTCAAGATCCTGCCGAACACATTCGATTTTATCGAAGGCCAAAACATTATTGTAAAGGGCGGCGTCTACGATACCGCAAAATATTATTATACATAGATAGAGACTATGGAGAGTACAGGTTGTGGTACAGTGGCAAGAAGTAGCTGCGGTAGCTGCGACATTTTTATGTAGGTATTTTGTTTAGCAAGTATAATCACACGCATTGGAGCAGCGTGGTGGAGTAAGCTCCAGGCCTTCCCAATAATGGGGAGAGACCCGTGCCCAGCAGTGGGATGCAAAAAGGGTTGCAGCCAAGTATAATCACGCGAATATGCACAATTCAGTAGTAGCATACTAGACGATTAAATCTAGACTATTAGGGCCTCGTTCACCATCTCCAAGTAAAGTGTTGATTAGCTACGTCCCAAGTCAAGTTAATTGGCAAGTAAAGGCAATAGAATAAACTATGAGTACAGGTCAGTTTATCATATGATTAGTGCTACGCGAACATCGTGAAATTGAAATTTAAGTTACGGGTGACTTTAACCGACAATTAGCGTATTTGTCACTTTACTTGAAGGTGGTGAAAGAGGCCCTTAAGGTCATGGGACTTTACCACTGAATAAGTACCACGTAATAAGTTCTACTTTAAATTGGCTAAGGCATTTTTCAGTTTATGTAGAGAAAGTGACTAGTTAAGTTACAAATAATTTGTAGGGAAGTCATTCGTCCCCTACAGCGAGTGCCTTGCCTACATAATAAGACTGCACAGACGAAAGTTACAGGTATTTTTTAGAAAATTCGTAAATTCGGGGACTTTAAATGTAATGGCCGAAGCATAACTAGTACAAAGCAGTTATTCTTATGCCTTGTACTTCTTTGTATTGGGGCCGCAGTCTACAACATAGCGAATTCTTATAGATGCATTTACCTATTTTTACGGTAATTTACGGTCTATCGTCTAGGTAGGAAAATGTCATTGAATACACCTTTTGGCAATTAATCTAGATTCCTGTCTTGAACGGTTCGCTGAAAAAGGACGTATTATCGGCCATTGACTACAAATGTATCACCAACGGAAAGTAAATAAACAAACATACCGCATCGCATATCGAATCGGGTAATAAGGCCAATGTATAGGATATGCATAACTCACACAGTGAGCAGACCGGATGTAAACATTGTCAATCACGTTGTCGGTGGTCTTGTTGATCACACGTGATGTCAAAATATCAACGAAAATAAGAGATTGCATCGACAATTGATTATATACGCCGACAGACTTTAAATAAACACATTGCATATCTGTAGGTGGTAGAACTATTATCGTTCGCCCGGGGAAGTACCACCGCTGCACCCACTTCTGCCGTGAAACAATTCTATCGTGTTTCAGTGGAAAGGTGCAGTTGCCGGCCTATATGTATGTGTATATATGAGGCGACCACCAGCCTCCGGAGTAGCAGAGCAACTGCATACGACCTCAGACAAGACTTACCTATGCTTGCTTGAGGTTGTATGTAGATGTCCATGGACTGTAGCGACCATTTAACACAACGTGGCCTGCATGCTCGTCTGCTACTCCATTCAAATAAAATAAAACATCGTGTCCGGCAATAACACGTATAATGTTTCACTGCCGGACATACATGCACATGCATAGTTTGCTACCTTGAAAAGGCGAGGATTGCTGGATATGACACGCTTTTGTGAAATTTGGAAAACTCTAATGCATGCATCTGAGAAAATATAGTTATGAAATATTACGATGTTTTTCCTACTAGTTCATAACATACCGAATTCTCTAAATAGTGACACATGTCCTCTTCTCTTCTTTTCGTGTAATCATCACACATCTTTGAGAGCTCACGCTGGGATTGGAACCTAAACCCAGTGAGAGCATGGGCTCTAATTACACCGGTGTCTTAATCACTATGCTATCACTGTTCGTAATGTACGCGTATAGGACATGCATAACTTACGTTGCGCAGGCGCCGGACGTAAACATTGTGCGCGGATCCCGTGTACCGTGGTGGCGGTGGTGAGTAGTGGTGACACGTGGTCCGTGGTGCAACGGGTGCAGCGTGCGCGGGGCGCGGGCGCACGCGGCCGACTGCAGCGCGGGACGGGGCACCCCGCCGCGCCCTCTGACCGCCCGATAGATTGTCAACAAACACCGATGAATGGAAATGAGAACGCCGGCGCTTCACGTTACATGTTACACCATCGTGCATCGATCGATCGATGCATCGCCGCTGAGGGTCTCTACGCATCCGTTCGAATTTCGAAAAATTTTGGATTCTCTGGTCGTTTTAGTTCCTCATATGGGCTTGAGTTAAAAATTGGTCCTTAGATATAGAAATCTATTGTTTAATTGGTGATACTGTTAAATTTTACAATGAGTACTAACGCGACGGTCTGAACATGATTTCAGGCTAATGGATATTGTAGAGCTTTTGTTACATTAACATAATTTGGTGATTGTTTTTTTGCTTTATTTGTAACTAATTAATTCAAAATAACAATCAATTGTATGTGGGCTTCGTAACGTAAGTAAGATATACCAAAATTATAACGTTAGGCAGTTAAATTTTATGACTCTACAATGTTCTCTATATTTTAGTTTAAGTACCTATTAGAAGATGCATCCTACATTTTACCATAATTTCATAATTCTGCTCTGCTGAAGCGTGTAAAAAATTGGTAAACTACACTAAGAGACTTTCCGTAACCTTATTTTCGGATTCAATAAAAAGTTCGAAATCAATATTCAGAGATTCTAAAATTACAATAACTTTGGAGACCGGAAGCTGCAATAGGAATTTTGCTAATTATAAACTCACTAACCTGTAATCTTTCTAAGCAGTACCTAACCTGATTTGATCTGATTCATAAAATTACCGTAGGTACCTACATCTCTACAATTTATTAATACAAGTAGCTACCTTCTTACAATGTCGTTATGCTTTACTACTATTTAAGTAACAAAAAAGTAAAATTATTTACATTGACGGATTTGAAAATAAAAATTTTTTTTGGAAAAAGATATAGCATGTCTCTAGGTATGCTTAAAGATTTTAAGTTACATACAATCATGAAATTATAGCAGTACATAATTGTTTGATTGCGATTTTCACCAAAGCATTGATAACTTCAAATATAGGCTCAATTTGATTATATTTTTTATAAAACGGAGCTTATAAATAACCGTAAGGTACCTAGTATATCCACTTATGGTAACGATACTTTCTAACGCGGACGAAACCACGAGACGCAACTAGTACGTGGATAAAAACATTATTTTTTAAGGAGTCGAGAAAAAACAAACATTAAAACTACTACTACTGATGCGTAACCGTGAATCAGAATATTCATGGCGGGCTTAACTGAATTATTTTCCTACTTACGGCTCCATTGTCATATCAGTTTATTGGATAATTTTGATAAATGGCCGCGGAAGCCGCTCGAACGCCTAATGAGGTGTAATAAAGTGAGGGCGAGAAGATCTATAAAGCGATTGTTTAATATGACTTCTCCTGGTTTTGTTGAATACGTAGCTATGTTTGATTAATCTCACGAATTGGATATTAACTTTACGTTTTGTTATTGATTTTTTTTTAAATTGAGCGCATTTTTTTTGTATACAAAACTTAGTTCTACGTAGACAATCGAAGGAAATATTTTTACTGGCAATTATAAAAAGGTCACATTCGACCATCATACATATTTAATCTTTCTCGTTTAGATAACACTACAGTAGAGGTGATACCCCAAAAATTATTATGTTCCGACTGTTCACGACTAATGGAGAAAATAAGTTCTTTACATGAAAGAATTCTGTATATTTTATTACTTTCATACAAAGAATTCTTTATTTGTTTTGATGTATGTTTACTAAGCCGAATTTTGTTTAATTACATTCTTCAATGCATATACTTACATATAAAAGCGTATGATAACAGGTCTTTAAGGCACTAGGCGATCATAAGACTCTGGAGTAACAGCGCAACTGCATACGGCAAACAAACTAAAATAAGACTTCTCTACTTTACAGATATTTAATATTGTTGTTATTATCCTCACCTATAAGTATCAAAGAATACTCGTAACAGTAATATAACAGCAACTAACCTAATGCTTACTTATTAATAAAAGTAAATAAAAAAACAATAACAAATCAAGTGGTTTTTGTACGCTGGTATAAACAATAATAACTTAGTAATTAAATTATACAAAATAAAACAAAATCGTTAAATAACAGCGTATTTATTTACAAGCAGCAACAATTCCATGCCTAGAGACTGAGCAATGGCATAACTGGAATTCCAGTCATACCACGAGAGGGTTTTATCGGCGCTCGCAGCTGCGCACGCCCAAGAATTCGGGTGTTTGGGTGCACATGCGCACCCGGGTTCAACGGCCGCTACTTGCTTACCTATTGCAATCAGCCCTGCGCATGCACACGCTACGGGGCGCCACTTACGTTACGTTACGACTGTAAGAATAGTATCTTGTTCCCGCTACTCGTAACAATTGAACAACAAAGCGAGTTTTCAGTTACTGACGTTTGAATTGTTAAATGAAGCTAATTGAAGCCCTGTTTGTTTTTCTATAATTCGTTTCGTTTCACACTCACAGCCCCACAGTAGGGTAGGTGTACCCTGTGTCGTGGGTACCATGGACACATAAAGAGACAGAAACACAAACACCCAGACCGAGAACAGAAATTAAAACTCATCATTCAAATTTCTGATTCGCCGGGAATCGAACCCGGGACCCTCCGATCGGCAGTCCGGCATGGTAACCATTGCGCCACACAAGTCGTCATACGTCAAGTTTTTCTATAATTATATAGTTTTTTGTATTTAAATGGGATATGAGACGAGCTTGCAGGCCACATGTTGTTCAGTGGCCACTGCAGAACACGGTCATCTAGGTGCAAGCAAGATTTACATCACGTACGGTGCAGTCGAATGCAGGAGCACTTCTATTTTTTTTATGCAAACACCTTAAGCTACAGGAGTTACAAAAGGGTTTAGCCTAATGCCTATAGGCATTTTCTTCCAGCCGCCCCTGGGTGAAGGTAAAAATGTGCGGTAGGCTTTAATTATGAGTAATAAAATTTTAAAGAAAAAACAATAAAATAATGTATAGAAAAAAAACAAATAATATAAAAGAGGAAGAATAAGAATACTTACACATACAGAAATTATACATGACAGCCTACGTGGCGTAGTGGGTGATGAGCCCACTGCGAAGCGTGAGGTCGTGGGTTCGATTCCCACCCAGGACAAATATTTGTGTGATGAACATGACTATTTGTTCTGTGTCTGGGTGTTAATTTATCTATTTAAGTATGTATTTAGAATTATATAAGTATGTTTATCAGCTTTCTGATTACCATAGTACAAGCTCTGCTTAGTTTGGAATCAGATGGTGTTGTGTGAATTGTCCAAAGATATTTATTTATTTACTTATACCTAAGAAATATTCTACTCCGTAGGCTGATTTTCACCTCTTGTCTTGGCAGCCGCTTCTTTCCATCGAATCTCAACAGAAGAAATTCTACTTAAGAGGACATATTTATAGGGAAAGATTGTAGTTTCATTTTGTAAACTAATGAAAAAGTCACATAAAATAAAATATACGGGAGCGCATCGTGAAATTGAATCGGGAAGTGTGGACGGGGCCTAATACAACTACAATGTAAAACTACAAACTCTACATCGCAGTCAAATTTTGTGGCTTAGTCGTTTCGTTACTTTAGAAACTAGAAATAAGTATTTAATACAAAAGTAACGAACGTCATCGTGACGGTAGTGAAACGGAAAAGTTACACATTTTGGTTGAGACGATGTAGAGTGGGTGACGATAGGATTGGTAGAGTTGAGTCTCTGTAGCTTCGGGATTAAGAATAGAGCTACGGTAATATGCCTGATATAATATGCCTGATCGTGAGAAGCGACTAAAAGGGGGCTTCGGGGATTGCGGGCGGTGAGAGTAGGAGGTCCGTCCAGCCAGCGGCACCGGGAAGGACGGTGGTGTATGCGTGGCCGCATGCTGCCGTAAGCATCGAAAGGTGCAGGAGAGCACCGAAAATGGGTCCGTACTGGGCGCCGCGCGCGGCGGACACCGGTGAGATCCATTACAGAAGCAGGCCACCGAGGGAGTTTTAGTACAGTAACAAATCCCACATAATCCGGCATCCCAAGGTGCCGAGAGTTAGGGCGAAGGGAAGAAGAAAGAAGAAGAGTTATGGCGAGTAGATTTAGCTTAACTCTACATGATATCTAATATCTTTTTCAGAGGGTAAACTCCCACATAACCCGGTATCCCCGCTCCCAAGGTGCCGGGTACCTTTTGTCCCCCCCCCCCCCCCGCGTTGACAAAATAAGGGCTGGTAGAGTTAGGGCGGAACGAAGAAGAAAGAAGAGTAATGGCGAGTAAATTTACCTTAACTCTACATGATATCTAATATCTTTTTCAGAGGGTAAACTCCCACATAACCTGGTATCCCCGCTCCTAAGGTGCCGGGTACGTTTTTTCAGAGGGTAAACTATACGCGTTCGTAATAGTATATTTCATTACAAGTGCGGAAAGGCTGTCATTGCAAGGAGCTCCGACAAATGTCTACCCGAGCCGAGGCGCAGCCGAAGGTGAGGGTTGACAGTCGGAACTCCTTCCAATGACGGTTCCGCACGTGTACTGAACGACTATTTTTAATACAGTTGCGAAAAAATAAAGCAACTTAATAAAATAATAAAAACTCGCAAAGAACATTTTTGAAAAATGGCGCCAACCGTAACAGAATACCTATATGCAGAGATGTTTTTTGTTTTCTTCACCCATTCTGGATAGGCAAAGGGAACTATGCCCATACAGCCAAGTCTTCAGTAGAATTTTTTTATTGATATGAAATGAAAATGTTAATGAGATGAAATGAAATGAAACCTAACCTAACTCATTGAATCAAATCATTAAATCTGATATTGAAACTAATTAAGTAGTAGCTTCTTATAGAAATATTTAGAATCATAAAAACTTCTAAACCTTCCTGGTTGGTTTTTTTTTTCTTTTTAATAGACATTATTTTGACAGTTGGGAAAGAGAACGCACGAGTGCGGAAAAGGTAAAGAAAAAGCACGAGTGTGTAATAGCCCACTTCCCGCACGCTAAACGTCCCTGCAATACGTCACTTTTTGAGCAACTGTATTAAAAAGTATTTTTAGTGAGAATTTTCTTTCCTTAAAAACACAGTGGAGTACAAACCACCACTGAATTGTATGATTCATAAAAAATTAAACTACATGTGATTTCACAGGATTCTACAATCCAACATATCCCTGCAATACGGTTGTCGTATTACCGCGAGTCCACTGTATAGCCTATAGTTTTTAATGAAAACTGGGGACTTTTTGTGCTCACAGGGCCCTGGGCTGAAACCCAGAAAGCCGTTAAGTAGATGCGCTTCTGAAAGGACAGATATGTTATGCGATATATCGAACTGCCGCGCTTACTTCTTTAACTGTGCTTAGTAAGTAAATTCAAAGACCAAAGTGAATTTTGAATACTTGTTTGATGCAGTATCACCAATTTGATGTGGTAGGCTAAAGGTCCTGGGTATGAGAACCAAGAGAGGAGTTTAACTATCTAATTTAAATGCCAGGTCAAAGTCTTAAAGTCGTTGTAATTTATATTTTTCTTTACTTATCAACAGAAAAGGCAGAGACTGTAAATAAAAGTATTTAATATTGCTGCAATTTCATGTATTCTCAATTAAATATAAAAATATTACATAGGTAAATCACATTAAATAACAAATAATAGGATACTTGACATGTCTAATACGAAGGTATTAAATATTTGTTGATACATTAACGGAACTAATATTAAAACTGTATCACAAATAATCCAGATGACAGGAGTCAACAACTTAAGATACTTTAAAGAAAAAAAGCATTAGACAAAACCAATTTCTGTAATTTTTCTCACTTATAGAATAAATAAACATTTGGATTAGGGAAAATTTGGATCCATATTAAACATACGATTGCTTTATTAGTCTTAGGGCTTTCACCACCTTCAAGTAAAGTGACAAGTACGCTAATTGTCGGTTAAAGTCACCCGTAACTTCGATTCGATGTTCGAGTAGCACTAATCATATGATAAACTAACCCGTACTCATAGCTTTTACTTGCCAATTAACTTTACTTAGGACGTAACTAATCAACACTTTACTTGGACATGGTGAACGAGGCCTTTAAACACTCCTTCACATTTTTAATAAACAATCATCTCATGACAAAAATGTCAAGTATACTAATTACTCGTTTAGTGTAGTATTGTTCTACAAAAGTATCACTAACTTCACCAGATCGAAAATAGGAATAAAATAAATGCACTATTGCTGCGATCTCAACATAACAGGAACCATCAACGTTGCCAACATCTTCATTTTCAACTAAATTAAAAAGTATCCTTTGGTTAGCGGCAGTTACCACAGGAATAATTTAAAATAATGCAAACTAAAGTGAATGCCACATTTTTTCTATAAAGTAAAATAAAATTTATAAAATCAATAAAATTCTTATTCTTATTAAAAATAAGTGACCGATACAAAGTATTGTCACTGTTATAAAACCTACTTACATCTAGAAAATTATTTGGAAGTTGTCAAGTATATAAGAAATATTAATTAACGCGTACGCGTAATATACACGGAAAATATATTTACTCTTTAATCATTACGTGTAAGTACATAAAATGTTACATTGATACGTAAAGAATTTAATGTCTACAATTTACAATAATGTACATATAAACAAGAAACATTGCATTAAAATAAATATTCATACTCTATGGTACGATGATTTACTTCCAAAATACAATACTGCATTCAATAAACAATAGTACGTTGTAGCAAATACATTATCATGTTTATATCGGAATTAAACATTATCAACTTAAAATATATGTACATAAAGATTTGCTACACTACTGTAAAGTAGAATTTCTTAGTTAAAGCACTAGTTGAAAATATTTGTGCATTATTATCATCCGAGATACATGAATGCTTGCAGAATTCATATCTCTTGCCTACTCGCTTTAAACATTGCAAATTGCTGAAGAATTAATTATTATCTAAGATTACATAAGTTTGTTCTAGCCGAAAATCGATACGAAGTTTCAATGTGGTCACAATGTCCAAAGCTAGTAAGGTTCAACTTAGAAACTTACCTATATATATACAATATATAATAGAATGTACAGGCTTAAGTTTATACTTATTTGGCGAAGGATCATACCGTGAACCAGTCTCGGTTGCAAGTGTAGTCGTATTTTGTGGAACCAGCAGGCAGTGCAGCTTAGCTGCCGAGCCCAACGTCCAAGCACATCATCACCACGAAGCCGATGATGCAGCCCCAAGTCGCCAGCTTCCCGTTGCCGCTGCACAAAAAAGGATCATTTCACACAGAGGCAACAGAAATATATCAAAACTAGCTGCGGTTTCAGCCGCGTTAGAGAGGATCATTAGCATAAAGTGAAGTCCTTTCTGAAGTGCCGCTGGACCGGCCGGCTTTTTTGTATGACTATTTAAGATAAACATTTCCATCCTACATTACACATGTGTAATTTTAGCGGTTTTGGCAGCGCAGACCAGAATACCTCGCAGATGGTAGATTTTTTCCTACTTGACACTTATAGTCATATTTTGGACAATTCACACAATATCTTTATAAATAGTAGCCTATGTGTTATTCTGATGTATCTATACATATAAAAGAGGATGTTTGTATATATGACATCGCAAAACTCAGAAACTATTCGACCGATTATTATGAAAATTGGTATGTATATGTATTTTTTCACGGAGAAGGTTTATATGCTATCCATTATTATTATTATTTAATATTTAAACGCGATACGGAGTTCGCGGGGTCAGCTAGTTAGCTATACATCAGATTCATTATTATTGTAAAGTTTTATTGAAATCTATTCAGTAGTTTTTACGTGAAAGAGTAACAAACATCCATACTTACAAACTTTCGCGTTTATAACATTATATCAAAACAAAATTTATCCGCCACTATATTAGTAAGAGCAGCGATGGCCGAGTGGTAAAAAACCGCGGTCTTCGACGCGACCGATCCCTGGTTAGAATCCTCGGCGCGCAAAGAAATTTGTAATGTGCTCATTTATCGCTGCTCCATGGTGATGGAAAATATTATGATATATAATTGATTACGATGTTCTCCATCGCCGTGCATGCCTGAGAGAAATTCATAATTTCTCAAAAGCATGACGTCCACCAATCCGCACTTGGCCAGCATGGTGGACTATGGCCTAAATCCCTCTCACTTGTGAGAAGGAGACCTGTGCCCAGCAGTGGGACATAAAAAAAAGGTTGAAAAAATAATAATATTAGTGATGCCTGAAGTAGAAAGGAAAAATAAATCAAATTAATATTGAACGCATTTAGAAGGTAGCAGGCCGAAAATAATGAGACGTTGCAGCTACAACATCTAAGCATTTTATCTAAGTAGTGGTAGTTTTCAAGAGTTTTCATTAGCTATGCAGCTATAGGGATATAGGGATTATTTTCCTTATCTAAAACACTGATGACCCTGATTTGCTTTTTAGGATATTCAAGATTAAATTCACTGCCGGACTTTAGTAGATCATAGTGTACATAAATTTACTAGAAACTAAGATAATCCAATACGCATATGTAGTAAAGAATGAAGTATGAAGCAAATCTAACTGAGACAGCTAAAGTAGAGCAAACTGATCTATTGACCACCGGAGAGATTACTTTTCTACTGGAATTGGTGAAACGACATACTACAGGTGGCTGCCATCAGCTAATCGATCATGAATCAATTGAGAACTTTGGATTATCCGCAAACTGCCAAGGTAGAAAAAATTGCTGGAACTCAAGTTCCTCTAAATATATATGTACATGCTGCGATTGTAAAATAGAATAGACCCCTGTGCGCGGCGTAGGACGAACACAATAGTCTGGGCCTACCTACATGCATACACGTTGTAATCCGTTATAAAAGGCTGTCGTCATATGATACGAGCCATTGAGAAATAACGAACATACGACATTTGAATACCAAGGAGGCAGCAAAATTACGCTATCGGAAAGATCGTCGCTGGCGCTTGCACCTCACGCACTTGGAGTTTATGTTGCGAGAGGCGAGTGGCCACAAAGTACAATGTTCGTATGAAATCGTATGTCTCATTTTAAAATATAACGCGCATGGGAAACGCACAAACAAATAATACATTGTCCGTCAGTGGGCTTAATATGTGGAAGTAAAGGGAAGATCTCCCGCCAGGCGTTGTCACTGCCTGGGCACCGCGGTCCGAATGCTAACTTTAGACCATTTGTATATATACTGAGAATCTAAGAAACTTCAATAGCGTGATTCAGGATACGTCTTCTGATTGGCCAGATCAGTATGACGTGGTGTGATGTAGTACTCTATTGTTTACAATGTTCGCTGCTTGCGTCGTCTTGCATGGTCAGCATTTCATGTGCGGTGCGCGGTCATATTACTGTAGGTATCGTGCCGTACACAAAATATAATGCCGTAGTGTTAAAGTTGTCAAAAAATTATAATTACAATCTAAAATTTGCATATGACTGACATTTGCTTGCTCATTTCTTGCATGAATAACGGGCGCGAATTCATTTTTACGTTTTTTTTTCAGTTCAAATTTTTCAAACACTAAATAAAGTCACCCCCTTGCTCAACGCTATAAAATCCAATATAAAACCAGTTATGTCTCGACTTTATAGAATGACGTACCTAATTATAAAACAATAAACTACAAAATGGTTGCAATTTTTAGTGAGTGGTCTCTCGGTATGTATAGAAACAATAGTCATTGACGGGCGGTCGGAATCCGCTAGCGGGAATTACTGGTCATTATAATAAAACGATTCCCGGTACCTCCTCACTCGCACGTCGTCTGCGTGCCGGTTTTTGCTGTAAAACCAAACGGCTATTTATGGGACTTAGCGCAATTTATAGCGTAACCAAACTAATTAATATAATATGCGCATGAGATGTCACCAATTTAAGTACCAAGTAGGTAATCTGGTAACTGTACGTAAAAATATTACATTTATAGCGGTGACTATCTACGATTTGCCCTATAAAGAGACGAAGTCATTTCAGGCAAAAGGAGCAAACTTTTATAGCTCATCTCACTCATTAGCATGGCCGCATCTTTTTATACCTGGAAGCAATTCATTACTGCTTTCATGGTATGTTAAGGTAAATAATGCTGGAGAAAGACCATCCGTTCTCGGGGCTAGTAACAGACCTCAAACCTTAAATATCTCAGCCCGGACTTGAGGTCAGACAACGACTCATTGGGTAAGGTGGCTTTTGTTTGCTGTACGTTTTAATAAACATAATATATAAACGTCTAACTCTGAAATCCGGCTCACGTGTCTGAGAGTACGCGATGCATCGCACTTGTTAGCGACGGGCGCCGGTTATTCCGATCACGTGCCGAGGTGGGGAACACCGACACGCTTCTAAATACCAACAATAAGCTGACATCACGCCCCAAAACCCAGGAATTTTGAGCAAGCGCGCGGTGGAGCTGAGGTGCAATCAAATGGCCTGCTCAACCCGTCGATACATGACCCGCCGATTTGTTCCAATGTTTACTCAATGTTAATACATTTGTCCGCACGTGACTGTGTTTACAAACTGTTGCTATAAGCTCCTAGAATAGGAAGCAACGGGTTGGGGTCTAATTGATTATGACCACGATTAGAATCGAATAGGTAATTTCCTCATTTTACTTGCATATTTAAGTATTAAGAAGGTATTTTACGATTAAATTCGAGATTAGAATATGTGCTAAGATGGTTATCCTCTGCTTGTGGAGAGTGGCAACAAAAGGGTGGCTTAAGAAATTTAAAATAGCATTAAGCAAGTTTTTAAAATAAAATATACACTTTTTAAAGCTTTATTTTCTCTCATCGATTACTGCAATGGAGTTTTCAACTATAGTGTGTTGTCGCTGATAGAGACATGTCGGGACAACTATCGCGCTAATAGTCGACAGAATCAACAGACTGATTATTTGTAAAGCGGGGTACCCTGCATACACCAGGGATGCGCAGTGTGATGTCTGGAGGTAGGTCAGGGAGTGGCGGCCGCGGCGCGCCGGATTCCCAGACAGTGACGTCAACGGTTAGACAAACTAGAGCAGCGTCACTGGCTTTATCCCGGCAACAAACACATTATTTCATATATTTTATTCTTATTGACACCAGCGAGACGGTGACAAGCCCACGCGTGGCCGCACCGATATACTTGGCGGACCAAAAGCCCGACGTCCTCAAGCGCACAAATAGATGCGCCGCTCGCAGCCGCCGCCGTCTCTCGACACAGATAAAATATAACGTCTGCATAATGTTACACGTGCATTACCTACGCATTTTCGAGATCAAACAACAAACATCAAAATGCGGTTTTAAATCATCACTGAAATGAATGTTTTTCGACTACAAAGCGAACCTTGCTTGCTTAACATCCCCATCGAGCCGCCCCACAAACGAGTTTAGTTAGATATAAAAATAAAACATTAAATTTAAATCTAGAGCAAGAAATTGCTTTCATTACTACATGTTTCCTAATGCATCGGCGGGTGAAGAAAATTAAACGTACAAAATCTTAAGTCGCTTACCTATATCTTGCAATACAGATAAACACTATTAGATAAAATGAAACTTAAGTATACGGAAATCATAGCCATCGAAAGGAAATCCTGAGGAAAATCTTTAATAACTATCATAAGCATGCACGAAACAGGAATTTAGATCTCGCCAATTGTAACAAATCATTTTTCAAAGGGAATTTACTTTTCACATGCAAAGGGCCTTACAGGAAACAATAAAACATAAGACACAATACATACAATTTTTTTAAATTTTCTTCAACTAATTACCAATTATGGAAAAGCTATTTTGGTGATTAAAACATTTTAGTTTTAAATGAAAAACCGATTTACAAAAGTCACTCCGCCACTTCCAAACAATTTTCGGATCACAGATTTTCTGGTTTTAGTAAACTTCTTGCGGTGATTTATTTTAATGCGCATTCTGCGCCAAATGTTAAGGAATCCTGGTAACTGATGAAATCAATTTTATATACTCCACCAATTTGACCAAATATAAAAAATGGTTTTTGAAATTTTTTGTAGTTTATGGTCGCTTACTCTTGGAATAAAACGTTAAAACGACATCTGTTATTATTTTATATTCTTCCATGACAGTTTATTGGACAGTAAGGTTAAAACTTATTTTAAACTTTTCATAGATTTGTTGTAAGTGCATCTGTGTGTACCTACCGTGTAAGTCATTTCTCCAAGAAACTAAGCTGGGTAACTCGAGATTTGTCTGTGTAGGTGGAAGTTATGAACAAGAGCGACAATAAGACTAGTTACTTGATCGTAAGAGACGTGTAAAAGTGAACTTCTGGTGTTGTGGACGGCGGTTTGGAGCACCGCGCAAGGAGAGCCTCTACTACTGGAGATAACGGAGTCCTCTCCAAGCGCTAGGGCAGGCTACTGAGGATGTTTTAGAGCGGTACAAATCTCTCTCTCAATCTGACGAGTACCTCGCGAAGATTCCGTCCCGATAACATAAGAGGTACCTCGGCATTAAGAATATGTGATACGGTGTCCCACTCGTAATACATAGTAAGAAATAGGGTAATACGTAATAGTAAGGCGACTAAGTGGAGGCTTTCGGGGTTTTACACGGCTATAGTGGGAGCGGTGAGAAGTGATAAAGATATGGGGAGCTACCTACGAGTACATTGCCCTCGCAAGAGCCCATTTGTAATGCCGCGCATGAAAGACACCGGTTGAAATCCAGCAGCAGGGCTGTTCAGTGGATTTTAGGGCGGTTAAGTACGGTACAAATTATAAAAAAATACATATCGCGCTGGCTCACTCGGGCGGTGCCTCAGATGATAAAAGAAGGCGGATTTAAGTAAAAATAATTAATTATCGAATAAAGTAATTAATTCGTGAGACGACTTTGCAACGCGATGCTGGATTTACTGAAAATATTTTTAAATTTTTGCTTACGTTTATATTTTTAATTACATAATAATATCTAAATCTGGTATCAGTTTTAAGTATTTTTTGTACATTTAAGGCATGACAAACTCTGCCGGCTCTACCTCAAAAACCGTTTGATATATTTAATTAAACAAGTTTAAACAAGTTATACACAAATGTCTGTTTTGTTTTAATAAGTACACAAATGAAAATCAATTATTGTGCTATAAAAGTTTAATGTTCCTCTCGATTTCTCTAGGATTCCATCATCAGACTTTGACTTAATGACAGTTGGACCACCTCTGGAATGTAATATTTCGAAAAAAAAAACACTTAGGTATTGAAAGTATTTGCTCTCAACTCTTAACCGTCGCAGTACCTTCCATCATCAGCTCAGCAACATGAGATGACGCACAAATATATATTAAGCTTCAGAATTATAATGGAGAATTATAATATAAAATTTAAGAGTTCCCCCGTTTGACAGTACACAAGTGTTGCGAAAAAAAATAGTACGAAAACATGTTTTTTCAGCTTGTCTCCAAAACTTCATCGGACACGTTCTGGTTAAGTAGCTATCGCTCTTTTTAGTTTTTTAAACTACTGTTAGGAATCAACGTCGGTAGTTGAATAAAAAAATGTGACGATGTAGGGGAAAACGCCGATAAAAGCGAGGCCTCCTCTAAGGAGCGATCATTATTAGTCTAAAAGTTGTAGGGGCAGTTACTCTGCCCGTTTGCGTGCTGAAATTCTGTATTTGTGCTTACCTATAATTTATAGATGTAGTTGTATAAGGAAATGTTAATTAGAAACTTCAAATCGTTCTTTTTGGTTTGAAAGACTTTGTGAATTAAATTATATTCTGCTTCTGGTTTTTCATTTCTAAAAATACATTATTTATTTTGAATTTTTTTGTTGGATATTTTTTTTCATATTATTGCATTGTCATCGGTCCTTGACGCCTGTGCAAATTTTCGCCCATCGTATATTTTTTTATCCTGATGATGAGTTAGGACTTTTATATAAAGTTATGAGATTATTGTATTGTCAGCGGCTCTTGACCCCTGTTCCTATTTTCAAGTACCTAAATCAGACTCCTAGAAGTAAGTGAATATGAAGTTACATACATACATACAGGTCAAGCTAATAAAAGCGTGTTAAAAAATGAAAATAGCGGCTTAAAGGGAATTTGACATGTATTTAATTACTTACATGCTTCTGCCTATTTCATGAAAAATTAGAGGATTTGCCTTAAACAACAATATGGACATTGTCTGATATAAATTAAATAAATAAAATATAAATTAAAGAAATAAGCGACCAAGGGGAAAGGGAACCAAGTCGTGTTTTTCCTCACTTAGCGACATTATATAAGATTTCCCTCGCGGGAATGAAAAACCTAGCTATAGAGATGAAGTTCCCTGAAGCCAGTAGGAGTACTGCAGCGGGACGGGCGGTAGCCGGCATCGCGGGCGTCAGACGGCGCGCCGCTATTTCTGGCCGGTATTTGCGCGACACCGCGCCGCGGCGCCCACACCGTGTTCCACTTGCAAATGAAGCTATTGTTTTAAGATGTTTCTTGGACTGATTTTAGGGTTCATTTCAAAATTATAAGTACATCATCATTATTATCATCATCTGTCATCATTTAATACTCGTAATACGTTTCTGCTCAGGATGGGTCTCCTCTTAAAATGAAGACTATATTAGGCTATACTTTAACGCGTTAGTTAAAGAAGGGTGGGTGGACCACATAGGTCAATAAGGTGTATTGTTAGATTATATCCTCAAGTACCTCTATTACCGAGACTCCCATTATAGTTAAGTCATGACGTATGTTCCAGTAATCCGTACTTAGCCAACTTACCAATTCTGCATATAATTTATTAAAATGGGAAAAGAAACTAGACAATATGTTAGGTGTACATCCACATAAGTACTCAAGCAAAAATCCAGTCCTTCCATGTGGGAAATATCAGGGATACTTAGAACTACCCAGTAAATTATACAGATTGCACAATCTACATTCCTTAGCTTGTGACAAAATCGCTAAAAGGGAACATTTCATACTTAGATAATCTCTCACAATGAATAATGTTAAACATTAGGGTACCGCAGCAACTGCGAGAAAATTTGTAGGGCGTAGCGCTCCCATTAAAATTGACAAAACTAAATAGAAACAGTCAATAATGTCCTTCTATTGGACCAGTTGCGTCCCAAGGCGCCAAAACCGGTCTCTGGACAATGCGCAAGACAGACAACGACAATACTGTCGCCAAGGGGAAGCGGTATGGGGACAATAGGCCCTCACCAGAACCCTAACGGGACCCCGACAACTGTTCCTAACAAGCGCACTTCAAATCTGAATCTGTCAAAACGCAAATATGAAACGGAACAATCGAGCAACTTTTCGACCCTTGTCAATCCAATTATGATAGAAGGACACGCACCGCGTTCGTCCTGATCCTGACGTATCCTGAGATTGCGCTCCGAGATAACCGGCTATTCGGCGACGCTTCAGTACGCACAATATTCAGAGAGCAGACCGAACAAAAACTGCAACCAAATTTGGTTGATTTTGAACTGAAAATTAAATGGGAATGAAGAATGAACTTTACGTTCGTCAATGATGCAAACATTGTCTACGTATAATATACTGACGCGTCGGTCAAGTGTTAAAAAATATTGTCCATAAATCATATTCTTTTATAATCTTATTATTTAATCTACATGTAAGAATTTTGCTTATAATAAGGACCTTGATCGCTTAAAAAAATTAAAAGACTGACATTCGCCACATTTATTTTGTATTAATATCTTGCTGAACAGTTCATTTAAGTTTCAGAAAGTGTAAAAATTCATAAATAGCAAAATCGCCAAATGATAAAGAATACAGCTGATTGACGGAAGACAGTGTCTGTAATCCACCAAATGTCACGTAATAAAAATAAAGAATTAAAAAAAACATTTGAAATTTTTGTTCGCTCGCCTCTCGGAACGCTAAGCATTGAAAGGCGGAAATGATAAGAATCTACGAAAACACGATATTATTTATTCATTACGTGGAGACGGGCATTTGAAACGAATAACGTCGGGATCGTTTGGAGATCGCAATAAAGGACACCATCTCGTTTGTAGATCTGGGCCGAGGGGTGGCTGTGTCCACGAGGGTCCGAATAAAGCGCGATTCGCTCAACTTTTCGCATGATTTGGACCAGTTTCAAGGTCTGTGTGACGCGTCCTCTACTTAAAGGAGTTTGGGGATATTGTACTTAATAAGTATTCGTAACAGGAGAAACTGAACGAATTTAAGTATTTATTGGATAGGCGCAAACATACTGAACACAAATAAAGTCTCAAGTTAACATCGAGCGTGAGTTCAACTTAGAAAAAAAAACAAACGGGTTGCACTCCGGGAGTGCCGGCAGAAGCAAAAACTTGAACATTAATGTAGGGCATTTTTGATATTTTGGAATGGGTAGAGAATTATTTCCCACGAATTGCTTTAATTATCAGTATTATTTTTCATCTAGTTTTTTCAGTAGGTTTTCATCTAGTTTTTTTATAAAGTACTCACTCATTTTCTTTCACTATTTTTTCGTCACTTATTTCATTAATAGATGCACTTTATTCAATTTTCATTTTTGAAATACATTATATACACGAATTTTACAAGTATACAGACTTCAGCTATCACAGTTTAACATTTTTTACCCATCCCAAAAAAAGTGCAAAATGCCGCCGAAGAAGTTTTCAGTTCAAATATAACACAGCTGAGTGCTGGAAGAGAGATTCTTGTTCACTCCTTTATGACTTAACAAGTAATCTTATGGAGCTTATGTATATTCATCGTTTGTCACCCGTGTCGAACAAACTACAAGTAAAGCAACAACAGAATGAGAATTTTGCAAAAATAAATGATTTAGTGTAGTGAGATGGTGTTATGGGCTCATCTACATCGTATAAAAAAGAGACTGAATTCGCACAAATGTTCTACCAAAAACCACTGTAACATTGATATAGATTTACCTATTGCATATTGCATAAGTCTGGAAAGAGTTTGTGAGATTGTTGTTAGAAAATATTAGGTCCTTACATATGAAATTGGCGTTCAGTATCTATATCTAATATGAATAAATGAATGAATAAATGGCTATAGTATCAAAAAAGTCAAACAAGTTTTTTGATGAAATTATTATTTAATCAATCGAAATATGCGCCATTGTTATTGATACACTTCCGCCATTTTATAGGCAGATCATTGATCCTTTTAGGAAAAAATCCTGGGAGCGAGATTCTGTGAACTGTTTGAAGGCAGTTTTAACTGCCTCATCAAATTTTAATTTTTTTCCTTGCAAAAGTTACCCAAATTTTGAAAAAAGTGGTAATCGGTTGGGGCAAGGTTTGGAGAGTATGATTGATGACGCAGACGTTCCAGTCGCAGCTTCTCTAACTTGGCGACCAGCTTGATGTGCAGTGTGTGGTCTAGCTTTATCCTGAAGGAGCAGTGGGCTAGAGCAATTCACCAGGTTGTTTAATGGCGAGCTTTTCCATCATTTTTGTGCAATTGTTGGCAATACAAGTTTGCAAGAAATCGTCTGGTCTGATCTCAAGAAGCTGTAGTAGATAACACCAGCTCTGATCCACCAAACACTAACCTGAATCTAATTTTGGCAAGTCTTCGCTTAGGTCAAAGTTTTGCCGATTCTCCAGGGTTAAGCTATTGTGATGATCGCTTCCGAATTCCGATTGTTGTACGGGATCCAATTTTCATCACAAGTCACGTTACGGTTCAAAATCCTTTCATTATTGTGACGATTGAACAAATAAAGATTCGTGCGGTACCCACTTTTCGAGTTTTTGACTTTTCCGATTTGGCGCAAATGGCTAAGTATCGTTTTGTCACTTACGCCGAAGGCTGCTGCTAAACCAGAAGTGGTTTGAGATGGAGCTGCTTCCACTATGGCCTTCAACTTCTCGTTATTCACTTCAGTCTAATACTCGTCGTCTACAAGGCTCATTGTGTAAATCGAAATTTCCAGAAAGGAAACATTGGAACCAAAAGCGCACCGTTCGTTCGTTAGCGGTGCCTGGTCCGTACACGTCGTTAATTCTTCGAGTCGTTTCTTTAGCACTGGTGCCACTGTGGTACTAGTATTCGTAAATATCACGAATTTTCAATTATCCATAGTTGTTGTTATAGCAATGTTGAAGCTCAAACAAATAAAATACGAACTTTAAAACAATATTTTTTTGGTTTTATTTCGAAATAAATTTAGAATTCCTAATCACGCAAGACATTTGATTTTAAAGTTGGTCAAGATAAAGGACCTAATAATCACGAAACTTTTGCTTCGGGAATGACATAATTTTCAACACGTAAAAACATCATGGGAGCTAAAACATAGGGCGCGCTATCGTCACAGCTGCCTTACATTAACAGAAACACCGACGGTCATAAATGGGTTGCTGCTGTGGCTGTGTTCGCAATCGCAATCGCAACGCCAGTTCTCCTTAATGCTCCTAACTTGAATACAGTATTAAGCAATAGGTAACTCCTGAAAGATGCTTACAAAATTCGCTTCAGGGATTATGTCATCTGCCACGACGTACTCATAGATCATAATACCGGTCAAAAGCATCAGTACCAAGCGCTCTTAACACGAATGTAGTACGCGAGGTATCCATAAGCAATACTCCTGAAAGCTACTTACGTGTCCGCTTCGGGGATGATGTCATGCGCCTTGACGTAGATAATGGTGCCGCGAACGCAAGTACATAGGGCATTGCCTACTGTACCCCTCCAACGCTACTTTTTAGGTGTAGCTCAAATACAGTCTTCAGATCTTTATAAACAAATATTTCCCTTAAGCGAATCGTTTGCTTCGGGGATGATGTACTTACAAAGCGTTCGTCTCGGGAGTGATGTCATCCGTCTTGAGTTCTTACCGTACATAATGGCGACGAACGCGAACGCTATAGGGCCGGCTGTTCCCCGCTATCGCTCCTGCTCCTAAATCGAATACAAATACGACATGTTTATAAATTGATTCTCCCGCATGCTACTTACAAAGCCTCGGGCCTTCTGCTACCACGTAGATCATTGCAGCGGTAGCAAATTCAGTGCATCAGTTGCCAGATTTTTCAAAGAAGCATAGGCCTCGGGAATAATCTCTTTCAAGACATTGATCATCACGCCTGCTGCGAATGGCACTCCATCGGGTATCGGACTGGACCGCCACTGACACTCTGAAATACTTACACATCAACATTTATACATATCACTCAGTGATAGATACTCACGAAGCGTTCGCCTTTGTAATAATGTAATGTTTGTAACCATGGACCCCGCCGCGAATGTAAGGGCGTAGGGGAGGACGGGCTATGCCGCTGCCACCGTCACTCTCCTAGCTTAAGCACATCTTTATAAACATAGGATCTGAAAGTACTCACAAAGCGTTCGCCTCGGGGATGATGTCATCGGCCGCGACGTAGATGATGGCGCCGGCCACGAACTCCACGTAGAGAAGAGCGGGTTGCGCCGCTGCCACCGTCAATCTCTTAGCTTAAGCACACTTTTATAAACAATGCTCCTTAAAGACACTCACGAAGCGTTCGCCTCAGGGATGATGTCATCCGCCACGACGTATATCATCGCGCCGGCCGCAAACGCCAAGGCGTAGGGAAGGACGGGCTGCGCCGCAGCCACCGCCACCGCGCCCAGCACGCCGAACACCGGCTCTACCATGCCCGACAGCTGGCCATACCTGCGGACAAGCAATCTAAATATAGAATCTTCTTGTTTTATTGGAGTAGCAGACGAGCATGCCAGCCCATGAACATCTACACGCAACCTCAAGCAGGCCTCAGTCTTGCCTGAAGTCGTATGCAAGTGCGTTGCTACTCCAAAGGCCAATGACCACCTCATGCCGGCAACGGCACCATTCAACTGAAATACAATAGTATTACTTCACGGCGGAGGTGTAGGTACTCACAGTGGTAGCAAGCCAGCGGTGGTAATTCCCCGGGCGAACCATAAAAGATCTACCACATATCTACACAGTCTTGAAATGAAATGAAATGAAAATACTTTATTGTTGACTGTTTACATAAATACAGTTAGATGTTTAAAATTATTATAAGAGTTTAAACAGTCTACCATGCTCTGGCATACAATATTATATTACTAATTAAAATTAAAGTAGCTAAGTAGTAGTAAAATAGTTTTATTTTAAGATCCACTAAGAATATTTTTAACGGATCACGGTCTTGATTCGTAAAAACTGACAATTCAGAAATAAAAAGTCCACATTTAATACCATTTTAACCCGAGCAGCGATGACCGAGATGTCTCCGACACGGAGATACTGATCCAACACCTCTGACGAAGAAATTTGTTAACTGCGTATTTATCGCTGCTCCACGGTGAGGTAAAATATTGTCATATTTAATTAATTCAGGTGTTTTCCATCACCGTGCATGGAATGTTCACCAATCCGCATTTGGCCAGCGTAGTGGTCTATGGCCTAAAGCTTCTCACTTTCGAGAAGAGACCTGAGCTCAGCAGTGGGACATAATAAAAGTTTGAAAAAAATGTAACCAATATGACGCAATGATCATCTTGCTAGTGATTGAGGGTCCCGAACTCGATTCCAGGTGAGGCAGCCTGAATTATGGCTTTAAATGACTGTTGTACTGAGTGTTTATGTGCCTGTAGTTATGTGTCTATGGTACCAACGACACAGGAGACCTTAGTACGAGACGATGAGTGCAAAACCTATGTTATCTATACATATAAAAGAGGATGTTTGTATATAATGACATCGCAAAACTCAGAAACTATTCGACCGATTATTATGAAAATTGGTATGTATATGTATTTTTTCACGGAGGTTTATATCCTATCCATTATTATTATTATTTAATATTTAAACGCGATACGGAGTTCGCGGGGTCAGATAGTTATTTATAAAAGTATATAGTTATTTGTTTAACGATAAATTTTAATAGTAGACAGTAACACAAAAAATATTTTTCCTTAATTTAATTTACCAAACTGTTACAATTTACAATAGTGTTGTAATAGTATGTACATATATTTATGATTTGAGGACTCATCCTTGAGACATTATTTCATTAACAGCTGTGAGAAAATTTTGTTGTTTCTATAATTCACGACATATCCGGAAAAAATACGTCACCTGCAAACAAAATTACTTTCTATCATCGTAAACGTAAATAACGTTTTCATGTAAATCACATTAACAAGAATTAAATAGATTTGTAATATAACTTCAACACGGATATTCTTTAACCTGGATGCTCCATGCTCCATCATTAAGACTATGTACTTTTAACCAGGAAAGTTTTTTTCAATTTTTTTTTGGCCAATTCAATTTTGGCCGTAATCCACCATCCAAGTGTAGTTTGTTAGATGATGGATGGAGCCTTTGTTAAATTTTGTATAGTCAAGTTTGTATGTAAAGCAAGCTGAAGAAATTATTGTAATATTACATTACGATCCCTACACAAGTGATCAGGAGGTACCTAACCGATTTTCTTAGTCTCAATTACTAAGGACTCTAAGATGCATACACAGATTTGAATCTTTTTCCCCGTCGGTGCCGGGCGGTCCAGTATCTTGCCAACTCGGGTATCACTGTTTTGGAAAGTAAACAGTCCTATTAAAACGACTGAGAAATTAATGGGACAAAGCTAATCTATACTAGTAATAATGCTGAAGAGTTTGTTTGTTTGAACGCGCTAATCTTAGGAACTATTGGTTCGAATTGAAAAACAATTTTTGGGTTGAATAGTCCATTTATTGAGGATGGCTCAAATGGATGGATACAATAAAATACATGACATCCGACTGAAAAATAATCGTAGGGTTTATTGCTTTCTGTGACCACTACGAAGTGACGACTGAACAGCCCCGTAGGACGTTTGCCTAGAAGGTGTATAAAATACTTACTTTGAAAAGGTCGTGTAAACTTGTAAAGTGTTCGGGTGTGGTTAGTTTTCACGTGTGCGAGGGGCAGCGGGGTGGCGGCGGTGGCGGCGGTGGTGAAAGAGGCCGGTAACGAATTGTTTTGGTGAAAGTGCGGCCCGGTGCCGCGACCACATTCCGAGGAACTGGTCGACGGCCGCGGCTGTGGGAAACACCGCCACCGCCGCCCGCGCCAGCCATACCTGACTGCTGCACGGGCCACCACCATCGTTTCAATCCATGCACTAGTGATGTGAAACGGCTATTTTCAAACATTCGAGATACGAATCCCATTGTGAGTATGGGTAGCCGTTATTCCCGAACCTCGTGCCAGTCCACCGTTAAGAGAACAGAATTACTTCATGGCAGAAATAGGCGCAAAGGTGGTCCTTTTCCAGTCATACCTTTTAATATCTACCAACTATACAACCTGTTACTTAATTGACTATTATTTATCATATTAGGAGTTGTTTTCAACTAATTAATGATTTTCTACATGAATTAATCAGTTTTTAAATAGTAGTCTTATAACTCAGTTTCCAAAATTGAACGAAGCTTGAACACGCTCTGTAATTATAAAAATTGGCGCATATTTGGCGCAATGTGTAAGTTACGGATATGAACGTCTAGAAATCACGCGCGAATGCGAATGGAAATATTCGTTACATCACTACCACTCACTCTGTTTGTGATAAACTAAAATCCGGATAAACTACTGGATATCCAACTTAGGTAGCATAAAGTATCAAGATTGGTAAAATATTCAAAAAAAATATACATTAAGCACTCCATGTGTGTCCTTACTCCGAAAGTTGATGGTCGTGTAAGTTTGGCCGGTCACCAGACATTTATACCAAAACACAACAGAAGCGCGCATGGCCCGGCGGTTAGCGTAGAACGCAAACGATCTATGCAACTAAGCCAAAAGGGCGCGGTCGGGTGTGAGATGGGTGACCGCTAGTGGCAAAAAAATACAAGCGCGTTTTCGTGCTTCGGAGGGCACGTTAAGCCGATGGTCCCGGTTGTTGTCGGTAGATAACAGTCGTTAAGCCTTGTCCGAGGCCTTATGGGCGGTTTGAAAACATCCGACGGCGGGTTGGCCACTAACCCGCATCTCCACCAACCCGCATTGGAGTAGCGTCCCAGCAGTGGGACGCAAAAAAGGGTTGCAGCCTAGTCAACAGAATTGAAGTAGAAAGGTTTGCGACTTTTTTGGTCGAACCATTTGAGCGATATAGCCTTCTTAGCTAAATTCATGTATTGCTCTACTGTTTGTACTGTACTGCTTGCCACTAGAAAAGCAGAAAAAGCATGAACAGTGCACAAGACATCGAACTTCCCACGGTCAATCCGGGAAAAAAATTGTCGTCAAGAAAATTTTGAATTTTCTGTAGAGCTTAATATGCAATACTGCTGCCAATGGTCATAGACTCTATGTACTGGACTGCGAGTGTCCTGAAACAATTGGGTGAGCATTCAAACAGGTCTATATAAAGAGATATTGCGTTTAGCAATCTTAAAGCTCTGGGGAGCAGCGCCAGCCGGCAGGGCAAAAACTCTTCGCCGACTTTTGCGAGCCGCACTCTGCGTGGGGATAGCGAATGTGACTTGTTTAAGTAGTCCTTGTCCTTGATTGTACATCATTCCTCTAGTTAAACGGAAGAAGTTGGTTGCTAATGCAAGATGTCTCCTAACTTGTAACATTTGTATCTCCACCATTCCGAGCACAAATATAGCGGGATAAAGGCGTGGATAGTAACTGTAGCCTTTATTATATAGATTTCGCACAAACACTTCTGTAACTTCTTTATTGCAAGGATATTATTATGAATTGCCGCGTGTGGATTCCATATTATTATACTATTTGTTTCCAGTTTACTACGAACGGACGCATTGTATAACATTTTTAGTGTAAACGGATTATTAAAAGGCGAATAACAAATCCGAGACTCTGTCACGCATTTTTACAAAATTGTCCATGTGCTGAAATGTGCTCGCGGAACGTGTGCTGGCTGTTGGCAAATATTGTACTGAGGTCTTTTATAGATTTCACTCACTTTAAAGGATTGCCTTCTATACAGTAGCTGACGTTGTATAGATTGTTTTTCTTATACATATAAGTTACTATCGCGCTCTTCTCTATGTTGAGCTGGAGACCACTGAGCAAACCCCATGCGTAGACCTTATTCGATCGACTTTATGGATCGTGAGAATTTCACGTCATCTACAAACATCAGAAAAATGCAGTATATAATTTCCCGAGGGATATCATTTATTAGTATCAGAAATAAGAGACGACCTAAGCAGCTGCCCTGTCCTACTCATGAAGTGACGTGGTAGACATTGGATCTTTGTAACTGAGATGGATTTAGGTCCACCAGGCTGGCCAAGTACGAGCTTCATGGCATGCCTTTGAGAAATTGTATGTAACTCTCAGGCATGCACGGTGGAGCAGCGATAAATAGGCCCATAAACAACTTAGTCAGAGGTGCGCACTGGTGTTTAAACTGGGGATCCCCATGTCGCAGACCAGCGCATTGACCACTCTGCTGTCGCTGCTCTCACGATCACGACCCACGATACATAGTGGGTGATAAATAATGTTGTTTTAGTCATTGCAAAATGAAAAGGTGCAAGTGGTTGTGAAGTAATAGTGACAGTATGCGCTCCAGACCAATCAAAGTAGACAGTTAGTTCTTAGAGGGCCCACTCTTTAGCTTTTTATTTTCCCAAATATTTCAAAGAATCGGTAATCAGTGGCCAAAATTTAAAGGAAATTAACATAGACGGGGGCCTGGAGGACATACACGGGGCCTGGGGGGACATACACGGGGGCTGATTGTTAAAATTTTCAGATAGTTTTTGCAAGTGTAGGTATTTATTGCATGTTTTGGGTAAGGGGTAAGTATTTTTGCAAGTTAAATCTGATCTGTATAAGAAATTCAACGCATAGCAGCAGCAGATAGACGACAGCGCAAAAGGAACTAGCTCTATCAAAAAAAAAACGTACAAATACAGTTTATAAAAGGTAGCAGGCAGTAGCATATAGTGGCAGGCAGTGGCAGCGTACATTAGGCCGTAAGGCGTTTTTCCACCGTCGCCGTCACCGTCGTGTCAAAGGAAAAAGATGTCAGCGCCAAAGTAGCTTTACCTAAAATGTACCGAAAATACTTGCGGTAACATTTTAGGTAATGCCCTACTAGATTCGAATTTTAACGAGGTCCTTCCACATGAGCCGTCGCGGGCGGTCGCTTTTCGGGATGTCCAGTAGATCGTGCGTACATAGATGAGGACAAAACGTGTTCGATTTGTTCTTATCATGGTAAAGGTTTTTAGTAATTATTTTGATTACGTTGATTGACGATGACATATTACATACGATCCTTCCGGTGATTGAGTGACACGAGATCAACAACACCTTTATCATGTTAGCTCTTTAGATTATGCTTAGCATAGTGCCTGAAGAGAAAGATATGAATAATCTGAGTGACGGCCCAGAATAGAAAAAAATTCGGGCCTTACTGGCCTTTCGCTTGAATAGCTAAGCATAAGTTTTTAGAAGCCATCATACCTACGGGTAAAACCTCATATCAAACCGTTGACGTGACGTTGTCGACGACGGTGGACAAGCGCCCCAGCGAGCTGGCGGCGGCAGCGCGCGCGGCGACGTGATGTTATGTTATCGCATGCATTATTCAGCGGGTGGCGAAAGCGGCAATTTGCGACAATATCAACCGATTCGCAGAATCGTCTCACTCTTGAACCGCCGACGACCCATAAAACAGGATGCCCGTCACTCAATAACTACGCTGAATTTAAATAAAACCTCGCCGCTATAACGATATTATGCGCTGTTTATTTAGTACTTTCCACTTTGGCGTTAACGCCGCACGCTGAACGCAGAACATATTCCATTGTGAATAAACATTGTACCCATAACATGCTGTGTTGGGCAATTGAAGCAAAAAATATTCGAAAACTTGTGTAACGACTTATATAAAACGTTTTTGTGTAACTAATTGGCCAACTTTTATTTCACATAAAGCTACCTACCAAATAATACCAAGTCAGACATTTCAAATTAGCTAATACTAGATGTGAAAATAAGAATGGTAAAATTTTATCGGTGATTTCGAAACTTTCTCATTTTATAACGAACATTAATGAAATTAAAAGTATAATAATATAATTCACTTTATTAACAAAAAATTTACATAACCATCCATTCGAATGTAAACATATCTACAATCCTTATCCAATAAAATGTTGTCAATGGACATAGGTAGTGTAGTGAGGTAAGCTCAACCTTCACAATGTAACAACTATTTGGCTACCTTATAAGATCATTAAACAATGGTAATATATTGCATAAATTAATCTTATCGAACTATATGCTGACATTTAAAAATTCGAATGTGAACTATATATCTCATTAATTTCGGTGAAGGTAGGTACATACTAAATTAAAAGTACCATACTGTATTAATACAAAACATGTCCTTACAACAACTCAAACTAAACAATGTGTAGTATATACACGAGACGTAGGACGACTCTAGAGCTAAGAATGCGAAAAAAAGAGGTCTCGACCACGGGGTACTTCGAAATAGTTAAATCTTATACCTGTACGGTCTGTAGCCATTAGAAACAGGCTTGGAGATTTAATTTGGTCGTTACATATTCGGTTCCCACAGCCTCGCGCCTTCGGGTAGGTATGAGAATTGGAAACGTCATCGATCAAATATCAGATGTTGAGCGTTGTAGGAAGGCATTCGAGAAGATTAGGTGCGGCAACGACGCAATATGCGCACCGCAAACCGGCCTAGATTGCGCAGACCAGCGCCACCAAGGCTGGCAGCGCCTTCCGCAACTGCGTCTTCGGGGCCCGCTGGCGGAGGCTGCGGTCGCGGCGTCGCTCTCTCGATTTAATTATTTAACTCCGAAGGCCGATCGCCCGAGGCGGGCAACGGGCGGTGCGCTGCGACTGGTCGGACGGGTGCGGTCCGGAAGAACGCGCAGACAGCGCGCCGCCGAGCTCGCCTCCACGCGCCAGACTCTGCGGCACCGGAGCGACACATGCCACGGCGGCCTCACGCAACAGTCAAATTTCGAAATAGACGACTTTCTCGGCTCCAGTTAACAGCCGCTTACCGAATAGTCGGTTATGTCGAGAGTGACCTCTCGATATGCAGAGATTGCGCCCGCGGTCCGCGCGCTCGCGAGCCGCGCCGCTCGCCGCCAACCATTATCGAACGCCACCCAGCTCTCGCTGAAGCCGCTTTAGTAAGAGACAAATGACAACTGAAACTTAAATCCTGCACCTTAAACGGGCAAAACTGGTCACGAATATAATGAAAACATACTTAAATGCTTTAATATGCAACACATGTACCACATCCGCATCGTAAAAGCTAATTGTGCAGTGACCAACGTTAAGTCATGCTTGCTACTTCTGAATCGAAGAGTGAAGCGCCTAACCTTTATGGTACGTAAGCGTGATGTATACTACGTCACTGTGAGTCATATGCGCATGCGGTGAGAAATATTGACTAGACGCATTGTCTACAACAATGGATCATGGCACCGCTTAATTTGATTATGTCATAATCAAACAAAAAAACTAACAGGAACCTTATGCTTGAATAAATCTAATGTTGCTTACATTACACTTATTAGAAACGACACTGCGCGATAATAATAGCTACTCGTAGAGGCATTTATAACGTGGGCGTGTAATAATAATTTAGCTGATATTTTCAAATACTTGAACTCATGACCTTTAAATATGGGAACTTTATTTATTAGTGCAAGGTGAATTTAAAATTTACACTTCTGCTTCCTGCAGGTAAAGTGAAATATCTAAACATTAGTATTACCTTCCCGTTAACCGAACTATCTCAATTAAATGCGTTTTATATTTAAAAATGAAAAGCAACTTTTTTCTTTCATCTGTGGTAATCGATACCAGTCTTATGCATCAACCCGAAATTGGCCGTGGTGGAGGACAATTAAAGGATTAGCTGTCGTGCATACCAAAAGGAGTCCTCAATTTTTCCAACTCATTTTCAATTTTACCTAAATCGGTGTCCATGTGGGTTTCCAAATCAAGGGGAAGTTATAATAGCGTAATAAAAAAAATATATTTCATTAATTGTGCCGTAAACTATGAAACATACCTACATACGGAAACACTGGAAAAATACTGTTCTTTTCCTGTTCTACCCCTAATTTTCAAACACCTTTGAGGACGAAGGGCAATTTACTATTTCACCCGAGAGTACAGTCACAAAGTTCAAAAATTTATGCTGCTACTTATTACCTAGCCCTTTTTTTTTTTTTTTTGTCGGGGGGAAACCTTCAAAAGGTACCCGGCACCTTGGGAGACAGTACCGGGTTATGTGGGATTTGACCGCACTATAACACACACTCAGTCCAATGCTGACCTTTACTACTTCTAATATGCGAACAGCTTTGAGCGCGTAAGTTATAATTTCTGAACATTTTTCTTTGCTCTAACTTAGAACTTTCTGACGAAAACCTTTTATATGATTATTCAAAAATTGTAATTATAACGGAAAAAAATAGAAGGATCACTCCTGAAGAGTACATATTTTTGGAAAACATCGATAAAATTTTGGGTTGTGGTAATACTTGATTCAATGCGTAAATCACCAACTATTAAATTTTGATATTTATTGAATTGATAATGTACACATTAATTAAAAAGTTTCAACAAATTTCATTGAAACTGACTGTACCTATATAACAAATTCCAGAAAAGTCACAGACAGAAGTCGCTTTGTCGGTATCATTATAACCGTCCTAAACTGTTATTTTGTTGCAAGGATAAAGGTTTCTGGTGAAAAGTTCTTAGAAAACGTGGCCGGCGGCCACTGGCCGCTAATAAAACGCAAGTCGATCTATTCCACGACTGGGCGCAATTCATTAGGAGCGCGGACAACGCGGCTACGTTGTGCGCCATTGGTTATAAGTATACCAGAAAATGCAGGAATTTTCTTCATACAAATGCTCTCGTTCGTTTTCGCCCCGATATTTTTACCAAAGCAGCCTTTAAAAAGATTTTTTATACCCCCAAAAAGGTGTACTAAATGGACCTTTAAGACCGTTGTCTTAAAAAGATCCATTGTAAAAGGTTGGTGTTTATAAAAAGGAAATCATAAAGGCATCATTCAAGCCGGATTCAAGTTAGGACTATTATTACGTGATCTATAGTTGTCCTTTTCACAATCAACTGATTGCACAAGGACATGGATAATTTTTCACAAATTTCAGCCCACACTTCCTGTAAGTGTTACACTGTTCAGTTACACTTACAAGCTGTAACAGCAACGTACACTTGCAGCTTACAGCGTCTGCATACGTGTTGGGTGATAGAACTTGCATACTTTTTTTTTTCAATTATGGCATCGCAAACTCTGTGCATACTGCCAGCGTCAAGTATAATTTTTGCATCAATCTTTTGCCACTTTCAATGAAACTGGACGAAGTACTAACAAAGTCAGTAAGTAAGTCGTCAGTAATTAGTCAGTCAAGTCAGTCCAACATTCAAGTAAAGCGATGGCTACTTTACTAGAACGTCTCCGATGGAATTTTGGAGGCAAGCAGAAAAAACATATTTTGGCACTGTTATTCTATTTCACAAACACTCATGCACTGTAATTAACCTATATCAAACAAAATGCCATCAACTTTATCCGATATAACTCAAAAATACACCAAGAAAATTAAAATAAAACAAGAGCACAATACCTATGTATTT
The DNA here is from genome assembly GCA_911387765.1 of Pyrgus malvae. Taxonomy (NCBI): domain Eukaryota; kingdom Metazoa; phylum Arthropoda; class Insecta; order Lepidoptera; family Hesperiidae; genus Pyrgus; species Pyrgus malvae. The sequence goes on from OU426960.1 coordinate 15,717,026, forward strand.
TTCGACTTTCCGCCAAAACTCCACTTGCATACTTTAATGTAAAGCAATCCTATTGTGTTTCGGTGGAAGAGTGCGGTTGCCATCTTCACTAGATGAGGTGACTGGAGCATGGAGGCCATATCCAAAGATTGCAGCGAGCACCTCGTGGCCTGTTCATCTAGTATTGAGTTTAAATTATAAAAAATACCTCTTTTGCTTATGCCACGACACATGTAGAATCCGGAATAAGCATGAAGGAGAATGACACAACTGTCCCCAATGACAAGCTTTTATGTTTACTGGGTTCGCGAACGTTTCCATCGCGCACACGACAAGCGCGCCCAATCTAAGGCTTTTTCTGGCCAGGGCCACATTCTCCCCGTTTGTATTCCACATATTGATAGACTTACATTGCTGATAACCAAGTACGCGATCCCAATTTCAAGTTATTCTTAATCTTTGGTGACTAGAAATAATCCTTTAATTGCATCCGTCGATAGATTTCCATGTTCGCATTATTCGCGAATGTGCCTTCGCCCGCGGGACGGCGGGTGTTTCTTGCCCGGGCCGCATTCCTCCCTGCATGCATTCCGCGCCGGAGACCCACTACTGCCCACTACCCACGGTCACATGTTACAAACACGAGCCTTGTAGAATACGTGAGTTCACGGCGCATTCCGAAGGACAGTCTACTAAATACATAGTTTTACTAAGGCCAATGTTAGAGACAAATGTTCAACTATATTTAATACAATATGATTTTATTATATAGCAACAATGAGCACGCAGACCACCAGGAATTTAGGGATCACTGCAGTCCATGAACATGCACCCCTAACTTTATTCTAACTCACATTGAGATGCGTAAATTCTAACGAAAATAAATACAGCCCTATCATTTAGCTCTCTCTGCTGCACAATTTTAATAGAAAAGTCCGGCTAAAATGCCATTTCAGGTTTCCACCAAAAATGCCAAACAAGAATGAACTTACTCCTGATATTCACAGATCATAAATTGCAAGTCAATCTAAGTCCAAAATATTTAATAAATTTATAGGGTTTATTTAGAACTTCAATTATCATCAATTTGCAAGCAGGGTAAACTTAAATTTGAAGTTGGCGATGCCTAGGTTGGGCCCTTCATGAAATGAGCATAACTTAAACAAAATTGTAATCAAACTATCTTTGCCGGAATTTTAGATTGACGGGCTTTGTTTCCCTTACTGACTTTCCTTGATATTTCAATCTATATATATCAATTTTGTTCGGTTGTTAGTTAGTTCGACTATGTCTGTGATCGATCTGGCGGTAAGTCAATAATCTTAAAATTAGACTCAGATTCTAATTAAGGTATGAGCCAGTGAAGCGATAAAGTTAGTGCAAAGTTTGGGCGGGCGTAGTATATCACGCATTCTTTCCGCCTTAAAGGGTTCTCTCGGTGCGTCTGTTTTTTGCCCAACGTTTAGTTTTTTACGATAATAAAAGTTAGAATTGTTTAATAGTTATTTTGCAGCTTCCTGGGCTAGCTAATAAGGTAAAGAGGGATTAAAGATTTGAGACGCTCTCAAGCCTCTCTACATAACATAGGAGACCTGAAACTTCGCTGCGCTGCTTTAATGCAAGCTGGTGAAGATTTTAGAAGTCTTCGAACCGTCCGGAACTGCTAAGGTTTGACGATTGCTTAAATGAAGTAATAAATTTAGACCGATGGCTTAACAGAAATGCGCATGAATTTATTTGACAATTCGATCATGCAACCGGAACCAAATAACAACATATGAAAAGATATGTATAGAAGTAGAATAACCGATAGAAAGCGATAGAATAAACGATTTAAGATTTTATATTGCAATATAAAGTAGGTAAACTAAAATTCATATAAGACACGTGTTCAAAGTCCAATAGAAATAATTTTAAATTAATTAGTTACTGTGCTACAATGTAAGACAAATAAAGATCCAAAAGGGGACGGCATTCCGTTGTCTGCATCGTAACGGAAGACAGACGACATACCAATTTCGGAATTCTATGTAGCCGCTTAGTTAAGGACTTGAAGTTGAGCATTTAAAGATACATAATTGATTGTTACAGTGAATTATAATGAGGAAAATTGTAGGATATAAGCCTGAAAACCCGTTGATAACATATCAACGGGTTTTCAGGCTTTGGAAAGTATTGTAATAATCATGGCGAGTGAGGAAGTGAGGATGTCAGAGTGGATATCGACGTACGTTCAACTACTTATAAAATCAAAAGTAGAAAATTCATACCAATGAAACTTGGTACGTTTAACAAGTGTACTAGATATTCCTATAAAATGGAAAAACCTCTAGCATTGTCTAGGATGCAGCTTTGAGGCTTTGATAATACTTCAAATCGTTGGGAGAAAAGGTATTTACCGCACCACTGCCTTCTAATACGACTTGGCAGAGCCTCTAACGTGAGCTTAGCCGCAATTCAACAGTAGAGCTGAAAATCAATTTTTTCAACCGAGCAAGCTGAGCACGAAGACAACAATAATTTTTTTTTTTAACATAATCAAAAGTGAGTTTAAGCGTGTATAATTGGTTAGCATTTCCATTTAAGGTGGCACGGATCGGTCCGTGGACGTTGCGTGCGGGACGCAAGAGGCGCGCGCAGCGGCCGGGCGGCGCCAGCCGTTCCGAGAACGCACCGGAATGCGACCGTTTACGATTCTTTTACCTATTTGCTTACATTTACAATGCGTGCACGTACCGCACTTTGGTAAGTTGACCTTTTACTCTCCCAAATTAAAACAGCGAAGCTTATTGTACCAGATTTTGTTTGTTAGGGTATTATATAAGAGACAGATGAAAGAAACCCTTACAGGATAATTCGTATGTGCCTCAGTCTATTTTTCAAGACTCTGTACTTAATAACACGACAAAGAAATTAAAAGCTGTAGGACACTTTCCGTCGACCAAAATTCGCGAAATTAGGTTAAAAGTTGGTTGTATTGTACCTAAGTGTCTTACTGCTGAAATACAGTACAAAATCCGATACCATGAATTTGGACCTGTAATTTGGACTCTGTACAAACTTGTAATTTTTTTAGGTTCTATTCCTTCAGTTAAACTACGCAATTATCGAAGGAATATAGAGGTTTACAGTTGTTACAATGGATCTTTCTTCTTCTGAAAATATGTGCAACATACGACTCTGTGCATATAATTCTGGCCTCTGCGCAGCTACTTCCAGTAAACTTCAGAGACAAAGATCAGTTGTGACAACTATTGTCAACTGTACCAAACTACTATTGTCTCAGTAATGACATGACAGATAGCATCGAGAGCGGCAACGATGGGCAGCTAAGTCCGTCGGCAGCCGCTAAATGAATTAGCCTGGACAGGAATGGGGTCGGCCAGTCTGGATGCGTTGGCATCCGGCCTAACGACGCGCGACCAGAGGCCAAGCTCCCTATAACCGCGCAATGATAAGAACACTTCTACAGGCTATGATACTAGAAGTAAGTCATAAAAACAAAATAATGGGGAGAGACCCGAGACCAGCATTGGGACGTAAAAAAGGTTGCAGCCAATAAAAACAAAGACAAAGTACTAAATAAAGTATGAAAATTCAGTTCGGCAATCGTCCCTCAATCGCAGGCATGTCACAGCAATACTCGTACCTTCGCTTGTAAAAAAAGCCCTTGTTCTCACGCATAGATGTAAGAAGTTCATATCAGATACTGAAAAACATGATACTTCCACGAGAACGCAATCAAAACGCCGTTTACTCCACATATTTAATTTTACAAGGGAATTTAAGAGAAGATAAAAACGAAGACAAAGTACTGACGAAGTATAAAGTTTCAGCAGCATCTTAATGTCTCTGAGCTATTTTATACTTAGACATCATGATAATATTTTAGCACATAATGTGTGATATGATGCACTGACTACACTTACATACTCAGCGAGTTACATAGGTATGTGTTAACTCAGAAAGCGCCGACATGTTTTTTTGAGGGTGATGTTGTCAACTAGCCACATAACAAGGTGACGACAAGATGTGCTGATGGCGGACTTTTGCACACTTCATAGAAGCTTAGAATTTGTTCCATCATTAGTCGCGCACTAACCCAACTCGGTGTACATACACTCTATATACTTATGTCACTTCATGTCAAAATGTTTTATAAAATAACCTTATTTCACGAACCGCAGACTGCGCAGAAATTCGGAACATATCGAGAAAATTATCTTTTTTTTAGTTATTATACTATGAAAGCTCGTCCATCGAAAACTCAAAAAGAAACTACTAAAAGCTAATTTTGCGAAGACTTAAAGTTAAGAAATAAAAGGTCGACAGACGTATCCCGACTCCCTGAGTAACGTATGTTGTATACCGTTTCTTTTTTAATGGAAATAATTACGAATATTGAAATAAAAGTTCCACACTAATAAATAATGGAGTAAATCTTACCAAAAGGCTCTCCAAACGGAGAAGCCCGCGGCTTGGAGCGGCAGACTGACAGCGAGCCCTTCGGGGAAGTTCTGAATGCCGATCCCCAGGGCCAGGTTTCTGGGGACAACGAAAAACATATTGAATATTGTAGAAATAAAAAAGAGTGTATGTACTTATCGCGTTAGAAGTAATACTTCTTTGGCGTATGAAAAAAGTTTAAAATAACTCAAACATTAGTAATCGATGATAAATATCAAAATCAATCAAAAATATTTTGTTTGAATAAAAAACGTTTTATTAACGTAATAATTATTTTAAATTAATTACTCATATGAAAACTATATTTGACAACACTGGCTTGACTTGCTTATGAATATCTATCTATAGTATCAATGGACACTAAGTACTGTAACTATAATTAGTGTTGAAAATATATGTTTTTATTATTTCTATTCTGTGGCGAACTCCATGCTGTCGTTCCTGCACGCGCAGCTCAAAAATTCACTCTCATCCAAACGGGCCAAAAGAATATAAAAAGAATATATATAAATATATATAAAATAAATTAAGTTTTTAACAAAAAAATAGAACCGACTTCAAACGGTAAAAAAATAAAATATTCAGTACCTACTTCTTCTTGCTTATGGTAATGACTCTTAAAACTATTTCTGGAGTCGGGCCCTTACTAAAATGTCGTACCTACCATTCGTTCTAAATGGGCACCGACAGTACAGACAGTGGGACAGTACCTACTTCTTCTTGCTTATGGTAATGACTGTTGAAACTTTTTTGGAGTCGGTGCCCATTCAGAACGAAAGGTACACTTTATTTACTAAGACAGGACATTTTACTTCTTCCGACTTCTAAAAGGAGGAGGTACTGTATTCGGCTGTATGTTTTTTTTTATATATATATGTTCACCGATTACTCCGCCGTTTGTGGACCGATTTTCAAAATTCTTTTTTTTTGTTAGTATGCTTATACTCCCGAGGTGGTCCCATTGTCACCAAATCAGGATCTGATGATGGGATCCCAAGGAAATCGAGGGGAACTCTCAAATTTTATAGGCACACACATTGATTTTCTTATACTTTCTGAACCATAAGAGATATTTGTGCATAGTAATCATCATCTCATGTTGCTGAGCTGATGATGGAAGGTACTGCAACAGTGAGGAGTTGAAAGCAAATTCTTTCAATAAATAGTTTTTTATTCCAAATCTGACATTCCTGAGGTGTTCCAACTATCACCAAGTCAAAGTCTGATGAGGGGATCCCAGAGAAATAGAAGGGAACATTCAAATTTTATAGCACAACAAATGATTTTCATATTTTTACTAAAGCAAAACAGGCATTTTATATAATTATCATCATAGCATGTTGCTGAGCTGATGATGGAAGGTACTACGAAGGTTAGGAGTTGAGAGCAAATTCTTTCAATAAATGGTTTTTTGTTCGAAATCTTACATTTCTGAGGTAGTCCAACTGTCACCAAGTCCAAGTCTGATGATGGTAAACCCGGAGAAATCGAAGGGAACATTCAAATTTTATAGCACAACAAATGATTTTCATATTTTTACTAAAGCAAAACAGGTATTTGTGTATAATTATCATCATATCATGTTGCTGAGCTGATGATATAGTAAAATGTCCTGTCTTAGTAAATATATATAACGTACCTTTCGTTCTGAATGGGCACCGACTCCAATATAGTTTTAACAGTCATTACCATAATCAAGAAGAAGTAGGGACTGTCCCACTGTCTGTACTGTGTCGGTGCCCATTTAGAACGAATGGTACGACATTTTAGTAAGGGCCCGACTCCAAAAATAGTTTTAAGAGTCATTACCATAAGCAAGAAGAAGTAGGTACTGAACAATTTATTTTTTACCGTTTGAAGTCGGTTCTATTTTTTTGTTAAAAACTTAATTTATATGTTATGCCTTTATTTGTATCGGGGGGGAGGGGACCTTCAAAAGGTACCCGGCACCTTGGGAGAGGATACCGGTTTATGTGGGATTTAACCGCACCCTCGGTGGCCTGCCTCTGCGCTTCGGGAGGACTCCGGGATCTCCAGTGGAATGCAACGGTGTCCTCCACGCGCTGCGCCCTGGAGCGGGCCCATCTTTGGGAGAGCGATGTGCTCTCCTGCACCACAAATTACGTATCGGCGGCGGCGCGCCGAGAATACTTTTTTTTTTATTTTGTGCTTGCACCTTACGATGTTTACGGCGGCCTGCGGCCACACACACCTCCGTCCTTCCCGGGGCCGCTGGCTGGACGGATCTAACTATTCTATTCTACACATTCTACAGGGACTTTTACGTTATTCCTAGATTTTAAAGTTATTAAATTAGTACCAACGCATAATAAATAAAAAAAGTAATATGGCCGACTAAGCGTTGACTTTCTCTTGCAATCATAAAAGCATATTTTCAGTCAATTCTTATCAGTTGTTCCACAGTTTAATGGAGAATTGTTGAGTCTTTTTAACCAATTATATTAAAGATTTATGCTATTTGAAACTAATAAAATCTACAGATATTTTTCAATTTAAGATCTATATTTTCGACATAAATAAAGAAAAACAGAAATTTTGAAATTATAATTTATGACAAAGAAACAATAATTTACTATATTTCAACTGTTTAACGAGCCCATAAGAGCTTTCACGCTTTATTTACAAATGTCAAAAAACAATTAAGCATATTAAAATTTAATATCCGTGTGAAAAAAGATATTAAAGTTGGCAGGTGCGGACACGAGTTTTTTAATAGTCGCGGTAAGCTTAACTAATGGTTCACGTGTCACAATGTAGAGCTTTCCAAATCGTTTGGGACTATACACAACAAATCTGACCTAGTAATTAACGAAAGTAGAAGAATAAATAGAGCATGGTATTTTTCGGTGATAAATGTGCTGTGACGTTTTCCGTGCCGGTAGATTCATTCGTAATTTACAGTATTCGTGTACAGTTTACAGTTTTTATTATGTTTACATCAAGCAATAGCTGAGTCGTAGAGACATTTGTGTTGAAAACAGAGAGTTACCAGGCACGTACCACAAACTAAGAAATGTACCTATTACCGTCCGTATTTACCACTATTCTACGTTAAGGGAATTCTGCTTTCATGGATAGGAAAAATATTGTAATATTTCATTACAATGTTTTTCATCGCCGTGTGTGCCAAAAAGATACAGAAAAAAAAACAAAAGAATCAAGTGGATTTTATTTGATTTGATTACATCCCAAAATCCCTCTCAGTTCTGCGAAGAGACCTGTACGCAGGATTACCTATTAAAATTCCGTGAAGCAATTCTATTGCATTCTGGTGGCAAGGTGCGACTGTCGGCCACACTTACATGTAGAAAGGTGATCATTAGATATATAACGATATACAGATAGATATATATGGTTATATAATATATAAACACTGTATAATGTCCCGGGTGATGAGCGGGACACCGGTAACACAGGTTTCAAACCTAACACAGTGCCCTTGTAACTTGCTGTATGTGAATGTGTTTTTATCAATAAATCATTTTTCATTTTTAACACGCTTTTATTAGCTTGACCTGTATATAACGGAATCTTTTAACTTCATTTTCACTTTCTTCTAAGAGTCTGATTAACTTGAAAATTTGCACAGGGGTTAAGGGCCGATGACAATGCAATAATATGAAAAAAAATCCAACAAAAAAATTTAAAATAAATAATGTAGTTAAAAAAAACTAAAAAAACACGCTTTTGTGAAATTACGAACTAAAAAGTAAAAAATAAGAAGAAAATGTATTTTACTGTAAAAAAAAGCGTGGGGTGGTTTTTAAGATACCTACTATTGACACCATACACCCCACGATTTTTTTTTACAGTAAAATACATATTCTTCTTATTTTTTACTTTTTATTTCATATGTATTTGCATATTAAATAGTTACCTATGAAAAAGTAGTAAGTATTAAAAGTAGTAAGCGATCATTAGCTTTAGGGCAAAGCAACTAACACGACCTTTCATTCTTATCAGGGCGCGATTCAGCAATCGTGTTTCAGTTTAGTTAATTGTTATAAGAACAAAGTATTCGAGTACGCAACTCAATTACTCGTGTACTCTAAAGCACGCGGACCAAGGAATGCGCCTATTTAACTCGGCGTCGGTTGGTAATGCAACGGTGTTATCAGATGAGATGAACTAGCATTCCTCGGGAGGACGTTCCCCTCCCCTGCACCTGAACCCTCGCGCGCCCGCGCTAGGAATGCGACTAACTGTACAGCCTCCGACACCGTTAAACTCAACTGTTCCTCCAACTAAAGGTCACTCTTGGTTACGTAATGCCATAATACTGTACAATTTGCATAACTTACATTATCTCGACCAAATTAGTGTTAGCGTTGTGGCTGTAATATTAAACGTTTATTCTGTGACGTCATAATTACCAACTCAATGGGCTCAATCTGTGACTGGAAGCTTTCTTTTATCAATCGCTTTATTATCGTCAATTGTATAGGAAGTCACTTTTTGGTAAAATTGCAATTTTGTGATAGGTACTAAGATAGATGTAATGTGTATTATTGATTACATATTGTTTTAAGAATGAGTCTTCGAATCGAAATCGAACGAATCGAAAAAATAGATTACCTACTACATTAACAGTATGTAATGTTTTTTTAATAATTCATTTTATTTTTTATGAAATTTGTAATTATAAATACTTTATTCCATTTCTGTAAAATGGTAGGTACTTACTGAAAACAGAGAAAGTACTATAGAAAGTTAGTATATTGAGGCAGTTTTCTGTATCATTATACTATTATTTTTTTCAATCTAGGTAAATAAAATTCAATAAAATTTTACAATTTAGGTACGCCAACATTATTTCGTAACCGAAAAGTCTTGAAAAACCTTCCTAAAAAAGCTACACAGCTACTTAAAGTTATCAGAATTCTGTTAGATTCATTTCTCAATTCTGGCGAAGAAGTGTAGGTAAGTGAGCAGTAGGCACTAATCATTACAAACGGAAGGGCCGGAATTCCTGTTAAAAGGGTTAACTTAATAAACATGCGGCGGCGCCGAGCCTTTGAGCTCGGTGAAAGCTGCCTACACGATGTGCGCGTGCCGACCACTCCAACAGTCAATATGTCTGTTGCTATAGGTACCAAAAATGTTGTTAGTTATTATTATCAACAAGAAGTATTTTTATTGACCCACATTTGGACACAAGTTTCCTATCTGAAATGAACAGGCTTTCAGCCGTAGTTCATCAGACTTTACAGACTTTTCATTGTCGTACAAACATTTAAGTAAGGTAAGTTCGTAATGTTGTCAGTGTATTGTGTTCTCGTCATCTATTCTAATTATATAAAGCTGAAGAGTTTGTTTGTTTGAACACGATAATCTCAGGAACTACTGGTTTGAATAAAAAGAAATAAGTTTGTGTTGAGTAGTCCATTTATTGAGAAAGGCTTATATGGGCAAAAAAACTAAAGTCCACGCGTATGATTTCGATGACGGCCGCTAGTTTCTTAGAAAAATAACGAAAAAGTTATACTTTTTCTATGAACGAAGAGTACTAGTAGGACACTTACAAAAACTGATGATAGTAAAGACATTACTTAGAAGTTATAGATCATGCTACTAACGTAGATTATTCCCAATAAATGCCTCAAATCTCTTACATTGCACTTAAACTTTTAAAATATAAAGTCACAGTGCCTTTAGTACAAAGCAGTTACTGACATGGTATTATTTTCCTGTTCATTACAATAAATGTGTCTCAAACGGTCGTCATAATTGTGTAATAAAAATATGCAATGACGTAAATACGTACCTTATTAGGTAACCAGATAGTCCTAGTTAGAGGATATTATTTACGTGAATCCTACTAATGCTATTAATATTAGCATTCATAATCATTAATAGTATAAAACCATAAGATATTTAAAAAATACCATACTGTAGAATAAATTTAAAGCTAAAGGTAAGTTGTTTTTTATCCGCTAGAATTTCTGCAACAGAAATTCGTCAGACTGTCCAGCTGGCAAGAGCGCAGAAAAGTTCGTTAAAATCATTTTAGGTATAGACGGATAGCCTGTAATCCGGTAGAGTAAGGCTGTTATGTCATATAGTGGCCGCCCGCGACTTCGTCTACTTCTGGACTTCTGGACTTCGGTATTAGTCATAGCATGATGTTATATAACTTAAAGCCCACGTGTGGCTCCCCTGGGGTTGGCCGTGTCCAAAGGCGACGGTGATTGCTTAACACCACGCGGCCCGTCTGCCTTTTTGTTCGGTTTATTTATAAAAAAAGCCTTCCCCGATAAATGGACTATCCAACACACAAAAGAATTTTTCAATTGGAACCAGTAGTTCCTGAGATTAGTGCGTTTAAATAAAGTTACAAACGAACGAACGAACAAACTCTTCAGCTTTATGTAAAGATTAAAATTACAATATTGATTAATTATTGTCGACATGTGGGAACTGTACAAAAAAGCGTGAACCCTATTTCGAACAGTTTACCATATTAGTGCCAGCACATCTTACGTTATCTATATGTTATCACTTATCATTTAAGGGACTGTAAATTATAAAATTTCAATACATTTACTGTAGTTTTCGATAAATCAACAACGATACTTCCAAACACTGATCGATAAATTCTTGAAATGGACGTAGGTAACTTTTTTATTTGTGAACCGATTTAAATAAAACAAACACTAAATGTTAATCTAAAAAAATAACAATACATCATTGAAAACCGCATACTTCTACGTTAAGCCGTTCCTGAGATTAGCGCGCACAAACGAACAGACAAACAGACAATAATTCAAAAAATCATTGTTTTGGGTTCTATTACGCTAATATACGCCCCAGTGACAGTTTTTCTCAAATATCTTCAATGTACAGAAACCGAATTGTTACAGATTTATTATATGTAGGTATAGATTAAATTAATATCTTGATATAGCAACAATAAACAAATATGAATAAATAAAGGATTAATATTTCGCCTGTCCACAATTTAGAGCAAAATGTTAACCATACAGTCATTTTATACGGTGCCAATCTACAAAAGAGGCGGCGAGCACAACCGTGAGTAGAGAAACTCGGAAAAGCCCAGGTCACAGGGAAATACTGCTAAAGGTACGAGTACAAATATATATACACTTTAAACACAATGCAATGAGCACAGCTACGAGTAACTCGCCACTATGTAAAAGACAAAGAACAGTATTCGTCATTCCGTACTTACTGTTCATCATTCGGTACTTCGATATGTAATGAGGAGGCATTTAAACACAAATGCCTTTAATAAATTAAAATCAACAGACGTTAGGAGGTAACTTAACGGCCAAGATATTCCTGAGACACACTAGGTTATACATAACCATGACGCACCAGCTCAGTCTCACATACTAAACAATCCGGCGAGACTGGCTCAAGACTTTCTTCTATTAAATCTACATGATTAGTACGAGGCAGCCTTTTGCGTTTTCAATAGTTGCAACTGAAGAAGCTAAAAGTTTAGCAGTGATAAGTGCGGAAAATTTTACGTGGTTTCTAGTGGAAATCTACTTCACCAATTTTGTGACTTTCCTCTTTGGTTTTTCCTCCTATACAAGCAAAAATAGCCGCCTTGTGCTGGAGCCAGCACTTGCAATGCTTTCAGAAAGCGCTCAATAACTTCGGAATAACAACGAAGTCGTATAAAGGTGGCAAATAAACCAACGATTCTACGTTTGTGGTTTAGTGCACCACAATTTAAAAGGAGGTGGCGTGGTGTCTCGCTCTCCTCCCCATAATATCTGCACGTGTCGGTTGAACTTAGTCCAGAAGCGACATATGTCGAGCGAGCTTATAGTGTCCAGTAAGGACTCTGGTCACCATGCGGATATTGGTTCTGTTCAGCTTTAATAGCTCTTCAGCATAATTCCGCTCATATCCTCGTATCAGGGCTTTGGTGTGGCTGTGCCCTGGTTCTTCAGTCCAGTCCCTCAAAGCCTCCTGCACTGAGTGAGAGTTTTTGTCAGATAGTTGTTCTGGATATGCCACAGAACGGTTCAGGATCGAACTGAGTCCCTTTTGCACCATCTTGTGCTAGGACGTCAGCTCGAGGCTAACCTAAAGCACAAGTAGGATAACGGTGCCCCATCAAAAATTCTAAATCCAGTCTTCTAGGTTGACCGAGAAAATTTTAGTTCGTAAAAATCCTACATGCCAAGCAAAAAAAGGTTAAGAGCAAGCAAGCGAGCGATTTTTATAAGTTTCAAGAATATTATAATTGCGCGCGCTGGAGAGATATTGGGTGGATATCCTACATTAATATAAACCTTCATATCTGAATAGAACTGGTTGTAGAGTTTATTTCAAGATTTTCCCTGTAGGAAAAATTATATTCAGTATGTCATGTTCAGTCTACATTCGTGATATTTTCGTACACTTCTTTTTCTACAATTAGATTTCCTGAAACAATTATGCAGTCTTAATAAAAGACCAAAAACTTAAATCGAACTTATAACAAGACGGTATTTAGCGTTACGGACAGCTTTAGCGTTACAGGAAATTCAAGCACAATGAATCAATAACTAATTCTTTGGCTCCTTTATTACGATAAAGATGCCTACAGTGAAGACATTCCTGAACGTAGTTCATGCTGGTGATTCAACAAAGCCGACTTGGCGACAGTAATGTTACGCTACTTTATTTGCCATTAGAAAACCTACAGATTTTCCTTGGGTTAAGTATACTTAATTTTATTTGGTTGGCGAACCTCTGACAAAATTGCAATTATATACTGTTTATTATTTAAATGGAGAAGTAGATGAGCGGGCCTGTACGCCACGTGGTGTAAAGTGGTCGCAGTAGCCCATGGACATAACATATTTACAATCAAACTTAAGGAATAAGGTAATCTGAGTTTTATTCGATCAAGTTAACATGAAACACTGGAAGCTACTCTGACCGCCTGTATCCGATACTTAGCGAATTTTCGGGCCTCGTTTTTTTAGCAAGACTTACGATATTATAGCAATATTATTCATTCAGTGGCTTAATATTATCGAAGACAACGTTAATCTTATAAAATAACTTAAAAAAATCTAAATATGCCAAAAATGATTCCGAAAATGTTAGAACTTATGGACAGATGTATTCAGAATAGCTTCCCAGGTGTCATGTTAACTTGACCGAGTATTAGTGTATGTAAGTCTAGTTGGCAATCGCACCTACCTATCGAAACTCAAAAAAAATTCACGGAAGAATATTGTATGAAGCGACGGTATTTCCCCAATCGAACTATGACAGTTTTATCACTTATAAATTATTTTCTTTAGCCTCAATACGGCTTACTTAAATTATGTAACAACAGATAGCTTCTTTGTTTTAGAGTTATTAAGACTTATAACGGTTTAAATAACATACATTGTAAAAATACGAATATGTACATATTACTTCCATTGTCTGAGTGCTATTTATAGAAATACGATACAGGATGTTACAAAAAAGATTTAATTATTGTAGCCAAACACGATATGGCATTCGGTGTGAATTTAATGTACTTTAGAATATTTTTATAGCCCAAGTGATGCTATTTGTACGATGTGCCAATGACCAATTTGTTACACTTAGTTGTGAATTGAAATCGGGTTTATACCATCTTCACGCTTGATTTAAAAGGTATGCAGATGGATATTATTTAAAATAAAAGAGTTATCTCCGGCCGCGGTAGGTCGCAATGCACAATATCGCCAACTATATAACTATACAGTTACTATATAAAGGAAACGGTCGCGGCACGCAATCTATTATGTCAAAAGATTTGTATAGAAATTTTATAAGTGAACGGAGTAACACTGACTCCGGATACATCCGAATTCCAATTACATCACAGACGACTCCATTTCACTTTCCGACCTACCCGGAAGTGAATTCCTAAGCACGAGCATATGGCGCGACAGATACATTTCAGCCGGACACCGGAATTGCGACCTTATGAAGACGGAATAGAGTCAGCGGTGCGTGGGGTCGCAGAAAGTGTCAGAGGCGAGCGCATAACACCGAAGCGGATGTGAGCATTCCGCGGCGTTAATGGAAAAGTGACTTAGTTTTGGTGCATTAGAGTGTAAATTATTGTGCGAGGGGTCGACGCGACAGTCGCGAAAGTAGTGGCAACTTTCACGACATGATGGGATGGGGGCGCAAGAGGCGGCGGCGGGGGCCCTGCCGACGCGACAGCCCATTGACGACACCGTGACCTACATACCGGGGCTCCATTCATGCCGCGGCCTCGCGCCGCCAGCGCACGCGCAGGACTCTAAGCGCACTTGCCGATCCGCTGCGACATCGGATTTTCCATCGAGCACTTACACAAGCACGTGACGCCCGCTGTCGCAATCGAAGCTGCGCGACGGTCCGAGGCCACGCCGCCCGCACTTGTTCAATTAGAACCTCCCCAGCACACACTTTAGGTGCTGAAGCGTAATATGTGGAACTAACATGTTGGTCGCGTATGTTGTTATAAGGATCATTATAACGGTTAATCTGATGGCGATGCAAATTTTATACATACAAATCAAACTAGAGACCCTTTCGGAATTTTATGTAGGTAACCCAGTGAATAATCCAATGATTCATTCATTGGATTATCAATAAATAATAGGTGTGTAATATTTAAGATTACTGAGAACATCCATCTTAAATTGAAAAGTAAGTGGACAAGAAATGTGTCGCACAATAGGTCTATGGTCGCAACACAGGTTCTTCGTATAGTACCATTTTCATTACAAAATACCCAGAAGTGACCGAATTAAGATGAAAAGATGAACAGTATAATGTTTGCTAAACAAATATGTAACCAGCTATTTGGCAGATGGGTTCCATGTTTACCCTCTGGTGTTTTATCTTTCTAGAATATAGACATTTATAAACTAACAGTCTGCTTAAGCTTAGTAATTATTTCAGGACATAGTACGTATAAAACGTATAAATACAAATACTGACATATTTCTACACTCAACTGTACAAAGTACGTATAGAAATTATACGCAAAGTAATTGTCATTTAAACAGTGTCCAAATCTAATCTAAATTTCTATTATAACTAAAATGACATAAGTAATAAATTTACCGGACGAAAAGTACCAAATCAATGATATACTGACTTTAAATACGAAGTAAAAGGTTCTAAATAAAAGTTCTGTTGAAAGTAGATACTTATTTGGTAAATTGTAGAGCACCTTATTTTCAGATTGCATATTTTTCAATGCAGCGAGGATATGAAATCTTTCAAGTCAAAAAACCGAACCAAAGATTTTAGCTGAGAAATTAGCTGCTGGATTTGTCTTTCACCATAAGTGGGGAGGTCCAGGGGCTTCTGCTGCTATAATGTGGGTCGACCAAGACACGGGTTAGTGGTCAATTTGCTTTCGGATATTTCAAACCGTTCATAACCATTAACCAGATTAAATCACCCCTATTTGTAGATAATATCCGGAGCCGACTTTATGTTTTCTTCTTAGCACGGAAACGCACATTTTGATTCGCCACTACCGGTCATCTCCACACCAATCTGACTCCTGAACGCGTCCGTAACGCTCAGCTTTGTAGATGGCTTGCATTGTACACCAGCCGCAGGGCCACGTGCGCTTAGCTAAATAAAATTCCTTTTGCCTAATAATTCCAAAGCGACGTTCCTAAGTAATAGTTCCATGTACTCGTAAGTAGTTTGACAATCGTCGAGTGCGTAGTTTGCAATGCAGTGGTAGGAAGTGGTGAGGCAAGGTGGTTGCGTTAGGTACGAGAGTGCAGAGGCGCGGGCG
This sequence comes from Pyrgus malvae, assembly GCA_911387765.1. Classification (NCBI taxonomy): domain Eukaryota; kingdom Metazoa; phylum Arthropoda; class Insecta; order Lepidoptera; family Hesperiidae; genus Pyrgus; species Pyrgus malvae. The sequence goes on from OU426960.1 coordinate 15,733,245, forward strand.
GGGAGGGGGTCGGCTGCCAGACAGCGAGGCTCCGCTGGGAGGCTAGCAGGCAGGCTACCTCTTGCACGTTGGCACCGGCTCTCCGCCAGCTCCCCGCGACTTGATCCACTTTGATTAAAAGTTGCATATTAATGTACAATACGCTCGCCGACGCTCATTTCTCGTTGCCAAACTTTTTTCATTGTTCACTTTGTGACTCGTTTGATTTTTATGCGACACCCATAAAAATATAGAACTATGTATCTTGTATACTCTTTAACCAATTTACGTAATAGCTGAATCAATGTCAATGTAGAGTCGAAACAATGCAGGTAGTCGTCAACAACGCAAATGAATTTTTAAAACTTCATCTGCATAATTTTTTTAATTACGCTTTATTTTAAAGAAGATTGCGCGAGTGCTTGAATCACACAAATATCGTCTGCACGACGATGACGTCGCACGTCTAGCCTGTGACCGTTAGCTGTGAAAATGTTTCTGCCACCGAGGAGGCAACCGTCGTGCTTTGCACACGCTTTTTCTGAAACGGCTTTTAAAATTACCTAAAAACGTGGAGCTTAAAATACCGAACGTAAAATACGAGTCTTATTTACAAATGCAAGACAATTTGACAAATGTCACAAAATACAGAAACATCGGTAGCGACGTCCAGTGACTCTTAATTCATATAGAAATTGTAAAGCTTACCGTCGATAGCGCGGGCGCCCGGGCGCCGCGCTTTGCACACGCTTTTCCTAGAAACGGCTATTAAAATTAAAAACGTGGAGCGTGAAGCTTAAAATACGGAACGTAACACAAGAGTCTTATTTATAAATGCAAGATAATTTGACAAATGTCACAAAATACAGAAACATCGGTAGCGACGTCCAGTGATTCATTTAATTCATATAGAAATTGTAAAGCATCCCGTCTATAGCGCGGGTGCTTCCTCTTTCTGTGGTTTCAGTTCAGAAAGCCGAAAAAATAAGTGGTAAACTTAAGAGGCCGTATACGAAATTTTGCCGATTTCGCTGATTTACCTGATTTAACACATGAGGTTTTGCAGTTAAATTACAGTATTCCTATAAGTTTCATTGCACAATATAACTGATCATTTAATTAATAATTTAATACATTTGCCACTTTTCAGCTTGCGTCAAAAATAATAATGCGAGATTTAGGTTACTTTAAAAGATTTTTAATGCCAAATTTTCATTATTAATTTGATTTTTTTTGCAGGAAACTCAAATAAATTTTATGAATGATTATTCCAATTTGCCGAAATCAAATGCAATTTCTGGCACATTTTCTCTCAAAATTGACTAAGTTCAATGTACTTTTACTAATATTTTTTATATGAGAGTGGCAAAAAGTATCTCATTCACAATGTATGCGTTTTTACACTAATACACATTTTTTTCGATTAGATTTTAAAATGATCCGGAAATATGTAATATTCTATACCTATAACAGTAAAATTCACAAGACTATCACCGTCTTCATGTCTATTAAGTAAAACAACGTAATAAAAATGAAATAGTGGCTCATTTAATAATTTATTATTAAAATGATCAGTCATATTGTGCAATAAAACTAATGGAATACTGTATTTTAACTGCAAAATCTCCTGTATAAAATGAGCTAAATCAGCGAAATCGGCAAAATTCCGTATACGGCCCCTAAACACAGCGTATGGCGAGCGCAGGCAATGTGCAAAAACATACACTCACCACCTCTCTCTACGTCATCGCGTCAGCCGACTTAAATGCACCCACAGTACAAAAAATCTACAAGCGCGAGACTAAAATGCGCACTGAGGGTTGCGTACATATATACTTATTGTGTGAAAGTCACTGGTCGATCTCGAAAATCGGTTTAATTTAGGGTTTCTTGCCACATCATCATCTCCTTTAATTGCTGTTGTACAATCCACAGACCAAAGAAACGTCGCGCTTCACTCGCGTTCATACTAGAGACAACATTGGCCTTGTGTAGAATGTTGAGCACGAAGTCTCCAGCAAGGGCGATTCCAAGCTCAGTGGCGTAAGCCAAGAGATCACTTAACACGGTGTCTGACGAGCGCACAGGCGATGTGGAAAAACGCACACTCACCACCTCAGTGCCGGTCGTTTTGTCCGTACATTGCGACACGTTCCACATCTAAGTACATCCACAGTACAAAAACCTGGACGAGTGCGAGTCTCAACGGTGCACTGAGGGATATACAAATATACGTATATATACATATATGAATCTCTAAAATTGACGTGACGCGACTCGCTCCACATCTAAGGACATCCACAGTACAAAAACCTGGACGAGTGCGAGTCTCAACGGTGCACTGAGGGATATACAAATATACGTATATATACATATATGAATCTCTAAAATTGACGTGACGCGACTCGCTCCACATCTAAGGACATCCACAGTACAAAAACCTGGACGAGTGCGAGTCTCAACGGTGCACTGAGGGATATACAAATATACGTATATATACATATATGAATCTCTAAAATTGACGTGACGCGACTCGCTCCACATCTAAGGACATCCACAGTACAAAAACCTGGACGAGTGCGAGTCTCAACGGTGCACTGAGGGATATACAAATATACTTATATATACATATAAGAATCTCTAAAATTGACATGACGCGACTCGCTCCACATCTAAGTACATCCACAGTACAAAAACCTGGACGAGTGCGAGTCTCAACGGTGCACTGAGGGATATACAAATATACTTATATATACATATAAGAATCTCTAAAATTGACGTGACGCGACACGTTCCACATCTAAGGACATCCACAGTACAAAAACCTGGACGAGTGCGAGTCTCAACGGTGCACTGAGGGATATACAAATATACGTATATATACATATATGAATCTCTAAAATTGACGTGACGCGACTCGCTCCACATCTAAGGACATCCACAGTACAAAAACCTGGACGAGTGCGAGTCTCAACGGTGCACTGAGGGATATACAAATATACGTATATATACATATATGAATCTCTAAAATTGACGTGACGCGACTCGCTCCACATCTAAGGACATCCACAGTACAAAAACCTGGACGAGTGCGAGTCTCAACGGTGCACTGAGGGATATACAAATATACGTATATATACATATATGAATCTCTAAAATTGACGTGACGCGACTCGCTCCACATCTAAGGACATCCACAGTACAAAAACCTGGACGAGTGCGAGTCTCAACGGTGCACTGAGGGATATACAAATATACGTATATATACATATATGAATCTCTAAAATTGACGTGACGCGACTCGCTCCACATCTAAGGACATCCACAGTACAAAAACCTGGACGAGTGCGAGTCTCAACGGTGCACTGAGGGATATACAAATATACGTATATATACATATATGAATCTCTAAAATTGACGTGACGCGACTCGCTCCACATCTAAGGACATCCACAGTACAAAAACCTGGACGAGTGCGAGTCTCAACGGTGCACTGAGGGATATACAAATATACTTATATATACATATAAGAATCTCTAAAATTGACATGACGCGACTCGCTCCACATCTAAGTACATCCACAGTACAAAAACCTGGACGAGTGCGAGTCTCAACGGTGCACTGAGGGATATACAAATATACTTATATATACATATAAGAATCTCTAAAATTGACATGACGCGACTCGCTCCACATCTAAGTACATCCACAGTACAAAAACCTGGACGAGTGCGAGTCTCAACGGTGCACTGAGGGATATACAAATATACTTATATATACATATAAGAATCTCTAAAATTGACATGACGCGACTCGCTCCACATCTAAGTACATCCACAGTACAAAAACCTGGACGAGTGCGAGTCTCAACGGTGCACTGAGGGATATACAAATATACTTATATATACATATAAGAATCTCTAAAATTGACGTGACGCGACACGTTCCACATCTAAGTACATCCACAGTACAAAAACCTGGACGAGTGCGAGTCTCAACGGTGCACTGAGGGATATACAAATATACGTGTATATATATGAATCTCTAAAATTAGAAATTAATTGGGTTAACTTAAAAAATACAAAAAAGCGTATAACGCATTATTCCGTTGGGTTGACTTAAAAGTTTTATTTATTTATTTAATGATTCATGTACACAAGCACTTAAACTAATACACATTAACAATCGATACTGTTCAAAGGTACGGCTTTTTCCTTTGGGAATATCTTCCAGCAAACCTGTAACTGGAGAAGTGTTAACAACAGGTAGTATGGCTGGCTGGCTGGCTGCAACCCTTTTTGCGTCCCACTGCTGGGCACGGGTCTCTCCCCAAATATTGGGGAGGCCTGGAGCTTACTCCACCACGCTGCTCCAATGCGGGTTGGTGGAGATGCGGGTTAGTGGCCAACCCGCTGTCGGATGTTTTCAAACCGCCCATAAGGCCTCCGACAAGGTTTAACGACTGTTATCTATCGACAACAACCGGGACCGACGGCTTAACGTGCCCTCCGAAGCACGGAAACGCGCATGAAATTTTTGCCACTAGCGGTCACCCATCTCACACCTGACCGCGCTCGTTTGGCTTAGCTGCATAGATCGCTTGCGTTCTACGCTCGCCGCCGAGCCATGCGCGCTTCAGGTAGTATACTGTGTAGCAAAGCAAGCGATGATTCTATTCGGTCATTATTTCTCCAAGAAAAAATTCTAACATTTTTTTGTATTAAATGAAAATGAATATTTATTAAATAAATATTTATTTATTTATTTATTCAGCCTACAATTCGCTTACAGTCATTGACAAAATTAAAATGTGTACGATTAATATTAAATAATAATAGGTAGGTATAAAATTACTTGAGAATAACACAGTATTTAAGTATATTACTATTCACTAGAGCTTAATATGCAATACTGCTGCCAATGGTCATAGACTCTATGTACCTACTGGACTGCGTGTGTCCTGAAACGAATGAGTGAGTATTCAAACAGATCTAAATCAGAGTTGTGAAGAGATATTGCGTTAAGCAATCTTAAAGCTTATTGACTGATATACATAGTATACTAGAAACTAGCGGCCGCCCGCGACTTTGTCCGCGTGGACTATGGTATCAGTCGTAGCATGATGTTATATAGCCTCTAAACCTTCCCCAATAAATGGACTATTCAACAAAAAAATATTTTTTCTATTCGAACCAGTAGTTCCTGAGATTAGTACGTTCAGAAACAAACTCTTCAGCTTTTCCCTGTTTTTGCAACATTTTTCAGTGATGCTTTGGGTCGCGGCGTAATGTTATATAGCCTAAAGCTTTCTTTGATAAATTGACTATCCAACACAAAAATATTTCTTCAATTCGAACTAGTTCCTGAGATTAGAGCGTTCAAACAAACAAACTCTAGCTTTATATATTAGTATAGATTTGTACTTTAATTTATAATAGTAAAATACTTTTTGAAAAGAAAATTAACGTTCCCGATAGAGATACAATGCAAAATGATAAAGATATTTTATATCTACCTCAAATAAACTGTTACATTTTTACAAAGACTACATAGGTATCTGCCATTAAAATTTACAACAAATTGCCTAAAGATATAAAAGGTAGCACTTTTATAAAATACAAAATTCAAGAAATCACTTTAACAATGGCTCGTTAAAAAAACGGGTTGCACTCCGGTAGTGCCGGCAGTGAAAACTTGAACAGTAACGTTGTGCATTTTTGATATTTTGGAATGGTTCTGGAATAATTTCGCACGAATTGCTTTTACTATCAGTATTACTTTTCATCTACTATTTTCAGTAGGTTTTTATCTAGTATTTTCAGTAGGTTTCATCTAGTATTTTTATAAAGTACTCACTCATTTTCTTTCACTATTTCTTCGTCACTTTTTTCATTAATAGATTCACTTTGTTCAATGTCCATATTTTAAATACTTGATATAAACGAATTTTACAAGTATAAACAGTCAGCTGTCACGAAGCCTCCGTCTTACGAATATTCGATCAGGCCACGTGTCTTGACGCGAGTTTAACATTTTTTACCCCTCCCAAAAAAAGTTCACAAAGTTTTCACTTCAAAAATTTATATTATTAATGAATGACAAAACTTATGAAACCATCTAATGAATAAAAGTGCAAAGGCTTGGGAAGCTTTCCGCGATATATATATATATATATATTTTTTATATTATAATTTTATTTTTTTACGTTAATACGATTATAATATAATTTTTTACCTCCGGCTTTTTTTCTCTCATTGACCCAGCGGTGGGTATGCATTAAAGCCGAAGATTTATTTTAACGGATTCTTAAAACTTACAATAAACATTTAAATTAAATTAAATTATAATTGTAATAATTTAGTAAATATATAATAACTTTAGTTTAATTATGCAATTATTGTATGCCTGAATAAGTTAGACTGTTTAAATATAATTGTAAAATACAAACAAATAAATAAATAAATAAATACAAATAAAAATAGTATACATAAATTTCATTTTTTGCCAACCTAAGAATTCGCGGCTTTATTTAAAACGGATTTTCTTGTGTAAAAAAGGGTCTTGAGGACAAAAAATCGCGGACACCTAAGTACTTGGAAAAAATTGAAATTATTTTATGAACGGAACCCTAAAAACATCGCCCCGAATACAAAATTCCAAACCGTCAATGCACCATACACCTCACCCAACAGCCGAAAGAGCTTTACAATCAATTAATCAACATGCAGGAATGTGAAGCCGAAGCTATGACAAATAAATTCTCTAATTCTATTTAAAGTTACGAGACAAATGATGAAACTGTAATATGAATTGAACGAGCGAGCGATCAATAAACATTGGAAAGCGTAAAACGAATTTCTTTATGAAGCCGGCGACTATCAATAGTCGAAGGTACCGTGCTCGTATTGCTAAATTTGAATCTACTCGAGCGACGTGGGGAGTCTAGTGGGATAGGATAGTTTTCATACAAAAAAAAGTTATGTTTTCAGTTTCATCTCTGAAGTAAACGGCTACAGCTTTTAAAAACTTTTAAAGAAAAAATGTGCTGGTATGCGTTAATAAAGAGCGCAGTGTACAATTCAAAATTCTGACAATTTAGTCGTAGTAAGGAAGTTGAATGGTCACAAACCTGTAAACATATAAAACGTAAATTTGTCATTCCGGAGCGAAATTGATTTTCTTTACATTTAAAAGGAAATTGCAATAAAAAAGAAGATATTCTCTAATCAAATTTTACATCCGGGAATAATCATTAGAAACTTCTGCGTATTTATGTTGAAGGCTTAGAAAAATTAGACAATACAACTTACTCCATATTTCAATCTATGGCTCCCGAGTACATACGAAAATCCCCTCATGGGATCAACTTCCACAAGGAAGTCAACTGATGGACGGCGCGACCGATGAGAGGTATCAATAACGACAAACCGATTGCCAAACAAAATTTACGCCGCATTCAGATCACTAACTGTAAAAGACATCATTAAAATGACTAATCAAACGATCAACATTCAAGAATCCAGTAAATGTTAATTATACTCGTGTGTTGGAATTTATAGACATTATTTAAAATAAAATTAATTCTGTGTGCGTTATTAACGAGAAAACAGATTCGGTTGTTTGTGTAAAAGCAGCCGATTTCCGATACCGGTTCGAGACAACTTCGTGTTTACACCTTCAAGTGTCCTGAAATAGAATCTATAGTACTCACTTATAAAACTAAGCATTGCTTGAACTTTGGGCATGAATCTACAAATTGGATCACTGGCAAAAATTTCCCTTTGTCAACCAGTTTTAACTTCGCGCGGGGACCAAGAACCAACGAAACGGACCAACGGATAACAGAAAATCACAGACCAATGCCAAAAAGCCCGTAACGCCCGAAAATAATATTCTGTTCTCATCGAGAAAAATCAATCTGTTCTTCGTAGAGATTGGATTTAATCTTCATCTTTGGCGGATTCGGACAGAGATTACGACTGAAGCGCTGTACACAGTTCGATTGTACCAATAATATTCAGTCCTCTGATTGAACATCTAATAAACTTTTCTACAATAATACAGATGGATCTTCACATAGGTACAATGATAGATTGTTATCTATCTTAAACTGGTGATTGTACGAGTATATTGGTTTTGGCCGTAAATGCCGTAAGTATAATAACCTCCAATAAAACAATCTGATCTAATCATTATATTACGTCTAACGTATGACAGTCGAGCAAAAATTTAACAGTTAAAGTGTGCCTAGAAAAATAAGGAAAGTTTCCAACAAAGACTTCAATTGCATACACACATGGAGCAGGATAACTCCATACATAGTGTTTGCGTAAGCATTATTATGACCGGCGTTAACAACTTATTTAAAGCTCAGGTCTTAAAGAGCTTAAAGTTTCACACTCATAGCTCCACAGTAGGGTAGATATACCCTGTGTCGTGGATACCATGGACCCATTAAAGACAGAAACCTAAACACCCAGACCGAGTACGGAGAACAGAGAGTGAAAAGGGCCTAGATCTATATTCGAACGATCTGACCAAATTACTTAATACGTAGGTAGGTATTGGTAAATATCAAAGTCAAACATAACAGTCACTTCTCTCTCATAATGCTCATTATGTAAAACTTTATAAATGTGCCTGACATAATATGCATATCCACAATTACATACCTATATGACTAGCTTGACAATTTTTTTCACTGAGCTAAACAAGTTTTTTTGTTATAATAATTTTACAGAAACATTGAGCAAAAAATCTGCGATCAACGCATAAAGAAACCGAATAGTATAACCTAGTAAAATAGAACTTACAAAGGTTGATCTAGCCCTATGTAAAGTGCACGGAGACCGGCGTCGGCGCCGCGCACGTCACGCGACCGCATTCCATGGCGCCTCCATTCATGTCGAGCGAGCGAGAGGTGGACGCGAGGCCTTTGGAAGGAGCGGGACGGAGGATCAGCGCCGTTACCCTGTATGGGATTGCAATTCGTAAGCACGCGCACAGATTCGATACCGGACCTGCGTTCCATCTTACGTCCGTCCTAGTCCTGTAACGGATGAAGGTGTCCTTCTCGTACTCGAAAGTGTTTGGAAGATAGTTAAGGTTTAAGGGATCATCATCTTGTATAGTTCAGTTGGAAAAGATAAATATAAGTCCTTCTTTAAAAAAGCTACAAGAACCCACTATGCTGATAGAATGCTTCAAGTAGTGCTACGAAAAAGTTCCCCGTAATGAAATCATATTACGAGTATATTTTGTGGTTATATTTTTTGTTTATTGTCTGTGTTTAAGTACTTAATGCGAGCAATAATGATGGAAAAACGTGGTGTAAAACTATTTTATTTGTATACCCTATTCCACCATAGTATTTAATGATTTTAAACTTTTTAAATAAATTACCGAATAGCACTACAATTACATATACCAATACCAATATAAATATACATTTTTTTTATCGAAATCCTTTGCATTCTGAACAGGCGTAACCGCCAAAATTACGTCATTCGCCCTTGCTATGTTGTTGTTATGAAACTGTCATGATCAATCTCGTATGACATTTTATGTTAGATTGAAAGGAATATAGCTAAAAAAATATAGTTTTTTTCTTGATTTCTCTTGAAATAAAAAACATAAAATTTAACAAAAAGAAAAAAAAACAGCACTTTTATTTTGAATCGATCCTTTTTTTTAATTTTGACATTTACTTCTGATGGACTCGATACGCGAAGATGGTACCTTTTATGCGTAGCCTGCATGTTTTCGTCGCATATCTGCCGCGCCGGTGTGATTTGATCGATCGCTGGTTTCCTGTGAGAAAAGCAGCTTGTTTGTCGAGTCAGGTGGCTCGGTGCGTTACCGTTAACTCTTTGTGCGTCCAGACCGCACGCGATTCTCGCTGCACTAACTAAACGTTAGTTAGTTAAATCCACTTAATCATCTTCTAAGGAACTTTAATCTATTATTTTTCTTTCGTTTAATAAAGGGTAGTAGCAGACGACAATGCAATTTTATGTGAAGACAAGACAGGCTTTCTACAATAATAAATAAATAAACGTTAAACGTTACACACTCATAGCCCCACAGTAGGATAATTAATACCCTGTGTCGTGGGTACCATAGACACATACAAAGACAGGAATACAAACACCCAGACCTAGAACAGAAATTTAAACTCATCATTCAAATTTCTGTTTCGCCGGGAATCGAACCCGGGGCTTCTCGATTGGCAGTCCGGCGTGGTAACCATTGCGCTACGCGGGTCGTCAACAATAATATCTAAAAATTCAATTTCTATAATATTATAAATCATTAACATCATCAATGTAATCATTAGGACGTTTCAACCATTTGACTAAATTTATTCTCTATATCCAGAAAGTTAAGTGATAGGTTATCAATGTCTGTTAACCAAAATAATTTATAAAGGTAAGTAATGCAATAGTATAATAATAAAAACTACTATAAACTGGCTGTAACAAACAATTTTGTTAAAATGGAAATAAATGAACCAGTATTGATATTTACCTTTATAATTTAAAAATAATAAGTCGATCAAAACTTTATATTACAGTAGACTTGGCTTAAGTAACAAATAATCACAGGAAGTGACTTACTTCTCTGCCGAAATCTCAAAAAACCGTTATTATTAAGTAAATAACGAAAGTAACATATCAACAATGTAGAATATTTAAATATAAAATAATAAAAAAAGTTAGCAAAATAAAATCCAAATCTAATCAGCATCACTATAACGCGACAACATGTAACTAGCGATACTGAGAAAAAAAGCAACAAAATAACACTTAAAATTATTTCGTACCTACTTACTGAATTCCGCCCTTAGAGCATCAAGACCCGGTATCAGGACCTTTGATACTCTAAGATTCCGTCCCGTTTTAAAAACAATATCGTTAACATGTACCGTATTTAACGCAAAGGCATATGTAATATCGTTACTATGTATATATGTATTTTTAAAGTAGCAATATCTTCCAAGCCTTTGTAGAGAAGGTCTGAGCTAAATACAAAGTTCTATTACGTGCTGTGGAATGTGGCACGCCGGCCGACTCATGGCTATTATAAAACAGGTTAACATTATTCCAACTCATGTTTAAGTACTAATGATAAATAATACAACGGCATCGTTAACATATTTTAGTAAATAAAATTACATATGCCCCTACTGGCAAGACCTTTCATTGAAAATATTGTAGGGATCCTGTAAATTATCTATAGATTAATGCAATAATTACACGATTTCTACTTGGTCTATTAATGTTTAAATTCAAAAATAAAAAATATCCCTTTCACCGTTAATTTCATAAGAATTATGTAAAAGACCCTGTGTAGTGTTAGAAATGTATTCACTAGGCCGCAAAGCTTACTTAGTCTATACTAATATTATAAAGAGGAAAAATTTGTATTTTTGTATGTTTGTAATGAATAAACTCAAAAACTACTGTTCCGATTTCAAAAATCTTTCACCATTAGAAAGCTACATTCACCCTTAGTAACATTTACCGCGGGAAAATGCTTCATTCCTACGTGAAAACCAGTAATAGGGTCAACGCGGTTGAGGAAACTGGCTTAACGCCTATGATTTTAATATAGCATTGAAGCCTGGAATAGCACATATGTTATTTTTCATCCTACCCATTAAACGGGACCACGCGGGCAAAGCCGCTGGCGGAAGGCTAGTTAATATATTATACATTGACATATTGTTATAGATATATTAAATTACATTGTTACAGTATATTAAATTAATTATTAATTTGTTGGTTAAATGAGTATTAAATAAACATTATTAAAAAATGAAAAAAAATTATTCCGAACATATTGTAAATTTGCACTCCATTAGTGCTTCATTAGATATATTCTGTACATACGAGTATGACCTTGTATAATGATATAATGAATTTTAATGCTAATAAAAATAAATAATACTTAATATAATTAACTTAATAACACACGGGTCTATCCCCATTATTGGGGAGACATGCAGCTTATTGTACCACGCTGCTCTAATGCGGGATGCACATTGCTTACTCTGTGAAAAAGCTCTACATGAGATCTGATATATTTTATCAGATCTCATTAAAGCCTCATTAAAAACTCCTGAATCTAAACGCCCTAACTCTACCACCCTTAATTTAACCTTTACATCTCAGGCGATATGTGTGGCTTCACCGATTGCTACCGTCACGAGAGTGTTCGTTACATTTATGTTATGCAAATACATATCTAGTTTCTGTAGTACAGCCAGGACAAACATTTTGACATCAGCAATAGTAATATAGTCCACCAATCTGCACTTGGCCAGCGTGGTGGACTATGGCCTAAATCCCTCTTACATGTAAGAGGTGACCTGTTCCCAGCAATGGGACATAAAAAAAGGTTGGAAAAATAGCAATATAAGAGCTGCTCAATACAGACACCCTTATAGCCGGCTACATCGCGAAGATGCACTTCTTATCAATTTTGTTTAAATTTAGTTACGTTAAAATTCGACATGGAAAGTTTTGCTGAAACATCAAACTACTTAAAATACATTTATCGCAGACTATTTAATGAGTCACTTTTGGCGAGACATGTCGCGGGCAGACAAGACGACCTGAACGATTCGACCTTATTTTTTAAATTAGAATGCGGCTGTGTTTACATCTTTCTCTTTATTGTGACATTTTTGGCCAGAATCCAGATTGTGACATTGAACAAATTGTCCATCACATAATTTGCGGCCACATCTGCTATCTTAAGTGTTATAATTTTTTTCGTTTACATATTTATGAAGAATTCCAAATAAACTGACAACGCGATGCGAAAAAATTAGTTCTTCTCAATGGGGCAACATTTTTATGTTATTGACGTACTTAGAGGATAATAGCGGAGACAAATAAAAACAACGCCGTTTCAATAATTGTTTTTACCGAGCATACAGCTATTTCCGAGGCCCCAGGAGTATCAAAAACTTCAATGAAAGTTTTTGTCCCTCGAAATTGCGACAAAAATAAGCGTGACAATGTTATCTACGAATTGAATTTTATACGAACCAAAGATCAAAAAATTCCTGAGTGGCGCTTAGTGTCTAGACGAGATTTGAAAGAAAATTTCGCTACGAAACGGCAAAAATTTATAGCATATGAAAACAGTCTGTCACGAGGAATAAACGGTAAAAAAAACAGTCTCTGTAAAATCCACTTTGCATTCACGTAACGCCCCATCGACGATAACATCATTTATGCAAATTGATATGATATCATAGACGAGCAAAGTACGTGAACTGTACTGTACCTATTCCGTGCGGCTGTAAGCGCCATCGCGGATTTCCTCCGCGGCCTGCAAGATTCCTCGCGAGCCTTTGCAGTGAGTCAGCGAGTGCGATTTGCCCATACTTGTGCATCGGTAGGTAGTTGGTAGTGTCGGTACCTATTTGAAATGAATAGCCTACACGGCACGCTGACCGTGTGTCACTGGCGCCACAGACAAAGTCCCTCCGCGCCAATTCATGCGTAGCCAAATTATTCAAATAAATCTGCAACACGTCGCGTCGAGGCAGATTTTAAATTTTAGAATTCAAAATATGTGTCAGTATTAACGTTAAAGTTTCCTTGTTTCATGTAAAATTAAAACAATAATGGATTTGTACTAGGGGATTAAGTTCGGTAAGGAAGGCCCATGAACGTGATAGAATACAATATAGTTAAATAATGTTTCACACTCATAGCCCCACAGTAGGGTGGATATACCCTGTGTCGTGGGTACCATGGACACACACCTCTGTGTACAGAAGCACAAACAGCCCAGACCGAGAACAGAAATTTAAATTCATCATTCAAATTACTGCTTCGCCGGGAGTCGAACCCGGACCCTTCGATTGGCAGTCTGGCATGCTAACCATTGCTCCTCGCGGGTAGTCAATTTTAGTTAACCTTGTAATCAATTTTAGTTTTACCAGAAGAGGCCTCGACTATTATAAGCCCCCAAACAGAAATTCTAGATCCGCCTAGATCCTGAATTCAACTGAGGATACCTACATATCTGTTAGTCACACAAGGCAAAGACAAATAATGTATCTATAAAGTAAAATGATTTGTGTCAATAAAATATCCTTTAAATATATTAAATTAATTTGTACCTCTACAGAAAACACTATTTGACAATCATAAGAGTATACACTGTGTTTACTCAATGTTATATGTATGTGTTTACTCAATATTATAAGTATCACACAGATATAGTTATAATAGTAAGATTTTTTTGGTCCTGAATTAAATTTTCTTTCTGTTCTACCTATACACTAATTTCATGCAGTAGAATATGTATATCTGAAGATATGGTGTTTCACGTTTTTACAGCGAGGATATAAGAAGTTCATAAAATTATACTAAATACTGGACGCCCTTTTCATACAAACATTGCTAAATAATAAGATAAAGTAAAAAACACACGTGTACAATAAAATGCACCTGCAAATCTCAGAGTTAATTAGTCATCCATTCACAACTATCAAACATTACAAGGGCGGTGGTGCCTTGTACTGAATTACACTACCGACTTATTCATACAACAATCATTCTAGTCATACAATACTTGGAAAATAGTATACTATGGAACCAGTTCAAATAAACATGTGAGTCATAAAACTGATTGAATGAATATGAATGTAGTTATAATTTTAAAAGTGCATATATCCGCATATTATGCATCTGATGCAACCTCATTGTCGATGCAAACGGCTGGCCATGCCCATATAAGGCAATAATATGCGAGTACACCTAACAACGGCAGCTTTTAACCCCTATGGAATGTTTTGTTGATTTTATCGGAATGTAACTGCTTAATTCCTTTGATCTTGGTTATAAACAAACACTATTATGAAATATTTTGGTATTTATCTTATGAAATAGACGTTAAACACACTGTATGCAGTATGTATTTAATAAATATAAATATAAGTATAAATAAATAATAAATGGTAGTAGTAGTAATTAAATAATAAATGATTCATATAACTACAAAATAGGAAGTGGTGGAAGAGTACATTTCGTCGACTGACAGCTTACTGCCTTATTTGATTTAATGAAGGACTTTCCTCCTTTTTACGCAAACTCGCGACCTAAATAGATTCGCCGCTTATTATTCCATTTCAATTCCAAAAACTATTCTTAGGAAAACTTTCACAGAATAATACTGTTTCACAGAAATGTCGCAGTAGGAAATCCTCACGACCACAGAAATTATAATTTACTTGATTGCATTTATTTTGTGTTTTTGTCTACATTTGCACCTTATAGATGACACTTACACCTGAAACACTTACAGCTGAACCTTACGTATCAGTATTTACTGCCTTTAAGGTAAGGATGAGTCTGGTGGGCCGTGCGGATGAACAAGATAATTTCCTCACATATATCTGACAGCCTGGCAAATAGACAACTTTTTGACAAGTCGACCAAGATGGACGCAAATGCCCGAAGGGACAGGATTTATTGCGTTCCCAGCAAGCAGCAGCAGCAGCAAGCCAGAGGTGAAATGACCTCGTGCCCGTCAACTAATGGTAAGAGTATGCGCGAAATATTCTTTGAGGTTGTTGCAAGTTTAGGCTTACATGTAAATTCAAGATCCCGTGTGACTGACATAATATTAAACACATGTCGATTGATGGATTGACACAGGGTGTTGGATCGAGTTGGGATTAGGTAGCATGAAAAACACAAATCTTAGGGATATGTTCCTGAATAGTTCCTAAAAAGTCCTATGTGAGATTTTTATGGACTAACTGGCTTATCGCGTTATTGGCGTTATAGCGTGCGCGTGGTTTTTTTCCTATAGAAATAAGATATTCTTCCCTGGTAAAATGTAGCCTATGTTACTCTCCAGCCCCCCACTATCACCATGCAACAAAATAAACAAAAAAATTAACAAAAAAACCGACTTCAAAAGAAAACTATTCCAAAACAAATTAATATGCACTAAAAAGTAAAAAATAGTAATAATTGCGTATTCTTTACTATTTAATAGTCAACTTACATTTTCTACTCGTCAATATGTAGGCGTACCTACTGTGTTAACCATATAATGTTGGTACAATTGTTATTTTTATTTGTTATTTTACAATTTGAGGAAGAAAACGCATTTTTTTTTTTACTTTTTAGTGCATATTCATTTAATTTGGAATAGTTTTCTTTTGAAGTCAGTTTTTTTAATGAATTTGAAATACACTAATTTGATTGAATATGGGTATAACTACTAAAGGTGTTGCTCATACGAAACCGCGCCGTTTAAATGAAACAGTTAGAAATTCTGCCACAGACCACTGCCACAGACGCACCCTTATTGTAAGCTTTTAAGGAATTTCATTGATCATAAAATTCAACTACAACAATTACTTCGCGATAACGACGTTACGGTAGGTGACTCTAATATCCGAATAGCCTATAAAGGATTTGGTCGAGTATCGTTAATTTGCTCCTAAGAATTGATCAGTTTCGTTATTTTATCATGGATCCTATAATCAGAACCTAACCAAACTCTTACCAAACTACCCTTGAAGTACACCTTTAGTAAAAAAAGAATCATTGAATCGAGAAATAGAAAAATTGAAATTAAAATTCAATCACGATCACGCCAACCGATTAATAACTGAATAACTCAATAGTTATTCGTCCATTTGTCCAATTTAAGACTTATATGGTTTTCTCATGGGTGCAATTGCCTGAACTCGACCAAATAAAAATGTATCAGCTTTCTAATAAAAAAAGAATCATCAAAATCTGTACACCCAGTCGAAAGTTCTGAGGTAACAAACATAAAATGAATTATGAATTAAAAATACAGTTGAATTGAGTACCTCCTCCTTTTTTGAAAGTCGGTTAAAAAGTATATTAATCCTGTGCGAGGTTAAAGAAGAACAAACAAACTAATGTACCTTCACATTTTAATGTATAATTGTATGGTTTTACTTAACAATAATTTTAAAGTAACTAAATGTTACGTCAATTCGTTTATTGATCTTTCACTTACTTAGTTTTGTGCCTTATGTTGTCTCGGGTATAAGAAACATTTTTAAAATGTAAACGGCCGTAATCTTAATAATAGTGGGAGCACTTACGACGGCAATTAGTCACAATGATGAAGCTGGCGCATGCGTCACGTCATCAAACTGCATTCGTGTCACACTACCCTGATTGCCTACACAAATGCAGATAACAGATTCTATACATTTCCAGCCACATATTTCAGATAAAAATATCTACCTAAGCTACGCAGCTAAGGGAAAACGCGGTCGTGTGTAAGATGGGTTGGCAAATTTCATGGGCGTTTTCGTTTCTTGGGGGGGGGGGGCATGTTAAGCCGAAGGTCTCGATCGTTAGTTATCGAAAGACACCCATCGAAGGCCTTATGGCCTGGACTTAATGATTAATGAAACTTATGGTTAGAAAACATCCGGCAGCGGTTTTGGTGTTGCTGGTTAGTGGCCAAAACGCATTGAAGCAGAGACGGAGAAAGTTCCAGGCCGCCAAGGCCAAATTATAAGGAGAGACGCGTGCCCAGCAGAGGGGCGCAAAAAGTCTTGCAGCAAAACGTAAGTCCATGGCGGTCTTAGCGAAATACGCCACGTCAGTATAGCATCCGCTCGTCATCACGCTGCATTGGCGTCACAGCGACCTAATCGCCTTGCACACGTGCAGATAACAGATACCCATCAACACCGCAACACGACCAGGAGGTGTATTGAGGTATATGGTATTGGCATTAGCGAGTGGCGGGAAGTAACTGGATGAGTAGAGCCGAAAATCGGGCTTAGTGGCACTCCTTGGGAGAGGCCTACATTCATCAGTGAACTGATTTTAACTGATGATGGTGATAGCATTAGCAGTCATAGTCGTAAGGCTTGAAATGAAAGCTGATATGTAAAAGGCGTGCTTTAGTATTTCGCCTCGACCTATCTATACTGCCAGTTTTGAGTAAAATTATTTAGTTAAATATTTTGTATGACTTCTGAATGAGGTCAAAGTAATATTAAAATCGTAGGTCATAAAATCAAGTCAGCTACGCTTCTAAATAAAAATAAAAACATCTCACTCATCACTGTAACATATTTTTTAATACAGTTGCTCAAAAAGTGGCATATTGCAGGGACGTATAGCGTTCGGGAAGTGGGCTATTACACACTCGTGTTTCTTCTTTACCTTTTCCGAACTCGTGCATTTTCTTTCCCAACTGTCAAAATAATGTCTATTAAAAAGAAAAAAAAACCAACCACGAAGTTTAAGAAGTTTTTATGATTCATGAAAATATTTCTAAAAAGAACCTACTAATTTCTTTCAATATCAGATTTAATGATTTGACTCAATGAGTTAGGTTAGGTTTCATTTCATCTCATAAACATTTTCATTTCATATTATCAATAAAAAAAATCTACTGAAGACTTGGCTGTATGGGCATAGTTCCCTTTGCCTACCCAGAATGGGTGACGAAAACAAAAAAATCTCTGCATAGCTTAGACTAAGAATAATGTACTTACGTACTACTGCATAGATTCTTTTACGGTTGGCGCCATTTTTCAAAAATGTTCTTTGTGAGTTTAGATGGACAGTTAGTTGAGTGTATTGTGATTTTATTATTTTATTAAATTGCTTCATTTTTTCGCAACTGTATTAAAAATAGTCGTTCAGTACACGTGCGGAACCGTCATTGGAAGGAGTTCAGACTGTCAACCCTCACCTTCGGCTGCGCCTCGGCTCGGGTAGACATTTGTCGGAACTCCTTGCAATGACAGCCTTTCCGCACTTGTAATGAAATATACTATTTTAGGCATTGTCATTGACTTTGACACACAATAAAGATATTGTTTATGCTAGATTTCTCGACTATTCAAATAAGTTTAAGTTAACAACAGACTTTAACATGTTTCTCAGCTTTTGTATATCAAAATTTATGTTTAGGTTCGGTTTTATCGGTTTCGGTTAGGTCGGATTCTAGACGAACTGCTAATTTTGAGTTCGTAATTGTAACACGTTAAACTGTATAGGTGAATCACTTGAATCACCAAACAAGGATATTGGAAGTTGAAAGCTAGCATTCGTCATTAAGCGCGCAGGAAGTCATAAAAGCGCATCTAGATCGTCTGCAAGGCGTGAGTCTTGTGGAAACACGTTGCCGGCATTGCGGCCTTTCCTTCGCTTAAATCCATTGCCTCTACGAGATTTATTAGATTATTTTGCCTCATATAAGACATCCTCCTTTTCCTTCGGCAGTTTCTGGTTGGTTCGATTGATTCGGTTCCGGTTAGTTCCGAATCTTGATGGTTCAAACTGTTAATTTTTATTTCACAACTGGTATTTGTTAACTTGTGTGGGTGAATCATTTGAAGCATTAAACAAGGATATTAGAAGTTGAAAGGTAGCAACAGTCCATTAGTAGTAGTAGTAGTAGAGCGCAGGAAATCATAAAAGTGCATCCAGAATAATCCAGATCCGTAAATTGCGCATCTTATGGAAAAACGCTGCCCGGCATGGCGGCCTTTCCTTTGCCTAAATTGCCCTAAATCCTTTGCTTCTACGAATTGAAAGTATGTATTTTGCCTATAATGAGTCGTCTTCTTTTTTTCTTTTTGTTTCTTCTTTTGGTTGTTCCTGTTCTTTTCGGCCTTACTAGTTTCAGTTATGTGGGATTCTAGATGATTCCTACATAGCTTGAATTCACAACTGTTATTTTTTAAATTGTATAGGTGAATCATTGCAAGCAATAAACAAGGATATTGGAAGGATACAGGAAGTCGTAGAAGTGTACCTAAATGTTACGTGTCCCAGCATAGTGCCCTTTCTTCCTCCTAAATCCTTTTCCTGTACGAGAGGATAATGTATTTTTCTTTAAAAAGATTCTCCTTTTACTTTGGTAATTTCTTGTTAGATTGGTTTAATAGGTTGCAGTTATGTCGGATGATTCCAACTGCTGAATTTGAGTTTAAAACTGTTATTTGTTAAATTGTATAGGTGAATCATTTGAAGCAATAAAGTAGGATATCAGAAGTTGAACGCAGGAAGTCGTAAAAGCGCATCTAGAGCGTCAACGTCGCGCGTCTTGCTGAAGCGTGCATTCCAGCATGGCGGCCTTTCTTTCGCCTAAATCTTTTGCGTTAACGAGCGGACAACGTATTTTATGTAACTACTGTCTTTAGGCTTAAATAAGATATTCTTCTTATTTACAGGATTTTTTAAATACAAGTAAAGTTCCGAGACTCAATTTGACAGAATGAACCTTCATTATACTTAATTATCTGTTTGTCATAGGATCAAGTTGACGTTGAATTACTAGTAGGACGCAGGAAATCGTTAAAGCGCATGTAGAGCGTCCGCGTAGCGCGTTGGGGTGCGGAAGCGCGCATTCCGGCATGGCGGCCTTTCTTTCGCTTTTCTTTGCCTTTAACGGCGGCGCGTTGTTCGCACTCCATTTTAGGTACGAAATGACGACACAAATACTATTACTTCTGAAATAAGATTTGAAACTAGAATTTAAATAGGTACCCTGATTTATCTTATACATAAAGGCTGAAAGTTAAAAGCGCCTGTCCGGCGTCCGTCAGGCGCACAGAAAAAGGCGTAAAAGCGTATCTAGAGGAAGCGCGTTATCCTATCCAGCATTGCGCTTTTTCCTCTATTATGCCTTTGTAAGCAGCGCGTAGAACATACTCTATTTCGGGTGCGAAATGTAGATGTAAATACTGCTACTTTAGGAATTAGAAAGGTAACAAATGGATATGCATGTAATGGGGCCCAAAAAGAACATGTATATCAGTTTTCAGAATTTCGAGGATTGGACAGTTAAAATGTCACTTGTCCTTTCGTTATCCATTTGCTTGTCATTTGGTCTTTCCGTTTATCAGTCTGCACATTTGGCTATCTGTCAAGAGCATTTCACGAACTCAGATCTGCCATTCTTGACATCATTTTTTTTATAAGCAATCATAAGTTACTGCTGTTCTTAATTTGTGCTCTACAGTCTATAATTTAAGTTCACAATACGATATAAACGTACGTACTGTACGTAACGTAAGTACCTACTGTAATGTATGTACAATACATTCGAAACAATAAACTAAAAATATTGGCAGTTGTAACAACGTGTTTGGCGTCCGACAGGCGCACAGGAAGACGAAAAAGCGCATCTAGAGGAAACGCGTTATCCGGTATCACGCTTTTCTTCCGCCTGTATGCCTTTGTAAGCGGCGCGTTAAACGAATCTATTTCAGGCCGGCATGGTAGACTTAAAATTAAATGCGTAGTAGTTGGTTGGTTGGTCTAGTAATTTCTTCCTTTTAGTTCAAAAGGATATGGTTATTGACCTATCATGATAAAGTCTGGTACTTATTTTAGGTACTTCGCTCAAAAAAGCTTATGTGTATTTGATATTTTATAGGTGAATGAGGAAAATCTGATGTTTAAAACAATTCGTCCTCACAAGCTAAGTGCCTCGTTGCACTGTCGTGTCGCGTTGGTCTAGATCGCAATGATTATCGGAAAGTTTGCCTTTTTATGTTTACGGTTGTTTTATGTATTTTTTTTATTTCATTCGATCTTCCAAACTGTTGAACGGATTTCTATAATGGAATCTATTTAGGTATCTCAAGAGATGCATGTTTTTAAATAGTTTTAGGGCAGGCCATATTTTCAAAAAGTTTGACCTAATTGAAAAATATTGAGAATAATTTATTTTTTCTAATAAGTCTTACTCCAAGTATTTTATAGGTCACTACGTTAGTTCATAGCGGGTCGATAAAATTATGACAAACTATGATATGTTATTTTAGATGTAACTTAAAGTCCAATTCTAAGGAAGCGCTCATGGCCGGCCGCGAGCGTAGAACGATCTATGCAGCAAAGCCAACAGGCGCGATCGGGTGATAGATAGGTGACCGCTAGTGGCAAACAATTTCTTGCGCGTTTTCGAGCTTCGAAGGGCACGTTAAGCCATCGATCTCGGTTGTTAGCGATAGATAACACACTTTAACCTTGTCGGAAGACTTATGGGCGGTTTGGAAAACATGACAGCGGGTTGGCCACTAATCCGCATCTCCACCAACCCGCATTAGAGCAGCGTGATGGAGTAAGCTCTAGGCCTCCTAATAATGGGGAGAGAATGATGCCGAGCAGTGTGACGTAAAAAGGGGTTGCAGTCAAAATCGAATACTAAAAAACAGAAATAGATCAAGTTTAATTAAACAGAAACTTATCTTTATTAACGAGTTTCTCGCAGCGGACCGTAAGTTCCGTTTGCATTGCATTAGAATGAAGCCACTGATTCATTCATTAACTATACCGAAGCTATCAATCACTTCGACCCGTTAATACAATATTATTTTAATGGGTCTTTGGTATTACTTGTAATTTTTAACATAATATACTAGAAACGATCAATCGTTTCTAGTATATTATATACAATATAAGCTCAAGCTTATATTGTAAGAAAAACCATCTCATGTAGTGGTAATAATAATATAACATCTTATACCTTTAAACGAGCAATTTTTGTAAAAACCTATACATATATGTAAATTAAATCTCGGAAACGGCTCCAACGATTTTCATGATATTTAGTGCCCAGGGTTTCGGGGGTGATAGATTGATCCAGCTAGGTTTTATTTTTAGAAACGTCTTCCGCCAAACCTACATTCAAACAAATGACAATGTCGATTTGAAAGAACTCTATAAAAATTTCGTCGATGGAATTGTAGCTTCCTTGGTCGAATGGTGACGTAGGCTGACTGCGGGGCTAAAGATCCGCGTTCAATATTGCGTTTAACTTAATTCTATTGGCATCGATATTGGTGAAAACACTAAATCCAGCTTTATTCAAATAGAAAGCATAAAAGAATTTGCTGATATAATAGGTTATTACTTAGTGTTTATTGTAGTAGTTCTTGAGTAATGCTTCCATTGCTGCAATTGGAGTTGATGACCGTACCGCCTTTTTTTTGTGGGTTTTCTTTTAGGTTTTTTTTTCTTTTTAATCTTTTTAGTAACCAAACACAATTAAAATATAAATGTGTAACTTAAATTTAATTTATAACACAAGTGTCATTTTTTAATTTAAATAATACGACCAAAAATGTTTTTGAGTCTTAGATCGCTAACATTCGAATTTTATGCGAATATTATGCGAAAATATTTTTTCAGTTTCCCCTCAACAGTCTAAAATAATAAAACGGGCTGCAGTTTGCATTCCCTAGCTGTCATTGCCTAATGAGTTATTTATTCCTAAACTGAAACCAAATTAACCTTATATAGTTTTTAATTACCACACACAAGCAAACCAATCAGCAAAATCGACCAGTAGAATTAAAACACAGTGTGAAATGGCATCGTTTATGGCGAAGGAGGAAAAAATGAAAGAGTAAATAGTTGCGCATTCCATCGGCTAGAGCACGTGGTGCATTCCAAAGGGGTCATGCACCACACGGAGTGCGCGTGCGTCAAAACAAGTGCAACGGTGGGAGTTCGGCCCGCGCCTGCGCATGTATGGGCTAGCTTAGCGTTTACGTGACGATAAAAAATCATACCACACGAATTAAAAAATTCAAAAGTTTGCATAGTCTGCTTATGTACGTTAAATAGAACCTATATTTAAAATGGATAAAAGAGGAGAGTGAAATGAATTTGTAAATTAGGAAAGGAGCTTAGAATAATTACGTATTGAATGAGTGTCTTCATATAAGCGCGCTGTCAAAATTGAAGCACGAAATAGATTCACACTTACAGATGTCACATCTAACAAACAAAATATTTTTATTTTCCCCAAATTAACTAAAATATTTTGTATATTGAAAACTTCACTGTGAAAAGTTATGTTATTAGACTTCTTTTGTTTTTCAGGAGTGTTGAAACACAATTTAACAGCAATCCCGATGTTTGGTGCCATTAATGGCACCAATCAACATGCTTCAATTTGGACGCGCGAACTTAGTTTCTATAGGTAATGTAATTATTCTAAGGAAAGGAGTCTTTTCAGTATTCTGATTAATAAAGACTTCTGCAGGCACAGTACATTTAAAGTGGTCTATAAACAATGTGTATTGTTATTTCCCTAAAATATATATTCCCTAAATAATTTTCTGATTAAACAGACCTAGCTTTAATAACGACGTAACGACTAACCTAAACTAAAGAAGATTTATGAGCGGAAATTGGGCAACTTGTGTCTTAGCAAAACCGCCTTAGACTTGTAACGTGTAATGAAATATTTTGCGACGCATCTGAAAATATATATAAAAATATAAACGTGACGTAAAATATAACTACAATCTGTTGTTACGTCTTATCCAAGGGTTTTTCTTAATTACCTAATTCGGGGATTTCCTAATGAGTTTAATATTATCAGTTATACCTAATACCTATCAATTCAAGGAACTCTTCAAACAATATTATTTTTCTGGAATAAATTATATAATCAAGGAGACACATAATTGAAAAAATATATCTCTATTTAGTAATTTTTAAATTGACACAAACAAAACGAATCAATTTTATGGCTTGTTTTGATTGTAAAAATAGAATGAGGTTACAGAAATCCTACGCATGGTACCTACTGAAAGTTCCTTATAATTTCGTCTTTAGTTTTACATGGGCTGATAATAAACTTAGGGCCTCAATCACCATCTCCAAGTAAAGTGTTGATTAGTTACGTCCCAAGTAAAGTTAATTGGCAAGCAAAAGCTATGAGTACGGATCAGTTTATCATATGATTAGTGCTACCCGAACATCGTGAAATTGACATTGAAGTTACGGGTGACTTTAAGCGAAAATAATCGTACTTGTCACTTTACTTAAAGGTAGTGAAAGAGGCCCTGATACATATAATTATGGCCCTATCATTGAGAGTATACGAAATTATAAGAGAGTATACGAAGTATATGAAATCGGCAAGATTTCGCTGATTTACCTGATTTTACACATGGATTTGGTATTAAAAATATTTTAAAGTATGTAACCTAAAACTCGCATTATAATACTCGACGCAAGCTAAAAAAGTGGCTAATGTATAAAATTATTATTGAAATGATCATTTATATTGTGCAATAAAAGTTATGAAAATTTTAACTTAATTTTAACTGCACAATCTCATGTGTAAAATCGGGTAAATCAGCAAAATCGGCTAAATTTCGTATACGGCCTCTTAATCTTATTAATACCTTTAAACGAGCAAATACTTGTATAATGCACCTATATATAAAATTAGAATGTCGGAAACGGCTCCAATGATTTTCATGAATTTAGTTCCCGGGGGAAAAATTTTCGTTTTTATCCGTATTTTCAGCTATAATGAACTTAAATATAAACTGAAAAATATGACTCTTCACGACATTTATTAATAATATTGTGGCGTAGAACGCCGTCAAATGTCATACGCCGTTCAAACAAAAGTTTGAATGTAATGGATGCAATTTAATGACAGTAATGGATGCAATTTAATGACAATGTCGATTTGAAAGACGTCTATAAGAATTTCGTCAGGCGAATTGAAACGATTTTCTTTGCCGAATAGCTACGGAGTTTGACTGAGGAGCTACAGACTCGGGTTCAAAACTTAATCAAGCATATTGCATTTTTTGTGACATTTTTTTTTTATTGGGAGCTATTTCAGATAGCGTTTTCAAGTAGCAGTAAGGTAAAAGTAAATCAATTGTTTTTATCCGAGCAACGCTCGGTCGTCTGGGTACCTACTATAAAAATAAGTAATATATTTACTGTAAAGCAGGTACTAAAATGCATCTCTTAGCAAGTAATAGCATACACACTGTAAAGTAAACGACCAAAGCTTCGAGAAAACGCCAACGGAACAATATAGGTACCTAGACAAAGAGGAAAACTCGAGAGAAAATACACGATATGCGCGTGTTAATAATAATAAGGGCTAAGGAATTTGCGCGGCAAAAGTCCGTTTGCGAAGTCGGCGGCCACGTGAGTGTGTGGAATATATTATGGCAAGCTTACAATGACTCCAAAAGATAGCCGCAATAGTAAGTAATTTAATTCAGGTTAATTCTCACGATTAAATCATTTTGAGTAAAATCATGATTAAAATCGTGATTTGTTTAATTTTTATTTTACAGTAATCAACATAAAATCGGATGTTTTTTAAACGCGACAGTGTTTTACCGCCTTCGTATGAAAAATGACGTCCTTTCAAAAATAGTAACCATGTTGGAAAAATGGCACTCCACTTACTTGAATGCCTCATTTGATACCTACTCGTAAAATCATGCGCAGAATATTTTTGCGCAGTCTACATGTATCAAGTTAAGTAGGTAGCATTGGTAGATTTTACACCTTTTACACTATTACATTTTATGCAAAAATAAAAATTGAACTATGATTAAATGAAATAAATAAAAAAAAATCATAATTAATTAGGATTTTAAAAAATCGCGTTTTATTCGATTTTATAAAAAAAATCGTGATTTTCTCTACCCTGGTTTGATTGCGTGCAAATGACGAAACAGCAATTATGCCAAGCTAAGTTACGTTTTTTCTCTAAGGTATTTTTATATCTTTTTGTTTACTTTTTCAATAATAACAATAATTGTAAATAATTTTTAATCCTTTTGATGTTCCACTCCTGGGTACCTACCTACATCTTTCCTCTCAGAATTTGAGGACAGACTCTCAGAATGTAAGGACTCGATATCCTAGAATACTGAACTTTACAAACTTTACAAACGTTTTTAAAGAAGTTCAATTAGGAATTACGAGTAGACAACGTACTGTAAATATAAACAGCATAGTCGCCAACGTTAAGATGGCATGCAAAATTCCAACATTGGAGTCAACAGCCAACGTTGGCGCCAACATGTGAAGCCGGGGTTAGGTGGCATTCCATCCTGTTGGGAAAGCAGAAAGTTCGGCGCGCGGCAGGGCGGGTCGGAGGCTCCGCAGGAATGCGGCCGGCCGGACACGCGGCCTCCCGACCCCTCCCTCGCCCCTTGCTCCCTACATTTATTTTACTCCCGCGATTCCCGAGCCGACAAGCGCAAATATACGCCAACCGAATGTGGTGATGAATGTTGAATGGTCAGACAATGGAAACTTTTGCGATAGCTGCTACATATATTAAAAAAGATACGAATAGATAGTTTCGTAAATTGTCATAAACAAGAACAATTATTAATTTTCAAATATAAAAATAATTTTAGTTTCAAATAAATACTCAAATGTCAGTGCTAACAGTACCACCATATTTTTTATTAAGATTTTGAATATAATATACGCCTGAACGTTGATTGGGCGCAAAGATAGTTAAATTATTATAAATGTCTATTCTTTATTAATAACAAACACTCTTAAAGGCTCCACGTATGTAGAGTCACAGTTATTATAGAACAAAAATATGAAGTCAACAGCAAAATGGAAAGATTTCACTCTCGCACTTTAAAAGCATGAAGTGAATTTCTCGAAAATACCGCACATCATGTTTCGCGGATAAACACATGAAAGTGCCATTTATGAGTATTAATATTATTAATACCAGCTACATAAAGAAATGTACCAGCTACATAAAGAAATGAATCCGTTGCAAAATAAAATTCACAATTTAACATAGCAATATCATGATTTTTAAACCATGAAAATTTAACCTGAATGAACGTAATATGCTTAGTTCGGCATTTTGGAATAAGGAGTATGATAAATTTCTAAGTATGACTTTCGAAGTGCAAATATTAAGTTTAAATTTGAAATTAGATAAAATGTACGAAAGGGACTTCTATTTCATATTTCAAAAGTACAAAGTACCTACACCTTCAAAATGTTATCAGTGTTATCACAGCACACTCATCCGTTGCGAAAGACAACATTTATCTCCGAATTCAACCACAATAACAATCTAATAAGAAACCAACGAAAGGATCCAAGTCATGTTTAGCAAGAGCGAGCACAAAAAACGTTTAATGAAGTGAAGGCATCCAATCTCATTCAAATATTCCGATGTGGCGAGATAAGTGTAATATAAAATGGATGGAACACCAAATTCTGTGAAAGGAGCGAACGCCGACGATATACATTCCCGAGGCTCGAATCGTAAATTACGTGAGGCGATCGGCGCCGGCGCCGGGAGGAAAGCTTGTTACGATATTTGAACAAATTCCCGCCGGTGTTAATCTGCATAATAACAGCGGCGGGCACAAAGCGGGTGCCGACTCCCATTATACCCGGGCGCCATCCTCCCCCCAACGCAGCACCTCGTCTGCGGCCTGCGCCCATCGATATCACTATATTATACGTGTATTGTATTCATGTGTAATTTCGTTTACGTATAACGTATAATCTTTTTAGGCCGTAGAACTTGTATGCGCCAAGGTGGTGGGTCCAACCGTCGCGAATTTCGAACGCAACGCAATTTTTGTTTGGATGGAGAGTTATGGTTTCAAGGATCGACTATATTCCGTCTATTAACCAACTTTTCTTTACATAATGAAGTAGTAAACGAGCTTGCAGCCGTCGCAAATAAATCCAACCATAAGCAAACTCGTAACAGTCGACGGTTAACATCTGATCCCAATCTGTTAGTCTGATAGTTTTAGACTATATTGACGTGAAAACAATTAATTACATTTATTCTTCTTTCATCTTGGCAGACAGTTCAAAAAGTCTAATAAAAAAGTTGGGGAACTCAGGAAGTTTGGCGTGATAATTATATATGTAGTTAACATCAACATTTTAAATGTAATTATACTCCTATCATTGGATAGTTAATAAATCGAAAAGTGAACATCTAAAAAATACAAATTGGAAAGTAAAAAAGCTGAGGATGTAAAGACTGAAAAACTCTTCTTTTTAACACGCTTTTATTAGCTTGACCTGTATGTATGTATGTAACGGAATTGAAAATATGAGCAGGGATAAAGGGCCGATGAAAATGCAATAATATGAAAAAAAAACTACTTAAAATGTTAAAAATAAATAATGTAGTTAAAAAAACTAAAAATCACACTTTTCTGAAAATACGAACTAAAAAGTAAAAAATAAAAAGAAAATGTATTTTACTGCAAAAAAGCGTGGGGTGCTTTTTGAGATACATACTATTATTGATACCATGCATCCCACGCTTTTTTTACAGTAAAATACATTTTCTTCTTGTTTTTTACTTTTTAGTTCGTATTTCCACAAAAGCGTGTTTTTTAAACTACATTATTTCTATTTAATTTTTCTACCTTAGGCATGTCTTCGATAACCGTGATCAACTAAGTATACTACTACGATAAGAAACGTGAAGGTGACTTATTACGATTATGTATATAAGTATCGCTTACAGTCAGTGATAAATCTAAGATTTTAGTCTGGAGCGGGCTTGTCCCAGCCGAGGGCTATCAAAATAAAATTCTAAATAGGTTTACAAGATGAAATTTTGTATCCGATCTATCAGTATAATTCTTTCATATTAAAATGATAACAATTGTAAAACATCTATCAATGCACCAGATTTTAAAAGTGCGGACGTAAGCAGGTAGGACGTAGGCTGTAGGTGGTAGAACTATTATGGTTCGTCCGGGGAAGAACCACCGCTGCACCCACTTCTGCCGTGAACCAATCTATTGTGTTTCGGTGGAAAGGTGTAGTTGCCGGCCACACTTACATGAGGCGACCACCAGCCTCCGGAGTAGAAGCGCAACTGCATACGACCTCAGACAAGACTTACCTATGCTTGCGTGAGGTTGTATGTAGATGTCCATGGGCTGCAGCGACCACTTAACACCACGTGGCCTGCATGCTCGTCTGCTACTCCATTCAAATAAAATAAAAAAACATTATTTTATCACTAATGGGTTAATACTGGTAGATTACATGTATAACAGAAACACGATTATTTAAAAATAAGCTAGAGCTCCTTTCTAACTTTTAAAGCTTCATATAGACTTCTTCTGCAATTGTAAAAAGTATGAATCACAGTTCGTTTCTATGATTCGCGTGGGGAGGATGTGTTTAATCTTCTGCATCAAGATCATTGTTAACTGTTTATCGAGGCTTAAAATTTGAAAAAATGGCGTCATAACAATTACTTATTAATAATTAATATATTAATAACTACTATCATCAGTAATTAACACTTTTTATGTTACTCTATCCAAGCCAAGTGAATTTTCAAAGAAAAGCATATTATAGGGCATATTTCACGGGTCCTTATAATTTGTGAATATAAGTGAAATTTAAAACGGTTTGATTATGTTTTCCTTCATCGTATGCAAACTATGAATAATAAATACAAATAATTATGAAAATTGAGGATTGTTAATTGCGGCATTTTACATGAAAAATAGAAATATTTTTTATTAACTAATCTTTTGAGATAATCTTTAGAGTTGTAAAATCGTTATAAGATGGACAGAACCTATCACTGGTTAAAATATTTGTAAAACCTGTTTCTCGGAAAGAAATAATTATACAAAATAAAGTTTGTTATTTTCGAATTTTCTTCATTAAAAATACTTCCTAACCTGACCTATCACTGGTTCAATAATTCGTAGAATCTGTTTCTTGGAAAGAAATACCTATACTTACAAAGTAAAGTTTGTTATTTTCAAATTTTATTCATTAAAAATACTCCATCCTTATAACCATCCAGATTCTAATGTTAAAATTTTAGCGACAGTAAAAAAATACAGCCCAGAACACTAGTAGATATTTTATTTCCTGAACATTTTCGCACGAACGTCAGCGGCAGTTGTTAAGTGATCGAGCTATGTAACTGTTGGCGATTTTAGAAAATGGTGGCTATAATGCGTTAGGTGCCAATATTTAACGGTTATGAGTAGGTATGCTGGTGGCACCCACGCGGCTGTACAGACGACGCGACCAATCGATGGTAGTCATGCCAAAAATAACTGATAACGAAATTAACGTTATTATTATCCTCCTTCCTTAGCATTAGGTATCATCCTATAACTCAAGTTGTTGATATCAATGTTAAGTGAGACTTCAGTGACAAACGATTACCAACTAACGAAAATAATAAAATTAATGGGCGACTTACTATGTTGACAAAATTCACAGAGTTATAGCCAAAATACATAAAATATAGTTAGGTAATTATTTATTAATAAGTGAGATTATAAGTGAGATCTAAACATTTTAAATTATTCAATATTTTTTTAAAAGGCATGTCATCTCTACCGATCCGCATTTGAACTGCTCGGTATAATAAAGAAAAGCTTTTCTTCCCAGGAAAAGGTTATATTTTCAGTAAAAGTAACTTTTGAATGCTAATTATAACAAAAACGATAACATGTTATTTCAAAAGTTATCCGAAGAACAATCATGACAACGTTATATTGCCTATTTGAAAGTAGCAATATTTTCCACGCCTAGTCAAGGTTGGCTTCAATGATACGGCGCGCCGGCGGATTTTTCAGTAAAATTGTTTCACCGACCGGCGTCGGCGGCGGTGACGGTAGCGTCTGCGCCGGCGCGGGTCGATGCCCCCGCCCGCCATGCGATTTGGCTCGATCGCACCAACTAATGAACCGTTCTTTCCACTACTCTTACCGAGACTTACCACTTTAGAGTAGGTGGTAGATTGCTGTTGGCTGAATTAGCATGTTTCCACCGGCGAAGTACCACCGCTGCACCCATTTCCAGGTGACCATCAGGCTTCGGAGTAGCAACAGAACATACGATATATGAGGTCGCTTGAGATTTAGCTAAGATTCGCTAAGATACGAGCTCGTTTGAGGTTGGTTGTAAATGTTCATGGGATGCAGTAAGTATCCACTTAACGGCTAGTTGCCTACATGCTCGTCAGCCTCCATCATGACATCCTCCGTGGCGTAGTGGGTGATGAGCCGACTGCGAAGCGTGAGGGCGTGGGTTCGATTCCCACCCAGGTTCTGTGTCTGTACGTATGTACTTTAAGTATGTACTTATTTAGAATTATATAAGTATGTTTATCAGCTGTCTGATTACCATAGTACAAGCTCTGCTTAGTTTGGAATCAGATGGTGTTGTGTGAATTGTCCAAATAAATTTATTTATTTGTTATATTAGCTTTATATTTCATTTAAAAACTTTCCCACACTATAAACTGCCAGGTTAAAGGTAACAGATTCTACAAACTTTGCTATCTTTGCTATGAACTTAACCACATACAAAATAAGTCAATTAGATGTAAAGATAATAAGACTTTCGAAATCACCGAGACACCAAATCTATTCTTATGAACTTGAGAAATGAAGTCATTTAAGACGAGAAGACCTTCCCGCAATCCGCCTTACGTAGACAAAACATAACAATTTGGCACGAGATACAATCTCGCCCGACGACAGCGAAAAAACCGATTAGTTTACAGTTGTAATTGCACAACAGACACATCACATTTAGGTAACTGTCCGGATTTAAACATGACTACTCAAAATGGGAGATTAATATTTTGGCTTGTTTCGCTTGTTGCCTTGTTTGGCTTGTTTGAATTTTGTACAAGTGCCCATCTAGTCCAATTGGTAGCATGCGTATCCTAAGAAAGGAGCTCTTTGTATTGTGCCTATAGGTATAGTAATAAATACCCCGACTTACGCTACCTCGACATACGCGAATTCGGAGTTACACGATTTTTTCGTCTTTTAATTTTGACTCCCCCTGCCCACATTAGTTCTTTGGACCCAGTTCAATTAGAAGATCAAATAACAGTTGGAAGCTTGAGAGAAGCCCTCAGTTCAATTGAAAAAGGGTTAACAAGCGCATTTCTGTTACCAAACAAGGAATATAAAAATTACTATCATGCTACGAGGAGATATTACGGGAGAAGAAAAAATCATTGACTCGTCTTACTACTTTGTTAGACTTTATAAAACCTTCTACAACAAAATTACTTCGGATTGTGTGTATACAGTTTATAATAATATAATTTGTCATATTATCTAAAATTAGTTAAACATTTATTTCCTAAATGATTATTTAGTCTCCGGTCCCAATTAAACATACTTTTCATATCACAGGCATTGAAACAGCGAGTTTTGATCTCTGTTTTGCCAGTCGAAATATGACAATTTGAAACCAATGCGAAAGTGTCGGTGAGTGTGTGTGTTCTCCCCTGGGGCGAAACAACATTGTTTCTACCCGGCACCTTCATTTATTTATTATTTACGTCTTTATTTCAAATCTATCAGAATCGTATTGACAACTGTCGTCAAATCGTTGTCAAAAGATATTACTGCTCTATTTGTCTGAAATAGTCTTACTTCGACTGGCTACAGAAATCAAAACTCGTTGTTACATTACATGTGTTAGGAATTAACGTCGGTAGTTGAATAAAAAATGTGAAGAAGTAGGAGAAAACGCCTATAAAGGCGAGGCCTCCTCTAAGGGGGGATTATTAGCGCTTTAATCTTGATAACGGCTGTAACTCTGCCCGATTGCGTACTGAAATTCTGTATCTGTGCTTACTTATTATTTAATTGTTGTTGTATAAGGAAATGTTAATTAGAAACCTTAAATCGTTACCTGTAAATTGTATCAAAGGCTTTGTGAATTAAATGGTGATCTAAATATTCTGTTTCTGGTTTTCATTGTGATCCTATATGAACATCACCTAGTTAAAGCCGTGTTTTTGTTAACTATGTGCAACAGAAATCTGTGATGAACACTGTTGTTATAGATTGCAATGCGGTGATACACGACTAGTGTGATCCTATATGAACATCACCTAGTTAAAGCCGTGTTTTTGTTAACTATGTGCAACAGAAATCTGTGGTGAACACTGTTGTTACAGATTGCAATGCGGTAATACACGACTAGTGTGATTTTATACGAACATCACCTAGGTCAAACCGTGTTTGTTAACAGTTTGGGCTAATCAAGTTCATATGCGAGCCAGTATTGTAAGAATAGTCATAAAAAAAATTAAGAAAAATATTTGATTTTGAAATTTAGAATATTTTAACAGCACTTGCTTTATTTTGCAGTTCTTGCATCAGACCATACACAATCGAGGACGAACGTGTGAGCAGGACGGCCGGATGTAATCGTGGTCATAAAGGAGCTCAGTGATATATACAACGTTAAACTTTTGAA
The DNA here is from genome assembly GCA_911387765.1 of Pyrgus malvae. Taxonomy (NCBI): domain Eukaryota; kingdom Metazoa; phylum Arthropoda; class Insecta; order Lepidoptera; family Hesperiidae; genus Pyrgus; species Pyrgus malvae. The sequence continues at coordinate 15,767,285 of OU426960.1, forward strand.
CTAGATGGCGCTACTAGTACATTCATTTAAAAAAAAGCAACAGTGCTTTCTTGTTTCGGAATAGTTGGACAAACCTCTTTCTTTATTTTAACGATTAATAATTTTGGCACTCGTACATGTTAATAATTTTTCCTTTCACAGAACAAGTTGGTTTTAATGACTGTCCCAAAACTTTAATGAAATATCTCATTTATAAGCTTAAATCTTCCCTAGAAGCGCCTGTTATAAATTGCTAGAACATCTCACGCTTTATGATTCAAAGATTAATCGTTAGATTTATTACAAAAAAAAAACATTAAATTTCAAAAAGTGCTTCAGACGACAGGCCGATCTTTATGTTTAGATTTAGTTTGGTTTGTTCTCATTTGCAGAAGCTAATCTTTGTGATGTCGGCATGCGTTCGAAGGCTGCTGCCTCCGCCACTGTGTGGTGCGTGGCGCTCTGGTGTGCTTCTGGGTGGCACTGGGCGCTCCCTCAGTGCACTGCTACTTAAGTGCAATGGCATTGAAGGATCTTCACCGCCTGGCGAGGACGCCAGGATGTCAGGAGGGCCGTGTTAGGAATTAACGTCCGTAGTTGAATAAAAAATGTGACGAAGTAGGAGAAAACGCCTATAAAGGCGAGGCCTCCCCTAAGGGGGGATTATTAGCGCTTTAATCTTGATAACGGCTGTAACTCTGCCCGATTGCGTACTGAAATTCTGTATCTGTGCTTACTTATTATTTAATTGTTGTTGTATAAGGAAATGTTAATAAGAAACCTTAAATCGTTACCTGTAAATTGTATCAAAGGCTTTGTGAATTAAATGGTGATCTAAATATTCTGCTTCTGGTTTTCATTTCTAAAACATGTGATATGAAAAATACAGTGTGTGGCACGGGATGAAACAAAGACGATTTCAGACCAAGGCGATGACAGCCCGAGCGAAAGAAATCGTCTTGTTTCACCCCTTACCACACAATATACTATTCTATGTTTTTATACGCAAAATTGTACCCCGACTTATGCGAATTCGACTTACACGGATAGCGCTCGGTCTCACCTATCGCGTAAGTTCGTGGTATTACTGTACATCCAAATCTGTTTAATTACTAACTAATTACTAAGAGCCAAATGGTACAACCAAGTAGAAACTAATTCGGTTTGGTTCTACCGGTACAACCAGGGGTCAAAAAAGTACCTCATGGCAGGCGCGGTCGCAGCCTTCAATTTTGGGGGGTTCGCCAAGAAATTGCGGCGGGTAGTCACTAAGAAATTTGGGGGAAGAGGTGTCCTAATGACCTGTGACCCCCCCCCCCCCCCCCGATGGGTCCGTGCCTGCCTCATGGTCCTATTGGGTGGACTCGGAGCAAAAAAGTGTCCATACTACCAGTTGGAACAAGAGCTTGTACCACAAGTAACAATCAATATTAACAGTTCATCCTTGTTTGCATAAGTATTATAAGTTACTATAACGCAGATATAAGATTTTGATTTATATAGCATTTTTAGCATAACAGTAAAGAAATAATAATGTTTCAAGCAAATTCCACTAGGTATAAAGAAATCCAAGATTTTCCTTATAGTAACAGGTAAACCTAATTATTGAACATTAATATTATTAAATATTATACAAGGTAATTATTGGCTGTAAGTAAGCTGTAACTTTTAGAATCCCACTGCTGAGCGCGTGACTTTCCCTGACGACCTGCGTGGCGTAATGGTTACCATGTCGAACTGTGGTATATCTACCCTACTGTGAGGCTATGAGTGTCAAACGTTTATTTATTACTAGCCTTCCGCCAGCGGCTTCGCCCGCCTGGACCCGTTTTATAGGTTCCCGTAGGATAAAAACCATCCCATGTCCTTTCCCAAGGTCCACGCTATCTGTGTTCCTAATTTCATTAAAATTGGTTCAGTAGTTTAAGCGGGAAAGCGTAGCAGACAGACAGACAGACAGAGTTACTTTCGAATTTATAATATTAATTATAGTAGTGGGCGCCTGGACCTTACTCCACCGCGCTGCTCCAATGCGGGTTAGTGGCCAACCCGCTGTCGGACGGTTTCCAATCTCCCATAAAGAAACCGATAAGGTTAACGACTGTTGTCTATCGATAACAACCGATCAATGCCTTAACGTGCCCTCCGAAGCAAGAAAACGCGCGTAAAATTTTAGCCACAAATTCTATTACTCATTTTGTTTTAAATGATAGGCTAAACTTTCATGGCCAATAATTTGTAGATATTTCGTTTTAAAATATTAAAATTTAATATTATTTTCGAATGCGGTTAGAGGATACGTCCAGTTTCTGTTCTGAAAATATGAAAGATCTCCCAATTCTTTCCGAAAACAGGATAAGATGCTAAATATCCAAAGGTATTTTCTATTTATTTGAATGTAGTAGCAGACGAGCATCAAGCCACGTACACCACGTGGCCTGCATGCTCGTCTGCGTAAGTGGCCGCTGCAGCCCATGGACATCTACATACAACCTCAAGCAAGGTAGGTAAGTCTTGTCTGAGGACGTATGCAGTTGCGCTGCTACTCCGGAGGCTGGTGGTCGCCTCATGTAAGTGTAGCCGGCAACTGCACCTTTCCACCGAAACACAATACAATTGGTTCACGGCAGAAATGGGTGCAGCGGTGGTACTTCCCCGGGCGAACGATGATAGTTCTACCACCTATAAAAGTTCTATTGACCAGGCTAGCTAAATTAACCAGTTATTTTTTTCTAATAATTTCTAGAAAACGGGGATCCTGTTTAGACTAAGGGGCTTCCAGTTAACCATTAAATTCACGAAATCACCTAATTTTGTGTCAAATTCGCAAATCCACGTAAGTAGGCGTACCTACGTCGTCAGCTAACCTATTCTAAAATGAGGACGGCACGAAACAACTTTCAATGTTCGCTTTTATCTTTCATAAAATACGACATAAGTATTCTATTTTCTCCTCATACTATTTCTAGGCGTGACAGTAACTGTTTAAGGCCAGAAGGCCTCTCCATAGCGTCAAAGAATGCGAAGAACCGCCGAAAGAAGAAGACTAGGAGAAAATGCCATTAGTCATTAAGTCCGCCCATTGTGAACCTAGTTTAAGGAGAACAATAAAGAATTTAATAAATAAATAAATAAGAACCACCCGTTTTGATGGTCACCGCCCTGGCTACTAAAGTAACTCATTCCATATTAGAACAACACGCATTATTGAATGGCTGCAACTCTTTTTGCGTCCTACTGCTGGGCACGGGTCTCTCCCCCTTATTAGGGAGGCATGGAGCTTACTTCACCGTCCTGCTTCAATGCGGATTGGTGGAGATGCGAGTTAGTGGACAACCCGCTGTCGGATGTTTTCAAACCGCCCATAAGGCCTCTGACAAGGTTTAACAACTGATATCTATCGACAACAACCGGGACCGAGGGCTTAACGTGCCCTCCGAAGCACGGAATTGCGCATGAAATTTTTTGCCACTAGCGGCGGTCAACCATCTCACACCCGACCGTGCCCGTTTGACTTAGCTGCATAGACCGCTTGCGTTCTACGCTAGTGGCTGAGCCATACCCGCTTCATCTATCATTCATTATTGAATACCACTGGCCAAATTAGCAAAAGTCTCATTACACATCATCATATGAAGTTCATATCATGATGATATCAGCTATGATCATATCAGCTAATTCGAAAAATAACAATTAAACCTGTCAAAATAAAAAAAATGTACAACTAGAACATAAATTAAATTTTAAGAGAGTAAGTACCTACTCTAAGTAAGTAAGAGGTCCTTTCAGCACTGTAACTATCTATAATATATATACACATGATATTGTGTTGATATTACATTCTGTAGTTCTGAGTAATTACATCGGTGCAGGTGTAATTTACTCAGAGAAAATTACTCTTTCATATTTATTTGCAATTCATTACAATTTCAGAGAACTTTTAATTTGTGTAAAAAGAACTTTGTGTGCCTTGTGTAACTCCATGTGCATTTTTGGAGAAAAAAACCTATAAGGAAAAACTTCAACCCTTTTAGAAATTGTCGGTAGGTATTTCAAAAAAACCCTCATTTATTCGTACAGCAACCGACATCTGTGAGACATATGATAGAATTACAACATGGGCTGGAATTGTAGCGAACGACTTAGGGTGCTAGTAATATGCTCTACCCGCTACGTGGCGGCACTTACTTGAACTCTTAGACGTCCTAATCCTCACCTTGTTCACTAGGAGGCGCTGTTATCAAAATATTCTTTTGGATTCGTTTAAAATTATCTCTCAATCACATTTCGTACAACGCAAACACACTCTGTTTTTTATCAGTACGTGCAACGATAACATTCATTTGCTTTTTCACAAGGATAAGACAGTGGGCTAAGCTGCGTATTTACTTAGGTTTATATATTTATTATACTAAATATTTATTGTCCTTGAACGAAGCCGAAGCTTTGTCGTAATACTAGTTTTTAGTGTTTTATGTTAAGATTGTTTGGTCATGGGATACAGAAAATTGTTGGCAGTTCTGTCAGTAGAGATAGTTAGGTAGTTTAGCCCATGGTCGAAAATCAATCAACATAAAGAAATCCAAATTTTTCTTTTTATACCTAATTATTTTTATTTATTTTTTGTAAAATAGGGCAGTATATATTTTTGGCGAATTTTTTTATGTAACACTGGAAATATGCATAGATTGAGCGATGTCACACATTACTGAAAGAAAAAATAGTTATCAAAATCGTTATGATATTTCCGACACTGTCCAATGTCCATATTATTCTGTATCCTCTCGTGTGTGCAATGTTTATTTAAGCATTATTATTTTTTTAAATAAAATGCTGTTTAAGACTTTAGCGGCCGATCACTACATTTGAAATTTATTGACGTGATAATATATGCAATTAAGTGCATTGTGGTACACATCCCGTAAGTAAAAATTCAAATGCAATAACAGCCTTCTGCACTCCTTCTCCATGTGTTTCTTAATTTTCGAAAGCAGGGATCCAAAGGTTTTGCTTCACGTATTAATAAACAGATTTCGAGACCGAGAACAGAAACTAAAACTCATCATTTCAATCTCTGCTTCGGCGGGAATAGAACCCGGCACCTCCGATTGGCAGTCCTGCATGGTAACCGATGCGCTACACGGGTCGTCAACAACAAAAGCTACATAAATATTATATTATTTCTAAATTTTCACGTGGGCCTTACTAACCTTGCGGAATGGAAAGAGGCCTGTTTCGAGGCGGCCGCAGCTCCGAAGGACACTCCCACGGCCAGGCCTTCAGGTATATTGTGCACGGTGATGGCCACCACCAGCAGCATGATCCTCTTCCATTGTGACTGGCGAGCCTCGAGCTCTCGCGCCGCACTCTCCCGCCGGTCACCTTCGCCGTTCTCATTGGCCTTCTGAAATGTTTACGCTCCAAATTAGCCGATAATCGAATCCAATAATTCGTACTTATCTTAGTATCACATTAACAACATAGTCAATTCTTAAGATAAACACACTTATGTGATAACTAGCCTTCCGCCAGCGGCTTCGCCCGCGTGGACCCGTTTTATATGTTCCCGTAGGATAAAAACCATCCTATGTTCTTTCCCAAGGTCCACTCTATATGTGTTCCAAATTTCATTAAAATTGGTTCAGTAGTTTAAGCGGGAAAGCGTAGCAGACAGAGTTACTTTCGAATTTATAATATTAGTAGGGAAGTAGGAAGATTGTTACTTTGTCTTTGAAATTAATCCTAAGGTATAAATAAAAAGAAGGATACTTAAAATATTATGTACCTATGATGATAGAGATCAACATACATCTTACCAAACGTCGAAATTTCAACAAATCCAGTAAAATCACAATTTATCTTTACATTGCAATAGCATTTCATAAGAACCTAAGAACCTTGTAAACAATTTCCTGTCGACAAACAAGAAAAAAGGGTAAACAGTAGTTTTTTTGTAGTATTCATGTTTTGAATCGTTTGATTTTTTTTTATAAATATTGCACTTTTCTTTTACGTTTGTTTTTATTTTATAAATCCAGTTAACCCTTTAAATGTTTTTACAGCAAAATAATAAGTAAATTCCAGTAGGTACCTATATCTAAATGGAATTTTTACGTTTGCTTTTATGAATTCAAATAATCCTTTGAATATTTTTGCCGTAAAATATTACTTAATTCTAAAATTTATGTATTATTTTTATTTTTGAATGGACTATAAAAAAATAAACAGGAATATGAGACCGTGTAACTCTACTAAACATTTTATGAAAATAATGTTAGAACATTAAAATTATTTTCAAACCAGTTTGGGAATGTCAGTCTATAATTTAAAACTTATATGCCTGAAATTTTTATTTTCATATTCATTAAGATTATTTATTATTAGTATTTCTATAAGTTGCATTGCACAATATACGTGATCATTTTAATAATAATCTAATATTATTTTAAACCACCGTTTTAGCTTGCGTCAAGAATTATAACGCGAGTTTTAGTTTAATATAAGAAATTTGAATGAAAATATTTCATTAATAATTTGGTTTTTTTTTTGGGAACGAATTGATTATAAACTCTGATTACTCTCGGCTTTCAGAAGTGCATAAAAATAATTATTCCGCCAACTTGGATGTTCCACCATATTGGATTTAGAATGACGTCACATTATTTTTCGAGTAACTCTCAACAAGCCCTTTCATTTGATACCCATATTGTAGAAATACATTAAAAATAACTATTCCGCCATCTTGGATGGTCCGCCATCTTGGATGGTCCGCCATATTGGATTTAAAATGACATCACACAGTTTATCGCGTGTTGTCATCCAAACTAAACGTGTATACAAAAATTCTGCTTCAAAATGGAGTAGCAAGATTCCACCCGAACAAACATACATACATTGCAAGTTAAATAAAAGCTTTTAAAAAACGTAGTGAGCTCAACACAGGAAGTTCTTCAGCGGAAATAAAACATTCCTATTTCAACCTGATTACCTTCATCTCTCAGGGGACCAATCCTGATTAGAAATTCTAGCGTGACTGACTGCATAGGGTTACAAGTGGCGTTAGTTAATGGCGTTCAAACTTTTCATATTAAACATCCCAAATCTAAATTCCAAAATCGAGTTTCTGTGATTTGACAGCAGTATCCTAAAGGGCATTTTTAATTCAAAAATTTCCCTCGGTCAGTATAGCCAAGTAATGAATAATATTGTTACTTTCAACACTAAATAATAACCTATTTCTTCTTTGTTTTAGGGTTCCGTACCCAAAGGGTATAAAAAGGGATCCGTTTGTTACTAATTTCCGTTCCTTACTAAGACTCCACTGTATGACATGTATCCCTGTATCTTATTAACCGTAGTAGGTAGACAGCTGAAACTTGCACAGATGATGTATTTCTGTTACCGCTATAACAACAAACAGAAAAAAACTAATATTTAAGAGGGACTCTAACACAAAGTGCACATGGCCCGGCGGCAATCATAGAACGCAAGTGATTTATGCAGCTAAGCGAAACGGGCAGGGTCGGGTGTGAGATGGCTGACCACTAGTGGCAAAAAAAAATCATGTGCGTTTCCGTGCTCCGGACAGCACTTTAAGCTGTCGGTCCCGGTTGTTGTCGATAGATAACAGCCGTTAAACCTAGTCGGAGGCGTTATATGCGGTTTGTAAACATCCTACAGCGGGTTGGTCATTAACCCGCGTAGGAGCAGCGTGTTGGAGTAAGCTCCAGGCCTCTCCAATAATGGGGAGAGACCCGTGCCCAGTATGATGCAAAACGGGTTGCAGCTAGTGGTTCGTACGCGTTTTGCTAGTTTTTATTATAATAGAGCATAAAATTCTGATGGTTAGACTAGCAATAAAACACGCTGATAAGAACATGTTTTGTTGTCTTAATCAACAGTTTGCAAAATAACGGTGAGCGTGATGCCCAACAAACATAATATAAATGTTAATGTGGTACAAAAATTTGCCATTTAAGTATAATTGAGTGCCTAAAACATTGTTATTCTTAGTATATTACAAATTGCACGTCCAATTTATGTTAAAATCACAACTTTAATTGCTTTTTTGCAATTTTTGTAAAAACCAACTTACAAGCTAACAAACTTTTCAGACAGAGAGGTATATGTGAAGAGAAGATTCCCTTTTTAAGAAGGTCAATAATAGAGTAGCAGATGTGGTTTCACATCATATGGTTATAAGTGGTCGCCGCAGCCTATGTACATCTACACTTATAACCCCAAGTAAACCCAAAACATACTTGCGGTCACATGGATTTGCGTAAAGTGTGGCCGGTAACCGCATCTTGTCAACGGACCACAACAAAATTAGGTAACGTAGAATAATGCAAGTGCTACAAGTAACCTTTCAGAATTACGCAAAATAAAAACATCATTCAATGCCAAAAACGCTTTCTTTCGGTGTTGTTGGTGGAAACGTGTCTGTAATGATAATATCGCCCCAGATTTGTGTTAGGTTTTAACCTAACTTTTAGCATACTTACAAGTCTGATGTTTCACATACAATTTCGTACAAGCTTGAATGGTTACATTAACCTTCCCCGTTCCCGTACAATACCATTATATACAGCACGGATCGTTGTATGATTAAAGTTACATTTTTTCTCAGCTCCAAGCTTTGCTGACATGAATATTTGTTAATTAGGCAGGTATTTAGGTATATTGCAGAAATAAATGGTTTTAAAAGTTTAGACACGAAGACAGATGACGAAGCGATCCCATAGTATCTACTTTACTTGTACTTAACTGTACTTTTATCCATGCAGCACGTATGGCCGGCCGGCTAGTGTACAAATGCAAGCGACTTCCAAGCGGTCAATTTTCATGCGCGTTTCGGAGGGCACTTTAAGCTGTCGGACCTGCTTGTTATCGATAGACAGCAATCGTTAACATTGTCTGAGGCCTTGAGGTTTAAAAAACATCCAACACCGGGTTGGCCTCTAACCCGTACCTTATGCAGTCCGCATTGGAACAGCGAGGTGGAGAAAGCTCCAGGTCTCCAGCACGGCAGGGCGGCTAGTGTATAATGCAAGCGATTTACCCAGCTGAGCGAAACAGGTGCGGTCAATTTTCATGTGCGTTTCCGTGCTTCGGAGGGCACTTTAAGCTGTCGGTCCTGCTTGTTATCGATAGACAGCAATCGTCAACCTTGTCTGAGGCCTTGTGGGCGGTTTAAAAAAATCCAACACCGGGTTGGCCTCTACTCTAACCCGTATCTTCTGCAACCTGCATTGTAACAGCATGATGGAGAAAACTCCAGGTCTCCCCAATAATGTGAAGAGCCCCATGTGCAGCAGCGTGACGCAAAAAGGGTTGCAGCCAAACATTTAGCCTGTAAAGAAACCCCAATAATTTCACTTACCACTGAGTGATGCGAGTGGTGGTGTCCTCGGCGCCTCTGTGCAGTGTGTTGGTTTGTAATGCAGTCGGCAAACTCCAGCGGCTGGTTTTCCATTGTCACTACACTGGTAGGATTGGAAGGCCGCCTGTTTAGTGCCGTCATCATCTCCAAGTCTTCTAACTTCTCTTTTGAGTCTTTGGTTTTTGTTATGGCTGTAAAAGAGAAACAGATCAAAATAATATTTTTATTTTCATTTAATTATATGAAGTCTATCTCATAAGAGCCCAAATAAGCTGATAATAGCAAGGCTGCAGTGCTGCATTTAAAAAATAACATTGGTTTTATGCACAGAACTTACTTACAAATGTAAGTATCATATTATGTAAAATCGAAACAAATTAAATTTTTTGTTGCCTAATCTCAGATAATCTTAGACATCTTAGATTTTTACTGTCTAGTTTTATTTTAGAACAAACATTTAAATCAATTACAAATAAGCAAATAAATAAATAAGATTGATGCACCTGACAATATATCTTTTTGTTGAATATTAAAGTCAAGGTTGATGAAACTAGACTTATAGATTACTTTAAAGTAAATATCCATCAAACAAAAGATTGTTATATTTGTTACAAGGCCCTTAAATTATTCACTAAGCATTTCAATTCAACATAAGGACATTTTATTATTGAACAGTATATCAGTTCGTGAAATAATTACAAGAGTAATAAAAATAATGATTACACATAGTACATTACTAAATGTAAAAAAAGTGTAAACCTTTACATAAATGTAATTTTATATGCTGAGTTAACAGTTACAGTTGTTGCAATTACCAAATATACTAAACTTTCACATGTCAGCATTATACTTAATTTGAAGTCATTTAAGTATGACTAAGTAAAAAAATCTATAAAATTATTTTAACAATGAGTTGATAAGAAGACGAAACTAATTTCTTACCTAGTTTGAATTACTCAAAATGACGTCAATCTTACAATTTCTGTAGAAAAACAGAATAAAGCGAACATTGTTCTCATATCGTAATATTTGTTAAATAATATCAAATTATGCATGAATGTTAATAGTAGCATCATAAGGTAAAGGTATTTACTCTCAAAGATAACAGTGTGCCTCATAAAGACGCACAGTCCAGTAGTGCCTGACGGACCCAATGAAAAGTGATAAGTAATATAGTAAATTAGATGGTTGAAATTATTATTTATCGAGTCTCTAAAACCATTATGAATTACTTACACTTAAATTATTTCTCATAAGAGATACCTATTGTGTTAGACTTGTAAACAGAATAATCTTTCAAGCATAGTTAGATATTATAAAGACAAAGAGCATCAAAAAGAAAAATCACAAACTCAATAATTATGTTTTTCCTCTGATATAGTTGTAGAGGATAAATGTAATCAAAATATTTGTAAAGGATGCATTTTAACCTGAGCATATTTTCTGAGAAAAAAATTCGTTATTAGTTTAAGTAATAACCAAGCTCTCATTTATGTAAATAAAGGATATTTACAAAAGCTTGCTCCAATGATTAATGCTGGCGGCAGTGCTTTGAAAAAAAACTTAGAAAGACCTTAAAACATTGGTTTATAAAACCTATCAAACTAATGACTATGCAGCATTTTAAGGATTCCGTACCTCGAAAGGAAAGAACAGAACACTTTGTTGTCCGTATGTCTGTCTGTCAAGACCCTTTTTCTCAGGAATGCGTGGAGGTGTCAAGTTCGAATTTATATCAAATACTCAGATCTACTGTCAATAAAATTGGAGCAGTGAAAAATCAAACTTCTAAACCAGCGCAATCAAAAGATACAGCCGTTTATGCCGCAAACCGCAAATTTTCGACACTTGCGAAGGAATCGGTTGAGATTCCAGAGTACTTTACAGGGTACTATCTACTCGATCTCTATCTACTTCCCATGAACACAGAATCTTGAAATTTGGTACCTACAAAGCAACGTCTTATAGCACAGATAAAGGAAAAAGTGCGAGAACCGCAAATTTTTAGTTATGTACATCATTATTAAAAATATTTTATCCTGGGTGTGCAAGTCCGACTCGCACTTGGCCGGTTTTTTTCTATGAGAATAGTGTTATGGTTCATTAAATCTTGCATGCTTTGATAAGAAATAATGTAAATCTGCAATTAAGCACAGTACCTATTGTAGAAAACATGAAAACAAATTTAGAGCAAACATATTATTATTTTCTAATGGAGACTTGATGTGCTGTATGTTAGGTAATTATCATTTATTAAAATTAAATTATATTAAACTATTTCTGTCTAACTTGACTTTTATAAAAGATTAGTGTAAGTTCAGATTTACAGTAATATTTTAATAGTTAATAATCAGTATCTAAACAATCAGTTGATAAATAGATATCATACAAACTATGATATCTATCATCATGTTAGTCATCTATGATTTTCTTCAGTAACGAAATTCTGTCCTATTATAGGATTTACTCACACACCTGGTGACTTCAAGTCCAGATTCAGATTAGCACAATCTACCAAGCAATTAAACTATAGCAATATTTATAGGACAAAGTCAATAAAACTTTGAAGGTATTTATATTGATTAACATGATATGATTTTTTTAAACTCAATGATGCAACACTTACACTTTGCACACATGTACCAAACTATATACACAGAAGATAAATGTGAAATATAGCTTGTAAACAAACACATGTTTCATGTCAAAATAGTAGAAACTCTGTATAAGTCAGACCATTACAGCAGTTTAAAAAATTTCTGCATGTAGTATTTGTTTGTGTAGTATTTCAGCAAACATGCTTACATGCTCTATCGCAGGTGATATATTATTATACAAGGTTATAAGGGCATTAACATTTGTACAAGTTACATGGAGGCAAACGTTTCTTGAATCGCGCCTTCATGTACTTCCAAAAACAAGATATTACAAGTATATAAAAACTGTAAATGTATAAAACACCTTTTGTAAACACCCATATTTTGTGCAAATAAAAGCCTTTGTCTTTGTATATAATACACTAGTATAAAACTGCACTTATGCTGTTCATAACAAACTTGTCTTCAAATTATTATGATATCATAGCAGTCTATTGTCTAGTTATAGACTGTGTGAGTTAAGTTCTTAAGGAGAGTTAATAAGATATTTACAGATTTTTTGACCATTCACTGTTTATTATTTAATATTTAAGTATATAACTATTAAATTCTAGCCTTCTAAAATTTTAATCTTCCTACAGTCAAATTATTTCTTGTTATAGATATACAATAGATTGTAGAATAATAACATACTTGAATAAGTTAAGATCCATACAACAAGCTGTTTTGAAAGAAAATGAAAAAGTTAATAGCCCAATAAGTTAAGATTATTATAAAATAACATTTCTCCAAAAACTTAAATCATTTTTAGTCCACACAGACCTCTATTTTTAGTCCTACAAATTGTTGGTTGTCAGAGTAACATTACATTAAGCCTTAATATAATCAATAAAGACTATTATAGACAAACACACCAACCCTTTCTTGCATTTAGTCTTTAAGTACTCTCTCAAAAAGAGACTAAAATGCCTAATTGTTAGCAAATATGTAATCTAATCCAATATTATGAAGAGGAAAGATTTGATTGTTTATTTGCATTAAATAGGCTCCAAAACCACTGGACTGATTTGATATTTTTTTTACCATTAGAATCATCATTGTCCCACATGAACATAGGCTATAAAATATTTACAAAAACTTTAGAGGTTTGTATAAAACTTCAATAATCTAATCCAACATGTGAAAGAAATACCAATATAAATCCTCATATTGTGTACGCTGTGAAAATTTTTGACAATAGAGCAAAGTGATGTACTAAAATTTTATAAAGGATAATCAATATCTACAAAAAGTCCACAGTACCATAAGTTTATTTTTTCCTACATCAGTCACCAGGTTCTCACACTGTAGGGTTTTAGAATTAAACTATTACATTACCTCTGTTGTTATGTAAAATAGTGTTAAGACCTTATTGTGAGAGCAAAATAAATGATTATATTATTATTAGTCTAACTATTAAAGTTATGTCACAATAGCTATCCTTTTATATTTTTAATAAGCAATAGTAACACTGGTACAAACAAGGCTTTAGATACCATGAAAGCGATAGAGATTATCATCTCGTGCTAAATATTCTAACGCTGGTAAAACTGCAAAGCACAGCTATTTGTTAAGTATGTATAATGCAAAACCACTTTACCAGTGTTACCTGTTAATTTATAATAATTTATATTTTAGTAATACAATAAAAAAAGCATTGTAAAAGAACTTAACAATTATTAAAGCTTAAACTTAACAATTTAATAAGCACTTACTCATCATCATATTTGTTGAGTTGAGTCCAAGGAAATCCAAGAATTTATCTGTTCCAAAAACAAACACTGCACCAAATAGAAATCCTGCTGCTATTGGAAGGAAAGCATATTGTCCTTTTTCTCCATATGAGCCAGACTCTCGACACATTTCGATAGCTGGTTCCAGTAACGACCAGTAAGAAGCTGCCGTCATTACACCGGCAGCGAAACCCAAAGACACATCGAGTAACTTCCTCTGGAAAATCAAAACCAATTTGTAAACAGTAAGTATGTAACACTACTCGCAAGTAAATCTGTCACCAAGAAAAAGGCCCTTACATGTTTCCCTCGTATAAAAAATACGCAACCGGCTCCCATAGCTGTAAGCCCCCACGTCAAGAGGGTCCCTAACAAGGCCTGGGTCACAGCACCATATCCCGGAATCATTTTTACTATATTATTTTAAGTTACTAGTTCCCAAATTTAAGTACTATTTACACAACATATTTCGAGTAACGTTATAAAGTAAGTAAAATTATACTAGCACGATCTTTTTATACGTAAATTACACATGTTTATTGTATCGCACTAAATATTGGTATGAATTGGGGACGTACGTACGTAAGATAAGATAATATTTGACACTGACAGAATTGTGATCAAGACAAGATAATCAGTTTAATTCGTACTTTTATACATATTCGATTAATTGAAACTCGTAAAATCTGATGATATATCAGCAGCTGTTCTTGTATTATATATTTTTTTAATGTTATACCTGATGTAATTCACTTAGCTACAGTGAAATAATGATTATAAATAAAATCACAATGTATACCTGCAGCATTAGTTGAGTGGGAGCAGCAGGGGCGGCCTGCCCAGGATGGAACTTTTTGGGGGGTGTTAAAATTTCACAATAAATAATAATTACGTCTTACGACAAAAGAGCCAATTTGATCCCACACTATACCGAAGATATCCCGGACGTCAGCCTGTACGAAATTAGGATAGCCCTAAATCAGCTTAAAAACATCAAAGCACCAGAGTTGACGGAATCACAAAAGAGCTGCTGAAAGCTGGAGAGAAACCAAAAGTGGCGCTCCAAAAATTGTTTGATATCAGTAGCGGAATTTTCCATGAGATGTGTAGCAGAAGCGTTGTGATTTTGTTCTTCAAAAAGAGTGATAGAGCCCTTTTTAAGAACTATAGACCCATCGCGCTTGTGAGCCATGTCTAAGCTGTTTTCAAGAGTTCTCACTAATCGTATTGTGCATTTTCCAGCGTCCTGAACAAGCCGAATTCCGAAAAGGATATACCACCGTACCATGGACCACATACATACGCTGCGACAGGTTTTACAAAAGACCAAGGAGTTCTACCGCTATATTTTGCGTATGTGGACTATGAGAAAGTCTTCTCGAAAGCGAAAGAATATCGAGACTTGGGCGGTGCTAGAGTCTCTCCAGAAATGCCAGACTGACTAGAGGTACATCGAGGTGTTGAAGTGTTTACACAAAGTCGCAACCATGACAGTCCGAATCCACGACGGAAGCACTAAACCTATTACACTGCACCGCGGAATACTTCAAGGGGATGTTATATCCCCGAAGCTGTTTACCTCTGCACTGGAAGACGTGTTTGAGCTGATGAAGTGGAAAGCGCTGCGAATAAACATTAATGGTGAACGCCTCGCACACCTTGGATTTGCCGATGACATAGTAATCTTAGCGGAGCCCATGAAAGAACTCAGCACTATGCTAGAGGACCTCTATAGCACCTCACAACGGGTGGGCCATAAGATGAACATGGAAAAGACGAAGATCTTGTCTAACGTCCATGTCACACCCATACTAGTCGTTGTTGATGGCACTGCTCTCGCGGTTGTTGACGAATCCGAAGTGATCCGTATCGTATATGATCCCAACTTGGTTGGGCAGCGTTCGGGAAATTACAAAGTGTCTTCTCATCCAGAATACCTCAGTGCATGAAGTTGAAAGTTTTCGAGCAGTGTGTGTTGCCAGTGATGACCTACGGCGCTGAAAGATGGTCTTTTAGAGTTAGCCTTTTCCACAAGCTCACGGTCGCTCAGCGAGCGATGGAGAGGGCTTGGTACGTAGGCTTCGTATTTCTCTGCGCGACAGAATCCGTAACGAAATCCATAGAAGGACGAAGGTTTCCAAGATAGCTCTCAAAATCTGCAAGCTGAAGTGGCAATGGGAATGACCATAGGATGGGGAAGAAAGGTCCTTGAATGGCGACCAAGTCTCGGCAAAAGGAGTACAGGCCACCCTTCAACCAGGTGGACTGATGACCTGAAGAAGACAGCGGGTAGTTGCTGGATTTAGAAGACCCAGGGCCGGGAGGAATGGTGAACTTTAGGGCCTATGTTCAGCAGTGTAATTTAATAGTAATGAAAGGCTGATGGATGGATGGATAGACGGAAAATGTCCGAAATGAAATAAATACAAAAATATCTTTTTTTTTCACGGGCAGTTGAAACCCACTCTACGCCACTGTTCATAATAAAAATTGTACGAAAATTAAATATTCCACAATCATGTAAAAAGTTTCAATAAATTTGTAATAATCCAGCTAGAAAAAGTTTAAAACTTCCATGATTTAGTAAAGGTAATAAATACTTAATAAACGAATTATTCTAAAAAACAAAAAGATATAATAATTTTACATTGAATATTTGTATATTTTGCTGATTATCGTTCACATTTCCTAAAAAAAAAAAATTACTACGAGATAAAAATTGTTCAATCTTTCAAATATGTATATTTTAATTAATTTCCACCGAGTAGTTGGTCCAGCGGGAAAAAAATTCCCCGTGGTCCAACTAGTTGGACCAACGGTTGGTCCACGGGGAACGCGCGATTAATTTTACTTATGGGCATTAATAGCTTTTTTCTTATTTATCAATATTTAATCGATTTATCGATTAGAATGACAACTCACAATACTTAATAGATACACGGACATCCCTATGCTCTGTTATCTCTGCGACGTACGTCAATCCATGCAATGACGTATCAAAAATGTTGCCAGATTTAATATTGAATTCAATAACAATTAACATTTAACAATCACTTCGGATAACTTTGAATGTAAAAATAACAGTGCGAAAATGTTTCCGAGTGTAGTGTAAGGTGGGTGACCGCTAGCATGTTAGTAGCAAAATTTCATGCGCATTCAGTCCCGCTTGTTATCAATAAATAGCAGTCGTTAAACCTTATCGGAGACCTTATAGGCAGTTTCAGAATATTTCAACCCGCAGTTGGAGCAAAGTCATGAAGTAGGCTCCAGGTTGCAGTCCCTGTAGCCTCGGGATTAAGAATAGAGCTACGGTATCCCCTGTTTGATCGTAACAGGCGACTAAAAGGGGGCTTCCAGGGTTGTGGACGGTGTGAGTGGGAGTTTGATCCGTCTAACCAGCAGCCCTGAGAACGGCGGCAGTATGTGCGTGGCCGCATGTCGCTGTAAGCATCGGAAGGTGCAGGAGAGCACATTTGCTCTCCCAAAGATGGGCCCGTTCTGGGGCGTTGCGAGTGGAGGACACCGGTGCGTTCCGCTGGAGATCCCGGAGTCCTCCCCAAGCGAAGAGGCAGCCACAGAGAGAGTTTTAGTGCCGTCAAATCCCACATAACCCGGTACCCTCTCCCAAGGTGCCGGGTACCTTTTGAAGATTCCTCTCCCCCCCCCCCCCCGATACCGAAAAAAAATAATAAAAAAAGGCTCCAGGTTGCAGCCAAAATATAATTATTTACTTCTTCTTTGAAGTTGGTTGAAAACAAACAAAAAACATAATTATTTTTATATCGTTAGGTATTTTACACATGACCTTCAGTAATCAGAACCTGAACAGTTAATTAAAAGAAAAACAATTACCTATATATGTACTTACATAATATCTAGTAAGCGGAAATTAGTTTTAGTAATTAATATTATTAAATGGCCGTCAACATTAATATTAATATTAGGTACTTATAAAAAATTCAATAAAAAAAATTGTTTATATAAAAATTACAAAAACTTGCCATTCAATAACCCATCCTGTATCACTGAACTGCTAAACTAGTTAATAAAGTAATTCTTTGAGCAAAGTAGCTACCAGCTCTCCAGTCAGTCAGTTGTAAATAGAGAATTTCTGTTTAAAAAAATGTGTCCATAGAACGTTTCAATTATTTCTATATTTCTATGATATCTTACATTGAATTGCCGATTTTACTACATAGCCGCTATGCCCTTGACCGACATGGATGACGTTTTATTTTTTTACTATCCATACTAATGCTATAAATGCGAAACTGTGTTTGCTTGTTTGTTTGTTTGTCCTTCCTTTCGTCGTCGGTGAAACCGTCGCGCGTCGGTGAATATGTCGTGGGTGAAACCGCGAGGCACAGCTAGTTTAATTATAAATGCGTCTTATTTACCTAATTTATAGATTCCAGAAGGACCTTCGAAAGGTCTCATGTGCGAGTACACGAAATGCAGCCTTCATGTAGAGATGCAGACATGAGGTACGAGTAAATATCTACTAACCTACCTACCTACGTACGTACGTACATACTTTTCACTATTTAGGTAGCCACCGAAGTATACCACTAGTGGCTAGTATAAATAAAGAATGGTGAAGATGTTCGTAGTAAACATTGTTATTATGATAACTTTACGTGAGTAGGAACTTGTTTTACATTGTCAGCAAGAGCATGTTAGCATGATTGTTGGAAATAAGTAGTACAGTGAGGGAGGGGAACTCCGAAACTTTAAGACATATTATTGCTACTATATTGTAAGGAACCATGATATCTTTATTAGAATTAATAAAAATTCTATTCATGATTATTTAAGAGATGATAAATTATCCTTACTCCTCACAATATATATTATTCTATATGGGTATAAATATATTCTCACTGTTTTATTATTCGCATACTTACTTATATTGTCTGCGTAAATTAGTTTTACGTTTGATTTAGGTACCTACGGACTTATCGGTATACCAATTGTGTACGCAATGCCCACTTCTTGTTTGATACACGATTGCATTTAATTTGAACTAACAACTTAGATTACACAACGTCAATCTATCCGTAGCTACTGTTTGTTGACACATACATGTGCGAGATACAAAGTTATAAACAGTAGTGTGGATACCTCGATTACGGTTTGTTTAGAAATATAATAAGGAAAGCCGCATTTATAACTCCCTTAAATTGTTTAAATGGCAATGAGAAATGTGTTATATTATAATATAAGAGGGCAATTTTCCACATATTTAGTTAACGTTTTACGTAGTTTACCTAGATAATTATTGCGGTATTAAAGTTTAACTTTTTCGTTAGTAGGTTGAGTCTACGTGACTGATATCTTTAACGAGATAAAGCCGCTTGTTAAGTCTTATAAGAGCTATTTAGCCTTGTATTTTTATACATTAACTTAGGAATATCGTATATATAAAGGCGGTGGGCACTCTGAATTATTCAGTCCAGACTTTCTTCTCTGAGAAGTAACTGCTTAGCTACATAACTAAATTAAATTACAATATATTTAATGTTCTTATTAATTGTAATGTAATACACAGCAAAATTAAGCAGCTTTATCCAAGCCTATTATTTGTCAGAAAGTCGATAGTTTAACTATGAACCTTGATCTCAATTAAGAAGAAACAATTAGGAATTAGGACCTAGTCTATTTTTATTTAATACATAATATAATGCACATTAAAAAAATTAAGTCCATTCGTTACCATAGGATCATCATATCTATATATTCGGTGAGTAAATTTCCATGAAGTATGAACCTATGTTATTAGGTTTTTACGTTAACGGTATTTTAGGAACTAATAGACGAATAATTAAAGCCAAACAGGTAGATCAATGACCCCGCATACAATGAGTCTCTAGATATCAAACGATGCGGTAATTACTTCTAAATTTTACCAATTTATTACCGTATAATTGTGAACTCTCTCGCATCCTATCCAAGTATACACTACCGTAAATAGATGACATCGGACCGTTATTCTTTCACCATTATAATGATACATATTCAATAGCGTAAATAACGAGGTAAGTATTCCTTACGTACTTACTTATAACCTAAATATATTATGATAATAGGTGTATAATCTATGAAAAGTATATAAGCAGTGGTAAACTGGTGGCAGAGACCTCGTACTCTCACATAAGTGTCTGGGTTCATATAAGTAGGTGTACATTAAGATTATTTTTCAGAAAAGAAATTTGTATGCTCAGTTAATTTATTTAAATAAATCTTTTGAAATAACCCTGCGCCAATATCTCTACAAAATATTATTCATCTAAACCTACTTTTAAAGCATATTCGCGGGCCTGCAGTTTGTGCAAATTGATCTTAATCATGCTATTATGTAGGTACATCTAGAAGTCATTCTAGATGTACCTACATATATCTAAGACCTATCAATATTTTTTTTCTCAAGCATGCACCTTGCATATCTAATACCTTTAATCGATGCTTTAAATGAACAATTCTTGTACATTGTATATATACTTTATATATATTTATATAAGTATTTATATACCTAAATATATTTATTGAATCTCGGAAACGGCTCCAAGGATTTCGATGAAATTTAGTACCCTGGTATCGGGGGTGATAAATCGATCCAGGCTTTATTTTGAAATTTTAAATTATAAAAAAATATTTTGAGCGATAATCAACTTAAATATAAACTGAAAAATACGACTCTTCCTGGCATCTGTTGGAGAGTATTAATAATATAATGGCGTAGAACGCCGTCAAACGCCATCTGCCAATCCGACGTTCAAAGAAATGACAATGTCGATTTGAAAGAACTCTATAAAAATTTCGTTCAATGATTTAAAGCTTTCTTGGCCGAATGGTTACGTGGCCTGACTGCGGAACTAGATACCCGGGTTGAAACCTCAATCAAAATATATTTTTTAATTTTTATGAAAATATTTTTAGTTGGGAGCTATTCCAGATTGCGTGGTTAAACAAATTACTAAACAAATGAGTGTTTCGTTTAAAGCTAAACCAAGAAAAAGGATCATCTTTAACCGAGCAAAGCTCAGTCGTCCTTATACTGGTACTTATACTAGGTAATTAAAATATAAAATGTATATTATTTCCTCACCCTGCGGTAGTGACAAATACGGATACTTTTATTATTTAAAATGGATTCGCGCCAGGTTTTAAAAGCGGGGACCCCGGTGTAGGAAACTTGTGTCTTAATAAATCGGCTATCCCTGAGGTAAAAATACAAAAAGAAATTAAAATTTAGATTCATCGCCAGCTTTTATTAGAT
Source organism: Pyrgus malvae (assembly GCA_911387765.1). Taxonomy (NCBI): domain Eukaryota; kingdom Metazoa; phylum Arthropoda; class Insecta; order Lepidoptera; family Hesperiidae; genus Pyrgus; species Pyrgus malvae. Next base: position 15,788,291 of record OU426960.1, read on the forward strand.
TTTTTTTATGATGGATTACTCGTTAAAGTGAAGACTTTCCAAGAAATAATAAATAGTATGTTGTATGTACCTAGCTAGTCATCAGTCCTCTGTTGAAGTATGAGTATAAACAATGTAACTGGATTTAATTAGGTAATAGCGAGAAAGAACGTACAACACTTGCAAAGTGAAGGATAGTTCGCGAAATCGCTATTCAGTGCGACTATCCAGTATCCACGCACATTACCTTAAGCACCGGGTGGCAAGTAGTAATGAGGCATCGCTTCCAGTCAGGGCTGTAAGTTGAAAGAATTTTAACGAACTATCGTCTATTATCGTAGGTGGACGAACCTTTAGTCCCTGTAGCTTGGGGACTAAGAATAGAGCTACGGGCTACTGCCTGATCATAAGAGGCGACTAAAAGGAGGCTTCCGGGGTTGCGGATGGTGAGGGTGGGAGCTCGACCCATCCAACCAGCAGCCCCGGGAAGTACGGCGGTGTGTGCGTGGCCGCATGCCGCTATGAACAGAGGCAACCAAGGGTAATTTAGTGCGGTCAAATCCCACATAATCCGGTATCCTCTCCTGAGGAGTAGACCGTGGTAGAACCTTTATGGTTCGCCCGGGAAAGTGCCACCGCTGCACCCACTTGCAGAGAAGCAATTATTCTATTGTATATCGGATGGAAAAGTGGAGTTGTCGGCAAGACTTACATGAGGCGGTCGCCGGCCTTTGGTGTAGCGGCGCAATTACTCAAGTCAAGACTCTGACTTCCTTGAGGTTGAGTATGACCATTTATAACCACGTGCCCTGCATGCTCATCTGCTGCTTCTGATATATATATACATATATAGATACTGTTCCTCTCTGCAAACTATTGATCTCGTAAATTAAATGACGCCCGATGCACTTTTCTCCAATACAATAGATTTGCTTCTCGGGAGAAATGAGTTCACAGTGGTAGGTACCTCCATGGCCCAACCGAGGAAGTTCTATCATCTTCTGGAATGCTAGTTATTTTTTAGGCTCCTTATTCCAAAAAAAATAACACTTTTACGAACCGATCTTTCTGAACCGATATAATTTATCAATTTGGCTTGACAACCCTGATTGCAACATGAAGCATGCAATATTATGTCCCGCATGCTCTACATTCAACAGTTAGCAAGGAGGAGTCGGTCACATCGATAAACAAGGACCGACACGCAAATACAATGCACACCTACTCCTTTCACAGTTATAGTAACGGAAAACTCTTTTAATAATAAATCGATTGATAAATTCCTATGTACGTCCTCCCGTCTTACCTTATAATTATCTGACTACTGTGCAATTGAGATGCTTTCGTGTATAAATGACAGGAGTTTTTATACACGCCGCGCTTGAAATTTTAGATGAAAATATCAAATCGACTGCATCCACGTGACTATGAAGATCCAACTTTTTTACTTAATTTACTTAATAATTGCTAATTGCTAATCCTTTTCCTTTTGTAACTTATTTTGTATACGACAAACAAGACTTTAAATAAAACATGAATTCAAATTCAAATTTTATAGAAATTTTAATGTTCCCCTCGATTTGTCTGGGATTCCATCATCAGCTCAGCAACATGAGATGATGATTACTATGCACAAATATCTCTTATGCTTCAGTAAGTATACGGCAGAGTAATCGGTGAACATATATAAAAAAAATACATACAGCCGAATACAGTACGGACTCCTTTTGGAAGTCGGTAAAAAATTACATAAATAACATGTAAAAAATTTAAACTAAGGTATGAGCAACTTAATGTACAACAAAATAAAGATCTTGCTCTTTTAAGAAACAATAAATTTGAAGCCGAACTGTACTTGTTACTGTAGAAAGAAACGCATGAACCTACCACACTCTTACTCTACCAGCTCCTACTTTACCAACTCTACATCTCAATCAGTCAGATAGCGAGAAGAGTGTCAGAGATGTGATACGTATCTCTTCACAGAGTAAGTCATATCATGTCACATCTTCTTGGCAACATTTTACATGAAAATGTTTTTTGTGAAATGGTAATCTATTTTCAAAATAAAAAGCCGCAGCCTAGTAACTGATTTTAAACTTGTAAGCAGTGTTAAAGCTCTCGCTTATCTCTTATAAGGGTTAGGTAGGTAATCATTCACATGTCCTTGAGAAGATTTGTGTAGGTACCTACCTACGTACATCTCAGCATGTAGGGTTTCATTACCGTAGAAGTAGATGAATGATAGGAATTACATAAATCAGAAGTACAGATACTTCAACTCAGTTGTGCGCGCGGCGCTATGTGTGCGTGGGCTAGTAATTATGCAGCTTTAATTTGTGTGACAGTGACGCGGCCGTGATCGTCCGAGCAACTTCACTGTACCTCTTGTCACGCACACAAAGTCACTGTGTATATACAGGTTTACCCACACATAGCGCCGCGCGCACAACTGAGTTGAAGTATCTATACCTATGTACATGCCGAGATTTAAACTTGTGCGCTTCTGTCAGACTCAGGTGTATAGACCACTAAGTTATCACTATTTCCAATCCAGTTATGTTCCAAAAATTATACAAGTAGAAGACACAATTAAGTATTACTTTATACCATAACACACGTCAGAGCTCGGTGCAGTCAGCGTACCGTTGAAAGAAGAGTCATTCCGCTAGTTCGTCATTATTCAAATTTTCGCTGTACCACTTGTTATGTTCCGGCCTTTGCTCTTGTCCCATTTTCTTAAAGTTTGAAATTACGATTAGTCCGGTCAAAATGAGGAGCGGTCGTCCGTGGTGGATGGCCGTGTGAACGCTCCGTTAACCAAACAATTTACGCGGTTACGGGAAATATCGGAAGCACATTCAGGCTGATCTAGAATTTATTTGATTCTGCAATTAATACATTAAAAAACCTTAGTAACAGCATGAAATTAAATGAGTATTATATTCCGTTTAGCTGATACACAGTACATCGGCTGATCTGAAATTACTTATTAAGGAAATTATGTAAATACAAATAGAAATGAAGTAACTGTAATATTTATTTTATGGTTTTTCATTCTCCTTCACATTTATTTAGATGTGTTGTGCTGTGTCGTTTAACTTTAACGTCAATAAGTATTCCTTGAGTTTCCATATAAGTTTTTCTGCCCAATTTCGTTCGTTATCTATTAACAATATAATTTATTTCAGAATTAAATTTTTTCCGACTTAATTGCATAGGTAGGCATACTTCGGCCGATATATGCAACCTATATCATAAGTGATATATGAATCATGTAAAAAGTAAAAACTAAAAGATAGTAGGAAAACACAAACACACCACATACATTAGCTTAAAATTGAGAAAGGTACATACTTTTTACTTATATCCTTATAAATCCAGGTTTATCCAGTTTGAAAAAATAAAAATAAAATGCCTTGAACTTCTTTTTCATACCATGGTTGTAGGAAGCATTCTCTACCACACCATTTCTACTCGAAAGCTGCGTAACTAGGGTATTTATTCCGATTAAGCGTAATGATTACAACCTGCGGTCAAGTGAGGGCCAGCAGTTTGGCCGCTAATGACACTGACACACAAAGCGATCATGAACTTGTAATAAACCGCGCCATTTAGACTAGAATAGCTTCATTCAAACATTATGTCGCTAGAGTGTACTTAAGAACCGCATGATTTTATAAACTACTTACTTTCTTGACCAGGTTGACCGATTTAGGAACTAGCTTGAAATAGAACCATACATTTTTTGACGTGATAACGTCTTTAAAATCGTTTTAGTCGGGTGACATGTTCAGAAACTTGTGTCACACCAAAACCTCACGAGCGCGATCGCAGAGACGCACCGATCTCCCGTCTCATCTCGAGCGCTGCCAGTCATTCCGTGAAACTTGTCACGCGGAATCCTCACGTTCGAGTGAGTGGATCGATCTTTCGTCTCTCTCACTCTAGCGGCATACAAACGAATGGAGATTTTCTCGTGCGGACGTTATCACGTAAACATCTCGATCGTAAACCTACTTTACAAACAATTTGCCGTTTTTTTTTAATTCTTAATAGTTCTTATTATTTAAAAAGTTCTTATTTACAAAGCGTACTATTCGGTCTCTAAATTTTTAAACGATGAACTTTAACTTCTCTCTCACGAAGTTAAGTTTAAGTTTAGTTTCGGGTTTACGGGACTAAAAACCTGGAGTTTCTTTTACCGCCGGCTTTTTTTCCTCTCTGTGTATAATAACCCAGTAAATTGGGTGCCCAAAGCCGATGATGCGGATAAAAATATAAAACTCGTAAACAATTTTATACCTAATTTATTAAACATCCGCACAGTATGGGTTAAAATAAAATCAATTATAATAAATTTAGTTATAAGTATTTTAGTTATAGTTACTTACATTAAGTTAACGTTTTAATTCTGTCCTCCAAATTTGCATACCTCGCTGAGGTAAATATGGCAAACTAATAAATATACATAAAACAATTTTTGTACTTAATTGCAGATACATATTTGCGCAAATAAATTATTTTCAATTTCATTTCATTTGCCGTATTTAATAACCATGTGATTAACCTTGCACTGTGTTGTGGCTCATTCGATTTAACATATATGTACTTAAACAGGTACACATATAGATAAATGCAAATATTAAAAATTATTTTATTATAGCTATATACTATATAGCTATTAATAAACTAGGCTACGGTTATAGTTAATTCATTCAGTAATCTACTAAACAGTTTTGCAATGCCTTGAAATTAGTCCGTACTGGATGTTATGTTAATTCAAATAGAGACTGGAATTGAATTACTTAGTTACTTTATAGATAACGCAACGGCATAAGATTATCTTTAGATAATTAAATTACGTGTATTCATTAGTTGTTATATCACAGCTAATCTTTCGGTATTGCCCATTAATGTCATTGGATTTTTTCAGGAGTAAGATCTTTTGATTTTTCCTCACATAAGGGTTGATACCTAAGTTATACTTTTTAGCGCAGTAAAGTCAAGTTGAAGAGTAGTTGTATAAATCAAGGTGTAAGAGTACAGATGTGATAAAAATATAATGATGCAGTGGGGCAGCGGTGCACACATTAGCGTGTGGTTTTACTGTTTTCTGAGGTGATCACACAGCGATTGTGTAACGGGCTTATAGTTTACTGTTTATATCGATTTCGGAGCGCGGCACGAGCCATGCCATAGTCGTGTGAGTGTCACGCGAGCACGCGGAAGGTAGACGATCAATCATAGGATTTGATTCGCAGCGCTTCGTCGGCGGCAATTGTATGGGTGCCCGAGAGGGGATTTTCGGCTTTCCTCGAGCACGATATGACGCGGGTGAAAAAATGGTATGATTAACCGCTTAACGTTAATTGTTATTTTCCCCTAAATATATATGCTCGAATTTTTACATTATGTGAATAATTTCTTCCTTGTAGGTATGTGTTGTTTTTACATTAGGTATGAGAAATATTTTCTTCCTTGTAGTATGTATAAAGTCGCTTATTTGCTGCTGAAAAAGTAAATATTATAAAAAGTCTTGTAATCTAAAAAAGCCACTACACCATGCTCGAGTAATCGACGCTTAACTACATGAGATACCCTACTGTAATGGGAATAAAAACAAGATGATGGCACGCGCAGACCGAACGACATTTCCTTTATGCATTCAATAGCGTTGCAATATTACAAACTGAACATTCTTTACAAGTGCTTCCGATCTCTTCAAGACTTCAATGTAGCGCCATTCAACGGTTTTTACCGACTGCATTCGACGGCACATACTTGTAATAACTTATTTAGATTATATCGTCAACCAAGTTCTCACAGATCGAATGCTTAGCATAGAATGTAAGACATTGTTGCTAACGATTTTAGATTAGATGGAATTCTATATACTACTTACTATGATAGAGATATTACCTACCTAGCGACCTGCTTTTATTTTTACCATTTTATATTTAGGTATTTCAAATTTTGTTACAAGCGTGGGAAAGGAAAACACGACAAAACCCTACCTACTTACCCTAAATATACGACACCAAAATAAAATAAAAATCGTCACCAATACTACAAAACAGTATTTAACTGTAAGTACAAGAAAAACTCGTAGGTTCAACAAAATCGTAAACTTCATTCAGCAAAAAGCTTTAATCTTTTGTAAGTATGGCGTTTCCATCGGACTAGTTGCTGTCGTTACTATAAAAAGTACCCTTTACCTGGTCGATTACAAACAAAACAATATCACGAAAGTGTGATTTTGAGAGTAAGACACTAATGAAGCAGTCGATTTATGGCGGCTTTGGCGTTTGTGCACTAAAAGGAATTTTACCGTCCGGCATTCAGATTTTATCCGGTGCGATGTATCGTAGCATGAAAAAAAGGACGATGACTTGTGCACTTGTCCGTTTTTTCCGTTTCTCGGTGGCCTGACTCTGCGCTTGGGGAGGACTCCGGGATTATTATTATTAAATTGAAGCTGAATGTACGAATGTGTTTTAACTATTATCGAATATCTATAACTACTTATGAATTTTTGCTATAAGTACCGCTTAAACGCGTGGATCAACTAGTTTTTTGGAATGTATAGTATAGTAGGATAGTATTGTAATAAAAGCGAATAAATCAGCAGGCGCGGTCCTAGGTCACAATGGACATGAGCCCCTCCCCAAAATACATTAGTCGTGCGTAGATGAAGGCGAAACAAGGCGCATAATTACCCTAATCCTAAATCGTGTATGAAGTATGTATATATACTTATACAAGCGTAAAAAATGGTAGTGCACAAACGAATATACGTACATATTCAATTTTATATTATACAGGTCATATCGGACCGGAAAAATTTGAATTCCGGACGGTAAAACTGTATAGTGCACAAACGCCCTTACAAACAGAAAAATCCAAAAAAGATAGAAAAACTTTGTATTTGAAAGTTACGGCAAATATAAGGTGATCGACTCAGTTTAAGTACTTGAAACTGATTTAATAGGGTAGATTATTTAATTAGGGTACCTAAGTATTAGGTAATGCACATACCTAATTAAAACATTCTGCGATAAGACTTAAGCAGATAGCATTATAGGTACATGTAATATAATTAAATTAAATAATTTAATTAAAACGTTTCCTTTTTATTTTTCTTGAAAATGTCGAACAGATTTCTAGCGATTCTACCATATCGCACTCGACATTCCAAGCAGTATTTGTACTTAATTGCAGTAAAAAATGTCAGGTCTACAAAATTAAGACTCGCTTACTTTATTAAAATAAAGTAATAAATAAGCATACTTCATTAAGTTTTTAACAAAAAAATAGAACCGACTTCAAACGGTAAAAAATAAAATTGTTCAGTACCTACTTTTTCTTGCTTATGGTAATGACTCTTAAAACTATTTTGGTGTCGGGCCCTTAGTAAAAAAAGCAAAAATAGTACTACTATGTTAGTCCACCTGAACGTATAAATTAAAGAAAGAATTTGCTCTCAGCTCCTAACCGTTGAGGAGTTGTACCTTCAATCATCAGCTTAGCAACATGAGGTGATAATTACCGGACATGAATATTTGTATTATGTTAAAAAATATGACTAAGAATGTGTGTGCCTATTAAGTTTCAGTGTTTCCCTCGATTTCCCTATCATCACATCATCAGACTTTGACTTGGTGACAGATGGACCTCCTCAGGAAAGTAAGATTTCGAACAAAAACCCATTTATTGAAAGAATTTGCTCTCAACTCCTAACCGTCACAGTACCTACCATCATCAGCTCAGCAACATGAGATGATGATTACTATGCACACATATCTCTTATGCTTCAGAAAATATAAGACAATCAATGTGTGTGCCTATAAAATTTGAGAGTTCCCCTCGATTTCCCTGGGATCCCATCATCAGATCCTGATTTGGTGACAATGGGACCACCTCGGGAGTATAAGCATAAGAACAAAAAAATAATTTTGAAAAATCGGTCCATAAACGGCGGAGTAATCGGTGAACATATATATACATATAATAAATCTGTAACAAGTCGGTTTCTGTACATTGAAGATATTTGAAAAAAATTGTCACTAGGGCTATTTATTAGCGTAATAGAACCCAAAACAATGATTTTTAGAATTATTGTCTGTTTGTCTGTTTGTCTGTTTATCTGTTTGTCTGTTTATCTGTTCGTTTGTGCGCGCTAATCTCAGGAACGGCTTAACGTAGAAGGATGCGGTTTTCACTGATGTATTGGTATTTTTTTGGATTAACATTTAGGGTTTGTTTTATTTAAATCGGTTCACAACGAAAAAATTTCCGTCAATTTCAAGGATGAAATGGATGAACGCCTGCACGCTGACTCTGCGCAATGAATCAGCACTCCGGTGCTAATGCGTTTAAATGCATAATAAAATAAAGAATTACGTATTTCAGCATTTTCCAAAATTCACCCTTTAAGTGTCAATTTTTTCGAAATTATTTAAAAACTGATTGTTGAGACTTGATTTATAGAATCTTTTTGGGAAAAGTAGAAAAAAAGTAAAAGCAAGTTTTCTATCACTTATGCTAGATTTCATCTCTAAATATTAAAAAAAACCATACATATCACCACATATTCAATGAAATCCTCAATACAAAATGTACAAAACCTTAACAAAACGAGGCTACTGCCGACATCTATGTTCATATTCAGAACTATTTAGTGATCTGTTGCAAATTCGCTATATCGACAATTTAGTTTAAACGCTATACGATAGATGTCGTTGTTATTCATTTATTCACATTTAATTGCTTTTAACAGGTAGATTTACAGGTGGTGAACTACATATTCATTATTTTACCCAATAACGCTATTACAAAGTGGATTGGTGGAGATTATTTCAAATAATTAATTACGAGTACCTATATTTACTTAATAAAATATCTAATAAAAAAAATTAACAACTTAGAGAGCTTTGGAACTGGCGCTGATATTGTACTCATTGTACAATATCAGCGCCAGTGGTAGAGCATTATGGAGGCGCGGCGCGGTGGTTACATCCACATATTATGGGGGGTCACAGGGGACATGACCCCCCCCCCCCAAAATCCCTCACTCATGCGTAGATGGAAGGCGAAACAAGCCAATTTGAGACACCTCTTCCCCCAAATTTCTTAGTGACCCACCACCAAAATTTCTTGGCGACCATTGCCCAAAATTGAAGGCTGCGACCGCGCCTGGACTCGCGTGGCGCAATGGTTACCATGCCGGACTGCCAATCGAAGGGTCTCGAGTTTGATTCCCGGCGAAGCAGAAATTTGAATGATGAGTTTAATTTTCTGTTCTCGGTTTAAGTGTTTGTATTTCTGTCTCTGTGTGTCTCATGGTACCCATTACACAGTGTATATTTACCCTACTCTGGGGCTATCAGTGTGAAACGTAAAAAAAATCAAAGTGTTCTACCGACTTTACTATGCTGAGTGATCTTTTCAAAATGATAGCTACGTCACCATATCATGATTACACCACCAGTCGAAGGTTAAAGTTCCACAGGCCGCTTTGCACGCTCCTTTTGATGTTTTGAACGGAAGTGTAATGGGACAACCTTCCAGCTGAGGCATTTCCAATGGACTTTGACATAGGGTTCTTCAAGAAAGCTGTGAAGAAAGCTCTTCTTGAAAGCCGGCAGTGCTCGGGTGATCGCTTAACCACGCGGCCTTTCTGCCTCTTTGTTCGGTTTATTTATAAAAAAAGTGATTTGGAATAAAAGAATAAGCAATTGCCGAGGGTCTTATAATTTTTTTATTGAAATGAGCAGACGTTTTCAGTGGTTAATTTAATAAGAGCTATTACATACATACGCAGTACTGGCACTGGTGTTACACTAATATGCTAAAGCGTCACGGCAGCAGCACGGCATGGTGGTCACGCCCAGAATAATATTAGTAATCGATATATTTATTTCTGATGCTGTGTGAAGGGTTGTTAATAGGACCAATTGACTCTTAATCGCGTAGGGCCTGATCCTCTCTAAACACTTTAAAAACAGGCTATTATAATACGTTTAATTTGTAAAGAGAAACTGATGATAACGACTGAAAAGTCGATATTATAAGAGGAGTACAGTAAGAATTGTAAGGACTCAGGAAGAATGTTTCCACTCAACATAATATAATATGAACTTTTGTATCATATGTAATTTCATAAAAGGTAACAATAATCCTAGGGACAGTGGAGGGCAAGCGGTCACGAACGAAATTGCAACCTCATCAGCCACGACCACTCTGTCAAGAGTGAACGACTAAGGAGGAGGAGGAACAAATAATCCAAGCCTAATCAAGCCTTTTGTACAAGTCTTTATCTACGCGGACGACGTCGCGGGCACAACTATTTTAAAAAATCATACAGCCGAATACAGTCCTTTTGGAAGTTGGTAAAAAAAATAACCGGAGGTACCCGAGGGACGTAATTAGTGTCAACTGGTTGTGTTCAGTCTTGTTTTTATCTTCTTTACGGGGACATGGAAACCTACATTTGAACAAAATTATATATCTACTACTCACACGATGTTTTTTACTAAACAAAGCTTAATAATAGCGATATGAAACCTTATAATCATAAGGTTTAGAAGCTTCGTAATATTTCGGTGTGAATTGTATGAACAGATAGATATCATTAATTATAATAATTAAGCTTATTTAAAATTAAAAAACCTAATAAAACAGGCCTACTGAGGAAATGGCGTTTATTAGATATAACTATAATAATACAAAATATAGTAAAAAGTTACAAACTGACCGACTGATCATCGCAGACACAAACCTTTTAAACTTAGAATCATGACATAACAATTATTGACACTGGATTTCTTTACCACGTGATACCGCGTGAAGCTACCGTCTTTCTAAAGCAAATTGGCATTCAAGAAATTGGTCCGAGAGCATTTCTTGAGCATCCCTACCACAGTCTAGTATTTTTTCCCAACAAGAGTCCTATTTATGTTATATATGTAGTCATTATATCCTTCCAATATGTGTATTTATGTATGAATGTATGTATGTACGTAGTTATTACATATTTTAATTCTTTGTTCTTTTAGCCTGTTTATTTTTAGAAGCCTACCTCGCATTCTCAATATCACCCAGGGTCGACCGGTAGACAATGCCAAGAGGCATTAGGTTTAACCCTTTGTGAAACTTAGTTTAAGGTGTTTTCACATATAATTAATAAATAAATTATAAAGCTATTGCATATAATTTTTTATCAACTTATGCAATTATAATTATTTATTTATTTTTTATTGGTGTTCATATGAAACTTTATTATTTGGTCGAAGTAGTCTTGCATTGTCATCGGCTTAGAAAACGTGGACATTAGTATTTCTTTTATATTTGTCCATGATAACACCCTGTGATATGGGTACCCAAAGCTGACGATCGGAACCGATCCGAAATATAAATAAATAAATATTTCAATTTTAATTTATAAAAGACGCAATATGGGACAAATAAAAATTATAGTAAAATAGATGTTAATGTACATTTCGTAATTGTGTTATAGTTAAGTTTTTTTCCTTTTATATTTTTATCATTGTATATTTGCATACCTCATGAAGGTAAATATGGCGAACTAAATATATATAAAAACATCTTTGTAAAAATACCCATATTTGTGCAAATAAATGTCTTTGTCTTTTTCTTTATCTTTGATAATTGTTGAGACTGTAAGTTAGTAAAGCACGTAGCAGCGCGGCCTTTCAGTGAGTGTGTAAGTGCAAGTATCAGATCAAAACCTTCTATCTTCTTCTTCTCGTACGTCCCTACATTTATTAAAGAAAATACCAATTGTACGTTTAATTACGTCAGAACACAAATTTATTCACCTTCTTAAAATCACAATTCTATTATTTATTTGACATTAATCATTACAGCGAAAATGATTAACCAACTCTTGTTTACAAAGTTGTCAAGGCGACGCCGTCATCGAAGTCTACCGAACTGACGACTGTTAGGTTATTTTCGTTACGGAATTTCTTGATTCAGTCGCCGCGTTCAAAGCCCGCGATTAAAGCTATACAATAGCTTAAAAATAAACTTATTACTACCTACACAGCTTCACAGCCAGTCATTTTTGAATTTTAAAATAAGAAACAATAATTTTAGCTGCTGATTAAAAACGAGTAAATTCTTATTATTCGAAAATCAGTATAAAAAACTGATCTGAAAGTTGAACTAGAACTAAAAATGTTAACGGCTATGCGCGATTCAATATGTAGCTAATACACAAATTCAATACATATGCAGACAATACATATGATTAACAATTTAATAAAGGTGGTCTTTACAAGCTTTATATTATTTTGCAGTGTAATGTTTGAGCAGGGGCGGAATCTTTCAACAAAATTTTGAAGCAGATAGATATCATCAGCCGATTGAGCTGAAATTTTGTAATATTATAATATACTCAGTATTGTGGCCTCTTAGCAGCGATGACCGAGTGGTAATTACCACGGTCTACGACGCGGGAGATGCCGGGTTCAAATCCTAGGCGGGCACCTCTGACAGAAGATATTTGTAATGTCCGCATTTCATCGCTGCTTCACGGCGATGGAAAATATTGTGATCTTTAATTGATTACGATGTTTTCCATCGCCGTGCTAGCCTGAGAGAAACTCATTCTGGAAGGTATGATGTAGGCCAGCGTGGTGGACTATGGCATAAATCCCTCTCACTTTTGAGAGGAGACCGGTGTGCCCAGCAGTTTGACAAAAAAAAGGTTGAAAAAAATTTGTTGCAAATCCAAGACTACCATTAATATAAATAAAGGTAATCGATTGATAACATAAAATATTTTTGTACAACACATACGATATGCCTTAAAATAAACGGGCTTAACCATGCTTAACTCCTCGACACACAAAAACCTTGTTTTCAAAAAGGTTTATGTCATTATTATTATTAGTAGGTACTACAGTAGTTTGCGCAAGGGAAACAGCAGATGAACTTAATTTTCCTCTTGAAGCTTTTGACGGGCGGTCATCCGATTCGGTTCAAAGCTTCTTTATGCCACACAAATCTGTTAAATATTAAAAGTAGCTTCCCCGTGACTTGCTTTTATTTATGTGTTATTATGTAATAGTATTTTTCCCGTCACCCTTTATTTTTATTTCAACACTTCTTAACCTCCCTGCTGGATACGATCTAAGATACGGACCTCATCCTAGAACAGGACCCACATTAAGAAGGCTGTATGACCAAGTCCACCAAGTTCTTCAAGCTTAACACGCACTTTGTAGATAAAAAAAGTAGAAATATTCTATCCCTTGTATGTGTGTTCCAACGTCCACATCAAAAGTCATGCTGCTTACAAATTCTCTTCATAAAATGCCAAAGTGATGTCTCGAACAATGTAAATAAATTATCGGGGTTATCTTAACCTATCTTGAAGCTGATTGACTTTCTACGGTATAATTACAGATCGATTGAATAGTTTCAATGGGCTCGAAATTAAAGGCAAGTATTATAGATGTTATCGCACGATCACCGTCTGCAGATTTATCAATCGCGATGGCTCGAGCGAGCGCCGAACATTCTGCGACCCGGCTGGCTTCGTCGCTGTCAGTCAATGCCGCGATTTCTCCACGCGAATGTCACGGCTCCGAACGCATCTGCGGTCAACGATGAAACCCAATTCCCTCTAATCCGGCGCCAATCACCAATGTAGATCATGAGATTGCCGAATCGCGGAGTCGACGATCGCGTCGTGAGAACGGTAGGGTACGAGATACGGGCACGGGCTCGCAGGTGGGACCCTCCCCAGCGGTTCCTAACTGTCGATCGGCCGGAGCCGCCACGCCACCGCGCAGTGCGCTCTCAAGACGTCGCAGGCGCACCACGCGAACCACGCGGCCCAGCAGACCCCAGTACACTCGTAGCACGCGGGAAAGCTTCGAACGCTGTGCCGACGTTAGCCTTGTAGCGAGCTTTCGGCCACTGTGTTAGTGTTTGGAAAAAATTGAGCCACTGTGTTTTTTTTGCATTTGTTTGCAGTTTAAATAAATCTGCGTAAGCTCTAGTTTGTTTTTTTGTGGTAGCATCAGTAAGGTAATCGGGGCAGATAGCATTAACGGTTGGCTCCGCGCTCGAGTGTGGCAGACCGCAGCATGACGAGCGCCGACTGCGCTCTCGTGATTCTTCTTTTGGTGAGTTTTGTTTAATATATGTATAATTCTTCTAATAACATTATGATTCATGACCTACAATTATATAAAAACACAAACTTACTTACTTTTTACTAATTTGAAACTTTATACAGACCTAGGCGGAAACTGAAAAAAAATTAACTTAAGTTCATAACTTATTGACGTACATACTTGTTAATTATAAAAATTACACAATGAAAAATAAAAGTGCTAAGAAAGACTTTTTATTATCAGATGGTTAAAATATCTACTAAGAAGATAGTACCATATTTTATTAGTAATAGTAGTATTGTACCGTACTACAGTAGCAATAGTGAGTATTGTACCGTACGGTACAGCTGCTGAAAATTTTCATTAATTGGACAATTTAATTGTCCAAGGAAATACCAAATTTTCAATTTATGATTAGACGTTTTCAGTTTTCAATATCAAACCAAGCGGCAAAAATACCTGATAAACTTTTCGAAAAAGTAACCGTTGATAAAATAAAAATGATTTTTCTAAATATTTTTTATATTTGCGATACTAAAGTCTCATCAATTTTAAGCATAAATTAAAAAGGATGTCGTATTCAAAATCCCTAAAAAATGTTGCAGGCATTACTAATGCGGTGCCTATAATACCCTTGAAATCCGTAACAACCATATTACAATACCATATGAAAATGAAAACGTAATTCGATATAGAATTATTTCTATGTCAAACTGTCTAACGACCACCATTAAAGTAAAAGCACTACCACCGTAAAATTTATTGATGCAGTGACCTGCTCAGGTATTGTGAACACGTGACTGAAGCCATTTACAATATTAGATTTCACGGTTCGAAGATTTGTGAGATGCGCAGAAAAACTCTATAAGATGGAGAAGTCGACAGTCCAAGCTACCATTAATCTTGATAGCGGTAATGGACTCTATCAATTCAATCTCTATAGCTCATCTAATACTAACTTTGCACGGCGGTTTTGCCCACGATATAAAAGATCGTTACCACGAAGTGAATGTGCGTTTGGAAAAATATTAAAGTTTTTAGAAAATCTGTTCCAGTCACACATTAAAACTTCCGTGGATTTTTTCTGTAATAATAATATTTTTTATTGAGATAGGATTGCTTAGGATCGTACTTACATGTATAGGTACATATATGTTTGAGGTTTAACATAAAAATATTTTTTGGAGACTTGCTTTCGAAATACGAATTTAAAATATATATTTATATAAATGCAAATATTATCATTATTTATGATCCTGAAAAATATTTTAAAATCCATTGCACGGTTTCCGTTGTTGAACATACATTTGTACAGACAGACGCGCCTACCTCTTAATATACATGTTATGTAGACAATGTAAAGATTACAAATTATTATCTTCTATACATATAAAAGAGGATGTTTGTATATATGACATCGCAAAACTCAGAAACTATTCGACCGATTATTATGAAAATTGGTATGTATATGTATTTTTTCACGGAGAAGGTTTATATGCTATCCATTATTATTATTATTTAATATTTAAACGCGATACGGAGTTCGCGGGGTCAGCTAGTTATATTATAAAGGAGTAAAAAGTGTAAAGAGACAATTTTGGAGTAGTAGAGTATGTGCAGAATGAAAATAAAATTATTAGGTATAAGAGTTCAAACAGTCTGCCACGTTCTGGCATACAATATTAAACTATTAATAAAATAAAATTAGTTTTACTTTAAGATCCGTTAAAAATATTCTTAACGGATTATCGGTTTTTGATGCCTACCTTTTGAGGCTTTTTAGGCTGGGTTATTGAGAGAAAAAAAACCCGGGGGAAAAAACTCTCAAGCATTGTTTAGTGTTTGTACTTTACGCGAAAGCTCCCCAAATCATTTTATTGCACGATTTAGGAGGTTTTGTAGAGATAGGATGTGGTGTCTGACGTTGTGTTTTTGGTTCCCTTTTTCTCTTTATTCTCATAATATCGTAGGCCAGAGTTCGTCTATATATATATATATATACATAAAATGAAATTGTAACATGCAACGTTAAAAAAAATGAGGTTTTTATCAGAGGAACATAAGATTTGTATCCCTTTCTCTGTCTATTTACCTGTCTATTTGCGTGCATCAGAATAAAGCTCAGAACTGAATGCGGTTTTCACTGTCCACCATTTTAACTTTAATAAGGAATGCCAACTAGTTATATTATGAAAGAACAAATCAAAAGTTAAGTTTAGTATATAGTTGTTAATAAAAAATCATAGAATGCGCTTTTCATCATAACTTTTACGAGTATGATGATGCCTTCGAGAATGTTCTCATTATGTTAATGATTTCTAAAGCGGATGAAACTGCAAGGCACAGTAAGTAAGGCTAAGAAGTTATATGTAAAGTAAAAGCTCACCGCTTGTGTTTACGGTAATTCGGATACATAGGTCACCATAGTGTTACTTTCGTATAACAAATTCTACACGTAAGTAAGAAATTTTTTAAACAATTCAGAAATTCTCGAACAGCAGTAAAAATGTAGAGCGGCTTATATCAGATGTTTTAAACGGTATATTGCGGTCTTTAACGAGGTAAATTAGCACAGCGTATAATTGATTAAGCTTCCGGAAAATAAGTTATGGAGAATGATAGCATTTTCATGTTTTCTCTTTAAAATACACGAACAACCTGGATAACTCAAAGCCTTCCATGCAACGAATTACTATTATTTTATCGTGATATCTAATCTTATTTAAAATCAAACATGTGTTTAAAAACGAACTTGAGAAGAGCGGGTCTTACAGCTTAATCGTTACTCGTAGGTATATCGAACATTTTACACATCTCGTTCGTCGATATCGGGAGTTCGGGAGTTGATTTTGGATATATATTTTTTGCGAAGCAGCCACTGATTTTTGGATTTTGTCTTTACTTGAGCTGCTTGCTTCATAAGAATAATAATAATTAAGTCCATTTTTTTTCTTAACAATATACGTCTGTTTAGTAAATGCTGTACATGCCTGTAATTGGCTCACATACCAGAATACATTGTTAAAAATGTTATAATCAAATATTTAGTAAGTTAGGCTGTTGGCATGTCTAATAAATAAATAAATAGTCTTGGTCAACAGAATATAGACAACATATAAGTAGGCTTTATTTGCCCTGTAAAAGGTGCGAAACATATAGCATAAGCTACAGGGCTACTTACCTGTCTGTTTTTCAGCACAGTTTTGGCCCTTTTCTGACCTTCGACTTAATGGCTACAAAACTTTATATAGTATTCGAAAATACGGACCTAAAACATAATATCGTTTATTCTTCTTAACTTTTAATAAAGTCATCGCTGAAAATATATACTTCGGGTACTTGAGCATTGAGTAGGCCCTCTGTTTTCACATTATGTCGACTCAATTCTTTTTAATTGCTCAATGAGGTTTCCAAAATTAATTGAATACAAAGTTCGCTGCAACCCTTTTAGCGTTCCAGGTACAGATCTCTAATCATTACTGGAGAGGCTTATATAGTTACGAGGAGATGAATGTATAGTTACAAAAGATTATTGTATGAATTACAATACAATTTATAGTTCTTAATTAAATTCCAAACAAGATACATTTATGATCCGTTAACCTTCTTATAAGGTAACCGATACGGTAAGAAATGGAATAACAAACGTATGTAATCATTAAATCACATGAATATGCAAATACATACCTACATAAAACATTCACTAGAGAGCCAAAGAATTACCTAACTGTAATTGATTCTCGTTTTCCATGAAAAGTTGTTATTGTTTTTGTTATGCACTATATACTATGTAGTCCCATACAGTGCATAGTACTTACCTATACGTAACCAAAACAGGGAAACTTGCCATATAAGAGTGAATACAATAGTAAATTAAAGTTATCCCTTAAAAGTAAGTGTTTATATCTTACTTCAAAGTAAAGAAGTACTAATGACAAATTTAATATAACTAGTGTTTGCCTAAAGGTCATAAAGTTAATATGACGCTAAATTAAAAGGTGAAAAATTAGATTTTAATATTTTTACATGATACTTGCAATACGTACATATTGTGATCATAAAAAAATCAGCGTACACGAGCAAGTTTTTTTGGTTTTAAAAATTAGATTGGTGAAAAATCTAAAAATGGGATAAGTGAAATATTCAGAATAAGTCGTAGCTACATGTACCTTTCTCATCCTCTTTTTTATTTCACTACTCATATATCACTATTCATATAACATATATAACTATTCATAACACTATTCATATATAATAATATGGCACATTTATAAGTTAAAAACTAACAATATAATAAAGTTAACAATAAAGACAACGTGTTATAATTACAATACATGAATTCGTTTTTTAAGAATTACGTTTTATTATGAGTAATAAGTAGGTAATATAAAACCACTTCTTAACTTTACATGATAAAAACAAATGTGATGCGCAGTCGTGCTTCAGTGAGCTCTCTATTCGTAAAGCTGTACAAACGACTATGTTATTTATCTTATCAATCTAATGTTCCGATTATAACCCTTGATTGCTCCCAGATGGTCCAAGCGTGAAGAGAGCATAACCATGAAGTTCTTAAGGTACATTGCACTTGCTTTTGCCGGCATGTATCGAACAAATACAATAAACCTTGTAAACTACATCCGGAAGTAAAATCTAGGTTTATTAATTTCCTGTAGAGATTTCTCTACGCGAATAAAATAAGTATATCTTAAGTCTTTTTCTCACTTACATACTTAAATATGTCTCGCGAAAGTAATCTATACTAATATTATAAAGAGGAAATATTTGATTGTTTATTTGTTTCTTTGCATTGAGTAGGTTCCGAAACTACTGACCCGATTTGAAAAATTATTTTACCATTAGAATCCTATATTATCCCCGATGAACATAGGATATAGAATATTTAAAAAACGTAAGCGATCCATATGAAAACTTCGATAATATAATCCAACGTGTAAATGAAAGACCAATTTTTATTTACTTTTAATTCTCATAATGTGAGAAGGATTTAGGCCATACTCCGCCTAGTGCGGATTGGTGGATGTCATGCTTTCGAGGAATCACCGTGGAGTAGCGATAAATGCGCACATTACAAATTTCTTTGTCAGAGGTGCGCGCCAAGGATTTGATCTTGGGACCGGTCGCGTCAAAGCCCGCGATTATTTTATCGCTCTAATATACCTATATAAATCATTACATCGCATACGTAGCAGAAAACATGCCATGACAGTAGCAAAATAATGATTTTGATTCGGCAACGAGGCCGGCCGGCCTGCAACATATTCGAATGATTTGCAACTGGATTTTGAAACTTAAGGACATACAATTTTACGTTGTTATAACATCATTGAAGCGCGAATGGCCCGGCGGTTAACGTAGAACGCAAACGATCTATGCAACTTAGCCAAACGGGCGCGGTCGGGTGTGAGATGGGTGACCGCTAGTGGCAAAAAAATTCATGCGCGTTTCCGTGCTTCGGAGGGCACGTTAAGCCATCGGTCCCGGTTGTTGTCGATAGATAACATTCGTTAAACATTGTCGGAGGTCTTATAGGCGGTTTGAAAACATCCGACAGCGGGTTGGCCACTAACCGATGCGGGTTGGTGGTGGAGGCATCTCGAGAGCATTGGAGCAGCGTGGTGGAGTAAGCTCC
The DNA here is from genome assembly GCA_911387765.1 of Pyrgus malvae. Lineage (NCBI taxonomy): Eukaryota > Metazoa > Arthropoda > Insecta > Lepidoptera > Hesperiidae > Pyrgus > Pyrgus malvae. Next base: position 15,808,073 of record OU426960.1, read on the forward strand.
AGGCCTTCCCAATTATGACCGTGCGATCGTGAGACCGTGAGACCCGTGCCCAGCAGTGGGACACAAATAGGGTGGTAGCCGGCCAGCCCAAATATCGTTGGCTTCCATAACTGCTGTAAAGCAAAAAAATGCAAATATAAACTCTAGCGGAACGTGATTTTACCTATTTGCTTTCTCTGAGAAAGCTTCAATGGTAATCCGCCAGGAAACTTTTGGATTGCTGAATTATAAGTATTATAACGCACAGAATATTCGTACAAGCTTTTTAATCATCGCTGTTTGTCATGTTTATGTCGTAGTCGGATTGTATATTCCGCCGTAAATTCTGGCCATTTCTGGCTAGCTATTTCCTAAAACAGGGCTGTATTGTAATGCGGCGCACTCTCGTTCAGCCAGATTGCAATTCAGCTAAATTAGCGAACGTTGTATTGTATGAGCTCTTCGCGTTCGTCGAAGCGGCGTAATATCGTGCCGCCCAATTGTCTATATTTTACAGCCAAAGTAATAAATCCGGATATTATATATTATCTAGCCATTATTTATAATATCTACTCAATTTAGATAAAGTGATAATTGACAATGAATTAATCACATTAACTAGCAATTTTATATAATATCTTCCACGGCTTGGATAATGTAATAAAACAAGTGGCTCTGTGACATCTCCGGGGCTGCGGGAAGACCACTCCCTCCGCCCCAGCGTAAGAAAGCGCGACACCTGCGCTCGCCTTCGCTCTACGGCTCTCTTGATGCCTGCGCTTTCCTACGGGCGGCGGTCGGGGAGTGGTCTCCCTCCGCGCCTCCAGCTTTTTATATACCCTCTAGAGGTAGTACAGACAAGACCACGTGGATAGTGGGGTGCTCTGATTCGGTTTGGGTATTGTTCGAATATAAATAATTATAGTGAAAATGTGTTTCAGGGACATTGCTTAGCTCAATGACACCTATCCTTCTTATGGCCGTATTAGATGTTGCTTAATATCCACCCATCCTACTTTTGACATAAGAAGGATGGGTGTCAACAAAGCTAAGCAATGTCGAGTGCGGTCAAAAGTAGGATGGGTGGCCATTCAGCACCATCTGGCGCGGTCAAAAGAAGGATGGGTGTCAAAAAAGCTAAGCAATGTCGATTGCGGTAGAAAGTAGGATCAGTGGCCATTCAGCAACATCTAGTGAGGTCATAAGCAGGATGGTGTCAATAAAGCTCAGCAATGTCGAGTGCGGTCATGATCATAACTAGGGTGGGTGGCTACGAGGCTTCATTACAATGAGGCTAAACGTGAGCCGCCATATTGTAGAACGTATCGCAATAACAATCCGGCTAATCGTGGACCCGCCACAACACAGAACGGCCCTGTTTTAGGAACCGGCTAGCTGTAATGTTATACGGCGGATTATACGATCCGACTGCGACATTTATATATATGCAATATTTAGAGTTATTAAGGCAATTATAGAATCGGTAATATTATCCGGATAGTAGATCGTAGATCGTGTCACAGACACGAAATTTTTATATATAAGTACTAGCTGATCCCGCGAACTTCGTACCGCCTACGATACTAATACAGCTATTTAAAAAATAGGGGTTGATAATTTGTCCAAAAAATGAAAAAATACTTTTTAGGGTGAGCCACCCTTAACACTTTAGGGGTATAAAATTAATTATAAACCAATTCTCATATCTACTGAATATACATATTAAATTTCATCAAAATCGGTCAAGCCGTTTCGGAGGAGTATAAACACTAAAACTGTGACAGAAATTTTTTATATATTAGATGTAGATGTAAGTTTAAAACCTGAAGTATCAAAAATGGTTAATTAAGTTTATAAATTAAAGGGAAAATTAATTACATGGCAATGGTGAAACGACTTTAATTCGCGTCGCCAGTTTTATAGCTATTTTCGTACCGCACACACTACTTTATGGTAGTCATGGTTCGTAACTAAAAATATTACATCTAAAACTAGATTTTTAAAAATACTTATGACCTTAACTCAATTAATATAAAATATTGAATAGTTTAGATAACATTTATAATTTTCCCAATGCCTATAGGCATTAGGCTAAACCCCTTTGTAAATCCTAGCTTAAGGTATTTGCATAAAATAAGTAAAAAAAACCCTTGTAGTGTCTACGACTGCTACGGCGCGGCGTAGCTTAATGGCTTTATTTTTTGGCGAACGACGTTAGCTTGTCGCATTCCTACTACGGCTGATTTTATTGCGGTACTAATATGAAGTAATAGGCGCAACGTGCGTACCGAGTTCAATGCGCACGCACAAGCTTTATGAGACTACGTACGAGTTACGACTGACACGCTCGAGTAACTGCAGCAACGGAACGTATTCATTCCGATTGAAATTCTAAATAATAATGTCGACTCATCTATTTTAAAGATCGTAACTTCACGCTGTAAAATTGAAACAGATAACTAATTACGTAGAGGCATTACATACATAAGCATTTATTTTTAGTAATAAGTAGTAGTACTTAAAACACTTACGAAAGTCTTACATATTAAATTATGAATCAAGTATAGCCTATCCAGAGCTCTTTACTTAATTTCTTTATTGAGAACTTATAGATCTGTTTCAATGTAAGTGTAAATAGCTTTGAATATTTTTAGCGTTTTGTATGTTATTATAATGGTAAGTTATGGCAACTTAATAACAACTGAATTGTAATTTATCACTGCGTATACTATAAGGTTCTATCGGAATAGAAGGACTGACTTTTCTCGTTGGGCAGAAAAAGTACAAGAACAGGCATGATGACAAATTTTTAAATACCTTACCTTATTGTAGATACACGTCTCCTAGTTTCGAAAAAAAAGTTTATTTCAGCAATAAACTTAAGTTTTAACGTAAATTAATGTATTTTCTGCTATGTAATTTGAATTAAGCGCGAAAACGCTCGTAGGTGTCATGGCGTCGGCTTGCTCGTCAAACTTCAAGCAACACGATGACATTTACTGAGACGTGACGTCATTCCTTATGATTGGCGTTTCAGACAACATGGCCGATTGCTGTATTTAATACTTTTATTTTATTGAAAATCTTATTAATCTTAATGTATATTAAATATTTTAAAATCATATTTTAAAACTTTTTAGCATATATTTTTCTGTAAAACCATTTATTCTCTGATTCTTTAATAGTGTCATCAGTCATCATGCCTACTAGCGTAACGAGTAGCAATGCAATTACATATATATGTAGATCATCTAACATACTTAATATGAGTTTTGTTTAAGGCATCGCGTAGTCAGTATGGCTATGGTCGTAAAAAGAAAAATTAATCTTTCATGAATTTGCCGTGTGTCTGTCAAATTAAGAGTATTTTGGTAAGGAACGCGTGGAAACTCAAATTTATAATTTATATGTCTTGGTGTTACAACAATTTTTATTTTTACAATTTTTACGTTAATAGAAGATACGGCCTTTTGTCTCATAATTTTATAAGGCGATCAAAACCAATACCTATTTAGCAAGCTTTTATTTTAAAAACCCCTCCGATAATATTTGTTTGCGAAGTTGATAATAGCTGAAAGCCTGCAGTGCCTTGAGGCTACTTTGAACACCGGAGCCATCCGGAGCTAGTAATTAACCAAACAGTCTGGGAACAAGATAATGTATCGTGGGACAGTACTGAACAAAGTTAAGGAAGTTCTGACAAACAACATAATTTGTGTTCGGAACGTGTAATGGAGAGCTACGTCCGATCTCTTTAGTGCAATGGCCGTGCTTGAACCTTGAAACCTTGCTTGAACCTTGAAATTTTATTGTTTTGTTTAAGGGGTAATTAATAAATTTTAATAATAATTTGCATACTTCATAGAGCTGCACAAAGAAGTCGCATATTATGGTTCGAACAGAATAGTACGACTAATACATAGCATCTATTCTGCCTTTTAACAATTTTATTGTATTTAATTTTGGTGGCAAGGAAAGTAACTACCACCGCCACCACTATAGGGACTACTTACACCACGTGGCTCGCATACTCTTCTGCTATTTCATTTAAAAATAATAATGAGAGTAAAATTCATCAGATAGAAACGTAAATGATCTCTCCGATAGTATAGAATATAGATGTGTCAAGTACTTGACGCCTTACTTTTCAAGACGATCTGAATGCTGAAAATAAAAAATAATTGCTTCATCTTATTTACACAAAATGAGTCATGGTAAGTGATACAAATCTAAATTCCGAGTTCCGTAAATCCGTTCCGACCCGAAAAGCAATTTCGTTGCTGATCGAATGTTCCGAATGCTCCGTGCCTGAAACCTTTGTCTCCGGAGTAATCGATTCAACCCGTTTCATTCGTCGGCGTACGCATTACGCTACGGTCGGCTCTGACCCCAATATTGGAATTGAACCATACGACTCACGACCGTAACATCTAGGTAACTTACACGACAGATACCCTGCTTGGCTAATGCCATGCTATTTGCAGCTATCAGAATAAAATATGATTGAAAGGTACTGTAGGTACTCATTTTATACGACCAGTAACAGCTTAAGTATATGATATAGCTGCATACCCAAAATAAAGTTTAATTTACTTATATTAATCTACTCTCATAAAAAAAAGAAATGGCGATTTATTTTTACATCTTTACGCCTAAAATGCTTATTCTTATTTCGTTTCTACAATAAATATTGAGTGTTTGATAGAGCCAGCGCGATTAATAAGACCAAAGAAATCCGGAAGAAACAGTAGGTATATAATGCCACCTGGCATTAAGCTCGCCTATTGTACCACATTTTATGGGTTCAATAAAGTTTTAAATAAATAAATAGGTACATACTCATCAAACTCTAGCTCTTCACGCCCAATGGCCAGAGTAACACCATTTTGGAATAAACCGTTTACCGTCTGAGTCAAATTTGCATACAAGCATTCACTAACAGTGCCATTATCACCAGCTGAAAATTGTTTCCGCACCGCGAACACGCAACGGTCAACTAGTGACCTCTGGCCGGAAATATAAATCAACTGACGATCTTATTTTTATGATCCGTTATTTCCGATATTGGCATAATTTTAAGTTCCATTCAACAGTGTTAACATAAGACTGAGAAAAGAAATTTAAACTCATCATTCAAATTTCTGTTTCGCCGGGAATCGAACCCGGGACCCTTCGACTGGCAGTTCGGCATGGTAGCCATTGCGCCACGCAGGTCGTCGAATGTATGTGAATTTTGTGTAAAACAGCTACTTACACAGAAAATATTTAGGTTTCATTATAAATAGATTTCATTCCAATGCTTCGTACGTCTCCTATTAACACATCCCTGTGTTTTACATTTTTAAGATCATTTTTATTGTTGAATAATATCGTATGTCGATTTGTGCATAAGAGAAAAAAACAACACGACTATAATATATTATGAGCCAGAACCTGGATGACCGAGCGTTGCTCGGATAAAAACAATTTATTTTCTTAGTTTAATTTCAAACGAAACACTCATTTGCTATTACTTAACAAGGCCCTTTGAAATAGCTCCCAATTAAAAAACCACTCTGTTCTACACCACAATATTATTAATACTCTACAATAGACGTCAGGAAGATTCGTATTTTTAGTTTATATTTAAGTCGATTATCGCTGAAAATATTTTTAAGAGTTAAAATTTCTAAAAATAAAACCTAGCTAGATCGATTTATCACCCCCGAAACCAGGGTACTAAACATCAAAATCTTTGAAGCCGTTTCCGAGATTCAAAAAATATTGCTCGTTTAAAGGTAAAGGTCAAAATAAGGTTTAAATAAAAATTTAAAACACTATGCATTCACATAAATAATGATCCGGATAACTTTATCTAACTTTAAACTTTAAAGTTATGTTTACTCCCGTTTTTTACACACGTTATTTTAAATAGGTAAGAGTGAGAACATCACAGACAAAGTACTTCAGGTTAACACTGCAGTTTTATTTAGAAGGTATTAAAATCCATTTTGAAATTCAATATTAATAACAAATAAAAATAATTTAATGAAGAAGAAGAATCTTGGCAGAATCCGTTTCTAACTTGTGTAATTATTTTTTTATTTGTACTTTTAAAGCGTAGCATGGGCTGATTTTATAAGCACCGGAAAAAAGTATTTGTCGAATAAATGTTAGCATTGTCTTCGTTACTCTTCGTTAATCTTATCTATATCTATACTAATGTTAATATTATAAAGAGGAAAGATTTGTATTTTTGTATGTTTGTAATGATAAAAAAACTAAAAAACTACTGTTCCGATTTCAAAAATTCTTTCACCATTAGAAAGCTACATTCACCATGAGTAACATAGGCTACTTTTTACTGCGGGAAAATGCTTCATTCCTACGTGAAAACGGGTAATAGGGTCAACGCGGTTGAAGCAACTGGCTAAACGCCTATGATTTTAATATAGCAATGAAGCCGGGAATAGCACATCAAACGGGTCCACGTGGGCGAAGCCGCTGGCGAAAGGCTAGTGACATATAAAAAGGTAGAGATAATATTAAGTGACTAAATAATTACTTTATTTCAGGCTTGTAAAATCGGCCCCAAGTATTGCATTGATACTCGTAAATATCTAAAAAAAATCATGTCTTAACTACCTAACATAATCTAACTAAGGAGTTATAGATCCAATCAAATGATCAATGAAATGCACTAAGAACTGTTAAAAAATGCATGGAAAATACTAACAAGCGCAGTCATTGAAGCAAGGTAAGACTCGATTTACTTTCAACAGTTCCGATGCTGACCTCACGTTTGCGCACTTGTGGCGAATCGCTTGGTTTACCACAGTCCACCACACTCGTCTAATTTGCTTTACTTTTAGTACGGTTAAACATGAAGCGCGAGTGTAAGTTGGTAACAGTTAGTGACAAAATTCGTGAGCGTTTCCGTCCATAAAGACTAGGTACCTTTTTTTTGGTATCGGCGGAAAACCTTCAAAAGGTACCCAGCACCTTGGGAGAGGACACCGGGTTATGTGGGATTTGAACCTCACTAAAACCCCCTCGGTGGCCTTCTTCTGCGTTTGGGGAGGACTCCGGGATCTCCCATGGAACGCACCGGTGTCCTCCATACGCGACGCCCTGGAACGGGCCCATCTTTGGGAGAGCCGATGTGATCTCCTGCACCTTCCGATGCTTACGGCGGCATTCGGCCACGCACACACCGCCGTCCTTCCCGGGGCTGCTGGCTGGACGGGTCGAGCTCCCACTCTCACCGCCCGCAGCATCGGAAGCCCCCTTTTAGTCGCCTCTTACGATCAGGCAGGGGATACCGTAGCTCTACTCTTAATCCCGAAGCTACAGGGACTAAAGACTAGGTACCTACCTAGTCATCAGTCCCAGTTGTGACTCAAAAGGACCAGTAACAACCTTGCAAGTGGCCTTATGGGCGCTTTTAAACGATAGTGGATTGGAGGTTAACCCAACCCGCATTAAGCGTAGAGGACATCAGAAGCAAAGCAAAGCACTGAAACGGCATGTTATTTATCATTTGCGATCACCCATCATAATTCCGACTGCACCAGTTTTACTTAGATGTGAACATTGCTTACATTATACTTACAAAAACCCAAAATCGTGTCCAACGTAGGCCCCCAAAGAGTATATTAAATATGCTTCATCCGTTGTCGTCGATTACGTAGAATAAGACGCTTAATTAAAGACCAAAATCTCGTATCGTTCTTACTTTTGTTTAGGATACTAAACTATATTATAAAAATGTTTTCTCTGAGTTCTGTATTATAGCAAAATCTATATATAAAATAATAATATATAATGTAAGTGTAGGTATATATTTTTGTATTCATTAAAAAAACTTGTTCATCTTGGTATTATAACTTCAAGCCAATTTTTACAGTTTGGGGTAAATTTTAATGTTTTATCCAAGTCAACTACGAGTAAGAATCAATACGCAAGCAACGAACGAACCAAATGCAAAAAATAATAATAATTGAATCTATTTTTTGTAATACAATTTAAATACGGATTTAAACTACTTATAACAAAATTGGTAGTAGGCTTTGTCACGTAAAATATTACCATTTACATTAAACGTTAAAACACAGCGAAAGTAATTGCGTGCATTTTGCGGTTAGTCCAGTCACGATCACTAGATAACCATAATAAAAATACTAATAATACACTGTTTGATTATCTACATTAAAGTACGTTCATCCAGAGGCTAGGATATTTTGTGAAATTATGAAATAAATAAAAAAGAAATCAATAATGTTCTTCTTCTTAATGAATGCTTATATAAATATTTCGGTCGTTTAACCACTTTCACCAAAATCAAGTGATTATTTGTATCTAGTGCTTAGAGCATCATAGTTACTGACTCACCCTTCAGTAGAGACGGCATAGCGCCTCGCTTCGATACATAATTTTTGTGCCAAAAATGGTACGGGGGAAGAACGTACACATTTTAATTTTGTCACACATTCACAAATAATCTTTTATCGCTACAGACGCATTCATTTATAAATATGTCAATTTCAATTAACAACGTCATTTTCTATGCACCGTCAACACTGACACCGACACACACAGACACACTAGTTGTATAACTAGAAGGCACATTGTGCATGGACGTTGGGACGAGGGGTTCGCCCGTAAAGGCCACTCCTCTGGACGGGTGTCATACCTGTCATACCTTGATGCTCTAAGATCTAGTGTTTGGCTGTTTTTTTGAACCGGGCGATGTCACTCAGATGTCCTAATAAAGCGATGGCTACTTTACATGTCTAATGAAATTTTAGAGGTAAGCAGAAAAAACATATTTTCACACAGTTATTTCCCTGCAGAACACTGTACTTAAAACGAGCAATACTTGTATATATCTAAATATATTTTTTGAATCTCGGAAACGGCTCCAAAGTTTTTGATGAAATTTAGTACCCTGGTTTCGGGGATGATAAATCGATCCAGCAATTTTTTATTGATAGAAAATTGTCGTTTTATTTAATGTTTATACCGTTAAATATAAAATTACTCTTACTGACATCTATTGGAGAATATTAATAATATTGTGGCGTAGAAAGCCGTCAAATGTGGACCGTCAATCCGCCCTTCAAACAATTGACAATGTCGATATGAAAAACCTTTATAAAAATTTCTTCAATGGAATTAAAGCTTTCTTGGTCCAATGGTTACGAAAGCTGACTACGGAGCTAGAGACCCGGGTTCAAACCTCAAGTAGGCAAGTCGCGTTTTTTATTTTTTGTGACAATTTTTTTTTATTGGGAGCTAGGTATTTCAAAAGGCTTTGTTAAGTAACACTAAGCTATTTAATGCTTTGCTTAAAAATAAACCAAAATAATCAATTGTTTTTATCCGAGTAACACTCGGGTGTCTAGGTACTTCATATTAATATTGAAATGAAATGAAATGAAATGAAATGAAATGAAATGAAATGAAATGAAATGAAATGAAATGAAATGAAATATTCTTTATTCACTGTACGGTTCCTTTACAAACTCTTAGTGAACGTTATTTTTTGTTCTGTCTGCTCTGGGTGCGCTTAGGCAATGCTGAGCTGAAGAAAAGAGCAGACGGAGAAAAACTTCAGCCCTGTTTTAAAATATGGGGTATACAATAGCTAACTTTCTTACAGAGTAGCTATGGGCCGATAAGGAACATACGTGACAGCTACCGCATGTGTCAATGTCGTCCCACAGCCATCTGCTAACATTGCAATTTAATTCATTTAAGTCTATTACATCAGTTATAGAAACAGCCTTGTGGGACTACACCTCAATCCCAAGCTTTTTTATCAATTAAATAGTCTTTAAGATCGTAAAAAGCCTTGCGGCACAGGACTTGTTTGACTTTTTTTTAAATCTGTGAAAAGGAAGGGATTGAACATTTTCCGGGATTGTATTGTATATTCTGATCGACATCCCGATAAAAGAGTGGCTCTTTTTGCGGAGCCTACACTTGGGGAATGCAAGTTTGTGGCCATTCCTTGTCGAAACACAGTTCGAACTATGTAGATCCAAAAAGGTCATAAATTCGTGTTTGTTTTTACGAACATACATTATATTTTCATAAATATATTGCGATGCAAATGTTAGTATATTAGTCTCCTTAAATTTTTCTCTCAGTGATTCTCTAGAATTTAATTTATATATTGCGCGAATAGCCTTCTTCTGCAAAATAAATATTGTGTCGACATTAGCTGCATTTCCCCACAGTAAAATACCATACGACATTATACTATGGAAATAAATAAAATAGACCAATCTGGCTGTATCGACATCTGTAAGTGATCTTATTTTTTTAATCGCAAAGACGGCAGAACTTAGTCTATTCGCTAACCGAGAGATATGGGGTCCCCATTGAAGCCTAGAATCAACAGTTAATCCAAGAAATACAGCTTCATCAACAAAGCTCATTTCCTCGCCATTCAATTGAGGTTTTACAACATTTTCTTTAACATTAGGTGGTGAAAACTTAATACAATTGGTCTTTTTGTTATTGAGTACTAAGTTATTTACATTAAACCAATTTACCACCTCAGAGAGAGCATTGTTCACATCGTCATAATCATCAGTTTGTCTATTAGTTTTGAAAATTAAGGAAGTATCATCTGCAAACAATACTATCTCGTGATTATTCTCCACCATATATGGCAGATCGTTAATATATATTAAAAATAGGAACGGGCCGAGTACTGAGCCCTGTGGGACCCCCAAATGAACTACAGACCCGTTTGACATTTTACCGTTCACTTCAACCCTCTGGATCCTATCACTCAAATAAGACTCCAGAAGCTTGAGCGCGGTTTCTTTGATGCCATAGTGATTGAGTTTCCTGATTAATGTTTCATGGTGCACACAGTCAAATGCCTTAGATAGGTCACAAAAGACACCTAAAGCATCCCGTAACCCCTCCCAAGCATCTACTATGGTCTTAAAAAGCTCTACTCCGGCATCTGTGGTTGAGCGACCCCTCGTAAAACCGAATTGATTTTTATGAATAAGTCTATTATTTGTAAAGTGTTTTAGAAGTTGTTCTAAAATTATTTTCTCAAAGATTTTACTAATGGAGGGCAGAATTGAAATTGGTCTAAAGTTGGAGGGATCTGAAGTATTGCCCGACTTAAATAAAGGTATCACTTTACTATGTTTCATTAGATCAGGAAAGTCACCACTCTTAATACAGTTATTGAATATTATAGCTAAGTGGGGTGCTATTAAGTCAATTATTGAACTAAGTATTTTTACAGAGATACCCCAAAGATCAGTAGTGTTCTTAATTTCTAAGGTCTTAAATATCTTTACAATGTGTTTAGCGTCTACGGGCCTGAATATAAACTTACATTTGCATTCGCTTACATTTTTCTTAAGCAATGATTCGGCGGCTTCAGGGGAAGACCTAAGTGATTTAGTCGTCGATACTGGAATGTCAGCAAAGTATTTTTCAAATGTTTTTGCTACAAGTTCGTCTGATTCAATGACGGTACCGTCCATAATAAGTTTATAGACACGACAACGGTCATTGACTCTTCCAGTCTCGGCGTTAATAATGTTCCAAGTCGTTTTAATTTTATTCTTACTAGATTTAATTTGGTTACCAATATGCAATGACTTGGCCGCGATACAAACTTGCTTAAACAATTTTGAATAATTTCTAACGTGTGCACAAAAGGACTCGTCTCGATTATACGATCTCTCTTCATAGAGATCATATAATTTTTGTCTACTTTTATGTATCCCTAAAGTCGCCCAATCACTGAATGATTTACAGTTTTTAGGAGAGATTGTTTTTGATGTAAAGACAGTCTTATATATTTTGTGTATATGAGAACATAATGCCCCATAATGTTTATTTACATTTTTATGGGCTGGAATACGAAACCCATTTTCAATAGCACATCTAAATCTCTCCATGCGTTTTTTAGTCACTGGAACGACCACCTTGCTCTTACTAACCTGTCTGTCCATCCTGTAATTAAAGCAAACTAATTGGCCACAATGATCAGAGCTTAAGTTGTTTATTATCATAGATTGCGCTGGTGACCCTTCTGTAAAAATATTATCTATACAAGTAGCTGTGGATTGTGTAATCCTAGTTGGTTGTGAAAACACGTTAGTAAGATTATTACAACTATCCACCAACCCGCATTGGACCAGCGTGGTGGAGTAAGCGCCAGGCCTCCCCAATAATGGGGAGAGACCCGTGTCGAGTAGTGGGACGCAAAAGGATAGCTGCTAATATTAGAAATTGGAAAGTAACTCTGGAAAGTGTCTGTCTGTCCGTAATGTTTTCCCGCTTAAACTACTGGACCAATTTTAATAAAATTTGGAACACAGATAATGTGGACCTTAGGAAAGGAAAATAGGATAGTTTTTCCTATAATTTGTTTAAAATTGTCATCGAATCGTCAATACGTATGCAACATTTCAAGGGATTTGGACATTTTGAAGTAATTAAAAATATAATCCCACCAAAATATTTTAATACAAAATGCTGCTAAGTGATCTTGGGCAGAGTCAAGCTTATAATAGCTCTACACTCGCTAAATTACCCTAAACTACCGTTTTTTGTATGACACAAAAGTATTATTTATTTATTTATTAACGGTGAATAAAATTTTCGCTTGGCTCTACATGAGATCTGATAACTTTTTGACAGTGCGAACCTGAGGTCTTAGTGTAAGTCTGCACAAGGGAAAACGTTACTAACACGTTTGCGTTAAGAATTTAATTATCGACCTTATTCCTTTCAAGTTAAGATCTATCTGTACAATTTTTACTCGGACGCAGTACTAACGTTTGCGCGTTTACAAACTTACACGAAGGGCTCTGGTCTTGCCGTCTTGGTCTGTTATCCTCCACCCGTGCCTCACCACTACCCGTGTGCAGGAGACATCACAGACAATAAACACAAACACTACATGCCCGATTGTAATCGATAGAGAACAGACGCTAAACCGTGCCGGAGGCCTTATAGGCAGTTTAACAACATCCGTAAATATTTAACTTTGGTAAAAATAGTCAAAGAGTAATACGCATGCTGTTTTATATTTAAAAAACATTATGCAAAGTAGACTCTATTTAACCGTTATCTTATCATATACTAATCGAATTTCAAATTACTTAGTTTGAACAATGGCTCAATTGAGGGAATGAACAAAGTGTTAATTGTTACGTCTTCCTTCCGACAATCATTTTGAATGTTCATTGTTACAGATCCAAATTGCGCTAGCACAAGATTACGATGGTAAGTTAGCTAACTTTATAAATAATTTAAGTTAAATTATGTACATTTTTAATAGAATTATGGTCTTGGTATGGGCTTAAATCTTGGACAAAGACAAGCTAGCTTCTTCTGCTTCTCTACCAAAGGAATCAAAGCTCAAATATAAAATCCGTTGGGTCATACTCGTAACAGAAATGAGTGCTTTCAAGTACTTTCACCACCATTATGTCATCTGCCGTACTTAATAATGTAGATCAATCTTACTTATCCTTAGCTTGTCATGAAGTTTATTTGACAAGATTTAATTTTATAAACATAAATTTTTAATTGATTTATTTATATGAAACTTGACTAGATACCTTTTTTGAACAATAAAGTCAGCCACAGTAGATAAACCATGAATTTGTATTAAATTGTTACTTTTTGGAAAGGGAACCTGCAAAGTGAGACGAGATCATCAACAATAAGAGCGACATAATTCTATCTGAAGGGTGTCCTCTGAAAGCCTCTCGTAATAAGTATTTTCGTTCTTGTCAATGACATATCATCACCGCTAAAAGAAGACAAAACATATTTTAGTTGGCAAAAATTTACCTATAAATCGTTTTAAAATAAAATTAATAAGAGACTAAGTAAGTAACCGGTTCCAGTGACAGACATCCAATGCACATTCGCCAGCGGCGGCAGCGGTCTACGGGACTCCGTGACGGCTCTCCTGAGGAAACCCGAGGGGTTCCGAGGCTCCCCGCTGTTCGCCGACGACCGCACTACTGACCCCATTGGGGACCCCGTCTGCCAAATACGACCCGAGCCGGAGGACCCCACGGGATTACTGTACCGACTACGTATCACAGATTTTACGAAATGTGGTGTATTGAAGAGAAATGTAAGTGGAATTGTTTAATTATGTACCTGATACTCAAACTGCAATTGTAAATGAAACCTTTTATTTAATTAATGAGGTTCTTTAAAAAAGGATATCCTCGTTTCTACAACAAAATATAAACTACCTATCTATGAAGTCTGTAGTACTAAGATTGCACTTACCCTTTTAAAAAAATCTACACAAACCAACCAAGGCAACTCTACATAGTAAATAACGAACATATTGTCTACTTATTACTTTGTAGTACAATATGTACTAGCTAGTAATAGGAAATAGTAGGTCAATAAGGCAAGAACTACAAGCATCTCGTTGACACTGTACACAAGAACACACAAACAAGAAAATCGTAGATAATAGTCTGAGAAAAGGCAATAGCTTACTTATCGAACAGGTATTCTTGGGTATCTATTGATACAGTAATTTTACAAAGGAACTGAAAAAGTGTTTGCAGATGCACAATACATTCCATAAAAACGTAGGTTTGATTATTTTTCGTGTCGATAATATTGGCAGCACTATAGTATTAATTAGGTACCTACTGACTTATTCCGTACTTCTAAAGAAAAATAAAATAGTAACTGTAAGCAATGCATGTGCAATGGCTCGAAGGAGACCTCAGTACGGTCCGAAATTAGTCGAGCTCTTACTTTACTTGGACTTTAGACAAAGAAAAAGAATGTTGCTGAGCTGAATTTCGCTTTTTTTCAAAAACTATTTTATGTTTTGATGATATGCTATCCGTATAGATTGTGGAATAATCAAACGTGTTATTTTACGCAATATCTAATACCTTTAAACATGCAATTCATGTATGTATATACCTATATATGTACATAATCTGAATTTTGGAAACACCTCCAAAGATTTTCATGAAATTTAGTATGCAGGGGTTTTCGGTGGCAATAAATCGATCTCAATCCATCCATCAGCCTTTTAAAATCCACTGCTGGACATAGGCCTCCCCTCATGTTCGCCACTCTGTCCGGTCCTGCGCCCTCTGAATCCAGCGGTTTCCCGCTATCTTCTTCAGGTCGTCAGTCCACCTTTTATTTTAAGAAAATATCGTTTTACCCGTGTTTTTAGCGATATTCAACTTAAACATAACCTGAAAATTAGACTATTCCTGACATCTGTTAGCGCGTTGTATGTAATGTAATGCTATGTATTATTATTTGAATTCGGGGATACTTCAGTAGATGGCGTAAGTAAAATCAATAAGTATCAGTATGCCAATGAGTGAAGAAAATCAAATGAAAATGAAATAATTTATTTGCGCAAATATTTCAAAAGTTATCTTATTTTTATTTATTTAAAAACTTTATTGACCCCAAAAAAATGTGGTACAATAGGTGAGCTTAATGCCTAATGGCATTATCCACCAGCTTACCTAAGGGCGTACAGAGAGATTCGAAGGCGGTAAATGATGAGAAAAATAAAGAGAAAGTAAAAATATTAAATCTTATGTACATTTATTAGTTCGCCATATTTACCTCAGCGAGGTATTTAATGTTAGTAACTATAACTATTTGATAACTTAATTTATTATACATAATTGATGACAACACTTATTTTATGTCAACTCATATTGTGCGATTTTTATTGTGTTATATTTATTATCAATTTTACTTTAAAAAATTGGGGAACGCTTCACGATGTTGCGTGTAATCCTTGCGCATCAATTGTTTTTTTATCCGATGACCGACATCCGGGTACTAAATAATGTATGGTGTTTATACAGTATACTCGTTTTAAAACATTTTACCAACCAACCAAAATCCATCTATAGGGTACTTTCTGTTCACCTACAAGTCTTACAACCATAGAAGTAGACAATCATATCTTTGGCTAGAACCTTACGAATTTATGATAAGCTTTATCAATAGCAGCAATATCATTAGAAAAGCTCTGAAAACAGTGAAAGTTTTGCAATGATATATTTTAAAATCGACTCCTTGAGATCAACCACCTGAAAATTAATATTTTCTAATGCGTCTGTAACTGCGGCATTAGCATCTTAATGTCATGACTTCCGCGTATTTTATCGTAATGCATCTATGAACGGTCAGTTTCCACCTCCTGCTAATTGAAAACGCTATACACATATCTATTTGATTGAAATTGCTTTCGCCTATTCATTCCTTATTTATTGTCATTTGCGTATGTATAATAAGGACGCCGTTACTATAACAGTATGGAGTAGTGTACAAGTGGCCTGCGCACAACTAGGTGCTCAGCTGGTGTATTATTAACTTGAACGGCCGAGACCGGTACCGGTATCGAGGTGAAGAGAAACTAAAAGATATATGTCAATAGTCGTACCTAAATGCTATATTGTTGAGATCGGGGGGAATCGGAATGCGGTCCTTAGTGAAATCATGCTACTTTATTCCTATAACTTTATCTTCACTTAGTAGGTTACCTATTAAATGTATAACAAATGTAAAGCCTTAGATGTTGTGAGTTTGTGAGTGCCTTTTAGTGCATATTTATCTTACTGGGTAAAAATATGTTATACCTAATTTCGTATCCTCTACTCTCTTCTTCATCTTTAGAGATTCTTTGCATTGCAACCCTTGGACTTTCTATCTTCGCCTTTTATAAGTGTGGCTGACTACCAGTGGCGGCGTAAAGGGGGGGCGGTGGGGGCGGTCCGCCCCGGGTGCCAAGCATCAAGGGGTGACAACACGGTGACAAAGAAATGCCAACTCTGTCGCGGAGATAGTAGCCGCTGGCGCATCGCGGGCGGAAGGGGCAACTTATTTCGGTAGTGTAGTTGCCGCTCGCGAAATAATGACTGTTGACAGTTGGTCAGTCAGTGTTATTGTGTATACCTAACTAGTACGTAAGTACATTATTCTTACATATTGTCGACCACGAAAGTGCATGGAAATATGAACCTTTTTTCATTTGGACGAGGGGTTCGCCCGTAAAGGCAGTGGTCTCGTCCCACAATGTGCCTTCTAGTTATATACAACTAGTGCGTGTGTGTGTCAGAGTTAGTTTAGTCTAAGTTTATAACCGTCGTGTTGCGTCACATTAATTCAAACGAAAGTCAATAAGTACTAAATATTGTGTAATAAAGGAGTGAGTGTATTGGCGGATAGTACACAGAGGTCAAAAGGTGAAATTTATTTGAACTATACACCTATTTTTTCCCACATTTGTTATATATCTAGTTAAATTATTGGTTTTGGCCGATCTGAATTTAACTTTCTGTTATCATTATAAATTATACGTATAATATTATTTATCACGACGATGTAAAACGAGCAGTATAACGTTTTATTTAATTCATGCATACAAATGCTCATCACGATGCTGTTAAGTCACTGAAGAATAATTTTGAGAAACTTGTATCAACACTCAAAGACATGTGTGATCCCAGACGCAGCAGAGAAAACGTCGATACAAGAGAAGCAGCATCCACACTCTTACCAACTTTGTGTGACTTCAGTTTTTTATGTTACCTCTCTTTTTGGTGTGAAATCCTAGAAGAAGTTAATCAGACACAAAAGTATATCCAAACATCTGGGCTATCGCTGAAAAAGTGTGTTATAAAAATCAACGCCCTAAAAATTTTTCTTCAAACTCAACGTATCCAAATAGTGGAAAGAGCTATTTCCTACGCAACTGAAAAATGAGAGGACTTGGATATTTCCGTTGAAAGAAGAGGAAGGAGGAGATTCCGAAAACGAATGCCAGAAGAAATGTCCCAAGACGTTGGACTAACATTGCCAGAAGAGTTGCATAGAGCTATGTTAGAATGTCTTGATATATTTTACGAAGAACTAGAGCATCGCTACAAAGCAATGGATGACATTCTCATAACATTTGGTGTTGTTCAGTCTGAAACTCTACTTACGTCAACAGAAGAAGAACTTCGTGATATAATTCCAAATCTTACAAAAATCTATGATGAATTTTCTGCAGAGGACATTATTTTGGAGATTTTACGACTGAGGCGCCACTTGGAAGCATTTCTCTTCAAGAAGCGATCCAATAGACTACCCTGTAGCTTCTGAAATTTATTGTAAAATGGGACTATTCTGAGTCTGTTCCAAGTCTAGCTCTATGTCTAAGATTTTTTTAACTATTTGTGTTTCGGTGGCTACTTGTAAAAGAAGTTTCTCAAAATTAAAGTTAATAAAATCTTACTTATGATCTACAATGAGCCAAACACGACTTTCCAGTCTATCCATATTGTCCATTGAAAAGGAGAGGAAAGTAAATTTTGATAATGTCATTGAGTATTTTAGCAAAATAAAGTAACGTTTAATATTTAATTTTGTCGTTTTATTTTGAGGGTGCTCGATAGAAAGTCGCCCCGGGTGCCAACCTATACTACGCCGCCACTGCTGACTACCACCCTTTTACTTTAACATAGGTACATTTTTTTTATTCGGGATAACAACAGCTTAAATTTTTAGCAGAAATGAGTGCGTATAAACTTTGATGGCCATCGCTTATTTTTCCACTTTTATGCAATCTCATAAAGAATTGACAAACACGTTGAACACTTTAATATATTTAATGTTCCTCTGTGCACACTGTCTCCCGTCTCAATTGAAAGAGGTTCAGGCCCTAGTCCACCACGCTGGCCAAATGCGAAATGAAATGAAATGATACGAAAATATTCTTTATTCACTGTACGGTTCATTTACAAACTCATAATGAACGTTTTTTTTGTTCTGTCTGCTCTGGGTGCGCTTAGGCAATGCTGAGCTGAAGAAAAGAGCAGACGGACGGGCCAGTTACCGAGACGGCAGACTTCATTGGCATAAACGACAGCGGTACTAACAAAAACCATAAACATTCCTTAGTCAGATGTGCGCATCGGATCATGAACTCGATCCTTCCGCGTCAGAGATTTATGTCTTTGCCATTCGGCTATTACCTTACAACATACTTACTTAGTATTATTCACAGAGTATCTTATATATCTGGGTATTATTTTTCATTCAGGGTTTCGTGCACGTGCGGGTTTGGTTCCCGCAGTTCCCGGGAGTGGTGATGCAGTCAGACCAGGAGCTCATCATCATGTGCAAGCCGCCGGAGCCCACCATCATCGAGAACAAGGCCGCAGGTTTTGCCGGTAGCTTGTGAGTATAGTACTGCTGGTCACAAAATAGACATTGTGTCAATAGGCATGATGACACTATTAAAGAATCAGAGAATAAACGCTTTTACAGAAAAATATACTTATGCTAAAAAAGTTCTAAAATATGATCCCGTTTTAATATAAACATTAAGATTAATAAGATTTTCAATAAAATAAAAGTATTAAATACAGCAATCGGCTATGTTATCTGAAACGCCAATCAAAAGGAATGACGTCACGCCTCAGTTAATGTCATCGTGTTGCTTGAAGTTTGACGAGCAAGCCGACGCCATGACACCTACGAGCGTTTTCGCGCTTAATTCAAATTACATAGCAGAAAATACATTAATTTACGTTAAAAGTTGAGTTTATTGCTGAAATAAACTTTTTTTCGAAACTAGGAGACGTGTACCTACAATAAGGAAAGGTATTTGAAAATCTGTCATCATGCCCATTATAAACATAGACCACACCTTAGAGCATCAAGATATTGACAGGTATGACACTGAGTGGCCTTTATGAATTATGAATGAGTGGCCTTTACGGGCGTCCCAACGTCCATGCACAATGTGCATTCTAGTTAAGTACATTATTCTTAGTCTAAGATTCTAGTTATACAACTAGTGTGTCTGTGTGTGTCAGTGTCAGAGTTGTCGGTGCATAGAAAATTACGTTGTTAATTGAAATTGGATTGAAAGTTTTAAGAAAATATACGAATTATTTTCTAAGAAAATTTGAATTGAATTAATCTGAAAATATCCTGAAAGTGCGGACACATATGTACGTAAGTGTAGGCGGGACGTTTGATCTCGACTGCCTGGCTTAAAAACTTGGAATAAAAGCGAAAGGTCTCACTCACACATCACGAAAACCACTTAACGCATAAAGATGAAATTTGGCAGGAAAGTAGTTTATGCATTTATCAAACAAATGTTAAAGTTATAAATTGTGAAATTTTATTCGTAACAAAATTGAATATTTAAAAGGTTTCATCATTTTGGCGCCCAACTTTTTATAAGTTTGGAAATTCCTAAAAAAATATGTTGAACAAACGCTAACGCACTATGTAACTTAATTATCTTGGCTGATCTGTTGATGATGCATTAAATAAACCTCGGCCTACCCGTTATCGCGGAAAGGCACTTATGCCGGCTGGGACACAAAAATGTGTTCCAGATATATCTTAAACGGGATCCAAATGTTGGTACCAACACAGATCAGATACAGATCCCAAGCGTTGGCGCAGATCCATTGATGAAACCAACATTCGCCCCAACGTTTTCGCCAATACCATTTTCTAGATCCACGCGTTGCTCGAGTGATGTTGGAATTGGAGCCAACGTGTGTAACCGGCCTTACTGAATATATAAATACTTAAATGAAAATGATAACAATGAAAGTTGAAAGGTCTAATTCGATTTTTAGTCCGCACGGCGCTCGCGTCTCCGGTGTGGTGGAGGAAACCCCTGGCCGCTTGGAGTACGAAGTAGCGCTGTACAAGGAAGCTCCTCCCGTGTCACGCCACTCCAACCACTCCGTCGACCTGCCCGTAGACCAGGTAACTACTGTACGTAAATTTCTTCACTTTGCACGCTTTATAAGGCCTTATCATAAGCAGATACCCACAATGCACGCATGTTTTTTTTGTATTCAGCTTATAAACCAAATACCAAGTAGCTTGCCCTGCGTAGTACCTATTTGTAGTACCTATATACTAGTGATAGTTCAGTAGCTTTATACCCATGTGGATAATATTTGGAGTTCCGCCTGGAGTTTTATAGGAACTTACGACTAAGTGAAAGTAGTAAATTTTTATGTAGCGGTGTTGTCAAGAAGACAACTTTTTTTATTTCTTTTGCAGTGTAATTATGCCGACCACATTACAACATTAAGCCTAGCAATCTTGTAAAAAGTCCACGCTATAATAAGCGATCACCGTCACAGACTAGTTTTGTAAGTTGTAGAAAATTTATGGTTCGACCGAAGAAGTCTGCGGTGAATCAAATTCTACTTGGGTATTTTTCGGTGGAAAGATAGTGGCCGGCCAGACTTACCTACATAAGTCCTTGTAGCTTCGGGATTAAGAATAGAGCTACGGTATCCTCTGCCTGATCGTAAGAGGCGACTAAAAGGAGGCTTCCGGGGTTGTGGACGGTATGAGTGGGAGCTCAATCCGTCCAACCAGCAGCCCCGGGAAGGGCGGCGGTGTGTGCGTGGCCGCATGTCGCCGTAAGCATCGGAAGGTGCAGGAGAGCACATCTGCTCTCCCGTTCTGGGGCGTCGCGCGTGGAAGAAACCGGAGCGTTCCGCTGGAGATCCCGGAGTCCTACCCAAGCGCAGAGGCAGCCACCGGTTTTAGTGCGGTCAAATCCCACATAACACGGTATCCACTCCCAAGGTGCCTGGTACCTTTAGAAGATTTCCCCCCGATACCAAAAAAAGACTTACTTACCTGCATGAGGCGAACTTCAGCCTTTGCAGTAGCACAAATGCAAACGATACTACCACTCTACCACCGGCAAGGATTACTTTTGTGAATATTCATTACTTATGTAATTATGTAATTGCTCTACGGTGAAGTAACAGGAATCGCATTACCATTTACTAATTACTATTTATTTATTACCTACTTAATCGTGCATGGCAAAATTTCTAAATTATAATTACCTGAACTTGGCTAGTGTGGTGAGCATAGCCCCAAAAACCTTCTTAGATCTGAAGGGATACCTCTGGGTCATTATTGTTAGGATGGCATAAAAAAACTTGAGCTTTATTATAAGTACATAACGATAACATATACTGTGGTAACACTTTTTCTCATTTAACAAAACAGTAATTACAAGTGACAGTATTAACATAAATACAGAGTAGTACAGTCAGAGTAGTGCAAATATTTAGGTCAGCTATATCGCATGAGATACATGCATAAACAGAGAAAATCCATTAAGCTTGATGTTTAGTAAAAGTTATTACAGCTTCCGTTTTTGTTGTAGGCCGTGCCGATCGGCACTAAACTACAGTTGCGCGCACGCATTAACCCAGACTCCGCTTGGCGACATATAAAGCTGTTGGAGGTGGCCGTCTCACCTGACCCTGACAGGCCCCATGCACCGGGAGCTGTCCTGCTGGTTAAAGATGGGTAAGTCAATTAATTTCTTCGATTGATGGTCGGTAGATTTTTTTGGTTCGACAGGGAACCTACAGCTTCGGGATTAGGAGTAGAGCTGCGGTATCCCCTGCCTGATCGTAAGACGGGACTAAAAGAGGGCTCCTGAGGTTGCGGGCAGAGAAAGTGTGTGCTTGATCCGTCCAGCCAACAGCCCGGGAAAGCCGGCGGTGTGTGCGTGACCGCATGCCGCCGTAAGTATCGGAAGGTGCAGGAGAGCACATCTGAAGATGGGCCGGCACCATGCGCCGCGCGCGGGGTCTCCGTTGCGTTCGCCAGAGCTCCCCGAACGCAGAGGCAGGCCACCGAGGGCGTTTTAGCGCGGTACAAATCGCACATAACCCGGTATTCTCCCAAGGTGCTGGGTACATTTGAAGGTAATAAGGCATGCAGGGCGATGGGAAACATCGTAATCAATTAAATATCACGAAATTTTCCATCACCGTGGAGCAGCGATAAATGCACACATTACAAATTTATTTTGTCAGAGGTGCGCACCGAGGATTTGAACCCGGGTTCGGTCGCGTCAAAGACCGCGGTTTTTTACCACTCGGCCATCGCTGCCCGTATAATATTGCTCGCTGCCCTTTATAATATTAGTAGGATTAATGTAATGAAGACATTAAAGTTCTTAACAAATTTTTTTCCTCTCAGATGTCGTAACCGAGACTTCGCTTCGATCATCCCACACCAGCCGGCGCGGTACCGCGAGCGACACAACGAGGTGTTCCTCGACTTCGAGGCCTTCCTACTCGCGTCCATGAAGGAGCGCTCCACTCTCTGGATACACTCACAAATCAAGGCCTGCATGGATGCCGCGGACTGCCAGCCCGATTACTGCCTCGATCTGTTTGAACCTTCAGGTAAAGCTTTTGGCTACAACCCTTTATTTACGTCCCACTGCGGGGCACGGGCCCTTAATTATTGGGGAGGCCTGGAACTTACTCCATCAGGCTGCTCCAATGCGGGTTGGTGGAGATTCGGGTTAGTGGCCAACCCGCTGTCGGATACAAGCTGCTCACACAGCCTCAAAGTTCAACATTTACTATCTATTTATAACTACCGAGACCGATGGTTTAACGTGCTTTCCGAAGCCTTACCCAGCGATACGACGCAAAAAGGATTGCAGCCTAGCCTTATATTTGTCAACCAACTACGTAGAACTGACTGCAGGACTAAATCAAACCGTTACGAAGGCAGCACACGGTTAACACGCCAGAGCTGTCCTACGGTCTCCCGTGTTTGTTGAGATAACAAGTAGTGTTGTTAAAGCCCAGACTTTTCAATCCCGACTGACTGACGAAACTGATTTTTCAATCCCGAGATAAAGTTATCAGTCATTTAATCGTTCACTAAGTCGCTATCCTTTTCATATGTCTTAGGAGTAATGATGACAGCGCAAGACTAATGCGACGAATAGTGTTATCCAGGGATTGAAAATCATCCCTACGTTAAATGTACACAAAGTTGTGTATTCCCTTAACAGAATAGTAGATCTCTTGAACCCCATTTTCAGTAGTCGAATTTTTATTTAGTAGGACATGGACGTCGTCGCAGAGCACTGCCTGACTACAAGCACAACGCCACAAGC
The DNA here is from genome assembly GCA_911387765.1 of Pyrgus malvae. Taxonomy (NCBI): domain Eukaryota; kingdom Metazoa; phylum Arthropoda; class Insecta; order Lepidoptera; family Hesperiidae; genus Pyrgus; species Pyrgus malvae. The sequence continues at coordinate 15,832,023 of OU426960.1, forward strand.
GAAGCGTTGTCGACCGATAATGCGTCTACACCCTACACGCGCTTCAAGGAGAACCTTGAGTATACAGTGGTGATGCCAGGAGAGCTGTTCCATAGGACGCCCTTGGAGGGCACCTGCGCGACCTCTATGATGATTGCTGTAGCGCTAGGAGCATTATTATTTATGTCAGCCTTGCTGGTAAGATAGATTTCTTTATTTATGTCTTATGTACGAAGCTTAGAATTACTGGTACTCAACGAATACACAATATAATATTAGAATGATGTGTAATGCAAAGCTTTGTATATTCCAAGTATATTTGTTTAACTTACACACTCATAGCCCCACAGTAAGGTAATTAATACCCTGTGTCGTGGGTACCATGGACACATACAAAGACAGGAACACAAAACGCAGACCGAGAACAGAAATTTATTCCCATCATTCAAATTTCTGTTTCGCCGGGAATCGAACCCGGTACCCCTCGATTGGCAGTCCGGCATGGTAATCATTGCGCCACACGGGTCGTTAAATTAATAATACCTGATTATTATCTGATTATCTGGATCAAAATTTTGTTTTTATATATCACTAGCGGACCCGACAGAAGTTATCCTGTTTTAAATATAAATAAATAACGTGTCACATTCACTGCCCCACAGTAGGTAGATATACCTTGTGTTGTGGGTACCATGGACACACTCAAAGACAGAAATACAAACACCCAGACCGAGAACAGAAATATAAACTGATCATTTAAATCTCTGTTTCGCCGGGAATTGAACCCGGAACACTTCGATTGGCAGTCCGGCATGGTAACTATTGCGCAAGGCAGGCCGTCTTAACTATGAATATTTAATTCGAATTTTAAATAAAAAAATATGGTATAAGTTTTCTGGATTATATAATTTTTCCGCGATATTTTCTTATTTTTTTTTCTTTCATAAGAACATTCTCCTGACAATAACAAACACAACAAAAGCAGAATTACCGAAATAGGTCGAGCCGTTCACGCGTGATGCCGTGACCAAAGAAAATAGGGTTTCATTTTTATATATAATATAAAGATATTTTTATATATTTAGATTAACATTTACAGAAAATTTGATTCCGACTCTGAACCGAATCAATTTTTCAAAAATATCTGATCACGAGCATACTAGCCGTGTATCAGGTTCGTTTAACAAAAATAGAACCAAGACCAAATTCTTTGTAAGTAAGTAGTAGGTAGTCTAAAGCAGTCATGTTCGACCAAACACCAACCATTTATATTTATATAATTTACAGATGTGTTACCTGGCGACTAAGTTAAATTCCACCATGCTGAAGAACAACAGCCTCCACTCTCCATCCGGCAAAGGATTTGAGCAGATCCTTAGGGAGTTAGCACATCACTCGATGCCTGACACGGGCTATACCGGCCGTCCAACCGTCCAATGATAACAAAAATTATAAGTAATATATAAATTTCAGTAATGTTCTCATAAAACATTGTATTTTACGAATTGTAAATCAAATGAATAAATAACCTGCCTGATAGTCAGATAGTTCATCTGGATAACTTTAGTCTAAGAGACACCCACTTCTGCCGTGAAGCAATTTTATTGTGTTTCGGTGGACAGGTGCAGTTACCGGCCACACTTACATGAGGTGACCACCTGCCTCCGGAGTAGCAGCGCGCGCAACTGCATGCGACCGCTGACAAGACTTACCTATGCTAGCTTGAGGTTGTATGTAGATGTCCATATGGGCAACAGCGACCACTTAACACCACGTGGCCTGCATGCTCTTCTGCTACTCCATTCAAATTAAAAAAGGGACCTTATTTATTTTGCTTCGTTTCAAAATGTTGTACGAGTAGGTATAATAGAGGATTTATTAAATCATTATACTTACTTAACAAAAAATATTACTTATGTTACGATACGAAATACTGAAAATCAACTAAAGTTAAGTTTCCGAGGTTGAACAGGTAACTATTAGGTACCTAACATAGTCATATTACACAGTTTCGATCATAAAGTCATAACATACTAAAGTATCCTTTTTGTAGGACTTCCACCAGCATAAACTCATATTAATTTTTTTCTGATTTTTCAATGTAATTACAGCCTCAACCTATTTAAATAATGTTGTAAGTATGTGTGTGATGGTAATGAAAATATTTAATTTAGTTTTAAGGTAACCTCTTTCAAATAAGTATTAACTTGAATTTAATAGGCATTTATTTCAAGACCATTGATAAGATCTTATGACTGAAAAATTAGAAGCTGTTTAGCAGTCTTTTATTTTTTTCAGTCATGACCGTCGCTCTATTTATTATATAAATGTAAGTATTACTGAGTAGCCTAGATGTAGTATTTATTTATCAAAGTGATTTTAATGTAATAAATGTATTAGTTTGTAATATGCAGTTTTATTTTGTAAAAACTAACTCATTTTAATTTCCCAAAAATAATATTAGAGCCTATTTCAATCTATACTCACGTGACCTCTCATTCATAAAAATTGTAATATGCATTCATAAAAAGTGTTAACGTGGACGTAATATAAACCTTTGATAGGGAGTTTTGGCGGGAAGTCGAAAAAGACATATTGTGCTCTTGTTTTATATTTTCATTTTCTTGGTGTATTTTTGAGTTATATCGGATAAATTTGATGGCATATTGTTCGATATATAGCTCGGACCTCTTTGTCAGAACCTTCCACATGCATTTATAAAATGTTTACCTTTCAAAACACGACAACAGTCATTCAGACCAGATTTTTACAGACAACCCTGTATCATTGTATTCGCAATTAAATAGCGCTCATTTTGATATAATTGATTGATTTTGAGGGCAAATACGAGTCTTTGTGTGTCGACGATGTCGAAACCCTTGCGGGATGCCTCCGGGCGTTTCGCCAAGCCGAAAGGCCCTTCTCAGGGCCAACCAAAAGGCCCTTCTCAGGGCCAACCAAAAGGTCCTTCTCAGGACCAACCAAAAGGCCCTTCTCAGGGCCAACCAAAAGGCCCTTCTCAGGGCCCCCGAGACGCTTCGGTGTCGGAGGCAAGCCGCGCAACATCTGCGGCTAGCCTGTATAGTGCGGCAGCTGACTTTTCGGACTCCGACGTATCCATCTCGGAGACGGCGGCGTCCGAAAGCAGCCTAAAGCGGTCGTACATGACTCGCAAGTCCGAGGGATCCTCGGGCTCGACGTCCGGCAAGGCGAAGAAGAAGACCAGGAAGACCTGCTCTTCTACTTCGTCTGCGACTGAGGTGGAGGCTGTTCGCCTGGAGCTCTGCTCTTCGCGTCAGCTTGACCTGACAAGGAGGGCGCAGCTCCAGGCGGACCTTGAGGAGAGGGTCGCTGCCAAGGAGCAGCAGACGCGCACCGCTCGGCTCAAAGCCGGATACGGGTCGGCTACCCTTAATTTTGGCAGCCTTTCCGTGGCGGAGCTGGAGCGCATCGCTAAAGAGGACAAGGAGGAGATCTGCGAGGTCGCCTCCAAGTCCTCGAACTTGAAGGGTACCTTTCAAAAGGCCCTGAAATGCCGTGCGGCCAGCCTGCATGGCATTGTCCTCGAGCTGTTGCAGCGTACTGCAACAGACGAGACGCGGCAGCTGCAGGCGAGGGTGGACAGCCTGCAAGCGGAGGTCAGCCAGCTGCATACAAAGCTGGCTGAAGCCACGGCCTCACCCGCCAAGGCCCCGACGGCAGAGTCCCTCCCCTGCTCCAACCTTGAGGATATCATCCGCAAGGTTGTCATGGAGGAGAGGGCCTTCACCCGAGCCTGCTTCGCGGGCATAGAGGACCGGCTCCTGCCGGAGAAACGTCTTCGTCCACCGCTTGCGGCGGACAGGACCTCCGGTGGGCCACCTCAAGCCCCGAAAGCGTCCAAGGGCAAGGGAGTGGGCAAGGCCACGAAAGTGGCAGAGCCCACCCCTAGCACAAGCGCGGTGCCCAGCCCTGAGGACACCCTCCTTCCCTCTTCCACTCCGTCCAACATGCCGTGGACGGAGGTTGTGAGGAGAGGAAAGGGCAAGGGCAAGAAAGGGGAGGGGAAAGGAAAGGGTAAGGGCAAGGAACAGGAGAAGAAAACAGCCTCCTCCTCCAAGCCCATGCAAGCGCCCCCCACAGCAGCGAGGGCCCCAGCCGGCGTCAAGAAATTGACTCCCCCTAAAACCGCGGCTGTCACCGTGACCATTGTCCCGGAGGCCGCGGAGAGGGGAGAGACGTACGAGTCCGTATTAAAGCGGGCTCGCGCTCATGCCGATCCTGCGAAGCTGGGGATCGGCAGAGTGACGTGTCGCCGGACCGTAACTGGGGCTCGAATTTTCGAGTTCCCAGGGGCCAAGGGGGCGGAAAATGCGGACCTCTTCGCAGCCAAGCTGCGAGAGGGTATCGCGGACGTAGCGAAGGTCGCTAGGCCCGCAAAGTCCGCAACCTTGCAGGTGACCGACCTGGACGACTCGGTCACCAAGGAGGAGGTCGTGGCGGCCATTGCAGCGGCTGGAGGCTGCTTACCTGAAGCGGTGCGTGGCCGGGACATTAGGCCCGGCCGCGGCGGACTGGGCACCATGCGTCTAGAGTGCCCAGTCACAGCGGCAAAGGCCGTCCTGGCCAAGGGGCGGCTGCTCGTTGGCCTCAGCTCGGCGTCGGTCCGGGCACTTGAAGATCAGCCTCTGCGCTGCTTCAGGTGCTTCGGACTCGGCCATACCCGAGCCACGTGTCCCTCGCAAGAGGAGAGGACGGACGCGTGCTACCGCTGCGGGAAGCAGGGGCACCTGGCGTCGTCGTGCCAGGCCGCAAAGCCACACTGCGTGGTGTGCGCAGCCAGTGGCCGCCCTGCGGACCATGTGATGGCTGGGAGGAAGTGCAGGCCTCCCACCACTAAGGGAAAGCAGCAGGTCGCAAGACAACCTGCTGCTATAGCCGCCCCCGCTGCTGGCCCAGCAACGGTGACCGATGAGGGGGGTACGATGTCCGAATAATGCAGACCGGACATCGTATCCTTCAGGCGAACATCAACCACTGCAGAGCGGCCCAGGATCTGCTCATGCAATCCATGGCCGAGTGGTTGGTGGACGTGGCAGTAGTCGCCGAGCCGTACTCGGTCCCTGGCTACTGGCTGGGCGACAGTGACGGTTCGGTGGCGATTGTGGCGCGGTCTTCCACAGACTCCCCTCCCCTCTCACTACTAGAGAGAGGACCGGGATATGTGGCCGCCGCGTGGGGAGATCTGGCCCTCGTCGGGGTGTACTTCTCCCCCAACCGCCCTCTCCAGGACTTCGAGGATTTCCTCGAAGTCCTGGCCGCCGTGGTCGGCAGGGCAGCGCCGCGTCAGGTCTCCGTTATGGGGGACCTGAACGCTAAATCGGTGGTGTGGGGAAACCCGGCCACCGACGCGCGTGGGCGGGCAGTGGAGCTGTGGGCGGCGTCCTCCAGGCTCTCCCTCCTGAATAGGGGGAGAGTCCAAACATGCGTGCGGCAGCAGGGTGGGTCCATCGTGGACCTGACCTTCGCCACCCATGTGCTGGCCGCGCGCGTGCGGAACTGGCGGGTGGACATGGTGGAGACTATCTCGGACCACAGATATGTGCGGTTCGAGATCTCCGCCCAAAGTCCACGGGAGATCGCCAGACCATCCGGCCGATCCCCTTTCCCGCGGTGGGCCCTTACCCGCCTGGACCGGGAGGCCGCAGAGGAGGCAGCCTTCGTCCAGGACTGGCTGTCGCCACCAGTAGACGTCCTGGACGTGGACGCTGCGGCGGCCCAATTGGGAGAGTCCCTGGCCGAGGTGTGCAACTCCAGCATGCCTCGGTCACGCCACCCGCCTCCCCGACGCGACGTGTACTGGTGGTCGAGGGAGCTGCAGCGGCTCCGTGTTGCCTGCACGGCGGCGCGGCGGGAGCACGCACAGGCTCGACGGCGGCGCCGCAGGGACGGGGACGAGGAGGCCCGCCTGCGGGACGCCCTCGCAGAGGCGAAGACGGCCCTCAAAGTGGCAATTGCGGACGCCAAGGACTCGGCGAGGGCCGAGTTGCTGGCGGGTCTCGACGCCGACCCATTCGGGAGACCATACAAGGCGGCGCGGAATAAACTGCGCCCCTCTGGTCCCCCGGTGGCCGAGACCCTCGAGCCGTCGTCGCTGGATGGGGTGGTGCGGTCCCTGTTTCCAAGCAGGGACGTAGACTTCACCCCTCCAACGATGAACCCTCTGCGGGGGGCGGCTCCGCCGGAGGAACAGCAGGAGGACCCTCCTCCCATTTCAGAGGCCGAACTTGGCGCGGTGGTATTTCGCCTCCGCTCCAAGAAAACGGCCCCTGGCCCAGATGGGGTCCCGGCTAAGGTGGTCGCGATCGCGGCCTCCGTCATGCCGGGACGGTTTCGGGACCTCTTCAGCGCGTGCCTTGCGACTGGGAGGTTCCCGAGACCATGGAAGGAGGGGCAGCTGTGCCTCCTCCGCAAAGAGGGCCGTCCTGCGGACTCCCCCTCGGCATACCGGCCTATCGTTCTGCTCGATGAGGCCGGTAAGATGCTCGAGGGCATAGTGGCGGACCGCCTCAAGGCCCACTTGCGGCGTGTGGGGCCGGACCTGTCGGACGCTCAGTTCGGCTTTAGAGCTGAGCGTTCGACGGTGGACGCCCTGGCCCGCCTTAAGAGCCAGGCGATGGAGGCGATTGAGGCGGGGGATGGTCTTTTGGCTGTGTCGTTTGACATAGCCAACGCTTTTAATACCATCCCCCATTCCACCATCTTGGAGGCACTCCGATTTCATGGAGTGCCTTCTTACTTGAGGCGCCTCCTGGCCAACTATTTGGTGGACCGGGAGGTGGTACTGGTGGACAAGGCGGGCCAGGTCCGGCGGTATAGTGTGGAGGCCGGCGTTCCACAGGGGTCTGTTTTAGGACCCCTGCTTTGGAACGTCGGATACGACTGGCTCCTGCGGGGATCGCTCCTGAGAGGCACGAGTGTCATCTGTTATGCAGATGACACTCTCCTGACAGCCCGCGGGAGCTTCAGGGAGGCGGCCAGTCTGGCGTCGGCGGGCGGATCTTTGGTAGTGGACAGGATCCGCCGCCTAGGGCTGAAGACGGCGCTGCACAAGACCGTGGCGGTATTCTTCCACGGTCCGCGGCGGCGCCCACCGCCGGATGCCCACATCCACGTGGGGGGCGTCCGCATAGCGGTTGAGGCCCAGATGAAATACCTGGGTCTCATAGTTGACAGCAGGTGGCACTTCAGCGCGCATTTTAGTGCGCTGTCGGGGCGCCTGCTGAAGGCAGCGGACGCCCTCTCGTGGCTGATGCCCAATTTGGGAGGGCCCAGCAAGCGGTGCCGGCAGCTGTACGCCGGCACCCTGCGGAGCATGGCCCTGTACGGGGCCCCTATTTGGGTGGACTCCCTCCGTAGAAGGGAGAACGCCGCCGCCCTTAGGGCGCCCCAGAGGGCCATCGCCCAGCGGGTGAGCAGGGCTTACCGCTCGGTGAGCTTTGCGGCTGCGTGCACCCTGGCCGGCACCCCGCCTTGGGAACTCGAGGCGGAGGTGCTTTCCAGGGTGTACGAATGGACGGCGGGGCGGAGGGCGCTTGGAGAGCGCCCGGCCCCGGAAGAGAAAGCGGCCGTCCGACAGCAGGCGCGCGATGCCGTCATCGCTCACTGGGCGGAGGACCTCGCCGCCGCTCACTTCGGCCGCCGGACGCTGGACGCCGTCGGGCCGGTCCTAAGGGACTGGCTCGAACGAGCGCACGGCTTCCTCTCGTTCCGCCTGGTGCAGGTACTGTCCGGACACGGTTGTTTCGGATCGTACTTGCACCGAATCGGTAGGGAGGAGGCCCCATCGTGCCACGACTGTGGCGCGGCGGAAGACACGGCGGAGCACACCCTCGAAGTGTGCCCGTCGTGGTCCGAGCAGCGCCGCAGTCTGGTTGCGGTGGTCGGGCGGGACCTCTCGCTCCCCCGCGTTATGAGCGCGATGCTGGGGAGCGAGAGAGCGTGGGCGGCGGTTGCCTCCTTCTGCGAATCCGTAATGTCGCAGAAGGAGGCAGCGGAGCGCGCGCGAGAGGAAGACCCTCTTGCGCCCGCGCTCCGGAAGCGGCGAAGGGGACGGAGGAGGCGGGCGTATGACCGCCTTCACCTTCCCGATGGTGAGCAGCGGGCGACAGGTGCGGAGGCTCCTCCGCCCGCATTGCACCGCTCACCATCAGTGGATACGGGGACGGTCGCGCACTCTCGACCGTCCCCGTTGCCCCACCCATCATAAGGGGGGGGCGCGAAGGGCTCGCCATATAGGCGGGGCTCGCCGGAGGGGGACTGGATGTAAAGGCTCTGCCGGATTCCCAGGCCCCCTCCAGGAGGCGAAGCCAGAGTGCCGCTGGGGGTTTTAGTGGGTATACCAGGGGGTATTGACCCTGGGGAGTCCCACATACCCCTCTGCGGGAGGGGATGCGTAACGCATTTCCCCCAGCGAAACCAAAAAAAAAAAAAAAAAAAAAAAAGGGTCGCCAGGAAGGGGGTCCCCCGCAGTGCTGACTTCCTCGTAGTGACCCCTGGGCAACGTCGTGTCTGACCACCGTAACGGAGTGGCAGACCGGCGGCAAACGAGCGCTGTGCGTATTTGTGTTATTGAGGGCGAATACGGATTTTTGAGTGTGTCGACGATGTCGAAACCCTTGCGGGATGCCTCCGGGCGTTTCGCCAAGCCAAAAGGCCCTTCTCAGGGCCAACCAAAAGGCCCTTCTCAGGGCCAACCAAAAGGTCCTTCTCAGGACCAACCAAAAGGCCCTTCTCAGGGCCAACCAAAAGGCCCTTCTCAGGGCCCCCGAGACGCTTCGGTGTCGGAGGCAAGCCGCGCAACATCTGCGGCTAGCCTGTATAGTGCGGCAGCTGACTTCTCGGACTCCGACGTATCCATCTCGGAGACGGCGGCGTCCGAAAGCAGCCTTAAGCGGTCGTACTTGACTCGCAGTGCTCGCAGGCGAGGGCAGACAGCCTGCAAGCGGAGGTCAGTCAGCTGCATACAAGGCTGGCTGAAGCCACGGCCTCACCCGCCAAGGCCCCGACGACAGAGTCCCCCCCCCTCCTCCAACCTCGAGGATATCATCCGCAAGGTGGTCATGGAGGAGAGGGCCTTCACCCGAGCCTGCTTCGCGGGCATAGAGGACCGGCTCCTGCCGAAGAAACGTCTTCGTCCACCGCTTGCGGCGGACAGGACCTCCGGTGGGCCACCTCAGGCCCCGAAGACGTCCAAGGGCAAGGGAGTGGGCAAGGCCACGAAAGCGGCACAGCCCACCCCTAGCACAAGTGCGGAACCCAGCCCTGAGGACGCCCTCCTTCCCTCTTCCACTCCGTCCAACATGCCGTGGACGGAGGTTGTGAGGAGAGGAAAGGGCAAGGGCAAGAAGGTGGAGGGGAAAGGAAAGGGTAAGGGCAAGGATCAGGGGAAGAAAACGGCCTCCTCCTCCAAGCCCATGCAAGCGCCCCCCACAGCAGCGAGGGCCCCGGCCGGCGTCAAAAATTGACCACCCCTAAAACCGCGGCTGTCACCGTGACCATCGTCCCGGAGGCCGCGGAGAAGGGAGAGACATCCGAGTCCGTACTAAAGCGGGCTCGCGCTCATGCCGATCCTACGAAGCTGGGGACTGACGTGTCGCCGGACCGTAACTGGGGCTCGAATATTCGAGTTCCCGGGGGCCAAGGGGGCGGAAAATGCGGACCTCTTCGCAGCCAAGCTGCGAGAGGGTATTGCGGACGTGGCGAAGGTCGCCAGGCCCACAAAGTCCGCAACCTTGGAGGTGACCGACCTGGACGATTCGGTCACCAAGGAGGAGGTCGTGGTGGCCATAGCAGCGGCTGGAGGCTGCTCACCTGAAGTGGTGCGTGGCCGGGACATTAGGCCCGGCCGCGGCGGACTGGGCACCATTCGTCTAGAGTGCCCAGTCACAGCGGCAAAGGCCGTCCTGGCCAAGGGGCGGCTGCTCGTCGGCCTCAGCTCGGCGTCGATCCGGGCACTTGAAGATCAGCCTCTGCGCTGCTTCAGGTGCTTCGGAATCGGTCATACCCGAGCCACATGTCCCTCCCAAGAGGAGTGGACGGACGCGTGCTACCGCTGCGGGAAGCAGGGGCACCTGGCGTCATCGTGCCAAGCCGCAAAGCCACACTGCGTGGTGTGCGCGGCGAATGGCCGCCCTGCGGACCACGTGATGACTGGGAGGAAGTGTAGGCCTCCCACCACTAAGGGAAAGCAGCAGGTCGCAAGACAACCTGCTGCTATAGCCGCCCCCGCTGCTGGCCCAGCAACGGTGGTCGATGAGGGGGGTACGATGTCCGAATAATGCAATCCGGACATTGTATCCTTCAGGCGAACACCAACCACTGCAGAGCGGCCCAGGATCTGCTCATGCAGTCCATGGCCGAGTGGTTGGTGGACGTGGCGGTAGTCGCCGAGCCGTACTCGGTCCCTGGCCACTGGCTGGGCGACAGGGACGGTTCGGTGGCGATTGTGGCGCGGTCTTCCACAGACTCCCCTCCCCTCTCATTACTAGAGAGAGGACCGGGATATGTGGCCGCCGCGTGGGGAGATCTGGCCCTCGTCGGGGTCTACTTCTCCCCCAACCGCCCTCTACAGGACTTCGAGGATTTCCTCGAGGTCCTGGCCGCCGTGGTCGGCAGGGCAGCGCCACGACAGGTCTGCGTCTTGGGGGACCTCAACGCCAAATCGGTGGTGTGGGGAAACCCGGCCACTGACGCGCGTGGGCGGGCAGTGGAGCTGTGGGCGGCGTCCTCCGGTCTCTCCCTCCTGAACAGGGGGAGAGTCCAAACATGCGTGCGGCAGCAGGGTGGGTCCATCGTGGACCTGACCTTCGCCACCCATGTGCTGGCCGCGCGCGTGCGGAACTGGCGGGTGGACATGGTGGAGACCATCTCGGACCACAGATATGTGCGGTTCGAGATCTCCGCCCAAAGTCCACGGGGGAACGCCAGACCATCCGGCCGATCCCCCTTCCCGCGGTGGGCCCTCACCCGCCTGGACCGGGAGGCCGGGAGGAGGCGGCTTTCGTCCAGGACTGGCTGTCGCCACCAGTCGACGTCCTGGACGTGGATGCCGCGGCGGCCCAATTGGGAGCGTCCCTGGCCGAGGTGTGCAACTCCAGCATGCCTCGGTCACGCCGCCCGCCTCCCCGACGTGCCGTGTACTGGTGGTCGGGGGAGCTGCAGCGCCTCCGTGTTGCCTGCACGGCAGCGCGGCGGGAGCACGCACGGGCTCGACGGCGGCGCCGCAGGAACGGGGATGAGGAGGCCAACCTGCGGGACGCTCTCGCAGACGCGAAGACGGCCCTCAAGGCGGCAATTGCGGAGGCTAAGGACTCGGCGAGGGACGAGTTGCTGGCGGGTCTCGACGCCGACCCATTCGGGAGACCATATAAGGCGGCGCGGAATAAACTGCGCCCCTCTGGTCCCCCGGTGGCCGAGACCCTCGAGCCGTCGTCGCTGGACGGGGTGGTGCGGTCCCTGTTTCCAAGCAGGGACGTAGACTTCACCCCTCCAGCGATGAATCCCCCGCAGGGGGCGGCTCCGCCAGAGGTACAGCAGGAGGACCCTCCTCCCATCTCAGAGGGCGAACTTGGCGCGGCGGTATTTCGCCTCCGCTCCAAGAAAACAGCCCCTGGCCCAGATGGGGTCCCGGCTAAGGTGGTCGCGATCGCGGCCTCCGTCATGCCGGGACGGTTTCGGGACCTCTTCAGCGCGTGCCTTGCGACTGGGAGGTTCCCGGGATCATGGAAGGTGGGGCAGCTGTGCCTCCTCCGCAAAGAGGGCCGCCCTGCAGACTCCCCCTCGGCATACCGGCCTATCGTTCTGCTCGATGAGGCCGGTAAGATGCTGGAGGGAATTGTGGCCGACCGCCTCAAGGCCCACTTGCGGCGTGTGGGGCCGGACCTGTCGGACGCTCAGTTCGGCTTTAGAGCTGAGCGTTCGACGGTGGACGCCCTGGCCCGCCTCAAGAGCCAGGCGATGGAGGCAATTGAGGCGGGGGATGGTCTGTTGGCTGTGTCGTTTGACATAGCCAATGCCTTTAATACCATCCCCCATTCCACCATCTTGGAGGCACTCCGATTCCATGGAGTGCCTTCCTATTTGAGGCGCCTCCTGGCCAACTATTTGGTGGACCGGGAGGTGGTCCTGGTGGACAAGGCGGGCCAGGTTCGGCGATATGATTGTCATCTGTTATGCAGATGACACTCTCCTCACAGCCCGCGGGAGCTTCAGGGAGGCGGCCAGTCTGGCGTCGGCGGGCGGATCGCTGGTAGTGGACAGGATCCGCTGCCTGGGCTTGAAGACGGCGCTGCACAAGACCGTGGCCGTATACTTCCACGGTCCACGGCGGCGCCCTCCGCCGGATGCCCACATCCACGTGGGGGGCGTCCGCATAGAGGTTGAGGCCCAGATGAAATACCTGGGTCTCATAGTCGACAGCAGGTGGCACTTCAGCGCGCACTTAAAAGCGCTGTCGGGGCGCCTGCTGAAGGCAGCGGACGCCCTCTCGTGGCTGATGCCCAACTTGGGAGGGCCCAGCAAGCGGTGCCGGCAGCTGTACGCCGGCACCCTGCGGAGCATGGCCCTGTACGGGGCCCCTATTTGGGTGGACTCCCTTCGTAGAAGGGAGAACGCTGCCGCCCTACGGGCGCCCCAGAGGGCCATCGCCCAGCGGGTGGGCAGGGCTTACCGCTCGGTGAGCTTTGCGGCTGCGTGCACCCTGGCCGGCACCCCGCCTTGGGAACTCGAGGCGGAGGTGCTTTCCAGGGTGTACGAATGGACGGCGGGGCGGAGGGCGCTTGGAGAACGCCCGGCCCCGGAGGAGAAAGCGGCCGTCCGACAGCAGGCGCGCGATGCCGTCATTGCTCACTGGGCGGAGGACCTCGCCGCCGCTCACTTCGGCCGCCGAACGCTGGACGCCATCGGACCGGTCCTAAGGGACTGGCTCGAACGAGCGCACGGCTTCCTCTCGTTCCGCCTGGTGCAGGTACTGTCCGGACACGGTTGTTTCGGATCGTACTTGCACCGAATCGGTAGGGAGGAGGCCCCATCGTGCCATGACTGCGGCGCGGCGGAAGACACGGCACAGCACACCCTCGAGGTGTGCCCGTCGTGGTCCGAGCTGCGCCGCAGTCTTGTTGCGGTGGTCGGGCGGGACCTCTCGCTCCCCCGCGTTGTGAGCGCAATGCTGGAGAGCGAGGGGGCGTGGGCGGCGGTTGCCTCCTTCTGCGAATCCGTCATGTCGCAGAAGGAGGCAGCGGAGCGCGCGCGAGAGGAAGACCCTCTTGCGCCCGCGCTCCGGAAGCGGCGAAGGGGACGGAGGAGGCGGGCGTATGACCGCCTTCACCTTCCCGATGGTGAGCAGCGGGCGACAGGTGCGGAGGCTCCTCCGCCCGCATTGCACCGCTCACCATCACTGGATACGGGGACGATCGCGCACTCTCGACCGTCCCCGTTGCCCCACCCTTCATAAGGGGGGGTGCGAAGGGCTCGCCATACAGGCGGGGCTCGCCGGAGGGGGACTGGACGTAAAGGCTCTGCCGGATTCCCAGGCCCCTTCCAGGAGGCGAAGCCGGAGTGCCGCTGGGGGTTTTAGTGGGTATACCAGGGGGTATTGCCCCTGGGGAGTCCCACATACCCCTCTGGGAGAGGGGATGCGTAATGCATTTCCCCCAACGACACCAAAAAAAAAAAAGGGTCGCCAGGAAAAAAATAGGCAACCCAACGTTTTTATATTTTACAGCCTTCATACTTTCAATTGTTCGTTAAACATATGAGTGAAATATTTAATAAAAAATATTTTTTCAATTTTTCATTAATCATAGTCTTGCCAGGAATTTCTTAGGCAACCCACTCGAGATATATTTTCTAATATTATATTAAATTTCATATAAAATACTTTTCATATCACATGTAATGAAACAATGAGTTTTGAACAATTTCAAACCAATGCGAATGTGTTAGTCAGAAACAACGTTGTTTCTACATTCATTCATTTATTATTTATCTCTTTATTTCAAGTCTGTCAGAATCGCATTTGTAATAAACAAAAGGAGATCAAAACTCGCTGTTTCAATGAATGTGATATGAAAAATCATAATAGGAGTTTTGGCGGGAAGTCTGAAGGAACAAGTTGTGCTCTTGTTTTGTTTTCATTTTCTTGGTGTATTTTTGAGTTATATCGAATAAAGTTGATGGCATTTTGCTCGATATAGGTTAATGACAGTGCACGAGTGTTGTGAAATAAAATAACACTGCGAAAACATGTTTTTTCGGCTTGCCTCCAAAATTCCATCGGGCATGTTCTGGTAAAGTAGCCATCACTTTACTTGAACATTTGACTGACTAGACTGACTGATACCTGACGACTAACTGACTTTTTTCTATGACTACAGTGATGCAAAAAGTTTACTTGACGCTGGCAATGCACAGAGTTTGCGACGCCATCATAAGAATAAATGACGCCATTATTAAAATTGAAAAAAAAATCATAATCGTCTGACAGCTGTCGTCAAATCGTTGTCAAAGATGAATAATAAAATTATTCTATGATTAAAATCTTAGACTAAGAATAATGTACTTACGTACTAATTAAAATAGTATAATATTAAGTTAAGATACTGCTCTATTTTATTAACTGGCTACAGAAATCAAAACTCGTTGTTTCATTACATGTGATATGAAAAATACAGTGTGTGACACAAGACGATTTCAGACCTGGGGGCTGATTTTGTAATTCTGAAAGAAATTATTTCATTTACATTGACTGAAATAATTTCTTTCAAAATTACAAAATGGGCCCACTATTGGCTGATTTTTTATTCTGAAAGAAATTATTTCAATCAAAGTAAATGAAATAATTTCTTTCAGTATTACAAAATCAGGGGGCAGGGCGATGACTCTCGCCCTCATCAGAAATCGTCTTGTTTCACCCCTTGCCACACAATATACTATTACCTACTAGCTATGATACCCAGCTTCGCTCGGGAGATTATATGAGATTACGTGGTAGTTGATATAAAAAATTAAACTATGACGTAAAAAGTAAAAACAATATCTTTTACGTCTAGGCATTGTATTCTGTAAAATATAAATATATATATTGTGCTATAAAATTTGAATGTTCCCTTCAATTTCTCTGGGATCCCATCATCAGACTTTGACTTGGTGATAGTTGGACCACCTCGGGGACATAAGTTTTTGAGCAAAAAAACATTTATTGAAAGAATTTTCTCTCAACTCCTAACCATTGTAGTACCTTTCATCATCAGCTCAGCAACAGATATGATGATATTTATACACAAATGCCTGTTTTGCTTTAATAAAAATATGAAAATCAATTGTTGTGCTATAAAATTTGTATGTTCCTTTCGATTTCTCTGGGATTCCATCACCAGACTTTGACTTTGTGGAAGCTGGACCACCTCAGGAATGTAAAATTTCGAACAAAAACCCATTTATTGAAAGAATTTGCTCTCAACTCCTAACCGTCGCAGTACCTTCCATCATCAGCTCAGCAACATGAGATGATGATTACTATGCACACATATCACTTATGCAGAAAGTATTAAAAAATCAATGTGTGTGCCTATAAAATTTGAGAGTTCCCTTCGATTTCCCTGGCATCCCATCATCAGATCCTGATTGAGTGACAATGGGACCACCTCGGGAGTATATCATACGAACAAAAAAAGAATTTTGAAAATCGGTCCACAAACGGCGGAGTAATAAGTGAACATATATAAAACAAATATACATCCGAATATCCGAATACAGTACCTCCTCCTTTTGGAAGTCGGTAAAAATACTCACACGTGATATTTCAAAATAAAGGCTCACAGATAACTTCTTTCTTTTTCGTTTCGAAATCGCTTGTTTCGCTGTTCAAATCGAACCTCTGGCGGACGACTCCGGGCTCTTAAATATTCAGAGAGCTAGGCTCCAAGATATTCGAGAGAGTTTGAGAATATTTTCTTTCTCACACCTTCTAGAATGTTCCCGACAATGCTGCAATTGCTCGCAGTGCCTTTCGAAATGCAACCCAAATAATCGTTGTTCTGAATGAAGTTCAAATGCTCGACAACAGATGGCACCACTACACTTAATTTCCAAGTTGAAGGGTTGGAAAAGCCCTTATATCTTAAAAAACACGCCCTTTAGGTTAAAACGGGAACTTTCTTGTTCGATGGGGGATAAAGGGCTATCACACTATATAAGTCCCTTTATCATGCCGGCACTTCTTTTTAAGTTTTATCGGCACGCACATTTTATCAACTTAGTTTTATTATATTTACGTATAAATTTCATACCTTAAGGGTTTTCTGTTTTCAAAACCTTAATTTTGGAGGGAATTTGGTACAGGACTGGGAAAAACCGGAGACATCTAGCAATGAATAAGTTATTATTATTGTGAGATTTGGCGTGAAGTCGAAAAGGACGTTTTGTGATCTTGTTTTATTTTCATTTTCTTGGTGTTTTTTTTAAAGTTATGTCGGGTAAAGTTGATGGCATTTTGTTCGATATAGGTCACAGTGCACGAGTGTTGTGAAATAGAATAACAGTGCGAAAACATGTTTTTTCGGTTTGCCTCCAAACCTTCGGACATGTTCTCTTAAAGTAGCCATCGCTTTATTTGAACATCTGACTGACTAGACTGACTGATGCCTGACGACTTACTGATTTATTCTACGTACGATGCAGAAATTTACTTGACACTGGCATAATGCACAGAGTGCGATGCCATTATTTAATAATGAAACGAAAATATTGAATGGCTGCAAGGATTTTATCTAATGCCTTAAAATGCATTAAAAAAAAGTCGAGTAAGAGGAGTATGTCAGCTATAAAACAAGATTGTAATGTAAAAAAAGCCAAACATTGGTCTTTAGGTTTGCTTGACTCAATGAAAGACCCTAATGAAATCTACAAAGAAACCGAACGAATAGTAGTTATAAAAGACAAATATCCCAAAGCTAGGATACATTATTTGATGCTTCCAAGAGATAATATTAGCAGTATATACTGTTTAAATAAAGAACATGTTAACCTTTTAGAAGAGTTTGGCACACTCCTGAACACTATCAAAGAAGAACATAACAATGTCACATTAAGAGCGGGGTTTCATGCAGTTCCTAGCATGCAAAGGTTACACATGCACATTATAAGCACAGACATGATATCAATGTGCCTTAAAACAAAAATTCATTGGAATAGTTTTAATACTGCATTTTTCATACCATATCAAGGTAACTAAAAATTATTATGTTTTCATTAAATATTTTAGCCAAGACAAGTTTATTTAAGTGCGTTTATTTTTGTTTTTTAATAATATTACAGTTCTAAAGCATAACCTGCATGGGGTTCTTAAAAAGAGTCATAAAAAATCTCAGTGATAACAAGACATACCACATTTTTCAAATCCTTTATAAGTATGACTATTCTACAGTGGAATCTATGTAATGAAGAAAAAAATATTTAAATATCTTATTATTCTTAATTAATTATTAATTCATTATTAATTATTAATTCATTATTAATTATCTTATTATTATATAGTAAAAAAGCCTTTCTGAATTTGTGTTGTCTTTATTTGTTCACAGACTTGTTAAAAGAGATAAAAGAAAATGGATGTATAACAAAGATTTCCAGTGATTCACATAAAAAATTAATGGCCACACCACTTAAGTGCAACCAATGTAATTATGAACCAAAAACAATGCCACAACTTAAAGAACACTTAAAAACACACATACAGTAGCAATTATAGTAAAAACATGGATAAAATGTTAAAATAAATTGCACTAAGTCATTGCCAAATTTATAATAATTTTTAATTGTAATGTGATTTGATTAAATTACATTCACATATTCCATGATTAAAACCATTTTGTCTTAATTTAAATATACTAATTATATTTTAATTACTTCACTTAAAAAAATTGTAAAAGAATTCAGCCTTTTTTAAATATTTTTATTATTTTTTATCTTCAATACCATAGTATTTCAAGTTCGTATTAAAAAAGTTTATTAGGTCTACCTTAACTTAAATATTTACAATACTTGGAATTAACAGCATTATTTAATTTTTTACTAAAATTTTAATAAATTAGGTTGGAGGAAAATCTTGCTCAATATTTAACTATTGTATATAAAAGGCATTGTGTATTGTAGAGCAGCACTGATGGCCAAGTGAGCAGTGATAATGGTAAATAACCACAGTCTCCAACGCAACTGATACCGGGTTCAAATCCTCTGCGCATACCCCTGATATGCGTAGATGGAAGGCAAAACAAGCCAATTTGGGACACCTCTTCTCCCAAATTTCTTGGCAACCCCTCTCCAAAATTGAAGGGTGCGACCGCACGTTTGTCAATATTAACTTTTAATAATTTATTGCTGTGATGTGAAACATCTATAGGCGCGGGTAAACCGGATTGTTGGTGCGGCGAAGTGGCGACGTGGCGACGCTTGCCGTGGCGACAGGTTGCCACGCTATATTAGGCTATATGTTTAAAAGCTATTGTGAAAAGCTTTGTGATGTCACATGTTAAAATTTAAAATACTCAAACGCAAAATTTATATGTGAACTAGTGGATCCCGCAGACGTTGTCCTGCCTTAAAAGTATTGAAAGAGGATTTTTTTTCTTATTATCTTAAAGAGATTTCATGTTACTGACAAAAAAAATATAAAACAAATAATGACATACGAACTGTCCAGTTATTCTGACTGTGTCAAAGTTTAGAACGACACGGCACGAAATACAAAACGTTTGACAGACAGGAACAATTTATATGGGAAAACTAAATAAGTAAAAAAGTAATTAAAAAACATTTCCAGTGGCCCAAATTGTGAATCTAAACCATTCTCGAATCTCCACGAACACACACAATAAATTTCATCATAATCCGTCCAGTCGTTTAGGAGGAGTTCAGTCACATACACACGCACAGAAGAAATATATATATTAAGATTAAAAACTTTAATTATATACGAACTCGATCTATTTTTATTAATACTTTAGCATTCTGACAATGAAAATAATTGTTTTATTTTGATTATTTTTAAATAATAAAATTAGAAAATGTGTGACGTCACATCAGGGGTCTAAAAATGTGACAACCTGTGACAAGGACGGGGGAGGGGTTAATTGGTGTGACGTAATTTATGGATGGCCCCTAATATCAATATTACATTCCTAGTAATTAAGAGAATAGTTCAAAATATTAATTCCATTATTGCTAAAACAAACCTAATTATTTTGCTAAGCTAATCTTACACTTTTGTTATAGAATTTTACCTTTACAAACAAATTTACTTGATTTTGGGCTATCACCATCTGTCACAGAACCTGATGTTTCACTCATAATAATTTCATCTATGTCTGGAGTGTACATTTCTAAATTTCGCCTTTTGAAAGTTTTTTTGGATGAGACAGAGACTGGTGTAGCACAATCAGAAGTGCTATTGTCTAGACTTGAAACACAGCTACTGTCTGGTGAGAAAAATGTAGCTTTCTGTGACAAGTTTTCACTGTCATTGTCTATAGGAGTAACAGGAGCTGGTAAAGAAAGTTTTGAACATTTTACTGGTGTTTTAGCTATAGGCTCTGGGCTAAGTCTTGCTGTTGTGTCAATAACACTTGTGTTTTGTGTTTCCCATGCAGCTTTCATAACTCTTCCAGACCTTGCCATCAACACTTGCAGGGGATCATCGATGCCTAGTTTTTCACATAGTGTTACAGTTTGAGGATTCATTATAGGTTCCATTTTTTCATGGCTCTTTCTGCCTAGCACATATATTGGTGCAGTTCTCACAAAAGTATCAGGGCTTATGATTAAGTCGCCCATCAATCTGTGAACACTTTCTATTTCTTGTGCTGTTGGTGTAAACTCATATCTGAAAATGTTATCATCATAAATATCACAAATTAGTTAACACAAATAATAGATAATATTAGACATTTTTCAAAGACAAAGACAACAATATAGAATTTATTTGCACAAATATGGGTGTTTACATAAGGAGTTTTTATACATTTTCTTTGCCACCTACCTTTATGAGGTATGCAAATATTACAATAATTTAATACATATTACAAATATAAAAATGTACAATCAAATAGCTTCATTTATTATATTATATTTATATTATTATGTATTCATAGTCAAACACTTACATTTCATTACCACCAGGTCCTGGAAGATGACAATCCATGTTCTTAACACTTAGCAAATGATTAGTCTTTTTCAATACTGCAAGCCACTCAGCATCATGCTTCAATTGTTTGTCACCATCAAATTCTTCTGATAAATTTAAAATCTGTAAGTGCCTTCGCTTTGGGAGGCACTTGTCTAAAGCTAAGAACTTGGTCTCTTCCTCACTGTCATCATGTTTAACAAGGGCTGCAAACTGGCAATGTAAATGAGCAGCAAACCAATATTCTGGTTTAAGCAAATGTAATAATTTCTCAGCTGGTGGACTTCCCAATTGATTAGCTTCAATATCCTCTCTAAAAATAAGATACAATGAGACATTTGAATTTATTTTTTACAAGCGGCCGCCCGCGTATTCTTCCGCATGGACTTCAGATTAAGACTTTCTCTAAAATAAAAGTACCCTAAGTTACTCCTTATTACATCAGCTACCTGCCAGTGAAAGTCCCGTCAAAATTGTTCCAGCCGTTTCAGAGATTAGCCGGAACAAACAGACAGACAGACAAACAAAAATTGTAAAAATGTAGTTTTGATATATTTATGTACTGTATATAAATTCATATGCATGTAGTAAAAACCATTTATTTTAATATTACAAACAGACACTCAAATTTTATTTATTTGTATAGATAGAATCAAACTTGGTTTAGCAGCATTCTAGAGATAACAAAATATATTTTCTTCCAGCTCATTGCCAGAAAACAACATTTTCTCGAAGAGTATGTTGCTAGTGATTACCTATGGCGCTGAGATATGCTTTTTAACCTTTAGCCCTTTTTCATAGGGCTAAAGTTAAGAAGCAAGCAATGGAAAGAGCTGACTTTGTTATTTTTTAACAACTGAATCCATTTAATGACAACCCTAGACATATGATGGTTACTGACATAGCACTAAAAATCTGCAAGCTGAAGTGCTAATCTGCAGGTCATATAGTTAGGCGGATTGACAAAGGATGGGGGAAAAGTCCTTGAATGGCTTAGAGCATCAAAGTTACTGACTAACCCTTCAGGAGAGACAGCATAGCGCCTCGCTTCGATACATAATTTTTGTGCCAAATCTGGTGCGGGGAAAGAACACACACATTTTAATTTTGTCACACATTCACAGATATTCTTTGATCGCTACAGACGCATACATTTCTAAATATGTCAATTTCAATAAACAACGTCATTTTCTATGAACCATCAACACTGACACCAACTTACACTAACATACTAGTTGTATAACTAGAAGGCATATTGTGCATGGACGTTGGGATGAGGGGTTTGCCCGTAAAGGCCACTCCTCTGACGGGTGTCCCTTGATGCTTTAAATTGAATAGTTTTTTTTTTTTTTTTATAAATAAACCTAACAATAAGGCAGACGGGCCGCGTGATGTTAAGCGATCACCGTCGCCTATGGACACGGGCAACCCTAGGGGAGCCGCCCGAGCATTGCCGGCTTTGGAGGAGAACTTTTTTTACAGCTTTCTTGAAGAACCCCATGTTATAGTCCACTGGGAATGCCTCAGCTGGAAGGTTGTCCCATAATCTACATGTCCGTGGTAAAAAGGAGCGTGCAAAGCGGACTGTGGAGGACCGCCACGAGTCCAGATGGTGCCGGTGGAACTTTAACCTTCGTCTGGTGGTATAATCATGGAATGGTGATGTAGGCATCAATTTGAAGAGTTCCTCGGAGCACTCACCATAGTAAAGTCGGTAGAACACGCAGAGCGAGCCTATGTCTCTTCGCAAGCTAAGAGGTTCTAGCCTGTCAGTCAATCTTGGGTCGTTGACGATTCGGACTGCGCGCTTTTCAACGGAGTCAAATGGGTGTAGCTGGTACTTCGGTGCTCCTGCCCAGAGATGGGAGCAGTACTCCATGTGGGGTCTGACCTGGGCCTTATACAGCGTCAGGAGTTGCCCCGCAGTGAAGTACTGCCTCGCTCTGTTGAGGACACCAAGCTTTTTTGATGCCAATTTGGCTTTGTACTCCAAATGACTCCGGAACTGCACTTTACTCGTAATGTCAACTCCCAAGATACTGACACTTTCACCGATGGTGAGCGCGGTGCCCTTGAACTGGGGCGCTATAACAAATGGGGCTTTTTTAGCGGTAAACGCGCAAACTTGTGTCTTCGTGAGGTTAAACTCGACAAGGTTAAGTCGACCCCATTCCGAGACCCGCTCCAGAGAGTTCTCGACTTCAGACACAAGTTTGATTCTGCTTTCCTCCACTTGTGACCTAGAGGCATTGGCTCGACAGGTGTATAGTGCGTCCACCGTACTATCATCTGCATAGCAATGTATACTGCGTGATTGTTGCAGCATGTCATTGATATGCAGAATGAATAGTGTAGGGGACAGCACTGAGCCTTGGGGAACACCGGCGTTAATGGGCTTCATATCTGAGCAGCATCCGTCAACAACGACCTTAATCTGCCGCTCAGATAAAAAGCTAGCCACCCAGTTGCATAGCCTCAAGGGAAGACCGTAAGATGGAAGCTTCGCGAGAAGGGCCTTGTGCCAGACCCGGTCAAAGGCCTTTGCGATATCCAGGCTGACTGCCAAAGCCTCCCCGTTGACCATGAGTTGAGTGACCATGTCTCAGCAAAAGGAGCACACTACCTTACAACCAGATTTGTCAGTCAATCTGAAAAAATAGCTAGAATCTGCTGGATTCAGAGGGCACAGGACCAGACGGATTAAAAATATTAAGGGAGGCATATGTCCAGTAGTGGACTTTTAAAGGCTAGAGGATGGATGGATTTATTTATTAGTGTTCATTCCATTGTAACTGTTAGACTATTGAGGCATATTTTATATATATTATGCTTCTTAAAAAAGGTCTAAATCTGAAAGCTTACCTTAAAAATCTTTTTCTTTTTAATAAATTTTCCACATCACCATATTTTGTAATACCTCTTGGCCAATCATGTGAAAGCATAACATGTATTTTTTCTTTCATTTGGCTCAGCCTGAATACATCAATTGATCTTATATGGTATACAGTCCGTAGAGAGTCTTGGCTATATGGAGGACTCTCCCAGAGGCCTTGTAAATAGTCATGTCCTTTGAAAATGCCTGACAAACCTTAAAAGAACAAAATATTAGTATTAGTCTATAGTCCGCTTTATTTAACACTAAATTTAAGTTGTAACACATGTTTCTTTTTTTTAATTATCAATACAATATCTTTTGTTATTATTTTAAAGCCATTTTTATAATATCACACTGCTGAAAGAAATTCTTTTTTTACAAAATTACTCAAGCAGTTTTAAGTAGATAATATACATATACAAACTTTCATAAATGAGAATTTAAAATAAGCAAAATTTGAATTTTACCTCCAATACGAAGGTTTCCAAATTGGACGACACTAGCTCTACCCATGTAGTAGATATTGGGTGCAACCCACCCTCCATATGGCAGCTCTTGCAAATAGTTGGATGCTTCATGGTTGCCACCAATAAATAATGTTAATATGGGGGCCTTTTTTTCACCACTGTAATATCTAAACAGAAAAAATCATACTACAGTAGAGAATTGATTAACCAGACTAATTGTCATTAGATTAGATAATTAAGAATCTGCAAAATGGAAGGTATGAAGAGAAGTTAAAGAGCCAAAAATACATACAAAAATCAATGTTTTCACTTTAATTAACTACAAAAACTCCACCAACCCCTATTGGAGCAATATGGTGGAGTAAGCTCCAGGCCTCTGCAGTAATGGGAGACCCATGCCCAGCAGCATCAGCATCGGAATTTCGGATATTTAAGAATATTGAATAGTCACTAATAATTAACGTGAAACAGTACTTACTTGTAAAAAGTACGCATGTCTTGATATTTTTGTGGTACTGCCATAGCGCGCATATCATTTTCGTTGCGTACAGATTGGAAGTCACCACAACAAATTAGTAAATCTATATTAATACATTCTCTTTCTTGTATTGCTTCTATGCATTCATATATTTTTTCCAGTTCGCCATGAGCACATCCCTCTATAGCGATTTTCATTTTAAACGTAATGCAAACTGTGAATGCAAATGCAACAATAGTTTCACTTGGAGACTTGAATTTTAACTTAAAACGAGTACTGTTAGTAATAGCAAGGCAAAGCTGAAGCCTTATATATAAAAGTAAGTAAAGAAGTTTTCTTTTCAGAAAGATTAGAGAAAGAAGATAAATTTTCCAGTAAGCATTATTTTTGGAAAGAAAACAAACATTATCCTTCCTTCCTACCTAACCTAACCTTAACTTTGATTGACAATTGACATTGACTTGACAAAATTGAATTGACATTTATTTGACAGTTTAGAAAACAGACAATAAAATTTATTCCTTTCAGTTATGGCATTGTGCTATCTGTGCATATTGCCAGTGTCAATTAAAAATAAATCCAATAACCCTTTTGTTAAAATCGGGTGTAATAATAATCAAAGACCAGACAAGTTATTTATACGAATCAAGCGATAGTTCAATTACACAAGTATATGGTTGTTTACCAGAATATCGCTTGCTTAAAATGCTAGTGCCTAAGTACGTAAGGCAAAAAAAGGAGTTTTGGCAGGAAGTCGAAAAAGACATATTGTGCTCTTGTATTGTATTCATTTTCTTGGTGTATTTTTGAGTTATATCGGCTAAAGTTGATGGCATTTTATTTGATATAGGTTAATTACAGTGTACGAGTGTTTGTGAAATGGAATAACAGTGCTAAAATATGTTTTTTCTGCTAGCCTCCAAAATTCCATCGGACATGTTCTAGTAAAGTAGCCATCGCTTTACTTGAATGTTGGACTGACTAGACTGACTGATTACTGACGACTTACTTGCTGACTTTATTATTACTTCGTTCAGTTTCATTGAAACTCGCAAAAAATTGATACAAAAGTTATACTTGACGCTGGCAGTATGCACAGAGTTTGCGATGCTATAATTGAAAAAAAAGGCAAAAAAAAAAGTTTCGCGCCAATATTGTAGTGGGCGCCACGCCAAGCGACATTATTTTTGCTTACAAATACTTAGCAGATTTTAAATTCAAGTTTTTAAACACGATGATTGATCAGGCGCTTGATGATAATGTCTCGGAAAATGATGAAGAGGAAAGTTTTTTTCAAGATGTCGACATTTTACAAAAACATGGAATAAACGTTGCTGACATAAAAAAATTAAAAGGTGCCGGTATTTGTACCATAAAAGGTATTCAAATGTCTACAAAGAAAAAACTATGTAACATAAAAGGTTTCTCCGATGCAAAAGTAGACAAAATTAAAGAGGCTTGTTTAAAAGTTGTCACACTTGGTTTTATGACAGCTTTAGAAGTTAGCGATCGGCGAAAACAAGTTTTTAAAATCAGCACTGGTAGTAATGAGTTAGAGTAAGTATTTTAGTATTACAGTACCTAATGTACAAAACTAAAAAAATCACTATCTACAATGGTAAGAAATAAGAATTAATAATTTGTTGATTTCAGTAAGCTTCTAGCTGGTGGAATAGAGTCAATGGCAATTACTGAAGTTTTCGGCGAGTTTCGTACGGGGAAAACGCAGTTATCTCACACCTTATGTGTTACTACACAAATACCAAATTCTTCTGGCTACCATGGTGGGAAAGTCATGTTTTTAGACACTGAGCATACTTTGTATCCTTTTCGAAATGAAATAAAATGAAAATACCTTATTTGCAATAATACCTATTACGGGTACACGAAGGTTTTCCAAAAATATTTAGATCTCTATATTTAGCATGGATGGATAGATAGATAGAGCGTACAAATTTACATAAAACTAATATATATATCTGACGACCCGCGTGTCGTAATGGTTACCATACCGGACTGCCAATCGAGGGGTCCCGGGTTCGAATCCCGGTGAAACAGAAATTTCTCGTTCTGGGTGTTTGTGTTCCTGTCTTTGTATGTGTCCATGGTACCCACGACACAGAGTTTTAATTGCCTTACTGGGTAAACTCTACATTTAAATGAATATAATTCCCAATCAACAAAATTTTCGACTAGCTTATTTAATTTTTTTATTTTAAAGAAATATTTAAAAAGAGTTGCTTACAATTTCTGCGGGAAACTGAACATGTAACCACGATCAATCCTATTTACATCTTACATGGCCTCAATTTAATAAAAAAAACCTTACATTTAATACAATCAGTCGCCCAGACAGGCTTAGACCAATAGCTGACAGGTTTAACTTAGATCAGAATGCAGTGCTCGACAATGTTTTGTATGCTAGAGCATACACATCCGAGCATCAGGTATACGCAGTGATTATTAATACGAAATATCTAAATCTAATGTCTAATGTCATTGATTATAAATTTTCGCAAAATCCATTCTCATTCCAGGCTGAACTATTAGACTTTGTCGCTGCAAAGTTCCATGAGGAGGCAGGAGTGTTCAAGCTTTTGATTATAGATTCCATCATGGCACTTTTCAGAGTCGACTTTTCGGGACGCGGCGAACTCGCGGACAGACAACAGAAATTAGCACAAGTTCTGTCTAGACTACAAAAGGTTAATAAGTACCATACATGTCATAATTAGATTTAGCGATATCTAAAACATGCCATTATTTTTATCGATAACGGTAACGGATAGGATAACATTATTTTTATCGATAAACATTGAATTAGGCTATTCATGCTTTGTGCTTAGTAAGATAATAAAAAAGAAGACAAAACCGTGTCAGATGGAGAAGTACAGTGTATCAACGCCTTCGAAACAACGAAATCAGGCCTTGGATAAATTATAGGATACTCTCAGACATGCACGATGATGAAAAACTTCGTAATTTATCAATTATCAAATTACTTTATCTCACATTTGAGCAGCAATACATAAATACGTACTTATCAAATTAATTTGTCAGAGGTGCGCGCCGAGGGTTGCACTAGGTATCTCCTTGTTCAGTCGGGTACGCGTCCGCATGTGCGCTCGCGGCGACTCCTCCATGGGAGCTGGAGGCCAGGGTGCTGGCCACCGTCTACGATTGGACGGCAGCGCAAAAGGCGCTGGGTGAGTGGCCAGCCCCTGAAGAGCGCAACGCGGTGAGGCGGGATGCGCGCGAGGCTATGGTCCAACTGTGGAGGGAGGACCTAGCCTCCGCGCAGTTTGGACGCCGCACTCTCGACGCCCTCGGTCCTGTGATCGAGGCGTGGGAGGAGCGGCCGCACGGGTTCCTCACCTTCCGCCTGGTGCAGGTACTTTCCGGACACGGTTGTTTCGGTAATTACCTGTACCGAATCAGAAGGGAGGAGTCCCCGTCGTGCCACGATTGCGGCGCGGCGGAAGACTCGGCGCAGCACAGCCTTGAAAGTTGCCAGGGCTGGGAGGAACAGCGCCGAGTCTTGTGCACGGTTATCGGCCGGGACCTTTCGCTGCCGAGCATCGTTAGGGCCATGCTCGGAAGCGAAAGAGGCTGGAAAGCCGTTGCCTCCTTCTGCGAGGAAGTCATCTCGCATAAGGAGGCGGCGGAGCGGGAGCGAGAGGACGATCCGTCCCAACCCCCGCTCCGCAAACGTAGAAGGGGAAGGAGAAGACGGCAATACGACCGTTCTCTCCCTCCCCCCGGTGGTGGCCTGCAGGCTGGAGGTACGGGGGTGCCTCCACCTGCATTGCACAGGCCATCACTGATGGACAGGAATGACCCGGCGCTCCTGGTCATTCCTGTAGGCTCTCCATAAGGGGAGCGTGTAGGGCCTGCCACGGTAGGCAGGCAGTCGCCGACGATGTTGTGGAAGCAAAGGCTCTGCCGATTTCCCACGACATCGTCACGATGGCGATGGAGGAGCGCAGTAGGGTTTAGTGGGTATACCCCTGCCTCGTAACGGCAGGGGGGAGTCCCACACACCTCCCTCTGTCCCCTCGACAGAGGTCGAGACGGTGCGTAATTGCATTCCCTACTTAAAAAAAAAAAAAGGTATCTCCTTGTTGGTGGAGAACGCGGTCTTACCCGCTCGGCTAACGCTGCTCCGTACAATATAATGATATAGTGTAAATAGAATTTGGATTGTTTTATTTCTAAGTCTTCAACTAGTCTTTTCGCGGTATTTTTATTTTTACGGCCGAAACTAACATAATATCTAATTCACAGTTTGAGATAGAACGAACTGCCGTTGTACCTATCTGAATATCTATCTGCAGATCAACAAGGATTGCAAGTTCTCATTACTGCAAGAATCTTTTTATACGTCAAACTAGCGATAAAATTTTAGTACCAGCATAGGTTACGTAGTATGTCTAAGTAGTCTGTGAGCATGTGTACCGACTTTCAAATTGTTATAAAGATTCAATCGCAATTTCCTTATTTCTGTGTCAAATTAAGAATATTGGTTTCGGTTATTGAGTATGGTTTCAAACTATGTAGCGTATTTTTCGGCGCGTATACGGCAGTCGCGGTCGCAGCCTTCAATTTGGGGTCGCCAAGAAATTTATGGGGGGGTCACTAAGAAAGTTGGGGGGAAGAGTTGTCCCAAATTGCCTTGTTTCGCCTTCCATCTACGCATGACTGATGGATTTTGGAAGGGTTCATGTCCCCTGTGACACCCCCCCCCCCCGAGGCCGCGCCTGGTATACGGTCGTTTCGGAAAACATGCTTACACGCGCGCTACATTTGTACCGGAAAATGTCAAATCATGACGTTTCGCGGTTAAAAGCACTTTAAAAAAGAAACAAAAGACGCGCGAACGCGCTGATAAATATGCTGATATGAAAATGCAATGAAAGTTTGCATGAAAATCATAGATTATAAGTCAAAGTCATAAAAAATCTATTATGAAAATACTATCAGGCTCAGGGCCAGTATTTTAAATATTTAAATAGAGCAAGAGATAAGTAACTGAGATTTATTTATGGCACAGTACAGTTTGATAAATTTGTCATGAGTGTGGCCTTCTTACATCACTTCAGATAACATCTACCAGTACGGCCTATCCTGGCAGACAGCATCCGGGAGTCTGTTCGAGGGTTAGCGATAAGATAAAACGCAGTCAAAGTCTGAGTAGAGCGACGAGTTATAATTATGTACTTATGTATAAGTAGGTGTTTTAGCGTTGATGCAAGCACAAAAAATTTTTTTTTGACTTAGACAAACATGATGCAGACTTCGATAATTAATTGCATGCATAGGCATATTAAATCTATAATATATAAATAAGAAAAAAGAATAATACGTAAAACTTAGAACGACTTAAATTACGCAGGGGTTACGCTACTCGAAATATGGAGTCTGCAATAAGATAACGAATTTAAGAAAATAGTAATCTTTTCCTGCAGATTAACATTTTAAATGAAATAAGTCTATGCGACTATACATGAAAATTCGATTTTACTTTTGTTTATCTTACAATCTATGATAAAAATTGCAGATATCCGAAGAATATAACGTAGCAGTATTTGTAACCAACCAAATGACTGCAGATCCCGGGGCAACGTTAACTTTTCAAGCGGATCCTAAGAAGCCCATAGGGGGCAACATACTGGCCCACGCTTCCACAACCAGGATAGCGCTTAGGAAGGGTAGAGGTGAAAACAGAATCGCTAAGATATACGATTCCCCAGACCTACCAGAGAGCGAAGCTACATTCGCTATTACTAATGGAGGTGTGGCCGATGCTAAAGATTAGGTAGGTTCTTTGTCGGCTAGGTGTTAATAAAAACAACATTTATAAACAATTTCTCCTAGATGTTGAGATTATCGGACACGATAACGAACGATAACATTACTGATACGGAAATAAACCCGTGGCCATTAGGCCTGGCGTACTGGTGCCTGTCCAGTCTACGTTGACCGTGTGGTCATCAGATAAGGAAACAAAAACTTCCATTTCCTACAATTTTGTAAAATAAAGTCACATACAAAATTCTATGTTTTGACGAAGTTTTTACGAAAGGCCTTAGTTACTATTTACTCGTTTTTATTAAGTTTAATAGTTTAATTTAGTTTAATAGTTTATTATGGCCCAGAATTTTTACATTGTGTCACAATATATAGGAAAATCTGCCTTTTGCTTTAGTTTGCGCTGTGTTGCAAAAGTCAGTGTCTTCCCCAGATAATGTACTTAGGTTAATAGGACCGAGGAGAAGTGCCTTAAAGTTTTAACCTTCAGGTTTTGTAAAATAACTCGCCATGCCATTATCACGGCCTCTTGGGGTATTAGCATTACACGTGCAATCCTACACGCATTCCTAATAATGTTTAATGTTTCAGGGATCACCTGATAAAGACATTGGCGTAGGTATCTAATTTGATTAGGTAAATGGCACTGATACCTTGTATGGCATTATGCATATCGTTATTAGAAGTAATTGCCCTCTACAATACCGGATTCTAAAAATCAGATAACTCCAGTAACCCTTCCCCGCAATAGTATTGTAGTAAGTATAAACAACAAAGTCCAAACGTTACAAAATCGTCTGGCATTCGTCATAGGTGGCGTGACTCGACTGAACCAATTAACTGGCTACGATTAGATAAATACACGTATATGAAGAGTGCCGCGCTTTTACAATTACAAATTGCTCATAAAATAGTGGTATGTATATAAAAGATGAAAATAAATGTTGAATTTTAAAATTAATAGTTTTCGTTTTCGTTTAAAAGAAATAAAATGCTTTATACACAATAATTTTGTCACACATTCACAAATATTCTTTCATCGCTACAGACGCATATATTTCTAAATATGTCAATAATTTTAATTAACAACTTCATTTTCTATGCACCGACAACACTCACACCGACACACACAGACATACTAGTTGTATAACTAGAAGGCACTTGTGCATGGACGTTGAGACGAGGGGTTCGCCCGTAAAGGCCACTCCTCTGACGGGTGTCATACCTTGATGCTCTAAGATATGACTAACTACGCCATTGAATCCGTACCTAATGATAAAATCCTCTACGGATTACGAAGGAAGGTAACCGACATAGCATTCAAAATCTGCAAGCTGAAGTCGCAATGGGTAGGTAATGTAGTTAGGACTCACAACCGATGGGGAAGAAAGGTCCTCGAATGGCGACCACGTGTCGATGGCAAAAGGAACATAGGCCGCTATCCAACCAGGTGGACCAACGACCTAAAGAAGATAGCGGGATGCAACTGGATTCAGTCTTCAGAGGGCGCAGAACCATACAGAGTAGCGAATATTAGAGCAAGTCAATGTTCTGAATGGATGGATTCATTTTAAAACCACTGTTTTATCCATTGTAGTTTTGTTAGTTATTCACGGTATTTGTATTTATT
The DNA here is from genome assembly GCA_911387765.1 of Pyrgus malvae. Lineage (NCBI taxonomy): Eukaryota > Metazoa > Arthropoda > Insecta > Lepidoptera > Hesperiidae > Pyrgus > Pyrgus malvae. The sequence goes on from OU426960.1 coordinate 15,863,475, forward strand.
ATTGTTATTTTACAAACACCTAACATTAAAAACGTTTACGAAGAGAACTGTACAAACGAACACACAACCCGTTATTGGTTTTCCCGGTTCCGTTCTGGAAATTTTGACTTGAAAAATGAAGCTCGTGGTCGTCCGGAGGCTTTGATCAACAATGTTGAATTAAAGGCTGGAAATTAATGGTGGAATTAGTGGCTGGAATTAAGCGTGGAAGCTGACGAAACTCAATCTACAGCTGATCTAGCAGCAGCTTTTGATGTTAGCATCAAAATAATTTTGAACCATTTGCGACAAACGGCAGAGAAATGAAGGAATTTTGAACCGAATTGTTACGTGCGATGAAAATGGATCCTGTTCGACAATCGAAAGCGCTCAGCAAGTTGTTTAGATCCTGGTTCAGCACCAAAGCAATGCCCTAAACCAAAATGACCCCAAAAAAGGTGATGGTCACTGTGGTGGTTTAGTGCAGGTGTGATTCACCCCAGATTTTTACAAAACGGCATGAGCATTACTGCAGTTGTGTACTGTGAAGAACTGGAGACAATGATAGAGAAGCTTTCACATCGGCAACCAGCTTTGGTCAATCGGTCGTCCCCACTGCTCCTTCACGACAACGCGTGACCCCATACTGCACAACAGACAGTCTCCAAGCTGCAAGAGGTGCGGTTGGAAGCTCTCATCCGCCATACTCACCAGACCTTGCACCTCCCGACTATTGCCTGACTATTGCTTTTTCCAAGACAACTTTTTAGTGGGTAAAAAATTCAATTCCCGAGAGGCAAGCAAAGTGCCTTTGAAGAGTTTGTTGCCTCCCATCCAGCTGATTTTTACAAGAAGGGCATCAATAAATTGCCAATTCGTTGGCAAAAATGCGTCGATTGCATGGGTGATTACTTTGAATAACAGAAATAAAAAAGTTTAAAAAAATAAGTGATTTCACTTATTCCATTCAAAACGGCAATTTCATAGGTAAAGATGGTAAAGACCTAATAAATATTATCACGAAACTGTGTTCTTGGTGCTGTTTGATCTTAGAACATCAAGGTTCATTTTGGTTAATAGTGAAGGTTTATTTTGTACGAACGGAGGATGACTGATGCGCTTTCGCGTAAACCGCCAACCAGCATTGGACTAGCTAGCGTAGTGGCCACAGCATGGTACCTTTAATTTGGTAATTTAAAATAATTTCTTTAATAAAAACAAGCAATCTTATTCTAAAACCAAGTCTATAAAGCATAAGACATTTCGTCTACCAGAACCTTCAGAACGCGTTATGAAATCCTTATTTTAGGGGAAATAACATAACAGAACATAAAAATCAGAAAATATTATTTCTTTTCTAGTACTTCGTACAAACAATATTATTCTTCGTTTATTCAAGTTCACCGAAGTTGACATTTTCACTGCTTGCTTGCTTTGCCGACAAGCAGGGTTGCCAACCGTACGAGATTTCTCGTATAATTACGAGATTTCTAACCTTGTATACGAGGTACGCGAACGATTATACGAGGTACGAGATTTTCATTTCACAGGAATATTTTTTATCCGGCTTATAATTTTTGAGTTATGCGTGGATTACTGGAATACAAACATACATACACATATAAAATGATACATAAGTACGTGTTTACAAGCTGACATAGACTAATATATCCAAAAATAAATCCTAGCCAAAATAAGAGGTTATTATCGGCTTTTGTACGAGGAAAAAAATAAAAAGGTTGGCAACCCTACCGACAAGTGTTATAATAAATTCATATAGTACTGGCAGGCATGGTATTGTCAATTGTCATTGTCAATCATCAGCTCAGCACTATCAGCAGCACTCAGCAGCAGTTGAAAAGAATCAGTGAAATCAGTCAGTTATACTAATTGGCAGTGTCGTCGTTATAAATTTGGGTGGAAGCTGTTGAATTTCTATTTATTTTTAATAAACCTTACTATTTATACGCTAGTCACTTATTGGTTAAATATTTTTTCATTGTATTAATAAATCATGAGTGATAGAAACGGCTTAAATGAGGAGAAAATGCAAATAAGAGTGTGGTGTGATGGGTGGTAAGTAGATGAATTTCAATAAAATTTTTCAGTGCGGGCTATGACTTAAGAATTATATCCTTAACTAGGTTATTTCCGTCTAGGAAATCGTAAATATTTTGTTGCTTAAAGTGTTAGTGTGTATCGTAGATAATATAACATTTATATGTTAGTTAATTTTTTAAATTGTTTCCGGCTTCCAATGCGCGGTAATCTGTTAATTAGCTTAAATTATTTAATATAAGATGTAAAGCATTAATTTATATTTATTTTATTATTATGTATCAACCTTTGCATTTTTTGTACTCCAAATGGTAAAAAAATATGAACACTTAACCTAAGCCCAATTTTTTATTATTATTGTTTATCATATTTGAATTATCAGTTATAGGAAAAAGTATTTAAAAAAATCAGTTACATGGATAAAAATTAATATTCAATGTAGTAATAAAAAATTTTTTTCAGCTATGACATGGTTCACTTTGGTCATGCTAACTCACTGAGACAGGCAAAGGCCTTAGGTGATGTATTAATAGTGGGTGTTCACACTGATGAAGAGATATCTAAGCACAAAGGCCCTCCTGTCTTTACTCAAGAGGAGAGGTACAAAATGGTGCGAGCCATCAAGTGGGTAGACCAAGTGGTTGAAGGTGCTCCATATGTCACAACCCTAGAAACATTAGATAAATACCAGTGTGATTTTTGTGTACATGGAGGTAGGATTTAAATAACTTTTGGTTTGTTCCGCTAAATACTGTTTTATATGAAAAAATAAAAATTGAAATTTTGTAGTTTATTCTTTTAATCTAAAATTCTATACAAATCAACTTTATTACCATTATCTTTAGATTTTTTTAAAAATTGTTTCTAATTCTTACTGAATGAATGATTTCATTCTATGCAAAGGTTTTTAATGTATTTTTTCCTTTTTAGATGATATCACTGTGACTGCAGATGGAATTGACACATATCATTTAGTTAAGAGTGCTGGTAGATACAGGTCTGTGCCTATTTTCTCAGCTTTTTTTATTAAGAGCATAATATAAAGAAAAAAAAATTGTTATTTCTATTAAAACATTCAACCTTCATAAAAATATCTTCACCTACATTTTCAGAGAAGTGCCAAGGACTGCTGGAGTTTCAACAACAGATTTGGTTGGGAGAATGTTATTACTGACCCGAGAACATTTCAAGTAATATATATTTTGTTTTCTTATTAAACAGAGATTTCATCTTTTTGTTATCAGTTTACTTTTTCTTTCGTAGTTTCGGATAAAATTGATTTTATTCATATCATTTTTTAGTCTTTTAGTTTTGCACAAAATATTACACTTAGGTGATTGTTTGATTTCAGGAGGGGTGACAAAGAATACTCAGTTGCACTGGAGCATTCCTCAAATTTAGGCACAGACTCCACAGCACGCTCACCTTACACTGGTTGTTCCCAGTTTTTGCCAACTACACAGAAAATTATACAGTTCAGCAGTGGCCTCTCGCCAAAGCCTAGTGACAAGGTAAGTGGCTAGTATTGACCTACAATTTTTTACTCACTACAACAAAACATGTACATATCCATGTCAGAATTTTTTTGGCTTTAAGAACCAAGGTTGATGAATTAATTATCTTGGATTTTAAATTAAAATTTATAACTTCAATATTATATTATAACACAAAAGAAATCTTACAAATTATTTCATGCCCAACTTTATTGAATGGTGTTGTCAATCCTAAAGGGCCAATTGTTGTAATATTTTTTACCAAACAAATCTCCTTAGTAAAATATGGAAACAGACAATACACCAATATTCAATTCAATATCACTGCACATTATGACGACCTGCATGGCGCAATGGTTACCATGCTGGACTGCCAATTTAAAGGGTTCGATTCCCAGCGAAATAGAAATTTCAATGATGACTTTAAATTTCTGTTCTCAGTAGTCTAGGTGTTTGTGTTTCTGTCTTTGTGTGTGTCCATGGTACTCACGATAGAGGGTATATCTACCCTACTGTAGGGCTATGAGTGTGTAGTATGAAGCGTTAATAATTAGGCTCAACGAGTAAAATTAGAAACTAGTTTCTTTTCAGCACTTGCCTGGCACAGATTGTACAGATACCTATGTTGGTAAAATCATACTATGTTAATGAATACCAAAACTCATGAGCTAAAGTTAGTTTAATTAACATATAAAAATATTTTAGACATTATTTATTTTATACAAAATAAACACGAATTAATAGGCAAAACATTACAAGTCATGATTATTGTGCTTGTAGTACAGAAACAATATGTAAATATTGCTTATCTACACACAATCAACATGAAATCAATGCATGAATAATGAATCTGATAACAATGAACTCTGGTATGTTAATATTTTATATTAGATCTGTTTATAGAAGTCATATAAAAAAATACTCTTAGAATACTCTTAGATTTATATGAGTAACATTTTTGTTGACAAAAATATTCCTTTTTCACCAAAAGCTTATAGCAAGTTGACACAGTTAAAATAAACTTGGGCAAGTAATATTCAATGTTTGCCCATAATCACCCAAAAGTAAACTTTGCTTCACTTGCTTCTTTATATTTCCTTACCTGAAAAAGGAATGATCACCTTAGTCCTTGAAAGGATTTTGTTTATATATAAATAAAATTTGGTATTTCCTTGGTCACATTTTTGTAAAATATAATATTTTACTTATATTTTACTAAACAAAAAATAGGATAAAAAGCTATTTTTTTTTCTAAATAAAGCCTGTTACGTAAAATGTTAAGAATGATTTCTTGACATCCCCAGTTATTGCACCATTAAAAAACTATAAAAAACTACTGGTCCCGTAGGCCATAAGCTCAGTATAAATATTGAGTCTAGTAGATAGATGGTATCTTCCGTTTCCGTCCTATATTCCGATGTAAATGGTTAAACACGATGTACGATGTTCTAAATAGTTCAATACCAGAAATGACGTAACAATGATCAATAAGAAGAAATATTCATGGACACTGCTGCCAACTCCTTTGTGAACTCCAACTCCTTTCCAAAAAATGCGCTAGATCTGGCGCTGAACGCGCTAAGTTGGCAGCACTGTTCATGGGTGAGGTATGTACCTAGGTAGGTATATACCTACGTCTAGTGATATAATGCGCTCGTTGATTCCAAAGCGAAAAAACATGCATTTGATTTCTATTGTTTTATTAACTAGACTAGATGTTCTCCGCACTTGTAACAGCTTGTAAGAAGACGATTGGATGCAAGCGATTTTTTACGACCCGTTTAAGCATAGCTCTTTCCTCCATAAACAGAGGCTTTTGCTTTGCTGCGTAGATGTCTTACGTTCTACGTCAGCCGCAAGGCCATGTGCACTTGATCCGCCCAGCCAGTAGCCCCGGGCAGGACGTGGTATGTGCGTGGCCGCATTCCGCATGCCGCCGTAAGCATCGGAAGGTGCAGGAGAGCATATTTGCTCTCCCGAAGATGGGCCCATTCTGGGCGCCGCGCGTGCAGGTTACCGGTGCGTTCCACTGAAGATCCCGGAGTCATCCCCAAGCGCAGAGTTAGGCCACCGAGGGGGTTTTAGTGCGGTCAAATCCCAAGCCTCTCCTCCTCGGTATCCTCTCCCATGGTGCCGGGTACCTTTTGAAGGTTTCCCTCCCCCCGATACCAAAAAAAAAGGTAACATTATTTTCAAGACTCCTTTGATATCGGTTACCTATTTGTTTTTGCCACTTGACAGGATCAGTCCATCACATTCAAAGATTACTCGCAACACACGCAACAATAGCTGTTAAAAATTGTCATAATTATGTAATCGCTTTTTAGTTAGGTATCTTTATTTAGTAAAATATTGTTATCAACATCGTCAACATTAAAGCTATGTTAAAAAATAACATTAGATTATTATATATAAAATTTATAGGTATACCTCCATAAAATATGTTTGTATAGCTTCTAAATTTTTACCTGTTTCCTAAAATCGTACGATGTGGTACTTAACAATTTTCACGCTGCTAGCTCAGGCTGCTAGGTAATAAAATTAGGTAGGTACCTATATGTGTTTCGGAATATGTGGTAGGAGACAGTAGGAGTCTAAGCGCGTTTACCAAGCCTGTTAGGTACACTATTTTTACCGGAGAGGCTCTTTAATGCTTACGTAAGTTACGAAGTGCTCAACGCGGAACTTCATTCAAAATTCTGCTTTATCCGAATGACCTTGACCTGGCAACATTTGATCTTCAAACCACGACGTACATTCGATTAACATAAATCTGTTAGATTGTTATATTAATTGCTCTTAATTTCCTAATAGTCTTTAAGTTAAGAAAAAATATTTTCTTTGATTACGGCCTACTTCCGGGTTTTAAATAAACAGGCAAAAGTTGGATTTTAACGTTTTTATTTGATACTAGCAATAGGTGTTCACGTACGTTCACGGACGTGCGATTGCATTACTAATAAAATAATTATTATGCACACTTTTATATTTTCACCAGGTACTATGAAGAGAAAAAGTTACACAGCAAAATCCTCTTAAGCTTACCGTATTAAGCGGATTTTGCTACGTAGATCTATTGAAGAGACCTAGCGAAAGACGCAGTTTAAGGATTAGAGGCTTCGAAAACGGCGTGTTTTGTTCGCTTTTTATTATATTAGAAAGTAGCAAATAAAAAAAATTATAACCTCACCAAGGCAAGCATAGTCATTTAACTTTGGAACTAAAAATATTACTATAGTACTTAGCGATTATAATCTATAAGCTGATAACTAATCGATAGATACTTGTTGCAAATTATTGTTAACACTATTACAATTTAAAAAAATACCGTTTAACGCTGTCGGAACTTTATATGTTATGTTATGTTTTAATTAAATAGATTAAACACAATAGGTGGGATACATAATGATAATGCAGACACGTATCTGAGTACTTATATAAAACTCGAGGACTCTTTCGAGTGATCAAATTTTATTCCGTATAACATACGTACAGCTCAAATAAAATAAAAAAAGTACAGCCTATCTGACAAACCTTCTTATAATCGAGCCATCTCTTTTCTATTAAAAACTAGTGGACCCCACAGACGTTGCCTTTAGAGTATTGAAAGAGGATTCGTTTCTTTATCATCTCGAAGAAAAAATATACATAAAAGAAATAGTGACCAGTGAAAAATTTGCCTGAATAAGTCGAAACTTATTCAGGCAAATTTTTTAATTTTTCTCTGCGTAAGAACCATCCTCGCACTGCAAGGAATATTCCTAAAAAAATAATTAGCGAAATCAATTCAGCTGTCGAAATTTGCGCTTAGCAACACATTCAGCGATTCATTTTTATATTATAGACACCTCCCAAACGAAAAAAGAAATATATAAAGAATAAGCTAGATATATGCCATCGGCTGCTGTTTCCTTGGTATATATTATTTTGTGTGCTTGTCTTCATGTGACGTGGAAGGCAAATTTACGCGCGGTACCCAGCTTGAAAGCATTTGTTTGGTAGATTGGTAATTATTGCAAAACTACAAACGGGGTGCTTTTTTGTTTCTTTACCTTTTATTGTATTATTGAAAATGCGTGAAAAAACTCTGGATGCCTAGATTATCCAGAAGGTCTGTCGCCTCTATCTATGGTTTTATCATTTAAAAGTCCTGAAATTCGTTACACCGCTATCGTTCGTACGGCTTCTGTTACACAATTTACAAATTAACCTAACCTAATATTGTTAAAACGTAATCATTTCACGAAGAGAAATCGGTTCGCGGAATCGGGACAGCCTATTGTTAACTAGTCACTATTTTTAAAATGTTAATTTTATACATTGATTCAATACAAATACAAATATGCATAGTATTGTACACCATTAAAAAAACATAAATTGAAAAATACATAAGTTTATAGTGAACAATAGGCGGCCAATCAATCTAATTTATAAGTCAGTAACTTTTTTGAACCCTAGTGAATATTAACAAATTTTATTAATAAGTGCCGTTGATTTCTCGACGTAGTATAAAAGAATAAAATTTATTTTGCACTTAGTCTTCTAAGTCTGCCTTTTTATCTAAAAAAAAATAATGGTTATAATAAGCAAATTCCACTGCCAATAAATCGATTATTTCCCTATGGAGTTGCCGTATGCAGTTGCGCTGCTACTTCGGAGACAAATGTGTTTGTAGATTGTAGGTGACAATGGCAAGTTTCCACCTAAATATAAGAATTACCTTATGGCGCCTTTGCCGCGGTTCTATTTTTCGATCTTACCATGCAATTTGGTTATTCGACTAAGTATATTTTATGATTGTACTTTTATGTCACCAATGCCGGCTTATCATGGTGGGGGGCGTGGACACATTGTCCCTGTGTGCGTCAATAAAAAGCCGCCAATCAGTCATCAGTCTCTATAGTTACTAGTAGATTATAATAGCGTGTATACTATAGTAACATGACGGGCCGCTCGGGTGTGATTGACTGTTTGCCACACTGAACATAGTAAAAGAGGTTTTACTGTGTTTTTGAACTCTTTTAGTATCTTTTGTAGTTTGACAGTATCAGGAAAAACAGAGATAAAGTCACACATATATGTGAAAACAGCCATAATCTCAACTTCTATGAATATTTTTTATTGTTTCAGGTGGTTTATGTAGCAGGGGCTTTCGATCTATTCCACGTGGGACACCTTGACTTCTTGGAGGCGGCGCATGCGCAGGGAGACTTCCTTATCGTCGGCCTGCACACGGACCTCGAGGTCAACCGGTACAAGGGCTCCAACTACCCCATTATGAATCTTCATGAACGAGTGCTCTCTGTACTAGCTTGTAAGGTAAATACTCCGTACTTATACTTACCTTACCTTACAGCCTATACTCGGACGGAACATTCACAAAAGTTATTCATAACTACATCATCGTCCCACATCGATAGTAAGTATAGAAAACAGTTGTAGTCGTTTTTAGCCTCCCGAAGTTGTAGACCGTTCGGCACCCTAATTTCCGAACCTCAAAAGGAAAAAAAACTTAACCCTTGATGATATGAACTTATCATTATTTTTTTGTCCGTCTGTCTGTCAAAGTTCGGGAACGCATGGAGATATCGAGTTAAAATGAAAACAATTCACACATTTCAAGTCTTCAGTCTTCTTGAAGCTGTAAAAAATGAAACTTAGTAATGTAAAAATTTATTTTGTGACGTCGCTGTCGATAGGACCAGTTCTTTCGAACGAAGTCTAAATGAGATAGTTTGTCAATTGTTAGTGCATTTGTGTACATGACTGAGTCACCAGCGTTTTCGTCAAGTTACGTAATACTGCGATCACTTTTCGATTGATTAAAAGATTCGTATTTTTTAAGTAGACACATTTTCCAAAAAGGTATGTAAAGCCTGTACAGTTGGGGGACCCCCGTCAGAAACGAAGTTCCTTACATTTTTTATTAAACTCCGAATGTAATTCGTAACACACACACACACATACACACACTTACACGCACACACGCACGCACGCACAGACACACACAGAGAGAGACGCACCCAGCTGCGGCGGACTCGCCTCCTCGTGATCTCATTTGTTTGTAGTAGGATGCAAACGGCATACGGCATTTCGTTACTCGTTACGTGACGATTTCTACTAAATCTCACTACCCATAAGCCGCGTTAAGGAACTTCATTCCAAAAAAGCCTGTTGTATGTCTAGTTAGTTATTCAATAAACAAAATCAATAGACCTTTTTTACTTGCGTGTCTTCAGTACGTGCACGAGGTGGTGATCGGCGCTCCGTACAGCGTGACCGCGGAGCTCATGGACCACTTCCGCGTGGGTGTGGTGTGCCACGGCCTCACGCCCATCGCGAACGACGCCGACGGCTCTGACCCCTACATGGTGCCCAAGCAGCGGGGCTGCTTTAAGGTAATATTTGACGTAAAACAGTTTAATGAGTTTACCTACAGAACTCACAATGGATCTTGGTCTCTCGGAGCTTCGTGCGAGTCATCATCACCATCTCTCCCAAGATCTGCTACTGAGCCCGATTTTCGTCTCTACGCGTCTATTTGCTGCCTGCGACCCGGCACAGACGGGCGTCTTACACTATGTTTGCCTGAACGCGGTCTCCACTCCAAAAACCGGTTTATCGGCTCTTCTATAGATGTGATCAGACCACTGGCACTTCAGCTGGCTCTTAGAGCTATGTCGGTGACTTTCTTCCTTCGGATTTCTTGATTTCGGGTCTTGTCTCGAAGGGCTCCGAGCTCCTATTCTCTCCATTGATCGCTGTGCCACTTTGAGCTTATGAACTAGTCCTATATTCATTGCTCCGTAGGTAGGACGCACTGGTCGAAGACTTTCTAGAGTCTTTGTCGTGTCTTGAGGCTTTGTCGTATAGACGACGAGAATATTTCTTCTTCGGAGCTTCCCAAATGCTGCCCAGCCCAACTGAATTCTCTTATCGGTTTCCTTCTCGAAGCTGTTCCAATCTGCATGGACTGCCCAATGTAATCATATTCGTGAGAGTAGCTACTCTGCGCAGCTACGCAGAAGTCAAAAATTGTCCTTCATTAAAACAACAACGTGGCGAGGTGTGTCCAAACTACTTGTATAACCCAAACAGTAGCACCGTTAGCGTGATTCAGAAAATTTACAGCGACATCTAATTAGACTTATTAAAAAATAAAATTATAAAAACCTGGTATCTTGTAGTGCCCACTTTTATTGATGTTATAAAAGGGAACACGTGTACAAAGGATAGAAAGATAGGATAGGATATCATTTATGCATTTATTATTATAACATACATGCAAAAAATAATTTAGATGTTTCACGTCTCGCAATAAGTCACATTTTTTTTCATAATGTTAGGATCTATACTCCGGCCATTTTAGAGATAAAATGTTTAATGACAAAGCGTTGCCTAGCAACCGACGGTAGGCAAGAATTCAAAACCTTTTCCTATAAATGTTGTTTTTAGACTTCATACATTAATTTAGAGTATTTTTATTAGTATTACATTTTCAATTATTTATTTATATTTTTTTTAAATGAATCAAATAATTTGGTTTTTTTTTAATTTCCACGATTGTTTGTAAACATTAATTTATTATTGTTTCGACTATGTGTACAATAGGCGAAGTTACTGTTCTTAGCGTTAAATCATAAAACGCATAATCAGTTATTGGTAATTACAAGAACCTTGCAAGTACTGTATTGGAAACTGAACCTTAGTTCTTTTTGTAAAAAGTTCACTTTCGCCTGTGCTCTGCACTGGTTACATTTCTTATCGATGGTCGTTTACAAGTAATATAGAAGATTCGATCATAATAAGATTGCCAAAGAGTTTTCGGTAAAGTTCCTTTGTACCAGAATAGTTAAGTATCGGAAGTGAACGTGACATGACTTTAATTTACTTATAAGGAAGATATATTTTTGGAACTACTTTTAAGTGCAATATACTACAACTCCTACTGCGAATTGTTTGGTCTGGTCATTTACGACACGGTCTAGTATTTCATTGGATTTTATGGACTAAGAATATAAAGGACTAGTTCTTAACACCCGACATTTTATTACCCACTTAGTAGAGCCAGCATATAGGTAGATCACTTGTAAACAAACCATAAAACTATCACCTGCGAATTGTTCGGTCTGGTCAGTTACGACATTGTCTAGTATTTCATTAGTTTTTCTGGACTAAGAATATAAAGGACTAGTTCTTAACACACGACATTTTATTACCCACTATACTCGAGCCATTCAAAATATTTTCAATCCCTTTTTATCATTTAAATAGTCCTTAGATTTATAATAAGCCTTGCGGCTGAGGACTTCCTTGACAGGTCTTTAAAATATGTTTAAAGGCAGGGACTGAACTTTCTCTGGGATTTTATTGGGACCGGCTTTTTCTATAAAGGAAGAAGGAACCTATGCAGTCAATTAATTTATTATTATAATTTCGAGTTCAATGGTCGTTACCGCCCATAGACATCTACAAACTTCAAGCGATCTTAAAACTTGCTTAAAGGTTGTATGCAGTTGCAATGCTACTCCAGAGGCTGATTTATGCAAGCTCCAAGACCATAAGGAGTAAAGTTACATAATATGTAATTATAGTGCTTTCTCAGTCTCAGTGTAGGTTCGTATTAGAGGGAGATATCTACATATTATACACATATTGTAATGATTAGGCTTAGATGGCATTACAAAATTCTCGTATTACATCTCTATTATTATAGATCAGAAGCTTTGTTGATGTGAACACTTTAGTCTTCAATTTTTTAATTCCAATTTTTCTCTAGGTATTAAACTCTGGCAACACCATGACGACGGGAGATATCGTGCAGAGAATAATTCGCCATCGGCTCGAATTCGAAGTGAGAAATACACGCAAGGAACAAAAGGAGATAGCTGTTATGAAAGCACTGCAGAAAACTCATATCACTCAGAACGGTAACTGCAACGGGAAAGCTGACGCAGACCATTAAATAACCAAAATATATTCGTAGTAAATTATTTATCTTAACTATTCATAGTTTGTTGTATGGGTGTATATTATATGCATTAACGGTTGTCTCACTATTGGTTATTAAATAACCACAATTATTACAACTGCTTTTATCTTATGTAGACTTTGTTAATATAACTATTCCTCTATGTGGCCGCCTATTATGATTAATTTTTATTCAATAAAACTATCGTACATACATAGGTGCACTACGTAAAATATTATAACAAGATGGACCATTTGATTTATTATAATGATCGTAGAGTTGTTTTTTAAATTATGAAGATTGATATTGCAAGTTAATATTTCGTTGTAATTTCGTAATTATAAATGTCAAATAAGGGAAATTAACTATTTTATTGATCTCTATTTAATTTAATACTGTTATTAATACACATCACAGAAATGTCAATGGTGCTGAAGATTATGTAAGTAAAAATAATACAAATGACCCAAAAACCGCAGACCTCTCCTTTATCCATGTTTACAACAAAAAAAAATCAAAGTTAATTTGACAAGTTTAAGTGTGGTCTTACTCATACTGTGATATCGAATTGATTGAATGTTATAAATATCCCAGTTTAATCGAGTTAGTGGTATTATTCCTTTTTTTATCGTAATATTTATTAGGTTAGTTTTGTTTGACAAATGGGCCACCTTGTAGACGTAAACGTTTGACAGAAACCTTAGAGGGTACATTAGCAATTTGAGGAACGAATAAAGCTCACAACCCACGCAGGCGCGGTCGCAGTCTTAAATTTTGGAGGAAGTTACTAATAATAAAATATTTCCAGTTAATACATGATCGTAGCCACGTGTTTAACAATGGTTAAACAAAACGTTAAAATTATTATCGCTAAGATCTGAGGGGAATAACCGCGCGCTGTTCACTTGTGTAATTTTTTTTCGCTTTTTATTTAATTTCTATTACCTTATTTATATACTTGATAACAGTCGCTTTGCATTGTCTCCGAGTGCGAGATCCTCGGCATTTTTGAAATAAAAGAACTACATTTATTATATCAAAATGCTTACGTAATACTTGGACGACTTTAGGGTAATGCATGTATTGTATATATTCATGAAGCGCATCTTTACGCTACCATTCTAGTGCTTGCTTATGTACCATCTAAGATACTAGTATTTATTGTAATGTAATCACAGTTTATATTAGCCTGTATAATTTAAGCAGCATCGACCCTAGTTTGCAACCAAAAAATACATGAAGTAGTTTACAATTTATTTATGCTTAATAAGAAAACTTGATGCTACTTTTGTTATACACGACCTTGCTTTAATTAATCACACCATTAACGTGAGTTAATTTGCTAGATTTGGATATTTATTGTTATAAAATATATTTTTTAAAACAAGCTTAATTTATTTTCAGTCTATTAATTTTATTTATTAAAATATAATCATTAAATCATATAATTAAAATTCATTGCTCCACGGTGATGGAAAATACCATATTGTGATATTTAATTGATTACGATGTTTTCCATCGCTGAGCATGCCTAAAAGAAACTCATAATTCCTCAAAGGCATGATGTCCACCAATCCGCAATAGGCCAGCATGTTGGACTATGGCCTAATTCCCTCCCACTTCTTAAAGGAGACCTGTGCCCAGCAGTGGGACATGAAAAGGTAGAAAAAAAACATTGAAACAATGGAGTTCCATTGAGGAAGTTCATAATAAGAGGAGTTGTGTATTCTTAAATTCTTCTGCATTTTGAATCATTAGATTGAAAATAGGTGATGGCTGGGAGAATTTGTTTAATATCATGATAATAATTGCTATACCTAATATTGTAATGTGAGATACATACAATAGATAAATTTATTGTGTAATACTCTATGAAAATACTAGAAAAAAATCATGTCTATTTCTCGTACTTCATAACAATTTGAATGAGATTATTATTTTTTTTACTAACTCGGTATTGGGCATGAAATAAATAATAAACTATGTAGATAATTACTTATTTAAAGGAGAAAAAATATTTTACAACGTATCATGTTCATCAGTATACCTATTTAGAATAAAATTGTTTTAAATTTCTTAAGCTCCACTCACATCCTAAATACTGAGGACTGTGTACCAAATTTTTTTGAATTTTAAAAATTTGTAATATAGTAAAAAAAATATTATTGTGTAAGTAATTTATTTATTATTTCTTTGGTAATAAAAAAATTCAATATTTAAATTTAACATGAACTGTTGATAGAAATTATGTTATCGTCATATTCAAACATTTGTTTTATGTTATCATGATTTGTTATTTGATGTACCACAAAATAATTATAATAAATAAGTTATAAATACTACATCTCTTTTATTTGTTCCTAGATAGGTACATATATTACTTCGTCATACTGAAGGGATGTGCAGACTCCTACGATACAAGTTTTACAACTTAGTGTAGGGTCTGCTTAACTTTACCAGCAATATAATACAAGTCAATTTATTTTATGTTCATTATATTATTTTTGATTAATATTGCATTATTGTATTGATGAAAATAAAGATTATTATTATTATATTATGAGCAGCGATAGCCGAGTGGTAAGGACCGCGATCTTTGACGCGGGAGATGCTTGGTTCAAACCCTCGGCGCGCACCTCTGATAAAAAGAAATTTGTAATGTGCGCATTTTCATCGTAGCTGCACGGTGATTGAAAATATTGTGATATTTAATTAATTACGATGTTTTGCATCGCCAAGGTTTTCTTGTACGTAAAGACACGTTTTTCTATATTATCATTAACTCAATTCAACTTCCCGTTGGGGTGGTAAATACCTCTTAGTACGTAGATGATAGTAAGGGAGTTTGATCGTGGTGGGTGGAAGTGGGTGAAAAATCTGAAAAAAAATTGTCCTTTTCTAACCAATAGGGACTTCTGGGTGGATCTCAAAATTTCTGGGATGATCTAGCAAACTATTTTAATTTTAAATTTATTGAGAATCTTCGAGAAAGTTCCAGAAACTTCTCGAATCATTTGGGTTTTTTTAAATAATTTTAATTAATTGAGAATATTCGAAAAAGCTTCTCAAATGATCTGGAATTTTTTATCAAATTTGAAATTGAAATTGTAATCTTTGATCTGGAGATTTTTTAAATAATTGCAAACTTTTTTAATTAATTGAAAATATTCGAGAAAGTTCCAGAAACTTCTCGAATGATCTGAAGATTTTTAAAATAGTTGCAAACTGTTTTAATTAATTGAAAATGTTCGAGAAAGTTCCAGAAACTTCTCAAATGATCTGGAAAATCCACGGAAAATCCTACTTATATTATAAACGCAAAAGTTTGTACGTATGGATGTTTGTTACTCTTTCACGTAAAAAGTACTGAATGGATTTAAATGAAACTTTAAAATAATACAACTTTTACAACTTATACATCAGAATAACACATAGGCTACAATTTATAAAGATATTATGTGAATTGTCCAAAATATGACGATAAGTGTCAAGTAAGTAGGAAAAAATCTACCATCTGCGAGCTATTCTGGCGTGCGCTGCCAAAACCGCTCTAGTTACACATTCGTAATGTATGATGGAAATGTTTATCTTAAATAGTCCTACAAAAAAGCCGGTCCACGGCACTTCAGAAGGGACTTCACATGTAAGTGTAGGGAAAAGTGTCGACTAAGAAGGAAACATTCTACCATCTGCGAGCTATTCTGGCGTGCGCTGCCAAACCCGCTAGAGTTACACATTATGTATGTAATGTATGATGGAAATGTTCATTTTAAATAGTCCTACAAAAAAGCCGGTCCAGCGGCACTTAAGAAGGGACTTCACTTTAGAATGATCCTCTCTAACGCGGGTGAAACCGCGGGGCACAGCTAGTTTTATATAATTTTACTAACTTCTTCTAAATAAAAATTTGTTAAGATTGTAGGGTGCATTAGGAAAATTCCGATAGAAATGACTAGAGGTGAACATTTCCGTTGATTATTCGGGAATGCTTTATTTTACGAGTAGGTATTATTGTTTTAGATCTGCATAGATATTGAAAAGCCTTTAACCTCGTAAGACCGCCGGTCCTTTTAAAAGGGCTATATATTTGTAGTCAGTAAGACCGGCGAATTTTAAAACTCAACTACGAAGTAACGCCGCCGGTCCTTCTAAGAGTACCAATTATTTGACGCTTCGTAATTTTAAAATTTCGCGCGTTCCGAAAAAGAACAGAGTATTGTCTATGACCTTATAAAATTAAGTTTTGTGTATAGGGGGTTTCATATAAAAAAAAATATTGCTGCTTGTCAAATCTGACATTTTGTTCGTGAAGATGGTGCGCACACGTGGACGTGGTGAGTATTTTAATATTTTTTTATGACTTTTTTGAGTTTTTGTGCTAAAATCAAGATCTGGTCGTATACCTTTGAATAATGATCAACATTTGGGATAGTTATTTTGCTTATTTCGTATAGAATTTAAACGTAAATCGTATCAAAAGTTATTAGTCCCTTACAAGGGACCGTTCGGCTTGCGTGTGCGATATTAATTCAAACTTTTTTGCAATATTATGAGTAATTCTTACGCGCTTTAAATTGTTCTTTACGCTCAATTTTTAAACAATAATTTTACAAATAGGAATGTCTTAATTCTATACTAATATTGCTTTGTCTTATTTTAAACTAATATTGCAATTTGATACCATGTTAACTTTTTAAAGCCGAAAGTACTTTTAAAGGGACTAAATATAAAATATGAAATAATTCCATTCATTTTAATAATTTTTCTAATATTTTAACGCTTTAATATAGGCACAATTAAGCTTAAAAACAACTTGCATAGTATATCCTGAAATTCATATTTGCGTTGATAAAATTTAAAAAAGAAAAAATTACTTTTTATAATCAATATGACCGAAAGTCCTTTTAAAAGAACTATAAAAAAAATTACTTTTATCCATATATCAAATCCTTATACTCTAACATAATGCCCCAGTGAGTATGACACTCATAGGATTACTCTATCATATTCAAATATGGACTTGAAGTGTTCGGCGTTACTTAGTATAAAAAGTTAGTCCTTTTCAGAGGACCTTCGGTCAAATCTTCAACTTGCTTGCAATTACCGTTCGGTCTTACGAGGTTAAACATAAATTAGATTTTTAAATATATAGTTGGAAGTTTTTTAAATAATAACCGTTAATATGAATTTCTGTAACTTTGTATTATGAATTACCCAGAAAGACATTGATGTTCAGACATAATTATGTGACAGTGGCATAAGAATAAATAATACTACGTAGAACGGAAACTCCCGCTCAAAACGGGCTCAAGGTCACGATATTAGCCTACACTTTAATTTCGGCTAAACCGACTACTGAAGACGGGCTGTCTCGGACGGGCGCGTCAATTACAATAACGGCGCCAAGTTAATGTGGTGTGTTTGGTTGTACAAACAATTCTAAAACAATGCCAAACTTAAGTTTTTTTAGTTTGCCCAAAGATGATGCGAGATAAGTTATATTTTTTAAATATTATTCCTTTTCCGTACCTAATTTATCAAAAGGATGTGACCAGTTCTTTTTGTGTAGCCAATTGTTTCACTTTCACTCAATAATAAAAAAAAAAGTTAGATAACTACAGCATTTTAACATGTCGCCAAAATGTTTTTTAATAGCCCCCGCCATCGGTCATTGAACCTTTCTCGATTGTTTTGCCTCGCGATTGCGGCGCCGCGGCACTGGCGCACGCACGTTATACTTAATATGTAATTCGTTTATTTTAAACCTACACTACGTAAGTACTTACACCTATGTAGGTAAGTAATACTTACTTAAATGGCTTCATTTGGTATGGTACTCATAATAATTTATTATTCATGAGCAGGTATTTATAGTGTAGGTAAGTATTTATAATTCTCATACTTTGTAATACTAAACTAAAATAATGATTTTTAAGTAAAGGAAAACTTATATTTTAGCTACCTATATTATCTATAAAAAAGCAGTATTAACAGTTGACAACCCTGTCAACACGCCTGGGCGACAGAGGGGCGTAACGAGGTGAAGGGGGAAGTAGGTATAAAAATAGCGGCGTTTTCCACCCGGTCAAAGGAGATTCCGTTCTATGTAATTATTATTTATTCTTATGACAGTGGTTCTCAACATATCATTTGAGATTTTACGGAATTTAGAACTGCACGATGGATATACCAAGTTATGTTTAGGTACTTACTTATTTTTTTAATGTCTTATATAGAATGTCAATAATAAAATAAAACAATAATTCAGTAAGATTAACTTTTATTTTTATAAGTAAGTAAGGTCAGGCGGGGCAAGTGCGCCGACGCGGCGACGACGGGGTAAGCGCGCCTACCATAAAAAAATCGAAAACTACAGATATAATACAACTAACGGCATCTTACATCTATACAACAAACAAAAACATAGTGCCACATTGGTCTGAGCACTTCACTATCACAGATGCCTCTGTTCACCATAACTTGATATATCCGCCATTTTAGTTTTAGTGTCATATAAAGCTGTTACCAGAGATGAGCACGTGTTACTAATCCCCATAATTTGAAATAATTAAAGTGTTGCGGCAAACCAATGAAGTCAGTACAAAATTGAGTTGTTTTCCTTTAAATCTATGTCTTTATTTTAGTCTTAGATAGTGAAATTAATTTTTTTTGTAGAATTTAAAATATTAACCTGAAAATAGTCAAGTGAGGCAAGTGCGCCTAAGTTTTTAGTAGTATAGCGCACTTCCCCCGAGCCAGAAGTCGTCAACTTTTATGATTAAGATATTTTCTAACCCGACGGCCTCTGAATAAGGGTCATATTTTTCTGTATTGAGAAGTTACTGCCTAGATGTGCTTAAGGTCTTTATGATGAGAAGTTGGGGTGATGGGTTTACAGCAAAAGTATTAAGTCCATAAACTATTTTTGAAGATGGTTCGTACTTATCAAAGAAAAACAGATAAGCCTTCTTGGTCTAGAGAAACTTTATGTCAAGCAGTTGACGCTGTCCGATCAGGCCTATCTGGATATAATGCAGCTAAAACTTTAGTACCTACCTAGATTATAACACTTTAATATTATTTTTTGTTATTTTTGCCTGATTTTAACCTGCTAAGTTGTGTACTTTACCATGTAAGTTCTTGCGTACCATCCACTAGATTACTAAGTAATCTCTTTAAACGCCTTTGACTAAGTATTTACGTTCTATCACGTCTAAGTAAGAATTGTTACCTACTTTTGTATTAATTAAATAAAGTCTAATTTGATTAATTGAAGATATCTATTATTCCAGCCAAACCTGAAAACATTTTTATTTAAATTCAACAGTATTAACTTTTTATAAAAAAACAGCATTAAAGGTTTAGAACCCCTGATTACTGGTCTATGGCGCACTTGCCCCAAATTTGTTATGGAAGCTGCAGTAGTTAAGCCTATAGGACGAGTAAATTAAAAAGAAGCCAAAAGTAATGCGTTTATTTGTATAAGTTCTATTATGTAAATTATTTGAATTTCTGGATTCGAAGTTTGATGTCATAAATAGTAAACCAAAGTTATGGTATATTTATCGCAAAGTTGGATAACTACGATTTTAAACCTTTAAATTACATAAGTTTCCAATTACCTTGCTTGACCCTAATAATAAAAGCATTTGATGGATTACGGCTAATAAAGCCTGCCCTACACGTTGCGAGAAATCGTTCAGAGATCGGCCGATTTTTCTCTGAACAGAGAAATCGGAAGCCCCATAGTGCCTCCACACGTCACCGATATCTGATTCGATTGTCAGTTTTCCGCAGAAGCTCGCACAATAAACATGTTATCAAGATGAAAAATGATGATGTTGCTCTTGCGTTATTTATTAATTTATTTATTTAAACATTGGTGTGAGGCATTTAGTACAATATTTGCAGGTCTTAATGCATAATACGAGTTCAAATAAATGCTACCTTTTCAGGCTTCACACATCATAATATTGTAAACTTACAAAATAAAATATTAAAACAGTAATTATGTGAGAAACTTAATAGGTATTTATCATTAAATGTCAATAATAGAATTATAATACTATTATATAACGACGACCCCTGTGGCGCAATATTTATCATGCTAGTCTGCCGATCAGAGGGTCCCGGGTTCGATTCCCGGCGAAGCAGAAATTTGAATGACGAGTTTAAAAATTTCTGTCCTCGGTCTGGGTGTTGTTGTGTGTGGTAATCTCAGAGTATACATACTCTTTTGATATGTTTGGTTTATGTATAATGTTTGAATGAATTATGTCATATTTGTTGATTCCGTGACAATCTTTTGAATAAGGAACATGCATAGCTATCTGACATAATTTTCCTATTTTATAAAAAAATACGTTTTAATAATAATTAAATTCTAAAATGTTTAAGTTTCAAATAAATAGTTTGCTTATGAATCCTTAAGTGTCTTTTTGATTTGAAAGTGATCCTATTAGCCACATATTGTGTTTGTGTCTGTGTGTGTGTCCATGGCACCCACGACACAGGGTAAATCTGTCTTACTGTGGGGCTTTGAGTGTGAAATGTTTATTATTTATTATTATAATAATGTCCGACAAAATATACGAGGGCTGTTTGATAAGTCGTTTTAAAAAGTTAAAAATATATGTTTTGAAACAATTATTGTTTAAGTCTAAAATAATTGTAACTTTTCAATTTATCAGGTAGTTGGTTGTATATTCTGATTGTCATAATAAAACTATTTCCAGATGTCAAAGATAATTTGGTTCGATGCATGTATGTACATACATATAATTTGTCACTATTTAGAGTGCACAAAAAAAAATCGAGGAGCATACATATTATTGCATAAGCACGCTTTACATGATACGCACGTCCGAAAACAAACGGGGTCCGAGACGAAGCCGGCGAACTGTCGAGTGCCGAGCCGAGTTCAGCCGAGCGATCCCGAAGCCGCCCGAACCGCCGACGAACGAAACGATTTCTCTGATGAAATTTCATACTGCCGACGATGTACGAGAAATTGAAACGAATCGTAACGATTTCCATCCACACAGTGCGAGAAATCTGAAGAAACAGGTTTCTTCAGAGAAATCTGAAGTAATCTGAACGATTTTTCTCTGAACAGAGAAATCGAAAGCCCCTAATGCCTCCACACGTCACCGATATCTGATTCGATCGTCAGTTTTCCGCAGAAGTTCCCACAATAAACATGTTATCAAGATGAAAAATGATGATGTCGCTCTTGCTTTATTTATTCAT
This sequence comes from Pyrgus malvae, assembly GCA_911387765.1. Taxonomy (NCBI): domain Eukaryota; kingdom Metazoa; phylum Arthropoda; class Insecta; order Lepidoptera; family Hesperiidae; genus Pyrgus; species Pyrgus malvae. The sequence continues at coordinate 15,885,225 of OU426960.1, forward strand.
TTAAACATTAGTGTGAGGCATTTAGTACAATATTTGCAGGTCGTAATGCATAATACGAGTTCAAATAAATGCTACCTTTTCAGGCTTCACACATCATAATATTGTAAACTTACACGTCACTTAATAGAATATTAAAACAGTAATTATGTGAGGAACTTAATATTTATCATTAAATGTCATAATACAATTATAATATTGACGCAATGGTTATCATGCCAGACTGCCGATCAGAGGGTCCCGGGTTCGATTCCCGGCGAAGCAGAAATTTGAATGACGAGTTTAAAAATTTCTGTCCTCGGTCTGGGTGTTGTTGTGTGTGATAATCTCAGAGTATACATACTCTTTTGATATGTTTGGTTTATGTATAATATTTGAATACTTTAAATTTGGAATGTTAGAATGAATTATGTCATATTTGTTGATTCCGTGACAATCTTTTGAATAAGAAACATGTACAGCTATCTGACATAATTTTCCTATTTTATAAAAAAAATACGTTTTAATAATAAGTAAATTCTAAAATGTTTAAGTTCAAATAAATAGTTTGCTTATGAATCCTTAAGTGTCTTTTTGGTTTGAAAGTGATCCCATTAGCCACATATTGTGTTTGTGTCTGTGTGTGTGTCCATGGCACCCACGACACAGGGTATATCTGCCTTACTGTGGGGCTTTGAGTGTGAAATGTTTATTATTTATTATTATAATAATGTCCGACAAAATATACGAGGGCTGTTTGATAAGTCGTTTTGAAAAGTTAAAAATACATTTTTTGAAACAATTATTGTTTAAGTCTAAAATAATCGTAACTTTTCAATTTATCAGGTAGTTGGTTGTATATTCTAATTGTCATAATAAAACTATTTCCAGATGTCAAAGATAACTTGGTTCGATACATATAATTTGTGACTATTTAGAGTGCGCAATTTGCGGCGCGGATTTCTCTTGGATGCTAGGATAGTAGGGGTCTAATTAGGTATGTGCTTAAAGAAAAAAAAATCGAGCAGCATACATATCCATAAAGCACGCTTTACATGATACGCACGTCCGAAAACAAACGGGGTCCGAGACGAAGCCGGCAAACTGTCGAGTGCCGACTGTGCCGAGCCGAGTTCAGCCGAGCGATCCCGAAGCCGCCCGAACCGCCGACGAACGATTTCTCTGATGGAATTTCATACTGCCGACGACGACCGATAAATTGAAACGAATCGGAACAATTTCCATCCACACAGTGCGAGAAATCTGAAGAAACAGGTTTCTTCAGAGAAATCTGAAGTAATCTGAACGATTTATCGCAATGTGTAGGGCAGGCATAAACGGCCTGACTTCATTGTATACATGTATTGGAAATTTGGAAAATTATTGTTGGCAGTTTGGTTTGCACTGTTGGCAGCACTTGCCTCTGTCCTACTGCTAGGTCTACTAGCACTACACGATCGCGACAGGACAGTCAGTCAAACAAATCTGCCCAAGTGCCCAATACAAATATCGTAATGTCTTTTGACGTGATAACGTCTTTAAAATCGTTTTAGTCGGGTGACATGTTCAGAAACTTGTGTCACACCAAAACCTCACGAGCGCGATCGCAGGTATAACGAGAGAGAGACGGACCGATCTCCCGTCTCATCTCGAGCGCTGCCAGTCATTCCGTGAAACTTGTCACGCGGAATCCTCACGAGCGGAGGCTGGCATAGCGTTCGAGTGAGTGGACCGATCTTCCGTCTCTCTCACTCTAGCGGCATACAAACGAATGGAGATTTTCTCGATCGTAAACCTACTTTACAAACAATTTGCCGTTTTTTTTTTACTTGTAATTGTGGCAACATTTTATACTCGTATCGTATTTGCAACTAGCAACATCAATCACAAAAATTCAAAATGGCAGTGAAGTGTACAGAATAAATCTGTCTATTTCTATCGAAATTTTTAAGACAATTATTAGTGACGTGGTGTAACGGATTTTAATGAAATTGGACAGTTACTTCAACATTTATTGGGTACCTGAATTTGTATTTTGGGTCTCCAAAGGTCATCAATATTTTCATAACAGGTAAGTCTTGTGTTTTTTACATAGCCGCCCACAATACTACCTAATCATCTGCTTACTTTTGTGTAAATATTTTCTAATATAAGGCATGCTTAAACGAATAGTTTAACAGAAAGTTAGGTAATTGCACAATATCTATTTTTAGTATCATAGATAGTGTTTAAAAAGAAAATTTAACTGTCAATCCCATCAGTATCCAGACACTACGCATTTATTGAATTTTAAATCTATAAGTCATACCTACCAAATTATGAAGGCATGTTTATTATCTTTGTTGTGTTCATAAGATTAACTTTATGACACAATAAAGGTCAGTGTTCCATATACAATTTCTGAATCAGGTTGATCACAGATTACATGATAGGGAGAGAAAGGGTTTATTTCCATTCATAATACACATGCGTATTACGACAATGAAATAGCCTGGAAACCCTTGTTTATATAGTAAGGAAGTCATCAAATCACTAACTTTAAAGGCAGCACTATAAAACTTGATATTTAGCTCTTTTGATGAAAATAAAGAATGTATAAAACATATGGATGTACTAATATTATGAAGTATTAAATTTTTAAACTCACCCCCAAAGTAGATAAATAGGCAATGAATTTTTTTATGAAACTTTTTATGCTGTAAAGATTCAATTGAAACTATGAGTACTTTTACGTACTGTTACTATACATTTCTTGGTAAAAACATATCTTTGAAGAAAAAGATAAAAATTTAGAGTGATACTGTTCCTTTCTTCAAAAGACAGAGTCAAGTAAATTATTTCCTTTATGGTGTTTTTATAATACCATTCAGTATTATTTCTTACCACTTATAATCCTGCTTTTCCATTTTATACAATATGAAAATGCTGTTTGTAACATAGAAGATGTTTATAGTCTCCTTTTACAAAAATCCACTTCACAGAATCCAAATCAGTAAGCACAATCACTATAGTCCAATATCTTCGCTTGTGTCAAAATATTTCTTCCTTTTTGCTTCAATTTCACTTCCAGAACTAAACTGCGTCCTGTCGCGGTCCAGTGCGTGCCTTATATACGGCTACCCATGGATCTCTAGAATTTTCCCAAACTACCTAATAAAATAGGCTCCTCCCAAACCTTCCTTTATTGCTACACACTTATAGTTATGTAGTCATAAACAATAGCCAGGGCCTGCTGCGATGTAAACAACCTATACATGTATGCTATATACTTATAGTTATGTACAGTCATAAACAATATCCAGGGCCTGCCATGTAAACAACCTATACATGTACGCTATATATATGTAGGTACATACTTGCGTCGAATCCCGAACTGTATAGTAATTGTTGTTTTTCTTATCACTGACTTTTCGAGAACTTTCTTCACTGTTCAATAGTAGACCTAATACCTGTTCATGTGTTTTTGGAGTTTTGCTGTATGACACTTTGTTTTCGAGATACAGGTACTCAGTCATAACAATACAATAAAAACTGAAACAAGCTATCCCTACTTAAAATAAAAAGAATATGAACACATAATTTGATAGTAGCTAGTTAATACAGGTTGAGTCACATGGCTAATGTGGTACCTACATAATTATGTGAGAAGCATACAGGGCAATTGGATTTGTCCTGCAACATGTAAGTAAGTGACAGCCACTACAAACACAAAATGAAATCAATATGCATTCATTTCATAGTGAGAGATTAACATCGATCTTAAGATAGTACTAATTTGTACAAACTGTAAAATCAGACATTAAGCCTTTTTTGACAGTCAAAAATGTACAAGAAGTTAATAGCAATTTTTATATGGCTGGATCCTTATTGCTATCCCACTGCTGGTGCACAAGTCTCTTCCCATTATTAGGTATAGTAGGGATTACTGAGAGAATGTAAATAAGGAATTTTCCGGAAATGGGTCACAATTTAAGATTGACTAGATCACAACATAATGAAATAAACTTTTATGTTAAATAGAGTCTATAACCCTCACACCAGCATATCATCATATTGATTTAAGATGAAAATAATATACCAGGCCTTTTTTTTATAAATAAGATCTATTGACCCTCTTTAGATTACATTAGTCTTAAGACTAATAAGTAATTGTAATTTTTCTAACTTAAACTGCTAAATAAACTATATCTTTCAATAAGTCTGTTAACATTTCTTAGGTCTATTAAGGCGAGTCCCTGTAGCTTCGGGATTAAGAATAGAGCTACGGTATCCCCTGCCTGATCGTAAGAGGCGACTAAAAGGGGGCTTCCGGGGCTGTGGACGGTGTGAGTGGGAGCTCCATCCATCCAACCAGCAGCCCCGGGAAGGGCGGCGATGTGTGCGTGGCCGCATGTCGCCGTAAGCATCGGAAGGTGCAAGAGAGCAAAGCTGCTCTCCCGAAGATGGGCCCGTTTTGGGGCGTCGCGCGTGGAGGACACCGGTGCGTTCCGCCGGAGATCCCGGAGTCCTCCCCAAGCGCAGTGGCAGCCACCGAGGGGGTTTTAGTGCGGTCAAATCCCACATAACCCGGTACTCTCTCCCAAGGTGCCCGGTACCTTTTGAAGATTTCCCCCCCGACAAAAAAAAAAAAGGTCTATTAAGGCGATTACACTTATTTGTTGTGTCTTACGTTAAGTACACACTTTTACACCAGCACTTAATTATTTTCACTACTCTAAACTGCACTACACTAGTTCATGAGGTTTTGTCCTTTTTAGCTGTTATATGTGGTTTGTAGTGTTAAGGGGCTGAATTGCCTCGACATTAATGTGGTGAAGAAGCCTACATTCATGGCTTCCTGCATATTTTCTGAAGATGTCTGAAACGAACGCAACTTGCAGGTCCCTATGGAGATCATTATCATATAACATATAACAGGCCTTTGAAGTGAATATGTACACTAAGAATACTAAGATGCACAAGTGGTGAAGAATTTTCAAAGAACGATTGCATCCTCTTATTGGTTTAAATGAAATTAAATAGTTTCAAATGAAATAGTTTATTAACATTCTGGGTAATAAATAATATACACTTGATGTTTGTCATTGTTGTTTGGCCAACGGCTGACCGTCTTCTGCTTTGGGTGCGCTATGGCTTATATGGGCTAGGAGAGAAAAGCGGGAGGAAAAAACTTTAGCCCTGTTTTAAATAAATTTTCAGGTACAAATGTATTTAAAGTGCAGCATGACTGGGATGACAAGGAGCACATGAGACAGCTATCATGTGTTTTCTTATTGAACAAATCGTGAGTGACACTAACATTGTAGTTATATATTACACGACTGTACTCATGTGAGTACATTTTAATTTGATTTCTAATATGCAAGGACTTGGCCGCGAAAAATATTTGTGACACATATGAGTGATCTTCTTCCATAAGCACATCGCATCCACTAAGGTTAAAAACCGTACATGTTAAAAACCGACTAAAAGTGGCTACAACACTTTTAAACCCTGATTGCACTATCGAAACACTTTGTAGTGCCAGAGAGTGAGAAGATGATCCATAGATGTGAAATAGCATAGAAGAGCGTAAGAAGTGCGGGCGCCGCTGATCGCAAACGTGCAGTTTGAGCCATGACTCACAGCAGCCAAAAATAACTTAGGAATGGGCGCCGCCTACCGGCCGGGGCGGGCGGCGAATCGCTCGTGCTCAGTGGCAGCCGCGAGCCGCTAGAGAAGCGGTCGACGGAGCGTGTGAGCCCCGTACTGATACGGGTGGTGGCGGCGCCGGCGCGGGATGCGCCGCCATGCCGGTACGACACCGCGAACTCGGCGAAGAGCTCGCACCCCCGGAGCCCAAACGCTGCAGGCACTGCGACGGTACGCTACCACCTAACGTCAAAATGCTCCTAACACCACAAATCGTGCCGATAACTCTCAGACTCTTATATTCCTAATGTAAACACGTGATAAAATGCGTTAATTGCACCGTCGGACATAAACGTGTTTTAGAAAAAGATACGATCGAAATGGAATACATTTTAACAACATAAAAATCGTGACAGTTTGGGATGACTCTATTTGTCATACGCTTGTTTGATGACTGCTTTTGCCCCGTAGCCGGTCACCACGTGTCAGAATTGTTGATATACTACATAATTTGACTTGTAAATGCACTGACTTTTATTGTGATAAACAACCCTAATCATGCTGCTAATTAACGATATGTTAATGTTGTGTTCTGCTTGTGAATTAATTTGCAACACGTGTGAAGCATGTTTTATTTTGTCAGTGACAATTTCTTTTAGAAAAGTTCTTTATCTACATAATCTCTATGATAAAATTAATGTAAAACATTGCCTACACTGGCAATGTTAATACATTATTTTTTTATTACCTACTGATGTATATTATGCTTGACTAATCTGCATGATTATGGTTGTTAAGTGGTTATTCCTGTCGCACGTTTTAAGGTTATTATTGTAAGTATTTGGATGTATGGAACACAATAAAATTACCACTGTAACAAACATAAGTACATAAATTACATATTATATGTAAAGGGAGCGTATGCGAAATTCATACTTTTAATATTATAAATGTGAAAGTGCGTTTGATTGTATGTTTGTCCTTCTTTCACGTCGCAATGGTATCACAGATTGACCTGTTTTATTGTACGGAGATAGTTTGGTGGTTGTTGAGTAAAATCTCTCATTTTTTTGGGAAGAAATATGTAGCCTGCGGGCGGAAAACTCGTACTTTAATTATTTTAAATGCGCAATTACTGATTATTTTTATATCTCTTTAATACCTAATTTTGGGACATATTTGAACTTTAACTGAAAAAGATTAATATTTTCAGTACTTAAATACTGCCATATGCATAGCACTTTGTGCACATGTACTATGTTTTTTATTAGGATATGTTGAAAACCAATGTATTCTTTGAAACTGCTTTTAATTGAAACATAAGTACTTACCTAATTTTGTATTAAATATCCCTATTCGATTTCTCAAAGTTACGTATAAAATGTACAAACTTTGGATAAAAAAAAAAAAACTTCAATACGGCTTGCGGGTAATATCTAACTCACTCCGTCGTTCATGTCGCCGTTAATGAAGGCAGCCTTAATAGATAAGGATTTCCGGAGATATGGCAAATAAAATAAAGTATCCAAAAATACAGAAAATAAACTACAGTATTTTTTTTTGCATTGTGCCATGACTTTTGTTGATTATCACAACTGAGCTATATTGTACAAGGGGCGGACTCATAAAAATCGAAAAAGGGGTGGACTTACTGCCAGTAAGCATTCTCTACTTATTTTACTTTATGACTTTGATTTAAGTGGCTTAAAATGTTATGAGAACTTAAAGTTCTATATTTCTTATAAATTGCATTCCTAATCTGCGAATTAATGTAGCCAAAATTGCGCTTCACCGGTAGGTATGCGGAGATGAAACGCAACAGATAAGTTAAAATCCGGAGTCACTCGAGCGAATCAGCTGGCCTGCGTCTTAATTATATTTTACTGGCTATGCTCCGCGGTTTCACCACATGAATATAGTCCAGAGATTTTACTATAATGTTTACTCCGGATAAACATGATTACTCCGGAGATTATATGGGAACAATGGATTTGATTTTTTCCAATACTGAAAACAGATGTCTTAGCAGTATTTCAGCATCTAACATCAAGGTATTTCAGCATGTAACATCAAGTTTAAAGGAAATTATTGGCTAAAAATGTTTTCCTAAACTTTTAAACGTTTAAATTTTCGTATGTGCCCTTTTAGGGACGGAATATAAAAATCTCGAAATCGACGTCTCGTAAATGCCAGAAATAATGAAATCTTAACAAGACTAAGTATTTTTTTTAAATTATTGAAGGAATTTTAATAATCCGTCCTTTAGGGTTTTAAGTTAAACCATTACAACAAAAAAATATCAGGATAAATTTATTCATTGCTAGCCTTCCGCCTTGTTCCTTTATTATATTTGTAATATAAAATTCTTTTATACCTGTCTATTCTGTCACAATTAAACCTTTTATCAAGTCTTCACGGTATGTAGTCTAACGGTAGTCCGGAACATTAAAATTACGGTTCAAATGTTAATTTACCAAGTGCCTAATTTCGCGCTGACGTTCGAGTTTATCTCAGCGGGCATATCTTTAGATTACCTTAGTCACCGGAGTGTTATATGTGTCAGGAGGCGTCGGGAATGGAAAGTGCATATAAATAGTAAGCACGGCGGTTCCAGAGCGGGGCGGGTTATATAACTGGGGGCTCGTAAACAAACGCACGTCGAGTGCCGTACATGCGTTAGCCATACTTCGGATTGCACTTGTCTCTTGCATAATTGGGACGGGATGCACGTCCGGCGCCTCCGCGCAACTGCTCGTGACTTGCTAAGTTGCTACATTCATATCAGTTTCTGATAGAACATCTGGAACAATTTCTATTTGAGCCGCGGTACTGCCATTTCTTCATTATTTGTAGGTAGCTTCCGATTGACCAAATTCTGGCAGTATGACAGTATTATGTATGACGATGTAAACAAATGTTTAGAGACGAGCCCGTGACGATAAGTGTATATATAACTAGATTTAAATAATAGTTTAGTAATTATATATGTGAGATGGTGGCAAATTCCGTGCGCCTGTGCCCCGGTGGGTACATTATGCTGTCGATCCAGGTTTTGTATCGATAGATATTTTTTGTTTGAAAACATTCGACGTCGGTTTGACCACTAACACTCACCTCCGCCGACCTGCGTCGGTGTTCCAGGTCTGCGATCCAGTTCTCCTCAATTATGCAGGTTGCAGCCAATTATTACCAGTGATTTTTTTTATTAACTATTGTAATGGATCGGAGTCCGTTACCGCCGTTCGAAAGAATATTGATTCGAAAAAATAATACATTGTCTTATTAGTTTGTCATCGTCTAAAGATACCATTTCAAACAGTTAGACGAACATGATGTTATGCATTTAGTATCGTTTGTAAGAAGATGCTAGCAGGTGGCCGCTTTGCCGGACACTCGCTGTCCGACTTATCAGCACTGTAGATCACGGTATTGACCGAGACACTTGAATACAAATAACGAAAGAATGCTAACTCATCTGTTTGTCAACAAATACGATGCAGTCGTTAGGCATCTAACTTTTGTGCTATTAAATTTTTAGTGTAATAATTATAAAAGATATTTTGCTTTTTGCTCTACATGCAAATTTTAAACCAAATTACTCAATCTTCGCATAAAACTATTCATCTAATAAATGTTAGTGCTGTCATCGTTACGTTATGATAATATATGAAGGGGATGATTATTTTTAAATTAACTGACTACTTATTTACTTTATCTAGGGGTTGAAAAATAGGCCCGTATTCAAGTAATTATTAAAAACGCTATTTGTTTTTTGCTCATTTGCCTTCGGATCTCTGCCAAATTTTAAATTCGTAAGATGTAAAATACCTGTGAGATTTGGACTATTCACAATCCTATCAATTGTCAATGTATTTTAAGAATTAATTTCTTTAACACATTCAAAACACGTATTATTCGTGCTGTGCACTTTATATTTTTAAACCTGTTTCTATAACGCCGCATTAAATATTGGTCACAAAACAGTAGCCTAGTAAAAACTTTTAAAATTTTTAAAACACATTTTTATTCCTAAAAATATATGTCACAAACAAAAATAGTCGATGAATAAGGTCTGACAAATGTTAGATGACGAAGGCCCTTACAATAAAAGTCGTTATTTCCACCGAGAAAATGATTCTATTTACGCGAAACGCGTTGGCGTGCGGTTGTGGCAGTAAGGTAATTCTGTCCACACAAGAACGGAATGTTTGTTTGAGGAGTTGCAAACAACTCATTACTATTCCAAGAAGCAGCATGTGTCTATTGTGCAATTTAATCTTATGCCGATTGTGGGAAATGCAGTGAAAAAAAGCATCACTGGATGCACCGTGTTTTTCATGTCCATCTTACACCTAAACTTTAAAAGCTCCAATAAAATAAACATTTAAGAAATTTTTGCTCTTATATTCAGAGTAAAAAAATAAAATTTACTTTTACCTTGCGTCTTAAAAATAGTTGCATCGTTGACAAGAAACATAGGTGATATACGTTATCCTTAAAGTAGAAAATACGTGTACAGAGAGTACATCAAATATTCATAATCGTTTTAACGACTTCAAAGCAATCTCTCGCATAAAGTTTAGTTCATAAATATTTTTGTTTTTATACTTTTGATCGTTATTATTGTGAACATTTTCCCATGTTTTAAGAGACATTATTCGACAGTTTATGGGTGGCAGTTAAATATACCCGTCTCGGTTTGTCGTCACAAATAGAATTTTGGCACTGACTGTCTCTGGTTGTGTAATTCATATGTAAACCACTTGTAGAATTTAAACTATGTATTCTTGTTTGTAGTTGTAAAGTAGACACTTGATTGTATAAAGTGATATTATGGTAATAAATTTTTGGATAGTATTTTAATCACTGTTTACTTACCTTGTCACTTTAAAACCTTTTTGTCCTTCTTCATAGGTATCTATTTAGCGATATGCTGTTTCTTGTCTGGTATCCATTAACCGAACCTTCGTGTTACCTAATCATAGTATAATATTTGTGTATAGTATCTATTGTTTTATTACACGCTTTTTATTAGCTTCACCTGTATGTTTGTATGTTTGTATGTTTGTATGTTTGTAACCGACTTCTTTGGGCGCGATTTTGACCCACTTTAAACGGCCAGATTTCGTTCAAACTTTGTAGATTTATTGAGGACCGATGACAATACACTAATTTGATAAAATTATTCCATTTTTCAATTTGCAAAATATGATTTTTGTTCGATTGCGTTTATAGAGCTACAGCTATTATACGACTGTTATAGATCAAACGATCTAATAACGAGTATTTTAGCCACTTTAATTCAGCATCTGCTAAAAGGTGGAGTAAAAGTGCTAAAACATAGTGCTGTAAACGTTTATTTGACGTCCTTAAAGCACATATTAGCAAATATTGCCAAATAGTCGAGATAACCGCTATTACACGATAAATGGGTGTTTTATGAACGGTTACTCGGCTCTTATACGATTAAAGGCTGAGTAATCTAATTACTATTCGACTATTTTGCTGCTTGGGTTGCTCATATTTATGTAGGGGAGTAGACTTTTGGTGCTCAGTAACCGAAAACGTGTATGAGATATATAAAGAATATAAATAATTTGTTAAGTCGTAAGACAGGTGAAATTTTATGAAAACGTAAAAATTAAAAAAATATGTAACCTTGTTATGTAACAAGCCTAATGATAGATAAATATATTTTTGAAAGAAAGAAGAAGGTTCTCAGTAACCAGTCCATTGCTCGTGGAAACATCATGGAAAGAATAAATAATCCAAACTAAAAAGTAGAAAATAAATAATAGTTTAAAAAAACTAAAAAACACGCTTTTTATAGAAAACCGAACTAAAAAATAGAAAGTAAATTTTAATGAATTTAAATTAAGAAAATAGTGTTAAAAATTTCAATGAATATAAGTTAATAATAGTGTGAATAAAAAAAAATATTTTATTTAAAAAAAAGCGTGGGGTGCTTTTTAAAATATTATCGAAATGATAATCATTCTACTCATATCTGTCAATAAAATATTTATAACTATTGACACCATGCACCCCACGCTTTTTTTAAAATAAAATATTTTTTTTTATTCACACTATTATTAACTTATATTCATTGAAATTTTTAACACTATTTTCTTAATTTAAATTCATTAAAATTTATTTTCTATTTTTTAGTTCGGTTTTCTATAAAAAGCGTGTTTTTTAGTTTTTTTAAACTATTATTTATTTTTTTGATTTAGTTTTGTATTGGTTTATTGTGTTTTTATTTCTATTATGTATTAGTTTATAATTTTAATTCTATTTGTGTATTGATTTATATGGGCCTACGTCGCCTGAATTAAATAAAAAAAAATTAAGTCTTTAAGATCAAAATTCTAAAAATGACTCGAGTATGGTAATTTATATCCTTCATAAAATATATGCGTGTCTTAACTTTAAAAGTCTAATTCTTTTCTATGCATGTTTACAGTAAATGTAATTATGAATTTGTATTAAGATGTTGAGAGTAATTAGCTGAGTCGTCCTCGTTCTACGTATACCTTGACCTCGTTGCTTTATGAGCTACTATCCACCATTATACTTTTCTTTACAAACATGTTCGTAAAACGGCAGATGGTAGTTTCTCGGAAGACAATAAAATGTAAATATTTAGTACCAACATGACATTGATGTGAACACAAAATTAATTTACCGTATTTAAGATCTATATCGGAATTGAAGTAAATCGTTGCAGAAATTAACGCGTTGTCATTTAATTTTACTTTTGTCACTACCGTTTAATTCTTTGCTTTATTAACGTTATATTCGTACTACACATTTATTAAACTAACTTAAAAGAAACATATTCAACACACTTTACTGACTGATTCTAACTAGCGGTAGGCCCATTGTCGAATTGTGACCAACATAAATATATCAAAATTGTAATTAGAATAAAATTATTTCAAAATTTTTGTTCCATTCGAGGACATGTTTTCTTTTTGTTTTCTTATCCTACATTTCGAATAAAGATATATTGAGACGTTACAATATCAGATTGGTAGGTATGAATTCTTAAACGACTCGTTTATTTGAGCCGACCCTAATGTATGATTCATATTGGGGTGTCATGGTACGCGTACTAAGTGCTAGTGGCATAATAATATGAACCATATTATCATTTATCGACGACAGGATCTTGGAGCCGTGTCAACTGGATGCTGACAAACCACTTTCGGTTTCTGCGTCCAGGCGACTAGATCTGGTAAACTCTTTGCTATGTTACCATAGTACCACTAGAATAAAAAGTTATCTGATGTTCTGGACTAGACTGTAACTAGACTAGACTGTATTTCACATGTCTATTCTACAAGGGCTGTTTGATAAGTCGTTTTAAAAAGTAATAAAATAATATTTTTTTAACACAATTTACATTTATTTCTCAACATAATCTCCTTTGAGGGCCAAGCACTTGTTCCATCGAGTTCACAATTTTTTTATCCCCTCCAAAAATACTTTTTGTCGAGGTCTTCAAAATAGCCGTTTACACCAGCGATGCAAACCTCATTTGTCAAAAATTTTTGCCCTCCAAATCATCTTTTCAGATTTGGCAATAGTTAATAATCGTACGGAGTCCGGCGAATACTGAGCATGCGGAAACAGCTCGAAGCCCAACTTGTGGATTTTGGCCATTGCAATAGCTGACGAGTGCACTGGTATATTGGCTTGATGAAAGAGGATTTTCTTAGCGGAACAATTATGGTCGTTTTTCCAACAATTCGGCATTAAAACAGTCCGATAACTCTGCGTAATAACAGCCAGTGATAGTCTTTCCCTTTTCCAAATAATCAATCATAATGATTCCTTCGCCATCCCAGAAGACTGTCGCCATCACCTTCCCAGCCGACAAAACAGTCTTGACGTTCTTTTTTGGGGCACGTTCACCAGTCGCGATCCATAGTTTTGATTGCTGTTTTGATTCAGGTGTTTATTTATGGACCCAAGTTTCGTCCACAGTGATAAATCGACTCAAAAAATTCCGAGAATTACACTAAACTTTATCATATCCAAACACAGTTTTGAAATTCGCTTTCGTTCGCGTTTTTGTTCGATTGTCAACAAACGTGGCACCCATCGTGCAGACAGCTTTGTCATACCCAAATCTTCATGCAGGATTTTATGTACTCGCTCAGAGGAGATGCCTGTGTTCTCACCAATTTCATGCACCTTCACTCGGCGGTCGTCGAGAACGCGATCCGGTATTTTATTTTGAGGGCCCGGTACCGGGTCGTGACCCGACAAATGGGAAAACTGTTCTATATTATTATCATCCTTTTTAGGGTTCCGTAGCCAAATGGCAAACCTTATGGATTCGTGATGTCTGTCTGCCTGTCTGTTCGTCCGTATGTCACAGCCCCTTTTTCCGAAACTATAAGATCTATACTGTTAAAACTCGATACGTAGATTTATTCTGTGAACTACATTAAGATTTTCACACAAAAATAGAAAAAAAAGCAATAAATTTTGAGGGTTCCCCATACTTAGAACTGAAACTCAAATTTTTTTTTCATCATTGAAAATGATATTGATGTTTTAAATTCATTTTTTTCTAAACTGAATAGTTTGCGCGAGAGACACTTCCAAAGTCGTTAAATGTGTGTCTCCCCCCCTGTAACTTCTAAAATAAATGAATGATAAAACTAAAAAAAATATATTATGCATTACGATGCAAACATTCACCAAAAATTGGATTGAACGAGATCTAGTAAGTAGTTTTTTAATACGTCATAAATCGAAAACCACAATTTACCTTTCATTCAATCTTAATGCAATCATTTCTATGGATAATCAAAGGCAATGATGCATTTCTGTTGCCGCTATTGTTATACAAATACTAAAAATAGAATAAAATAAATATTTAAGGGGGCTCCCATACATTAAACGTGATTTTTTATAGATAATGGTACGGTACCCTTCGTGCGTGAGTCCGACTCGCACTTAGGGTTGCCAGGTCGCCAAACCTAATAGCCGGACAGACCAGCCAGTTTGGCCGGATATTTGGGTAGAAACTAGAAAGGCCGGACACACTACATTATTGAGTATTTTGTGTCTCAGTATTAATAGGTGTGACAAAAAAAAACTGCGGCACTGCGGCCTGCTGGAGCGACCGCCAGTCGACTCGCCTGCGCTCGACCATGCTCGGCAATCGCTCGTTTGCGAAAAGCCTAACAAAAGCCGGACAAGCCGGACACCGTTTATTTTGGTCGGACATGTAATAAAAAAAACCTACCTATTTCCGGCTTTATCCGGACGCCTGGCAACGCTACTCTCACTTGGCCGGTTTTTTTTTGGCAAATTCATAGATCGGTAGTTGCTTAGTTGTTGTACGCCACTGCCACGGCTTTAATTCATGCAAGAAGGTAATTTGTATGGAAACAGACACAACTAGTTGTTACCAAATTGATTACCGATGACAGCGGCACGCCACGCGCTGTATTACATCCCAGTATTTGCTTTCATTGAACGAATATAAATCATTAACATGTCAATGTTTGTCTAAGCACTATCCAGAGTACTTTTTTAGGATATGTATTGTTAAAGGCTGTCGGGCAGGTTGAACTGAATAAAAATAGGTATTTATTTATCTTTTTGGCAAACTCGTAGATTGGTTGCCACGCAAAGCTCCACTGCCACTGTCTAATATAAATAAATATAATAATAGGTGCAACGAACGGTCGTAAACAATAACAGTGAATAGATTCAGTGTTATCGAGCAACGATTCAACTATGACAACAACAGTGGCGAACCTTTCTTAAAGACCGAAATATAAGGCAAACTCGGTCATTACGCGAAACTGCTACTGGCTATAATCTGGTATTGGACTACCAAATCAATTGGGATATTTTTAATGAGCTGTCAAAAATTGACATCCTCATACATTTTGCATGAGAAAAGAATTGGTCACGTCCTAAATCATTCATGGTCAATTGACTAATTTTTTATTGTTTTAAAAGGCAATAACATCATGTATAAGAATATGTATTTGATGACCCGTGTGGCGCAAGGGTTACCATGCTAGATTGCCAATCGGAGGGTCCCGGAATCGATTACCGGCGAAACAGAAATTAGAATGATGAGTTTTAATTTATGTTCTCCGTCTGGGTGTTTGTGTTTCTGTCTACGTATGTGTCCATGGTACCCACGACACAGAATATACCTACCCTACTGTGGGGCTATGAGTGTAAAACGTTACTTATTTATATTTATTTCATTATGGTTTTTCCTGTTTTTTCCAAGCGTGATTTTGTGCAACCTTTTTAATGTATGCATTTCAATATTATTATGCATAGTGCCCAATACCCTATTCATAGCATAATTTACGTGCAATTAACACAACCAATATATTGTATTGCTGGTATACTTATCATGACAGCGGCACTTCACGCCTTGACTGGCATCCACCGTGCCTTTATTGAACGACTCTTGATTATTAGCACATGCCAATATTTGTTTCATACACAAATATTATATTAATTATTTAATTTTCTATTCAGTAAAATCCCCTTGTTAAAGTGGTAGTAGCCAAGTAACGTCCCTTTTTTAAAGACCGTGAGATGGCTCTAAATAATTCTGTTTTTAACAAACTCGGTCACTAACTATCTGCGATAAGTAATAATTCATGCAAGAGCATAATTTGCATGCAAATAGAAACGCTGAGTGGTTGGCAATGTATTCAGTGATGACAGCGGCACTGACGACATCAACCGTATTTCTATTAACTGTTAAGTTGTCAATATTTGAATACAAATGACATTATATAATTTTAAAAATACACAGTCATGTCACTATAGTCCGTACATCATTTTATTTTATTTTATTATAGCATAGCATAGCATATTTCATAGCATAGTAAGGCTTATAATGAGGGGAAGTAGGCTATCTCCGACCCAATCCTCGATATAATTGCCTTCTGTCTCAGGGTTGTCACTTTTAGCTAAATTTTAATTCAGTGCCTATAAATTACGATTTTATAACTGTAACTAAGTACACTAATTAGTAAGTGAAGTACCCTTTAGTTATTATTCCTACAATACTGAGAAATCGGCATGACTACACGTAAGCAAAGCAAAGCAATAGCAGCAAATCAATTGATAGATCAAAAGTACCTAATACATTCTAGTGGGAAAGTAGGCCTACCTACTTCCTGTGTCTGATAGAAAAATAATAGGATTTTTGTAGATGTCGTCTTGTTGAATGACGTGACTTTGCAAATTATTGCAAATATTAAAAATACACCTAAAATATAAAAGATTATAATTCTTTTGACAATATTTTCATTCATTATAATTTCAGTTGTTCTCAACTTCATGAAATTTAGACACCTTTAGCCTAGCCGGCCTAGAATTTATTACCATAAAACCACAGTGTGACGCCGCAGTTGACACCGTTCGCGCAATTTTATACGTGATGGCATATTCACTAGGTCTGGCACAAAAGTAATAAGATGGTAACTATTATTCGTGTTAGTGACTTAGCAACGGAACGAAACGGAAACACTAACACGGAAATATTACTTATAAAACGCGGTAATTAAAGATTCATCGCTGACAATTCAAAAAACATTTCGAATTATGTCGATTAACTTTAAAAAAGACGGCCTATAATTATTTATTTATTTATTAAACTCTTTATTGTACACCATAATACAAAAATGAAGCCTAGCAAAAATACAAACAAATAGCGTACAAGTGGTGGCCTTATCGCTAAACAGCGATTTCTTCCAGGCAACCACAGGCAAGGAGTTAAAGATAGAAAAGATGTAGAAGAGGCAGGTGTACAATTAGGGCTAGAAAAAATAAAGTTACGTAAAAACTACTTTGCAACAATCCGCAACCAGAACGTATGATGGTGTATACCTTTTTCATGCAATAGCACCTCCCTCCCTCCCACATAGGACACATGAACATGCGAATGTACGGTGGTGGTACGTATGTTGGTGTATACTTTTTGTTGTCCATCATACGTTCTGGTTGCGGATTGTTGCAAAGTAGTTTTTACCGAACTTTATAACAATGGAGTTCCGCAAAGTAACGACTGATTCTATTAATTTTCTAGAAAAAGTAATATATTCGAAGTCGGGTATGAACAATGATAGACAATGTACAAATTAAAAAGTAAAGGAGAGAAAAATGGATGAAAAAGAGATACCAAGTCAGGATTGCAAGTAATGCTTTTTGACTTGGCACCTAAAGGAGTGGAGTGAAGTAGCAAGACGGACGTTTTTGGGAAGAGAATTCCATAGACGGACAGCAACAGCAGTAAATGAGTTTTGGAAAAAAGAAGTAGAGTGAGAAGGAACACTTAAAAGGAGATTATCTACAGACCGTAGGTATAGTCTGTGAGTGTCACGCAGAAAATGGAATTTCGCCGCGAAGTCTGATTGGGAGCCACTTGAGCTTAGAACGAAATGCAGAGATATGGTCATATTTTCGGAGTCCAAATATAAACCGTATACGTTAATTTTGGAGACGCTCTAGCTTATTTAGTTGCTCTGTAATAAGGTCTAGATAGCATACATTGGCATAGTCAAGAACTGCCTCTAATTTTATTATACTCAATTCAAATCCAACGTGAAAATTAAATTAAATACAAAAGTCGAAAGTAAAGCTTACATTTTATTTATTTTAAATTTCAAAGAACAAAACATTTTTACAAATTGACAGAACTAAATTATAATTTTAACATATTTGTGAAATATAGTCTGTGAGTGTCACGCAGAAAATGGAGTTGTTGTTTGAGGTAAGGGGGAAAGTTAGGATTGAGATGCAGTAGAGAAGAGATAGATTAAGAGCATTTCCGCGAAGTCTGATTGGGAGCCACTTGAGCTTAGAACGAAATGCAGAGATATGGTCATATTTTCGGAGTCCAAATATAAACCGTATACGTTAATTTTGGAGACGCTCTAGCTTATTTAGTTGCTCTGTAGTAAGGTCTAGATAGCATACATTGGCATAGTCAAGAACTGCCTCTAATTTTATTATACTCAATTCAAATCCAACGTGAAAATTAAATTAAATACAAAAGTCGAAAGTAAAGCTTACATTTTATTTATTTTAAATTTCAAAGAACAAAACATTTTTACAAATTGACAGAACTAAATTATAATTTTAACATATTTGTGAAATATAGTCTGTGAGTGTCACGCAGAAAATGGAGTTGTTGTTTGAGGTAAGGGGGAAAGTTAGGATTGAGATGCAGTAGAGAAGAGATAGATTATGAGCATTTCCGCGAAGTCTGATTGGAAGCCACTTGAGCTTAGAACGATATGCAGAGATATGGTCATATTTTCGGAGTCCAAATATAAACCGTATACGTTAATTTTGGAGACGCTCTAGCTTATTTAGTTGCTCTGTAGTAAGGTCTAGATAGCATACATTGGCATAGTCAAGAACTGCCTCTAATTATTATTATACTTAATTCAAATCCAACGTAAAAATTAAATTAAATACAAAAGTCGAAATTTTTACAAATTGACAGAACTAAATTTACATTGGCATAGTCAAGAACTGCCTCTAATTATTATTATACTTAATTCAAATCCAACGTAAAAATTAAATTAAATACAAAAGTCGAAATTTTTACAAATTGACAGAACTAAATTATAATCTTAACATATTTGTGAAATATAAAATTTGTATGGTCTAAGAAAGAAAAACTTATTTATTTTGTGACATAATGTCCATTAATCGAATGCACTCGTCACATCTCTGGCATTTTGTTGTCATTTTAGATCTTTATTATTTCTGTTTTGTGCTGTCTTGTTACTATTGGATTTTTGCAAGCAGGTCTTAGGGAAAGAAAAATGTGCTCACCGTGTGTGTTAAAATATCGTTGTGCGTTTTGTAATAAATAATTTCATCATAGGTATTCTCGTTATCGGTGTAGCAATGATACTGTTAAGTGTAAACGTGTCACACCTATTAAGAGATCTGCCAAAATCCTGGAACTATGTTGGACGGACTTAAGTATGATATTTCATTTTGTTTTATTTATTGACTCTCGAATATATATGGATCTGGCAGCTACTGTCAGCGAGAGCGCTGTCAATTTTATAAGGCATATACAATTTGCCATTTGCCTGATTTTTAGGGGCCATTTTCTGGGCGGATATAACATAAATCTTCCCTTATAAATATAATTGATTTGCATACACTTATTATAATTAACATTTCCTTTCGTCACCTAAAATATATTTTAACACATATTCCGTATGGTCCATTTTCCTTTTGTTTCTGAAGTTTTGGGTACGTGTGAAAAGTTCATAAACATAAGTTAACTATGTATTTTCTAAATACTATGTAATGTACCTGGATTCTATTTTTGGGCTGCATCAAAATTGTATACCTAATATGGCGTTCCAATTAATTAAAATAAATACGTAATCTTCACACCGGAAATGCTTGCCGGTTTGTTTAGCTTGCAGATTTATTTTTGTCTGTACCGTGTAATCTCGGCGCGTCATTCTTTGCGTCGCGACTGGGCGGGCGGAACACTTGGCGCTTGCTGACGAACGTTTCGCAATACTCTCTTGATGAGCCTGCTGATTCAAATAAGCGGTTTTACTATTTGAGAACTAAATTACCCCCTAAGAACACTGCGCATTCATATTTAAGATTAACGTCTTGATAAAATGCCAAAAAAATATGCGAACCTAGGTTTAATAAATTAAGTCCCTGTAGTTTTGGGATTTAGAATAGAGCTATCCCCTGTCTGATCGTTAGGGGCTGTCGTAAGGGAGGATCGGGGTTGTGGGCGGTGAAAGTGGGAGCTCGATCCGTCCAGCTAGCAGCCCCGGGAAGGAAGGCGGTATGTGCGAGGCCGCATGCCGTTGTGAACACCTGAAGGTGCAAGGGAGCACATCTGCTCTCCCGAAGATGGGCCCGTTCTGGGGCGCCGCGCGTGGCGGACACCGATGCGTTCCATTGGAGATCGCGGAGTCCTCCCCCAAGCGCAGAGGCATACCACCGAGGAGCTTTTAGTGCGGTACAAATCCCACATAACCCGGTATCCTCTCCTAAAATGCTGGGTACCTTTTGAAGGTTTCCCCCCAGATACAAAAATAGGCATAGGTCGTAAGGCAACCCTATTCATGGCTGTAAAAATTTATAATAAAATACCATATTATTATTATCAATAATATACAACAAACTGGTTCAGTAAAGTAAAATTGCGACTTCTATTTCTGTTATTGAAAATGAAAACTAAGATAATCGGAAATAAAAGTTTATGTATGACACCCAAGAAAAATGCATGATTATTTACAAATGTCACTATTAGAATCTTTAGGCAACATACAAATGTCACTATTAGAATCTTTAGGCAACATAGTACCTATCAGTACAACGTGTGCTATATTATTCGGTAAATAAATTAACGTCATTATTTTAATTGCAGTGCAAGCTTTAATCTTTATTATTACCGAGGCGTGAACTGGCGTGAAGTAAGGTAGGTGTGAAAGCTAGGGTTGCCAGATGTCCACTATTTAAGAGCCCAAGAATAAGTATAAGAGCCATTACTTTATTGGGTGAAAATAGATTAGAATGAAATGTATGGTAACGAAACCTAACGTAAACTGAAACGTAAACTGCTTACGCGCCTGAAGCATGCATTCCTTCATGACCACCATTGTTGGTTTTATGTTCGGCTGTATATTTCTCGTATATATTTCTATGTTTTTTTTTTCTTCACCTTTATTATATATTTAACTTTTTTAAGGATCTTGCTTGAGACTGTTTAATTATTTTAAGCCACAGTGTAACAATATTGGAAGCTTTAATCATCCTTCCCACATCTGGGTCCAGTATGTAGAGATTTACATTCACTGTTTAACCGGGAATTTTAATTTTATTTTTATTTAAAGCAAATATTAAAATGATGACTTTCAGATTCTGTTCTTGGTCAGGGAGTTTATGTTCCCGTCTTTGTGTGGTACTCACTGGACCCACGACACGGCTTATGTGGGGCTATGAGTGTGAGAAGTTAAAAAATAAAAAAATCACATTAATGGACACGATGCATTCATTATCTACACACAACTTCAGCTGAGTCTCGCTCTTGCTGTTGCCGAACAAAATGCCAACTTGGGTCTCGTAATGCACATTAGTTAGGCCTGAGACCGCGTTCCTTGGTACACCGCCAGAATGAGCGATCCTTTTGGCGTGTCGATACGCTGGTAAGACCGCTTTGTAAGCGAAAATAATGCCAGTTCAGAGACTAACGAACTTCGCTTGTCTGACCTATAAACGGCTGCAGGTGAAATCTTTATCTTCAACGTAACTGCTCTTAGATTGTACATAAATAGTACATTGACATATTGCTGTAATAAAAATTTACTATCTAAAATGAATGTGACCTTGTGAAGACTTTAAATCAAATTCTTGGGTACAAAGTGTATTTATTTAAAGCATACAACAATTTTATTAATCTTAAAAAGAAAAATATTCTATTGAAAATAAAAATGTGGTGTGGTAGCGTGGGACACCGGATAGGGACGAAGTTCTTTATTATAAAAATATAATTTTGAAGGTCTATTCGAGGTATAAAGAAAATAATTATTCGGGTATGCATTTTTAATTATAATTTTTTTATCGACAAAAAGCAAGATACTACTTTACAAAATTATCTTAACACCTTTATTTTATTCACAATGATTTATAAATAATAACAGTCATCACGTAGACCAGCGGTTCTCAATCTATTTTGGTGACGGAACCCTTTTGGAAAGTGATATACTTGATGGAACCCTACAATAAAACAATAGTTTTTAAAAGTGTATTCTTTATTAATAAGAATAATAAAAGTAGGTACCTACCATGTAACAGTTACTTATTACTTACTTATAAATATAACAAGTATAATAATAGAAGATATTGACAAAGAAAAAAATATTCTAATGGGAGGTATGAAACTGTTTTTTATTTTTCATCAATCGGTTTATCAGGTTTGATAGATGACAATTTGAAGTCTCATATAGATACTTCAACTCAGTTGTGCGCGCGGCGCTATGTGTAGGTAAACCTGTATATACACAGTGACTTTGTGTGCGTGACAAGAGGTACAGTGAAGTTGCTTAGACGATCACGGCCGCGTCACTGTCACACAAATTAAAGCTGCATAATTACTAGCCTACGCACACATAGCGCCGCGCGCACAACTGAGTTGAAGTATCTGTATCAGGTTTAGCGTCCAGTCTATTGCGGTATTTTGTTTTCGTGGCTGCATAGGTTGAGAATCCTGTTTCACACCTACCTATATGTTGTTGCAGTTTTTTCATCGAGCATACTTTTGTTATGTCTAACTCACATAGTTTTATTAAATTCTCAGCGATAGTATGCGCTTCACCTACTTGTGCATTGCGATAGCTAACTAAATATTTTAACGCCATGAAGCCAACGTTCCATTCTGTCAGGATGATGTGGTTAAAATAATGCACGATCGTTACTGCGTAGAAGAGTACTTATCGCTCCGAACACTAATCGAAATCGTCGACTGACTCATATACAAATGTACTCTGTCGACTGACTAGTGTCAAGGCGCGATTGTTAAAATACTCGAGTCGGCGCCTTTGATAAATAAAAAGCCGATTTAAAAATAAAAAAAACGGCCACATAGTACCGCCAGTGCTGCCACCTTAGCGCTTTCGGAGTTAAATCTAGCGCTTTTTTGGGTTATCTAGCGCTGAAATTTCGATATTAACTCCTAGCGGCAAATATGGCGCGTTTTTATGACAGACCGAACTAAGTAGTAATCACGTCACAATCTCGGGAAAAAACCACCGGCGGGGGTCCACCGCAAGTCGTTAGCTTTCATTCCATAAGTTTGGGGTATTCCCCGAGAATAAACCGACTAAAATAAATTGTTTCTGGTTGTTGGTTAATAATGAGCCTATATGCAGTAAGAATAAAGTAGAATTTAGAATGTCAAATACCTAGTGTTGTTTTCTGCGACTTTATACACTTGTTTTAATATTTTTTATTATTCTTGCCTTGCTTCGAGAAAGTAATTTTGTTCGCAAACTTATAAATAAAACAATTGTGTTATTTCCACTGCAAAGCAAACTAAGAGATTAATTAACATGGAAGTACCATTGTCAAAAAAAAAAACACATTAGAAACAACGTTATAAGAGTAATTGGGAAATGAAGCCAGAGTTAAACATTGGTTGAAGGCGTTTCCAGGTGATTCTACAAGAGCAATTGTACGTTTTGCCACCGTGATTTTGCTGCAAAGTTAAGCGATATTCAAAGGCACAGTAAGTCAACATATTATCATGCGACAAAATGTAAACCAGTGTTGGATAAAACTGAGAGTAAAATTTCCACATCTGATCTTCACCGTGAGGACTCCTCGACCCAAGAAACTGAAGCTGCTCTTTCTATGTTTCTAGCTGAACATTCAGCGATTGCAGCTGTAGATCATCTTACTGAACTATGTATAAAACTATATTACAAAAATTACTAAATTACAAAACCCTCAAGTACCGTAACCTGGACATTCAGGAATTCGGTCAACTAATCCTTCTGGTACCGAAATCGATTAGCCATAACCATCTAATAAGCCTTTTTTTTTGTAATGATACGATATGTATTATAAATATTTTTTTTCTTATGCCTTTATTTGTTTATGCAATCTAGCGGATTCTAGCGCTATTTTTTGTTTATGTAGTCTAGCGGAATCTAGCGCTATTTTCAAGCGCTTTTAGCGCCGATTGGCCTCAGAGAGGTGGCAGCAGTGAGTACCGCATAGTAAAATGATACGCCGCGTCAGAACGGTCGACTAAAGAGAGGTGTTTTGATTTTTTTCTAAATTCTTACGGAACCCTTACAGGGGTATAGTGGAACCCTAGGGTTCCGCGGAACACACTTAGAGTATCGCTGACGTAGACTATACATTAGATACTGTATAGCCATCATACATAGACTATTTATAAAAATCTTACGTTTTTTTTTGTGACGTTACTGACGTTTTTTCCCGACTAGGGTACTTCTCCGCAACGCCCCATAAGGAACTTCGTTCCAAAAAGTCTAAATCGTACGAGTGAGGATCAAAATGTGTATCTTTTGACGTGATAACGTCTTTAAAATCGTTTTAGTCGGGTGACATGTTCAGAAACTTGTGTCACACCAAAACCTCACGAGCGCGATCGCAGGTATAATGAGAGAGAGACGGACCGATCTCCCGTCTCATCTCGAGCGCTGCCAGTCATTCCGTGAAACTTGTCACGCGGAATCCTCACGAGCGGAGGCTGGCATAGCGTTCGAGTGAGTGGACCGATCTTCCGTCTCTCTCACTCTAGCGGCATACAAACAAACGAATGGAGATTTTCTCGTGCGGACGTTATCACGTAAACATCTCGATCGTAAACCTACTTTTCAAACAATTTTTTTTACACCATTAGTTGACACTTATTCCAATAGTTGACATGATATTCTCAATATTTAATAAACATTGAGGGCCAATTTTCAATCATCATTGCCATCATCTGCCATCATTACTCTTATGACATATCTCAATTTAAAAAATCGAGCTACACTTTTGAATTTACTTTAGAATCAGAATATGTAATCTATTTTTAATATAAAATCCTACTGCCCTTTTACTTCTAAACCTAAAAAAATCATTAAATATATTGTCTATATACTATCTCCAGATTCTAACCTCTCCTCTTCAGTACTTGGACTTTGTATTTTCAAAATCTTGGTATCTCTTTTTGGTAGTCTTAAGTTTGTGGGTTTCTTCTAGACCTTTTTTTACCTTAAGAGTAACAATAGATGCCTATAAATGTGCTGGTGCAAAATTTTAGACTATTGTTTGGGTAATGCGATGCGTAGGAATGCCATTGATAACCTCAGGAAATTATGGAGGAACAGGAAAATTACCAATAGTACCAAAACGAGACTTGTTCGTACACTAGACTTGTGTTTCCCATTTTCATGTATGCTGCAGAAACGTGCACTTGCGCGAAATTGAAAAGAAAAAGATAGACGCTCTGGAGAAACGGTGCTTGGATATGAATGCTGATAGTATCTGGACTGAATTGAGATAGAACGTGATGAACTCAGCATCAAAGAGCGTCTATCGACAATAGTAGAAATGCTTATCTTAACATTTGTCTCGCGACGAACTCTCTTCACGGCTACGTCTCACGCAGGAACGAGAAATTCCCTGAGCGACTTGTGCAGGGTAGGATTGAGATGGCTGGACGTCGTGAGTCGAATTTCATCTGTCCCAACTCCTTTACTACGTGATAACCACGACCGCTCTGTCAAGTGCGTACCGCATGAGAAGAAGATTGATAGCCCAGGTTGGTAGTGGTCTCTTTGCCACCAACACAATGGACAGATATTTAGGCCCTTACCAAATTACCAGTTAGTATTAAGTTTAGTTTACCATTCCATGGAACTGGCGCAGAATCGCCGTGTGGATGACCGTATAAACTCTCTCATATAAGTGAATTATTGTATTCTTATGGGAATAAAGATATCTCAAACCTCATGAACGGAGTTGTTCATCGTGACATTCATGACCCTCAAGACGCTCAGTCGCGGGGAAGAATAAGTAAATATATTTCTCAAAATATTGTTTTCGTTTTAATCTTCATTATTTTATGTCTGGATCATGCTTGTCCATGATCACGTGTGTTTTGCAGTTTACGATGTAAACGCGATGCGTGGGTAGGCCGCTGTAGCTTCTCTGACGCGGGCCGTACTTGACGGACTTGTCAAACTTGTTTACCATACCACGTAATTTAATAGCAATTATCTTAACGAGAACAATAGTACTATTAAAACCTGTGGTTTATTGGTGTTATGTCTGGTTTGTACATTGAGTACTTACAGAACATTTTGATCTTTGTCTTTTTGTCTAAACCAGACGTACCAACCTACACCAAATTTAATGTTTACCAGCTTACCAATATTGTACAGAACATTATAGTATTTTTTTTATTTGTTTAAATGTTTATGGAATCCTGCCTATTGATAACAATCGGACACGACACTGAAAAACGCACATGAAATTAATGTTCATTTTGCTTAACTATTATCGATATAGTTATACAAAATGAACTTGCTTTCTAAATCAGCTGCAGGGTCATACGCGCTATTGTATATACAAATAGTAAATCTAATTAGAGAAAAAGAAAAAAGTCCGCCGTTTTTACCGCCAAAGTGTTTATGAATGTACAATATTTTGTTGTCTCATATTTAAAGGCCATACGTGGGTCGCTGGGCGCAGGTACATACCTACATATCAAACTTGTTTACCTACTATGTTTTGGCATTAGACTCTATCTGAGTAATTACTTTGTAAATAGCTCTAAAACTATTTTGACGCTGTCTAAAAATTCAATTACATATTAGTAAAATTTAAAGCACCATGCCGGACTGCCGAGCGGCGGGTATCGGGTACGTCCCGGCGAAACAGTTATTTCAATGATGTTCTTGTTCTGGGTGTATGTATATTCTGTCTTTGTATGTATCCATGGTACCGTAGAGTTTGATGCTTCACATCAACATCTATGATATTATTTCTTATAAAAGTTTATTAAGAAGGTATTATTTTTAAAATACGAATTAGATGTCGCTCTATTCTGTTTTGTGTCTGACTGACGTAGTTGTAGTTCAACTCCTAATAAAGATATTAAAAAAACCTAGGCAGTTTTCTTCCGGTAGCTTCCCCGCAGTATATGGTGGAGCATAATATGTATGTATTCAGTATTCACATATTATGTGATAGCGTCTGTACGATGTAACGAGTCATTGCATATTGCCTTTGCCATTAAAAATTTCATGAAAATTGTTTGAGCTATTTCTGAGCTTGAGATTTACATACTTATGCAAGAATTGCTTTTAAAGGTATAAGGTATAATATAGATTAGTCCCAGTAGCTTCGGAATTAAGAATAGAGCTACGGTATCCCCTGCCTGATCGTAAGAGGCGACTAAAAGGGGGCTTCCGGGGCTGCGGACGGTGAGAGTGAGAGCTTGACCCGTCCAGCTAGCAGCCCCGGGAGGGACGGCGGTGTATGCGTGGCCGCATGCCGCCGTGAACACCTGAAGGTGCAGGAGAGCACATCTGCTCTCCCGAAGATGGGCCCCGGAGTCCTCACAAACGCAGAGGCAGGCC
Organism: Pyrgus malvae; assembly: GCA_911387765.1. Taxonomy (NCBI): domain Eukaryota; kingdom Metazoa; phylum Arthropoda; class Insecta; order Lepidoptera; family Hesperiidae; genus Pyrgus; species Pyrgus malvae. The sequence continues at coordinate 15,912,989 of OU426960.1, forward strand.
ACCGAGGGGGTTTTAGTGCGGTCAAATCCCACATAACCCGGTATCCTCTCCTAAGGTGTCGGGTACCTTTTGAAGGTTTCCCCCCGATACCAAAAAAAAAAGGTATAATATAGATTAGATGTATGAAAAAAACGGGTTGCATTGCACTCCGGGAGTGCCGGCAGAAGTGAAAACTTGAACATTAACGTTGTGCATTTTTGATATTTTGGAATTCAAAAATCTAGTATTTTCAGTGGGTTTTCTAGTATTTTTATAAATTACTCACTCATTTTCTTTCACTATTTCTTCGTCACTTTTTCATTAATAGATGCACTTTGTTCAATGTCCATATTTTAAATACTTGATATAAACGAATTTTACAAGCTCGAGCCGTCATCAGCTGTCACCCCTCCGTCTTACGAATATTCGATTAGGCCACGTGTCCTGACGCGAGTTTAACATTTTTTACCCATCCCAAAAAAAGTGCACAGCGCCGCTAAAGAATTTTTCACTTCAAAATTAAATGCTATAAATTGGCAACTTGTTACATAAACTGCTTAATATTTCTTTTAATTACAGACTGCAGATAGTGGAAGTATATCAAAATCAAATTTACTGCCTGCATACAAATTTTTGACCATGCTTCCATAATTACACGAATTTTTAATGTATCCATTATGCCGAAAAATGTTCAAATGTAATGAAAATACAACGCTAATCAATAAACAAAAGACTGAGTTTGTAAAAAGAATGTCATGTTTTTAAAACCAAATTAATTTGAATTTAGCATACAAAGCCATTCCCAACTTTTTTTCTATTTGAAATGACCAGTACTGAATAATGGCAATTTCATAGGTAAAAGACCTATTACATCATAAGCTTTGTTTGTCTATCCAATTTTACTCGAATGGTTTTTGATGAGAATAGCAATATATTAAAAAAATTAAAAATATAACAAAATGCCATGAACTACTCAAGGCAATTTTTGGTGTCCTCTTATTACAGACATTCATTATAGACATTTTATTAATATTTTCAGATATTTTATACATATTATGTACATTTTCGTAGTTATTCAGAATAAAGACTATCTTTGCCTCGAACGAGTGTGTTATGTATGTAGTTTGGCACACGGCAGCAACTTCAAACCGTACTTTATTTCTCCCTGTCGGAGTCAGAGTATTATGTAGTATCTTGAGTCTGAAGGTCTGGAGTGACGGTTCCTTCTTCTGAAGTGTGATGTGTGTGCGATTACGAAATATTTTTTAAGTTTTACTTAAATTAAATTAAAATTACATAACTTTAGCCATCGTTCATCAATATTGAATAAAAAGTACTACTACATCGACAGACGGGTACTGAATTGTCAATTTTATAATAATTTATGACAGCTCTAAATTATTTGGGTGCTGTTTCCCGTTTACGCTACTATCTGAACATTGCAGTTCCGAATGTTACAGTTACAGATATTATGAACAGTTAACGCCTATTAGCCGCTGCATGCAGATAAATATATACACCGTTAGTTGCCCAAAATATAAATTGTTTAACTTTGTTTATCTAACACTTGTTTCCGTTCGTCTGTCCATGTTTTCGTTTCCACTAAAACTGGCTCAATCGCATGAGTAGTAACTGTTTATTTTTTATATTTTCAGGTAATTAACCTTCACGTTCCTTCTTACTGAATGGCTAAATGCTTGGCAACAACTGCACAACTGTGGTGAGTTTGAAGACAAACGTTAGGTAATAATTAGTTGCGCTTTGGCGAATATGAATTATAGTCTGCACCACCAAATCGATTAGCTTCAAATTCCTGGTGTTGACAGGCAAACTATTTGTCAAATTGGCTAGGAAACGCTACTGTTCCTTTCGTCGCTTGTCGATATGACAGTAGGAATGCATGTCATGCCGTGACGACCCTAGAGTGACGACAACAATCGTAGGTATTAATTGTTTCATATTTGATAACATTCTTAAAAACACTTTAAAATAAATTATAAAGAAACAGATCTTCTTTCAGTATAATACTTTTGATCAGATTTTAGTTTTTGATACTTTTAAGAAGGAAAACGTCGGCCGGGCTCACTAGTATTTGATAATTGTGTATATTATACGTTTCTTTTTTAATGGCAGTCCTTAAAACTCTGAGCTTGAAGGGCCATGCATCTCATAGCACGTTCTAAGATCCACACGCCATATTAACGAATTGCCTAGATGGATATAGGTTGCCTTCTCCATAGAGCCACTATTTGGGAACGATACACCATCGCACATGAAGCCAGGCGTATAAATGTGACAAATCTACTCGTACTTAGCCCGCACCATAAGAATAAATAATAATTATACATAGAACGGAATCATCTTTGACCACCTTTGAAATGCCGCAATTTATATGCCTACTTCCCCCTTCACCTCGTTACGCCCCTCTGTCACCCAGGCGTGTTGCCAGGGTTGTGAACTGTTAATAATGCTTAAGATAATATCTCTCTTCTATTGCCTACGATCTTGACTGGTAAATTATATCTGTCGCAACGTTAATATACTTATTTGAAAAATGTAGTTCTGTATATCTGGTTGCTGAGTACGATCGGACGATTTCGCGCCCACGCTTGAACGCCAAAATCAGCTTTTTCTTCATGATTTAATGGACTATGTTTAGAAAATAGAAAATCTGAAATGTTCTGACGTACATTTTTATAGGTGTATTTTTTATTTTTACGTCAACTCTAATGCTATCCTTTGTACAATTTGTACAAGTTGTCGTACATTTTGCGTTGAAATATTTATGATTATTATTATAAATGTAAAATAATTACATATAAAATGTTTTTTGTCAGATTATGTCATGGTATTATATTCACCGTTTTTAAGTAATAGTTCAATAAATATAAATAGTGGGCTGTTTACTTTTTATTTTGTAGGTAAAACGATATTTAGTAGCTCTACTTTTATTGAAAAAGGAATAATAAAAATATAGTAATTGAAAGGCCACTAAAATACCTTTGACTTTCTTGCCAAAACTACAAACCCTTAAATCGATATGCTAAAAAAACACAAAAGCATATTTTGTGCGATTTATAATTTTCCCCTAAAATCAATAAGTAAATACTGAAAATCGGACAGGGTATTACTTTTTTCACTGAAAATGGTAGTATGGACCTACTACCCCTTAAAAGGAATTACACCTAAGTATTACAAATCACTCTGTATAAATTTATTTCAAAGAATTTTATTTTAAATGAAATAAAATTTGTAACTTTTTTTTTCTTAATGATACCAGCCATCATTAAGAAAAATTTAGATTTGGATTTGATGACTGTTAAAGAAATCAATTTCGGATTTAACCTAATTCACAAATCTTATATGATAGCAAAATTAGGTACATATTTATAACAGTAATTCTTTTTTTTTGTAACTAGGCAGCATATTTTGTGTCGGCTTGTTTTTCGCGTCTCAGAAATAGATCGTCCACAACTTTGCTAAATAATAAGAAAAAGCTCGCGATTGGCCGTGTACGAAATGACCATCCTCATCAATCAGCTGCTTGGATCTCGTCCAAGATTTTTTCCACGTTTAGGTTTCGTAGTTTTAGTTCAATAATTCGGCGAGCTCATGTCGCGCTCCCACTATCTTGCAACAAAATGTTTACCTACTAAAGTTTTATTACTCTAATAATATTTTAGTTTTTAATAAAATGTTGCATAAGTTTTTATAAGTTCTATAAGATTGTCTAGAGACATGAAAATACTTTTACACAACACATTTACACAAAAAAATCCAGACATCAGATTTGGGGATAAATGAAAAGCAGAGTATATCGTGGGTATTTGATTAGAATAAAGCAGTTCATAGTCGAGATCAGGTTTATAGGATGATAGTCATCGTCAAAACGAAATGCTTAAGTTGTGGTATGAAGCTGCAGTAGGCGCTTCAGTTTATAGCTAATATACATGTAAATATGTACCGTAGATTTAAAAAATGTTTTATCACGATGTTGACGATCATTCATGAATTAATAACAAAACATTATGTTGAAATTTTGCCCCGCATGTTAGTCCCGCATTTCACTCATTCGTCTACGCAGTACGCAGTAGAAGTGGCGTAGACGGAATGCTACGTAAAACGTAGTAACTAATCTGTTTTACAATGATCGATGTCATTTAGGGGTGAGTAGTAGTGAGTACTAGTATGTCCGAGGGTTGCTCGGATAAAAACAATTGTTCTTCTTCATAGACTCATTGGCTTAGTGTTACTTAACAACACCATATACTTCAGCTCCAAGTTGAAATAAATAATAGAGTTAAATATACTCGCCGATAGATGTCAGGAGGAGTCATATTTTTCAGTTTATGTTTAAGTTGATTATCGTTGCAAACACGAATAAAACAATATTTTCTAAAAATGCAACCTAGCTACATCGATTTATTGCTCCCGAAAACGCCTGCATACTAAATGATAAAAGAATCATTTTTTTACTAAATATTGACTCGATTTTAAATTGTAAAATAACTTTTGAACTTATAAAAACTAAATATTCTAAGGTGTGAGCTTTCGACTTCGTTTGAATCATATACTCATAACTTTACAGAATTCCTCGCGTCTTTCCATTCGCCAAACAACTACGTCATAAGCGTCTCGGAAACGGCTAATAAACACTTTCGGCTGGCTCCATGGATTCATACAGCCAGGCAAATGTGATCTCTATACAAAGCAATTGGAGCCAATTTTCAAACTCATCAAACTCACTTGTCGTCACTGGGCTGCGCTACAGGTGACAGCAGGCTGACCTATATAATTTCTGAAGTCTTAACCATTACATTATCTGGTTGAACTGACACGTCGTCAGTTTTTTAAGCAGTTTCTATGTTTTTTTAATGGTGTTGTATTAAAAGTGTAGGGATGGTAGGATGAAATAGTGGTCTTCTGGCGTGAGTCGTGCGTATTTTTTACGTAGTTGGCATTTACGAAATATTATTTTTGACGTAATTTAGTTCTTTGGTTGGTTTCCTCCTAGTGAGCGAAGACGGGCGTTGAACTTTTGCTCCTTATTTAGATTATAGAAGTGGAGACGACGACCGAGGCAATCGGGCCGCGAAATACGAATGATCGGCCAGCTTCCGCAATCTGCGCCGCCTCTATCCTTCATCTTAGCCCTAAATCGGTCAGTCCATGATAAAAATAATTAAATACATCCAATTGTTCGAATATTATTGTCATGGCAGAATGAGCAACACAATGCAACACAATAACAATGGAAATAAAATTTTGAAGAAGGATCATTCTTTCTGGTATTAAACCAGAGCGGAGCCTTAGCCGCGAGACCAGACCTCCCTTATTATGAATAATATTTTCTCTATACAATTATCTACACCTCAATCTGTACCGGTAACGAATTGTAAAATCCTCATTCCACAATACGAACATTTTTTATTCAGGGACTCTCGACAATTTGTGAATTTTAGGGTTTGTAGAGTTAGGGCGTGTAGACCTAGTAGCTTGGATATCCATGTCAGAACTTTCTGTCAATGCGAGCATTCTTGTTTTGGCAACATTTGATATAGAAATGATTTGGAAGCATATTTTCTTCAAATAATAATCAAGTATTTATCTGTAAAATGTCTGCATACTGTTTGCGTACCCTGGTTCATCAAAATATTTTCTTCTATTTTAGGCTTCTTAAAAACTTTTCTATCGTTTAATATCGTCTTAACTAATGCTCCGCTACAGTGTAAAAATCTGCAAACTGTTCTAGTACTTAGCTGTTAAAAATGATTTCTTCTTTATTAACAATTTTGTTAACTTCTCCTTGAGCATCAACGATGGGAACATAGCTCGTCTTTACTGACACAACAAACAGCGTGCACTTGGAAAAAAGTTGCAAGCTTTTTATTTATCTTATACCTATCCTGTTATTTTCAAAATGATATGAAAGTCGGTCGCAAAACTAACGAAACCCAGTACTCTGCGCAATATAGACGTAGTTCAGAAATAGACCCCCGGAAGCGTCCGAACGACCCGTTTGGTATTTGTTCAACGTTGACCTAAAACAGAGCTCGCTTTGCTCGTTTGTTATTCGCGTTGCCGCGTGGACTATTTGTCGCTATGACTTATATAACTTACCCTTTACAAGTTGCTTTTGGATTTTTTATGCTCCCTCTACTAATAGAAACTGATGTAGCATCTACTAAGCCAATTAATGTACTCGTAGTTATGGCCATGAAGGTCGGTCCGGTTTGATGTATGAACACTAGAGTTAAAGAATTTTATGCGTGTTTTAATAATTCGATCAGTACGTGGACTTCCACACCGACCGAATATTTATTCGGTCCCAAGTTATCGTCGACTCACCCGGTACCTAGTTCAAACGTTGTTGAAGGTTCCGTCTAGCTCGACGCCCTTAGGGCATCTGTTTTTCTTATCGTTCGCTTACAAATTGCGTTAAAAATGTAATTTCTACTTACTTGTGTGTTTGTGGAAGACCTTATACTGAGCTAATAATGTTGTATTTTGGCTCTGAATCTCGTACAGTCCATTTTCAGTCAAATTTATAACGCCCAGTGGCGATTTTTGCTCAAAAATTATAAGCCGGATAAAAAATATTCCTTTGAAATGAAAATCTCGTACCTCGTACAACCGTTCGCGTACCTCGTACAACCGTTCGCGTACCTCGTATAGAAGGTTAGAAATCTCGTAATTGTACGAGAAATCTCGTACGGTTGGCAACCCTGACTCCAGGACTCTCTTTGCAGTAGTAGGACACAAGAAGGCCAATAATAGACTCGACATGCCTAGATCGGCGCTCGCAGCTGTTTTTAACGTCTGAAATATGTAAAGGCTTAAACGTGTTTGTCCAGTGTATAGTAAACTCGTCACGCGGCACAATGCCAGGACGTGCAGAACCGTATCGCACGTAGAACATGACGAATGAATGGAGACACATCACGTGTGGCAACCATTATGTTAGACGCCACGGAAATATAACTACAACCATAACAATCTGTTAGAATATATTTTAGTAATAGCTTATACCCAAGGTTTCGGACGTGTTTACTGGCTTAAAAGATGTGTTATGTTCGCATTAATGAAGGTGTAAATAATAGTAGTGGCACTTGATTATTGAAAATGAAATTTTTTTTAAAATCCTTTTGTTAATTTTACAAATAACTTTTCTAATTTTCCGTCAATAACTAGCAGTTGTTATTATTTGCTAAAAATATTTAGCCCGGCAATTCTTTCTTTCTTTTTGCTTCTGGCAGCATAAGATTTCCAAAACAAAGATTCAGTCGGATTACTGTGCGTGTCCTGACATACATATAGGTATAAACATTTTCAAGTAAACTAAAAGTTTAGGAAATTTTTGAAAATGAAAGTGCGAAAGTCCTACCAATCTATCAAAAGAAATAATACTTCTATTAAAAGAGGAAATGTTTCTTTATCGTCTTCAAGGGTTTTATGCTATTATCAAATACAATTTACAAAAGCATATAACATAATGAACGTTTTATTCTGAGGGGCGGTGAACGAACAGCTTAACAATGCCTGATTTTTTGAAACTTGGTCTCGCTGGTGAAGTAGTTTCCGTCATTGAGTGTTTCGGATTTCTTAGCATTGGCGCAGAGGTGACAATTCATTTTGTAAATAAAAGTTTTGGTCTTCGCAATTACTTTCTAAAATCTGGAAATTTAATGTGTATATCAGTTAAAGGCATAAATTTATTATGACTTTGACTACGTCAAGAGAGATTGGCAATACAAAAGAGAAAGAACATAGGTCATGAGTGCGTTAGAGCGAGATAGATATGAGAAATCATTCACGCACACTATATAGTATTTTATTGCCCTAGCGTAATTCTTGAACGAAATAAATTCAGCTTATTTTCCTACAATCCCAGCTTTTAAAGTTTAGTGGTGTTTATTGGACATAACCAGGCCTGCCCCCCTCATTTTTGATACCTAGAAAAAATGTACCTACGCACAGCGGCCTATCCGAGACGGCTAGTCGGCTGTGGTCTCACGCGCTAGCTGTGAGTGACGTAGTACGCGTAAGGTTTGTTTCGTTTTTCCTCTGATTATACAATACTTCATTTGTTCGTTGCATTTTTTAAAACATGGAGAAACATACTGTGAAAAAAGAGCAAAAAGATATTGTGCAGTGTTTAATTGCCTTAACAAAGATAGCGATCCGAATTTGATTTTTTTGGCTCCCTAAACCTCCTCCTAGCTCCGATGACCGGTGTACGATAGGATTTGAAATGTCTTTTGTTGACAAAGGTATTAATAGTAAGGCGCATAGGCGGCTTGATTCAACATATTTGAGTAATATAAGGTCTGTTTCGCTTTTAGGATTAAAGTACTTTTAACACCTACCTTACGTTTTTATTTTGAAAGTCATTTGTTCTCTAGAGTACTACAAAAATGGTAATTCAATATTTAGATTCGTTTATTTTTTAAAAGAAGACAACCCTGTTTTCGTCAGAAAAGGTAAGAGTTACGCGCTAGAAAGAGACGCAACAACTCTGAATTGAACTTAATCGTATCGTAGCTGGAGTCTATATTTTTTAACTAAAGACTTTTCGAAGTGGGCCTTCTGTACCTGTACTATAATGTATTCTGTGGTTTAGCTAAGGAATTTTGTTGACTGGCTCAACTGTGATTTTTGAGTTTTTTTTTATAAATATGTATATCCATAACATACATAACATTTAATTCTATGTTGATGTTTTCACTAATCGGACATATAAAAAAATGTTTATCATAATAACCTAGGCGAAATTTTTCAGAAACTGGGATTTACTGTTTGAATACTTTGAACTCAAAATTTCAAATTATTCTTTATGTAGCGGTTGGTCTTATTCATAACCCTTATTTTTCAGCAGTAATACGGTCTTTGGCCGTACCGTGCAGATTGTTGAATTGAAATTTTAAAAGTTGTGAAAATGCTTTTAAATAACAATGTATCGGAGGCTGGTCTCGTACAATGTCGCTTGGCAACAATTATATTTTTCATGTCTGGGAGAAATATTTTACATTGGCATGTGTTAATTTAATAGTCTTGAAGATATATACGAAATCCGGTGTAGTTTTGCTTTGTTGCCAATGACCGTAAATTTGATTAGATCACTAATCTTGACGGCGTCACTGTAAAAATGTGCGCCATTAAAAATAAGAGTGTAGCATATTCGTTGTATTGAATAAAATACATTTTCACGTTGATATTTTTCTAAAAACTAATTGTGCCTTGACTTTTTACACTTCCACGCGTTTTTTGTATCCCCGGAGCGGAACAAATTTAAAAACCATGTTATTTTAGGGAACTATGTTATCAGTACAGTTTATTAAAAAATCTGTAAGTAAAGCTTTTACTTTAAATTTCTATTTGCTTCAGTAACATGAAGAAAGGTAAAGTCACTTTAAAACTTTGTAAAATAATTGATTATACCAACTCTACCAACAACAGTTACTGTCAGTTGAAATAAGATGTCCTTCGCCTTGTAGTCGTACTGTAGCTTAGATGCAGTTTTCGGTAAGTAGTTAGGCACGTTCCGGAAATAATTTAATCAAATAAATTTTGACAGTAATTTATTTATAATTTAAATTGTAATATATTCACATATCAGGCGTATTAACTTAGTTTGATAGTGTTCGTAAATAACTTTTATTACATTGGCACATTACCGAGATTGAGTGAAGCACTAGGAAATAGGCGTTTATAGCGACTGTCGTTTGCGAAAAGCCGGTAAACGTCACATTAAAAATGACAGTGAATACAAAAATGCGAGGGCGCGCCGTGATTATATTTATAAAATAGTTATAGTGTAGTGGGTTGCTTTATTATCAGAAAAAAGCATCCAATACTTTCTAACGTGATCGTCAGTGTTCAGTCAGGGATCTTGTTGAGAGCCCTTACATTTGAAATTGTCCGCGACGCTGTTTATAACGATTCAATAATTGACAACGTACTTCCAACAATGCAGAGGCCATCAGTGCTACTGTTTTGGGCCAAAAATTAAATCAATAATCAAAAAATTATAACAAGCGATATCACACAAGCGATTTTTTGGGCACCGCATCTAAGCGCGGGCGCCGCCGAGCCACAACGCACCATTGCGATATTGTCCCTTTTTTGACTTTACATAAAAAATACGAATACCAAGGATTTTCACATGAAGTGTGTAAGTGAAATTTTTAAAAAACTCAGTGGCGGTCTTAGTGGCCGATGCGCCTGAAAATCACTTTAAGACATCATTTTAAGATTGATCCACATTAAAAATGACAGTGAATACAAAAATGCGAGGGCGCGCCGTGATTATATTTATAAAATAGTTATAGTGTAGTGGGTTGCTTTATTATCAGAAAAAAGCATCCAATACTTTCTAACGTGATCGTCAGTGTTCAGTCAGGGATCTTGTTGAGAGCCCTTACATTTGAAATTGTCCGCGACGCTGTTTATAACGATTCAATAATTGACAACGTACTTCCAACAATGCAGAGGCCATCAGTGCTACTGTTTTGGGCCAAAAATTAAATCAATAATCAAAAAATTATAACAAGCGATATCACACAAGCGATTTTTTGGGCACCGCATCTAAGCGCGGGCGCCGCCGAGCCACAACGCACCATTGCGATATTGTCCCTTTTTTGACTTTACATAAAAAATACGAATACCAAGGATTTTCACATGAAGTGTGTAAGTGAAATTTTTAAAAAACTCAGTGGCGGTCTTAGTGGCCGATGCGCCTGAAAATCACTTTAAGACATCATTTTAAGATTGATCCAATATTATTGTTAATAATTCACCACTCACGTTTAACGTACTTCAAATTCCTTTGTGTGAATCGAAAAAAATGCATTAGATTTGTTTATGGTAATGTAGTATACATTGTTATATTAGAATAACGTGGGCTCCTCTCGGGCGTTGCGTAATGGGCGGCTATCACTGGAATGTACATTTATTGCGATCGGTATAAGTAAAGTAATTTCTTGTGTTTTTACAGCTGCATTTCGCTATAGGCTAGTCTCGGTGTAGTTCTAACTGTATTCCGACGATAAACAGACGGCCGCCGTTGCCGACCCGCTGAAAACATCCTTTTACGTCATCAGCCCGTTATGGCCTCTGCTACGAATTGTTTTGCGTAGACTTGCGCTTGTGGACATGAGATTTATTACATGTGATTTATTATATAAGAGTTTAAAAGCAAACTGCTAATGCTAAATCTCATACTATCCAACAACATCTACTTTAGAATAGGGTGTCATCATGCGTAGATAAGTAGAGACAAACTCTTACCTCTTCGTATGTAGATTTCTTAATCTCCTTTAAAATAAGCTGTAGCCAGGAGTGCCACACAAAAAGCTGAAGGGAAATAAGATGGATGTTTTTCTTATGTTTATTTATATTGCGACTTTTATTTGAGCTATTAAATTCAATCACTAGTGTAATTGCTGACAACAATATTCTAATCCGTTTAAGGTGTGCCATTATCCTATCTTAATAGATTCTTAATAGATTCCTAATAGATCTTAATAGATTCAGATAGTTATTGCGATTGAATTTATCTACATGTTTGACAGTTAGTTCATTTTAAGATTATTACCGTTGGTGTGGTCATCTTCCCAAATTTTCTATAATAATGTCTGTTATGCTTTATTGTTTCGTATTAGTTTTGAACTTTGTTATTTAACTTTGATAGATGTTTATGTTCAACTGGATTGTATACAAACTTTACTCCTTTCGCCCTAAGATGATATTTTATGACTGTTTCTCATTTTCCGTGTCACGCATACTACTTTATAGCCTAACAATTAAAAATAAACACGCTAAAGAAAGCAATATAGTAAGTATTAAATTACTAAGTGCAGTACATAATAATATGTATTTCTATTATTATTGATTGTAAATAAGTTAGGTAAATTAAATAAAAAAATAAACTTAATATCATAAAAGTGTCTGATGCATGGAACTGAACTTCTTTCAATAGAAATTGAAACTTTTGAATCAACGATAAATCGATAATCGAACTTACTTGTGACCATTGTGTCATTCGCATTAGTACGATAAACTACGATACTACGTGCGTCTGTCTTGAATGCGATTTGTGTTAGCGTCTTGTCAGCTTTGCGTATTTTGTTTGTTTTGACTTATGTCACTGTTTTACTTGTGTTTTCGTTCAATATTTTAAATGAATTAGATAAATTTCGTTTGGTTACATCACTTTTGTCACTTATATTGTCAGTTATGAAGGTGTCAAGGATATCTTACGGCGAAAGGACTATTTTACATGACTCCCAAATTATCAAATCTTTATACTCCTTTTTGAAGAACTTAAGTAACACAATGTATTTTTTCTTGGTAAAGCTACTATTTTATGACATCTCGGGAAACAAATTATGGTCTATAAACCTATATCAGTTATAGCTTGTTTATCGTTGCATTCAACGATGTAGGGTGTTCGTGTAAATAATGTCGTCAGTCAGCAACTGGCGAAGAAATCCGCGCAAGACATTTACCGTTGCCGGCGATTCATTCATCGACTTACAAAGTCAATTAAGATCCGAATTTAGACTTGCGCGGTAAGCCAAACTTTACATGTTGTGTAAGCGAACTCTTCTGATACTCTGCTACTGTTCAATCTAAATTTTGATATGAAATAGATATCGTATGCTTAATAAAGTTAGCTGTACTCTTATAATATTCATGTTATTTATGGTTTATGAACATTATATTCTTTAATAATGTTCTGTGTTTTTACGAATTTTCAGGGGGTAATGCTTCTAGAAATAAATAAAATGCTTCGTTTTATACCTAAAAATAGGACAAAGATCTTAGTACAAATTTGCGACAGATTTACGAATGAAAAACATTGTTTAATTTATTGAAAAGTTAGCTTCTTAGCCAACTTTTCAATTTTTATATTCGTTTTATTAGTTAAGACATTAATTCAGAATGACGCTGATTTTTAATTGCCTGAGATGAGAAGTAGGTAAGGCAGAGTGCTGTTTTTACTTTTGCAATTGAGCGACAAGTGTGGCGACGAACGTGTGGCGTGGCGGAACTGGGTCACTCGCCGACTGTTTTTGTGATTTGTCCCACAAATCATATTTAGCTTAGCGGCGCGAGCTAAAGTAATTATTGTTTTTTTTTCTGAATAACACGAAAATGAAATCGACTTTTCCAGGTAAATGTAATCTGCGACAAGTAGCATTAACATGTCCAAAAATATTAAAAGAATTTTGTTGAGAGTTTCTTTCATAGTAAAATTAGAGAAGGCATCCCAAACAGTCTATCCAGACTGTGCGTGCCTTCTTCAGCGGGCGACCTTGCTTGCCGGTATCGACGTCTCTAATTTCAGCATGTATTATTTATGATTTGTCAATTTTAGTAGCATTTGATAATGAAATGATAATAATCTGATAAGTACAAAAGTAAGTGTGAGATATTATTTACAGGCCTTTTTTAAAGTGAAAACTTCTTTAGCGGCGTTGTGCACTTTTTTGATGGGTAAAAAATGTTAAATTCGCGTCAGAACACGTGGCCTGATCGAAAATTCGTAAGATAGTAGAGGAGACGTGGAAGATCGACCTTCACCGATCTGATAACTCAATGAGACATATTTTTTATTAAATATAATTTACAAACATATAAATATTATATTATTATACTAGTGGACCCCGCAGACGTTGTCCTGCCTTAAAAGTATTGAAAGAGAATTAGTTTCTTTATAATCATAGGTATACAATATATTTATAATTTTTATAACTATATTAATTATTTATTTATTTCATATCATATATAAACATTACAGATTTTTAAAAACCCAATGCGTTTATATACATCGCTACAAATTTTGTATGTACCTGCCCGCTGCTCTACGAAATGCAGCCGGCGGAGTAAAAAATATGTCTAGGCTAGTGTCCTTTGCCAGGACACCATTGAGCAACGTCAGGGCTCGTACGAGCGGCGATTCTCTTAACTATACCAGCCTGCAGTGCGGAACTGCAAACAAGTTTTGTAGCCGAACATGAACATTCCTAGGGACGCTCAGCGATATAAGTTCCAGCACAGAGGGGTAACAGATATTACCCTTAATTAATTGATAAAAATAATCTATCAAAGCCATACGCCTTACCTCGAGGGAGTCATATCCCAACATAGCCTGCCCTGTAGGAATAGACTCGGATATACATGCGGGTATCCGACATGGTAACCGAACTGCTTAAAATACAGCCATCTCAAAAATTTCCTTTGGAGTTTCTCCAACATGAGCTTATGTTTTGCATCATGTGGACTCCAGATAACTGCATTGGTTTCTAACTGGCTCCTAACGAAGCAGTTATACAACTTTTTGACCGCAGCAACACTTTCAAAGTCCTTTGACTGCCTTAAAACAAATCCTAATGACTTGTAGGCCTTTGTTGCTAGACTACTAATATGACTGGCGAAACAGAGATCCGGTCTCATTAAGACTCCTAGGTCCTTTACCGAAGTTGATCTATCTAACTCAATTCCAGCTAGCCGATATACAGAGTACAGACTCTATTGGGTTATGCGCGAGGGTAAACGATATTACCGAGCACTTGGTTTCGTTGAAAATCCACTCATACACACTTTTAATGTCCCTCTGTAGAATAGAAGCTCACAGTCCGATGTACTTCCAATCCTCAAATACAATTTCAGATCATCTGCAAATAACAGACAACGAGCCGAGCTAGCCATATTTGGCAAATCGTTCAGAAATATTAAAAATTCTAGAGGTCCAAGGTTTGAGCCCTGGCTTATTCCGGAAAGCGTGTAATACGGCCTCGAGAGGTATCCATTAAACTGCACATACTGCCTCCGGTTACGGAGGTAGCAAGAGAAAAATTGTAATAAACCAGGGGTAAATTCGGCAGTTACAAACTTTAGGAGAAGAAGATCATTATCGACCGTATCAAACGCCTTCCGAAAATCAAAATATGCGGCATCAACTTGAAAACCTTCATCCAAAGCTTGTGAGCAGTGTACGTTTGGAATGCTAGCATATTACTGGTGGTTGACCAATAATATGCTATTTTATAATATATATAAAAATAGTTTATAATATACAGAGTGGGCCATGAATTAGTTAATATTTTAAATATATATATAAAAAAAACTATAAGACGTACTTTAAAAAGAATTTATTACAGAGATAGCGAATAGACCGGAATTTAGTTTTTAAAAATAATGTCATTTAAATGACCTCCGTCGCGACTTCGGCACTCTTCTAAACGACAACGAAAATTGTCGAGAACTCGTCTGCATAAAGACCGAGAAATCGCTGACATCTCTTCCCTGATCCTTGCCTTCAATTCAAGCAATGAAGATGGCTTATGGGTGTACACACGGTGGTTAAGATATCCCCATAAAAAGAAATCGGCTGGCGTCAAGTCAGGACTCCTGGGTGGCCACGGAATGTTGCCTCTCCGAGAAATCAGTTTTTCGGGGATCATCTGCTTAACGACCGGCAGGGCTTCATTAGAAGTGTGACAAGTGGCTCCATCTTACTGAAACCACGTGTTCCGATTGTAACCAGCAAATTCCTGTAGTTGTGGTGACAAAAACTCCCGTAACATTCTCACATATACAGCAGAGTTGATACTGACCGTACGGCCGCGAAAACCATCAAAGAAAATAAGGTCCAATTATTCCTTTTGCTGAAATTGCTACCCATACAGTGACCTAAGGTGAATGCAGCGGCCTTTGATGTTTAGTTTTGGGATTTTCGCTGCTTCAGTATCTGCAGTTTTGTTTGTTAACATGCCCCTTGAGGTGGAAATTGGTTTCGTCGGAAAACAAGATGTTATCAAAATTACGAAAGCGTTCCAACATTGTTTCAGCATACAATTTGCGTAAATTTAAATCATCAGGTTTGCGCGGGAAATCAAATTTAAATGTTAACTAATTCATGGCCCACCCTGTATATAAAAGAGTTTTTATGTTACTGTCAAATAATTATTACCAGCTGGCCTGCCTCTGCGCTTGGGAGGACTCCGGAATCTCCATTGGAACGCACCGGTTTCCTCCACGTACGGCGACCCAGAACGGGCCCATCTTGCACTGACTGAACATGTGTTTTTTGTCCTACGGTTATTAATGAAAAAAGTGTTACGGTGGAATCGACAACTTCCAAGCGTAGGACTAAGGAAACCTACCACTACATTTGTAGGACTTTCTGGCCATTCAATTATACTAATATTTACCAAGCTGTATACAAAAAATCAGCTGGTTATTAATAATTTTTATGAACTCGTTATTTCGACATATTTAGCGTGGAGGACGCTCCAACTCAAACCATCGATTTTGTAGGACAATTGTTTTTCCGAGTTTATTATCATATTATCTTAAAATTTCAATCAAAAATTTACTGTAAAATCAGACAATTTCAACACCCTACCAAATCGACATGTTCTACATCTGCGCAGTTCATTACACACCTCTTCCAGAATTTAGACAGAGGAAAAACTTGGGCGTCTCGTCGAACTGAACGAACTCATGAAGATTCAGCCTGTTATTAATCACTGAAAAAAGCAGGCGGTGGATGCTGGACCATAAGTGGTTTTGAAATTTCCAAATTACACATAAACGCAGTCGGGTTTTTTACTTTTTACCGACTTCTAAAAGGAGGAGGTACTGTATTCGGCTGTATGTATTTTTTTTTTTTTTTATATATGTTCACCGATTACTCCGCCGTTTGTTGACCGATTTTCGAAATTCTTTTTTTGTTCGTATGCTTATACTCCCGAGGTGGTCCCATTGTCACCAAATCATGATCTGATGATGGGATCCCAGGGAAATCGAGGGGAACTCTCAAATTTTATAGGCACACACATTGATTTTCTTATACTTTCTGAAGCATAAGAGATATTTGTGTATAGTAATGATCATCTCATGTTGCTGAGCTGATGATGGAAGGTACTGCAACAGTGAGGAGTTGAAAGCAAATTCTTTCAATAAATAGTTTTTTATTCCAAATCTTACATTCCTGAGGTGTTCCAACTGTCACCAAGTCAATGTCTGATGAGGGGATCCCAGAGAAATCGAAGGGAACCTTCAAATTTTATAGCACAACAAATGATTTTCATATTTTTACTAAAGCAAAACAGGTGTTTGTGTATAATTATCATCATATCATGTTGCTGAGCTGACGATGGAAGGTACTATGACGGTTAGGATTTGAGAGCAAATTCTTTCAATACATGGTTTTTTGTTGGAAATCTTACATTTCTGCGGTGGTCCAACTGTCACCAAGTCAAAGTCTGATGATGGTATCCCAGAGAAATCGAAGGGAACATTCAAATTTTATAGCACAACAAATGATTTTCATATTTTTACAAAAGCAAAACAGTTATTTGTGTATAATTATCATCATATCATGTTGCTGAGCTGATGATGGAAAGTACTATGACGGTTAGGAGTTGAGAGCAAATTCTTTCAATAAATGGTTTTTTATTGGAAATCTTACATTTCTGAGGTGGTCCAACTGTCACCATGGCAAAATCTGATGATATGATACTAGGGAAATCGAGGGAAACACTGAAACTTAATAGGCACACACATTCTTTTAGTCATATTTTTTAACATAATACAAATATTTGTGTCCGGTAATTATCACCTCATGTTGCTAAGCTGATGATTGAAGGTACAACTCCTCAACGGTTAGGAGCTGAGAGCAAAATCTTTCATTAATTTATACGTTCAGGTGGACTTACAGTAGTATTCTTTCAGGGTATAAGATGGCTATTAGATAAACATGATTATAAAAGGTATCTCTTTAACGTTTAGAAATTAACTAAAAAAAAATTAATTATGCTTATACATATGTGCAGAATTATTAAAATTACTAAAAAGAGTGAAATAAATTAAGTTTTTAACAAAAAAAAATAGAACCGACTTCAAACGGTAAAAAATAAAATTGTTCAGTACCTACTTCTTCTTGCTTATGGTAATGACTCTTAAAACTATTTTTGAAGTCGGGCCCTTAGTAAAATGTCCTGTCTTAGTAAGTACCTTTCGTTCTGAATGGGCACCGACTCCAATATAGTTAACAGTCATTACCATAATCAAGAAGAAGTAGGTACTGTCCCACTGTCTGTACTGTCGGTGCCCATTTAGAACGAATGGTACTACATTTTAGTAAGGGCCCGACTCCAAAAATAGTTTTAAGAGTCATTACCATAAGCAAGAAGAAGTAGGTACTGAACAATTTTATTTTTTACCGTTTGAAGTCGGTTCTATTTTTTTTTGTTAAAAACTTAATTTATTTAATTTCGATGTCCCGCAGAGATTGACCTCCCGCATGGAATACCGCGTTCTTAGTAACTTAAGTAGGTTTAGTAAATTGTTGGTAATATAGTGTCATCATCATCATCAGCCCGCATTAGTCCACTTCTTGACATAAGCCTCTCCCAAGGCGTGCCACTGAGCACGATCCATCCAGTGAGGTACGCAACCCGATGCAACTCTTTCCACCTTGGTCTCACCACTTCGCTAGCTGTCCGATGCCGATGTGACCGGCCCACTGCTACTTCAGCTTGCTAACTCTATATATGTCGGTGATCTTATTTCTTCTTCGGATTTCTTGATATCGGATATTGTCTTGGATACACCGGGCATAGTAGCTTTCAAAATATTAAGTTCTGCAAGTTGATATTTGACAATGGCAAAATTAATTACACTATTAACTCACCATATCGTAATGTGTCTATGTCTAAGCTAAAAAACTAAGTCCGGTGATCTGTTACGTATAATGTGGTCATGCAAATTCAATGAGCCCGTGGGCGGCGACAGGTGGCAGCACCCACGCGATCAGTGCCGCGTGCACACCTGACGTCACCACCGCAGCCTTCCGCCATGAACCTTCACTATACGGAAATCGAAGAACACTTACCTGGATCATATTATATCTTTTTTATATTTGAATGGAGTAGCAGACGAGCAAGCAAGCCACGTGGTGTTAACTGGTCACTGCAGCCCATGGATATATGCACATCATCGTACGCAGTTGCGCTGCTACTCCGGAGGCTGATGGTCGCCTCATATAAGTGTGGCCGGCAATTTCACCTTTATACTGAAACACAAAATTTATTTACGGCATAAGTTGGTGCAGTGGTAGTACTTCCCGGGCGAACCATAAGAGTTTTAAGTACCTATAAAAAGCTATTGCATTACACGAAAATCTGTACACCTTCTTAAAGATTTTCGTTAGATGCTAGAACCTACGGAACTGAAACTGAAGTAATTCTGTTTTTTTCTGTTGAAAGATAGTTTCAGGCCCACTTTAAATATTAGGCCCTCATATTCGCCTGCTGTTTAATGAAAAAAAAAAAATGTTTAGAAACTAAAATGAACTTAAAAAACTACTTTCTCACGTGTTTTATTTTTATTTTTTATTATTTGAGAGCATGCAGGCCACGTGGTGTTAAGTGATCGCTACAGTCCATGGACATACAACCTCAAGCAAGCATAGATAAGTCTTGTCTGAGGTCGTATGCAGATGCGTTGCTACTCCTGCTACTAATTAGTTCACGGCAGAAGTGGGTGCAGCGGTGGTACTTCCCCGGGCTAACGATAATAGTTTTACCACCTACAAACTACGTGTTACTAAAAATGTGGCACGAAGCCCTTTTTGCATGTAGTTTAAACGATCTCACGGGTTGTGATCTCAAGACCATTCTCAATCTTTTCACTACTCTTTAGGGTTCCGTACTCGAAGGGTACCAACGGAACCCTATTACTAAGCCTCCGCTGTTCGTCCGTCTGTCTGTCATCAGGCTTTATCTCATGAACCGTAATGGCACATTAGAAATTTTTACACGTCATGATGTATTTCTGTTCCCGCTATTACAACAAATACAAAAAAATATAATAAAATAAATATTTAAGGTACGGAACCCTTTGTGCGTGAGTCCGACTCGCAGTTGGCCGATTTTTCGACTGAACCTCTGTAGGACTCCAACCTCCGGAGGGCTGTAAAGGTAATAAAGTTTAGGAAAATGGAATCGTAATATTGACTTCAATGTACTACATGTACATACATCAAATGAAGTTTGAGATCACTTTGAAAATACAAAATCTTTTTTGTGACTTTAGAATAAAACGTTTTTTCCTTTTTTCTAAGATTCTTCATTTAAAATATCAATTGTTTATCGGTATAAAAAGAGATTAAATCCTTTTTTACGCTCATTCAGATATCTGACCAACTTGATTCAAGCGTTTTTTCTGACTTTTTGAAGAAGGAGAGATTCAAAAAGTTGTCGAGGGGATTATCTGAAGTTTTACGGGCAAGAATTGTTACTGTGGGGGACGAAACACATTCTACGCGAGAAAAAGCTCGCAGAGTTGCTGTAGCCCAATCCTGTTTCGTGAACACGTTACGGAGGTATCGCGGCGTGGATAACTTTGCTGATCAACCTCGCAGTGGTCGGCCAACTGTTCTTACTGCTGCTCAGAAGCGTTACATCAGATTGCTGACTGCCCGAGACCCAACAATCAATGCCACTAAAATAAGAGTTGAGTTGCGGGCTGCTACAGGACTAGAAATTAGCACTCAGACCATCCGGAATTGCTTACACCTTGGATTGGATTACGAGCGAGGAGATACTGGCGAGCACCCCTGAACTCACAGCAACAATACCGACGCAGATTGCAGTGGGCTAGACTCCGCCAAAATGAAGAAGACGACGAGCAAAACATTTGGCGGAATTGTCTCTTCGTTGACGAGTCCAGAATTAGCAATCATCCGGACAATCGACGTGTCCATGTCTGGAAAAGACATGGGAACGCTGAAAGACAAAGAACTGCCACCGGAACCGTTCAACAAGGCGGGAAATCGGTATCCTTTTGGGGCGGTATAATGATTGGTGTTAAAACGCCGTTGATCCCGTATCGTGGCTGGACGACTGCAGCTTTGTACCAAACCTTTGCTATCGATGGAATTGTCAGGTCATTTAGAATAAACCATGGCCCTTGATTCGTATTGGTTGATTGATAATAATGCACCCGCACTTCGAGCTCAACGAATCAACGCTGTTCTGCGTGAATACGACATTACCAGTTTAGTCTGGCCTGCCGGCTGTTGTTTTTACTATGCCATAGATTTGGGATCTTCGAATGTTACAAAGTGGTTTCGAATATTTTTAATTCGCGCTGGGCTGTCAACTATTTCGTTTCCTTCCTCAAGAACACTAAATATAGCTGATGTAATAAGAGATATCAAGATTTTATTTCTGACACTTAATAGTATGTCACATTATTTTTCATAAACCTTAATCTGATATCTACCATCTGACTTATGTAACGTTACTTTAAATACATTAGTAATATTAAACCCACACAGAAAAATAAATAAATTATTATAAAACACAACGCTTTGACTGTAAATTTGTCATTGCGGGGTTTTCCCGATTGCTAAGGGAGTTTCATGTGGTTTTACGCTTATCTTATGTTCTGTTTTTTAATTTTATTCAATCTTCTAAACTATTGTACTAAAGCGCTTTCAATAGGGATTCAATAAAGAGTATATGGACCCTGATTATAAAAATACGAAATAAAAAACAAATCTGTTTGCTCCATACAAAACTAAGAAGATATAAACAAGGCGAAATATAAAAAGCGTGCAACAAAATCATAGCACGGAGTCTGAAAGAAAAGTCAAAATAGATTTTGAAAAATTACCAGATCGGTGAAGGTGGATCTTCCACGTCTCCTCTACTATCTTACGAATTTTTGATCAGGCCACGTGTCTTGACGCGAGCTTTACATTTTTTACCCATCCCAAAAATAGTGCATAACGCCGCTCAAGAAGTTTTCACTTCAAAAAAATATGCACATGGAAAAACTGGACTGTTTTGTCTAGCTAATTTATGACTTTCGTTCATTACTAGTACAAACTTAGTCAGTAAATAATCTTTATCAACTTTTAACGCAATTTCCACGGAAAAATTGTGGGAAAGTGTTTTTTTTTCAGATACATATTTTGACTGAGATTGAAGAAAAATTAAAAGTATATCGAGTGGGAACGTAAAAAATAGACTTGGCATCGATAAAAGCTGTATGCTTATATGAAGTAAATGATTCGAAGGCCAGTGAGAACATGCGGATTTATTCAGTGCTATTCTCGAAACGAAATGACTAAATGTAATGACGGACCATGTGACGTATAGTGCAAAACACTCTTTACAAATGATGACGCATGCAATGAAAAGTGCTTATAGGGTGGGCAGCAAATGATAAATATTCGTCGCAAGATGCACAAATGCTTCATATCGCACATATCGTTCATAACTATTTGCATGTTTAGTTTATTTTTATCGTAAACAATTAGCTTCGATGTATAATTAGCCGCTTAGTGTTAGCGATGAGATTAATTGAACGTTGATTCATTTCTCAAGATTTCTTTTGATGAACCAGTTTGTTCCATTGATCTGGCAATATATACTTATCACAAATTTTGTGGCGACATAGTTTATCGACCATATTTCCGTTTGTCGGAGCACCATTTCTCTTCGAAAGGTTTTCTGTCTACCATATTAGTTCGTAGGTGATAAATTGAACATTAAATCTTTTAATTGGCAATGGTACGAAGTCCGTGTACCCGCGCTCAGTCATAACTGGATACTTGCGTGAGTCAGCAGCGGTACGCACGTGCGCGAGTTTGTTTACAATATTGTATTCTGTAACGCTTTAAGAAGTGTTACACACATTATTAATGTCTTACCGTGATGTAACGATTGTCAAGCCAAGGTCTGTTACTTTCCTACCAGTAGGTATGGCCAGTCTTGAATGAACTTACACGGAATTCACGGACATATTTGTATAGTAGTGTAGTCAGACGACAATCTGTCTTGTTTTTTTTAATTTCTTACGCAAAGTTTTATTGATAATTTTTTTCAAAGCCAATGTCATCTCTTTACCTGAAAAAAGAGGTCTCTACATTATTTACGCAAAAATGTAATTAATTATGTAGTTAAATATAAACACAGAGCAATCATAACATGAACTCTTGGAAAAGCTACTATTTTTACCATTTTCGCGTTACTTCACGAAGATTTTGGTCCATGAGTTTTTTTGAACAGACAGATGTTTTATTTATCCCTCTCGTATTTGTGTTTTTTTTTGCGAGTTTCAAACATTACGTAATACTTCCATCTTTCTCGACTTTGGCTGGTTAAAAATATCCGTGCAAATATGTATGTGAACTTCTTGAGATTTATTTCTAATGCCTTCTATTGCTAGTCTTTTTAGGTAAAACTTGTTTATTTTACAGTAATTAGCAATATTTTCACTTCATGCTATATGATGCCTTCTAAACGCGAGTAAAATCGCAGGACATTAATTAAAATATTATCGTCTCTAAATCTTTACATGATATTTGCATTCGTTGTTTCATGTTTGACAACGCCATATTATGATGTAAGCGTGAATATAAAACCTCCTTATTACTAAAATTTTAAGGACCAGGTGTCCGCTCCGGAATATAACTGAACATGTATTTTTATTTACATTTACTGAAAAACACAAAGTTTTTGGTTAAAAGGAAGGAACATTCTTGTTATAAAATTCCTGTAAAAGAAGGACAATATGTATTTCGTCTTTGCCTGCGATGAAAAAACATGTAAGAGCTAGCGCATACATACAATTTTTAATCGAACAACTGTTTTGTTGTGTTTCATATGTATATAGGAACATATTGAAGCGCACATAAAATCAATTCGATAGTTGCTCGACAAAAAAACCAAAAAGCTCTATCGATCTGCATTTGATTAAAAAGGTGGACAACTATCGATCAAGTTTTCAATTTGTATTGCATTGTATTGATGTGCGCATACCATCGACTAAACAGTCGATCGGCGACTTATCAGTATCAGTATCTCCTTTTTTATATTTTTTAAATTGTCTATAAAGCAAAGCACAACTAGGACATTTTTGTTAAGTGACATTGTTTGTAGCACCGTGACTTGACTAGAGCGCTGCTGAAAGAAGACTATTAGAAAATTGACCATTGATTTTATCGATTGTATGCGCACTTCAATCAACTAAACAGTTTGATTGTGTAGAAATCGTGGGAAGTACACAACTCGACTAAACAGTTTAGTCGATGCAAAAGTTGTATGTATGCGCCAGCCCTAAGGGACCCGCAGGCGGACTAACCACCGATGAAAATCAACAAATCTATACAAAAAAATATTGCTTTGCGACAATATCTCGCATTCCGAATGCATCGCGCCAGAACGACCAATGAAAGTATGAGCCTTAACGCACCCTTTAAACAAATAAAAATGAGAAAAACCTTCCATGTGCCCATGGACACTACGATTGAGTAATGTTGACTAACAATAATGATAGCAAAGGATCACACGGAAATTTATTGATTGCCTCGCCCATACACACCCACCATACAATCAAATTTTACCATGCGTGAGCGCTTCTGATGCCGCCCAAAATTGTGGTAACACTTTGTTTGTTAATAGATTTGACACAAATCTCGACATTGGAGGATTTATCTTGCTCTCAGCAATATTTGGATAAACTTCCGTTTAGAACATACCTCAGATCGATCTGAAATTTGGTACACTTTGTATTTTGACGTGCTTATCAAGAATATCATACTCAAAGTTCCAGGTCAAACGGACAAAAAATAGAATTTTTGACGTTTGGGGGAGAGGAGGGCTACTGCGGTAAAGGTAAAGGGGGGTCCTTTACCATACTTATTACCCCTTACCCACCTTGCGGAACCCCACGGTTATGGAGATATCCATGGTTAAAGTTTTGAGGTTAGAATAGCGCTATTTAGTTATTTACTAAGCTGCAGCGACCACTTAACACCCTGCCTGCATGCTCGTCTGCTATACCTACCATTCAAATAAAAAGAAAATGTTTATTTCTATGTCGCTTCCTGGATGGGACGTCCCGTGATATAAGAGGAGGTCCCCGAGTGTGATGAGTGGACTGTATAAAAGAAAGGCCGGTTCTCTCGTCGACAACTTTATTGGAGCAACGGTATAAAAAAAATTAAAGGATGCGCGCGTCGCCGGTGGCCCACAGATCGCGAGTGTGTCGCCCCGCTACGCCGGTGTCCTCGCCGAATGGGACGACTCGCCCCCCTCGTCGCGCGCCTCGCAGCTCCGTAGTCCGGCTCTCAACATGCTCCCCGGGTTGAAGGATGCAAGGCTTCAATGATCTGGAAGGGGACAAATGTTATTATAGGCCCTTCTAATGGTCCCCCCCTTGGTCTTCAATTCCGCGACTCTAGCGACGCCATCGCTGCCGGGATATAAGTTAATCACTCTTCCAAGAGACCATAATAGTGGAGGTAGTGATTTTTCCTTTATGAGGACTAGAGCACCAAGTTTAAGCTCTTTGTATGGAGCCTGCCATTTAGTCTTCTGCTGAAGCAAACCTATATATTCCAGCGAGAATCGACTCCAGAAGTGCTGCTTGATGACTTCGATTCTCTTAAATCTGTCGATGTGATTGATGTTTTTATCAGGTACTTGTAACTGCGGCACAGAAGTAAGTGAGCGTCCAATTAAAAAGTGGGCTGGAGTGAGAGCGGATAGATCGGACGAATCAGTGGAAAAAGGCGTGATGGGACGTGAATTTAAAACAGCTTCTATTTGAGTGAGGCAAGTAGACATCTCCTCATATGTGAGATGAGTTAAATTTAAGATGCGCTTTAAATGGTGTTTGGTAGAGCGAACAGCTGCTTCAGCCAAACCATTGAAGTGTGGAGAATAAGCTGGCACGAATTTGAATTCAATGCCCTCCTGCGCTACTAGACCTTGAATGTTAGAGTCTACTAGATATCTAGCAAGCTCATTGGATGCACCGACAAAGTTAGTCCCATTATCAGAAGTGATGCTTTGAGGTTTCCCCCTACGTGAGATAAAGCGTTTTAAAGCAGCCATGTACGCTTCACTCGAAAGAGCCGTAACGAGTTCGATATGACAGGCCTTTACCGAATTGCATATAAAGATTGCCAAAAAAGACTTCAAAAGTTTACAACCTCTACCTCTCCTGTCCGCTATCATCACTGGACCTGCATAATCGACACTACAGTGCAGAAAGGGAAACTCTAAGTGTGTCCGAGATGTAGGTAGCTGCCCCATTATGGGCTGAACTGTCTCTGCTTTATACCTGAAACATCGTACGC
Source organism: Pyrgus malvae (assembly GCA_911387765.1). Lineage (NCBI taxonomy): Eukaryota > Metazoa > Arthropoda > Insecta > Lepidoptera > Hesperiidae > Pyrgus > Pyrgus malvae. The sequence goes on from OU426960.1 coordinate 15,939,135, forward strand.
AATTATTAACAATCTTTTTACACAAATTCTTTCCATTTAAAGGCCAATATGTTTGTTTAATAATTCCTAATAAAAAATGTGGTGGGGCATGTAAGTTTTTGATATGAAAATATTCAAAAAGTATTTTTGTAAAATGATGCTTGCTACATAACAAGATTGGATGCTTAGTATCGTAACTATATGGAGAATTATCAAGCCTTCCACCGACTCTAATAATATTATTTGAATCTAAAAATGGAGTATAAGAAATTAATCTATTTTTAGTAGGTAAAACTTTCCCATCTTTTAATATATTATATTCATCGGGAAACATTTCTAATTGTGATTTATGTATGATTAAGTTTAGTGAATTTTGCAACTCTTGAACAGAAAGATGACCTGTAAATTTACTATTTTTATTTTTGCAATTATGAACAAATCTTTGTAAATATGCGATTGTGTTTTGTAAATATGTTAATTTTGATTACTTATTTATTAAATTACTTATTAGGTCTGTGTTAGTATTATTTTTAAGCGCTAATGAACAATTTATAATATCTGGTAAATCTACATTTGTGTTGGGCATTCGTGGCCACTCAGACTCGCTTTGTGTAAGAAAATTAGGACCTGACCACCACAAGGTAGAAGAACTGATGCGATCAGCCTTCACCCCCCGCGAAATTAAATCAGCCGGGTTGTCTTTTGACGGTACATAGCTCCACGTGTGACCCCTAGTACTTTCCTGAATTTCATGAACACGATTGCGAATAAAAACCTTTAAGTGGGTTGTTGATGTACTTAACCACCCTAAAACAATCGTAGAGTCACACCAGAACCTACATTTATTAATAGTTAGGGTTAAAGATGCTACAACTTTTGTGTAAAGCCTCGCCGCCAACAAAGCTCCACAAAGCTCAAGACGTGGAATAGTCGTTGGCTTTAGCGGCGCTACCCTACTTTTAGAAGTTAAAAGATGTACCTTGACTGACCCTGACGTATCTATTGACCGAATATACACGCAACAGCCATAAAGATGTTCAGAAGCATCTGAAAATATATGAATTTCATGTATTATGGAATTATTAGAGAGAACCCAACGAGGAATTTTTAATTGATTAAGAAAAGGTAATGTGTTAGCAAAGGAAAACCACATTTCTTTAATTTGTTGCGATACTTCTTCATCCCATGTGCATTTGTCAATCCAAAGTTTCTGCATAATTAATTTTGCCTCTACAATGCAAGGACCTACGAGACCTAGTGGGTCAAATATTTGACTTATAATTGAAAGTATGTGTCGTTTTGTGACTTTTTTACTTAATTTAATATTAATTGCAAATGAAAATATATCTAAGTCACAAATCCAATTCAAACCCAAAGTTTTGGAATAAATATGACTATCGGTGTTTGAAATATCTAAAATATTATCTGATTTAGAAGTATGTGGACATATTTGATCAAGAATTGCTTGATTATTTGATTGAAATTTTCTTAAATTAAAATGAGCTGTTTTCAAAGTATCTATGACCCCTTTACATAAGCGTACTGTTTCGTCAATAGTCGTCGAACCACATAAATAATCGTCAACATAAAAGTCTCGTTGAATCGATTCTTTGACTTTACTGTCGACCGCAGTGGACGCTAAGCTAACTAAGCACTTGGTGGCGAGATATGGTGCAGACGCCATACCATACGTCACTGTGTTAAGAGTGTAAGTTTTTAAGGGTTCCGAAGAATCGTAACGAAAAATTATTTGTTGTAAAGAGCGTTGTGTAGGGTTAATTTCAATAGCTCTATACATTTTTTCTACGTCACCCGTAACAACATATTTATGCTGCCGAAATCGCAGTAGTATAGAAAAAAGATCTTCCTGCACAGTAGGACCTACCATTTGGATGTCATTTAGTGACAATCCTGAAGAAGAGGTAGCTGATGCGTCAAAGACTGTGCGAAGCTTTGTTGTAAGACTCGATTCCTTTAAGACGCCGTGGTGAGGTAAATAATAGTTTAACTGATTAGAACAGTTGTTAGAAGAATTAAGAGTCATGTGACCAAGACGTTCATATTCAGCCATAAACTCTAAATATTTGTCTTTAAAGGCTGGTTCACGAACAAATTTGCGTTCCAGTGACAAAAAACGACATTTTGCCATTTGATATGAATCGCCTAAGACAGAAGGATCTTCTTTTAAGGGAATAGTAACGACAAAGCGACCGTCGCTATTACGTGTCGTATTTTTAAAAAAGTTTTCTTCGCACGCACGTTCCTCAGGAGATAAGGAATGTAAGGGTGCTACTGTATCCAGTTCCCAGAAACGAGATAAGTCTGGATTACTTTCTTCGTTTAAAAAATGACAAAGAGAAGATGAGGGAGCTGTCTTTGGCTGAGCTATATACCCAGATACTAGCCACCCAAGTTTTGTTTCATATAGCTTAGGCTGGTTTTTACCTAAGTCTATAGAATTGTTACACAAGACCGACCAAAAGATATCTGCCCCAACTAAGATGTCAATGACAGATGGGACATTGAATGAAGGGTCAGCTAAACATATTCCCATAGGAAGAGGAATATTTTCAATATTAATAAATGACGAAGGTACAGTTTTCGTTATATTAGGTAAGATAAGACAGTCGAAAGTAAGACTATAATCGTTGTAAACTGATTTGATAGTGAGGTTACAAGACTGCGATATATAAGAAATATTATTATTTATACCTGTCACCGTGGAGCTTGTATTGCGTCGTGACAAACCCAGCTTACCGCAGAGCGACTGAGTAATGAAGTTAGCCGTGCTGCCATTATCGAGCAGCACTCGCGCGGAGTGGACGTCGCCTTTACTATCCACCACTTTCACGACAGCTGTGGAAAGCAAAACATGCGGAGGAGTAGTAAACTGCTGCGAATTATTTAAATTAGCAAGGTGATTAGTGTCACTGACAGATGGAATAGTAGGTTCAATTTTTCGCTGTTCATGCAAGTGAAGTAGTGTATTATGTCTTTTCTTGCAATATTTACAAGATGCAAGCTTGCATTGACTTTCTAAGTGGCCTGTTCGTAAGCAATTAAGACAAACTTTACAATCTTTGGCCTTTTGAATTCGATTTTCAATAGCAAGTTGCTTAAATGAATCACAGTTAAAAAGAAAATGATTCTGGCTACACATTGGACACAAAAATTGTTTTTTATTATTTGTATTATTATTTTTAAATTTATTATTCTGATTATTATTTTTATTATTATTAATAGCTATATGTAAGTTTGAATTTAATTTATAATATTCTTTATTATGTAATTTATTTTTACTTTCTTGTAAAGTTTCCAATAAATCTGCCCTGCTGCTTAGAAACGAAATAAAAATATTAAGAGAAGGAGGATCTGTTAAAGTGTTTCTATGCTCTTCCCATACCCTATGAGTCACATTATCAAGTTTTTCAGACATCATATGAATTATTAGCGTATCCCAATACTGGGTTGGCTGGTCTAATGTTGACAATGCTCTAAGATTTTTATTTGTGACATCTATGATACGACGAATGGAAAAATAAGATTCACTACGCATGGGTTCTACGTTAAATAGTTCTCTAACGTGATTATTGACAAGTAACCTTTTATTGTCGTACCTACTACACAATAAATTCCATGCAGACTCATAATTCTCGGCCTTGAAATCTAAATTGTCAATGACAAGCAAAGCACTGCCTTTGAGAGATGCTCGAAGATAATGCAATTTATTGATGTTATCTATGTCATGCCTAGAATGAATTAAAGACACAAAAGTGTCTCTAAATTCAAGCCAGTGCTGATAATGGCCATGAAAAACGGGTAAATCTATTTTTGGCAATCTAACGCAATTAGATTTAAAAGCACCTGTATGAGCGTCTTCAAACCCCGATACGGACCCCTCTTGTGTGCGATGATGGCTGGGTTGTGCGTTGAGCAGCGTACGGGCCGCAGACACCAGCATAAAATATTGATTTTCAAACTGCTCACGCTCCTTTATCTCGTCGTCGGGATCCTCCGAAAGCACTTCGATGTCGCTCTGTAATTTATCAAAATCAGCGTATAAGTTATCAAATTTTGCAAATCTGCTTTCTAAATCTAAGAAGTGTGAAGGGCTGAGCTTGTCATGGCTAGGAAGCTGATTTAAGTAATTACTAAAGATAGTAAGCTTAGACTTCATGCTACTGCGCCTTCTAATTAATTTTTCAAATTTTTCTTCCGCCATAACGATAGAAATAAGAAATAGGTATTAAAATATTTCAAGAATGAAGTGCGTTAACAGCTGTGAAAGAGTAGGCAATAAAAGATCTCGAACAGATAAGCAAGGTGCACTGACCTTGGCCGTGAACAAAGGGATTAACTGCGCGAGCGCACGTGGCAGGTGCAATAAATTTTCTAAATACCTAGGTAATTAACTATTGTTTAAGCGACGGAAACTAATTTATTACCGTTATTCGGTAATAATTATGTAATACTGAGCTATGCAATTAATAAAAAAGGAAATTTAAATTTAAAACATATGAAATGTAAATTATTTTTAACGAATCCTATTATATTTTACGTTCTTATTTAGACTACTAAACTTGAGATATGAAAACTAGGATGAATACAAGCACTCACTCAAATAAAGAGCTGTTATAGGCATGAAATTTGGAAAAGATAGGAAGAATATTAGGAAATAATTGGAACGAACTCACGAAAATTTTAGATAATCCGTTGAAGAGATTATTTTCTGCAGAGTCCGATGCCCTTTTTTGAAGTTAAAGGTGACTCGATGTTATACGGCGGGTCCGAAGTCCGTGACGTCGTAACCTTCTTATGACCTCTGCGCTCGGGCGTGTGCGGTTGCTTGATTCCTTCGGCGAAGCAATGAAATTGAAGACTCCCCGAGGTATATAGCTGAAGACCACAACTGAAGTGCTCCGAAACTTGAGGTGCCTCCGAAGACAGATGCTCCCAAATTTATCGGCGAGTTCCTGATGGACCAATGAATGGAGCAACGGTATAAAAAAAATTAAAGGATGCGCGCGTCGCCGGTGGCCCACAGATCGCGAGTGTGTCGCCCCGCTACGCCGGTGTCCTCGCCGAATGGGACGACTCGCCCCCCTCGTCGCGCGCCTCGCAGCTCCGTAGTCCGGCTCTCAACACTTCCGCTCTGCTGTCCGCGGAAAATTTCGTAAATAAGAACTTATCAGTATAATATTACATAGAGTAATTTGAAATTGTGTCATCAGAAAACCCTTCGTCGTGCGGCGGAGGCGGCGGGTCGGAGGGCCCCGAGGGGCGCGCGTCGTGGCGCGTGACGCTGGACCACGACCTGGTGGAGACGCTGAGCGCGATATACCCGGAGTGGTTCAAGCCGCAGCACCGCCCGCGCAGCCGCGCCGCCTCGCCACTCTCGCTCGCCTCGCCGCGTACGCCGGTCACGCCGCCTGACGACGACACCTTCAGGTAACGTCAAAAGTAGTCGAAACTAACGGTCATTTGACCACCATAGCCTGTCGGAGATGCGTGTTCGTACTGAGTTGGTTGCGTCACCCCGTTAACGCCTCTCAGGACGCTGACTTTAGATGCTGGACTGAACGGTGGACTAACACGACTTAGCGCGATATAGCCGGAGTAGCGCAAACCGCATGGACTTTCTTTTGCACTTTACATGCAATCATTCCTTATTCATTTCAACAATTATCCCTTAACCAATTTCAAAAAAGGCTTTTATAAGCACCAAAAGCAAAAGACCAAAGTTGTTTGGGGGTTCCTCAAGGTGGTTGTAGATATCCAAGGGCTGCAGAGTGGCCACTTTCGGCCCGCGGCTCCGGCCGCATGAGTTACACATAGGAATGAGATATTTTTCCCTGGTAAAATGTAGTCAATGTACCTCCACTCTCCATAACTATCTTCATATAAAAAAAATAGGTCAATCAGTAGCACTTTTGCTACGTGATGGAAAACAAACACCCATTCACGTTTATAGTATTAGTATGGAGTAAACCATATATCCCAGCAAAATACAAACATTTAGAAAAGGAAAATCATTTTGTTTATTACCCTTGCCCTTGTTGATAACGGGCGAAACAATTTGCTGTTGACAAGTAACAAATCGAATATCAGTTATCCTGATGTGCCTTGTATTCATTAGAAGATACGTCAACAGTTACAGTAGTACTAGCTTTCTGTGTTTTTTTTTATCTCCGGGAGAAACTCAAACAAAATATTTTTGAAAACATTTCAAAATACAAACACTATTTCGTCTCATTATACATACACTGATTAACAAAAAAATTATATTTAAACTATTAACTAACTAAAAGTAACTTGTTTGCAACAAATTAACCTTATCAAATTGAACATCGAATTAAATAGAAGTGATTAAATATACATAATGCTCACAAATTGTGATTTTAATTTGTTACAGGAAAGAAAATGATTTCACGATAAATGATTAACGTAATTGTTGATGTTTACATTGTATTATTATTACAATGGAAAATAAAATATAATGAAAATATTATATTTTTAGGAGCAATTTTAATATAAGATCAAATTCTTATCAATAGGGTTAAATATTTTTTATTGCAAGGAAATACGTTGCTGCGTGTTGTATATCACCTTAAAACACTTCACAACAATGAAGCATTGTTTTTGCGGCAGCAGGGAACGCAACGATTCTGTAGTCACGTTGTAGAACATCATCATTGCTGGTAATGTTAGGATGTTATTGAACCTGAAAATTGAGCCACTTATGCACACTTTCGTACATTGATGCTCAAATGAGCCTCTTCTTCGAATTCTTATTCTGTAATGGAAATATTGGCTGCAACTGTTTATGCGTCCCACTGCTGGGCACGGGTCTCTCTCCATTATAGGAAGGACTGGAGCTTACTCCACCACGCTGCATCAATGCGAATTGGTGGAGATGCGGGTTAGTGGCCTACCCGCTGTCGGATGTTTTCAAACCGCTCATAAGGCCTCCGACTAGGTTTAACGACTGTTATCTATCGATAACAACCGGGACCGACGGCTTAACGTGCCCTCCGAAGCACGGAAACGCGCATGAAATTTTTGCCACTAGCGGTCACCGATCTCACACACGACCGCGCCCGTTTGGCTTAGCTGCATAGATCGCTTGCGTTCTATGCTCGCCGCCGGGCCATGCGCGCTTCGATGCGCGATTCGACCTTCGCCTCATATAATGGAAATATGATATGAGGGAAAATACAATAATAATCCAAGTGTCTTGCGAGACATTTCCTCGCCTTTCCACTGTGGCTTGTAGAGAATTCTAGAATTGCCCGTGGAACACACTCGATCCTTGCGCAGCGCTCCATATGGGAACTACGATGTCTAGCAGCTGTTTTGTCACCTCTTATCTTATAGTCAAGAAATCGCGATACAGCATCATTAAAGTCGCTGAAACGCACGATTCCGATGCCGCGTCCAAGTTGCCAAATCGCAAAGCAGCATTGATCCACACGCAAAATCGCCGATTGCCGATGCTATAAGTAGCTAGTGTAGCTTGGCCATAAGGCTCTTTTTTGCTGCTCGTTTGTTACAAGGATTTTCAATGATCAGAATCAATCCAGTCTACTTTCGAATTTCAAGAGATGATTGTGACGTTATTGTTTTTGTGTCGTCAGCTCGGGCGCGGAGGAAATGGCCGGCCGTCCGAGCGGCAGCGGCAGCAGCGAGCCGCCGAGCTCGCCACCGCGCGGCTCCCCGCCCAAGGTGGTCGTCGACGACAGCCCGCTGCAGCCCGCCATGGGCAAGCACAAGGAATGTAAGTTACGTCATCGTGTTCTAATCTTGAAAGAAGTATCTCTTTAAACTAGGTTAAATCAATGTAAGCTAGAAAACAATTGAGGAGTTCAGGAGGAGAGGAGACGTACTGTAGGGCTCTAAAGTATTTTGACAAACACAATTTATTAATATCTTGCTTTCATTTTCTTCTCAATGTTAGTTTATGTTGCTTTATTTTACGAGTTTTATAAGAAACATGTACAAACTTGCGCTTAAAAGTAATTTGACTGCTGCAGTTTTAATGTCAAGTAGTCGTATATTATTAGAGTATTATACTATTATATTTAAAAACGCGGTGATAAATGCGCTAAAATAGGAATGAACGCATTCTGAAGTAAAACTATACTGAAATGACAAGAAAATTATGGTGTAATTATACACGTTTCAATGTCGCCTGATGAATGAACAAATAAACGATTTTGTCTATGACATCTATAATATAAATATTAAAGATACTAATGTACCATATGTTTAGTCAAATACATATGTCTCCTGACAGGACTTTCTAGTAAGGTAACCTTAACTCAAGTCCAAACATATGAGTGAATTGATAAATCATTATGAAAATTGAAATGACCAAGCCAAAGTGCTGATTTAAACGCCGATTTAAAATTGGAAGGAGCTGGATCGACGAAATTATTCAATAAGGTTACTACGTAAGTCCTAAGCAGAGAATAAAAGCGAAACCCGATTGATAGATTGTAGAAATTACATTAGTAAGTAGATTCAATAACGGCGTTCAATCTACTTTTCGAAGCTGTTGTAAAGGCCAATACACGTATCAAAAAATAAATAAAAAATTGAAAATAATTTGCATTCATGAAAGTAGTACCTAATATTCGGTACGTTTTTTGTCAAAATACTTTTGATCCTCAATTTTTTAATGTGTTGTGAAACCATCCTGTTGGTTAAACGATTGAAACCGATTTTGTGTTTCAAATTATACAACCGTTAACAACTGCACATAAAAATTGAGTGATCTCAATTTTATATTATTTTTCTATATTATGTTTGTCAAAATAGTTTTAAGCGCTACTCATATATCAGTAGCGTATTTTCTAAAATAATGAAATTGCCAAAAAATTGGTGTTTTTTTTTAAACTAGAGTAAATTACCTAGCAGTTAAAATCTTACTGTTTAATTGAGTGACGTAAGTAATGACGAAATACTAGATTTTCTACAATCTCCGAGCCCTGCGTGGGCTTTCTGCAACGATGACGAGCTCATTAGAATGCACATAAAAGTTCGCACTTCCGCCCATTCTGGACCCGAACACTGCATGCAGCGCCAGTAAAATAAACAATCCGCTTCGTTGTCCGAGCCACTGACTAACATATTTAATTAGCATCAAATACAATATAAATTGTTATTATTAAACATTGTTTGTTGAGCCCTTCTCCCACATGAGGAAAGTCCACATAATTAATTTATTAGCTAATTAATATAAACGCTTTATTTCATCGAGTCGATATATTTAAGAATGATCCTGTCGCCGGTTTTTATAAAAGTTTGCTAAAAGTCCAACGCCTATTGGAAAGTCGTGTTATAATTAATTCAAAACAACTGTTGAGCGAAATTAATGCGAAGCAAGACGCCCAGTAACCCACAATATTCGGCCTAGTGGTAGTGAATGTTTCGTCTGTAATACGGTCGCGGCATAACACTAGTTTCCTTGTGCAGTGTTTATTTATGTTGGCGGCGAGCCAGCGTTGTCCGCCCGTCTCTCGCTCGCCCCGCGTGTCTACGAGAATATAGCGCTCTATTCGCCTACGCTCATCTATCTACCTCATCTCCCGCTGATCCTATCGATATCGCCCGAATGTATCGATTGACGTATCGATCACGTCGCCCTCTGCATGCACTCCATCCGTTACGTTAACTGTCGTCACGCCTTGTCACAGCGTACGAGTTTGTCACTCATGGAAGAAGCTGTGCTAGGTAGAATATTCCAAAATCCGAAACAGGATTTGTGACAAAATAAATACATTAAACATATTTTTTGTTTATAATAAATCCAGGCAGTCTTCGCAAAATGGTAACATACAAAATTTAATTTCACAGCATTGAAAGTGAAGTTGATGATGCGACGTCCCATCAACCAGCTGGTCGCGCAGGGAATCATGCCTCGTAAGTGACCTTCATGTATTCTGCCATAAAAAAATAGGGTCTGGGACACTATGCAGAGAAAAATTCAAAATGCATACCTCAAAAAGGTGGCACTGAACCACGGTTGGAAAGCAAGATAATTGTAAATTTATTTTTGGACATGATTTTTATTACCTTTTAAATCAATAAAAATTTCGTCAATTGACTGTAAATGAGTTGTGACGTCACATATCATTTGCATTTTCTCATATAAAACTTATAAAGATGTCAAGTTTTGACAGCTCATTAAAAGTATCTCAATTGATTTAGTAGTCCAAGACCGGATTGTGTTAAATCTATAATCTCCGTTGCGTTGCGACGATCTTGGGGAGGCGCCCATCTGCACAGTAACCATTGCGATGGTGCGTGGGTGAAAGAATTTTATTTACGACCCGAACACTGGGTAATGAGAATTTCTAACTCGCCAATAGAAAAGTAAAATTTTTACGTTTATAGATCATAGACGATAGTAAAATTTGTCACTTTATAACGGTATATTTAACGATTAAATATAATTCTTATTACAGCACGCAAAACGCCACCAGCTTATTTTGAACAATGCAAACAGCTGGAGAGAGCAAAAACTGGGGATTTGTTGAAAGCCAAAATACAACGGCGTCCCGACCGGCAGGAACTCGAACGAAGACATATTTTGGAGCAGGTTCGTGTTTTTTAAATACCTGGTAAAATTATAACTTGTCTTATGCACTGTCTCAATTAATTCTCCTTCTTCATTTAAGGAGAGTCATGTGGACCCCAGCTTGGCAGAAAAGCAACGTATGCTAAAGAAAGCGAGGCTTGCAGACCAACTCAACGATCAACTTTCACACAGACCTGGACCGTTGGAACTGATCAAGAAAAATATACTACACACAGAGGAGGAAATTGAAGAGGCCGTAAAGAGTGGTATTCTAGCATTTAAAGCGACAAGCGAGGGTGCGTCGGGCCGGCCTCAACATCCATCTTCGTATTGTGGGCCTCCAGAGGAGGTTTCGCCCTCACCGTCACCGCCTTCAACACTTTCGCCGGTCAGTATCGCTTCGCCGCCCCAACATCCCGCACCAGGAAAGGATAAAAATCGTAAGAAAAGTAAACAGAAACAGCAACCGAAGGCTCGGTTTAAGTTTCACGAATATAAAGGTCCACCGAATGCTCAAAAGTCTTCGTCGCCACCCGGTTCCGTGGAAACGCCCTATGAACTCCTGTTGCAGCAACAACAGCTTCTGCTTCAGCTCATGCTTCCCGCATCTCCCGCGCCTTCTTCGGCTTCCGTCGCGTCCGATTGCTCAGAGGTGTACGCTGCACCCCCGCCACCACCCTTACCTTCCACGACCGTCACGTCTACCCTGTCTTCGTCCGGGCGCTTTGAAGACATGAAAGTGTCAGATCTTAGGGCCGAATGTAAACGTCGCAATCTTCGGGTTTCGGGCCCCAAACCCCAACTTCTCGACCGATTACGTCCTTTCTTAGCCGAGATGCAGGAGGACGCTCCGCGATCCCCCGTGTCGGTCGCGTCTCCTGAGATAAAAATAGAACTGGAGCCTTCAGAAGATATAGTGCAGTCGCAAAGAAGGCAGATCGAAGAACTAGAGAGAAAACTTGAAGCCTCACGACAGCAACTGGAGACCGTCCGGCGTGAAGCGGCCGGAGCCGTCGCGAGCGATCAGGGCAGGAGGCTCCTGCAAGCGCATTTGTGTTTCAATCAGTTGCGCGCGCAACTAGATGCTCTGCAACAATCCCATCCACCTGCTCCTCCTACACCTCGCTACGTCATCGCCGCCCCGGACGCTGCGCCCGACAGATTGGTGCGACTCTTTACCGTAGCGTCGCCGTCTGCCTCCGGTGAAGTAACCACTGAAGTAACCCCAGCAAAGACCGGAAATCCTGCTTACATCCTGAATGGTGTCAAAGTGGTACCTATTGCGATTCTACCTACAACGCATTATGAACCGGAACGCAGCGCTCCGGCGCCTCCTCCACCCCCGCCGCCACCGCCTATGCCGCCGGTTGACAATTCTCTACATGACACAAACGAGGATAGCCAAACTATGGATGAGCTTCTTGAGATTTTGGTCGAAAATGGGGAGCTGCCACCCTCCGCAGTAGGCGACGTAAGCTTGAGTCGATCGCTGGACACGGGGTATCTCACGGCGGGTTCTAGTGAGTTCTCTCCTACAGATGTTCTGACGGATGACGTCCTCGGTGATTCGCATGTTCGCGACTCGCTCGCTGCAGACGAACTTCAAAGGGAACTGAACGACATTCACAACGAAATTATGAGTCATGCAGATTTACATGCAGCGAATGATGCGAATCGATGCGATGCGACCGTGAACGACATCGACGCAGACTTGAGCGTCGAATTACTAACTGGGAACGGCTTTCATACAGATTTCGGGGGCCCGGATGCGACCTGCAACAACCAAGACGACTTCTTTGGACGTCTATTGGCGGTCGAAAGTGACGATAGGCCGCACACCGAAATGGAAATCGTCGACGACATCCCGGAAAGGATGAGCATGACGCCCCTCACCAACGGCGATATCCTGGACAACCGAACGGCATTCGAGGACATGGAGGACCTGTCGCTGCCCTCGTTTCAGAACGAGGACACCCGGCACGAAACGTTCGAGTACCAGCCGTGCGAGATCGATTTCAAGGATTTCGGGATCGATCTGGGGTCGAACATGAACACGGACAGCGACAACTTCGATTACATGGACACAGAGCGGGCGCCGAACCTGTTCGGGCGCGGCCACGTGCCGCAGTGCGACCCGCTGCTGGGCGGCGTGCTGGCGCGCCCCGCGCCGCGCCCCGCGCGCAAGCACTACTCCTGGGGGTTCGACTTCGACGCCACCTGACAGGACCTTGTTCCCGTATCTACGCAACACCAGAGACTCGCTCTCTAACGATGCTTCGTTCGTGATCTCCATATTCCCGCTACCGTTTCGACTGAGCGGCTTGGCCGCATCCATATCCAGCCCGTGTGCTGTAGTGATTGATCTTACGGGCAGGCGCATGTTTCTAGGCGATTCGTTCGCGATGTGTGTGAAGTGAAAATACTTTGATGTAGTAGCGAAGCGCTACCGGGTAGTGATTCGAGTGACGCGCTAGTCTGTATTCAGTGTAACTTTCTTCCAGGATGGTGACTAATTTAGTGGAGACTAGAAATAAGAAACACATAGTGTTGACAATTTGTGAAGGACTGCTTACATTTATAAGTGTATCGTACTTAATATTTGATACTAAAAGTTTGTATCGCTAGATATTAGTTAACTTATTTGTGTTTGTTTTAATAGTGAGTGTGAAGCGTTCGCACTCTGACGTGCGCAATAACATACTTGGCTCACATTAAATATTAAATCCATTTTATTTACTGAGGCATATCTACTTATGTATATAATGAAAGTATAGTATAATACTCAACATAGTTGTGGATTTCTGCATTCCGCCCGATGACTAAAACTTAGGGGAAAATTATCATAAGAATAGTTGTTTATGTTGAGACATGAGCAAAATATCTATACCAGAGCACAAGAATTTGTTGCAATGTAATAACTACTTTCTGGTTCAATGTACTTGAAAATGCGAATTTTGAAACCAGTTAGTTTATCAGTCTCTTTCATATGAATAGCTATTTCCCAAATCAATATATGACATTCCAGTCTTGTTGAATTGCAAAGTGGCATAAAAGCAAATTTTTCTCTCTCACATTGACACAATATTATGTGATTTTAGCAATTTCTTATACCTTACCCAAATAAAATATTAATAAAGAAGCCTTTATGCGTGAGAGAGAGATTAAGATGCATATTCACAAGCCATCGTCATGGGTGGGACCAGCTCGGGAACAATATTAGTTATGAATTCAATTAGTTAAAAGTAGGGAGCCAGTCCTTGCAATCAAACAATTGTGCAAACATTCATCAAATCTTAGCAAATTGTACCTATTATACCTTCTTATTTATTGTGTGTAAGCCAGCAATTTTTTTGTAAATTTTGATCTTGTTGTAGTGTGAAATATGAGGTTGCAAATGTTTATTTTTTGATGTTTAACTACTTCTCAGCTGCAGCTGATATGTTAAACAATAAAAATATTGTAGGAACAAAACATTCTTAAAAATATATCATTCCAGTGTATAACTAAAGTTAGGATAGGAGCACCATTATTTATATTAATGTTTGAAATATGGAATGCTTGCATAGTTGTTTGTGCGCATTATTTATAGTTATTTATTATCCTCGAGTATAATACTGGTTTTTGTTCGGATTTATCTCTGTGTCGTGTGTTTTGCTAACGTCCTTGTACTTAGTGTATTGTGTTTTGCATTAACATTCAACTGTTACAGATATTAGAATCCATGAATCCAGAAGAAATATTGCCATTTTTTGCATTTATATTATATTGTAATATTTGGATGCATGTCACGACATCGAATGTGGCTATAAAGCCACAATTGTGCCAATGTTATTATTATTTGCGTAACAAAAATAAAGGAATATACCCTACAAATATTATATTGTATTTTTTGAATGATTATGATAAGGTATCTCTATTAGAGGTCTTGAGTGTATATTATGTTGGAGGAAGTATGTAGTTGTACTTTAAAAATATAATTAAATACATTTAGAGTACATCCACATAAGGCTTGGTGCTATAATTTTAAATAACTTTGAATTTGGATTATATTAATGCATGTAGCATCACATCCCTATTTATACTTATATCTAGTTGTTTAAAAATGGTTTATTTTACGTAAAATCTATAAACTCCTAAATTCAAACTTAGCTGAGATTAAGGTAAAAAATATTTTAAAATACTTTGATTTTACCTGACACATAATCAATAGCTATTTATTACAATTAAATAAAGTTAAATCCTTAGTAAAATTTCAAATACAAAGAAAATGACCTTAACAGGAGAAATAATCTGTGAAAAATTCCTATTCTATTTTGTATCAGTTCAGGACTAATAAAAACTGTATAAGTGCTAAATTTTATTTGCTTCACTAAACTTAAGTATTATTCCATTATCTAAGTAAATGTAACAATACTCTTTAGTTTTATTTACTTAAATAAATTTTCTAATTGCTCATCCAAATTATGTACCTATCCAATTTAGCCAAATATAAGTTAATGTATAGGGCGCTTAATACCCTCTGTGCCCCTTACATTATAGGCCTAGGGCGTTTTAAACAGCTTTGTATACTACTTTTCTCTTTTTGAGAATTAATTAGCTTAAATTTAAGGAACAGGTATCAAGTGAGATTAATGTTTTGATAAATATTTCCTACTATCAGCATATATTTGTTATTATTGTTGTAATTATTGTAGGAGAGTTTTAAATTTGTTTTCTAATTACCTTAAATTCTGAAGTGATATACTGTGCTGAATTTGTATAATTGTAAGTCAAACATTAATAGTAATATAAGTAACAATGATAGATTAACTGGCTTCGTTATATCGCTTGTTTAATCATAACTGCACTTATTAATCGTATGTATGTGTACTCACATAATTATAAACAGTCACTTAGAAAATAAATATATTAACGGCAGAGCCAAGTATATAATATATTATGTGTATTTGTATTACCGATGTGATAATTGCAGAAGTTGGATAATATGTAGTGTATTTGGATAGTTTTTTACCTTGCCGTATAATGAAGCCTTGTAAATATTTACCACGCCTTTACTAGCTTAAGAAAAGATTGTTAAATAAAAACGTTTTGACACAATATTTGTGTTTCATTTGTTTCTGCATTTAACCCAATGGAGTGGCATTTAGGGGCGAACCTCTCTGTTATGTTATGTAAAAACTAGTTGCCGCTCCTTCTGTCCACACCATTCATTAGAAATAACGTAGTTTTTAATTTCTCTATGATAAGAATGTTTTAAAGGTTGTTGTGTGGTGTAAAAATAAATTAAATACGAAATCGGTAGTAAAGCTTATAACAGTTTATTCTTGACAACTCAAATATATTTACAAAAGTGACATAGACTAAATTTAAAAATACTAGAAAAATAAGTTCTGTATGGCCTGCGTTACAAACAAAGAACGTGAAACCTTCAACACCCCCACTTAACGCAGGTACCATAGAACACTTATATTCTACATAAGTTTAGTCTACAAGTCCTAATTGCTTACAAAAACTAATATGCTTGAAACTGCCTAATGGTTTTGTAAACACATCAGCGATCATTATATCTGTAGGCATATACCTAAGATCTACATTGATCCTGCTCACAACATCCCGCACAAAATGATATCGAACCTCAATGTGCTTAGACCTTTTATGGTGAACTGGATTTAAGGTCAGTTGTATAGCAGACTGATTGTCACAATTCAATACGATTGTATTTTCCCTACCTAGCTCTTTCAGAAGCGCTTGTAGGAACACCGCCTCTCTACATGCTTCACTTAAGCTGATATACTCCGCCTCGGTGGACGACAACGCGATACATGTTTGCTTATAACTGGCCCATGAAATAGTATTACCGGCATATTTAAATATGTATCCCGTATAAGATTTCCGGTCTAGATCTGAAGCCCAGTCAGCATCAGCGTATCCTTCCAAAACAGATTTTTCATTACATTTTTTAAATATCAAACATTGATGCTTAGTCCCCTTTAAATATCTTAAGATACGCTTAGCATGATTACAGTGAGATTCAGTATAGCAACTATTAAACTGACTTAAATAAGAAACAGCAAATGCAATATCGGGACGCGTAGTAACAGATAAATACATTAAACTACCTATCAACTCCTGATAAGGAAACTTAAGATTAGGTTCAGACTTAACATTACAAGTTCTCTCAATATTAGCTATGTTTAATACCATGGGAGACTTTACAGACTTGCAATCAGTCATACCGAAACGATCTAATAAATTGTTAATCTTATGTTCCTGGCAAAGTTTAATAGAATTACTGTCACGTTCTACTTTAATCCCTAACAAATTGCGTACTTCGCCTAAATCCTTCACTTTAAAATGCTTAAGCAAAGAGTCCTTCAACATTTTTGATAAATTAAAATCATTATAAAACATGAAAAAATCATCAACGTATAAAGCAATAATAACAATGGACTTACCAGATCTCTTTATGAATATACAGTCCTCTTGTTTACACTGCATGTATCCTAAAGAAAGTAAAATATCTTTCACCTTTTTATACCATGCACGTGACGCTTGCTTTAATCCATAAACTGCCTTCCGCAATCTATACAGCTTATTTTCATTACCAGGACTTATGAAACCTTCTGGTTGGTTCATGTAAATTTCTTCCTTAAGATCACCGTTTAGAAATGCAGTTTGTACATCGAGATGATCAATCTTAAGATCCAATTCAACTGCAATTGACAGCAACAATCTCAAAGAACTGTGTCGGACAACAGGGGAAAAGGTTTCTGTGAAATCTTCACCAAATCTTTGCGTAAAACCTTTTGCTACAAGCCGCGCCCTGTATCGTGTAATTATACCTTCAGAGTCTCGTTTCACAGTAAAAATCCATTTATTTTTCACAACATTCTTGTCAGGCGGTTTCTCAACTAACTCCCAAGCTCCATGACAGTTAAAAGAATCTATCTCTTCCTTCATAGCTTTTAACCAAAGTTCCTTCTGATCGGAGTTTAAGGCTTCTTTTAACGTGCGAGGTTCCAAAACTTCAACAACATTAGTAATGTTACATGCTGTCTTTGAAATTCTTGGACGTAAGTTGTACGGGTGACGAACTGGTTCTGTATCTGCGTCATTGGCATTATCAGTAGCATCACACCATTGTTCACTCTCCGCCTCAACAGGAGAACTTGATGACGAATCCGTGACTACAGGAATCGACTCCGCCTCAACCGATGTATCATAGTCGTCCTTCACATCGTCATCACCTGAAAGAAACATAGGTATAGTTTCCTTCTTAACTAATGAATTTTTCCCAGGAAAAACAGTTTCATTAAAAACTACATCCCGTGAAATTATAACTTTGTTACGACTCTTAGTATCAAATAAACGATATCCTTTTACATTTTCTTCATATCCAAGAAAAATAAGTTTCCTACTCTTAGGATCTAACTTTTTTCTTTTGCAATCGTTTACGTGTACAAATGCCTCACAACCAAATACTCGTAAATGTTTTAGGCTCACCTTCTTCCCAGACCAAACCTCTTCTGGAAGTTTTCCAGAAAGTCTAGAACTTGGAGAACGATTTATAAGATAAGCTGCGGTACAAGCAGCTTCCGCCCACATTTTACTGTCTAAGTTAGCATTGTACAATAAGCATCTAATCTTATTAAGTAAACTACGATTGAGTCTTTCAGCAGCACCATTTTGCTGTGGCGTATAGGGTACAGTAAGTTGATGCACTATACCCTTGCGCTTTAGAAAATTGGTTAGCTGTTGATTGACGTATTCAGTCCCATTGTCAGATCTAAGTATTTTAACCTTAGAGTTACATTGATTTTCTACAAGATTAATAAAATCAATTGTGTATTTACTTACATCACTTTTGTGTGCAATCGGATACACGAACACTTTTCTGGTGTGATCATCAAGGAAAGTCAGTAGGTATTTCTTTCCTCCAAGAGAAGTTACCGGCATCGGACCGCAAACATCCGTATGGATAAGCGCCAACCGCTCTGTAGAAACCTGCTTATTGGAAGAAACATTAAACGGATCACGGGTTTGTTTACCCGTCATACATATGTCACAAACTTTATCCTGAGCTTCAACCTGAAAATCAATTCCATTAGCAACCTTCCTAAGTAACTTTAAGCTATCAAAATTTATATGACCTAATCTTTGATGCCATAGTTCCATACTTAGAGGCTTAGAAGAATTTGATAAGTTCGCTCTACCTAAAGTTGCAAGTTTGTAAACTCTACCGACCTGTTTACATCTAAAAACTTCCTTACCAGAATTAGTACTAATTTTACATTCTGTACTAGTAAACATAGCTGTATAACCCATTTGAGTTAAACTAGGAACAGAAATTAAATTTACAGTAAGGTTAGGTATAAACAATACATTTGATAGTGTTATATCTACTGTTTTACCCTTAGAGTCCACTGAGATATTAACGTCACCAATACCTTTTACAGCTAATCTGTTTCCATTAGCAACACATACATCCTTAATCGTCGCTGACTTCAGGGTGCTAAACCATTCTCGACATCCTGTCATGTGATTGGTTGCTCCGGAGTCAATAAACCACGACTTGTCCTGTGCCATCGATCCATTGAAAGCCGACATCACAAAGTTCGTTGAAGAACGATCACTTTGACGACAGTCTTTCTTGAGGTGACCTTTTGATCGACACTTCCAACACCAAGGTTTCTTGTTATTGCTCGACGATGAATGAGTGGAGGAATTATTGGAATTTGATTTATTCGGAGAAATCCAGCTAATACGACGTTTGCTATTCTTGCTTTCCACACGTTTACGTGTAAGCAAGCAGTCATTGTCGGTTTCGGAGTTTCCGATCCATTTCTTATCTTGTAGAAGCTTTACCTTAACCATATCCGTAGAGACAGTGACACCTGAATTTTCCAATGCCATTATCATAGGTTCGTACTCTTGCGGTAACCCTTGTAGCATAATAGCGGCCAGGAACTCATCATCTAAAGGTTTGTTCATGCTCCTAAGTTGACCAGCCAATGAAAGAATTTCATTCACGTACGACTCCATACTTGTAAAATCGTTCAACTTAATAGAACATAACTTACGAAGTAACTTTAACCTCCGATGCAGCCCTTTGTCGTCAAATGATTTTTGCAAAGCATGCCAGACGTCTTTTGCTGTTTTTAGTTCCATTATGTGCGGATAACAACTTTTGTCGACTCCTAAACATAATCGCGCTAGCGCTTTTTCTTCTCTACGAAGCCTTTCATCTGGTTTTTCACCAGCGATTGTCTCATCGGAAATGCAACACCATAGGTTTTCAAGTATCAGAAAATTTTTCATTTGAAAAGTCCAATCACGATAATTTTCCATACCTGTCAGCTTTTCGACTTGGAAACTGGAACTCTGCATTTTCGCCTTTTTGCCGTATTTCAATTTTTCACCACGTACAACGGAAGTCTTCTTCAGTACTGGGTACTGTGTACTGGGCCCATAACCTTTTAAAGGTTGTTGTGTGGTGTAAAAATAAATTAAATACGAAATCGGTAGTAAAGCTTATAACAGTTTATTCTTGACAACTCAAATATATTTACAAAAGTGACATAGACTAAATTTAAAAATACTAGAAAAATAAGTTCTGTAACTGTATGGCCTGCGTTACAAACAAAGAACGTGAAACCTTCAACAGAATGCCGTCTGAGCGGAATCTGTAGCTTTTGTTAGTGATCTGTGAGCGGAATGACCACCGAGAAAAATGCCGAATTGTGTATTTTGTTGGAAAAAAGGTGAATATGAATGAATGAATGTAAGTATGAATTGGACGTAGTTAAACAGAAAGGATTCAATCCACAAAATGTCACTTTTGAGTTATGAGTGTTTGAAGTTTCAGTTGTAATTGCTCCAAGAAAAAAATCTTTTTCTCAAAAATTAATTGACCCTTAAATTGACGAACAGAGTATATTTGTATATTAAACTTAGATAACAACATATTTTTAAATAGATTTGGAGATATTAAGTGAAATGTGGCTTGAGTCCTTACGATTAAACTTAAGATTGTTAGGATAGGTATTATTTTTTAATTTCTCAGAATGGACTCAAAAGTACCCTTCGAATGGAAAATAATTTATTTAAAAAAATTCAATAGACGAAGTTATTAAAAAGCCACAGATTTATTGTCCTTGAACATGAAACTAATATAATTACGTATATGTGAAATTGTTAAAACAAAACAAATATAAAAATTTACACCAAAATGAACATGCATATCAATTTCTGTCATCATCCTCCAAGTCAAAAGTTCAGAAATGGTCCGTATCCATAAATATTCTCATTGATATTGTTAATTCCCTGTAGATCTCCGGTAGGAGTATTAGTGTTCTGTGACGTGAATTGAACTAAAACAACTTAAATGTACTGATACATTATAAATGAATGAATGTTATAAATATACGGCTCATTATGATTTTCCAAAGTTTTTTTTTAAATGTAGACTAACATTTTATTACATGGACAAGACAAAGATCATGTCTAATGTCCATGTCACACCCATACCGGTCGTTGTTGATGGCGCTACTCTCGAAGTTGTTGACGAGTACATCTACCTGGGATAAGCGATCCCTATGGATAAGTCCAACTTCGAGAGAGAGGTAACTCGTAGAATCCAACTCGGTTAGGCAGCGTTCGGGAAATTACAAAGTGTCTTCTCGTCCAGAATACCTCAGTGCCTGAAGTCGAAAGTTTTCGAGCAGTGTGTGTTGCCAGTCTACCTACGGCGCTGAGACGTGGTCTTTTACATTAAGCCTCTTCCACAGGCTCAAGGTCGCTCAGCGAGCGATGGAGAGGGCTATGCTTGGTATTTCTCTACGCGACAGAATCCGCAACGATGAAATCCGTAGACGAACAAAGGTTACCGACATAGCTCTCAAAATCTGCAAGCTGAAATGGCAATGGGCAGGCTATATAGTTAGGAGGACTGACAACCGGTGGGAAAGAAAGGTCCTCCTCGGTCTCGGTCCTCGAATGGCGACCACGTTGATGTGGCCAATTAAATTAGCTTGATACGTTTAATCTCACATTCAATCTTGCTAAAATCAGTGTCATTTGGCAAAAAAGAATGACCGGAATCTTAAGTACCTATTTAAAAATTATCGTTTTAAGATTTGAATGGCTGTTAAGTATACTTTTTAAAATTAAGATTATTTTGTTGTTTCTATTTTGTCTTTCGCAGCTGTCACTCCAAACTCCAAAGCACTAATTTTTCTACGCCATCCCACAGATCATTTTTAGACACGAGCACACGAGCCAACTTCTTGGGCTCCTCTTCCGGCTTCGCCCTCAACTCAGACATGGCACCGTCCTTGTTCGTAAGATCGTGAGATCGTTAGCACCATGTCATGAGACATTCAACCGGGTCTGGCACAGGGCCCTTCTCAGGAAGCTTCCATCTTGCGGTCTTCCCTTGAGGCTATCCAACTGGGTAGCAAGCTTTTTGTCTGAGCAGCAGATTAAGGTCGTTGTTGACGGATGCTGCTTAGATATGAAGTCCATTAACGCCGGTGTTCGCCGAGGCTCAGTGCTGTCTCCTACACTATTCAGTCTGCATATCAATGACATGCTGCAACAATCACGCAGTAAACATTGCTATGCAGATGATTTATAGACGAAGTCATTTGGAGTACAAAGCCAAATTGGCATCCAAAAAGCTTGGTATCCTCAACAGGGCGAGGCAGTGCGGGGCAACTCCTGACGCTGTATAAAGCACAGGTCAGACACCACATGGAGTACTGCTCCCATCTCTGGGCAGTAGCATCAAAATACCAGCTACACCCATTTGACGTCATCGTCAATGACCCAAGATTGACTGACAGGCTAGAACCGCTTAGATTGTGAAGAGACATAGGCTCGCTTTGCGTATTCTACCGATTTTACTATGGTGAGTGCTCCGAGGAACATTAACAATTTGAAGTTCTGTGGCCCGAAGGAAAACACATTTCTCAGCCAAAGCTCGAAGATCTCGGTCTATGTATGATTATAATAATACTGTCATAAGTTTTATGACAATCTACAGCACTCACGTATTTGTATTAGTCATAAAATCTGTTCCTTACAAACGACTCAGCCTGCCTGAATTGATTTGGTTATTTAATAATTTCCCATTTCTCTGAATTACCTCAAGTATTTTGAATCTTTCTGATAGTGAAAAATGGTATTTTGTTTCAGTAAACCTATAGCACAAAATGGATCCAAGTTGTTTGAGTCATTTCAGTTATTTAAAACTAATTCTTAGGAAGGACTCAAACTGTTTGAGTTTATTCTGGTTTATCGGCCATAGAGATCTACTTAAGAAAATTCATTACTCAGAAACAATTCAAGCGGATTGGATCCATTCAGCAAATACATTTTGTTGGCTCTTCATACATGTGGGTTGAGTCGCGGTAGTAAAAAAACTAGTTTCCGAATAAGTTTTTAAAAATCGGGTTTTACTGGATTAGAGATTCGAACTTCACGAGTACGATGGCATGCTTAACTCAATTTTAGCCAAAGTGTGGATTGAGTCCTTTCTGCTTAACTACGTCCAATTTGAGTAAACGTAAAATTAACTAAACGACAAATATTGATTAATAATAAAATCCAAGACAAGCTTTCAATTTGTGCTTGGCTGCAACCCTTTTTGCGTCCCACTGCTGGGTACGGGTCTCCCCATTATTGGGGAGGCCTGGAGCTTACTCCACCACGCTGCTCCAATGCGGGTCGGTGGAAGTGCGGGTTAGTGGCCAAACCGCTGTCGGATGTTTTCAAACTGCCCATAAGGCCTCCGACTAGGTTTAACGACCGTTATCTACCGACAACAACCGAGACTGACGGCTTAACGTGCTCTCCGAAGCACGGAAATGCGCATTTTTTTGCCACTAGCGGTCACCCATCTCACACCCAACCGCGCCTGTTTTGGGTTAGTCGCATAGATCGTTTGCGTCCTACGTTAACCGCCAGGCCATGCGCGCTTCTATGCTTAAATTTAATCCATTTCAAATATTTGTGCTTAATCACACGCTACAAAATCAATCATTCAAATTAAGCCGAGTTTGTTCAATTAAACGGGTCGGAACACGATCAAACGGCGCGTAACAATAAAAATATGAAATTTCATCAAACGTGCCTCAAACCATTTCTTATGCCTCAAACCCGTAAATGTTTGAAAAACCGTTCAAACTACAAATATACATACTATATATACCTTTGTAAACGATCAAAATGGTTTGAATCAAACCAAAATTTACGTGTTTGAATCAAACCGTTTGACCGTCTCGGGACGCCTTAAGATTTTATATAAAAAATCTACGTGCGGATCGGACAATGAAATGAGTAACAAAAACAAATCCCCTGGCGTCGGCGTTTTGTCGGGAAGTCGAAAAAGACATTATATTGTTTTATTTTTACTTTCTTGGTGAAATTTTTGAGTTATATCCGATAAATTTGATGGCATTTTGTTCGTTATAGGTTAATTCAACCTTTTTATGTCCTACTGCTGGGCACAGGTCTCCTCTCAGTAGTGTAGTGAGAGGGAATTAAAATAACAGTGCGAAAATAGGTTTTTTCGGCTTGCCTCCAAAATTCCATTGATTACGTTCTGGTATAGAGCCATCGCTTTACTTGAATGTCTGACGTACTGATTACTGGCGACTTACTGACTTTACCTATTATTTATTACTCGTTCAGTTACACCGAAGCTGGCAAAAACATGATGCAAACATTATACTTGACGCTGGCAATATGCAGACTTTGCGATGCCATAATTGAAAAAAAACTAATCCCCTTGACTGTAATTTATTATTTATTCTTATGACATGGTGATGACAGTCTAGGGATGTCGATTCTTTCCGAAAAAGATCGATTTTTGAACCGATTCAAATCGTGACCTAATGAATCGATTCACAAAAAAATCGAGGTCTAAAAGATCGATTTCCAAAAAATCGATCTTTTTTTAACCGACTTCAAAAAAGGAGGAGGTCACTCAAATCGACCGTATATATGCTTTTTTATGTTTGTTCGCGGATAATTTCGTCGTTTATGAACCGATTTTGATGATTCTTTTTTGTTCGAAAGCTTATACTTTCGAGATGGTCCTATTATTACCAAGTCAAGATCTGATGATGGGATCCCAGGGGAACTCTCAAATTTTATAGCCCCACATATGTGGAAATATCGCCAATTATGTTTAAACAATACAGAATTATTAAATTAAAAGTACTAAAAATAGTGAAGTTATATAACTTTTTAACAAAAACAAAACCGCCTTCAAACGGTAAAAAATAATATTGTTCAGTACATCGCATTTGATACTTTTCCTTGCTAATGGTAGTGACTCTTAAAACTGTTTTGGGGTCGGCCCCGTAGTGAAATGGCGTAACTTTCGCTCTGAATAGGCACCGACTCCCAAACAATTTTAAGAGTCGGTACAGTTAGCAAGGAAAAGTATCAAATGCGAAGTACTGAACAATATTACTTTTTACCGTTTGAAGGTTTTTTATTGTTAAAATGTTATATAATTCAAGATTACGTTTTTAATGTAACATAAATCCATTTTATTAAATACAAGTAAAATATTGTAATTAAACGATGTCTTATTAGTAAAATCAGGGAATTCAAAAATAAAAAATAATTATATACCATAATCAGATCAGTTATAAAACAAGACATTTATTTTCTAAATGTATTGGTTACATTTAAAAGTTTATAAAATAGATACCTAGTAAAATATAACTTATAGTTCCAAATACTTAATATCTAAGTTTTTTAAAAACAATAGTCCATTAAGTCAACTGGGATCCACCATGAGGTTCCGCTCATCACTCGTGATATTTCCGACAATTGAAAAAAGTCGCTCACAAGGAACAGATGATCCTACGATACTCATATACGAACGTAACGTTTTTTCTATCAAAGAGAGTCTGAGGAAACTAAACACACAGCCATCTAGCGAGTTTTTGTGTATTTAACCCTTTAACCGGCAACACTCTTACAAAACGGGTACATTCAACTAATTGTAAATAATTTTATGGTTTATACCAAAACAGAAAATATCGAATTTTGATTTTCAAGGGTGAAATATCGATTCACTGAATCGATTCAGTAGTACATCAAATCGATCTTTTTGGACCAAAAAATCGATTCTTCGATTAATCGATCTCAGATCCCACCCCTATGACAGTCGGAGACTCTGTGACAGTGACAGTCCCTCTCTTTAGTGCTTTTCCCAAACAAAAAATATTAAAATAGGACAGGTCTAATTGTTTTTGGTAACGTAGAATTAGTATCGAGAATCTTAACAAAGGGAAATAATTATTACTTAAACGTGTTATTCTATAATTAGTTATGATATTGGCTGAAACATTGTTGTTTTCTTTATCCCTGATTGATACCGGTGCTATATTGTTTCTTTTAATTTACTACATAATAACCCTATCGGATCTCGAATGTGACTATTTAAATGCCCAAGAGTGTTGTGATAAGTTAAATTACTGGTTGCTTCCCAAATACATCGCTCATTCATTCCTAAGCTTCTTATTTTTACTTCATGGTCAAGTAGTCCTTTTTGTTGTTAACTTACCTATGACTATATGGTTATCGTTTGAGTATTTTACAATACCTCAAGGTAATATAGGTGCCTTCGATCCTGCAGAGATACATAACCGTGGACAACTGAAAAAACATTTGCGAGATGTTGTAATTTACCTGGTATACTACATGGTATTTTTCTTTATTTACCTATACTGTTTCATCGTTTCTCTTTTGAAGGGAGAAGTACCTCGCGGATCAGATGATCCAATAATAGTAACGGAAATTTAAGCAACTCAAAATGGCTGTACAGCATCCAGAAGTCATGTTCTTTGGGAATAATGATGACAAAGAGGACAGTGACAACAATGAGGATGAAGCAGATGCAACAAGATGTGTGAAATTAGCATTGGCTCCAAATGTAGCTGCTTATAAGGAAAAGAAAGAACTACTAAGGGATGCAGAATCAGTTCCATGTAGTAGCAGTCTTGCAGATAATGTGACATCAAACTACATTATAGCTAAGCAGATTATTAGCAACCTTCCCTGGCAAGAGAAAATACTTTGTAAGAATGTGTGTAGCACATGGCACTCAGCTGTGCATGCACTAAGCAAGGAGCAGATGGATCCCCAGGATTTTGTTATAAATGTGATGTCTATTTCTTCAAAGTGTGGTACTACATTTATCCAATCTGGCACTTTTTATAATGAACCATTAGTTGTGTTTACCTTTGTTAATACATATGGTATGAATTTAGTCTCCAAATGTAAAAATATCACACCTTGCCCTTGCAGGAATCCCTGTGAAAAGGAACATAGCTGTAAGTTGTAATTTCTATAAATACAAAATATGGATTTTGTTTTGTTATATTTTGTTCTGTTACCAACATGCTAACTTTAGCCTTTTATACAACAGTCATATTAACAGTACCTAATATAATAAATAATATTATGATTCACACCACATAAAATACTTCTGTGTCATTATAGTGCAAATTTGTTCTGCAGATACTGAGTAAAAAAACATCAGATTGCCCAGTTCTTTGCCAATTCTCTATCTGCTCAGGCTCTATTACCTTTTGGAACATTTGTGGAAATCATAGTGAAAGTCCATTTGATCATTAATTAAAAGTCAGTTTTAATCATATTAGTATGACCATTTATAACATTACTTTATTAATACAATACATTAATAAGTTTCTTTACACACTACATTTTAATTCAGTAACAAAAAAAAGTTCAATTTGTATATAATTAATCATAGTGCCAATTTATTGCGTTCAACAATTATCAATAATTCACTAATTTTAATAAATTTAATAATACATTTGTCTAACTTGGCTTCTATTAATGAAAAAAGTGACGAAGAAATAGTGAAAGAAAATTAGTGAGTACCTGCTGAAAATACTAGATGAAAAATAATGCTGATAATAAAAGCAATTCGTGCAAAATTATTCCCTAACGATTCCAAAATATCAAAAATGCACATCGTTAAAGTTCAAGTTTTCACTTCTGCCGGCACTACCGGAGTGCAACCCGTTGTTTTTTTAATTTAAAGCCAGACATAGACTTTATGTTGATATATGTATGTAGAATACACTTTTACCATATAATTTAGTCCTTGAAGGAATTACACAAAATTTATTACTATGCCTGTATGCATTCATTTTTGTCAGTTTTGCAGGCAACCATACCGTTACAGTACAACTCAATCAAGGGTGGTCCAGCCTTTGAGTCAGGGGAGGGGTCACATGTATGAAGGGGGGTTAGGTATTGGCATTTTGTTGAGCTAGGTGTCATTTATGGGCATTTTCCTAGGGGGGAAGGGATTGCAAGAGTAAGCATTTTCACAGGGGGCACAGATGGGATGGGCAAGCATCCCAATTTCAATCCCAATATTTCGTGAAAGTGGTTAAGTTGTACTAAATGATGTTTAAATGATGTAATTGTTGTAAATAATCAAAAAAACCTTTGTTTTTCCAAATTAATGACCTGATCTAAAATAATTAGACTTCCCCCTGGATCCGCCACTAAACTTAATAGAACTGGTTCATGACAAAAATTGATTTGTTCACTAAATATATATATATATATATGTATTGCTAATATATTTTGTATGTTTCTAGTATTGGACCTGGTAAACCACATGGCTAATGCTCCTAAGAATCGAATGTATACTGTAAAAGCAGATTTTATCTCATATTTACCTCTGCCCAACTCTATCACTTACAAACATGCCATCACTCACCTGAAGAACAAGCCATTTATTGGAGGGGTTTACATTCCAATCATACCAGGAGTAGAGTTCCACACAATTCATTTAATACCTGATACCATATTAATCAAAGAAGACTTTTTTGATGTGGTGGGCAACATTGCTAAAGATAGAATCTTTAAAGGAGTACTGGTCTTCGTCACTGAGAGATATCTACTACATACAGTTGAAGATATTGTATTTTTAAACTATTTCAAAGACATGTAAGTTTATTTTGTGTGTTGATTAACAAATATAACTTTGTTTTGTTACATTTTATTCTCATTTGTATAATTTTAGGCAACCAGACATACCTTATGCACTTGGAGGATGCATAATAGAAGACACAGTGTTAGATGAAAGTGATATTAATGTTATAGTTGATGGCATTAATGACAACACTGATTTCATGAGTGACAATTTGTTATCCATTGGATTTTTCACAATTCCAAAAAATTCAGAAAATAGAGAGGGTAACTTTGATATGTTTTCATTGATTTTAGAATCCTCTGCTTGGTCTAAGCCTAAAATACAACAATCAATCAATGAGGTGAGCATTATTTACACATTTTAGAAACTTGTGAAAAAAACTCATACTTTATACTTGGGTATTTTAAAAATACATAATATTTTTTTATTGTTTCAGTTTTCTAAACAAGTACCAAAGTTTGAACACAGTGTAGCAATTAAATTGTCATGTGTGGGTCGAGATCAAAAACATAAGCTAGAACAAGACCTATTTCGGGTTGCCTTTCCAAATACAAGAATTATTGGGTGCTATGGCAATGGAGAATTGGGATTAAACCACCCAGCCAAACCTACTTCAGAATCAATTCCCAATGCTGCTAAACGGCACAGAGATGATCCAGGACCGCAATACGGAATTATGTACTCTTATTCAACCGTGTTTGTTTATATTGGCTGGGGTAAAATCTTAGCTAACCCTGTAAAGGTTAATTAAGTTAAGAAAGAATATACAAAAGCAAAAAAATATTTAATTTTGTCATGTAAAGAAGTTTATTTTGTGTGTTGTTTTTGGTTACTTTTGCGCATTTTTTAAAAATATTCACATGCCTAAAATAATTGGTGCTTAGGTACCTATGTACTGAAAAAAATAATTCATTACTTAATTATTTAGTATCATAATATTTAGTAAGTTATGTTTATTTGCTAATAAAATGATTATACATGTAAGTAATACGCATACACGAAGCGCGCATGGCCTGGCGGCTAGCGTAGAACGCAAGCGATCTATGCAGCTGAGCCAAACGGGCGCGGTCGGGTGTGAGATGGGTGACCGCTAGTGGCAAAAAATTTCATGCGCGTTTCCGTGCTTCGGAGGGCACGTTAAGCCGTCGGTCCCGGTTGTTGTCGATAGATAACAGTCGTCAAACCTTGTCGGAGGTCTTATGGGCGGTTTGAAAACATCCTACAGTGGGTTGGCCACTAACCCGTATCTCCACCAACCCGCATTGAATTCCATCGTGGTGGAGTAAGCTCCAGGCCTCTCCAATAAGGGGGAGAGACCCGTGTCCAGCAGTGGGACGCAAAAAGGGTTGCAGCCACATGTAAGTAATACCTTTAAAAATTTACATTTTGAAGTTTGGATTTGGTATTCATCTCTGTATAAAAAATATAATTGGTACCTAATTCCTAATTCAATTACCTACCTAAGTCTTAAAGCATCAAAGGTACTGATTCACCCGTCAGTGGAGAGGGCATTGCGCCTCGCTTCGATACATAATTTTTGTGCCAAATCTGGTGCGGGGGGAAGAACGCACACATTTAAATTTTGTCACACATTCACAAATATTCTTTCATCGCTACAGACGCATTTCTAAATTATGTCAATTTCAATTAACAACGTCATTTTCTATGCACCGACAACACTGACATCGACACACACACACACTAGTTGTATGTAACTAGAAGGCACATTGTGCATGCGCGTTGGGACGAGGGGTTCGCCCGTAAAGGCCACTCCTCTGAAGGGTACCTACGGGTGTCAGTACCTGTGATGCTCTAAGACCTAAGTACATACTTCATTAAATAAACTGTTTACTTAGTACAGGTTTTAGTTTAGTCCCATATGGGAGTTTACACCTTTATGATGTGTGTACAAGTTTTAAAATATACTTACCTACTGTTTAATACACTAAAATTATATTTATTGTGATGTTTTATATTCTATAATGTATTCATGAATAGTACTGAAAGTATTTTAATGTAGTAAAATTTCAATAAAAAATAATCAAGCAAGAATAGTTATCTGATCAATGTATAATATACAAATAGTTTTATAAACAATGTAATATTGTATCTGAGGTACCTACTAGATGGTTGGTGGGGCTTGAGACCCTGGATCCGTTAGTGATTAAGTGTAGAATACATAGGTACTAATGTGAAGCACCTATTATGTAATTAAGTCTAATTAGCCTTAATGTATATTGTGAATGGTTCATTTTTGGCCAAATAAATAAATTGAGATTTAAATTTACTTCGTGTTTTTTTTACAAACCGCGTGGCACAATGGTTACCATGGCGGACTGCCAATCGAGGGCTCCTGGGTTCGATTCCCGGCTAAACAGAAATGTGAATGATAAGTTTAAATTTCTGTTCTCGGTCTGGGTGTTTGTGTTCCTGTCTTTGTATGTGTCCATGGTACCCACGACACAGGGTATTAATTACCTTACTGTGGGGCTATGAGTGTATAACGTTTTACGTTTTTTTAACTGCATCTCTATAGGGAACTATAAAACTAGAGAAATATTGCAAGTAATGACTTAATACAAAGGCAACTTGGACCAAGTGCATTGGTAGAGCAGTCAGTAGGTACCTGTGCCCACTCAATGTTTGGGGAATATTGGGGCATTACATACAGATGTCAGATACAGACAAACGGACTGTGGTATAATTTATACCATAAGAAGCCGTATAAAGCTTCAGCTTCAGTTTGGATTAAGTTTTGTACTTTGTACCTACTTGATTTTTGGTCGAAGTATTAAGAGGCCGTACTTATACGAAATTTTGCCGATTTCGCCGATTTTACAAAGGAGATTTTGCAGTTAAAATACAGTATTTACATAAGTTTTATTGCACAATATGACTTACACGGCCCGTAGTCATACTGCACAATATGACTACGAGCCGTGCTCCACCTGGATAAACCCATGGATGCTGGATTGAAATATGATTAGGTATCTTATATGAAAACAGTACTCACTCTCACGATAGCTGTCACCAGGCGCGGTCCCAGGGGGGGTCACAGGGGAAATGTCCCCCCCCCTAAAATCCATCAGTCATGCGTAGATGGAAGGCGTAACCAGCCAATTTGGGACACCTCTTCTCCCAAATTTCTTAGTGACCCCCTCCTAAATTTCTTGGCGACCCCCCCAAAATTGAAGGCTGCGATCGCGCCTGGCTTTCACGTGTGCCATTATCAACCCACCTTTCCGCCGCCTTTTTTTCTTTCAGCTCAACATCAAGCCCAAACGGGCACCTAAAGGCGATGACCGGGAAAAAATTACATTCATTAATTGAATGCCTATTTTGTATTAATTATAAGAAATAAATATTTTTTTCTTTTTTCTTTTTCTAAGGAGAAATTCTTGAGACTTAACACCTAATCGCCGTATGCTTAAAGATGTTTATCATGTTTCAGTTTGAATTTACTTTGGGCAAACCTCCTGCAACCACTTACGCTGTCGTAATGACAAAATAATAAGCAAATATCCCGGATAGCGTCAATTATGACCGGTGCAGCTATTATTTGGAGGTGAACAAGACGATGTAAGAAGATATGTATATATTTATGTTATTGAAATTCATTAGATCATAAGTACCTAACAGATAAGAGTCAGAGCAGTAATGGCCGAGCCACATTAGTTACTTTAAGCGTCAGCGTACGGCAATTTAGTCGCTTTTTGAAGGAATATGTAGCGACCGAACTGCATCGAAAAATTCGTGCACACTTTAAAACGCGCAGTTCCGCTACTGTGTTCGAATTTAGGTAGTCACGAAATGGCAAAATCTTTAAAGTATGTCGCCGTTTTTTTAGACAATCGAAGCGATTACTTAAGAATAAACACAACTTTAGAGGAAATTTTTGGTTAACAATATGTCATAATTACATTATTACTAAGTAATTACCTAAGTTAGTATTGTTTATGAACACGGAGGTTAGTCCCTAAAACGCGCGATTTGGATGCCGCGTCCAAGTTGATAATACGCGATGCAGCATCGACGCACACGCAAAATCTGCGACGTTAAAAGTATTTAGCATGGCTTGCAAAGAAAAGGAAAGAAAAAGAAAGCAAAAGAAAACAAGCAAAGGAAAGCAAAGAAAGCAAAGGAAAGGAAAGGAAAGGAAAGGAAACGAAACGAAACGAAACGAAAAGAAACGAAACGAAAGGAAAGGAAACGAAAGGAAAGGAAACGAAAAGAAACGAAACGAAAGGAAAGGAAACGAAGGGAAAGCAAAGGGAAGCAAAGGAAAGGATAACAAAGGAAAGGATAACAAAGGAAAGGAAAGCAAAACAAAAACAAAACAAAAGTTTTGTGTGCAATTTGATCCAATTTGAAAGATAGGATAGCTTTTATTTCAATTTATAGTCGCAATATTAAGTTATTTCTGATACTTTAAGGCAGGACAACGCCTTTCGTTTTGGGTTCGCTAGTTTATTATATATCATTATTCTAATAGCAAATGTACCACTTATTTTTGGAAATCTGACATTTCATGCGAGGTAAATATAAAACGTTACTTTAGACTTAGTTTATAGTATTTGTGCTAAGTTTATGAGCGTCACTCACTATTTTTCTGTCTCGTGGGTATATCTCTTATGCGCATCTTTATTTGCTTTTAAAATAAATTTACTAACCTAACTTAACAAGGCCTTACATTAATTTCCTTACATTAAGTAAGGAATTTCGCTTGGCCGTTATGTAATCGCCAATCGCCAATGCTAAAAGTAGCTAGCTAGGGTGGCTTGGCCGCAAAAACGATAATTTCTAGTCCGTACTTATTAACTTATTTCAGTGCTCGCAATCACCTTTTAAGTGCTTCTACTACAGCTACCTGAATCTTTTGCTGATCTGATATTGCTTTATTATAACAACTCTCGTTTATGGCATACAGGTATAATATTTATCTATTTATTTGGTATGTTATAAGTATTATGTGATTTTTATTTATTCAGTATTCTAATTGATATTTAGTTATTCAGTATGAATTTGTATTTATGTATATAGAATTATTCAGTTCTCTTTTAACTTGTATGCGCCTACCACAAGTTTTACTCATCATCCAGGGTTGGCTGGTAGAATGCCATTAGGCATTAAGCACGTCCTTGTGTTCCTTATTTTAAGGTAATGCTATAAGCCTAAATAAATAGATAAATAATACCCCTAGACAGTGTCTGCGAAGAGATTTGCTCAAAATGAAACCGGCGCATCCAACGGTTTATCAAACAATAATGCCGCCTCGCCACTGCCGTCGTTGCACGAACATTCATTTGTTTTTCTGTTCTGTCGTAAATCCATGTGTGTGTTCTATCTGCTAATTCTACTAGTAACAATCATGTAACTATTTTTATTACGATAAAAAACTCTAGATATCTTTTTAATTCCGTAGTTTCCGCAACTTAACCGGTGTTTGTTTTTACAAAGATTCTCAAGTTTAGGACAGAGTTAAGGATCGGCCACAGCCACAATGTATGGAGTATGGAGACACAGTATGGAGACGCTGCTGTTTTGTTTTTCCTTCATTTGAGAATTCGATTAATATCTCCAGGGTCAATTAAATTGGTAAAAGTTGTAAGCAAACTGATTTTTTATGCTTACTCACTGCATGCCGCGGTTTCACGAAAAGAAACCTCAAATTTCTTTGCCACGCGAGGTGCGCGCTGGAGGGTTAAACTCGGTATCTCCATGTCAAACTATGTATACTTTCTTTACCACTCGATAACAGCCTATTTAATTAAGAGAAAAATTAATAATTATTTGAAGAAGAAGGGTTTCCACAATTTATAAATTCTACAGCTTACACTAAATTTTAGTACTCAATCACGCTTCAGCATATCTACTCAGCTGCTACAGTGTGATTCCCTGTGTCGTGGGTACCATGGAGACATACAAAAACATTTTAGTCATTCAGGTTACTTTTCTTTTTCACTACAGTTTACTATTCTGTATTAATTTACTCACTATTGTTAAGGTTTACTCTTTCATGTTCTACTTCTTTCCTTTTCATTCAACTGTAATGATAAACCTAACTCATATTATAGCTTAGTAAAAGTTTAAACGAAACACTCTTTTAAAAACTCCATCAGAAATAGCTCCTAATAAAATAAAAACAACGGGTTGCTCTCCGGTAGTGCCGGCAGAAGTGAAAACTTGAACATTAACATTGTGCATTTTTGATATTTTGGAATGGTTAGGGAATAATTTCGCACACAATATAATATTGCGGCATAGAACATACTCTCCAATAGACGTCAGGAAGAGTCGTATTTTTCAGTTTATATTTAAGTTGATTATCGCTGAAAATGTTTTTTTATAATTTAAAATTTCTAAAAATAAAACCTTGGTGGATCGATTTATCACCCCCGAAACCAGGGTACTAAATTTCATCAAAATCGTTGGAGCTGTTTCCGAGGTTAAAAAAATAGGTATATACAAGAATTGCTCGTTTAAAAGTATTATATATGTATTTGATATACTCATGTTACAGTTCATTCATTCGTGCCCTATTTTACTTCAGTATACTAACACATTAAAGTTCACTTACTCATGTTACTGTTTATTTATGCTCTATTTTTCTCTTTTTCACTACAGTTGACTAACTTACATTATAGCTTACTACTCATGTTACAGTTTACTCATTCATGCTCTACTTTTCTACTTTTCACTATAGTTTTCTAACTTACGATATTTGTAGTTAACTTACTCATATTGATTTGTTAAATTATTGATGCTCTACTTTTCACCGCAGTTTATTAACTCACATTATAGTTTACTTACTCATGTAACAGTTTACTAACTTATATTATAGATTACTTACTCATATTACAGTTTACTCATTAACGCTCTACATTTTCTTTTTTTACTACAACTTTTTTACCACAAGCACAAATTCTGGTTTTGTCATTAAGAATATTTAAATAAACATAATTCTAAGGTAGACTTAAGCAACTGACGGACTTTTATTTAAAAAAACAACGGGTTGCACGTTGCACTCCGATAGTGCCGGCAGAAGTGACAACCTTGAACATTAACGTTGTGCATTTTTGATATTTTGGAATGGTTAGGGAATAATTTTGCATGAATTGCTTTTATTATCAGTACTATTTTTCATCTAGTATTTTCAGTGGGTTTTCATCTAGTATTTTTATAAAGTACTCACTGATTTTCTTTCACTATTTCTTCGTCACTTTTTTCATTAATAGATGCACTTTGTTAATGTCCATATTTTAAATACTTGATGTACGGGTATGACCGTAGTAAAAGGAATAAAAGATAAATGTTCTTAATAAAACTATATTTCCGTCTCTTAATGCGGTTAAATTTACGGATAGGTAGGTAAATTAGGTGAAATGATATGAGTTACGCGCGGTACGCTTAATGACCGGATGCGAACTGACTTTAATTACATTAAAATATTAATACGAAATGACCGATGTCGCGTAAACGGCAGACATGGTGAAATTGTACGGACGTTGCCCGTACATGCTCCCGGGCGCGAGAGATGAGGTTATCCATAGGTCGCTGGTTCAGATCCGGCTCAAAGGACCATGTACGGGTATGACCGTAGTAAAAGGAATAAAAGATAAATGTTCTTAATAAAACTATATTTCCGTCTCTTAATGCGGTTAAATTTACGGATAGGTAGGTAAATTAGGTGAAATGATATGAGTTACGCGCGGTACGCTTAATGACCGGATGCGAACTGACTTTAATTACATTAAAATATTAATATGAAATGACCGATGTCGCGTAAACGGCTGACATGGTGAAATTGTACGGACGTTGCCCGTACACTTGATATAAACCAATTTTACAAGTATAGACAGTCGAGCCGTCATCAGCTGTCACCCCTCCGTCTTACGAATATTCGATCATCATTTTTTACCCATCCCAAAAAAAGTGCACAACGCAGAAGTTTTCACATTAAAAATTGTCAGTTCATCCCCTAGCGACAGCATTGGGCTCAGTCGCTAGCCCAGTCATAATAATATGTAATATGTAAAAATGTGTTATTGTTGAACTCATTGTACCCAATTGGGTACTACAGTTACTGTACACATATCAAACGAGACTAATAATTATACATTTCAATCTATTATACCTATCTGAATTATATAGTGATAGTTTAATGATAGTGTTAGGTCAAGGAGGCTATGGAAATTGAAGAAGCAAGTGTTCATCCCCTAGCGACTGCAGCGAGCTCAGTCACTGGTCCAGTCCCTGGGCTGTGCAGTGTACAAGCGAGAGCCGCTAGTGATCGGACGCTACCGCGCGCGCCCGTTCCGCCTTGCGTGCATTTCGCCGAGAAAGCCCGCGAACGCGAGTTTACGCACTAGAAAATAAAAACTTTAAATAATACTCTTACATACGGTGAGGCTTATGTAAATTAAAGCTGCTTAAAATTAAAAATGTCAATTTGAAAATAATTTTAATTACAGATTTTAGTAACAACGTCCTGAAATAAAAAATATCTTGATTTAAAATTTTATTTAGAAATACGTGCAGAAAAATAACATTAAAAATGTTTTTTGTATAATTTCTAAAATCCCTGAACTTATAAAAATCAACTACCTATCATAAAATTTCTTCTTATTCGCTCTCAAAACACTACAAGGTACCTTTTTTAATTGAGAGCAAGCCAAATTGTATTTTATATTTGGAGAATACATTTTATTGAGTAATATAGAAGATTTAATTATATGATGGGATATTAGAATTTAACTTAAAAATCTATAAAACAAAATTATAAAAACTCGACAAAATTTGTGTGCCTTATTAAGATTACTTCCACCAGTCCAAAGCTAAGTTGATTCTAAATTAAGGTGAGGCTATTTTTAAGATTTAAATTACCACCAATATTATTAACTTGAAGTCTACTCAAATATTTAAATTCCAAGAAGGTAACTAGAAAAAATATACCTTACATTTTACATTTATTACTTGTATATTATTATTTTTGTTTTGCCAATCGTATATTTTAGTATTTTCAATTTAAATTGCATGTAAGAGTTTAAGCTCTTACATGCAATATAAATTATAAAATAAAAATAAAAATTGCGGACTTAATATTAAAAATAAAGGGCTGTCAGAACAGAAGTGCTGCAGCTAAGTCTAGTGGTTTATTCTATACAATTCATAAAATATCTTTGTGTCTGTAAACATGTAGATCCTACTATTAGTAGCCTAAAATTAGTTATAAAAGGATTATTTATCATAGAAAGTTAAATATAGTAAACTTTTTACATGTAGGTACGATCGGGTTGTAGCACCTACCTTATCCATTCTTACCTATTACGTAGTATATTATGCCTATAGCTTAATCCTGTCCAACAAAATAATTTACTTTGTTATAATCAGTTTATATTAACAAATGAATAAAATAAAAAGTAACATAAATACAGAGTGCCATTTTACTTTATTTCGCTATTTTATGTAATTTATTTTTGTACATTGTCCATAACATTTTTTTAAATTTAACTACCTAATTAGTTTGCATAAAACAAAAATCATAAATGAAAAGTAAGTAAGTAAATACTGCTCTAAAATTTGCTACACATCATATTATTATTATGTTTCAATACCATATATTTAATTTAAGTAGGAATATATTTCAAATGATGCCAAAAAAGCTTCCTTCAAGCTACAATAAAATTAATATAGTATAAATTTTATATCATAATTATTGGTTTATAAGAAGTATTTCATTGAATGCTTATAAATTAAAAGACTTATTTTCTAAACTTTTCTTTGGCATTTCATTTTATTAAGTGCTTTACGTAAGATCAAAGGAAAAAGATTGTAAATTTTAATTTGTAAATATATTAAAGAAAACCAACAAAAAACTGGTAAACGGAATTGTTGGCGTAAGCTCCTTTTACCTTTTTTATCGCAGGACACAGGACTTCGCGCAGTCATAATTTTGTGGAAGAAATCTTAATTTATTTGCTCTACTTATTAACAAAAAATAAATAAAATAAAAAAAATAAAATTAAAATAGCCTTTTAATTCCTCACTTTAAAAACTTTGGTCAATATAAAATATTTAGTTAGCATTGTTATTATTATTATTTATTTAATTTTTGTCATAGTAAATATACATATTTTTTTGTCATACTTAATGATTTACATAAAAAATGTCAGAAATTTTTACTATAAATAAACTTATTAACAAGACCTCCCCAAAAGTTTTTTACTGCGCCTACATCTTGTTTGTAAAGCATAATTGCGTTTAAAAAAAACCATATCAAAAGGGAGCAAGAATGTTATTTTGTAATCAATCACTTACGATTATAATTTAGTGCCTATTCAAACGTAGTTTTCAGTTTGTGTTTACGCGTTTATTATAATATGTAGATAAGTTCACTTTATACTATGTTTCAATGTGTTCAGAACGAACATACTTATTTACACTTCGAGTAATGGACTAGTATGTTAAAAATAACAGTGGGTTCCAAAGTTTAGTACAAAAAATGAAATTACATTATCTCGACGAAAAACTCTTAAATCCTTTTTTTTCGTATACTAATCCAATATTGAGACCGACAAAGCATTTTGTTTATTTCGTTTGTTTGCTTTTCGAACTAAGTAGGTCGAAGCATCGATATCGCCTTTTTTGCGGTGCGAATAGAAAGGCCTTCTTCCAAAAAGATACAGTACCATACACATATTTTATCGATTCAGTAATTGAAGTGAACTATTGTGCAATGTAGACTGTGTTTCCGGTGTACAATTCAAAGAAATACAAATATCAACATAAGACGCTGACAGCTGCGTACCACGCAACGAAACATTCGAGATCAAGTGAAAGTTCGTTATAATTTTCTCTGTGTGGGACAGTCCGAGTCGAAGTGAAAAGAAAAGAAATACAGAAACAATGGATCACC
Source organism: Pyrgus malvae (assembly GCA_911387765.1). Taxonomy (NCBI): domain Eukaryota; kingdom Metazoa; phylum Arthropoda; class Insecta; order Lepidoptera; family Hesperiidae; genus Pyrgus; species Pyrgus malvae. The sequence goes on from OU426960.1 coordinate 15,978,603, forward strand.
TGTTCCGGCAACGTAGGATCAGTGTGCCTAAGCGGTGAGTATTACATATAGTAGCAATTGATTAACATATTTCCGTGTAGAGACGATAAAGCGGGATCATCCTACTGTTTAAATTAACGATGTTACAGTCTGTAGTTGTTCGGCACGACGTATGGGAGCTATTTAAGGTGCGCAAGGTACAACTACAAATGCAAATTAAGAACCCAGGCATTACGAGTAACGCTCACAACGATTAGTGTCTAAGCGAGCCGACCGAGTCTGATTTCTCTAATGCACGGTTCTGTACAGTCTGATTCCCACCCGGACGCGCACGACCTGAACTAATCGCAATTATTCGAACAAAACGGGAGAAAAACGTCGATTTAGCTAGATCTAGTTGTGATACGATTCTCGGATCGATTGTATTTCATGTAAACAGCGATTTCCTTCGCGAGGTGAATGACACTTCCCTCCGACGGCGGTCGCGTGGTTTTTGTCGCCGATATCTCGCGCATGCGCTGTGTTGCCACGGTCGACAAAGCTTTAATGGTGTTCCGACTACCTGATGTGTGCTCCTATTTGCGCACGATTGTCAATGAGCCGAGAGTGTTCCAGTTCCTCAAAGAAAAGGAATATAAATCAAGTACTTACTTCAGTTCACGCGGCAGACTAATCTTATTCGAAATTTAAGTGAAAATCCGATAGCTATTTTGGTCTCCACATCTTGCGTGCATGGCTAGATTAGAGTTGACATAACGTACCACCGCTGCACCTGTTTCTATCGTGAAAGAATTGTAATTGATTTCGGTGGATAAGCTACGGTTGCCGACTTGACTTACATGAGCTGATCATCAGCCTTCGGAGTATCGGCACAACTGCATACAACCTCAAGCAAAACTTAGACTTTGCTGCAGAGACCATTCACGGCATTCACGCCACGCTACGTGCCCTAGATGCTGGTCTGATACTTCATTTAATAATCTAAGTGCTTTAAAATGAACACTATAGTTGTTAATCAAATTAATCAATTATATATTCGTTTGCTTAGATTTTTTATGCAAAAGGAGTTGAAGTTGAAATCGCAGAAAATCATGACTACTCAAGTGCATATAAACGGGTTGATGAAACGAACATTGTTTTATGAATATGCTAAGTGTCACGAACAATGGGCACGAACAAGTTTTGTAACAGTTTTTCATTTTATGTGGGAAATACGTATAATTTTCACATAGGCAATGAATCCTAAGGTACATTGTATCTAGAGCGGGAAAATAAAACTTTATGTTTTCATTTATATGTTTGCTGTTATTTACATGTTATACTAGTCCGCGTGGACTGTAGTTTTAGAATTTATCTAAAATAAAAGTAGCCTAAGATACTCTTTATTACATTATCTAGCTGCCTGTGTAAGTCCCATCAAAATCGGTCCAGCCGTTTCAGAGATTAACCGGAACAAACAGAGAGATAAATAGAAAGACAGACAGACACAGACAAAAATTGTAAAAAAATGCTGTTTTGGTATATGTACCGTATATACGTTCATATGCAATATAATGCATAGTATAAAGCGGTTATTTTAATGTTACAAACAGACACTCCAATATTAATTTATTAAAATATAATAATAATTATATTTTTTTATTTATATGAAATAAGATAAGATAAGGTAGATATTTATATAAATGTGTATTTTTTTATTTAATAGGGCAGCAAAAGAGCAGAGCAGATCACGAAATGATAAGGATAGGTAGCCTATTGACAACTAAACTTAAAACAAATTAGAAGTCGCATACAGTTGCGTTGCCTCTCCGAAGAAACCACCAGTCATACAATGTAAATGTAACAAGTTATAGATAAATAGTATCTTTTGATCGCAATACAATAGAATTTGTTCACGGTGGAAGAAAGGGTTGCGGTGGTATTTTCCTGGCCGAATCATCAAGTAGATAATATCTTTTACAAACTAGTAGTAGTAACTGTCAAAATATAGCATAGGTACTTATAAAATTGCTTTTAATTGTTTATCTTTTAAAACTTTTAACAACTGAGCCCTGAAGTTTAATTCCCGTTTTTATGCGTTGGGTGCATAAAACCCAATTTTTTACCTCCGTTTTATCCATATCAATGAAGCAGTTTAAATTTAAATCAAGAAGCTACAAAAGTGTAGTTGGTACTAGCGAAATAATAAAATATGTACAACATTGTGTAATTAAATACATTCCTCGGTTCCTGATAGCATCTGAAGAAGTTAATTACTTTCTCATAAGCTTGTGGCGCAACGTCTTGCCTGAAGGAAAACGATTGACAGTTAAAATTTAAAAGATTATTCCTTAATCTTTGCCGTATTCTATGGATAAAAATAAATATTTATACTATCAATATGAAATAAACTGATTTTTATGCTTACCTTTTTTATATATCACAAACAATTTGACAAATATATTCTTATCGAACGTGTCTGCGTGTTGTGTGGCGTAATAGATCTTATTAGAATTAAAAAGTTGTTTTATAAGTTTGTTTTTATTTTCTAAATTAAAGCTAACATTAAATTTACAAGTGAATCGTGGGAGAATTCAAAACTTTTTTGATACAAAAATGCTCCAGAAATTAAAATTTTTGTCGCGAAATTTTATTCACGCTCTACTTCGTTTTAAGTTAATTGGTACTTGATTAAACCGACCGAGTGCGAGGTGAAATTGGCCCACAGAGTGTCCAGTATCGCCTTGAAACAGTATCTTAAATATGAATGAAAAAAATATGATAAAGAGCTGATTTTTCTTATGTGGTTTCTTTACAACTTTAGAGTTTTCAAATGTTCCCCTTTACTTATCCTATAAGACTTTCTTTTGTGCCAAATTTCATGATTATAGAGGTCGAAAGTAAGTACCACACAGCATTTGATACTTTTATAAAATGTTTTTTTTAATACAGTTGCTCAAAAAGTGACGTATTGCAGGGACGTTTAGCGTGCGGGAAGTGGGCTATTACACACTCGTGCTTTTTCTTTACCTTTTCCGCACTCGTGCGTTCTCTTTCCCAACTGTCAAAATAATGTCTATTAAAAAGAAAAAAAACAACCACGAAGTTTTAGATTTTTATGATTCATGCAAATATTTCTAAAAAAAAGCTACTTATTTGTTTCAATATCAGATTTAATGATTTGATTCAATGAGTTAGGTTAGGTTTCATTTCATCTTATTAACATTTTCATTTCATATTGAATCAATAAAAAATTGTACTGAAGACTTGGCTGTATGGGCATAGTTACCCTTTGCCTACCCAGAATGCCTACAAAAAAACAATCTCTGCATAATCATAATATAGGTATTCTTTTACGGTTGGCGCCATTTTTCAAAAATGTTCATTGCGAGTTTTTATTTATAAATTGCTTCATTTTTTCACAACTGTATTAAAAATAGTTGTTCAGTACACGTGCGGAACCGTCATTGGAAGGAGTTCCGACTGTCAACCCTCACCTTCGGCTGCGCCTCGGCTCGGGTAGACATTTGTCGGAACTCCTTGCAATGACAGCCTTTCCGCACTTGTAATGAAATATACTATTTTCAAGTTCGTACTTTTACGAGTTCTCGATTTAAAAGTCTCCTAAAAATTCGTACGGAACCTTGAAAATGGCAGAATTAGGTTTGCATGATCGCTTACTGCGACAACTGATACGGATTCCTCATTATTTTCGTATCTGTATTTCCACATTTCATATTATCGGTAGTAGCAAATAATTCAGTTACCGTTCTACGTTTTTGATCGCAAAATCAAGTTAACAAAAACTACTCACAATTTTTTTGGAGAGTTCTTAGTTTTAGTTATAAGTAACTAAATTAAATTTCAATGAAATGTAATCAATTTTGTATGAATAGCACTTGCAAGATTATGATAAAAATAATTGAAATCAAAACAAAAGTACGATTTGGATATGGTTTTAATTAGACAGTATCTTCATGCGTGCCATATCACCAACGTGACTCAAAAGTGTTCTAGTGGGTATCTATTCAAATTTCTAAATGTATATTTGTATCTCTATTTAATAAGCTGCATTTCAACAAAATACTTCAATTAAATTCAATACAAAAAAATTCAACAACATCTCTATTACTAGTTAGACTGTTTATGTAGTTTACGGTGTTGGTCAGTGTCAAATGTCGTTCCTTTACCCCAGTTCTGTTCGTGTTTAACCGTGACGTCATTCATCGGTAGTACTTAGTAGCAAGGTCTAGGTCGATGGCCAGCGTGGACAGTGAGGATAACGGACAGTTAGATGCAACGCATCACTTGCTACCCTCGCCGGTATTTTTCAATAATTATGCTTTATCCAATGAGCGATGAGCGTATCCGCATACCGGTATAACTATTGCCTTTTGAGACGCTCCTTTGAATAACAGTCTTCTAAAGGAACGGGTACTTGATTATCTCTCAAACGTATTCAGATATAACAGGTATTCGCTACCGTTCCGGATAGGATATCTTCTCTTCAAACCCTATTTATTGTCCATTGCTTGAGAATTAGTAGGGCTTTATATGAATTTAATTATTTGTGGATTCGTTGACCGGGTTCACCTGGGTCATTTTTGTACAGCGAGTATCCATGACAGATAGTTAAATACTCAGCTTTGGTAATAAAATATTGTAGATACTAATAGACACGATGCTTTATTTATAAATATTTACTGAGGGAATATGGTAGTTGTACTTAACCGCCTTATTTCTTGATGACAGAATGTATTGTTCGTTAACCCGGAAAATCTGGGTCTTTGTATAGAAAAGCGACCCAGAAACATTGGCTGTTCCGATTTCATTGCACGTGATTATAAAATTCTTGTTTGTGGTTTTATCATTAACCGGCTCAATGAGAGCTTTTGTTACCGTCCGCGTACTTTGATTGAAAATTGAATACCTTACGAACAGTTAGACGATATCGCTTTCGATCGCTTACGACTATTAATTGGTCATGTTCATTGTTAAATTTACCGTTAACAAATAATTTGGATCGATGTTTGTCTCTCTTCAATATGTGGTAAGGCATTGATAGCATTGTGGTTAGCACAACGTACTCCTATGCTGTGGGTCCAGGTTAAAATTTTTTCGTTGCTATAAAAGAAAATAAGTTTATTACTTATTTATTACTTAGTCAAATGCGAAGGGAAGTAAAGTTTTTACGAATTTTATTAATGTATATTTCGCCGTTACTGATGGAGAGTTACCTATAAAACTGTCAAAGGTCACCAAGCTGCATTTGGGCAGCGTGGTGAACTATGACATAAATTCTTTTCTTTTGTGAGGTTCGATCCATCTCGTGATCCGTGGGACGTAAATAATATAATTAATGAATAAATCAATTATTATTATTATGTATACATATTTTGTTTAATTTATCTCCAAAGAGGTTTTTACTTTTTACACAGGCCTTAGCCAAGGGTCTTCTTGAATTAAGTCGGTTTACTCTAAGTTTAAAAAAAATCGGGCTATTCTACAAGTATTTAGGATGGCTGCTTTTTATAATGTGTGTAAGTTGTGCGGGTGAATGATATTTTTTTTTATTGTTAGTGGTGAAGCGTAAGGAATATAAAAGAAAAAAGTAGACTTTAAGTAGAATTCAATAACAAAAAATAAACTTTAAAATTACGTAGGCTGTATTGCTGTTCCACATGCAATAGAATTAGTAGACAAAAGCTGGTTGCTTAAGTTGTGGAATCACCTGTTCTTTCTGTATTGTAAATGCGGTCTTACGCAGCCGATATATAGAAAAGAACCCAGCGTGAATCTAGTCACGGTGCTTTACAATAAATATAGAAAAATGTACTCTGAATGCATTAAAGTATTTAAATAATTTAAATGTATGTATATCTTTGCCGCCATACAATTGCTTGTTGAGGAGCGGGTACAATAATAATTTGTTTCTTTGGTTTTGCGTAACGAGTTTTTTCAATTAAGAGCAATATGTTAACAGAACCAATAAAATTGTAATTTTACTTACAACTCGATTCGGAATAATAAAAATTATCTTAAAGCCGCCATGTTCAGGATTGAAAATATTTCTTAGATCCAAGTATAGGTGCAGTCCGTTTTTTATAAATATCATAAATTATCATACGTAAACAAACAAAAAAAAAAAAATTCCCATTACATTCTACATTCACACTTAGTTGGTTAGATAGATTTATCACCCAAAAACTGCGCTATGAGTTAGGTAATATGAGGAGTTGGTGGTATGCACAAATATAAAACCACATACTCCTCAATATATTCAATTTTTGCAACAGTTTTTTTGTTAGTATGCAACGAAATTAAACAAAAAAAAATTAGACATTTTAATATAACTGAATGTGCACAATTATTTTGGACGTATATCATCATTTTGTTTATTTATGACAATTCTAAGTACGTATGAGTAATGTACATATCCAACCCATAGTGCCCTTAATAATTGAAATCCTGTTCAATGTCTGAATTATCGTCCTAGCTGTGTCCGGTGGTTTCACCTGCAACTGGATAGTTGCTCCATTGCGACGTGAAATTAGGACAAACAAACAAACAAACTTTCCTATTTACAATTGAGAACTATAGAAATTACAGTTTACAATGTACTTGTGATCAGCGACCGTCAACCGTCAAGATAACCCTTTTCATGGTTGAGTACAGCAATAATGACGTCGGCATGTAATTATGCTCTTCTGACTAAATGCTTCGAGATGCAGAACGCGTTTCCGAGGGTTTGGAACTATGGCACGGGGACATGCCATAGCATTCGAACTGATTCTAAGTACCGGGCTTCATGGTTATTAATGGCGTTTGCGGTAAATTAGTAATTTAAATTAGTTCTTTCTCTCTTGCCTACCTTAATACCGACACATTTTGAGAAAGAGTGGGATATCTTTCTTTTTATTTCATAATTTTATAGCATAGAGTAAATTAGTGTATTGAAATTCCTTATTATTTCTTATCCCTTAATACAAGTCTCTGGCCTGTATGTTACTATAGTAACTGTAGGATATTATTGCGCTAAAGGTGACCTGACGTGAACAAAAAGTACATATTATATAATATATTTATAGTATTATATAGTATTATTAAATACTGTATATTTAATTTTATCTTTTTCGTAAAGATGTTTACAACGTGTCAATGTTAAGCTAATTTTATTCCAAAGCGTTTTATGCCAACAATAATCTATAATTCAAAAAGTAGTGCGTGGCGTGATGATACTTTTTAGAGCCATTAGCCATGGTGGGAGATCTAGGCCGGGAATCGATTTACCACAAGAGCATGACATTGATAACGGTTTGTTTTATTAAGCTATGAATTTAAAAACCGTTCAAAGAAAGTTCAAGAATTTCTTATTGAAAATAAGTAGGCATATTTACTTCGATTAGTCACAGAAAGTTATACGATTCATTCATTGAAAAGTTTTTATGAATATATTTTCATTCTTGAATTTCTGTAAGCGCGTAATAATAATAAGCTGCATTAATTATATCATTAAAGTAATATTATATAATAAAAATAATAATCTTTATTTCTATTCACAAAGATAATATAACAAAATAATTAGGAACTTGACAAAGTTAGATTAGATCTCTGTGAGAGACTGAAACTGAAGTCTGTATTAGGTCAACCTGTATAACAAATCTCCAGGCCCCCACCCCAGATCAGTCTTACTATATAGGTATTCATGTATAAAATAAGGGTCGAGTTGTACATCTAAATATCTAAACAATAAAAAAAAAACCAACGAAAAAAATTAATAAGATATAAGGTATTAAAAATAGGCAATGTGACGTCTATCATGTGTCGTGGCTGAGTGCGTGCGTGTGTGTAAGTGTGTGTGTGTAATGTAAGGATTTATATGTTTGGATCTAAGTTAAGACTGTTAATTACTTTTCGGTTTCTTCGTAATTTAAAGTTAGAATTTTTTAAGACTGATTTGCATTAATTGGTTAAAGTGGGGCGGGTTTTTGCAATACCTATCTGATTAGCAACCAGCGACTCTGTGACAGTTTAGGCAAACGTGTATCATAATAATAATAATAATAAACGTTACACATAGTCCCACAGTAAGGTAATTAATACCCTGTGTCGTGGGTACCATGGACACATACAAAGACAGGAACACAAACACCCAGACCAAGAACAGAAATTTAAACTCATCATTCAAATTTCTGTTTCGCCGGGAATCGAACCCGGGACCCCTCGATTGGCAGTCCGGTATGGTAACCATTGCGCCACGCAGGTCGTCAAACCCAAACATAACAAATTATCTCGTACTTCTTTTCTAGCAGCAGCGGAAATAAAGATGAAACACTACTAAATGCATGGACAATTCAATGATTAGCGCGTTTCCAATTTACGTAAACTCGAACCTTGTTGTAGTGGACAAATAGGTTGAGAAATACTTATTTCATTACATCCGACCGGACGCGCGATCTACGGTTATTACCTATATGATAGCATTTAATAACCGTAGTAGCACATATCTAAGACAACAGTGTAACAATTGTAAGCAAATCTAAGATGTGTAAATCGCGGAGATTTTCATGATTGCCTCTATATTATCACATGTCATAATTTAGACTGTAATCCTTACGCCGCAAAACGCAGTTTATTTTAGCACGTTAGATAGTGTTTCTTCTTCGCCGTTAACCGCACGCAACGGTCTCTTACTTTTAATGTAATCATGGGTTTATCTACAATTTTTTACTTCTACACATCCTCACATTCTCGCCAATCAACATGTATAATCGATTCACACGGATACTATTTACAATTCGTACTTTCTTGTAGTCGAATCTGCATTGGCAATCTTTGATTCTTTCAATAATGTCAGTATTCAAAAGTAACCAATAAGTAAGTATAGCAGTTACCGCCAAAGTAAGGAACAAATAAAAAGGAAATCATCCAAACAAATAAATAATGAAAAAAGTCAGGGCACCGCCTTAAAACACATCAAATTATCTACATCGCTGTGAACGCCTGAGGGTGCAGGAGAGCGCATCTGCTCTCCCAAAGATGGGTCCGTTTTGGGGCGCCGCGCGTGGATGACACCAGTGCATTCCAATGGAGTTCCCGGAGTCCTCCCCACGCGCAGAGGCAGGCCACCGAGGGGGTTTTAGTGCGGTACAAATCCCACATAATCCGGTATCCTTTTCCAAGGTGCTGGGTACCTTTTGAAGGTTTCCCCCCGATACCAAATAAAGGGTATTATCACAAGTATTACGCTCTAATTCTGGAGATGATAGTTGTCGATGACGAAGACGATCGTTAGTTCTAATATTTGTAGATGAATTTGCTTCAGGAATCGTTTATTTATGCCTCAGGTTGTACTTTTTAAAAAACACAGCGGCCGCCCATTATAAATGTCTCAAATATTGGTAAGTACATAAGCAGTGTAATTTCATCTATCCAGAGTAATATAAATATTAGTTAATAAAAATCGTGTCATATACGAGTAAAATCATATCGCCACACGAGTTTCTTACGATTAAAGGCAATTTATTAGCATAATGAGCCCTAATTTTATAGAGGATCGTAAGTATAGGTAGGTAACAAAGACCAATAATCCTAAAGACAGCGGGTCGGTGTAACCACTTTGTTGGCATCTCTTTTTCGCAGCCAGTGTTACCCACTTATCATATTTTCCCCCAAATTTGGTAATCTACAATATCAAGCAAGTAAACTATAAACATTGGCAGACCAAACTGTGAAAGGATTTATATGCTTGTGCATTATGGTTGGTTGTTTGTGAGTTTAGATTGGTTGACTGGCATAAAGTTAATTGGGTCAGCAAATTATAGGACATACATATAGGAGAAAATAAAAGACAAATACAATGATTTTTAATGGCACCAATATGGGTGTTTACAAAAGCTGTTAATACATATTTAGTACGTCATATTTACCTTAATGAGGTATGCAAAATTACAAAGATAAAAGTAAACACTTAGTTATAATATAACGCAATTTATAAAAATGTACATTTATATCAATTTTATTATTATTTTTATTTATCTTCTCTTTATCCTTTTGGTCAAAAAATGGCTTTCAAAATAGACCGAACAAATTCGGAATTATATTGATGGTTGCCAGTCAATACGTCCAGTGGCCTGAATCCATTTATTTTCGGCAAGAGCGTCAGTTGGAAAACTGAAAAAAATATGACAGCAACATGAGATGAAATTCGTCTGGTAAACTTCTCATAATGTCTAATACCAAATGTATGGAGTACCTTTTTATAGTCTGTCTGAGTGAAATTTAATATGTCGGGAAAATGCTCATAATGTTCACCCAGCCTATAACATTTTACTGGTCTCCACTTAAATAGTTATATATAAACAGGTGGAATTTGAGCCTCCCGCTTGAAATGTAACTAACTACTAATGAGGTAACACATAATCTTTGATTTTATTATTTATGGTCACTGTTTTTGTTAAAAATTATTATATTTCAATAAGATGGTTAATTTTTTAGTAATACGGGCAGGATATTTTGATTCGAGATCTGACAACACAATTTTGAATTTGACAATGTTTGAAATGAACAAATATATGTTTGTTTTCACGAATTTCACTATATTTACGTTGAATGACTAGTAATAAGACAAAAGTAATTAAATATCTATATATAAACAATACATATTTAGTACATGTTTAAAAAGAAATATTGAACTTACGCGTAAATTGTAATGCCTTCCGGCAGCCTTCCTGTTTACGCTCACTGCGGCTCTTACAACCTAAAATACTGCAGCTCACCATATTGTGAAACACGAAAAATGTTATTTGCTTTTAATACAACACAATTTACAGCAGAGAGAATCGATTTTAACACATAAATATGATAAAACAACAATGTCACCCCGACTTCCACAGTTTGTCTGCCACTTAATTAAAGGGCAATGTCAAAAAAACTGGTTACACCGAAAAAGACAGAAAATCTCGCTCCCATCTCTTTCTAACAAGTTCATTAAGTGTATTTCGATCTCGCTTTAGCGTGCCGTAATGAAAAATAGGACTCTGTCTATAGTACGTAAGTACATTATTCTTAGTCTAAGGTAGGTAATTATTATTTTATTATCTGTAAGATAACCGATGAAGATAACAGATAATAAAGTGAGCTCTCATAAAAGTAACATACATATTATACTTATAATTGTTTTCGTGTTTATAAATGCTAACCAGACCGTAGTATTAAAGAATTGTAGAATAGATTAGGAAACGTTCATAGGCCCCGATTTGCCAGACATCTATCCAGTTTTTTAGAAATCGGAACATGTATAATTTATACGTATGGAAAGCAGTGTGAATGGCACCTAATTGAGGTTTCTTTTATTTAAATAAATTACACGACTTCATTAGTTAACTGATTGAATTTAAGCATTGTAGTAGGTACATAGCAGTGCAACATAATATTAGGCTTATTATTTATACTAACTAAAGTATATCTACATTATACATAGCCAGAATCGTTACCCAGATCGTTAGCGTAGAACGCAAGCCAAACGGGCGCGGTCAGGTGTGAGATGGGTGACCGCTAGTGGAAAAAAAAATCATACGCGTTTCCGTGCTTCGGAGGACACGTTAATCCGTCGGTCCCGGTTGTTGATAGATAACAGTCGTTAAACCTTGTCGGAGGCCTTACGGGCGGTTTGAAAACATCCGACAGCGGGTTGGTCACTAACCCGCATCTCCACCAACCCGCATTGGAGCAGTGTGGTGGAGTAAGCTCCAGGCCTCCCCAATAAAGGGGATAGACCCGTGCCATAAGTGGGACATAAAAGGGTTGCAGCCAAGCCCTATCTACATTTTAATTTCGTCTCCAGTAAAATATATTTTAACGGGTAATGTTCATGAAATTTCGCTTTTCATATTTGTTTTCATCAGAAATTCACACGACATCCGTTATGATAATACGTATGTCTTTCTCACGATTTCATTTATTTTGTTGAGTTAATTTAAATAACGTTTGGCAGAGAAATTATTCAGACTTTGTAAGACTTTGTTTATATCATTGCAGGGAATAGTGTCGCTTTTTGCATATTACTTAAAAATAGATCGCAAGTATTCTTAAAAAAACCCAAATATATGTAATAGGCTGCGACAAATAAAGTTTTATTTAAGCGTAGTTTCTACACTCACGTAGAATCTTACACTTTTCTAGGAAATAAGTAGGCTAAGTACCCTTGAGGAGCGATGTCTCAACTTCAAACGATACTGTACATGTCATGAATGATATGTGATTTAAGTGTTTCCGGGTCGGCAAGTATGGCGTAAATTCAACAAATAATCGAAATAGAAAAGCTGAATTTTAAAAATGATGATGAGATCAATTTAGTTTTGCCCAGAGCATATAATCATAGGCTTTCCGTTTAAGTAATAAAACTACTGACACAAAATTGGCGACTTCTTACGAAAACTTAGTTACTTACTTCTCTGTTGTCAGCAAATTATATGTTTTTTTGTTTTAATTATTAACGAACTTTATTTTCTAGTTTTTTAATTTTGGAGAATTATTTGCCTTACACAATTTATAGGGTTTCTTACATGTAATAATTTAGGGCCATTTTAAATGTAAGTACTTATTTTTTCTTGGACTGCATTTCGTTCATTAGGCGGGAATTGCACTTGTTAATTTGAATCAGGGTACGTATGTAAATAGAGTATAAATTAAATTCTAGTGTCGCCTGTACCGCGCTGAACAGCCGCAGCGAACGTAAAAAGTTGCCAGTGTATCACTCATGGAGACCTCTGCGTTGCGTGAGCGACCGCTGCATTCCTGCGCGTATCGTCTTATCTCGCGAACTGATTTTACTACGCTTTGTTTGATTGAATAAAGTTAATTTATATTTCGTGTAGATCGGGGAGTTAATTAATTAATTTTTGGTTATGTATCAGGAGACCAAATTAACAAAAAATATGGGAATCATTTTCAAAACTACTTACTACTCATCGTGTTGCTGATATGGGCGAAACTTAACCGTCTATTTCTTAGAGTCGAGTTGCTGACACCAATGAAAACAGGCACAACTTTTAATAAAATTTAAAAATATATATATTTTATTTAAATTATAATTGATTCTGTCTTGCCCGTAAGCGAACCCGGGCCAATCGACAGTGGTAGCCATTGCTCCAGCACTAATGTAGTAATGGATAATAATGCTTATATTATACGATAAAAACGAAAAAATACGAAAAAATGGCTATGTATGTATAGTCAAATGGTACAGTAATTATTAAAATTACTGTACCATGTGACTGTAACTTTTGGGACACATTAAACGGCAAAATTTTTTTGGAGCTCATATACATATACTTACTTAAAAATGTAATCTTTGTAACCCAAAAAATTCCAAATAAATATTTATGATTTATGATTACGTAGTAGGCGGACTTGAAGATGGTGAAAGAGGCCCTAATTCTTGTAAATTTTTCCGGGTTTGCAAAAAGCGGTCCGCCTACTAGCTCTCTACGGTACGATATATATATGTCGCAGTCGGATCGTATAATCCGCCGTATAACATTACAGCTAGCCGGTTCCTAAAACAGGGCCGTTCTGTATTGTGGCGGGTCCACGATTAGCCGGATTGTTATTGCGATACGTTCTACAATATGGCGGCTCACGTTTAGCCTCATTGTAATGAAGCCTCGTAGCCACCCTGAAACACATTTTCACTATAATTATTTATATTCGAAAAATATCCAAACCAAATCAGAGCACCCCACTATAACCACGTGGTCTTGTCTGTACTACCCATAGAGTGTATATAAAAAGCCGGAGGCGCGAAGGGAGTGGTCTTCCCGCAGCGCCGGAGATGTCACAGAGCCACTTGTTTTATTACATTATCCAAGCCTTGGAAGATATTATTTAAAATTGCTAGTTAATGTGATTAATTCATTGTCAATTATCACTTTATCTAAATTGAGTAGATATTATAAATAATGGCTAGAAAATATATAATATCCGGATTTATTACTTTGGCTGTAACATATAGGTAGGCAATTGGGCGGCACGATATTAAGCCGCTTTGACGAACGCGAAGAGCTCATACAATACAACGTTCGCTAATCCGGCTGAACGAGAGTGCGCCGCATTACAATTTACAATACAGCCCTGTTTTAGGAAATAGCTAGCCGGAATGTAATACGGCGGATTATACGATCCGACTGCGATATTTATAGCATCAAACTATTTCTCTCTCTATTACATATCGAGTTTTTAACAAAATCAGGCTTCTCTTAATATGGCTTTAGAGTAAAAATTCAAATCACGTGACTTAATCGTGCACATTAATTAAGATTAATTTTATCTGGTTTTAAATCTCACTTGATCCAAGTGCATAAAAACAAATTACATTTTGGTAACACTCTGTTATCATTACTGTAGTATGAGTATGAAAAATTTATTGGGAATATTTATTTAGATTATATTGTTATCGATCATGTCGATCAGAACTGTTAAGCGGTTTAAAGAAGTTTAGCGTCACTTTGAAGAACGATTACGCAGGTCAAAGATCTATCATAGAAGACCGTAACAGGATTTTTGGATTCACTCGAGTGCGTTAGAAAAAGATAATATGGAGTGAATCTTACACCCAGTTTAATAACTGAAATATTTTAAGCCCTAAATTAAAGTTTTTGTATAACTTCTGCTATTATCGGTTGTTAAAATCGACAGTTTAAATTTCTTTTTATTGTTTGAATATTTTGCAGAAAAGTGAATCATTCGATTACCCGATTACTTTATTGCTGTAATATGTACTGGAATATTTTCGTTGCCTTATTTTATTTATTCATAAAATGAAGTCACTCTACCAGTTGTATAAAAAGTAAATAAATGTTAACAACCTTGTTTTTCTACCATCCAATCTAAAATAACTCACCACGATGACGACGCACGGCGCTTTAGTAAATCCACGTTTAGCAACGTAGGCTTCCCTCCTATGATCCTATGGCAAGCCGCAGGCGGTCTCTATAGTGTTCTTAATGAAATCATGAATATACAAAGATAAGAGGGCTTATTTGACATTGACTTATTAAGCGTGGTAACGGCAATCAGCTTATAAATTGGGTAAGCAATTTATTATGATTTGAATCATGCACCTTGTGGAATCCTCTAGATTTTTTTCAAACGATAGAATTAAGCACTAATTAAATTACTCTTATCATTTGCATACAATTAAAAAAATATCAGAATAAATTTATTTTTGATAATTTTCATTATTTTTAACAAAATTACCAATATCGATCATTAGTAATTAGAAAAAAAAATTGACGTAAATGCCTTGGCTTCGCCTTTATTTAGAAAATTGGATTATTATACCTGCGTGATTGAAAATGCCATCTAATACATAATACATTTACTCCTTCTTAAATTCTTTCAGTTTCAGTTTATTTAATTTTAGTACTAATAACAGTACATTTAGGTATTTTAACTGAATACATATATATTTTTATATATAAAAATGTTTATATGCTATAATATTTTATTCTTGTTGCACCGCCTTTATATTTTCTACACTTAATGAAAGTTAGCTGGTAGAAAATGCCAATAGGAATTAAGCTCGCCTTTTGTTCAAATTCTTAATTTGGCAATAAAGAATAAATAAATAAATATTAATAAAAACTGTTTATTATATTAACTATACTATATTAACTGAAATATTTTATCCGCATCTTCAGCCAACAGTCACTTTAAATCACGTCAGCGTTGCTCTAATTATATATTTTTTACTTTCGTGTGGATTTGAGTATTTGGCCTAGTGAAAGAATGATAGCTTAGTAACAGTAAACGAAATTCGAAATGCACGAACACGTTTCGATATAAGGTCTTTTACAAATTGACCACTATTTTCTCTTTTTAATGCCAATTCGAATGTGCGTTGTAAAAAGTTTACGCGCGTTGATGTCTTTTATACGCGCGAACGCTCATTCCTCGAAATCAGCATTTTAGGTTAAGTCACTTAAAGAAACCACTTTTTGTTCAGTGGTGCGTGTTACACTGTGCTACCATGTTATTTTCCAAATGTTTTTATTCCTAATGCTAAGCAAAATAATTCGAATTGGAAAGGACTTAGGCCAAAGTTCATCACGCTGGCCAGGTACGGGTGGGTGGACATAACATCCCTACTTAATATTATAAATTCAAAAGTAATTCTGTCTGTCTGTCTGCTATGCTTTCCCGCTTAAACTACTTAACCAATTTTAATGAAATTTGGAACACAGATAGAGTGGACCTTGGGAAAAGACATAGGATGGTTTTTATCCTACGGGAACCTAGGGAACGGGAACCTGGTTTTTATAAAACGGGTCCACGCGGGCAAAGCCGCTTGCGGAAGGCTAGTACTTTATAAAAAAAATCGTGTAACGCTTAGACACGCATGACGACGAAAAATATTGTAATATAAAATTCAAATGTTTTTCTCCATCGTTGAATGAAGCAAATTATACGAGTAAATGTGCCCCTAATAAGTTTTATTACTCAGAGGTGCTTGTAGATATTTGAACCTGCTCCCGTGAGAGCCTGGTGCATTAGTAACTCGACTATCGCTACAATATTTGCATTGTAATTAGTAACTTAGTACTCAATTATAAAACTAAATTTATTTTCTCTATTTATATTCAACAAAATATGTGAATATCATATATACAAAACTTAGAACTAAACTTAATAAACTATATATATACAAAACTTAAAGTAAAAACAAAAACATACATAATATAAAAGGCTTATAAATAAAATACTTCATCTAAAAAGTCCGTGTACGTATTTTACCCAAGACACTGGCGGCATTGCCCCTTTGTACGGCTAATCTGAGCCGTTGGGCAAAACAGCCGCCAGCCCTGTCAGAAGACCATGGTCCCATAGTATCTACTGCCAGCGCCGCTAATAGATAATTATCAGACAAATTCCTATATTTTTGCAGTGCTTGAGAGACTGTGCATGGTCGGCAGACCCCACCCTCTCTGCAGTATCGCTTATGTGCGATGGGGCTAAGATGTCGGCACATGTCACGTCCCATACCAGTGGCCGACCTAGACTCCACGGTACCAATGTAACTCGCATTTGCTCGCTGCATCGCTTCTGGATAGTCCAGATGGTTCCAGTGTTGCTGGAATAGAAGTGATAGCAAGAACCTGACGAACCAAGTCGTTTAAGGTACCGTGACGGAAAAGTCTACCGGCGCTCCTGATACAGGACAGGCAAAGTCGACCAAAGCTGTCTACCTTTTGCCCACACGGACAAATATGAGGCTTGTACACCTTTACACCGAGCCGGAGCCCTACTGCAATACGCAGAGCTACAGGATCCAACACGGTGCCAATGTTTTTAAATGAGAGAGCGTGCGTGCAACCAATGTCCCGACTCGCTTTGAGCTACTGCTAATAATCGAGCTCTATCGGTGCTGATAGGAAACGCTCGAGGAGGCAATCATAGATAGCTTTTAAGGCTGGTACATCCCAAGTGGATTATCTATTTTCTGATGCACTTGGGATGTCCTCAGACGGAATGGTGGCACTCCAGGCTCCCATAAATAAATAAATGAATTTTGTACAAATTATTTGCTCTTTCGAAATATTTATCACAAATAACATTATTTGAACAAGACTTAATCAATAATATCACACTTTAGCAATTCTGAATCTTGCCGAAGGTTCAAATCAGTTGCGCTGTTTTCCAGCAACAGCACTTTTCCACCATAACAGAATAGAATTACTAATTTGTAGAAATTGTTGCAGCTGTGGTATTTCTCCGGTCAATTCAAAAAAGTTCTACGGCCTATAAGTGCAAAAAATCTTCAAATCTGATATAAACTCTAATGCAAATATTATTTAAAGTACTGCAAATAGAATAATGCGAGTCTGTCGTTTTGTAAAAGTTTTAATAGAAATCTGTACACGACTAATATCTTTAATGTGATTGTAATGGTACATAAAATATTAATGATAATTCTTTTTTGTTGTTGATCATCAAATTCGAGATAAAGCGGATGCGCAAGTCGGCCGTGGAAAGTGAGCAGCGGCGAGCGCGGCTCTCCCCGGTAGGGTTGTAGCACCTAATGTTGGCGAATGTAAAACAGTTTCATGCGCGTTCTCGTGCTACGGAGGTCAAGTTAAGCCGTCCCGGTTGTTATCGGTAGATAGCAGACGTTAAACCTTGTCGGAGGCTTTATACTCGGTTTAAAAACGACAGCAAATTGGCCACTAACCTATATCTCTATAAACCTGCATTGGACTAGCGTAGTGGAGTAAGCTCCAAGCCTCCCCAGTAACGGTGAGCGACCCGTACCCAGCAGTGGGACGTAAAAAGGGTTTATTTATTTATGTACAGAATTAATATATTAGATTAGATTAAAGATAAGTAGTATAAGTATAAGTATGGGTATGAGTATGGATGTATATAAATACCGCCCGCGACTTCGGTATTAGTCATAGCATGATGTTATATAGCCTAGCCTTCCCCATTAAATGGACTATTCAACACAAAAAAAAAACAATTCGAATCGGTAGTTTCTGAGATTAGCGCGTTCAAACAAACGAACTCTTCAGCTTTATATATTAATATAAATTTATAAAAACGAGTGAGCAAATTAACCGACCGTGTGTTAGCAGCCCTAAGCAAACATGATTATCTCATTGGTTCAAATTGTCCCCAAGTCGTTTGAAGTCATCAAATTACATATGTACATAGTGTTTTCCTCTGTTTAAAAAAGATTAGTAAAGTAAATTTATAGTCAAAGTTAACGTAATTTATTAGGCATGTCCTTAAAGCGCGTACATTCGTTACATAGCTTTCCTGTCAAATGATATATTTGAGTCAAAATGTACTAGTATTTGGAGCATCCTGAGAAGGATCTTGTTAATATTCGTAGAAATAAGAAAAAATGTTTCAATTAATAAAAAAGAAAAGAGCCAAATCATAGACATTGTATGTATATATTTAATTTGTATAAGTAAATGAAACATGAAATTTTTTGTAGTTCTAAGAAATATCTGTGTTGTAATTACATGTCTATTTTTAACAGACATGGTAGTGGGCGTCGCACCTTCCTGTCCTGATGTTGGGAGATTGCGATTGCAAAATTTATGGAGCATCATTTGATCTGATATCACGAAGGGCTTTTACGATGTCTACTTAAAACAACCAATTAAAAAATACCTTATATTTAATCGTCTATGGTACAACTTGGAAAAGAATTTTAAAACATTTTACTTGCCCAAGTAAGTAATAAATAAGCTCTAAATGTTTAATGAAGGATTTAAAGAATCTCACGGGACTCTTTGCTGTCTACGTTTTGGTATTTTTAAAGTTCATTAATCTCAATCCATAGCGTGAAATAAATTTCAGCTCAAAATATTTGTTGTTTAATGTCGTCACAAATTCTGACTGAAAATATTTACAGTTATGTAACGCAAAAACCAGATTTGAAAAATTAAATTTCTTACTCATAAAGTGCACATAGTCGTAATAATAGTACCACATTTATTTCAAAAGTTCAGGATAAAAAGTTCCCGCAATTGCAAAAAATGTGCAAATCGAAACACAATAGCAGCTAAAAAGTTTAAAATAGATCTCCGCTGTAAAGCCTTAATAAAAAGTCATTTGTATTCGTTCCTGCAATTTCTTACTGGATGTTTTTCAATTAAATTTCATATTCGCTATTAAATCAAGCCATTTTTAATCAATGAACCAAGCTTCGCTAGTGATCTGTTTTTTTAGCAATATTGCATGCACGGTTGCGTTTCTATCGTATCTACTCCTATCTACGGTTTTATATGACGATATTTTTTTTTAAACTATTTAAAATTACAAAAAAGATTTCGACTATCTTCAGGATTAAGAATAGAGCTACGGTATCCCCAGCCTGATCGTAAGAGGCGACTAAAAAGGGGCTTCCGGCGTTGCGGGCGGTGAGAGTGGGAGCTTGATCCGTCGAGCCAGCAGCTCAGCAGAGCCAGCGTTCCAGGGCGCCGCGCGTGGAGGACACCGGTGCGTTCCACAGGAGATCCTGGAGTCCTCCCTTAGTGCAGAAGCAGGCCACCAAGGGTGTTTTAGTGCGGTCAAATCCCACATATCCCGGTATCTACTTCTAAGGTGCCGGGTACCTTTTGAAGGTTTCCCCCCGAAACAAAAAGGCACATTGTTATAAGTTACATTTTCACATTATAAACAAATAATTTTGATCCAACCCGCATTGGCGCATCGTGGTATAGTCAGTTTCAGGCCTCCACAATAATGGGGAGAGACATGTGCCCAGTATTATGCTGATAAGATTTATAATATGTATTTACTTTATTAACTAAATACATAGTTTTACTTGTACAAAGGATAATAAAATGCTGTTCTCTTAAGTTTCATTAAATATTATAAAATAATTTTATGTAGTGTAAATATGAATTCACGATAGCGAGTATGACAACAAGAAATAAGTATGTTTTCGTTGTAATAGCTATAGCTTCGCAAATGAAGAAAATTTTCTCGTCGTTGTCAGCCGATATCAGTTCACTGATAGACATAGGCTTATATCTCCAAAGGCGTGCCATTGAGCCCGATCTTCGGCTCTACGCATCCAGTTACTTCCCGCCACCCGGCGCAGATCGTCGCGCCACCTCCCAGGGACCTCCTCCCTCTATACTACGTTTGCCTGAATGCGGTTTCCACTCCAAAAGCCGCTACATCCAACGATTGTCGGATCTACGACAGATGTGACCAGCCCACTGCCACTTCAGCTTGGAGCTATGTCCGTGACTTTAATCCTCCTTGGGATTTCCTGATTTCGGATCTTGTCTCGAAGGGATACACCGAGCAAAGCTCTCTCCATTGCTCGCTGCGCAACTTTGAGCTTGTGAACTAGTCCCATCGTTAGTATCCATCCACTGTAAATTTTCTACTTCTCTAATAAAAGCAAATTCCCTTTCACTGTGATGAAAATATCTCTATAAAAATAACACTGGGTATAAGATTGATTGTTTATCAATTATGTATAGGTAACTCCCACGATCGTCATTGCCCAGTTACAAATTGAACACCTATATTTTCGAAGGTTAGCAAGAAACTCAAGTTCCATCCTATATAAAATAAAATATACCTACACTAATTTTCTGGCAAGAACACTGACAAAAAGGCTTGTAAGGTTTCGTTTTTGCGAGAAAAACCGACAACACAATAAACGCAATTTCTACTATTTACAGTGCGTATTCCTTTATCGGTACTTTTGCGATTCGTTATAAGAGGTATTTACTACCGCTATACGTTTTTCTGCTGCGAGGATTTTTTTGTTTGTTCAGAGGTGTTAGTCCGATGCCGCATCACATATTTACGTACTTTACTACCTACAGAGTAACGAACATAGTAACCAAAGTTCAAAAGAATAAAATTGCAACTAGTAACAAGATACTTGGAGCTTTTTTCAAGAAAATTTTATTTATTTTATTTTATTTATTAATTTTGTACACAAAGACATAAAACAAAACACATTAAAAGAAGAATATATGTACAGGGTGCTACTTATTCCTAAAAGAAATTTCTTCCAGTAGCACCAGGAATGGATAGAAATTGTGAGAAAATGACAAATTTAGTGTGCACGTAAAATATTAATAATATATAAATAATAAATAGGTAAATAATTCTATACATAAATACAAATAATGCTATAATATAATAATATTATATATTAAAATAAATATATACATATATTAAATATTACATATATATATATATAAATACCATATATATAAATATATGAGTATGACTTAAAGTACCAAAACACATTATGAATTATAAATTAAATTTGCGAAAGATAGTATTCCTTAACTTGTCTTTTAAAGGAAAAAATAGTTTCGGCCTGTCTTATACCAACAGGCAGCGAGTTCCACAACCGTACTCCATGCACAGAAAAGGAATGGGAATAGAGTGAGGTTTTGTGAAGAGGTATAGATAGAAGGGATTTTATATGAGACCTACAGGGTGCGTGAGAAGGACGAGAGTAGGAGAAGCGATCACGTAGGTACGAAGGAGAAGATGGATTTTTAAGAATATTAAAAAGGAGACAAAGAATTCTTGTATTCCTGCGAAAACGGATAGGGAGCCACTTGAGATCCTTGCGAAATTGAGAAACATGATCAAATTTTCGTAAACCAAAGATAAACCGAATACACAAGTTCTGCAAGCGCTCAAGTTTGTTGAGTAGCTCCTCAGTGGCATCTAGGTAACAAGCGTCGGCATAGTCTAATATTGGAAGAATTAAGGTTTGGCAGAGAGAAACTTTAGTTGTAAGAGGCAGAAAACCTTGAAGACATTTAAGCGAGTGCAAGGTGAAATGAACTTTACGACTTACATCCGCAACATGGGTGTTCCAGCCTAAGTTGCTATCCAGCGTGATGCCGAGATCCTTAACAGTTTCAGAGAAAGGGATATGAACATTGTTAAGGAATAATTTAGGCATCGTAGCAAAGTCTAACAAGTTACGACGATACCTAGATCCAATTATTATAGCTTGCGTTTTTGTTGGATTGATTTTCAGACCGAAGGATTTAGCCCAGGTATCGATGCGTGCAAGGTCTTCGTTCATAGCAGAAAGAGCGTGATCCACTTCATCAGCTGTAAAGTGACAGTAAATCTGCAAATCGTCTGCATAGAGATGGAAGTTGGAGGTAATTACATTAGTAACCGAATTTATAAAAACTGAGAATAGCAGAGGAGATAGAACGCCACCCTGCGGCACACCAGCAGCTAGATCACACCACTCAGAACTAAAATCATTGTGATGGATTCGCTGCGAGCGGCCGCGAAGATAGGAATTGAACCACGAAACAGTAGAAGATGAGACGTTTAAAGAGCTGAGAATTCCCAAAAGGATATCGAAATCCACAGATGTAAATGCACTGCTAAAATCTAAAAGTACTAATAGTGTGAGTGACTTATTTTCAATAGACCACCTAATGTCATCTGTTACATTCAGCAGTGCAGTTACTGTGCTGTGGCCGGGTCGGAAACCAGACTGAAAGGAGCTAAGAAGAGAGTTATCGAGTAGAAAAGTGGACAATTGCTTACGGACAATGTGTTCGAGTGCTTTAGAAAGAAACGGTAGAATAGATATTGGACGAAAATCAGAAAAGGAAACAGGATTGGCTACTTTGGGTAATGGTATTATGTTAGCAAGTTTCCAAGCAGACGGGAAAGTATAAGTTGCAATAGAATAATTAAAAATATGAGTTAGGATCGGTAGAATCGCGGGAAGGATTAAGAAGATCATTTTCGAACACAAATTGTCATTTCCAACCGCGGCCGACTTTATAGATTTGATGGAATATTCAACGTCTTCTTCCGTAACAGCTGCGAGGCTAAATGGAGTGCAAGGGGGTTTAGGCATACACGATAAGGCCTGCAAGGTATTATTCTTGGTAGAGGCATCCAAAATACCAGAGATCTTGGCAAAATATTTGTTCAGGTCATTCGGATCCACCTCGTTACCAAGAGGAGCGTAAGACTTGCCTATACCCACAGATTTTAAAAATCTCCAGACCTCTGCAGTGCTACGGTTAACGAGAGATTCATGGAAGTAGCGTCTCTTAGCATCTCTACACATGCGATTGCAGCGATTTCGCAGTAGTTTGTAACATTCTAAATTTTTGTCACTAGGACTTCGCTTGTATTTGCTTTTGGCTTTGTCTCTACGACTTATGCACTTTTTAATTTCTGGAGTAAGCCAAGGAGCAGGAGCACGCTTAACTTTTACACGCCTTACAGGTGCATGCTTATCAAATAGTTGAAGAATTAATTCGCAAAACATTTTCACCTTGACGTCAATGCTAGTAGTATTCACTAGTGGAGACCAGTCAATAAGGCCAGCATCGCGCCTCAATGCCTCCAAGTCGATGCTCTTATAACTTCGAAGTGAGACATAGAGTGACCGTCGCTTAGGTTTGCGAATACGGTAAGACAGATAAACAAGATCGTGATAGGAGAAGGGAGCTGTAAGCTGCCCATGAGAATAAACATTACCAGGTGAGGAAACAATCATAAGATCAAGCAAGGATGGAGTACAATTTGGAAAGTGATGTGTTGCATTAAGGGGTAGGATATGTAAATTGAAAGAATTTACCAAGGAATTGAGCCTTACTGATCGACAATCATCTTTCAAGAGACAAGTATTAAGATCACCCATTAAGATAACCTGGTCAAAAATGGGGCATAAATCACTGAAAAGGTCTTCTAGGGTATTAAAGTAATCTATGTGTAAATTAGGACTATAAAAAACCCCTAGCAAGACCTTAGAGTTGTACACCGAAAATTCAATTAGCAGGTATTCGACTGATTCAGAGTAAAGGCTGGGAGAAGCTCTGACCACTTTGTAAGGCAGGTCAGCACGTAGGTAAATGGAGACACCACCACAACCTTTACCTGTTCTGTCATTGCGAATGAGGACATAACCTGGTAATGCATATTGGGTAGAGGGAAGAGAAGGTTTTAGGAAAGATTCCGAAATTAGCAATGCATCGAGAGTACCTGTACCAAAAGATGCCAGAAGATCAGAATAATGTGCAGGAATACTTTGGGCGTTGATATGAGCAATGTTAAGATTATCATCACAGCCCAAGAAAGCGGAGGAAATACTGTCATAGAGTGTTAGATTAGCAGAAGAGTCGGAGTTTGCGCTCACGAAACTGCTAGTCGATGAAGAACAAGAAAAGAAACTATCTTCGATATCCGAGATTTTATCCATTTTGTACTTTAAGATATTTTAAAATAATAAATATATAAGAATATATGTAATTATAATAAATATAAAATATTATTGATTATATATTATATAATTAGGTAAACAATAATAAAATAATTAACTAATACTATAAAAAGTACACTATTTAATTACAACCCATTGCACTATCCACCTCTGAGCAAAAGGAGGAAATTTAACTTATTAACGAACATAGAAACTTATTTAAATCTATCTTATCAAGTTAAACTATTATAGAATATCCTAAGTCTATGAGTTACCACAAGGCAGCTGAGCAAAAACAATCAGTTTTACGCTTATATTTAATTTATAAATTTATAATGTATAAATTGTAATAACAACGTATAATAAAAATGAAAAAAATAAAAAATAAAACATTTAAAGTAACAAAGTTCCTAAGCGAGTTTTGGCGGGAAGTCTGAAGGGACTTTCCCTTGTTTTACTTTCATTTTCTTGGTGCATTTTTGAGTTATATCTGATAAAGTTGATGGCATTTTATTCGATATGGGTTATAGAGAGTGCTGTGAAATAAAATAACAGTGCTAAAACATGTTTTTCGGCTTGCCTCCAAAACTCCATCGGACACGTTCCATTAAAGTAGCCATCACATTACTTGAACATCTGACTGATAAGACTTACTGATACCTGACGACTTACTGATTTATTCTATGAATACTAAGTAATGCAAAAATTATACATAAAGCTGGCAATATGCACAAAGTTTGCGATGCCATTATTAAAAAGGAGAAGAAAAGACAACAAAAAAGAAAACAAAAAAAAAGTTCCTAAGCAAAAACGGAACTGACGGACAAACGGAAAATTTTGTGGCGAGTGTTAAAAATACCGGATTCACATTTCACATTTATTAAACCTAAGATGAAGGCTGCAACCCTTTTTGCGTCCCACTGCTGGGCACGGTTCTCTCCCCATTATTGGGCAGGCCTGGAGCTTACTCTAACACGCTGCTCCAATGCGCGTTGGTGGAGATGCAGGTTAGTGGCCAACCCGCTGTCCGATGTTTTCAAACGGCCCATTAGGCCTCCGACAAGGTTTAACGACTGTTGTCTTTAGATAACAACCGGGACCGACGGCTTAACGTGCGCTCCGAAGCACGGAAACGCGCACGAAATTTTTTGCCACTAGCGGTCACCTGACACCGGACCGCGCCCGTTTGGCTTAGTTGCATAGATCGTTTGCGTCCTACGCTAACCGCCGGGCCATGCGCGCTAAGATGAAGGCATCAAAGAAAAACCTGAAGGCAAATGAAATGGAATGTACTGGTGACGATGTGCTATACAAAAAAGCTTTTTGTACTGTGTTATCGTTATCCAATAAGTCATATTTCGGATCTCCTAACCTAAGCGGCATCATCGCATCTTGTTATATCATTCCTCACTACGACATGAAGCCTAACGAGGTGGTTAATCTTAATACTTTGTAACACATATTGTTTTCTAGTTATTTCTTATCTACGTAGCAAAGATTGTCAGCTCACAGATTATCATTTACTTTACTGACAACCAAGAGAGCTTCTGATCCATATCAGGCAGGAGAACCAACAAATCTGAGCATTGTATGGTAATAGAATTTTACCGCAAATAAATTCTATGTAACTGTTTAGAAACAATTTGTTTCTGGTAAGGTAAATTTGATTGTATCGCTATTCTAACGCTACGTTCGACGGGAAATGCAGCGGGCCTCAAGATCTTATTTTGGATAACAATATTCCCGCATAAATAACTAAACTTTAACGGGTTTTAGGAAAACTATTGAAGTGTACTAAGGCACGCGGCTTATTTAATATGAATACTATAGAGTATATAATAATAGAGTTGATATTCCTGTTCGATATTGGTAGGCTAGTAATTGCGCTGCAGTAACGGTTAGTGACAAAGATAAGTTAAAAGTAATAAAACATTGATCGATTTAAGACACACCGTCTTCTAGATACACTCACTTCTTAGTCCCTGTAGCTTCAAGATTTAGAATAGAGCTACGGTATCCCCTGCCTGATCGTAAGAGGCGACTAAAAGGGGGCTTCCGGGGATGCGGACGATGAGAGTGGGAGCTTGACCCGTCCAGCCAGCAGCCCCGGGAGGGACGGCGGTGTATGCTGTGGTGTACAATAAAGTGTATAAATAAATAAATAATGTAAGCACCTAGTTTAAAAGTCGGTTTTTATTTGAAGGATATGATTTATTTACTCCGTAGAAATAAATATTTGGTAGCTTGCTTACAAGCGGACGATCTCATAAAATACATGTTTCCTAAATGGGTTTATCTTTAAAGGGAATATACCTACATAGATAATTTGTCCGAATAAACTTGTCTAGTTATGTTAAGTTTAATTCCATATTTTCTAGATTTTTCTTAATGCACGTTCTTTCATATTTAAATCGAGTAACAGACAAAGTCAGCAGCGTGATGTTAAGTGGTTAAAGAGGCCCATGCACATTTAAATGGAACCACAAGCAAGCAAGCTGTCTAAGGTTGCGGGGCATTGCTTCTCCGGGTGTTTATAGCCGCCTCATGTCAGTCTGTACAGAAGAAATATACAGCGGTGTTATTTCTACAGTCGAACCATAGAAGTTTAATCACCTCCAACTTACACATAGGAGAGTAAATATAAAATCTGTGCCGCTATATAACAAATATTGTATCGCACCGGAAACGACATTAAGAGGCCGTATACGAAATTTTGCCGATTTCGCTGATTTCCCTGATTTTTTACCGACTTCCAAAAGAAGGAGGTACTGTATTCGGCTGTATATATTTTTTTTTTTTTATATATGTTCACCGATTACTCCGCCGTTTGTGGACCGATTTTCAAAATTCTTTTTTTGTTCGTATGCTTATACTCCCGAGGTGGTCCCATTGTCACCAAATCAGGATCTGATGATGGGATCCCAGGGAAATTGAGGGGAACTCTCAAATTTTATAGGCACACACATTGATTTTCTTATAGTTTCTGAAGCATAAGAGATATTTACGCATAGAAATCATCATCTCATGTTGCTGAGCTGATGATGGAAGGTACTGCGACAGTGAGGAGTTGAGAGCAAATTCTTTCAATAAATAGTTTTTTATTCGAAATCTTACATTCCCGAGATGGTCCAACTGTCACCAAGTCAAAGTCTGATGAGGGGATCCCAGAGAAATCGAAGGGAACATTCAAATTTTATAGCACAACAAATGATTTTCATATTTTTACAAAGCACAACAGACATTTGTGTATAATTATCGTCATATCATGTTGCTGAACTGATGATGGAAGGTACTACGACGGTTAGGAGTTGAGAGCAAATTCTTTCAATAAATGGCTTTTTGTTCGAAATCTTACATTCCTGAGGTGGTCCAACTGTCACCATGTCAAAATCTGATGATGTGATATTAGGGAAATCGAGGGAAACACTGAAACTTAATAGGAACACACATGCTTTTAGTCATATTTTTAACATAATACAAATATTTATGTCTGGTAATTATCACCTGCTGTTGCTTAACTGATGATTGAAGGTACAACTCCTCAACGTTTAGGAGCTGAGAGCAAATTCTTTCTTTAATTTATACGTTCAGGTGGACTGATAGTATGTCTTTCAGACTTTTAGATGACTATTAGATAAACATGATTATAAAAGGTAAATCTGTTTAAAGTTTAGAAGTTAAGTGAAAATTTTTCCAATTATGCTAATACATACAGAATTATTAAAATTACTAAAAAGAGTGAAATAAATTAAGTTTTTAACAAAAAAATAGAACCGACTTCAAACGGTAAAAAATAAAATTGTTCAGTACCTACTTCTTCTTGCTTATGGTAATGACTCTTAAAACTATTTTTGAAGTCGGGCCCTTAGTGAAATGTCCTGTCTTAGTAAATATAGTGTACCTTTCGTTCTGAATGGGCACCGACTCCAATATAGTTTTAACAGTCATTACCATAAGCAAGAAGAAGTAGGTACTGTCCCACTGTCTGTACTGTCGGTGCCAATTTAGAACGAATGGTACGACATTTACTAAGGGCCCGACTCCAGAAATAGTTTTAAGAGTCATTACCATAAGCAAGAAGAAGTAGGTACTGAACAATTTTATTTTTTACCGTTTGAAGTCGGTTCTATTTTTTTGTTAAAAACTTAATTTATACACATGAGATTTTGCGGTTAAAATACAACATATCCATAAGTTTTATTGCACAATATGACTGGTCATTTCAATAATAAGCTATTACATTAGCCACATTTTTATTTTTATTCCTTTGTTGTGCTTATTAGACCTGAAGACTATGACAGTTTTGTGAATTTTTGCTGTAATGGGTACAGAATGTTACATATTTCTAGATCATTATGAAACCTCAGCGGATTGAAAAAAATGCTGTGTATTGCTGTAAAAATCGCCTATAAAGCGTGTGTGTCACATTTTACCACTCTCATACAAAAAAACTAGTAAAAAAATATTGAAATTAGTCAATTTTAAGAGAAAATGGGCCAGACATTGCATTTAATTTTGGCCAATTGGAACAGTCATTCATAAAATTTAATAGACACAAATAAACATCAGTTCATATACAATCCGTTTTCTGAAAAACATAATCAAATTGTGAATAAAAATTTGGCATTAATAATCTTTTAAAGTAACCTAAAACTCGCATTATAATTTTATAATACTCGACGCAAGCTACGAGTCAGGCAGATAGGGATCCGCAAATTTTCAAAAGTATCGATAC
This sequence comes from Pyrgus malvae, assembly GCA_911387765.1. Classification (NCBI taxonomy): domain Eukaryota; kingdom Metazoa; phylum Arthropoda; class Insecta; order Lepidoptera; family Hesperiidae; genus Pyrgus; species Pyrgus malvae. Next base: position 16,008,041 of record OU426960.1, read on the forward strand.
CTACTCGATGCCAAGTATCGTATTAAAAGTATCGATACCGATAAAAGTATCGGATTAAAAGTATCGATACTACTCAGTATCGAGTACTTTTTCTTTACCTCGGGAAACGTGTTAAAAATCCTTAAAGAAGGACATTCTTTATTAAAATCTTTATTTAAAAAGTATAAAAACCGCAGCGCACTTCAATTAACCCATACATTGAGGTGTTTCCACAAAATTACAGAAAGTTTTTGTAGATACATCAAATAAATAATTATTAATAGCTAGGTGCCCACTTAGAATTATTGTTGGTACTTAACTCTGTTCGCTGTGAGTGTTTACATGTTTTTTTCAAATTTGACTTGTATCCACTCGTTTTAAGCACTTTAAGATTTTACAGGCTGCAGTAGTTTTGTCAACCTTTCTGAAACTTAGCCAGATATCACTGCTCCCACCAGGAGGTGGCACATTGGTTTCTAGACTTTCACACTAGCACCAACACAGTCTAGACTTTCACACTACCATCAACACAGTACAATATAATAATATTAATAATCAAATAAAAATAAAAATAATTTTCATATCACATGCATTGAAACAGCGAGTTTTGATCTCTGTCAGTCGAAATAAGACAATTTCAAACCAATGCGAATGTGTCAGTCAGTCTCCCCTAGGGCAGAAACAACGTTGTTTCTACCCGGCACCTTCATTTTTTTATTATTTACGTCTTTATTTCAAGTCTGTCAGAATCGCATTGACAACTGTCGTTGTCTGAAATAGTCTTACTTCGACTGGCTACAGAAATCAAAACTCGTCGTTTCATTACATATGATATAAAAAATACAATATACTATTCTCTTCCAAGCTAACCTGCTTCCTACAGTCAGAGTCATATTTAAATTAATGTTACTAAAAAATCATTTTATTTGTAAAATTGCCAAAGTTTATACAAATTCATACATACACGTACAAGTTACTGTCATAATAATAGGTAATTTCAAACAGTAAATAATATGCAGCGTTTTCTGAAACAATTAATAAGATATAATTCATGAAATCTTCCCATTTTAAAATAAAAAAATTCGGTTAAAGTACTCAACTGGTTACACATAACCGCTGATTAGAAGATTCGGGGATTCCCTTAATATAGAATCTGGATCAAAAATAGTGAAAAGTAAAAAGTATCGAGTACATCCGAAAGTATCGATACCTATGTAGGAATCGGAACAAAAGTATCGAGTACAAAAATACTAGGTATCGCAGCGCAAGTATCGATACTACTCAAGTATCGATACTTTTTGCGGATCCCTACAGGCAGACCGCGCCAAGCGCTTTCAGAGAGTGGACATGTCGCTCTGCGCCACGCGGCGCCCTGGACGTCGCACAAGTTCTTAGCAATGTTAGTTCGATGCTCCGACTACAGAGCGGCGTGACTACAGCGCGCAGCGTGTGCTTGACACTTTGAATAGCTAATAATTTTAAATATGTTGTGATGATTTACCATCTTTTTAATACAACAAGTGATAGGGTAGTAAAAATTCCATTGTTAATTGTTGTGTATCTCATGTAGAAAAGTATGTTTACAAGCATTTATAGCTTGCCGTGTTAGTAAGGTTGTTAGTGTTAGGGCCTCTTTCACCACCTTCAAGTAAAGTGACAAGTACGCTAATTGTCGGTTAAAGTCACCCGTAACTTCAATTTCCATTTCACAATGTTCGAGTAGCACTAATCATATGATAAACTGACCCGTACTCATAGCTTTAACTTGCCAATTAACTTTACTTGGGACATAACTAATCAACACTTTACTTGAATATGGTAAACGAGGCCCTTAGTTAAATATTGCAAGCTAAATTTGAACCACTTTCGAGAGTCTGATTGAGCTGAAGTTTGAAATACACTTTTATTTTAAATGACAATATAATTATTAGTAACATTTTCCTTAATTCAATATGGCCGCTGCAGCAAAATGGTGGATCACATATTTTTTGCACAAAAAGCCACACAATATGGGTATCAAATAAAAGGGATTAATTTGTAGAATAAAATACATTATAAAAAACTAATCCAAGATGGCCGCTATCCCAAAATGGCGGATAACATTTATTTGTGCAACCCTATGATATGGGTATTAAATAGGAGGGCCTAAGTTGTATAATACAAAACAGCAGAAAACTATTCTGTTTATGTAACTCAGTATCATATAATTTATCCTAATTAAACTTAAAAACTACTGTTCCGATTTCAAAAATTCTTTCACCATTAGAAAGCCACATTTACCTTGAGTAACATAGGCTACTTTTTGCCGCGAGAAAATTCTTCATTCCTACGTGAAAACGGGTAATAATGTCAACGCTGTTGAAGCAACTGGCTAAATGAAGCCTTGAAAAGCACATAGGTCATTTTTTATCCTATGGGGACCCAAAAAAACGGGTCCATGCAGTCGAAGCCGCTGGCTGAAGGCTAGTAGCTAATAAAATGGTTTTAGTTATATGTCACTATTTGGTCAGAATTACAATCAGTCTGTGAGTAATTATTATAGCTATCTATAATATAAAAATGAATCGCAAAATGTGTTGGTAAGCGCATAACTCAACAACGCCTAGACCAATTTGGCCAATTGTTTTTTTTAAATGTTCGTTGAAGTTCAAGGATGGTTTTTACGGCGAGAAAAATTCGGAAAAACCATAAAAACAGCCCTTTTCTTTTTCTCATACAAATGTTTTCTAACTAAAACGTAGTCAATTTGAGCTTTATTGCTACTGTATAAAGTTCATATTAAATTACAAGCACTCACTGTTGTCTAAGCAATGTAGGTGTGTTCCTAACGTCAAAGATCATATCTATCAAAACAGTGTGCGTGTGTGCGTAGGAGCACAGAATACATCGTTGGAGGAGTTTAATGTCGCATAGCATGATGTTATAATAGCTTATAGCCTTCCCTAATAACTCGACTATTCAACACAAAAATAATTTTTCAATTGGAACCAGTAGTTTCTGAGATTAGCGTGTTCAAACAATCAAACATCCACGCGGACGAAGTCGTGGGCGGCCGCTATCCCTAATTAATATTATAAATTCGAAAGTTACTCTGTCTGTCTGTCTGTTACGCTTTCTCGCTTAAACTAATGAACCAATTTTAATGAAATTTGGAACACAGATAGAGTGGACCTTGGGAAAGGACATAGGATGGTTTTTATCCTACGGGAACCTATAAAACGGGTCCACGCGGGCGAAGCCGCTGGCGGAAGGCTAGTTTGAAATAAAAATGATTAAGTGTTACATTGAGTGTTATCTAATCTACTTAAAATTAAAATGTAATAACAAAATTATTACTTATACAATATTAATTAAAACAACTCGTTATAACGTGTCTCAATTAGGCTCCGTCCCTATCCGATACTATCCGAAACTATTATTTCGGATTCGGTTACGATTACGAATAATTTTTAAATCGGATATCCAATAGTTTCGGTTACGGTTACGGAGCTCCCTAACATCCCTGATAATTATAAAAGAAACAAAAACCTCGACTGTGGAGTAAAAACTAAAAAGAAAGAAACAAGCTTTGTAAGCTATATATCATAAATTATTTTTGAAAATAGAAAATTAACAACCAGTATCCATTTAAATTTTACTTGGCTTCTTGGAAAATATCCATTGATTGAAGAATGGGTCCCGCCCGACTGTAAATTCTTGACTCCAAAAATAATAATAATTGTACTGACATTATATTATTATCGTAAACACAGATCGTACCTGCATATTGATGAGTAGAAAATGTAAGTCTACTATTCTAAATGTAATTGTACAAGAATAAGCAATTATTTTTCTTTTTAGTGCAATTTCGTTTGTTTTGGAATAGTTTTCTTTTGTAGTCGGTTTTTTTTTGTTAAAATTTTTGTTTATTTTTTGCATTTTAGTAAAATTGATGTATACTAACTTATTTGTTTGAATGTGGGTAGGCATACTAGACGTGCTGCTCATTTAAGACAGCGCCGTTTAAATGGAACAGTTAACAGTTCTACCTCAGATTTCAACCTTACTGTAAGCTGTTAAGGAGTTTCATTGATCATCAAATTCAATTACGACAATTACTAGTCTATAAAAGATTCGATCGAGTATCATTAATTTACTCCTCGAATTGAAGAGTCCCGTTATTTTGTCATGGATCCCTTAGTCGGAACCTAACCAAACTCTTATTAAACTACCGTTGAAGAAAAAAAATCCAATAAAAAAAGAATCATCATAATCGGTTGGCGTGATATTGAGTTATTAGTCCATTTGTAGAGCAGCTACTTAATGCAAATATGGTTTTCGCATGGATACCATTGTCAGAACTGGACCAAATTAAAATGGGACCACACGGGAAGTATCAGCTTTGAAATAAAAAAAGAATCATCAAAATCTGTTCATCCAGTCGAAAGTTCTGAGGTAACAAACATAAAAAATATACAGACGAATTAATAACCTCCTCCTTTTTAATTGAAGTCAGTTAAAATAAAAAAGTTTCACAGACACACAGGCAAGTTCTTCAAAAACTACCAATTCCGTATTTTTCCTTTTATAATTATAATGACTATTAAAATGTTTTTTCTCAAAACAAAGCAACATCATTTTGTGTATGTTATACTGAAAGTATTTATGTATTTTATGTATTAAGTAGATATGTTTTTTTGCGATATAGGTATTTAATGAACTATTCTTTATTTATATTTTCTTCTTCTACCTTCACAATACCATTTTGTTTAATGCACCTTTCACAGCTCCACACCAACGCCACGGGTTGGCTGGCAGATAATACCATTAGGCATTTAGTCCGCCCTTTGTGCTTATTTTATAGTGTAATAAAGAATAATTAAATTAAATTAAATGTACAGATTTTGCTTATCTACAGATTTATTACATGTATAGATCATTACTTGTACTACACTAGTAAATGCTTAGTTGTGTACTATCAGACTTTTTATTCTAATTGACAAAAAACAACTGAGGAAAAGACACCGAAGAAAGTACAAAGTATCAAAACCGTTTAATCGTCGTACCAGCCTTCGACGATTCCGGACTCACACAAACCCGCGACCAAATGCTCCCGCTTTACGCCGTGTGCCTTTCAAATACCTAATCTGGCCCGTTTCGATTTCGTATACGGCCTCTTAAAGCACGCATTATACTTCAGTAAATTAACAAAAACCGGGCAAGAGCGAGTCCGGCGCATGCACTGATATTTCCGTAGAAACTTGAACTATGAAAATATATTTCAAAGTACATTATTCTTAGTCTAAGATTTCAAATTTAGACTTCGATTTATAAATCATTTATCATGTCAGTTTTTTTTTAAATTATGGCATCGCAAACTCTGTGCATACTGCCAGCGTCAAGTATAATTTTTGCATCCATTTTTTGCCAGTTTCAATGAAACTGGACGAAGTAATAACAAAGTCAGTAAGTAAGTCGTCACTCGTCAGTAATCAGTCAGTCTAGTCAGTCCAACACTCAAGTAAAGCGATGGCTACTTTACTAGAACGTGTCCGATGGAATTTTGGAGGCAAGCAGAAAAAACACATTTTAGCACTGTTTCTGATTCTATTTCACAAACACTCGTGCACTGTAATTAACCTATATCAAACAAAATGCCATCAACTTTATCCGATATAACTCAAAAATACATCAAGAAAATGAAAATAAAACAAGAGCACAATATGTCTTTTTCGACTTCCCGCCAAAACTCCAGTTTTTTCTTGCCTCAAAGGCAAGTAAGTACGCCTTTGCTTCCATTTTTAAATGTACAAGTTAAACATCTAAAGTTTTTCTCTATTGCATTGACGTAAAGGTTTGACAGTTTCATGGTTTTTTTTAATTCACGTATAAATAAAATTTACGTACCTATTATATTTCATTTCATAACTGCACGGATTGCTAATAAATGGGCTCTTTGCAGAGCGATAACATAGAGACGGACGGCAAATAAAATGTTCCGAATTTTTTTCATTTTGAAGCACGGAATCCTAATAAAATAACGCTTCTTAAACTCAGACGTTGAGGATGTGTGTTACTAGTTTAACGGCTTATAAACTTTCTTACAGAACATGCACGGTTTTGTTCTCGGAGAAATAATCTTTTTCACTTTCTCCGGCATAAGCGATGGCTAATGCACGATACTATTGAATTGAAATACAAGGCTATTAAACGCACGTGTTAATCTTTGATAAAATGTTATTATGTGAATACATACATGCATGCAGGGCGTGTTCTTGGGATGTTATTAATTATTATACCGTTTATTACGATGGCTACGAATACAGGAGGTATTGCATTGGGGCAAGACTCATAATTGTGTACCTTAAGACTTGAATCTCGTGTGTGTTCGTAAGAAAGTGTAGATAAACTTGTAGTGAAAGTGGAGTCTGACATTTGCCGATCAGATAATTCGCGCGGTCTTTAACCGTTCAGTGTCCAGCATTCCAGTGATCAAAATTATAAATTCGTTTTACTTACATTTTTAAAGAAAAAGTTGTATGTAAGAATTACGAGTGAAGTAATTAAGAGGAATGCGGACGTCCTTTTCTCCGTAAACGTTCAAGATCTTTTCTCCTGTATATGACACTAAAACAATGATTTATTAATCGATAAAAATAAAAATCAACCTCTTGTCTATGTCATCCTTTTTGATAAATTAATTTTATAGCATTCAAAAATACATACATACATACGTATGAGAAATGTTGTATTTTTTTTCTCAGGCATACACCGTGATGAGAGACGTCGTAATGAAATATAAGAATGTTTTCCACCACCGTGGAGCAGCGATTTACTTTACGATTGCGTTTTTATTTATTTACGCACACAACTAATTTCATAGTCAAGGATGGCGTGGTTTGAACCGGAAAGAAATGACCATCACTTAAAAAACGTCTACAAAAGCCTTAAGGTCTCTTGTACGAATTTGACGCTCGAGAATCTAAAAAGGAAAACCTAAAAATACAGAAAAACACAGAACCTGTGGGAGAACAAACGCAGAGGTTTGCAACTTGAGCTTTTCAAACTAGCTCGAGTTTCAAAAACAAAAATATTGCTATCAGTCGAACTTTCAGACTGATAGCAATATTTTTGAAGCGTGGTTGGCCCGGGCGGCGCTTAGCGTAGAACGCAAACGATCTATGCAACTAAGAAAAACGGGCGCGGTAGGCTGTGAGATGGGTGACCGCTAGTGGCAAAAAAAATTCATGCGCGTTTCCGTGCTTCGGAGGGCACGTTAAGCCATCGGTCCCGGTTGTTGTCGATAGATAACAGTCGTTAAACCTGTTCGGAGGCCTTATAGGCGGTTTGCAAATTCTAGAAACTTTTCAAGAAACTCGCCAGTAGGTACATTTTTACTGACTACATTTACTAAACGCAAGTAAATTTGAGCAGCATTCAGAGATTTATATGCATATAATTAGCAATACGAGACCACACTTGGCCCGAATATTACTAGTATTGATAAATATAAAGTCATATTTTGTAACTGTACATGCATATATTTTAGTAAACACCTTGTAACTACTTGGAATTTCATGACCCCGTGGGAACGCGGTGTACATACTTATAACAATACTTTGAAATACTCGTATTTTCTTACATAGCGAATACAGACAATTTTTGAAATCATTGGAACAGTGTCTGAAGCTGAAACTTTTAGATCAGGGTGTGGTTCATTTGTACGCAATATTCGAAAATTTCGAAAAAAAGAACTTAATTTAGTATTTTAATTTGCAGATCTTAGGTATAGTTTCATGAAATCCGTGAAGTAAATGAATTTTTTTTTTTGCAATTAATTTAAAATTTGAAAATAAGACTCTAGGTAGGTAGGTAGGTACGTGCATAGCTGATATGTTATATATAAGCCTATGATTCATCAAAGGTTTAAGTAGTTAAAAAACGATGCTAAGAACATTCACCCGTAAGCTTGATCGATCGATGATTTGCATATCTGTAAATTTATTTTATATGCGTACCTATGATAATTATGAATCATACGTTATACCTAATTAATAATACATACATATTGGCAGTAACCCTTTTTACGTTCCACTGCACTGGGCACGGGTCTCTCGCCATTATTGGGGAGGCCTGGCTGGAGCTTACTCCACCACGCTGCTCCAATGCGAGTTGGTCACATACATAATAATATAGTGAAAATAAATGTTACAATAATATTTTGATACGATTTAAATGTAGAATCTGATGCACATGTCGATCATTAAATTAGTTTAGCTGTTAGCACCTTCTATTAGACTCTATAAATATTGATAGCAAAGCTTTTCACATCAGTTTACACTGTATACATCCCATCAACGTGGAAGCCATTAGCGCTTTCCACAGAGTATGCAACCATAACGCTTCACTCGCACCTTGTTAGAGACGGCAATTATCATGACGACTGTAGCGCCGAGCGCAAAACGGCGCGAAGTTAGTCATCTGTCATGATGATCCATCATCATATTATTATTAACCCTCAGTTGAATTTTTGCGGAATCAGAAAAAATACAGATACGTAAATATGCATAGCTAATGACGTTTGGGACAAGTGTAATTTTCCTTCTTTGCCGTGTCTACTAAGGGCAAGCGCAATTCCTTGCGCTGTGGCACTTTCCTTATATGTGTAGAAATTACGTGTGCGATAAACACGCGTTAAACGTTATGTAACCTTACAGACTACCTGATGATCATCATACGCGGTATTATTGTGGGTTTTAATAAGTTTAAACTTTCAAACTTTTACTTTCATTTTTATCAACGTAACTCATGTAGCTTTTATATCAGACGCAGACAGCTAAATACTCTAACTAAAAGATTTTTGATAGGTCATTCATCAGTCACAACAGTACATACAGGAATAAACAAGTACTTTCATATTATAAAGAAATAACTGATTGATAAATCTACCTGTTAAATATCATTAAAATAAATAAAAATAAATAATAATAACAATAAATAATAATAATAACAATTTCTTATCGTGGAAATAATTTTTAAAATCAGTACTTATTTTTGGATAAATTATAGTAATTAAAATTTATGTATTATGATGTAAATCGCTAATCATACCTACAAAGTTATGAACAATCAGAGATTCTCATATTTAATCGATAAAACGATCCACTACATACATTCTTACCTAATGATGATACAGATAATCTAAGTCTGTCTATCAAAAGACTACTGAAACAGTTTGCTTAGCAAAAAATTGATAGGTAACGGTAATAAAGAAGAACTTTTATCTTTCCTGTCGTGGTTAATTTATGCATTGTTTTGACAGCTCGCGACTCACGAACATTTTGTTTCGCACATTAGTGCTATGTACATTCTTATGTCGCTGTCAGTCTGCTGAACACAAATAAATGCAAAAAATTGACATGAACAGTGTTGTCCGATGTTTTATCATACGTAGTAAGGTCTCCCAAACTGTATAGTCCGGTCGTGGCTCTAAGCCTCTGCGGCTTGCGTACTAGGAAACATTCCAAAACCTTATTGGATGCAATACGAGAAAATATTTGACAGCTGTTTGCATATCCTTACCCGCATATTCAACAACCTGTATTTGGGCAGCGTGGTCGAGTAAGCTTCCGGCAACTATGAGGTGAGATGTGCCCAGCAGTTAAACACAAAAAGTCATGATTAAGTTTGAAAAGTTTCATAAGCTATCAGTAAATATATTTTTTTCAACCTTTTTAAGTCCCACTGCTGGGCACAGGTCTCCTTCCCACAAGTGAGAGGGATTTAGGCCATAGTCCACCGCGCTGGCCAAGTGCGGATTGGTGGTCGTCATGTTTTCGAGAAATTATGAAGTTCTCTCAGGCATGGAGAACATCGTAATCAATTAAATGTCACGATATTTTCCATCACCGTGGACCAGCGATAAATGAGCACATTATAAATTTCTTTGTGCGAGAGGTGCGCGCCGAAGATTTAAACTCGGGGTCGGTCGCGTCGAAGACCGCGGTTTTTTACCACTCGGCCATCGTTGCTCCTCCTGAAAATAATTATATGTATCTAAATCCATTAAAGTTAAGACTTTATTAAATCAACATAATGAATTATGAAAAAGTTTAAATATTTTAATTTCATGTAAAAGTGAAAACAAACATGAACATGATAGGTACCTATATTATTTTTAAGTGTTTTAAATAAAGCGTGTTTATTTTGTGTAGTTTGACGACCTGCGTGGCGCAATGGTTACCATGCCGGACTGCCAGTAGAAGGGTCCTAGGTTCGATTCCCATCGAAACAGTTCTGTTCTCGGTCTGGGTGTTTGTGTTTCTGTCTTTATGTGTGTCCATGGTACCCACGACACATGGTATATCTACAGTAGGGTACTGTGGGGCTATGATTGTGAAATTTTATTTTATTTTGTACACTTGCTTGGTTTATAAATAGGTAAAATTTAGATAGAGTATTTATTATGTTCAATGAATTTAAAATAGCAATGTCATAAAGTTAAAGCAATCTCAATCTTCCAAAGCATCATAATTTTCTAAGTTGTAGATAAAGTTTTAAAATCGTGTATCGTGTGTTGAGATACGTAGGTACCTAATTCAATAAAATTTCTACTTAGTAAAAGATAAAAAACAAAAAGCATTCCTGTTATCTTCCTCACTGATCGCATTCTTATACATTGTCATGTGAAAGGAGGGGCATAAAATTAAATACTAATAAGCAATCATGATGTAAGAGAGTGATCGATTAACATAAAAACGGAGATAGGTTCCTAAGCTAGTTCGAGCTTACAACGGAATTTAGTTCTTATTGATATTACATAAATAATATAATCGGACATTATATCCAATTTTTAGAAGCTTGGAGCTTGAATTGATAAGTTGTTGTTCAATATTCTATTAGCTACGACTTTTTACTGTTCACTATAAGTGAGGACTATATACCTCTTTTTGTTTTACTGTAGCGCTAAAAAGCTAAGACGAAGATATACTACTAGTCATAGGTTCAATTACATTTTATATGACGGTAGTTTAAAGCCAAATTTAAATTTGTAATTCAGCTATGACAACTAAGTTATAGCAGGCAGTACTACAGTGAGGATAATGGTTCCTAAACACGGTGGCCTTTCATGGCGATATCATAAACGTAATAAACTCCTAAGAACTATTTCTGAGGTAATAATAGGATTTATATGTTGTTTACATAATTTTTATTCAATAAAATTCCAAGTGTTTTTATAACAATTTTAATACGGTGCGCATCACTGCTTTGTGAACGCTGCTTTCGTAATATATAGTTTTTAACAAATAGTTAATTATGTTTGCTACTTACCCAATTAATTAACTACATGAAATTTTATATAGGGGTACCTACTGGTATCACCGGTATTACTTCTAAAAGGTACTGGTATCACTGGTTTTACATGAAAATGTTTTTGGTAAGATAACTTACTTCATTTTTATATTGTAATAAAATAGTTTGTGTTCCGTTCTGTTTCTTAGTTTCTGTACAATCGATTTGAGTCACAAAAGGCGCAAGGTCAATTAGTTCGTCAATTATTATTTGAACAGCATGGTAAGGAATAGGAAATGAGAGGAGCCACAAAAACTACGACCAAAGCAAAAGAGACTTGATTAATTTAGGCACTTGTTGTAATAGAGTGCGGAGATATATGAAGATATCAGCCCGTCGATCTACTTTTGATTGGATTCTGATTGACTATTAATTTATTTATGGTGGATGCAATCGCTCTAGGCTGCGTTTTAATGGAGGAATCTGGGAGGCGAGAATGATTTAGTGTTCATTAGTTGATTAAAATATTCCGACTGCAGTTAGGTTCTATTGTGGGGCACAAGAATAGTTGTTTAAGCATTATTACTGTTTATAGTTCATATTCATTATGATTACACTACTTGTCATTATTATATTAGGTACCTACTTACTTTTTGATGGTGTCTTGATAAATTGAATACCTTTAAACGAGCAATTGTTGTACCTAAATATATTTTTTTAATCTCGGAAACGGCTCCAAAGATTTTGATGAAATTTAGTACCCTGGTTTCAGGTGTGATAGATCTATCCAGCTAGGTTTTATTTTTAGGAATTTTTATTTATTTAAAAATTATTTTCTGCGATAATCAAATTAAATTTAAACTGAAAATACGACTCGTCCTGACATCTATTGGAGAGTATTGATAATATTGTGGCGTAGAACGCCGTCAAACGCCATCCGCTAATCCGACGTTCAAAGAAATGACAATGTAGATTTGAAAGAGCTCTATAAAAAATTCTTCCATTGAATTAAATGGCCGAATGGTGGGCGAGGACGTGGGCGGACTACGAAACTAGAGACCCGGGTTTAACTTCAATCAAACCATATTGCGTTTATTTTTTATTTTTGTGAAAAAAAAATTTTTGGAGCTATTTCAGATGGTGTTACGTTTGAAATGAAACCAAGAAAATAAATTGTTTTTATCCGAGCAACGCTCAGTCATTCAGGTACTTACTATTTATTATACGTCGTGTTATAAAATGGTGGGTTTGCCAGTGGAGAAATACCCAAAATTCCGATGGTGTCGTTTTAAACAACATAGCCTTTCACCTTTTGATATCTTTTACTCTGGTATGAACATTAAGATAAAAAAACATGATTATCTCTTGTAATACTTTCACTGGCCACAGAAGAGAGTTATATTGAAAATTAAGACGAGAAAATGAATATGCTCTTACATTTCTTGTGTCATTTACTGGGATTACGAGTTTGTTTCACATACATTGCCACTAGTAGCGGTAAATTCATACTCACAGTGTTAATATGCCACATTTTCCCTTTTTTGTGAGGAAACTGTTAACACGTAGAGTCCCCTAGCTTCACATAGCTTAACTGTATTATTATAGAAAAGTAATTCAAAGAACGGTGTACGTAATTACAAGTATAATTCAGAATACAAAAAGAGAGTTCAGTACGAGGAAGGGAATTATTTTATCAAAGTTTTATATTATACATTATTCAATACATTATAAAATTATTGATATAAGGTGCTTTCATTATACAATTTTTTATTTTCTTTCAACTCCATGAATGAAGTTAGGAAACCATACAAGTGCGACTTAAAATCGCGTTGAGAGTGGTTTGTACATAGGGTTTACAATACTATTTTTATTTTGCATACCCAAAGACATCCCCTAATTAAAATTAAAATTTTATCCTTTCGTCTTTTACTCACATAGATTAACATCATATGAATATGATGTATGGAATTGCAGCAATTTGACTATGACTGGTAATTTATCCGGGACCCTAATTTGTGATTTATTTTTTACCGCAAATTTTAACGCTTTGTTCAATAGCAATTGTGCAATTATTGCGATGTGTATAGTTGTCCGTTAAACGGATGAATTAAAAAAAATATAGTCATCCGACAGTTGGCGGACGAAGTGACAATTTAGTTTTGTTACTGATTGCTGCTGCCGATATCTTGTAGCCTTACCTCAAAAAAATGATATTTTATTTAACACGTATCATTTCACTTCCCATGCAACGAGAGATTTATTAGTGTTTCAATTCGTGCGAGTAATTGGTTCGAAATGGACTTTTAACAGCTCATATTTGATAAATGGAGCGTTATTTTACATTGTTAACGAATTAGTTTTTGTTTGCATTAGGAAAATTATAAAACGTCTTAGTCAAATAACCAACTATTACATGCACATAATGCGTATTGCCCGAAGCTGTGCTTGCCTGAGTACCGTTTGGTCTGTGTTCTTCTAGGACCTGGTAACTGCAATTCTTTTTTGCGCTCCTCTGATTTTATCTCGTGACTAACGGCCGCTCGCGACTCTGTCCGTGTAGACGTTGGTATTATAATGGTCATAACATAGCCTAAAGCTTTCCCCGATAAATGGAATATCCAATACAAAAATATTTTTTGTATTCGTACCAGTAGTTCCTGAGAATAGCGCGTTCACACAAACAAACTCTTCAGATTTTCCCCGTTTTTGCAACATTTTTCACTGATGCTTCGCTCCTATTGGTCGCAGCGTAATCTTATAGAGCCTAAAGCCTGCCTCGATATGGGCTATCCAACACAAAAATAATTTATCAATTCAAACCAGTAGTTCCTGAGATTAGCACGTACAAACAAACAAATTCTTCAGCTATGTATATTAGTATAGATTAGTGTACAGTCCGTCTTATATGAAATGTCTTAGTAGTAAACAAAAACAAAATCACTTTTCATATCAATCATATTTACGTGTCGTAGGTTTATTGTCTAAAACTATTCTATTTACATCACTACTTCCTGCATACATACTGTTTTTGCATACTACTTATAATAGATACCTACTTATAAGATGCGATCGATTGTGCTGTACAAATTAAGGGGGTTGATAATGATACTGATTACTGATACAAATCTTTCCATGATTATTAATAGGATAGGTGTCTGGATTTTACAACAATAAAACAACGAAGTTCTAGCGAGATCAAAAGTTTAGTACTTATTATCTTTTTTCCATATATTGTTAATCGGATCATAGTAGGTATCTATGGTATGTTCTAATTTTTGCGTATCATGCGATCTCATTTCCTTCCATACAATATATGTTCAGTGAGAAAATAACAAGCGCTTCTGCAGTTTTCTACACCAATCAACGTAGAGATCCAGAGTATCTGAACAATAACGCAGTTTATGAAGAGAAATCAGAATAATATTTTACAAAACTCCATCACGTAATGACGCATACGTCTTCGATGCATCGGAGCGTGCGATTTCATCGCAAATTCTTTTCTTCTACCCAGACATGAGCGAGCGGAACAGAGGATGTACTCATATGTACAAAAGCCCCATTGTAGGACAATAATAACATCATGGGCTACTGACTCTGTTCTACACATTGTACCTACTTAGCTGACGTTTCAATTGCGCCCGCTGTTATCTTAACCTCCACCTTAATGTTGTACATGCAAGAAGTACGTGAAAATATTTAGCGCTCGACCAAAATCGGAGTTTACGCCGCTATCTTGAAATGTGTTGTCACTGTGTAGGTCAAAAAGTAAGTATTTAGGCCCTCCTCTTTACGTCACTTTGTATCATAAGACCCTTGTCTAACTGTAAAAATGTTCGCATTACTTTTGATAGTAATTATGGATTATATCTATAATCACACCACCATAATCATCTCATATCACCTAGTGCCTAAATGTGTATATAAAAAATACGTAACTCAACTCAACATTTATTAAAATATACTGTAAATTCGTAGTCTTACACTAGGATTCCCGTACTCGAGGATACTATGGGCACATGAAAGTATGACTATTTCAAAATTTTAAATTACATCTATTAATTATGACATAAGCAAATACTATATTGAGACAGGGTGGGGATCAGATCCTAGAAACCATAATATTGATTTTAAAGTTTTATTTTTGTCATATTTTCACATATAAAATTTATCATTTGCGTTATTATGTCCAAAAGTACATAGTTGCGACTGTGGTTATTTACTACTTATATTATAAAATTGTTAACCATTTACTTACGTGTACGTACTTCATTCTTTTAAAACACACCCTTTTCATTGTGGTACATTGTGGTATGGGGTAATATGTCGTAACTAGGTCTAACCATTTTCTTTGTGTACGCACAACCTTGCAGTATTCTTTTGTACTAGACTAAGTAAATTAATGATCATTTTGTGAACACGCCGCTGTCAACCTGAGTAATGAATTCAGACAGGTAGGTATGTTGTAAATACAGACACGAGAAAATATTCGTAGTATTTTAACAAACATAATGACACAAGAGAAGCACCTTTGTTCGCTACCTCGTTTCATAATGTCTTACTGTAATCAATGATCATCTTCATTTAATTTTGACCAAGTCTGTAATCCCGGCTAACGTTGAATGGATCTATGTTGCACAGGTGTACTGAGGATAGTAGAGTCGCGACAGGAATCGTAGATAGGAGATTTGGCGAGAAATGGAAAAGACAATGTCTTTTCACCATTTTGTGTAAACTGTAGCATAACCTTCCAGATGTGGCATTTCCAGTAGACTATGACATTGGTTCTTCAAGAAAGCTTTAAAAAAGCTCTTCTTCATAGCCGGTAATATTTAGGTAATTGGAGTTGATCGTATCGGACATGTCGAATAAAGTGGATGGCATTTCGTTCGATACATAATATGTAGGTCAATTTTTAAATTTTAACGACCCGTGTGGCGCAATGGTTGCCATGCCTGACTACCGATCGGAGGGTCTTGAGTTCGATTCCCGGCGAAGCAGAAAGAATGATGAGTTTAAATTTCTGTTCTCGGTCTGGGTGTTTGTGTTTCTGTCTTTGTATGTGTCCATGGTACCCACCACACAGGGTATATCTACCCTAGTGTGGGGCTATGAGGCTGAAGCGTTATTATTTTTTACTTATTTTAATTTGAGTATTCAAGAGTCGAACAATAAAATAACAATGCGAAAATATAGTTTTAAGGGTTGACCAGCTGATTATTGACGATATACTGTTTTTGTATATTATTATTATTTATTTGTCGTTCAATAATTATGTAGTTTGATTTGAACGAAACGGGATAAATAGATTTGTGTGTTTTATTGTTTTACTTGACAACGGCTTTATGCACAAATCGTTCGATGCCATTACTGAAAGAAAAAAAAGTTTAGAGAATTGATAGTGTTATTTTACTAAACTGAACTAAATTGATATTATTAGCGATACTGATTTTTCACAAGATTATGAGCACAGAAATATGGATAATGAGTCTTGAATGTATAATTATGTAGTACCTGGACGCCCGAGCGTTGTTCGGATAAAAACAATTGATTTTCTTGTTTTATTTTTAAGCAAAACATTCGTTGGCTTAGTGTTACTTAAAAAAGCCTTTTGAAACGGCACCTCGTTCCCAATTTTAAAAAAATTGTCACAAAAAATAAAAAAACGCAACCTATCAACTTGAGGTTTGAACCCGGGTCTCTAGCTCCATAGTCAGCTTTCGTAAACATTCGACCAAGAAAGCTTTAATTCCATTCACGAAATTTTTATAGAGGTCTTTCATATCGACATTGTCATTTGTTTTAAGGGCGGATTGACGGTCGACATTTGACGGCTTTCTACGCCACAATATTATTAATATTCTCTTATAGATGTCAGTAAGAGTAATTTTATATTTAACGTTATAAACATTAAATAAAACGACTATTTCTATCAATAAAAATATGCTGGATCAATTTATTATCCCCGAAACCAGGTACCAAATTTCATCAAAATCTTTGGAGCCGTTTCCGAGATTCAAAAAATATATTTAGATAAAGAAAGAAATACTTATATTTATGAAATATATTGTTCGCGCCAATTAAGTCATTTCACCTTCCTCCCCTTCACCCTCCCTCTCTTTCCCGCAAGCGCACTTATGGTATTATATCGGCCTCGTTCGCACCTCAACGAACGTAGATGGATCAGGAAGATCTATCAATTCAGTCTGCCTTCGTCCCGCCGCCGACGCGCACGCCGCCGACGCGTATGCAAGTCCTCTAGTGACAACCGCACCGCAAGCCACCTAACACGTGGTCATCAGACTCGCCGCATCGCCACCATCACCGCTGTTAATAGTCAAGTGAAGAATAGGTACCTATAATAGTGAGAGTGAAGGACAACACCAGTTCCCGGGCAAGAGAGGATTGATGAAGACTTCAGCAGCACACGAGCATACCATCTGCTCCAGCCCCTGGGATACACCAAGTAAGTGCGCTTCCTTTATCAATCCTTCTCGTTTTCCACCTTTAATTCAAACCGCAACTTACAGTCCACAATTCCATCACCCGCAGTGGGGGACCACCCTCATTCCCCCCCTTTCTCCAACAAATCTGGTCCTTGTCGATCCGGATCCTCCAATTTTTTGGTCCTTCGAGCCGGATTTCGAGCCAATAGTAGTAACTTCACCCGGGTTAATTATTTAATCTCATAAATACGCATACATATGTATTTCATGTAATATATTATAAGTGCCTATTCATATTTATTTTTGCAAATAAGTATTATATCTACGATTATTTTATATCCCGCATATTAATAACGCACCGCTCACGTAGGTATATTATTATTCTTTTTGCAAAACACACCGCACCATCCGCTATTTATTTTTGCAAATAAGTATTATATCTACGATTATTTTATATCCCGCATATTAATAACGCACCGCTCACGTAGGTATATTATTATTTTTGCAAAGCGCATTCGCACCATTCGCACCATTATTTACCTATATTTGTAATCGAAATTACACCTCATAGGTACGCATTCTATTTTTCATTAATTGAAGTCCGCCATATTTGTGGTTGCCGGAGCCGACGCGACCGGCGATCGTTGTTTCGCTAGCAACTACCTACGTATTCATTCATTACGCCACACATAATTTTTATAATCTTAACTGTTTTAACTGATTTATCTTGTTCACGACAAAATGTCTACTAAAGGCAAAATTGAATCTGAAACGCTTTCAAATGACGAAATTAGATTGAAAATATTAATTGCAAAACGAAATTCTATTTACGAACGTTTACAACAAATTTATGATTTATCTATAAGTGCATTAAGTTCGTCAGACGAACAGGACACATTTCTTGACACGGCATCTGACCTTGAATACTTGCGTACTGAGTTCAAGGACACGTTAGAATCTTATAATGTTACAAATTTAAAATTAAATCCGAACGCGCAAGTCGATTTCGGATCGTGGAAATCTTTTCATGATCTATATAGTCGTATTAAAAGTCAAGTGTCCAAATTAAACGCTCCATATTCATCTTCAAGTAAATTACAGAATAGTTTACCTACAAAAATTATACCATCGCTTCCGCCCATAGAATTACTTTCTTTTAATGGTGACATACGACACTGGTCTATGTTCTACCAACAATTTAAAACATTAGTTCATGATAATCAGCAATTAACAGATGCTGAACGCGTTTATTATCTTGTTAGTAAACTTAGTGATAAGGCATTATCAATCTGCTCAGGCTTAATGCCTACAGCTGAAAACTATTCTGTGATATGGAACGCGCTCATACGTAGATATAACGACGAGCGTGCGCTCGCGACTACCTACGTCAGTCAGCTGTTAGAACTGAAGAACGTAAACACTAACACATCCGCTGGTTATCAAATATTTATAGATAAATTTGATGCTTCTATTAACGCTCTTAAGCAACTTAATATTGATGACATATCTGATTTTCTGTTTCTAAATATCGCGCTTAGAAAATTAGATAACGATACCGTAAAGTCGTTTGAAATGTCATGTCGCAACGTAAATATACCTAAATATTCCGCTTTGGTTCAGTTTTTACATGACCAGAATAGGGCTTTGTGCCATACAATAAATACTTCGCATAATATGTCTAACAATAATAAAATTAAAGGTAATTTGGTTCCCGCTCCCGCTAAAAATATACGCAAAACTTTTATTAATACAGATTCGTCTCGGTCATGTATTTTCTGTAAATCGGGTGATCACGAACACCTATTTGTCTGTCCGCATTTTTTAAAAATAAATGCACAGGACAGGTACAATTTTGTAAAACGAAATAAATGTTGTATTAATTGTTTAAGTAATAAACACGCCACTCATTTTTGTAAGTCACAGCGTAGATGTAGGGATTGCTCCCGCTCGCACCATACGCTACTTCATTTTGTTAGTAGTGGGAATAAGGTCGATCAGCCTTCGGTAGAACAAGGTCCAGGAGAAAAAAATGCATCCACGTCATGTAACGTTTCGCGCGATTGTGGTAATGCGCCGCACCGCACTACATTATTGGGAACTGCGAAGATTAAAGTTTGTACTAAATACGGACACCAATATTTGTTGCGTTGTTTAGTGGACCCTGGCTCGCAATGTGATTACATCACGAAACAGTGTTGCAAACGTTTATACCTACCGATCTCAAATAAAACACCAGTTAAAGAGGCGCAAGGAATCGGTGGAGTATCGCAGAAGATTTTAGGTGTTACTTCTTTGCAGTTTAGCTCCCGCTTTGATGAAAATAAACTTTATCATATTGAACCGTTAGTCGTTCCCACTATAACTGGACAATTACCCGAGTCGCTAATAGACGTTTCGAAAATTAATTATATAAATAATTTACGTTTGGCTGACGATCAATTCCATAAACCAGGTGACATTGACGTTTTATTAGGGGTTAATACTTATTTACAAATTTTGTTAACTGATAAAATAATAAATTCGCAATCGCCGAGTGCCATAGAAACGTCACTAGGATACATAATAATGGGAGATGCAGAGGTCGACTTTCCTACATGCATGCCGCGTTCTTTAGTTTCTTATCGTACTCGTATTGATAAAAGTCAAACGTCGCTAAAGTTAGAGGAGCTGCCGCAAAAAACTTATTTGAGTCCTGATGAGCAGGAATGTGAGAATATTTATAATTCCACTACTCGTCGCAGTTTGAACGGACGATGTGTTGTCGCCCTGCCCTTCAAGGACACGCCTGATAAGAGATTCTTTTATAACCGCTAAAAAACGCTTCTCGCTCCTATGACGCTTACAACACCCGCTACAATGACGTAATTCAAGAATACATCAACAAGGGTTTTTTATCATTGGTTGTTTCAAATAATTTTACGGAACCTTGCTTTTATCTCCCGCACCACCCTGTCATACGTAATGATAAAAGTACAACTAAATTGCGAATAGTACTCGACGCAAGCGCTAAGTCAGATAATGACATTTCATTAAATGATATTTTACATAGTGGGCAAAATTTACAGTCTGATATTTTTAATATTTTAATAAACGTACGAGTTTATCGCATCGCCTTTTTTGCCGACGTTAGGCAAATGTATTTATGCATTGAAGTACAAAAATCGCACCGCGCGTTTCAACGCATTCTTTATCGCTTTTCTAATGAGGAAGACATACAAACATACGAATTTAATCGTGTGACTTTTGGTTTACGCTCTTCGCCTTTTCTTGCGCTACGCACATTACGTCAGTTGGCTTCCGAGGAGAGGGAGTCCTATCCTCTGGCTGCTTCGGTGGTCGAGCGAGATATTTATATGGACGATATCGCGTCCTGCGCGCCCTGCGTCAACAGCGCCGTTGACGTAGCCACTGAACTAATTCAAATGTTTCAGCGTGGAGGATTTGAATTGGTTAAGTGGACTAGTAACAGTTCAGAGCTTTTACAGCACATCCCCGCAACGCACCGTCAGCTTGACGAGGTCTCATTCGACGACCAAAGTATTTTTAAGGTATTGGGTCTTCGTTGGCACCCCGCAACTGATTGTTTTTCTTTTCTAGTTTCGCCGCCGCCGCTCGCTTGTACCAAGCGTTCTATTTTATCCGCAACCGCTCGCTTGTATGATGTTCTGGGGCTCGTGGGTCCAGTAATTCTTTTCTCTAAGCTTCTCATTAAAACCTTATGGGTTCTCAAACTTGACTGGGACCAGGCTCCGCCCGCTCACGTTGTCACTGCATGGCAACAATATATTTCAGAGTTACCTTTGATATCGAAATTAAAGTTTCCTCGCCATATGGGTATAAATAAAAATTCGCAAGTCTCGCTAGTCGCGTTCGCCGACGCCAGTGAAAAGGCGTATGGCTGCGTGATTTATTCGCACATCGTTAATGATGATGACTCACTAGTGATAACGCTACTAATTTTATTGCTTCGCGTTCATACTTGAAGGAACTTCATTCCTTTTTACGTTCAGACGAATATTATAAAGTATTTAATCAGGTCCTTTCTGATAACCGCATCACTTGGAAACTTAACCCTCCAAACGCTCCACATTTTGGTGGGCTTTGGGAGTCAAATATAAAGATAGTAAAGTATCATTTATTCCGCGTCATAGGTAAGCAAATCCTCACGTATGAGGAATTGCTTACTGTCCTCACTCAGGTCGAACGCATATTAAATTCACGACCGCTTTACGTGTTAAGTAGCGATCCGGCGGAACCTACTGCACTTACGCCCGCGCATTTCCTCGCTGTTAATCCACTTGGATGTTTACCCGCCGCGGATCTTAGTAAGGAACGCATTAATCTTTTATCACGTTTTTCATTGCTTGATTCGATAGTTCAGTCATTCTGGAAGCGCTTCAGATCAGAATACTTACATACACTACAAGCAAGAGAAAAGTGGAATAAACATTCTATTAATTCCATTTCTGTAGGAACCGTTGTTCTTATCGATATGGATAACGCTCCGCCTCTTCAGTGGCCGCTAGGCGTCGTCACTGAACTGTTTCCTGGTAGGGATGGTGTGGTGCGCGTTGCACAAGTGAAGACTAAGAGCTCCACTTTGCAGCGGCCCATTGTTAGACTTTGCCCTCTACCAACACAATAATATTTCTATATGCCTATGTAGTTTATATTTTATAAGTTATAGTTTAAGTATAAATTCTCATCCCGCTATTATACTATTTTTATTAATTTACTAATTATATTCATCGCATCGCCTCTGTTCACCGCATATATAGTTTTTTCTATATGATATTAACTCCGCTGTATATATTTATGTTTATTTTTTTTTAATTCGCTATTTGAGGAGACCTCAAGGCCGGGGGGAAAGGGTGGAAAGGAGGGTGGTCCCCCGTTGCGAACATATATAAAGAAAGAAATATATTTAGAAAAGATAAGAATTGCTCGTTTAAAGGTATTAGATAAGATGTATGTAATGATAATTGTATTTTGTGTTCAGACTAAAAATGTCCTACATTTGGTTGATGTTATAAACACAGATGAAAGTTTCTAATTTGCATCTATAAAGTTGAGTTTAATGTCCATATACATAAAGCCATTAGATGGTCCAAACTGAAACTCGATAGCCCAACCGATATATTGATCAAACTTGTGTAATATACCGAATGTTGCAAATGTAAGTAGATATCACATGAGATAATAAAACTTGAATCGGATCATGTAATCATCTTCTTACATAAATAAGTTGTTTTTTAAATCTAAATCTTACGTTAGCAACTTGATCCGGACTACACTTTCAAGTAAAATTACGTATTCGAACAATATCTTGGATGAGGTCATTTCGACCAAGTCTACTATTTCAACCGGCGAGAAAAGTAAAAGTGGTCAGATTGGCCGCTATTAACTTACAATGGAACGGATCATAAAACGCATCTTGACTTGCTTTTATGTTCCAGGTAGATAATAAATTTAATAATTCTTAAACTGTCCAAGAAGAATATTGGGATATAGGGTTCCAGAGAATATAATAGATATTAGAGAGTAGAATAGTGGAACATACCAGCTACGTAGTGTTGTGGTGGTATGCTGTTGCGTTGTTACTCCGGAGGCTGATGGTGGCCATAAGGAATAATCCATAAGGAAGTGTCTCTGGCAACTGCACATTCCTACCGAACCACAATGCAATATTTCATAATAGAAATGGGTGCAGGTCACTGATTTTACTCTGCCGATCGAAATTACGTAGCATCTGCTGCTCGTGTCTATAAATATACATACAACACCAACTCTACGTAATTTGTTATTTGTTAGATGGACGCAAAAAATATTGTTTTAACCAAATCTACTTTTATTCTTTTGAACCTAAATATTTGAAAAAAATATAATAATTAAAGTGCGATTTTCAACAATTTATTCAGACATAGACATAAAGGCTTCTCTTAATTTGACCCGCTTTGTTCGATTGAGGCTTTGTACAATGTATATTCCCTCCTACTTTAATGCGTTAAGAAGTAACGGGAGATTTCGGAACAGAATAAACGGACGATTCGCGAAATGCCCAATTCATTAAAAGCTGCGACGCGTCGGAAGCTTTATCCCCCGCGTAGAAAGTGAGAGGATGCGCTGAGAAGTCATATGACTATCGGAAATGTTCAGCAATTCTAAAGTGGACCGAGCTTAGAAAGTTGCATCTCATTATGCAACACGCAATTATGTGCCTAGTGAGGAGCATTTTAGCACCTCATTTGATTTGCTAAACCAATGTTTGACTACTAATACTACTATACAATAATATTTATTTTAATATCGCCAATATTTACTTACTGCTTGCATATGTATATTTATCGCTCTTGCATTAACATGCTTCGATGAGTGTTGCATCATATTAAAGTTTTGATTTAAAATATTTGTAGCACGTAATTATCCGTCATACTAAAATTACGGTTAAATCTTTTGTTATGTAACACAAATCTATACTAATATTATAAAGAGGAAAGATTAAATTAAATGTTCGTAATAGGTGTTAATTTGCTTTTAAGGGTTTTATAGGAAAGTATGTCATTATCATCAATGATGCAGGTAGATTTTAACTTAGCTAGAGACTGTACTAATTTAGAAAGATTTGTATTTTTGTATGTTTGTAATGAATAAACTCAAAAACTACTGTTCCGATTTCAAAAATTCTTTCACCATTAGAAAGCTACATTCACCCTGAGTAACATAGGCCCGCGGGATTTTACCGCGGGAAAATGCTTCATTCCTATGTGAAAACGGGTAATAGGGTCAACACGGTTGATGCAACTGGCTAAATGCCTATGATTTTAATATAGCAATGAAGCCTGGAATACCACGTCCACGCGGGCGAAGCCGCTGGCGGAAGGCTAGTATTATATAAACCTAAGATCTGTCAATATCTAAGATGCACAAAGAGTGCCGCGTGTGTGCGTGATATTACGGCTAGTAACTAAATAGCTAGTGTGACAATCGATCAGTGATCACTCTAATAATTATTACGTACGTAAGATGAGTGTAATTTTACAATAACATATACTATGCGAGCCAAATAAGAATAGGATCGGACTTGCTGCCAACTTCACACGACAACTGTCAAATTAGTACCATTTAGTACTGTCAGCAAAAAAAGAAAAAAGTGAACCGAAAATATTTCTTCAATTTCATTGCTAAACAGAAATGTTATTAGGGATGAAACGATACCACTCTTTGTTCGATACTAGTACTGAAAAATAGTATCAAATCAAAGTATCGATAACTTATTCAATACCGTACTGAAGTACGTACTGAATAAAATACGACAATAAACCTAATTATGCTTTATGTAATTGCTTTTTTGCATACCTTACACATCAAAAACTAACAACAATCTGATAAGAAATACCGAAAAGGTCACAAAAATAAAAATAAAATTCTAGATTTTTTTGCACACATTACACATCACTAATGAAGTTAATGAGAATTGCGAAACAAAATGGCGTCTTGACAGTCCTATTCTTAGTTGGCTCGCATAGTACCATAGGTTTTTTTTAAATAATATTTTTTACTAATCAAGCATTTTACAGAAGGTAATCGCTCACATATACATAACAATCGGGCGATTTTATAGGTAAAAGATGATTACAAGTTACCTTTTTATAATTACATCGCAAAAGCTCATAACGAGAGCTTGCGGGACAGAAAGACAAACCAACAATGACAATGTACACATAGATAAGGCTTAGCGGGCATATTTCCGTTATTGTATTGTACATTGCTGGAGGCACGGGCGCTCAGCAGGGCCACCCTGTATAAATACAAGCCAATCAATTCGGACCATCCCGTTTCTTGCTTTTGTTGTAAGGCTTTTTACAACAGCGGCTGACTGTCACTTTTTCTACTTTAACTGTTTGTTAGGTATCAAAGTAACCGGACAAGTGCGAACATTCCGCACATAGGATCTCTGCCTTCATTAAATATATACATACATTGACATATATAATGTTCATATATGTATATATAAAATACTCTTATATAACCTTCTAAAGGTAACAAGGTAAAAAAAATATTTATTAGCATTTTTCCTTAATTTGTGACATTTATTTTTAGCTTTACTTTGTTGACTTTTTAGTTGATTTCTAGAACCTCGTAGACGTTATTGGGTTATTGTCAGAATATCATTTAAACGCTTTAGATACCAAACCGAGAAAAGCAGTTTTGTAAAAGAAAGAAAATGAAATGGACGTAAAAACCAAAAATGCTTGCTTGTATACAAAATGCTGTACAACTTGTTAATCTAAATACATTCAGTAAAACGTAAATTACTTTCTTTCTATACTAATGTAAGCAGAGCTGACACAAAATGTTAATTAAAATTGCGTCAATGAAGAAATATTGTATTTTATTAGGCTCATTAGTGGATGTTGTTACAAGTATTTAAAAGTAAATAAATGAAAGTTATTACTGCTGTCGATCAAATATTCATATTATAATACTGTAATCCCGATGTGATTTGAGCTTACATGATTGTTTGAGTTCATGGCGATCTAACCCACATAAAACATTATATTTTTCCGGGATGAAGACTATCATATTATTATGTCCTTTCCTAAGGTCCACTCAATCAGTGTATCAAATTTCATTATATGTAGTATTTTTATTTTTTATAACAGACACACACAGACCGAGTTACTTTTATAATTATAATATTATATACTAATAGTAATAGTTATGGGTATAGGCAGTAAATTTTAAGAGTAATTAATCGTTAAAGTACGTAATGGAACTTTAATGGCTTTTCATTAAAGTAATTACGGAGTAATTAATGAATCCTCCGCAGATCGGTTGATAGGGACCGTCTCTAACATCTTCCCCTCCAGTAAATACTTAAAATTACTTCTAGCTAGTTAAAGGCAAACGCCTACGAAGCCTAAACATACAAGACTTAAGCTTGCTTGAAGTTCCTATATGTCAATATAGATGTCAATGGCATGCAGTGCAGCGACCACTTACTGAGTGCTCGTTTGCATTCAAATTAAAAAAAAACTCCTAACGACTATTCATTACACGACTGCTCATACAGGATCTTATTAAAATATTTTTTTACGCTCATAGCCAGGATCCCTTTCCCAAAAAGACAGGAACACAAACAATAACGAGAATAGAGTTCATCATTCTCGCCAGGAATCGAACCTTTTTTTTTGTATCAGGGGAAAACCTTTTAAAGGTTCTTTTTACTGCAATAAACTCTAGGATCTCCAGAGGAACGCACCGGTGTCTACCACGCGCGGCGCCCCAAATAGTCTCAACATCCTAAGAGCGATGATGCTCTCCTGCACTTTCCAGTGCTTGCGGCGGCATGCGGCCTCGCACACACACCGCCGCCCTTCCCAGAGCCGCTAACTAGACAATTGGAGCTCCCACTCCTGCCACCCACAGCCCCAAAAGCACAGGGCACCGTAGCCCTATTCTTAATCAAGAAACTAAAAATCTACCTAGATACCTAATTAATGGAATATCGTTCGAGGAAAGAAAAAAAAATTACGTGGCCGCCCTATCGTTCTGTAATTAGCAGTGTTGATTGATACAGTAGCTAGAGGTGCAAACACTAACAGCTATTACTAACGATATTTTCTCTTTTTAAAACATAAATTAATGCCTAGCTTGAATTGACGCTGACATAGTTTTAACTAGCAGTAAGTGTCAAATAGAAGTCGCAATTACACTATCTCGGCCTATTTCGCATGTCGATTGTGCTAAAGCTGTCTTCACAGTTCATTAACATTGCAGCAACTTGAAACGGGACAAAGTGCCTTAAAACAGTGGGTCATTAGGGTCATTCTTGTGCACTGCCGCGTCTAGTATCAGAAAGCGCATCTCGTATGGAAAGTCCACTTGCAACCCGTTAGTGTGGGCTGCACCCAACTTTCCAATCCCGTCTAGATCAAACCTGGCTTAGACTCACCATGCATTTATCAGAGCTTTCTACCTCTTACAAGCTACCCGCCTGATATTTCGAGAAGCGCGAAATCTAAAAATTCCAAGTGTTTTTAAGAATTGCTTTAAGCGTGTAACATTTAGAGGAGTAAAGAAATAACCTTAGTTAGATGGTTTCATTAGCATTTGTTGCAGGGATTTCAAATTTATGAATTTTCGTACGTCATCTACAATTTTGTATACATCCCCATTCATCCTTTAAAAGTCATTTGCTGGAGGTCCAGGCCTATACCTCCTCTAATGTTCGCAACTTCGTCCTTTCTTCTTTATGTCAGTCAACCAGTCAGCCCTCGAAGGCTGCTTCTGAGCCTTTGATGGAGACTTGGTCTCCATTTGCCGGACTTTTCTTTCCTATTGGTTGTCGATACAATATGGTATATACTTACTAATATTTATTATTTGGCAAGATCTTCTGCGTCCCACCGCTGGGCAAGTATCGGGTTTACTTCAGTTGGTCTAGTTCGAATTGGTAGATAGATAATAAAGTCTTACTGCTCGCCAATTGACTTAATATTTTTATAAATAAAATTGATTCCTGCTGAAAACAAGGTGACTGATGGAAGTTTAAAATCTGAACTCCAACAATGCAGCATAACACAAAAAATACATCCTTTAGAATATAATTGCAGGTTTTGGTCGCTGTACTCTCGGTATATGAATCGTAGGTGTTTTACGATAACAATGCCACTTCTTAAGCACAGTACGAGTATACCGACTCTTAAGGTGACTTAAGTCAATACGGTAACATGACACGTATATACGATATGAGTTTCACTCGATATTGGTGTTCTGTTACTTTGCCCCGTTAACATATCACCAGCTAAAAGAGTGTGAAAAAGGGGTCAGTGAGATTTCTATCGAGTTATTTTATATAAATTTTAAAGGTAGTTGAACTTTTATGTTAGTGTTATTTCTGCCGTGAATCAATTCTGTTGTGTAAGTTTGTTGCTCGTGGTTTCGGTTGAAAGGTGCGGTTACCCTTAGAGTAAGACGCTTAGAGTTGCAGTGCTACTGGATATTTCCACAAGCAAGACTTGCTTGAGGTTGTATGCAGGTCGATGTGCGGTAAGTAGATAGAGTATCCATGGGCTGCAGCGACCACTTAACACCACGGTGGCCTGTTTTAAACTGCAGCTGTTCCATTAAAATAACATTTGACACGACTCGCTAACGACGTTAAATATTAGCAGTTAAATATTATATATCGACGGAGCTTGGTCGATACAGTTTATTTAAGCAATGGTTTAGAGTAAAATAGATGTTATCATACTAGATTGAACAAGCTACTTTATACTGCGCGATATGCACAAAGCGTGTGAAGTCAATAAAAGCCCACCGAAAACACTTTTATATAAAATGTAGGCAAGATACATGCATTATATAGCTTATCCACTTAAAAATATATTAAATCTCATATTCAGTCAAGCTCCTGAATTAACGCGCCCTAACTCTACCGATCTCAACTTTACTGACTACAGTTTATCAAAATGTGTTTAATTATAAAATAAATTAACATTATGATTATCAGCGTGTCAGTGACGAAGGAGGGGGAGGGGGGGTGAATTTTTGATCAATAAAATCTTAATTATCACAGCTACAACACTACAAGCTACAATTGAAACTTTGTGTTTATGAGTCCACTTCGAAGTTTTGAGGGTTAAAAATAACGACGAAGTGCTCCAAATAATGAATCTATCTTCTAATTAATTTTAAATTGAATGGGACTCTCTAATCAGTAATCAGGCATGCCAATAGAGTCACTGGACTCGCTAATAACGTTTCTATATGTCGTCAGATTAGCCATATACACACACATATATGTGTGTTAATATTTTCTCTGCATGTCCTTAAAGTTATATAGAATAGTAAACTATGCATTTGATCATGTTATGATCTTCAGCAAAGTGTTGTCATGAGCCCATAAAGGTTTCTGAGTTGGTAAGACCAGCGTAGCGTAGCAACGCGCGTTTCTTATAAAAAGATTTTCGACACCTTGCTTGTTATTATGCTTGCCGCCTCTAGTAGGATCTGCTTCGATATTGTTCCTAATTTACTACGTGCCAATTGCCTACACTTATCTATATCATCCGATCGGTGCAATTCCTTGTCTAAAGTATTACTTTTTGACGTTAAATCAATCTTTACGTCTATTGCCCTATGAAAAATTGTAGAGAAAAATAATAAATTAACTACGGAAACAATGTTTGTGTCGAATAGATGGATGAGTGAGGAACATTAGATCCATTACTTCTTAAGCGTATTACTTCATGCTGAGAGATTGATCATGTTTATCAGTAAATTACTATAAAACAATGAAAAACAAACTTTTATTAGGAAAGACTTCGCACGCAGTAACGTAGCTGTTAGTTAGATATCTATATTTTAAAGAACACATGAGAGATACACAATTTGTCCAATTTTGAACCTTTTTGGAGTGATATAAAGGAGAAATCCAATTCAACCAAATTCATTTTTTTTTTCAATTTTTTCTATGTCC
This sequence comes from Pyrgus malvae, assembly GCA_911387765.1. Lineage (NCBI taxonomy): Eukaryota > Metazoa > Arthropoda > Insecta > Lepidoptera > Hesperiidae > Pyrgus > Pyrgus malvae. Next base: position 16,038,218 of record OU426960.1, read on the forward strand.
ACTACACTGGCCAATTAGGTATTAGTGGACATCATGCCATCGAGAAATTATGAGTGCTCTCAGGCCTGCACGATAGTAGCAAAACATCGTATTAATTAAATATCACAATACACAGTGGAGCAGTGATAGATAAATTCATAGTATAAATTACCAAGAATGATATGCGAGTATTGCAGTGAAAGTGACAGCAAACGCATAAGTCAAATTGTTATGATATTTCCTACTAACATTAATACCAGATGTGAGACATGATGTAGTGCACATAAACTGGATAGCGGCGCCTTCACCTTACGTCAGGATATTACGCGTTTGTAGAGGCATATGTTTTTATTATAATATACATAGATAGTATCGTTATAGGTTCTTGGACACTATTCACAAAAAATATCAAAATACATACCTTAAAAAGTTTGCACAAAACTACGCTTGGAAAGCAGGATAATTGTTAATTCAGTTACTTACCGCGCTCAAACTCCTGTCATCCTATTTGAGGGATAGGACTCAGAGAGTTGAAGTGAATGGTAAAAGGTCGTCTGGGTCACCTGTAGAGATGGGGGTCCCGCAAGGTTCCACTTTAGGACCTTTTCTGTTTCTGTTGTATATAAACGATCTTCCTTTCATGGTTGAAAACAGTCATGAGATTGTATTGTTCGCCGATGATACTTCTTTGTTATTTAAAATCGATAGACGAATTTCCAATTATGACGATGTGAACAATGCTCTCTCTAAGGTAGTTCAGTGGTTCAATGTAAATAATTTACTATTAAACAACAAAAAAACTAATTGCATAAGGTTTTCATCCCCAAATGTTAAAAAAGAAAATGTAAATCCTCAATTAAATGGTGAGGATCTTGCCATTGTTGAAGCAGCTCCTTTTCTGGGAATTACAATAGACTCGAAATTACAGTGGGGACCCCACATCTCTCAGTTGGCGAGTAGACTTAGTTCTGCAGTTTTTGCGATAAAGAAAATTCGTTCCCTCACAGACATTGAAACAGCCAGATTAGTTTATTTCAGTTACTTCCATAGTTTAATGTCATATGGCATTTTACTGTGGGGTAATGCGGCTGATATTGAATCAATTTTTATTTTGCAGAAAAGTTATATTATAACATTTTTTAATTACCGTGAACATAGGCAATTACTACGTACAGTAAAAAATAAAATAAAAAAAAACATAAAAATAAATAAAATTAAAGTTAAAAAATAAAATTACTTTAAAGTTATTCTGTTATGTATAGTTTTTTTCAAGTTTTGCTTTTTATATTTAGATAAATTAAACCAGAATTTTTAAATAAAGTAGGTATATTTTGCTGTTGAAAAAATAAATAGGTAACTATTATTTTCTTTCTTGCAGTAAAGCTTATTATGTTCAATAAGTATAAGCGTACCAGTAGATTTCCTATAAATAAAGAGAAACACAAATATTTAAATCAATTCTTGTTGAAACAGATTGGCAACAGTCTACCAACGCGGAAATACGAAAATAATTTTTAATAACAGAGAATTAGACAATCTTGGTAAAAAATATCTATGTTATTTATAGTGTTCAATATTATTGTAAATAGTACGAGATGTGATATGAAAAATACAGTATGTGGCACGGGGTGAAACACGATTTCAGACCAGGGCAATGACAGCCCTTGCTTCGCTCGAGCAGTCACCTCTCGCCCTCGTCAGAAATCGTCTTGTTTCACCCCTTGCCACACTTTTAAAGAATCAGATATCCACAAGTGAATGTCTAAGCTACATATTGCAGCTTTGAGATGAAAATTAACTAATTGTGATCTTCAAGCGCTTACGCTGCGAAAACGAAGCTTTCTGCAACTATTAAAAAAAGAAAATGTCCTAAATTTTTGATACAAATTCAACCACTTCACCTTATTACTACCATGATGTAGCTGTATTAAATTTTTAAGCATGATTTAAACGTACATATGTCACTCACTTCATTCATAGCCATTATTACCTACATAGTACGAGTAGGTATGTTAAATTTTTGCTGGTAAAGAAAGTGTAAGAGCGTTTTGACCTCGAAGCAGATTACAGCTTCATACCTTTTAAGTAGAACGAGTGCAAATTACCTCCATTAGTATTTAAACATGTTGTGACAAACAACAATTACACACACGTGACATTTCAGTGGTTAATTATGTGTGTGCTTACTATTGCATTCCTAACTGCTATTCTAAGGTACGGTATAGTGCCGTAGTGTGAGTAAAACTGCAATTGGCTGCAACCCTTTTTTGCGTCCCACTGCTGGGCACGGGTCTTTTCCCATTATTGTGGAGGCCTGGAGCTTACTCTACCACGCTGCTCCAATGCGGGTTGGTGGAGATGCGGGTTAGTGGTCAACCCGGTGTCGGGTGTTTTCATAAGGCCTCCGACAAGGTTTAACGACTGTTATATATCGACAACAATCGGGACCGACGGCTTAACGTGCTCTCCGAAGCACGGAAACGCGCATGAAATTTATTGCCACTAGCGGTAACCCATCTCACACCCGACCGCGCCCGTTTGACTTAGTTGCATAGATCGTTTGCGTTCTACGCTAACCGCCGGGCCATGCGCGCTTCGGTAAACTTCAATTAGGTTTATCAAATACTATTTAAAACTATTGAATGTAAAGAACAACGAAAAGAAAACCACGCTTGGATGGAGCAATCGAAATAAACGTAGATATTTAACTTTCTTTACCATAAAATTATTTTAAAATCATTAAGGTTTATTATTTGGAAGGGCTAATATGTATTACTTTATGCACTTTGAGTAGTCGTAAGGTAATAAAAACAAAACAAGCTTTGTGTACCTAACATTTCAACTTTAACTGTCATTGTTAATCTAACTGGTTCCTAGCACTAAAGTTGAATTACTTGGACTTTCCACGACATAAACATGAGCGAACCTCAATGTACGATAGTGGTACATTTAAGTGCGATTCACGTTTTGTAGATAAAGGTAAAAGCGCATCTCATGTCCGGAACGCACGCGCAGGCCGCAAGCACGCGAGCGAACACATTCCGAATTCAAACAAATAGCATTATCGAACACTGATATATTCCAGCCCATTCATATGACACGATCGTGCGATTCTGTTGCAGTGCGGGGATGTCATAACATCAATAACTATTGTTTCAACTCATGTTTCAATACGTGTGTAGAGTGAGTATTCAAATAAACGGTTATGAAGTTCCGGAATAAAAATCAAATTGTGAAATAAGAATATATTAAATAGTTTTTCATTTAACAGTCAAATATTTATTCCGTCAAACCTTAAATCGATTAACAGATTAGGGGTCAACCATAAATTACGTCACACCTTAAAGGGGGGGGGGTATCACCAGAATGTGACATTATGTGACAAGGGGCAGGGGGAGTCAAAAGCTTTGTGATGTCACATGTTAACATTTAAAATACTCAAACGCGAAATTTATATGTGAATGAAAAACTTTACCTAAATATTTACGAAATCGATCTATTTTATTATAGTACTTTGTCATTCTGAAAATGAAAATAACTATTTTATTTTGATTATTTTTAAATACATGCATAAAATTAGAAAATGTGTGACGTCACATCAGAGGGGGGGGGTTTAAAAATGTGCCAACCTGTGACAAAGACGGGGGGAGGGGTTAAAAAGCCCTGGAATTCGTGTGACGTAATTTATGGATGGCCCCTTAGCAAAAACTTTAAAATAAGCAGCTCTACAAATTATAGTTCACAAATTAAATGTCAAAACACACATCCTACTTAATGTACTGAGCATTAAAGAAGAACTTAAAAATCTAGACGCTTTAAGAAGGATCAAGGAAATAATATTACCAAGGATAAATTTTGGTGTTAAACTATATACTTAATGTGAACAAAATTAAAAAAACAACTAACCTTATTTTTGTTTAGTTTTTATTAGGGGAAAACACGCATCATTTTAGTACGTTTAAAATTGTTATGTATTAATGCAGACTGACCAAGAGAGAAGTTTAGATCTGGAACACCGTGGACGGGGTTCCTTATGCCTCCTTAGATTAGATAGAACAGTTACTCTAATGAGCTCAGAGCTGTCCGCTCTTAATATTGTTCAGATATTTAAGTAAAACAGCTTTCGAAACATTACAGCCAGGTCGTTGGGCTTGTAAAGGTAAAGTGGATATTGAAGCTATCTATCGTCAAGACGTTTACATAGATGAAGTGGATTACAGGTTTACTATCACTATAATTGAACTAAATTCCTTTGCTGAAACACTCAAAGCAACTAGCTCTGAATTTACCAACGTAAGATAACATTGTAATGCAAGAACGTTTGGTCGCTAAGTCGCAGTTATATTTTTGAAGTGAAAACTTCTTTAGCGGCGTTGTGCACTTTTTTGGGATGGATAAAAAATGTTAAACTCGCGTCAGGACACGTGGCCTGATCGAAAATTCTTAAGATAGTAGAGGAGACGTGGAAGATCGACCTTCACCGATCTGATAACTCGATGAGACATATTTTTTATCAAATATAATTTATAAACATACATGCCTATGATAACTTGTCTATCGAAAAATGTTCATAGCTATTTTTAATATAATTAGTTTTAATAAATTTTCTTTCATCGCCTCACTCTTGTATATAATAATAATAATAATATTATATGTATATATAATAATATTTATATGTTTATAAATTATATTTGATCGGTGAAGGTCGATCTTCACCGGCTCTTAGACCAAGACGGAGGGGTGACAGCTGATGACGGCTCGACTGTCTATACTTGAAAAATTCGTTTATATCAAGTATTTAAAATATGGACGTTGAACAAAGTGCATCTATTAATGAAAAAAGTGACGAAGAAATAGTGAAAGAAAATGAGTGAGTACTTTATAAAAATACTAGATGAAAACCTACTGAAAATAGTAGATGAAAAATAATACTGATAATAAAAGCAATTCGTGCGAATCCTAACCATTCCACAATATCAACAATGTACAACGTTAATATTCAAGTTTTCACTTCTGCCGGCACTACCGGAGTGCAATCCGTTGTTTTTTTTTCTATCGAAGGCAAAGACATGGAATTTCGCTAGGCAGGAGTTTCCTAACATGAATAGATCATAATGTCAATTTACCTGTCAATAATTGTAATACTTTCATCGAGTATAACATACTACGCATGGTGTGCATAAATAGCGACCTAAATGATGATCATACTAAATCTACGTCATGCTTGTGAGAACAAAATCGATTTGTTTCCGACCACCAGTCCTAGTTTCAAAGCCATATTATGGTAATCACGTTACGGAAAACCCGATTCCAGTCATATATCAAATTGAAGTTAGACCGTATCTGACTTGAGAACAGTTCACATAAGAGGAATAATAATTTATAATGCAACTATTATTTTGTACATAAAATACCGGAAAAACTTAACACTAAAAAAACTCTTATAAAAAACAATTTAACAGGCGTTTTTTATCAGTTTATTTTTTATGTTACTTAATAGAAAATATCAATAGATTTTTTACATGAAAATACATAGATATGCACCTGAATATTAACAAATAAATAATTATATTTTGTTATATAAGTACTTATTTTATTAATATTATAGGTAGTACTACTTTCATGCTTTGACCGGGAAATACCACCTCTGCACCCAATTTTGCAGTGAAGAAACTCTGGTTTTTCAGTGGAAAGATGCAGGCTTCCATGAGGCGACCATCAGCTTGCGAAAATGGTTCTCCGGTTTGCAGTGTGCCGCTGCACCACACCACATGAACGGCCAGCCGGAGCAGCCTGCCATGAAATTGAAAAATGAAATTAAACCTTATCTTTGTTAATCTATAGTAGCAAATGTTTATAAAGTCCCGGTTTACCTCGCGGATTACTTCGGGGGCGCCCGACATGTTTCGGACCGTACCGAGGTCCTTCTTCATGTGCTATTGCGTGCGGTCACTAGGTGGCTTCGGCGAAGACTGGCAGCAGTTAGTTACCGCGATGTAAGCCGGGACTTTATAAACTTGTTTACGTATCCTCACGAGAAGTTTTATAGTAATATACTAGCTTTCCCATGGGTTTTGTTATAGGTACATAGATAGGTTGCTGCCATTTCTACCAATCAATATTTATCTGTTTATCCGTTATAAATCTTATCTCAAACTTAAAACCTTCATATAGTTACGGTTCATATCCATTTATCATACAATTTAAGTGGTAAACAACATTTGCCCATAGGTATGCCTCTGATATCTTCGTAACTGTATCTTGTTGGTGCGTAAACATTTTTATACCCAGCAATTCGACGCCTCGATGCGGTAATTGAACAATGTTTTACAAAGTTTTATTGATTTATCAATAAATTGGAATGTTGATTGGAATATGGAGTAATGAGACTTCGTATTCAGGTCAATCAACTTGCAGCCAAATGCTATATTTCTACAAGTGAAACGGTACGTTTCACTTGATGATAAAATGTATCAGATTAACTAAAAGTTTTTTTTATTTTTCAAGTTTTTTTCAATGTATGTCGTAGGGGTGGAATCTTGAAACTTAATTTTGAAGCAGATATTTTCAACCGACTGGTATCAAATGTAAGGGCTTAACATGTAGAATACAATACACTCAGAAAACAAATATATTTCAAGATAGCCGCCACCATGTAACAACAAAATACATATTTTGGTATAACACACCCGATATACTCGTACCATGAAATATTTATTATTTACAGCGCATTTCAAGAAAAGCTTGAAGCTTTCTAAGAGCGTTTTATAATTAATTATTAATTTACTGATATTATGTGATTAATAAAAAAATATAAATCACTGAAACGTAATGAAATATCGGTATGATAATGAGTTTAAAATATGTTTTGTTTTAAAGACTTCAACGTGAGCGAAAGCGCGGGTTACCGCCCTAATAAGCAAACTTTGAATAAGCTTGCGATTTTTACCTATGTAGGTAATATTTTGTCTCTCTCTTACTTTTACGCGCATAAAATTACATATAGATAACACTTTGGCTATAAATATGCTTATACATAATACGGTTTCTGGAAAATAATATTAGTAGTTCTTTAATTAAGTATATATTCGTGGAATCGCAATGAAACAAACTAAATTTATTATAATTAAAAACAAATAAATAATATTTTATAAAATTCGTAGTTATATTACTTAAAGTAAAGTAATGTCATTCCGTAATTAAGATAACAAAATATTTTGTTTTAAACAATGAATACAAATAGATTTACAGATCTAATCTTCCTGAGCGCTGTGTGTATCAACAGGATACATTAATTTGTGATGAAAAGCCACATCGTTAAGGAATGTTTATCGTTACATTGTTATTCCCATTCATTAACACATCAATTGTATTGTCTTCAAATGTAATAATTAATAAAATTAATATTATACAAGTATTATACAATGGCTGACTGCAACCATTTTTGCATCCCACTGCTGGGCACGTGTCCCTCCCCCTTAGTGGGGAGGCCTGGAGCTTACTCCACTACGCTGCTCCAATGCGGGTTGGTGGAGATGCGGGTTAGTGGCCAACCCGATGTCGGATGTTCTCAAAGCGCCCATAAGGCCACCGACAAGGTTTAACGACTGTTATCTATCGACAACAATCGGGACCGACGGCTTAACGTGCCCTCCGAAGCACGGAAACGCGCATGAATTTTTTGCCACTAGCGGTCACCCATCTCACACCCGACCGCGCCCGTTTGGCTTAGCTGCATAGACCGGTTGCGTTCTACTTTAGCCGTAAAATTCATGTAAAATGTTGCTAAGGCTCGACAATAGATCGTAGACCTAGATAAATAGACCCAAATAAAAATTATACTGAATAGAAAATCGGATTGCAACAACAAACATTTAGAAAAGATTAAATTCTAGGAGTATTGATTCTAATTACTAATGTTTTAACTCGATTACCAAAGCGCCACGTGCAACAAAGAGCTATTATTCAAGACCAAAGACAGTTTAATTACTATTGTTTCATTACTTTCAACTTCTGAGTACCTTTTGTTCGAATCTGAGAAATACAGACATCGTACCTAACTATTTCTATAAATTCGAAACTATTTATTAGTACCTAATTCGTTCGACCAGATTGAATTTTGCAATGTACTTACATATAAGTTCGATCTTCTTGCTGGAAAATGAAATTTAACAACTAAGGGATTAACTGCAAACAAAATGTGACTAAACAATAAAAAAAAGTTTAAACGTTGCCGTAAAGATTTTGTTTGAATAGATCGATCTATCCATATGTACGTTTCAAAGTAACGAACCTATTTCCTACCTCACAGCATTCCATACTCTATTTTGTTACTGGCCTAAAATCGACGAGGAATTAATGTAAAAAAAAATTACAATCTGTTCTAAACTAATGATGCTACCTTACAGAAATATGTTAAACGTTTCTTCATAGTCAGGAATGTGTTTGGTAATTCTCGTAAACTATGACTTCCTAAGTTTAACTTGGTAAAGTTGATAAATGATACGACGCTGTGCAGTGTGAACTATACCTATTAACTAATTATCAGTTTTATTAATGGATTGCACCGTGAGTTTTCAAAGGAATGTTTCTGCCGGGTCAAAATAATACAGCACGGTTGGTTTATGGTTTCAACGCTGAAGATAATTCATTAACTATCAACAAATACCCTTGCATCGAAGTGAAAGGATAATTTCCGCTACCTTTTACATTTATATGGTCGGTAAAAGGGAAAGGAGAGAATTGGCAAGAGTGTGCGAGTGGTCAGCGTGGGAAGAGGGACAATTTAGAAGCACTCCAATTCGAATTGCGTTCTTAAACATATTCAAGCATGCACGATTAGCCCTACATTACACACCCACCAAAAGTGGATTGTACTAAAACGATTTAAGTAGGTATCTCAGGCGCTCTATTCCTTTATTGGCAATGAATGCTTGGAGAAATTCTGAATTCCAACAATGGCATGTGATTTGCGTAAAATAGCAAATAGGTGCATTGTACAGTTATTGCCTTAAGGATTTACTTGTATTAACTTAAATTTGGCTTTTTGCCTAATTTCTTTTAATGAGTTGTTATGTAATGCTAAATTAGGAATGATATTAAAATTTTTATAACTTTAAGGCGACAAAGGCCCTCCTGTATTGTCACTAATATGAAGGAATAACTATAGTACTCGTATGTATAACGTAAGTTTTGCCCATCATATTTTTGTAACTAATGATTAAATACGCGGATATAAAACAGTGATAAGATAACTATCATTCAATAAAGTTGTTGCTTGTTTAAAGCTGGTAGAATTTACTCGCTCATTACAAAGAGGAAGTCGTTATCGCTGTAAATAAGTGAGCAGATTTGTAAGCAATTTTTCACGATATCGGAGAGCAATTTTATCACTTCTAATTAATAAAGTTATTAATTTGAATTTGCTAAAAAAGTGTACAACATTCAAACATTTTATGTAATATTCTTAGAAACCTGAAAAGTCTGACAATAAAATTTTGTGCTCGTGAACCATTAACCAATATCGGAAACCAAAATTTACAATTCATGGAGCTTTCTTTTTGCTTGACCTATAAAAATATAAAGTTTCATGATTATAGGTCATCGGTATACCGATTAACCTAACTGAAGTAAATACAAAAATAAAACCCGGTAATTTGTAAAATTATGAAACAAATGAATTTTCATTTTGACAAGACTATACTTAGTAGAGAAGGTTTTAAGCCTGACAAGTTTTGTATGACCTTATTTCAATAAGGAAAACCGTGGGAGTTACCTAGATATTTAATAAACGTAAGTAAGCTTCGTGCCTCGAGCTCTTACCCGGAAAGCTCATTGCAGAATGTAGAATATAATTAGTTCTGTAAGATAAGTTGCATGTAATACGTATAAGGTAGGCAAGACAATTACTATGCCGGCGATATCCATAAAGCACATATAAGCCCAGAACTGATGGGGCTAGTTTATATTAAGAGATCCATAATATGCTGATGTAGGTGTAGAAATATTATAATATAATATTTTACGGCAAGTTATAATAGGCATGATGACAGATTTTTAAATACCTTTCCTTATTGTAGGTACACGTCTCCTAGTTTCGAAAAAAGTTTATTTCAGCAATAAACTTAAGTTTTAACGTAAATTAATGCATTTTCTGCTATGTAATTTGTATTAAGCGCGAAAACGCTCGTAGGTGCCATGGCGTCGGCTTGCTCGTCAAACTTCAAGCAACACGATGCCTTTTACTGAGACGTGACGTCATTCCTTTTGAATGGCGTTTCAGATAACATGGCCGATTGCTGTATTTAATACATTTATTTTATTGAAAATCTTATTAATCTTTAAGTTTATATTAAAACGGGATCATATTTTAGAACTTTTTTAGCATATATTTTTCTGTAAAACCATTTATTCTCTGATTCTTTAATAGTGTCATCATGCCTATTCCCGGAAGCGCGCATGGCCCTTAGCGTAGTACGCAAACGATCTATGCAACTAAGCCAAACGGGTCACGGCGGTCGGGTGTGAGATGGGTGACCGCTAGTGGCAAAAAATTTCATGCGCGTATCCGTACTTCGGAGGTTGTCGATAGATAACAGTCGTTAAACCTTGTCGGAGGCCTTATGGAAAACATCCGATAGCGGATTGGCCAGTAACCCGCATCTCCACCAACCCGCATTGGAGTAGCATGGTAGAGTAAGCTCCAGGCCTCCCCAATTATGGGGGGAGACCCGTGCCCAGCAGTGGGACGCAAAAAGGGTTGCAGCCTATAATTCCCGCATGATATTGTAAAAAACAGTGTTAAATCCTCACACAAGTCACATAAAAGTTATGCGATTGACTGTTTTTCTACAATGCATCAAGCTCTAAACAAGTGCCTAATACTTAGCTTAGCCAAAGTTACATTGCTTCGTAGCGAAACGATATCTAAATTCGTTATCGTCGTTCGTTTCGCTAACTTTTTTGAAGTTCACAACCGTAGCGAAGGCGACAACTAAAAGTGCTGCTTGTTAATTTGTATAGATAGCTGAATTTGTATAGATAGGATAGCGGTCGATTCCACTTCGAATTTCGACTACCAACTTGCGATAACGATGGTGATTGACCAAATGATTTAACGTAACTTTGTCAATCCCATACATTTTATTGTTATCTAACTTCGTCAACGTTATCCAAATGTTACGAGTACTTTGGCTACAGGCCCTGGAACGTTAAAAATATTTCTGAGTTTGAAAATATCTATTTTTATATTACCTGTAATGAAACTTTTGCGAAAATCTTTTTGTTTTTTCCAACACTTTTCTGGGCGCAGGTCTCCTTTTCAGAATTGAAAGGGATTTAAGTCGTAGTTCACTGTCGTGTCCTATAGATTTTGAGAAAAGGGCTTCGCTTGTTAAAACAATATTGTAACTTAAGAGTTATCTCAAGTATAATCAGCCTTTTGGTTATCGTACAGTCAGTAAGATGAACGACACCTTCAGAAATTACACTAAAATGCACTCGCTGGGAAATGTTACTCTAAGTGTAGTCAAAATAGTAATGCATACCGTATTACTAGACGGCATAGCGAACTGGTAATTATAGACCAGGATTTTGTGCGGCCATTAAAGTTATGCGCATTACCTGGATAATTGAGACACTTTTACACTCATGATGAGTATTCACATTACACTGTTCATTCACTTATACGGTATTCATGTTAGCTCTAATAACGTACACTAATGTTTCCTGTCTCAATTTATGTTAAAGAGTTCTCTGATCTTATCACGTGGTGATTCGCGCGATTCCAATAAATCTGCCATACGCATTGGATCAATGAGGTGTTTAAAAAGCCGTAGCTTTAGATAAATTAAGATACAATTTATTTACATATTATATATTGCAAGGCGAACAAACTGAGGTGAAATCTCTAGAATTTTGACGATCCGCGTGGGGCAATGGTTACTATGCCGAAGGGTTCGATCCCGGCGAAGAAGAAATTTGAATGATGAGTTTTAATTTCTGTTCTCGGTCTGGTTGTTTGTGTTTCTGTCTCAGTATGTGTCCATGGCAGGGCCGGATTTAGAGGTCTGGAGGCTTCGGGGCAACAAGGTAGTGGAGGCCCCTTGGACTATTGCCTGATTGGAGTGAACAAATATAGGTCGATGATATCTATTAATATATAATATAATATGTCTGTACGTACTATAAAACACCAAAAAAATATGGAATGAAAAGTTGGGGCTGTAGTCCCGGTTGCCCTCCGTCCGGACCTGATCCATGGTACACATGGACACAGGGTATATCTACCCTACTATGGGGCTTGTGGGAGTGTGAAAAGTTATTTATTTATTTATTTACTATTGACGATTGGCTAGGGCTTTATTTACGACTTAAGAGATTCAGTTGAGCTTAGATCGAGTTTGATGCGTGCTAAACCTAAAATGATGTTGAACCGGCTAACATGTTCAGATGATGTACGTTTTTAAATTGTTGACAAATATTTCCTTAACAAACAGGTGATGTGCCGCTAATGTGCATTCTGTAACACATGTATTTTTTCATCCCTTTTTTAATGGCCATTGCTTGGCCGAGGTTTACTGTTAGAAATGAGCTGGGTTTAGATTGTAGTTCACCACGCTGATCCTATGCAGGTTGGTGTTTTTGACATGTCTTTGAGAAATTAACTGTTATATTTATTACAAAGTTTATTTATTTAGTTTCTCTTCTGTTACAGGACGAGTGAACTAGTGGCGTTGGTGGCAGTGTCATGTACTCTGTTCCTATTCCTGCACACACGAGACCTCAGCACCAAGTTACGGCGCATGCAGGGCAGGCTCAATGATGACGTCACAGGGTTCAACCATCTTACGGATCGTAAGTGTTCAAAATGTGTTCAAAGTAAATAAATAGATTACAATTCAGTCTCATGGCCCCACACTGGGATTTCCAGTGTCTTAGGTGCCATGGACGTCAACAAAGAGAAGTATATAAACACCCAGGCTAAGAACAATAAAAATTTGAATATCCTTATAGCATCACAGGTACTGTCAGATATGACACCCGTCATGCAACGTGCATGCACAATATGCCTTCTAGTTATGTACAACTAGTGTGTGTGTCGGTGTCAGTGTTTTCGGTGCATAGAAAAAATATAAATTAACATTAGAAATGTATGCGTCTGTAGCGATGAAAGAATATATGTGAATGTGTGACAAAATGTCAGCCGCGATGCCACCAGATGACATCCTAGTTAGAGTGCCATAACACCGAAATAAGCCCGTATTTTATTGAAGTGCCAAAATAAAATAAATTAAGTTTTTAACAAAAAAATAGAACCGACTTCAAACGGTAAAAAATAAAATTGTTCAGTACCTACTTCTTTCGGCTTATGGTAATGACTCTTAAAACTATTTCTGGAGTCGGGCCCTTAGTAAATGTCGTACCATTCGTTCTAAATTGGCACCGACAGTACAGACAGTGGGACAGTACCTACTTCTTCTTGCTTATGGTAATGACTGTTAAAACTATATTGGAGTCGGTGCCCATTCAGAACGAAAGGTACACTATATTTACTAAGACAGGACATTTCACTAAGGGCCCGACTTCAAAAATAGTTTTAAGAGTCATTACCATAAGCCGAAAGAAGTAGGTACTGAACAATTTTATTTTTTACCGTTTGAAGTCGGTTCTATTTTTTTGTTAAAAACTTAATTTATTTCACTCTTTTTAGTAATTTTAATAATTCTGTATGTATTAGCATAATTGGAAAAATTTTCACTTAACTTCTAAACTTTAAACAGATTTACCTTTTATAGTCATGTTTATCTAATAGCCATCTAAAAGTCTGAAAGACATACTATCAGTCCACCTGAACGTATAAATTAAAGAAAGAATTTGCTCTCAGCTCCTAACCGTTGAGGAGTTGTACCTTCAATCATCAGTTAAGCAACAGCACGTGATAATTACCAGACATAAATATTTGTATTATGTTAAAAATATGACTAAAAGAATGTGTGTGCCTATTAAGTTTCAGTGTTTCCCTCGATTTCCCTAATATCACATCATCAGATTTTGACATGGTGACAGTTGGACCACCTCAGGAATATAAGATTTCGAACAAAAAACCATTTATTGAAAGAATTTGCTCTCAACTCTTAACCATCGTAGTACCTTCCATCATCAGTTCAGCAACATGATATGACGATAATTATACACAAATATCTGTTTTGCTTTGTAAAAATATGAAAATCATTTGTTATGCTATAAAATTTGAATGTTCCCTTCGATTTCTCTGGGATCCCCTCATCAGACTTTGACTTGGTTACAGTTGGACCACCTCGGGAATGTAAGATTTCGATTAAAAAACTATTTATTGAAAGAATTTGCTCTCAACTCCTCACTGTCGCAGTACCTTCCATCATCAGCTCAGCAACATGAGATGATGATTTCTATGCGTAAATATCTCTTATGCTTCAGAAACTATAAGAAAATCAATGTGTGTGCCTATAAAATTTGAGAGTTCTCCTCGATTTCCCTGGGATCCCATCATCAGATCCTGATTTGGTGACAATGGGACCACCTCGGGAGTATAAGCATACGAACAAAAAAAGAATTTTGAAAATCGGTCCACAAACGGCGGAGTAATCGGTGAACATATATAAAAAAAAAAAATACATACAGCCGAATACAGTACCTCCTTCTTTTGGAAGTCGGTAAATAAAATAAAATAATTTTAATATAATAATATAATAAAAACATAATTATTTTAGCGATTCATAGCGATTACACAGAAAAACACAATAATAGATATAAAATTTCTGTAGCACCTGTCAATTTAATTAATGATTAATACTTAATTTCTCTAAATGTAAGCTTATTCTATGACACAATCTTTGTTAAGTTTTAGGTAATCATTGTCATCTGTAACCTTTCTAAATCCAAACATCATTGACACCTTTACCACTAATTACACTTTATTATCGGTTGTATTCTTGCCAATCGTTGATAACTCGATATTACTGGTTGTAAATTTAGTCTTAGATAATAAGCAGTGAAGATCATAAAAATGAAAATAAAAGTAAGCGTACCTCAATTAGCGTCATTCGGAAGTCTTATGTTTTATACGAAAGGTACTTCCATTATTGCGATGATTGCATAATTTTTAGACCACTAGTAATAACCGTGTTAAAGCGTAGTTAAATTATAGTAGCAGTAGTTTAAATAAAATTAACTGCAGTAATTTTTACCGACTTCCAAAAGAAGGAGGTACTGTATTCGGCTGTATGTATTTTTTTTTTTTTTTATATATGTTCACCGATTACTCCGCCGTTTGTGGACCGATTTTCGAAATTCTTTTTTTGTTCGTATGCTTATACTCCCGAGGTGGTCCCATTGTCACCAAATCAGGATCTGATGATGGGATCCCAGGGAAATCGAGGGGAACTCTCAAATTTTATAGGCACACACATTGATTTTCTTATACTTTCTGAAGCATAAGGAATATTTGTGCATAGTAATCATCATCTCATGTTGCTGAGCTGATGATGGAAGGTACTGCAACAGTGAGGAGTTGAAAGCAAATTCTTTCAATAAATAGTTTTTTATTCCAAATCTTACATTCCTGAGGTGTTCCAACTGTCACCAAGTCAAAGTCTGATGAGGGGATCCCAGAGAAATCGAAGGGAACATTCAAATTTTATAGCACAACAAATGATTTTCATATTTTTACTAAAGCAAAACAGGCATTTTTGTATAAATATCATCATAGCATGTTGCTGAGCTGATGATGGAAGGTACTACGAAGGTTAGGAGTTGAGAGCAAATTCTTTCAATAAATGGTTTTTTGTTCGAAATCTTACATTTCTGAGGTAGTCCAACTGTCACCAAGTCAAAGTCTGATGATGGTATCCCAGAGAAATCGAAAGGAACATTCAAATTTTATAGCACAAAAAATGATTTTCATATTTTTACTAAAGCAAAACAGGCATTTTTTTATAATTATCATCATAGCATGTTGCTGAGCTGATGATGGAAGGTACTACGAACGTTAGGAGTTGAGAGCAAATTCTTTCAATAAATGGTTTTTTGTTCGAAATCTTACATTTCTGAGGTAGTCCAACTGTCACCAAGTCAAAGTCTGATGATGGTATCCCAGAGAAATCGAAAGGAACATTCAAATTTTATAGCACAACAAATGATTTTCATATTTTTACTAAAGCAAAACAGGCAGTTTTGTATAATTGTCATCATATCATGTTGCAGAGCTGATGATGGAAGGTACTATGACGGTTAGGAGTTGAGAGTAAATTCTTTCAATAAATGGTTTTTTGTTGGAAATCTTACATTTCTGAGGTGGTCCAACTGTCACCATGGCAAAATCTGATGATGTGATACTAGGGAAATCGAGGGAAACACTGAAACTTAATAGGCACACACATTCTTTTAGTCATATTTTTTAACATAATACAAATATTTGTGTCCGGTAATTATCACCTCATGTTGCTAAGCTGATGATTGAAGGTACAACTCCTCAACGGTTAGGAGCTGAGAGCAAATTCTTTCATTAATTTATACGTTCAGGTGGACTTATAGTAGTATTCTTTCAGGGTATAAGATGGCTATTATATAAACATGATTATAAAAGGTTTCTCTTTATTGTTTAGAAATTAACTGAAAAAAAATTCCAATTATGCTTATACATAATAGAATTATTAAAATTACTAAAAAGAGTGAAATAAATTAAGTTTTTAACAAAAAAATAGAACCGACTTCAAACGGTAAAAAATAAAATTGTTCAGTACCTACTTCTTCTTGCTTATGGTAATGACTCTTAAAACTATTTTTGAAGTCGGGCCCTAAGTAAAATGTCCTGTCTTAGTAAATATAGTGTACCTTTCGTTCTGAATGGGCACCGACTCCAATATAGTTTTAACAGTCATTACCATAATCAAGAAGAAGTAGGTACTGTCCCACTGTCTGTACTGTCGGTGCCCATTTAGAACGAATGGTACGACATTTTAGTAAGGGCCCGACTCCAAAAATAGTTTTAAGAGTCATTACCATAAGCAAGAAGAAGTAGGTACTGAACAATTTTATTTTTTACCGTTTGAAGTCGGTTCTATTTTTTTGTTAAAAACTTAATTTATCTTTCTTTATGCTTGATCAGCGCTCACTACCGGTGGTCGGTAGGAGTCCACGACTAGGAAAATGGTAGCCAGCATTACGAACAGAGAAACATTGTGCTATAATCAACTTCCTACGTTGTTCATTTACATATTTTAGTATCCCACTGTCGTATTCTGTATTATTCCGATGGTAAAGGCGTCTTTGCGATTGTAAAGGAGTGGAAGGTGAATGTTTCTTAAGCGTTAAATATAGACTCCAGTCCGAAGAATTCCTTTTTGTTATACAATGATTTATTGTACAGGTAGTTATATTTTAAATAAAGCTATTATTGCTACTGTTATCTTTTACTAATATAATTTGAAGTACCTGTACGACCGAGCGTTGCTCGGATAAAAAAAACGCCATCTGACATAGCTCCCAATAAAAAAACAACGGGTTGCACTCCGGTAGTGAAAACGTGAACATTAACATTGCGCATTTTTGATATTTTGAAATGGTTAGGGAATAATTTCGCACGAATTGCTTTTATTATCAGTATTATTTTTCATCTATTATTTTTCAGTAGGTTTTCATCTAGTATTTTTATAAAGTACTCACTCATTTTCTTTCACTATTTCTTCGTCACTTTTTTCATTAATAGATGTACTTTGTTCAATGTCCATATTTCTAAACGAATTTTACAAGTATAGACAGTCGAGCCGTCATCAGCTGTCACCGTGCCTTCGTCTTATGAATTTGGCCACGTGTCCTGACGCGAGTTTTACATTTTTTACCCATCCCAAAAAAAGTGCACAACGACGTTAAAGAAGTTTTCACTTCAAAAAAAAGTCCCAATAAATATAAAAAACGTAAAAAAAAACATGCTTGGCTGAGGTTTGAAACCAGGTCTCTGACCCCGCTGTCAGCCTACGTATCCATTCGACCAGGGAAGCTATAATTGCTTTGACTAAATTTTTTATAGAAAATCGACATTGTCATTTGTTTGAACGGCGGATTGGCGGATGACGTTTGATGGCGTTCTACGTCACAGTATTGTTGCGACCTTCCGCTACTCATCAAGAGAAGGCGTTACGGGTATTCCTGAATCACGCTATCGAAGTTTTCTGAATATCCGACCATATACTTATACAAGCTTCGAATCGAGTCTGTTGGAGCTTGGAGCGCGGCCGCTCTCCGGGCATGACCACCTCGCCCGGCGGGAGATCTCCCTTTGCCAAACTGATGAACCTGGACAAGAATACGTCCTTTCTGACCTTCTTCAGTCGCAGCTTCACTCCCTGGATGGACTGCAGCATCACATCACCAGCTCGTCAGGTTTATCGCAGCGCACCATTTACAAGCTTCCTGTTCCTGATACAGCTGCTTCCAAGGACTTCATGGCCGGCTTGAGTAGCCATTACTCGCCTCCACATCATACCCTCACATCCCGACTCACGGTGTATAGAGGGCATCTCCACTCTTCGCTTTACCCTCACATCCCAACTCACCGCGGACGGAGGGCTACACAAGGTCTGCACCCTCACATCTCGACTCACCGCAGACAGAGGGCATTCAAGGCGCTTGTAAGCGAAGATTACACTTGGATTACTGAAGTCATCGACCTCCGGTCTGAGCAGGGGGTGATGTAGCGACCTTACGCTACTCATCAAGAGATGGCGCCACGAGTATTCCCGAATCACGCTATCGAAGTTTTCTTAATATCCGACCATATATTATATATGGTCGGATATTAAGTTGAAGTTGAATATTGAACGAAGATAGTAAGTTGTATATATGATATATACAAGCTCCGAATCGAGTCAGTAGGAGCGCGGCCGCTCCCCGGGTATGACCACGTCGCCCGGCGGGAGATCTCCTTTTGCCAAAGTATTATTAATATTCTGCAATTGATGTCGTAAGAGTCATATTTCTCAGTTGATATTTAAGTTGATTATCGCTTAATTTGAATAAAACAACAAAATCTAAAAATAAAACCTAGCTGGATCAATCTATAACCCCCGAAACCCTGGGCACTGTACATGAAAATCGTAGGAGCCGTTAAATATTTTTGTATCTGAAAAAAAAGAATTGCATGAATATTAGGTAACTAGACTAGTTTCTCTACAAACACAACTGGTACAAATAGTCATAAAGCAAATTAGTAATAGAAATTGCAACTAAACATCATATTTTATGTATTCCAATTAAAATTAATTTCCTTTGTGCTTGTTTACCCACAATATTTACGGACACCAGACACCATGGCATCTGATACTTTGACAGCGCGTAGGCAACAGTATAAAATATTGCATGGTCGGTTCGTACGCGGAAAGCTCGAATAGTGGTTAAACACTTCTGGATGTTATGAGAGGCGTGCAAACAATACTATGGCTTTGACTATGGCCTAAATCCCTCTCACTTGTGAGAAGGAGACCTGTGCCCAGCAGTGGGACATAAAAAAGGTTGGATGAAATTTTTATAAAGCTACAACAAACTTAATAAAATTCTCGAGACTTACTCTCTAACACGAAATAAAGTAAATAAATGGTTTTCATCACACTTATTGAAATTAAACTAGGTATCATGTAATCATGTAATAGAGCAATTAGTCAATAGTCTGTGGTCAATACAAATAACTTTTAAATTAACTACATACACACATTATGTTGCACACATACACACACACACACACACATACACATACACATAACCCTATACTATAAAATTTATGTTACTATAATTGTTGTGTTGTATTCTTAGTTACCCCGGTGATTAGCGGGGCACCTGTAACACAGGTTTCGAACCTAGCACAGTGCCCTTGCGACTTGCTGTATATGAATGTGTTTTAGTAAATAAATCATTATTTATTTTCATATATAAAACCTAAGTTTATGCCTGCGGTTTCCACTGCTTGTAGGTATGTCATTAACACTGCATGATATTTCCCACGGATTATTTTTACCTGCTAAGTGGGGTAAAAAGTAGTCACGTTGCTTTCCGGCCCACAACCTATTCCTGCAAAAAGTACGTATATTAGTTGCTCCTTTGCTCCGTGAGAGAAGGACCAACTAACTTTACATCATCGTATTTATCTATGGTATTAAATTAACACATGTAGAGTAATAAAATTGTGATGTGTATCTGTATTTTGTTGATTTGATTGCATTTCAGACCTACCGATCGGTCAGTCGATTACAAAACCATTATGCTATTGCATTACTAAACTTAAGTTTACTGCGATTTGAAGACGATTAATAACCTCTAAGGTAAGTACTAAGTTATGACCCACACTTTCATCCGGGTAATAATGTTTTATTACAAGAATATGAGCAATATAGCCCAGTTTCATCAAAATCTGTTAAGTAGCTTTGCGTAAAACATCAAATAAATTTTGTCGTTTATAGTACTATCAACACTACAATACTAAACGAACATTATCTATCAAACCATAGGTCGCAACTATTTTTTAGTCCCTGTAGCTTCGGGATTAAGAATGGAGCTACGGTATCCCCTGCCTGATCGTAAGAGGCGACTAAAAGGGGGCTTCCAGTGTTGCGGGCGGTAAAGTGAGAGCTCGATCAGTCCAGACAGCAGCCCCGGGAAGGACGGCGGTGTGTGCGTGGCCGTATATCGCCGTAAGCATCGGAAGGTGCAGGAGAGCACATCTACTCTCTCGAAGATGGGCCCGGTCCAAGGCGCCGCGCGTGGAGGACAACGGTGTATTCCACTGGAGATCCCGGAGTCCTCCTCAAGCGCAGAGGAAAGCCACCGAGGAGGGTTTTAGCGCGGTACAAATCCCACATAACCCGGTATCCTCTCCCAAGGTTCCGGGTACCTTTTGAAGGTTTCTCCCCGATACAAAAAAAGGTCGCAATTATTTAATATGAAAATGAACCGTCAACAAGGACCAGCGAAGTAAAACAAGTTAAAAGTTATGTACAGAAAACACTTTGTTGGTACATAAGAAGTTAGTACTTATCTATTTATCTAACTTCATATTTTTTTTAAACTTTGACTTTTTGTATAAATCTAGTTGACTTTTAAATGCATTCCTCGAAGACATGAAAGTTTGCTGCAAAGCGTCGGCTTTTGTACCTACTCTAACCATGTAACTATGGCAAGTCCTTGCCCTAGCAATGACAAAGTAATGGGCTGTTTTTGTGACACTCGCGACAACGCTAACGACTCTAGCTTATGGAGAAATAAGTGGAATTGTCCTATTCCAGTTTTCTGCTCGGTTTAGTATGCCAAGATCCTTTTTTTAATGGGCAGTTTATTTTCGGGTGAGACGAATTAGTTTAGAAACTTCTTTTTTATTAAGTACGTGCTTTCAGAGTGTTATTGGTGTGGAAATCATGTGTTACGACTTATAATGTGCAGTATGAAAAAGTTATAGGTCGTATTTCAACGATCTATACAAAGTACGAGGGGTTTGGTATAATAGCCGTCTATGTCAAAAAAAGTTCAGTGGCGGTTGCCCACCGCCTTTGAACGAAAACGACATAGTTAGTCAAGAAATCATTATGAAATTTTCGAGACACATTGTCAAATGTCATGTTTTGCTCAACATCTTCGTGTTAAGTACGATAAATATAAAGTTCAGGCAGTTAATTTAATTTAATAACTTTCATATTGCCGGCACATTCTAATTTGGAAACACTATAATTCTATCAAATCTAAGCAAAGCTTACCGTTTATTCGGTACTAGACTCTATCAAGAATAGCAATCTAATCAGGTTTCTAAATTAAGCGAATGTGAACCTGCGTAACCCATTAGAGCGTAGTTTACGATAGGCGAGTATCATGGGCCTCGTAGCACTACTCTTAGCAATTAGATTCGGAGATACGATTCGACACAAACCATTTAGATGACGACGTGTTTACGGAAACTGACTGAAGATTACCAAACTCTACGTAATGTTTGATATCCTTAAAGGTATATTTTTTACTAAAAACATACAACATAATTTAAATCTGGACTTGTGTATTGGTAGGTAAATAATTCTTAGCACGTTATGAAGAGGCAAAAACGCAAAAGAAAGAAAGTTCGTTGGATAATTGAAAATATTTCATTTATCAATACAATTTTTATTTCACCGAAAAACCTGTTCCACTTCTCAGACGATGGAATGGAGTGGATTCACTCACCATATCACCATAATTGACCCAGTGCGGTTTGGGGAACTTTACATGCGTATAAAACGGAATCGCGACATTTTCTTTTCTCTCTTCCTACATGGCTGCAACCCTTTTTGCGTCCCACTGCTGGGCACGTGTCTCTCCCCATTATTGGGGAGGCCTGGAGCTTACTCCACCACGCTGCTCCAATGCGGGTTGGTGGAGATGCGGGTTAGTGGCCAACCCGCTGTCGGATGTTTTCAAACCGCCCATAAGGCCTCCGACAAGGTTTAACGACTGTTATCTATCGATAACAACCGGGACCGACGGCTTAACGTGCCCTCCGAAGCACGGAAACGCGCATGAAATATTTTGCCACTAGCGGTCACCCATCTCACATTCGACCGCGCCCGTTTGGTTTAGTTGCATAGATCGTTTGCGTTCTACGCTAACCGCCGGGCCATGCGTGCTTCAATTCTACTACATAAGTTGAAATTAATACGCAAAACGACAAAAGGTTACATTAATAATACTATTCGAAGGTTTACAAGTTCGGGTAACAATTTGATCTCTTTTTCCCCGGTATGATAGGCTTAAAAGTTTATAATAGCTTACAAGAACAGCAGCCAAACTGGGTTACTTACTATATTTGGCATAACATAACCTGCGTGACCCATTAGAGTGTTATGTATGAGCGATAGGCGAGTATCCATCATAGCACTACTCTTAGCGATTTGAGCCGGAGATGTTCATGATTCGATATAAATCATGTAGGCCACGACGCGATTACGGAAGGAGTCTGAAGATTATCAAACTCGACGTGATAGGTGATATCCATATCGTAATATTTTTGCTATAGATCGACTTGTGTAATACATATATATTGAATAGACTTCGCCTGAATTCCTTGGCCTTTTCGTTCGATCTTATAAATTAAACCAAAAGACCAAGAACTGTAGATCGTATAATAGTAAAATAATTATGATATTAATCGACATAACTATCACGTAACTAGTAAGCAGGATCAAATTGTGAAATTTTAACTATGTAAAGTATTTCTTGATTAAGATGCAAAAGTCAAATTAAGGGTGGAAAGTGTTTGCTATTTGTATTGTACTCGCTGCGTCCGATAAGATGATCGACCTGACCGCAGTAATTTTTCTATACCCACAGCGTTTGCTGTGAACATTGCTCAATAAATATAATAATTTTGAGTGAGATAACGTGAAAACTCATAGAAGCTCTGATATATATTTTGTACACATTTACTTTATAACGTTAGTATCACTCATTTAATCTCATTGTCATCTCATGTCAATCTCAGCGTGATGACCAAAATCATATTATAGATAAGTACTACTTATAAATATAGTAAAAAATTACACGGGTTCTTAAACTGTTTGACTAATTTAATTTTAAGCAATGCTCAACTTTCTTCCAAAAATAACTCTATAAAACGCTCATCAACAACTTGGAATTCAAGTGAGCAACAGAATAAATAGGTAATATCGTAAGGTTAACAGTAACTAGAAAATCGGAAATTGGTGTCATGTCACGACACAAATCGCTCCGTATTTGTATTCAAATCAAAGTTTTATTTCCCATTGTTGCGTGCACGTGCTTGCCACGGTCACCAGAGTCACTACCGTGGCTCTAACTTTCACTAGTACGAAAAACTTTACGTCACGCCATCTAACTTAAAGCGCCTTGTTTACGTTAGGGCAACATGTCAGAAAAGACCCACCGCCCATTGATAACTTTTTGTTGTAGTAACTTTAGTCACTGTCACGTACAACTAAACAGGCACACCCTGTAAATGTGCTGCCTATCCGTATTCGTATACGTATCTACTGATATCCAAATGAGAAGACGCTTAGGTAAACAATGCGCAGTCCCTTTAGCTTCGGGATTAAGAATAGGGCTACGGTATCCGCACGCACTGAGGCAGGGCATCCGAGGGGGTTTCAGTGCAGCAAAAATCTTATATAACTCGGTATCTCTCCCAAGATGTCTCTCAAAAGTTAACTATGCGCAAAGAAAAATGAAAATATAAGCAGCCTGGTTAGTGCGTACATTTAAAGTCAAACCTATGTATATTAAAAGTATACATTTTTGTACCGCGAACGTCACCCTAAATCACCGTTAATCGATTTTGTTCCGAACTTTCATTTAGTTCCTCATCGATTGTGGTTTTAATCGAATTAAATCTATCGCAATCCGTTTCTTATTCCTCGTCGTTTATTTTGATCCGGTCCATTACACAGTCATCGCAACTGTGGTTATGATTTTCCGTTATGCTACCGACTATACGAAAGTAAAAATACGTTTTTATTAATATTACTTTAACCTGTTGATGATTTTGGCCTTTCTTTACGCATTCTAGACTTGAGCCTTTATGCCTTTACATGCCTTGCATGCCTTGCATGCGGCCATGGACACACACCGCCGTCCTACCCTTGGCTGCTGGCTGGATGGGTCGAGCTCCCACTTCTACCGTCCGCAACCCCGGAAGCACCCTTTTAGTCGCCTCTTACGATCAAGCAGGGGATACCGTAGCTCTATTTTTAATCCCGAAGCTACATAGAATTACGACATATGCTTAACTTATATAAGTATTTAAGTACTAGCTGGTTTCAACACCGACCAGTTTCTTTCTTTTCGAAGATCATTTGAATGTTTTTTGTCTGTTTGAAAGGCGCAATTTATACCTCAGACTCTTTAATTAGTACAAAAATAATAAGGTTCTTCAGATCATAAATATTAGATGATACACGTAACAATTTCAATAAAACTTTTTTATACACGGCAGAAATATTATAAAACAAACAAATAGCTTATGGTATGCAAAGTAGGATACTCGTACTCGTAATAAAATGATTATCGATAAAAAATTTACCTTTTTTATTACTATTTCTTAAGGCGACGACGAGGCGAACGTTGTCAAGTTATAAGAATGCACTTGATCAGATTTATGTCTGGCCTGTAACACTATACTATTTAGGGTTCCGTTTCTAAAATGCCATTGACCATGCTAACGAAACTTCGTTCGTTCGTTTTTGTTCGAGGTTTTATGAGCGGTTTAAAAAACAGCCGACAATGGGTTGGCCACTAACCCGCATCTCCACCAGCATTTGAGCAGCGTTGTGGAGTAAGCCCCAGGCTTCCTCAATAATGCTGAGATCTCCCTGCCCAGCAGTGATACCTACTCAAAAACGGTTGCAGCCATAATTACTAATTATATCCATACTAATATTATAAATTCGAAAGTCTGTCTGTCTGTCTGCTACTCTTTCACGCTTAAACCACTGACCGATTTTGATGAAATTTGGCATAAACATAGAAAGGACGTTGAGAAAGAACATAGGCTACTTTTTGCCGCGTGAAAATATCTTATTTCCACGGGAATAAATGGAATGAATGAAATGCGCCGTGTACTGTTATAAATACACATGTTATTACTTACTTCATTGACGTCCATTATCATATTTTATAACTTATATTCTATTGTTTTATTCTTATACTTTACTTTTCCTATAGTATTTCTTTACAAAATTATTTAATTTCGGTGTTTGTTTATTTATATTTTCACGCAGCTATCAAAATTGTCACGTCTGACTTTTTTGTTACTTATTTTTTTAATTCATTTTAAGGCATTGTATAAAAATCCTTTTAGCCATTCAGTATTAAATGAAAAGAAAATTTTTATGTTTCTTATTTCATTTCATAGATTAATAAAGTTATAGTATTGTCTTTGGCTTAGTCATGTTTTTTATAGTATAATTATTATAAATTATTATTTTTAAATAATAAATGAATATAATGTTCTTCGAATCTTTATATATATATTATACCTACCTATAAATGAATTGCTGTTCGTTAGTCTCGCTAAAACTCAAGAACGTCTGAACCGATATGGCTAATTTTGGTCTTGAAATAAACGTTTAAACGTTTCACACTCATAGCCCCACAGTAGGGTGTATATACTCTGTGTCGTCGGTACCATGGACACATACAAAGACAGATACACAAACACCCAGACCGAGAACAGAAAAAAATCATCATTCAAATTTCTGTTTCGCCGGGAATCGAACCCGGGACCCTTCAATTAGCAGTCCGGCATGGTAACCATTGGGCCACACGGGTCGTCAAATCAAATATTAGTAGAAGTCCATTGGTTCTTCGCGCCATCGTCCAAAAGTTTGACATAGTCTGAATAACAGTTCATTTGTCACTGTTCGTTTTTAATTTTTTATTTGACAGTAACATAAAAACCCCTTGAGATGATAAAGAAACTAATCCTCTTACAAAACTTTTAAGGCAGGACAACGTCTGCGGGATCCACTAGTAAACAATATTTCCTTATAAACCTGTCGAAACACCTGGAACGTCCCATATAAACGTCCTTTGCATAACTTACTGCAAAGTTTAATTTAAATTAGGTAATTGTTTGTGATATCATATTTTATTACATCTTCAATCCGCCAAATGAATGGCACTTAGTGACGAATCGTACACTCTGCAGACTCAAATTTTAGTCCAGAAAGGTCATATAGAAATCCAAAAAATGGAGAAAGAAAACTAAACGAATCTTGAATGTTTGTGGGTAGTAGAGCTTTAGTGTTTCGACCATGGAGGTACCACCGCTGCACCCACTTCTGCCGTGAAGAAATTCAATTTTACAGTTATCGGCCAGCTTTACATGAGGCGAGCATCAGCCTTCGAAGTAGCAGCGCATCTGTATATGATAACCACAAGCAACACTTAGGCTTAATTGAGGTTGTGTATATGTCCATGTCCACCACGTAACACCACGTGACCTTTTTTTGTATCGGGGGGAAAACCTTCAAAAGGTACCCGGCACCTTGTGAGAGGATACAAGGTTATGTGGGATTTGTACCGTACTAAAACCCCCTCGGTGGCCTGACTCTGCCCTTGGGGAGGACTCCGGGATCTCCAGTAGAACTGTCCTCTACGCGCGGCGCCACAGAACGGACCCATTCTCGGGAGAGCAGATGTGCTCTACTGCACCTTGCGATGCATACGGCGGCATGCGGCCACGCACACACCGTTGTCCTTCCCGGGGCTTCTGGCTGGACGGATCGAGCTACCACTCTCACCGCCCACAACCCCGAAAGCCCCCTTTTAGTCGCCTCTTACGATCAAGCAGGGTATACCGCAGCTCTATTCTTAATCCCGAAGCTACAGGGACTAACACCATGTGGCCTGCATGCTCGTCTGCTGCTCCATTCAAATAAAAAACGGAACCCTCTTATGAATTTGTGAGCTACTTGCACTTGACGGATATTAAGTTACAACATACGAAGATAGACAGGATACATTTATAGGATAAGCAATTAATCGACGCCGTCAGTTCGAATTAAGATATTAATTGGCTGTGTAGGTCCTGTCCTAATGCGTTTTTTCTATAACTTAATATTCTCTTATTAACGCACGAATAGGCTTTAATTAGCGCCTAGATTTATTTCGCTTGCCAATTAATTTGAATAAATTGAACCTTCTTTTTTTCTTATTTTATGTATGCTAATAAGTGGATATAAGTAAATAAATAACGTTTCATACTCACAGAAGGGTAGATAAACCCTGTGTCGTGGGTACCATAGACATACAAAGACGGAAACGCAAGATGGAAGATATATTATGTATATAAAAGGTGAAGTTAGTGCATTTAATCGGTCGAGTACCTAACTCTTACGGAAATTAATGTTCGCGCCATGTGGCCGGCCGTCGCACTTTCTCAAAGTCCCTAGTTGAACCACGGGTAAAAAAAGTTACCCGTGGTACTACCAGTTGGACCACACGGTTGTATCACGAACAACAAACCACTTTTACACCTAACCCAGCCTAAGCAATATGATTATTTCACGACATTAATGTCTGGTTGGTGATGCTTTCCCAAGCATTTTTGTCATCTATAAAATTTGCTTATGTTGTATCTGGCTGGCTGCAACCCTTTTTGCGTCCCACTGCTGGGCACGGGTCTCTCCCCATTATTGGGGAGGCCTGGAGCTTACTCCACCACGCTGCTCCAATGCGGGTTGGTGGAGATGCGGGTTAGTGGCCAACCCGCTGTCGGATGTTTTCAAACCGCCCATAAGGCCTCCGACAAGGTTTAACGACTGTTATCCATCGACAACAACCGGGACCGACGGCTTAACGTGCCCTCCGAAGCACGGAAACACGCATGTTTTTTTTTTTTTTGCCACTAGCGGTCACCCATCTCACACCAGACCGCGCCCGTTTTGCTTAGTTGCATAGATCGTTTGCGTTCTACGCTAACCGCCGGGCCATGCGCGCTTCTATTTTATACTTCCTTCTATCTTCGTTGATAACACAAAATAAGAGATTTTGAGGGCAAATTTGATACTTAAACAAATTTTCGTTTATCAATTTAATTATGTTCATGTTATTTGCCTACTGCATTCTAATAAAAGAAAAAACGAGGAGGTAGGTATATGACTATTGTAGTAGTAATTTCACACGGTGCGGCAGGATTATATTGGAAATGATTTAGAGCGGTCAACAGGGAAGCGGCTGCCGACCTCAATTATGAATAATCGTGACCACTGGTAAAGCTTACTGTATCATCTTTTATATTTATGTCATATTCTAATAGCTGCTGTGGAAATCGGTACACCAAAGCTGTACTATGCAGGACTAGCGAACCGGCCCAACTTCCCTCGGGTGATTTAAGTTTATATAACTAACTAATTCATCCCACGGGAACAGTACATTTCCGGGATAAAAACTATCTAACTATATTTATAAATGCGAAAACTGTTAAAAGGCTTTTAGATACCAAGTTAATAATAATATTTTTGTTTAGAGCTGTAAGTTTTCCTAATAAAATAAAATCCTTTACCCTCTCCGAAGGTTCACCCTGTGTATCAAATTTCATTAAAATTAGATCTGTAGTTTAGGCGTGAAAACGTGATAGACACATACACGCGCACTGAGTTACTTTCGCATTTATAATATACATACTTGCCTTCTGCCAGCGGCTTCGCGCGCGTTGACCCGTTTTATGGGTCCCCGAAGGATAAAAAATAGCCTATGTGCTATTTCAGGCTATATCTCTAACTTTCTTCCATCCATTTCAAAAACGACGTAAAACTAATGCAATATTAGATGACGTATATTAAAATCATAGGCGTTTAACCAGTTGCTTCAACCGCGTGGACCTTATTACCCTTTTCCCGTAGGAATGAAGCATATTCCCGCGGTAATGAGTAGCCTATATTCGTCAGGGATAATCTCGACTTCTAATGGTAAAATAATTTTTCATATTGGTCCAGTAGTTTCTGTGCCTATTCAATACAGCAAACTAACAAACAGTCAAATCTTTCCTCTTTGTAATATTAGTTGAGATCATAATTAGTATTCTGTGATATTAGTAAGGATATGGATATTAAAATTTGGTTTTTATACCTATGCACTGTGTATCTTCTATACTTTAGACACAAAATCATGTTTGACTTATTATTACTTATATTTTTTTCCTCTAATATCAAGCAAATATTAAGCAACGTGGTAATATTTTTCTATGTAAATGAGATTAACTGTTTGCATAGAAATTAAGGTAGGTATTAAAAATACCAGCAGGTAGGCCATTCGTCCATTTTTATTACTACGAATTTAAGAAATTATTTGCGAGGTAAATATCGAAATGACCATTCACGCATATCTTGATTTCTTCGTTGTAACGGTGTGCAATTTGCCTATTTCCACTGCATGGTTCGATCAGCGGCAATGTGCTCTACAGTCCAACAAGGAAGTGGTCCAGCGGTTTGAATCCCCGCAAGCGCTGCGGTCGCCATTAATGGGCCACCGGGAT
Source organism: Pyrgus malvae (assembly GCA_911387765.1). Classification (NCBI taxonomy): domain Eukaryota; kingdom Metazoa; phylum Arthropoda; class Insecta; order Lepidoptera; family Hesperiidae; genus Pyrgus; species Pyrgus malvae. Next base: position 16,068,252 of record OU426960.1, read on the forward strand.
TCTGAGCATTATGTTATTATTTATTTGACGACCCGTGTGGCGTGATGAAGTAACCAGGCCTCCCCAATAATGGGTAATCTTTACGATAAAATATAGTGAAAACTTCTTACAAAATATTTTAAGTCCTAAAATTCCTCAATAAATACGCAAAATCATCAGGAGACTTTGTGTTTCATTACAATATTAAAAATATAAACAATTCCTTTCAACATTTTATTACACGCTTTTTATTAGCTTCACCTGTATGTTTGTATGTTGGTAACCGACTTCTTTGGGCGCGATTTTGACCCACTTTAAACGGCCAGATTTCGTTCAAACTTTGTAGATTTATTGTGGACCGATGACAATACACTAATTTGATAAAATTATTCCATTTTTCAATTTGCAAAATATGATTTTTGTTAATTAAATAATGTAGTTTAAAAAACTAAAAAACACGCTTTTGAGAAAATACGAACTAAAAACTAAAAAAATAAGAAGAAAATGTATATTACTGTAAATAAAGCGTGGGGTGGTTTTTAAGATACTATTGACACCATGCACCCCACGCTTTATTTACAGTAATATACATTTTCTTCTTATTTTTTTAGTTTTTAGTTCGTATTTTCTCAAAAGCGTGTTTTTTAGTTTTTTAAATTAGGATATGAGGTCTATCCCACACCGAGGAAGTCACATTTAAATCTTAGCGCGCACCTCTGACTACGATATTATAAAGTTAATGTGTGTATTTATCAGTTTCATTTACAATACTCTATTTTACAGCATAATTGAAAATTTCAAAGGATCCTGAAATCAAATTACTCAGAAATTAAATTACTCGGAAATAAGAACTTCTTTGTACTGTCACAAAAGATCTTTGTATTGTGGTACTGTATTCGATTTGTTCTCTTCTGAATGTCATGCACACAGGCAGGCAGGGGATATCCTACTTCTATTCTTAATCCCGAAGCTACAGGGCTCCTATCGGATTCAATATGTAAATGTATATTCATTAAGCCATTGTTTCACAGATGAATCACTACCAAAAGAGAAAGAATTGTTTAAACCAGCATCGAATGTTACTGTTACTTTGATAACAAATTAACGACATCCTGCTGTTTATGATCCGGATCCCTTTTTATGATGCTCTCGATCCCGTTGTGGCTAAAACCACATATTATGTGCAGGAAGATGTTACCAGCAGACGAAATAAAGTAATAGTTTTACTAGCCTGCAGCAACAAAATACGTGGGCATTAATAGTAGGTAATATAGACAGAATTAGTGTACAACCGATACTTAGCTCCACAAACATGGCAATTATACACCAGATTGTACGTTCACGGTGCTCTATCACACGCTTGTAATTTGCCCCCTTTTTGTTGTAATTATACCGCTATCAAATTATATTACACAAACTAATAGACATTTTACCATTGAAGCTTTCTGAGTAGTAATTATTTTTTATCGTTTTATAAGCGCTTTGTGCACGCTTGTTTTTTGATTAATTTAGGAATCGGGCGTTCTAAACTTAACGCAAGATTTTTTTAAATTAACGACGAGGATGCTTACCACGTGGTGTTAAGTGGTCGCTGCAGCCCATGGACATCTACATACAACCTCAAGCAAGCCTTGTATTCAAGGTCGTATGCAGTTATGCTGCTACTCCGGAGGCTGGTGGTCGCCTCATGTAAGTGTGGCTGGCAACTGCATCTTTTATTTATTTATTTATTTAAACTTCATGTACCATAATACAAATTATGTACAAGGCGGACTTAATGCTATAAGCATTCTCTACCAGTCAACCTGGGGTAGTTTGAGAGACAACGAATGGTGGTACCTAATGAAGAAAAGTGAAACATACAATCACAAATATGAAGAAAAAAAACAACATCTCATACTACATATATACATACATAAATATATATATAATTATATATAAATATAATATATAATAACTATATATACATATATAAATAAATAAATACATCTTTCCACCGAAACAACAGAATTGGTTCACGGCAGAAGTGGGTGCAGTGGTGGTACTTCCCCGGATGAACCATAATAGTTCTACCACCTTATAATATAGTTATATAATCTTAATATATATAAATTACGTGTCACGTGTTTGTCCGCGATGGACTCCTAAACTACTGAACCGATTTTAATAAAATTTGCACACCGTGTGCAGTTTCATCCAACTTGAAAGATATGATAGCTTATACCTTTATTTATAGTTGCAATATTATTCTATTTCTTATACTTTTAAGGCAGGACAACGTCTGTCGGGGTCGATAGTATAATTTATAATAGATTTTTTTAATGTAAGCATGAAATAATAAAAATTAATAATTAGTAATAAAGATTTACCTCCATCGGTTGATTTAGTGGGGTCATGGCTTAGTTTTATGGGTGGTTTACAGGTGATAAAAATTACTTTCTTAGGTATTACCGCTTCTTACTGATCTGCCGTAAAGTAATCTCTAAATCGCTGGAAATGCTGTTAACAATTTACGTGTTTCTCTGTAGTAATGTTCTTTAAGTATGGTTTTAGCACTGCATAAAATTTTAAAACGTTTTCAATACGCGCATATAGATTATAAATGTAAAAGATTATTAAATTTGTGATTATATTAGTTAGATTTTGTAAAGCATCTGGTACTTTTATTTTACTAAGTAATAGGGAATATTTCTCAACTTGAAGACTTATAACGATATGATATAATTTGACTAGAGCCAGCAAGAAATTTTACCTATCTTTGTCATGAAGCAATTCTACTGTTTTTCTGTGAAAGGGTGCAGTGGCCGGCCACGTGAGTTAACCATCTGCCACCGGAGTAGCAGCGCAACTCAATACGGCAAGATTTTAGTATACATGTAGAATTGACATCAGTCATCTACCAAGATGTCCATGAACAGTTACAACTTAACATTAGGTTATTACAGTTTAAAAAAATAGACAATTTAATAATTACTTTGAATACATAAGTATATAAACGATCATTGGTCAGTGACCGACCGCTAAACTGAAGCGCGCAAAGGGAGGAACAAACAAACGAGCAGAAAATAGCCATAAACAAGGCCTGTCTCGAGTTCTCCCGGTGCCGCGGGCTTCTCGGCAAGCAGTGGTAATGATAGTAAACTTTATACCGGTAAATAATAGTGCACGAGAAATTTCTTTTATGTTGGCAGCTAGCAGGAAAGCTGATCTGCTGAGCGCAGGCCTCTCCTTATTGGGGAGGCCTCAAATTTACTCCACCACACTACCGTGTGCGTACTAATGCGGGTTGGTGGAGGTGATATATTCAGTTATAATTTTCTTTTTTCCTTTAATCAAAATAAACATGTTTCCAGGATCATTGGTCAATGACCGGCTACTAAACGCAAGCGCGCAAATTGAGAAACAAACAAAAGAGCAGAAAATAGCCATAAACAAGGCCTGTCTCGAGTTCTCCCGGAGCCGCGAGCGTTTCGGCAAGCAGTGGTAACGATAATAAACCTTACACCGAGAAATAACAGTGACCGAGAATTGGTTGGCGTTATGCTAGTATCTAGCAGGCACATTAGCCATTTGATGCTTAATGGTATACGAGGTACCTAATGCTTTAGCACTTTCCTTATAGATTTATTAGTCGTTTTGCTGATTTTAACGACTAAATCACCGTAGCTTTCGCCATCAACTTAATAGCAAATCTATTTCTAAAACAGATTTCTATACTATTTCTAAAAGCAAGCCATCAGGGTGGTTTTTTGATAGTTAAAGTAAATAAGCCTCGTCGCCTTAAAAAGCATTAATTTCAGATTTATTGATCGTTCTTTAGACTAGACATTTACGTTAAAAATTGGATAAAAAATAAAAGCTCAAAAGCGCCTTTAAAAATTAATTTTGTCTAACCTTTTAATCTATTTTTTTTATGATTTATCATAGTCTCCTTAACCATGTGAAAAACGATTTTGGTACCAAATACTTTAACACACGAAAGGTCTGCCTAAGGCTAAATTAATATGTATATAAAAGTCTAAGTCCTCTTCCACCACCTTCAAGTAAAGTGACCAATACGCTAATTGTCGGTTAAAGTCACCCGTAACTCAATTTCAATGTCACGATGTTCGAGTAGCACTGATTAGTGTATCATATGATTATATGATAAACTGACCCGTACTTATAGCTTTTACTTGCCAATTAACTTTACTTGGGACGTAACTAATCAACACTTTACTTGGACATGGTGAAGGAGGCCCTAAGATATCTTTCGAGATATCGCCAATTAAGAGAAATATTAAGAGCTAAGTTAGTTATAAAAGAAAGCGGTAGCTATATGTAGGTACGAATACACGCATTTAAAACATAAAACAGAATAGAAAAGCGAAATAAATTTTATAGCAATCAAAATAGACTAGAAAGTTAGGATAGTCTGCAATTACTTGTTGAGGAAATGGGGCCATGTTTTTTGCCGATTTCAAGAAAATTACACAAACAATACATTAAACAGCTATCTCAATAAACAAAAACATCACGTTGTCTGCATAGTAGCATAACGAAATAAATCTTGTATATGCGGAGAAAGTACTTCCCCTCATTACGACTGTTTTATTCCATTAAAAACCATTATGAATGTGAATGCTTGAAAATATTGAAAGCTAAGTATATCAAAGTAAATCTTTTCGTTGTAATTTTGAGATGTACTTTGCTCATTTTTACGTTATTCGACATTCTTTTAAACAAGTATTTTAAACAGATTAGAAAGTGTAAACAATTTAAAGTAAAAGTAAAAAATAATATTAATCCGCATGTGTGGTGTTTCTTGCGTATGTATTGATTCTTAAAACTATTTTGGATATCTTTCGATTGGTACACCACTGACTGACTGACTAAAAGCAAGATCTAATACGAAGGAATATATACATTGAGTAACTCATTTCCGTTTAAAATTTTCCCAGTCATTTTAGTCTCACGTCTATACAGCATAGTTGTTCCATTGTCCATTCAAAGGTCGGTCGTTGCCCGCTGTTGGCGCGAGGCTCCCAAAGGACCCGGAAGGCTCGTGACTCCTTTATCGCTAGACATGAGACCTTAACTTTGAACATCCTCCCATATGGGGAACTGAGATTGCTTGTTTGAGTGGCGGTGGTTACGATAAGGACCATTTAGTGATTTTCTGTATAGAAAATGGGTCTGGAAACGAGGAAAAGCACGAATGTAGGCACGTCCATAATGATATAGGAGAGTGTTGCGATGATAATATGTTTGATATCAAAAATTGCTTCTAAAAAGCAATATATATAAAAAGAAATATTATGTTCGAGCGTATTTATCTCAGGGAAAATGATTAAGTAGGTATCATTTTTTCATAATCATTTTACTTTAATGTTATCCATCACTGTGCAAACGAGAGTACCAGAAAACTTCTCAAATACATGATGTCTTGTCCAACAGTCCGCACTTGGCCAGCGTGATTGACCATGGCGTTAATGGCCTCAATTCCGAGAGGAGACAAGCTTGCAGCAGTGGGGCATTTAAAAAGGACTAAAAATTACTTTAAATAAGCATAGAGCTTTAAACGTGTATTCAAAATCATAATGTGTAACCGTAGACTACCTAGATATATAATATTTCTAGCCTTCATTCTATAACGTTTGCAACAATCATAGGAAGTACCTACAATAGGTAATTGCCAATTGCTTATTGCGCACATTTCTTTAACAATAGAATTTCTTTAATTGTGCATTTGACAGAATTCTCATTGTCATAATTATGGATATTAGAGGCAGTCTTACAAAATAATATTTATCAATTAACGTTACGGTCTGTTTACAAAGAGAATAGGCGTGGCGTTTTTGTAAATAAATAAAAAAACAATTAAAACAAAAGGAGAATACATAACGCTACACACTCATAAAGCTCATAACGCTACACAACATTTACTACCCCCCAGTTCTTTGACTTATTATTTTTCTGAACGTATTCCACTTGTATCTTATTTTTTATATTTTTATCAGCGTTACTTTCGTGCCTATAATGAGTTCCGTAATGTAGGTAATATTGTCTATGTTTTCGTTAAAGAAAATATTCTTGCCTGGATCACATACTCTTAATTTGGACAAAATCTTAAGAAACTTTGAAATTCTTTATTTACCTATAACTTTTAGGTTTAAAAACGTTTCGCATACCCTTCGAAAATACCGTGATCTTTTCTTGTGTTGTCACTACAAAAACTATATTTCATAGTATCGTTTCTGCAATCCACGAATCCACGTGATAAAAAAGCGATTAAGGTATAAATGCTCAAAACATTATTAGAAGCACCAAGTAATTTCTTCCATTTTTCACAAGAATTATATTTTTTATCCAGAAATATGATTTCAGACGGTCGTAGCTGCCGGCTGAGCTTAATAAAAAGGCGACCGAAAAATCGCTCTCTTTACCTTTTCTCTTGAACATTACCGTTCGCGGAATCCGTGCTCGCTGTACGGTACCGACTAGTCACGCCTCTAAATGTCATTACCATGGAATACTCCCGTGAAATTTCTCGGAACACCTTCGCCACGCGAACCCCGGCACGTTTCCTTACTCAAATGCCCTTTAGTTTTTTTACTGCTATCACGATTATCTACGCAGTTTGCTTGTAAGTAAACTCGGATAGTGAATTTAAACCAGTGTTAAAAGCGGTCAGGTTTATTTCCGTATTGATTTAAGGTTTGTTTTGAGTAACAGGTAGATATTTTTAAATAAGACATAATATACTTTATTAAATCAATATTTTATTCAACATCCTTTTTTTAAATACTCATACTACTTATAGGCCAGTCATTATCGACACAAAAAAAGGCAAACATCGCAAACGCGCATGTATCTACGTCTACGAATCTTTTATATGTTGTTAGGTCCTCTAAGAGTAGTCTATACCAAAAATTGCAACCCTGAAAACCTTGTGCTGCCACCATGGTGCTCGAAAAACTGCGAAATTCTGGCTCTCTCGAAACCATGTTACATCTAAAATGTCAAATTCACCACCACTAAAGTTGCATGTTTTTTGAAGAAATACATACCCACGTCATTCAGTAGAACGTTTTCATCATTTATCCGAAATCCGGTATTTTTATTTTTTTAATTATTTATGAAACGTTGAGATCTAGAGGCTCTACTTTGGAATTAAATTAAAGTTAATTATTTTTTTATAAATTATTCTCTCATGGCTATACTCTAGGACCATTAGTTTAGCCAGCAAATGTCTTGAGAAACAACCCTAGTTAACCCTACCGACAATTTGCCACGTTTTGGAAAAAATTGCCCATCTTTGACTAGCTGTACCTCCGCAACTAATAGACCTAGAGAGCTCATGTTGGGCTTAAATTGTAGAAAATTTAGTTAGCTTGATAAAATAACATGAAGAGTATGTCTGAAAAACGCTTCCTTAAGGTACTTTTTTCAAAAAAACTGAAACAAGAGCCAGAATTTCGCAGTTTTTCGAGCACCATGGTGGCAGCACAAGGTTTTCAGGGTTGCAATTTTTGGTATAGACTACTCTTAGGGGACCTAACAAAATATAAAAAAGTCGTAGATACATGCGCGTTTGCGATGTTTGATGTCGATAATGACTGGCCTATTAGAGCCATTAATGATTCCAATCATACGCGTGCGCCTATTAAGCAATTAATGGCCTAAAGAACGTTCTATATGACAAACTAACTATGATAGAACATAACGATCTCTCTTAAAAACCGTTGAAATATTCAAAGTTTTACGGGGTTTCTTTCATACATATTAACAGGTCAGTATGGACAATTTAGTACTAAGGAACCCTGTTGACGACCTGAGCTTAAAAATAATCACTTCGATAAAGATTACATATTTTTATTGTCTTCATACTTTTAAATAAATAATTACTTATATTAATTTGTGGATCTACCAACCAAATAACATTTACAACAACCATAGAGCCCATATTACACCAAGTGTTCCTTCAATTAAATAATAATTTTGAACCAACACAGACAATTTATTTTCAAAACAGGTTTTCGTTAAAGGAGTAATACAAAAATGTACAATTAAGTTGTTAATTTTTGACGTGATAACGTCTTTAAAATCGTTTTAGTCGGGTGACATGTTCAGAAACTTGTGTCACACCAAAACCTCACGAGCGCGATCGCAGGTATAACGAGAGAGAGACGGACCGATCTCCCGTCTCATCTCGAGCGCTGCCAGTCATTCCGTGAAACTTGTCACGCGGAATCCTCACGAGCGGAGGCTGGCATAGCGTTCGAGTGAGTGGACCGATCTTCCGTCTCTCTCACTCTAGCGGCATACAAACGAATGGAGATTTTCTCGTGCGGACGTTATCACGTAAACATCTCGATCGTAAACCTACTTTACAAACAATTTGCCGTTTTTGTACGTATTAAAACATTAAAATACAGTTGAACAAATAATGGGGAGTTGTGATGTTGACATATTATTATTTCGTCGTATGTTTTATGTAACGCTGGATTCGACTGTCAGGACCTTTTACGCGTTTATTTAAATATCTATTACCTTGTGTAGGTACTTTTAATAAATTGTATTTTATACTAGTCTTAGTGCCGGAACAGAACATTTACCTCAGAATTTAAAGACGAGTCTTATTCTTAATTAAATACTTAGCCAATTTTTTCATACCTTACCGCATGGCCACAGCTAACAGAGTACGGATTGCTGCTAAGCTTTGAAATATATTTTTTCCAATAAAATTGCCACGGAAGTTTTGTCTAATTCTTAAGTAGGTAATTACTTTGCTTGACTAAAAATACAGCGGTTGGAGCGGTTAAACCAGCGTGTTTTTCTGCGAGTGTACGATCGTTTCGACAAATGCACTTACAACTGCTCGGTTTGCACAGATAAACCACTACGATATATCGTTTAATTATTTTATTTGGCCCAGTTTTCAGCATTTTTTTAAATTTCTCTCTAGGACCTACTATGACTGCAATAACTGATTCCTTAGGTTACACAATGAAACGGTGACACAATAAGTGATTTCATTATTATTTTATTAAATTGGGTCCACTGCAAATAAGTAGTGAATAAAATATTTTTATAATTTATTTTAATCTAAGAGGATCCAAAAATGGTGCAAATGAATATTTATAACGAAGCACACTTTACATTTTATTAATACAAATGCATTATTTAAAGTTATGCAAATATATTTTACGAGTACTTTACGTATTAAAGCAGTCTAGGTAATGCTTACAGCATAATCCTTACACAGGCTAAATGCGTTAACTTGAGCAACAATTGGCTGCAACCCTTTTTGCGTCCCACTGCTGGGCACGGGTCTCTCCCCATTATTGGGGAGGCCTGGAGCTTACTCCACCACGCTGCTCCAATGCGGGTTGGTGGAGATGCGGGTTAGTGGCCAACCCGCAGTCGGATGTTTTCAAACCGCCCATAAGGCCTCCGACAAGGTTTAACGACTGTTATCTATCGACAACAACCGGGACCGACGGCTTAACGTGCCCTCCGAAGCACGGAAACGCGCATGAATTTTTTTGCCACTAGCGGTCACCCATCTCACACCCGACCGCGCCCGTTTGGCTCAGCTGCATAGATCGCTTGCGTTCTACGCTAGCCGCCAGGCCATGCGCGCTTCAACAACAATTAAATGCCTGTTTTATGACTCACTTTTATGACCTGCACAATATATCCCGATTTACCAGAACTTGTTACATTTGATTCGAGAAACTGTTTTTTTATTTGAATAGAGTAGCAGACGAGCATGCAGGCTGCAGCCCATGAACATCTACATAGACTACATACAACCTCAAGCAGGCATAGGTAAGTCTTGTCTGAGGGAGGTCGTATGCAATTGCGCTGCTACTCCGGAGGCTGGTGGACGCCTCATGTAAGTGTGGCCGGCAATTGCACCTTTCCACCGAAACACAATAGAATTGCTCACGGCAGAAGTGCGTGAGGTGGTACTTCCCCGGGCGAACCACAATAGTTCTACCACCTACAGATTTATTTGCCTCCAAGTGTGAGAAGCTGAGAATGTTCATAATGGCCAGTAGTTCCGCAGAGATTGTGCAATTAAGGGATAAACCTGGATTTAATTACGGTATAAAAAAGTCGTGTGCACGTCCTGTTGAGGTTCCTATGAAAAGAAACAGCCTGATCATAGCTCCTAAGTGCCTTCCGGGAAGTTATATCTCGGGAATTCTCAACGTAGTCACATATCCTGTAATTGCATAAAAATGCTAAATCTTTATAACACAAGTATATGTCAACTGGTTTCTCCTATGCCTTGTAACTAGTTTAACTAGATATAAAATAATTAAACCGGACGCGTATTCTGAGCAATCATGACTAATTGCAAATCAAAACTTTATTATGCGAAAATGTGCATAGGATTTATAATAATAGTAATTTGTACCAGTAAAAGTGATTAAGTACTCTCAAATAATATTAAAGGAGCATATTTCCTCTTTCTAATTAAAAAAATCATGTTAATTTTTTATTTACTGCATTTTGTACCCATGCTTTCATTTCCAAAAATTTTATTTTTCGATTACCATTTCTTAATGACCTGTCATAAAACCGGCCAAGTGCGAGTCGGACTCACGCACGAAGGGTTCCGTACCATTATCTATAAAAAATCACGTTTATTGTGTGGGAGCCCCCTTAAATATTTATTTTATTCTATTTTTAGTATTTGTATAACAATAGCATCAACAGAAATACATCATTACCTTTGATTACCCATAGAAATCATTGCATTAAGATTGAATGAAAGGTAAATTGTGGTTGGTGGTTTATGACGTATTAAAAAAACTACTTACTAGATCTCGTTCAAACTAATTTTCGGTGGAAGTTTGCATCGTAATGTACATCATATATTTTTTTTAGTTTTATCATTCTCTTATTTTTGAAGTTACAGGGGGGGGACACATTATAACAATTTGGAAGTGTCTCTCGCGCAAACTATTTAGTTTAGAAAAAAATGATATAAGAAACCTCAATATCATTTTAGAAGACCTATCCATAGATACCCCACACGTATGGGTTTGATGAAAAAAATTTTTTTAGTTTCAGTTCTAAGTATGGGGAACCTTCAAAATTGATTGTTTTTTTCTATTTTTGTGTGAAAATCTTAATGTGGTTCACAGAATACATCTACGTACCCAGTTTCAACAGTACAGTTCTTATAGTTTCGGAAAAAAATGGCTGTGACATACGGACGGACAGACAGACAGACAGACATCACGAATCCATAAGGGTTCCGTTTTTTGCAATTTGGTTGGTATTTAAGTTTCAGGGTTACGACTTATTATCATATGACGTGTAAAACGAGTGTGGTAATTTTACTTCGCCATAGTCAGGTAAAAAAGTCTAGGAACCTTGGCTTAGATAAATAAATAATTGGTCTGCAATGCGCTTCAAGTAAATACTGTTGTACTACTAAAATCTTCTCTATATATAGTAACTTTTGAAATTATTTGTATTTGTAAATTTAGTGCAGAGTAATATCATGTAGTATAAAATAGGGTACTATTCGGTAAGTTGAGGATAATACAATAAATGGATTCTAATATGATTATGGATGGTTTTTTTTTTGATAACTTAAACGAGACATTCACATCACTTACCTGTATTCTTAACGTAATATCTGCTGTATTTTATAACAATAAATAAGATTTTGATAATTAATAAATGAAGGTTTATATAATCAAGATTAAGTAATAAAATCAAGTGTTTTAAATGATTGCTTATTAATTTATCTACGCACGATCTAAGAACGTAAATCGTATTAATTGTACCAATTATAACGGTACAAAGCTATAAAGTATTATGTCGCAATGCAGATTCATAAATAACCGCCTGATTTTAATCAGAATTTTCTAATTTATTTTATGCATCAAATTAATTATTAATGAAAGAAAGTTATTTGTGTATATTGCGGTGTTACAAATACATATCAATGTATTACGTTTAACAAACACATACAGAACTTGAAAATATAGAGACAATAATATGTGTTGACATAACTCATAAATTCTGTCACAAACACTTCACTAATTAGATTTTGTGAGTATTTTCATTTATTTAAATCAAAACAAAAATGCTCCGAATATCCTTCCTGATTTTGAATAGCTTTGTAGATACGGGTCTGCCTTATTATTGGATATCCCTGGAACTTACGGCATTTGATGGGTATTAGGATTTATTTATTTGGTTAGATACAATAGCATGGAGGCTATAGCTGCTAGAATGGTGGCAATTAAAGAAAGTGTTGTGGTAGCAGAATGTACCATTCCAATTTGAGCGAGGAAATTAATGCCTTAAAAGTAAAACCAAGAACATATGCAGCGACAGTCACAATTATTTGTTGCAGTAGTCTCCACAGAAGAAAAAATCATACCACGGTGCGTTCTTTAAAGATCCTGTTTATGGTATCTAAAGAGAAATTTAAAAGATGTTATAAAAATTCTACCCTGCTTATTATGAAAAGGCTCAAAAGGATGTCAAAAGGTTACAATGGCATCATAAATCTCTAGGATTAATTTCCGACCGAGCTTTGTTTTACAAGTAGGTTTTAGAGGTATATCTGAAAATCCATTACCATTATTAAGCACGTTATCCATAAAGAAACGTAGATTATAAATAATAAAGCCTTTATAAACCGCATAGCTCAATTCCAGCGGCGCAATTCCAAAAGCGCAATGTTTCGAATCATCTCATCACCTCCGGCTCAAAATTAAACTGATTTGTGCTCGCGCATGAAATTGTAATCATTGAACCCGAAATTGATCATTATTCGGTCACGCGACGTCTATCATAATTTTCTCCAGCCCCCCGCCACATACATGACTTCATTAAGTTTCCGCAAATTTATCAACCCGTGTTGTCGTGCAATTTCGGGTTTTCGATGCTCATTACCAGAATTACCGCAGACCGCTTCACTCACTGCTCGTTACGAGTTGGACAAGTTTAAAGAAATAAATATAATTTTCTCAACTGTATCTGAGATGTACACGTGTATTGGTAATAGTTATACTTAAGGTATGCAAGTAAAATTTAAGTAGTATATTGTTTAAATTCGGGTTTTCAACTTTCCATAAAGATCTGTAAAAGTATGTTTATTATCGACTCAAGAAAAAATGTGAGCAGTTTTTTCTTTCTTTCTTTTTTCTCAAACGCTCTCGCCGGTTAAATAATCCTTTTTGACATTAGGACAATTATTTGAACTACTTCTGTCTTATTTGTTATTTTTTCGGCTTCTTTAAAAATATGTTAGACATAGAGACGGAGTACAGTACAAGACTTTCTTCCTTCTTTTTCTTATTTAATTTTTGAGATATCTTTTGAATACAGAACCATCATGGAGAGAAAGATGCGGCAGATCGCAAATTAGACTATCTTACTTATGATATTTAAATGTAAACTAGTCTCTATCACGTTGGAACATAGCAACAGCGTTATTTTTTTTAAATTGGTAGGTACCAGGTCTACTAGTATTAAAGTATAGCATTCCACATGCCTATTGACGGTTTAAGAACACAGTTTTATAAATTGACTTTCATCACTTTGAAGAATCAAGAATTTAATATTTGTGTTTTTTGTATATGTATGTTTTGGTTTTATTGTACCTTTGTTTATGAAAAAAAAAAATACTTTTATATACTACACAGTTTTATTTTATTTAGATAACACACAAATTCTAATGTCTAGGACTAAAAAATAAGTAGACTGAATGCTTGTAAGAACACATGACAACGTCCAGTTATACGTATATAATTACTGGCAATAGTGGCCTTAGATCTACTTTCAGCTTGATTGTGATTACTAAGTGTGAAGCAGATCGTTTAGGTATTAATTTTCACGTCAATCTCGATTCGTATGAGCTGTATGTATCCATTAGTTTATTACTATATTTAATGACTAGTTGTGCCCCGCGGTTTGAACCGCGTTAGAGAGGATCATTAGCATAAAGTGAAGTCCCTTCTGAAGTGCCGCTGGACCGGCTCTTTTGTAGGACCATTTCAGATAAACATTTCCATCATACATTACAAATGTGTAACTCTAGCGGTTTGGCAGCGCACGCCAGAATAGCTCGCAGATGGTAGATCTTTTCCTACGTACTTGATAAATTATCGTCATATTTTGGACAATTCACAATATATTTATAAATTGTAGCCTTTGTGTTATTCTGATATATAAGCTATATTATTGTAAAGTTTCATTAAAATCCATTCAGTAGTTTTTACGTGAAAGAGTCACAAACATCCATACTTACAAACTTTCGCGTTTATAATATTAGTAGGAAGTAGGATAACATATAACATTACACATGCAACAGCGAGTCGAAGAATGTCGAAACCACTTAAATGCCTAAGATAAGATGTAGTGTTGGTGAAGTTAGGGCTGGTAGATAAGGGCGTGTAGATTCAGGAGCTTTGCTCTACGTGAGATTTGATATTTTTTCATAGGGTAAGACATATTCATTCATTTAAAGAATAAAATATGGATAAGGGCCGCTTTTATGTGGAAATTTAACTCAAGTGTTATCTTGCAGGACGATTAAGGGCCTCGTTCACCATCTCCAATTTAAGTGTTGATTAGTTACGTCCCAAGTAAAGTTAATTGGCAGGTAAAAGCTATAAGTACGGGTCAGTTTATCATATGATTAGTGCTACTTGAACATCGTGAAATTGAAATAGAAGTTACTGGTGTTTTTAACCGTCAATTAGCGTACTTGTCAGTTTACTTGAAGGTGGTGAAAGAGGCCCTAAGTCAGATTCTACTTGCGTTGGTAATTACGCGTGTAAAATTGTATTTCGTACTCTGCATATGGAATAAGGTATTACAATAAATGGTGTAAAATAACAAGTATTAAATGCTTTTTCCAATTATACTGAAGTCGGGTGAAATAGTGGTACATAAATTCCAATAACGTTAGTGCATGGTTGAGCTAGTTACCTCTTTCTGAAAAGTTATGGGCGATAAAACTTCTTGTATCAATGACTAGTTCAAAAATATATTTATATAACATATACCTCAGTGTTACTTACAGAAAAATATTTAAGACTGGGTTTTGCATTATATAACCTTCTAAAACGGATAGGTAGGATAAACGTTCGTATTGTCGTTACCAAAAAGTATCAATTATTCTATGAATGGAGTGACGAGTACCTACTGGGGCTACGGACGTTTATCAAATGAGTATAATGTTGTATAATGTTGCCATACAACATAAATCTAATTTGCAAATAGGCAACGACAAGCAATGTTGGCCGTAATATACTCAGGTTTGTAGGTAGTCTCTGCGCCTTAGAATAATTTCGTAATTATTCTAAGCTCTGCGCACTATTTGTAAATACATAGCTCTTGAGCTTACGGTAAAACTAATACTAATTTTAATTAAACAATTTCTATCCCGCTTGTTCTAATATTAAACGCGTCCAACAGTCAACTTACAACATTTTGCTGGTTGAGCCTCAGACAGATTCATTTTATGAATATTACTTTCATAATAAATTGATTAATTTTCCTGGGTAATATAACTTGACCCAAGAGAATATTTCTCATTCTCGTTTGATAACAGTATCTATAGTGATCAATAACTCACCGAATATAGTAATGGGGCAAATGAAACTATCACTCGTATATATATCCCGTACATACCGGAAATAGGATATGTATATCATATATGTCAGTTATATTTCTAAATTTAGTATGGAGTTATACATGTAAAGCGTTATTTTTTAATCTGCTTAAATACCTGGCATTTAAACTACCTGTCGACAAAATCATATTTTTAGGAATAAAAACAAGAAGCGGAATACTTAAATTACAATTTAATTCACAAAGCCATTTACAATGCAATAATAACGATTTAATGTTAATTAACATTTCAGTATACAACTACAATTAAATTATAGGTAAGCACAAATACAGAATTTCAGTACGCAAACGGGCAGAGTTACTGCCCCTACAAGTTTTACAAAAATAATAGACACACAATCGCCGCCGCCGATACGTGATTTGTGTCATAAAGGAGGGCTCGCTTTTATATGCGTTTTCCCCTACTTCGTCATATTTTTTTATTCAACTACGTTGTAACTCATAAATGTACTGTGTACCTACTCGTGTTGTGTATCCGAGACTAACCTCATGCAGTTTATATAGGTACATCCAAAAAGTGTTTTGATTAATAAAACAAAAAAATTAAAAAATAAATAAATAGGTAATTTAAGTATTTATTATTTAAGTGAATGTATAGGTATACCTATTTTTTGTTAAATGTGTAATAAAGGGTATATATACTAAAAATAAATGTAATATGTGTTTATCTCGATTTTCCTAAACTTTGAATTGCGCCATTTTCATTCTTTACTTCAAAAAAACGCTTACACATGATTTCACTACAATAGTATTCCGACCGGATGCGCCCCGCTACATCTATCTAGCACCCGATTCATTATAAGCACGCTTTTTTCTCAATATCATTACCGATCATGTATTAAAGCGGCCTTATTTATTTTCCTAGACGCCGTTATTATTCAAAATTAAGATGTAGTTTTTGCGCTCACACTTCCGAATAGCTTATTAGAACATACTCATGTCTAATGGTGAGTAGACACTCAGACGGACCTTTTTGGTTTTATTACTTTATTGTTTAGTCACTTCTTTATTCGCCGTTGTTTGGTTAACAGGAAAAAATAATAATTGGAGTAGGCATGTAATACCCAATTTTAATCCAAATTTCAATTTAATCCGAAACACGCATGGCCCGGCCGTTAGCGTAGAACGCAAACGATCTGTGCAACTAAGCAAAACGGGCGCGGTCGGCTGTGAGGTGGGTAACCGCTAGTGGCAAAAAATTTCCGTACTTCAGAGGGCACGTTAAGCGGTCGGTCCCCGTTGTTGTCGATAGATAACAGTCGTTAAACCTTGTCGGAGGCCTTATGGGCGGTTTGAAAACAACCGACAGCGGGTTGGCCACTTACCCGCATCTCCACCAACCCGCATTGGAGCAGCGAAAAGGGTTGCAACCAAATCCAAATTTTAACGGCCAACTAAAACTAAGAGAATACAAAATATTCTCTTAATGGATTTCATTTTTCCCGGTCATCGCCTTTAGGTGCACGTTTGGGCTAGAGGTTAAGCGGTGGAAAAAACTCCCAGCAGCACTCTTTTAAACAAAAAGTACATAGACACATATTTGAAATAACAGTATGGCTTTGGGTCGATAAAGAGCACACGTGACAGCTGATCGTAAATCAGCTCTCTCTCTCTTAAGTGAAAATAGTAGTAGTATATTTAGTAAAAAACTTTATGAGTAGTCAACCCAATCTTGCACAGTTATCGAAAAATAAATTGTTTTAGGTCACCACATAGCCCAATTACAGATAGGTAAACTAAACTACACATAGGTACCTACGCTAGAGAAAATTAAACCGGATTTTAATGTGTTCGAAACTTTTACTTGTATCTTTACTTTGTACTTTCTTCTTTTTCAGCCTATTTTATGTCCCACTGCTGGGCACAGGTCTCCTTCTCACAAGTGAGGGGATTTAGGCCACAGTGGATGGAGAACATCATAATCAATTAAATATTACGATATTTTCCATCACCGTGGAGCAGCGATAAATACGCACATTACTTTCTTTATCAAACTTTATCTTTACCGAGGATTTGAACCCGGGATCGGTCGCGTCGAAGACCGCGGTTTTTCACCACTCGGCCATCGGTGCTCTTCTTCTTACATTACTAGGTAGAAAATTAACAATCCATCGCAGCATCTACAACAGCACGTTAAAGATTTTTGAGGAAACATAAAATAATATAAAATAAAACTATTCGGTGGATAAAATATGACACTTGATGTCGAGAGGCTAAAAAGTTTAATTAAACACAAGAAACTGTATGATATCTCATATATAGCAGATAAAAGAATGGTACAATGGTATCGCACCCACTAACATAAAAGCGCGTGAAAAGAAAACCATGTCGACAATAAAATTCCATAACTGTATCAGTTATCCGCTACGTATAGCGATGATGCGTTTGAACTATTTATTTTATTTTTCATATCGCTGTATGAGCAACCTTTTAAATATCTATAGGTGGTAAGTAGAACTTTTATAGTTCGAATGAGAAAGTACCATTGCATCTATTTCTGCCTTTGCCAAAATCGCGTTTGCTAGCCAGTCTTAAATGAGGCGATCTTCAGCCTTTGGGGAGAACCGCCTGAAATTTCCAGAGAGGTTGTCATTCAAAACCATTTTGTATGGTTTATAGTAATTCAAACACGCAAAAAAGGTAACCTTCAATTTGACAATGACGAACTGTAGATTGAATACTTACAACGACAAATACTGTAAAGACTCATATTTGCACAAATATGAGTGTTAACAAAAGTTGTGTATATTTATGTTTAGTTCGCCATATTTACCTCCTTGAGTTATGAAAATATTACAAAGATAATAAAGATTAAAATATAAAAGAGAAAAACTTAATTATTACAATTACAAAAATGTACATTTACATCTATTTTTTACTATTATTTTTATCTGTCCCATATTGCGTCTTTTATAAATTAAAATATATATTTATTTATATTTCCTATCGGATCCAATCGTCGACTTTACCCATATCACAGGGTGTACATATGTACACTGAGAGGAAAAAAAGCCGGCGGAAAAAACACCTCCCAGGTTTTAATGGAATTCCTTTATGCCATTTTAGCGTTTATAAAATCAGTGACTGAGTAATACGCCTTTTTAGTAAAAACGTTTTAAGTTCTTTTTTATAACACGTTGCTAGTTTAAATTTTGAGGAATTCTGGTAGACCGTTATATATTTTTGGTCCCATGCTATATGTATGTACATACTTTATTAGTCCATATATATGTACTTATTAGTCCATTTACTATAAGGTAACCTCCAATTTGATAATCACGAAGTATGGATTGAGTTCTTACCTATGTCCACAGTTCGTGATTGTAAAATTGAAGGTTACTTTAGAATAACCTTCATTTAGAGCTTCAACTTATTAGAGTAGTTGTAGAACTTCATGGTTCGACTGGGGAGTCGTGGTACCATACCATTTTGCCGTACAGCAATTCTTCAGAAGACCATAAGCCTTTGGAGGAGAATCATCTGGAACCTCCTCGCCTGCCTGCTGATCTGCTGCATCAACACAAAACTGGCTAGGCATGAATCAAACTCGTACTCGGAGAGTAGTCATTTGAAACAAAAATAATCCAAAAACGTGATAGTTTTTTGCGATATAGATCCAAAGTTCGTGATTCAAAAATTGAAGTAAGTAGCAGGTTAGTTAGGTTTACAACTAAGCTTTCGTAAAATAAATACCTGATGCAGTTTGGCACAATAAAATTTTGCAGTACAGTTAGTTAAAAATCGAAGCATTACAATGTCTTAGTCTCTTAGTGAATAGCCTCGATAGATAATATCGATCCGAGAAAGACATTTTCCATGTAATGCAAAGTCATGCCGGCGCTGCCAAAGGTGATTTATGCTTTGCGATACTAAAATTTATTGCAAGTTCTTCTCCGTTTATTGTAACAGTCACCGCTGGATGTAGATCTTTATGACTATAAGTTACAGCGTTATAAGCTAGTTTTAGTATTTTCGCAACCTTTTTAACGTCTTACTGCGAGCCCTTACTCAGAATGGAGAAGTATTCAGACCATATTAATTATCTAAGTGCTCTGACATGCGTCGATGGAATGACCACGGAGGATAAAATAAAACAAACCGGAATGACATATCACTGAAATCTTGTAGACTTTGCTTCATCGTGAGCAAGGATTACTTACGGGCATAAAGTTATTAACCAGAAATACTAACCGAGGTGTGAACTCGGGCCATAACATAAGAGACCGGTGTCTTAACCACTCTGCCACCACGCTTCAGGATTATAGCAATACTAGTAACTACTACTAAGTAGTATCTACTGTATAAAGTAATAGTTGAGCAAAATTAAGTAAATCTTATTTTTAGTATGTAAACTTTATTTTTAGTAGTACTTATTAAATGATTGAGCTAACGAGTATACACTAAGATACGTTACGTTTTTAGTTCAAAGCATAGCACTATTGTATTTAGATGGAATGGAACCTGCCCAATATGCGGTCTGAAACGTTTCAACCGATACACCAAAAAAATTGTGGATCTGCCTCAGATGAACCATTTAACTAGTGTTACCAACAGATGGGAAATATGAAAACTCGATCATTGTCGTACACACCTGAACAAGCACTCAGCCAGAAGTATACGCAGTAGCCATTCTGTAAAACTATTAGCAAAGTATGTATACCCCATTATCCCTACTTAATATTATAAATTCGAAAGTCACTCTGTCTGTCTGTCTGTCTGCTACGCTTTCCCGCTTAAACCACTGAACCAATTTTATTTAAATTTGGAACACAGATAGAGTGGACCTTGGGACATAGAATGGTTTTTATCCTACAGGAACCTATAAAACGGGTCCACGCGGGCGAAGCCGCTGGCGGAGGGCTAGTAATACACATATTGTTATAATACGTATATCGTTATAAATCAATCCATTTGAAATTAAAGATTTATTTTTACTTCCTAACAAATTCGGTATACTTGTAGTATTGTTGCTACAGTATAGCGACCGAAGGTAGGTATAGATAGGTGCTGTTCTTCTACGGTAGGTAATAATGAAGAAAAATTCTCCATGTCACGATTACTCATAGAGTTGTTACGTCTAAAAACAATTTAATTTTGGTGTGCCCTGAAGCAAACTAATGTAGCCGATTAGTTCTAGAGTCATCAGCCGGTATGACCACACGGCAGTGAGTAACTTAAGGTCAAGAATTAAGACTTTTTACAGCGTGCATTGTGTGCAAAATTACATCTGTTGTGTCTTTAAGGCACAAAAAACTCCTAAACATTTTGTTATTTAATGGTTTTGGTAAGTTTGATTGCTTCTTGTCGTTTGCAGTTTCATTCGCGATTTAAAAGAATCATGTTTTTACGTAGGGTTTTTGAATTTCACTTTTTGATACATTTAAACCAAATTTCGAAACAATACGCGTATTATATTACCACTTTATTTGAGAAGCCTATATTAGAAGATAAGCAGAAGATTTCCTCTTCAAGACCAAAGGCAGTCTGGAAGAGATCGCTATCAGCGATAAGGCCACTTGTTACACTATTTCCAATAAGCTTGTATTGTATGTTACTTTTTTAATTTGGTGTACAATAAATCATATTTGTATTTGTATTAGGCAATTCATCTATGTACTAGGGTTGCCAGCCATACTGTTAAGAACAGTATTATACTGTTTTTAACTACATTATACTTTTTACTGTTGAACAAAAATAAAGTATACAAAATACTGTTTTCAGTATCAACATCTCGGACGAACACTAAGTTAGTGCAGCGCAGTCACAATCGAGCGTTTCAGAACTAATCTGTCAAATATTCGAGACTCACACCGACACTACACATACGTAGTAACAGTACCTATGCACATTGCGTGGCGCGCCTAGAACTTAACATTTTTACGGGTACACATTGCTCGCTTTTGTTTTTTCTATTAGTGTTTTAGTAAACAAAAGATGGAAAGTGGAAACGATTCACCTTACCTTCAAAAAATAATATACTTACTGTTCATTTTTCTAAAATACTGTTCATTTTCCTTTTCAGACCTAAATATAATTTAATTCTTGTAAAAAAAGTTGGCAACCCTACTAGGTACACCTAAAGTGTTTTGACATTTTTTGTCACAGCCCGACGTAGAGCATCAAATGTATTGACCATACAGTCATTATTACTTCCGAGTATGAAAGACTAGCGGCCGCCCGCGACTTCATCCGCGTGGACTTTGGTATTAGTCATTCATAGCATAATGTTACGAGTATATGTATAGCCTTAAGCCTTCCTCGATATATTGACTATCCAACACAAAAATATTTTTGAAGTGAAAACTTCTTTAGCGGTGTTGTGCGCTTTTTTTGGGATGGGTAAAAAATGTTAAACTCGCGTCAGGACACGTGGCCTGATCGAAAATTCGTAAGATGGTAGAGGAGACGTGGAAGATCGACCTTCACCGATCTGATAACTCGATGAGACATATTTTTCATCAAATATAATTTATAAGCAGCGCTATATAATATAAAGAGCAGCGATGGCCGAGTGGTAAAAAACCGCGGTCTTCGACGCGACCGATCCCAGGTTCAAATCCTCAGCTCGCACCTCTGACAAAGAAATTTGTAATGTGCGATTTTATCGCTGCTCCACGGTGATGGAAAATATCGTGATATTTCATTGATTACGATGTTCTCCATCGCCGTGCATGCCTGAGAGAAATTCATAATTTCTCGAAAGCATGACGTCCACCAATCCGCACTTGGCCAGCGTGGTAGACTTTGGCCTAAATCCCTCTCAATTGTGTAAGAAGGAGACCTGTGCCCAGCAGTGGGACATAAAAAACCCTTCGTGCGTGAGTCCGACTCGCACTTGGCCGGTTTTTTCAATTCGAACCAGTAGTTCCTGAGATTAGCGCGTTAAAAAAAAAACTCTTCAGCTTTATATATTACTAGCTGACTCGACATACTTTGTCCTGTCTTAAGTATGAATATTAAATTGGTATTTGAAATTTAAAAAAAACTGGTGGTTAAGTATTCTTAAAATTTCAAAATTTTCGCGCAAATTTAACTTTTCCTTCATAAGAACCGTCTCCTGCTAATACCAAACACATCCAAAAAATAATTAGTGAAATCGGTCCAGCCATTTACGCGTGATGTGACCAAGAGAAAAAGGGATTCATTTTTATATACAAAAAGTTATGAGTACCTACCTACATAATTTTAGCCAACTTCAAAAAAGAAGAAAGGTCTCGTAAATAGATTTAATAATGATGGAACAGTCTCTTTAAACACCTTGTCGTATTTATAAAGGTCAATAACTCGATAAGCACTTCTGTTTCTAACCATCACCTCCGAACGATTTTGATACTACAACCGAATAATTCCACCACATATCGATCCAAATTATTGACCCACGATATGTTATTAGCATTATTAGTGATACATTCAAATTGCACTGTTATTTGGTTCATAGGTATGAACTACGGTGAAAGCAGAATAAAAAATACTTATACTTACGCTATTTTATCCAATGACTATTAAATACGTTACAAGACTAACATTAACAGGTTCAAGATACAATATACATATGTATTTATGTTTCCTTTCTATACAGCTTTTTGAGATACAATAGAGTCAAAGAACTAATTATTTTTAAGTCCAGTAGGTATTGTTTTACAGAAAATATAGTATACGAAATATACCTAATATATAGTAGGACAATTTTTGTATGTACTATAGTTATTAGCTATTTTTTTATTGAATTAAATAGCAAACGAGTACGTAAACAAGCCTTAAGTATACAGTCCTAGCAGGACTGGACGGAGTGACGAACATTAGGGGAGGCCTATGTCCAGCAGTGGACTTTAAAAGCCTGATAGATAGATAAAAAGATAGGTATATAAGCCACGTTAAAAGTTTTAGTCGATGCACATCCTCTACTCCTCTTTCCTATCCTACACAGAACCTCACAAAACCTCAAACAATGCTCGAATTCTGTCTGTAGTCGTAGGTGGTTGCCTCGTGTCAGTCGGATAGATCAACAATAAATATCTATTTGGAGTATGTTTAGGAAGACAATAGGTATAGAACGAAAAGTTCTGTTTGAAGCTTTCCGCAGTCTGTTAATTTTATTCGTAGTTATAGGGTTTTTATTACTTCATAATAATGCCACCCTATTTTATTATATTGCCACTATACCTTTATTTTTTTAATTGTTATAAGTCTCTTATTTTTTTATTATAAAACAGTTCATTATTTAAATGACTGCCTTTAGTTTAATCACAACACTAGACCACAATAAAAGAAAGACGTGCTCCTGCACGAAATGTCTTCTAGGTTTTTATTGAGCTAAAATTAAAGCTACATACAGCGCTTTATCTTCTCGGCCACTGTAAACGGTTTAGAGTTAACCCGTTGCTGTTATCGTGGACTTTTATTTACCCACAAGCAATAATTTACAACTGTTAACATTATTATTTTAATGATACACTCAATTTAAAATCATTAAAGCGCGGACTTCAAGCCCATACACATTTTACATTACATGTTTCACATCTGCCAGGACTGGCCAAGAGTCACGCTACGGCTCGCATGTTTTTCATCAAAATGATATAAACCTATTTGCTCAGATAAAAGCCATACATAAAAAATACGACAGTTTTTAGTTGCGCTTAAAAAGACCCAAGACAACTAATAAAGATATTAGATATAGCGCTACCAATTACGCGCAGCGCAAACTGACGACTTTTAGTTTCTAGTTACCAACACCGAACACTTTTTGAGCGGCAACGAATACATGACAAGTGGAAACAACTGGACACACAAAATGTTTATGACTGCGCTGGGTGGGGTTATTTTCATACTGGTTGGTTAAATAGAAGTCAACCACCCCATGGTATGGTAAGCTTCAGGACTCCCCAATAATGGGGAGAGATATGTGCAGTGGGAGGGAAAAAAGGGGTTGGAGCCATATAGAAGTCAAATATTCATTGGTAGCTTATACCCGACATAAGACATTGAAGAAAATTGTCTACGTTTAAAAAAGCAGCTTAGTGTTAAACTTTAGTATTTGTTCCAGGAATCCAGACAGACCGCACAGAACACGCGTATGCCTCCGCGCAAGAGTACAAGGAGGCGCTCGAGGCTCTGCGGAGGAATACTGGGGCCGTGAGTCATTTACATTTGCACTTTTGTAACGAGTAGCTCTCGTAACGCGAGCAAAAAGTTTCGACAGGCAACACAATTTGATTAGCAAAACATGTACTCAGTAGAAAATAGTTTTAAACCATGTGTACGCCAGTGGATTAAAAAAACGATAATTCTTTTTGCTTCTGCTTTTTTTCCTCTCAGTGTAAGAAATCCGATTATAGTGAGTTCCCAAAAAAGACGACGGTGAACTTCGTACTGTTGAAAGAAAAATATTACGTTAATAAAAAGCACAAAATTGTATTGATATTATACTAATAAAATTTTTCACCCTTTTGTAAACTAGTTACTGTAATTTAAATCAAAATTAAAATGTATAACAACCTAAAGTGTCCTAAAGGGTAAATATGCGATCTAAATATTTTTTGAAACCACCTTCACCCATATTTGTGCAAATAAAATATTTACATTTTTTAATCTTTGTTGAGGACGGTAACGATGTAAAAAAATATTTTTAAATTGATTGAAAAATTTATTCAATTACTTAATTCGTTTTCAGATTGTTTATATTTTTTCCATATATTCTGAATTACAGATGTAAAAGAGATGACAATTAAACGTTGATAAATTCTTGGTAAATTAAATATTTAATTCTTAAAGTTTAAAAAAAACTATGACACGACCCACTTGCAACTGTTGTTGAGGGAGTTTTTGCGGGAAGTCGAAAAAGACATATTGTGCTCTTATTTTATTTTTACTTTCTAGGTGTATTTTTGAGTTATATCGGATAAAGTTGATGGCATTTTGTTCGATATAGGTTAATAATAGTGCACGAGTGTTGTGAATTAAAATAAAAGTGCGAAAATATGTTTTTTCTGCTTGTCTCCAAAATTCCATTGATCACGTTCTAGTAAAGAAGCCATCGCTTTACTTGAATGTCTGACGGACTTGACTGACTGATTACTAATGACTTACTGACTTTACCTATTATTACTCGTCCAGTTTCACCGAAACTGGCAAAAACGTGATGCAAAAATTATACTAGACGCTGGCAGTATGCAGAGTTTGCGATGCCATAATTGAAGAAAAAAAACTGTTGTTGAGGAATAAAGAAAAGAATTTTCATGAAACTGCATGAAAAATTACACTGTTCCTTTATGAATGAAACGTTCCTTAATATTAGAGTTAGATAAAAATTAAAAAGCATGTAATGTCTTTCAAACCGCACTGGGCCAGCGTAGTGGACTATGGCTGAAATCCCTATCAATTTAGAGGATTAGAAGGGTAAAAAAGAAATGTAAAGAAAATATTTTATTTGCATAAATATTCGTAATATATAGTAGTAGTTATTATGGACGTGTACCTTAATAAAGGTTTAAAATTTGTCTTCTTTTACCATTCCTTATATTAAAGTTCAATAAATTACAGGAACGCAGCAAGCCCCAACGTTCGTTAGTCTCCCAAGCACCGAGCCATGAGGAGGCAGAACAAGAGCTGATCGAGGATATACCGATTCCCGAAGCCTGGGAACTGAATAACACCGCTAAAGCTGATGTCGAGCTACTGTTCTTCAACCGGGTGCCTAAGGTGGGCAGCCAAACCTTCATGGAACTTTTGAGGAGACTCTCCATCAGAAATCAATTTGGTAAGTTGATTTATGAGTATTTGCATCACATTGTAATTTTAATATTTTACTGCAGTAGCAGTCGAGCATGCAGCTGCATACAACTTGAAGTAACCCTGAGTCCTGCTTGAGATCGTAGTTCTACTACTATTGCCGTGGCTGTTGGTGGCCTCGTGAATTTTTGGCGCTACTTACCGCACCTAACCACCGAAACATCTTACAATACAAACTTCCTCAACTCTCGCACAACACCTTTGGGAGATGGGGCGACTGAAAATCAGCTCTACACGAGGCTAGTGCCTGATTACTGTATTACATTTTAATATACTTTGTCATTATGTACAAGTAAATGTATTTTGTAAATGATTGTGAGATTGAAGCAATAAACTTTTTTATTAAATATTATCAATTACTTCACGGCAGAACAACATGAAGCGCGCAGGGCCCGGGGGTTAGCGTAGAACGCAAACGATCTATGCAACTAAGCCGAACAGGCGCGGTCGGGTGTGAGATGGGTAACCGCTGGTAGCAAAAAATTCCATTCGCGTTTTCGTGCTTCGGAGGGCACGTTAAGCCGTCGGTCCCGGTTGTTGTCGATAGATAACAGTCGTTAAACCTTATCGGTGGCCTTATGGGCGGTTTGAAAACATCCCACTAACCCACATCTCCACCAACCCGCGGAGTAAGCTCCAGGCCTCCCCAATAATGGGGAGAGACCCGTGCCCAGCAGTGGGACGCAAAAAGGGTTGTAGCCACTTCAGGGCAGAACGGGGCGCATCTATGATAATTCCCTGATCGATCCTGCAAGTTCCACCTCTAACTTGTGATCATCATCAGAAGGCCACTACATAAATTAATGATCATGGAATGATTAAATTACAAGCATATAATGTTATTATAACTTTAAAGTCGATACGTTATAGACATTATAAGAAAAGTTCCTTTCAAATCAATAGGCGATCAAACACATTTTTGCCCTCAAAACCGCATTAGTGCTCTCACTATTACTATCACTGTAGTCGTGTTGCATTTCGAAATAAACAGTACAAAAGAAAAAAAAAACGGATTAAAAGATGCAATTCTAATTCAGCCAAGCTTGGTAATTTACACAAAAAACATACTTACGAATTAGGTGGCAATATTCATGAAACAGGTAAAGTTTAGTAATGCAAGCTTAACCTATGAATAGAACAATAACATTTTATGCAACATGTTTTTTAGGGTTCCGTAGCCAAATGGCGGAAACCGGAACCCTTATGGATTCGTAATGTATGTCTGTCTGTCTGTCTGTCCGTCGCCGTGTCGCCGAAACTATAAGAACTATATTGTTGAATCTCGGTACGTAGATGTATTCTGTGAACCACATTAAGATTTTCACATGAAAATAGAAAAAAGCTTACCTTTCATTCAATCTTAATGCAATGATTTCTATGGATAATCAATGATGTATTTCTGTTGCCGCTATTGTTATACAAATACTAAAAATAGAATAAAATAAATATTTAAGGGGGCTCCCATACAATAAACGTGATTTTTTATAGATAATGGTACGGAACCCTTCGTGCGTGTGTCCGACTCGCACTTGGCTGGTTTTTAAATGTCCAACGACTTAAAAATAGAAATAGTTCTTCGCAATTTCAGTATCCATATACGTCAAATGCATCTTATCCATATATAATGACAGAAAAACCGAACGGCTAGGAATAATGATTTTATTGTTACGTATTAAATCCTTTGGGAATTAGTTATTGTGATTCCCAGTGCTGCTGTATCTACTGTTACGGTGTTACTATTGTTATAGAGATACGTTTCTTTAATATTATATGTAAACGTATGTAAATGTAACCATTAAATGAGATATACAGACAAATTACAATAAATTACATACATTGTATGCATTACTAGGTAGTAGGACATTTTTGTAGACTAATAGGTAATTGTTCTGTTTAAAGTGTCTTGATTAACTATCAAGACCTTAATTCCATCAAAATGCCATGGTTTATCGCAACCTGCTTAACGGTTTTATTTAAGTATCTATTGAAGTACCTAACTATTAAAGTTTGGGCTATGGTTTAAGCTAGGTACGTATATACTCTTTAATCGTTTTGCCGTTATTTGGCAGCCTATTTCTAATCCAATGCAATGATCCAACCGTGCCATATAATTTTAAAATAGTTTTCTTGAGATTATTTTCATTAAAATGTTTACAATCAAATCAATTTGATATGACGATAGGATATCTAATACCCGTAATTGTACAGCAACATTTAATCCTCTGCGCTAGACTGGTTTGCTGGATCACTGAACTGGAAAATGTAAGCCGCACAGTAGACATCTATCCTGCTCTTGTACTAATTGAGATATCACTTTCTTCAAATTTCGTATGTCAAATTTTAAGCCGATATTAGGGCTTCCACAAAAGCTTTACTTTGTCTCTTCATGGTTTCTTCAGTCACGCTATTTTTATTTAAAACTGATGATCGGAGATTTAACAATTGCAAGGACGCTGACTTTTCATTTTAGCGACTCTCTTGGTTTGATTGCGGTGTGTTAGCGATGTTAACCTCAGAATACATATTCATTTTCCGCTTCTTTAAATTACAATAGAAGGGAAGACTAATAAATTAAATAAAGTTGCTAAGGAGAAATTCTGACTTATGTGGGATTTTACGGTAGAGGGAGGACGCCTTAGCTCTCATTAATCTCTCATTAAAACGTGTCTGTGCATTTACTCTTTAAATTAAGCTGTCACGGGCAGAAATTGGACGTGATCATTGTGACTCACATTAAATTCAGAGTTAACTATCTGTCGATAATAAAAGTATCTGTCTTCGGCGAGCCTTAGTCATGTCCACAGTCTTATCACATAAAATTTTTATCACACACTAACGATGTATAAAAAATGCATGTGCGATCAACTCGACAAAGCGGAAAGCCCGTAATGATATAACTTATACCTGAGTGATGGTCACCTGTTCAAAACAATTCTGTAACAAGTTGATTCACCTTGGGCACAAACGTTCTGTCAACTTGTTCTCGTACAACGAGTAACGTGAGTGTTAATACACTTCAAGGAGTAATTTTTAGGGCAGACGCCAATATAGAGACGTGGTGAGAGGTTTGTAGGTGGGAAAATTGCAGGGTTTAACCAGGAAAGAACTATTTTTGAAGCCAAATCTGCAAGTATCAGTAAAAAAATACTTTTTTATTTCGGTGAAAAAGTGCGATTACCGACTGAACTTATGCTAATGGTATGGATCAATCATCAGCTTCCATAGTACTTAGTAGTGCAGCTGCATACGACTTTTGGTACCACTCAACGCAAGAACCGCTTAAAAGGCTCTTAGCACCGTATGACATGCATGCTCGTTGGCTACTTGATAAAATGGCAGACGCTGCAAGACGGTAAATTGTTTTAAAATCATAATCGACTTCTTTTCTTACGCATCTTCCACATACATGTGACGACCCGCGTGGCGTAATAGTTATCATGTCGGACTGCCAATCGAGAGGTCCCGGGTTCGATTCCCGGCGAAACAGAAATTTGAATGATGAGTTCATTCTGAGTCTGGAGTCTGGGTGTTTGTGTTCCTGTCTTTGTATGTTTTCATGGTAACCACGACACAGGCTATTTATTACCTTACTGTGGGGCTATGAGTCTGAACGTTTATTATTATTTATTATTATTATACACGAAATCGACGGTAACCACTTCGCTTTTCCAAAATAAATGTTCACTTATTATTCCGAAAGAGGCATGATCCTACACTTATTGCACTAAATTTATGAGTACCCGCGTTTCTCTATGTTCTCGCATCTCATAGAGCAGCTAGATAACAGCCTGTCATTTATTTTTATTTCAATAGCCTTGACGTTGATCACAATATAATGATTCTGTCAAAGCACTTCCAATTATCTTTTGGTTCAGCTCTTCTATTGTACCTTGTTAAGTCAAAATAGATGTACGTGTCGGAGCTTTGGATTTTAAATGTATCGTCTAAGAACGTGACACGATATCGACATCACTACGACGTGATCGCTAACATTTTGCATGAAGATGTGATAGTTGGAACCTTATTACCTACTTTTAGGTATGGGGTGACCAGAAACTAAGGCAATGAACAAAAAACATACCTAGGTATTTTTCGATAAATATTAAATATTATACATTTTTTCAATAATGGATAAATTAAGCCAATTTTCATCCTTCTTATGTTAAATTTTCTCCCTTTTATATTTGAGTGAATGAGAACTGTAATATGTCATGAAAAATATTTTTTTAAAATTCTAAAGAAAATAGTACCTTTAAAAGGCAGTTTCGTTACAGACCGATTGACACATACAAAAGAATTTCCTATATGGATGCTGCCGCTGTTGGCTGTAACAAGTTTTGCGTCCCACTGCTAGGCACCATGCTACTCCAATGCGGATTGGTGCATAGTATACGTGGTTTAGGCCGACCAGCTGGCGAAGAGACCCATGCCCAACGCAACGCAAAAAAGTGCTGCTACAAGCCCATAAACAGCAGTGACCGCAGCGCTCGAGGTCTGCATACTCGACTTTTAAAATTACAACATTGTATAAAAAACGTTAAATGTTAATAGGCCTCCATCGAGACGCCGTGCAGCGAGTGGAAACAATCCGCCTGGCGCCCCCAGATCAGCAGATGCTCGTCAACGTGGTTTCCGCGTATCCGCCACCCGCCTCCTACATTAAGCACGTGTGCTATACCAACTTTACCAGGTATGTAGCTCGATTTCTAATCCACCTTTTATTCAACGTCCAGATATCTAAGAAGAGAAGAAAAGAGAGAATAAGAGCCTAGTGGTGATCTCTCACAATGGTTAAGGTTCAATCTACAGGCTCGAAATTATCGAAGCTAGAAGTACCGAGATGAAAACCTTATGAAGCGATACCCTAATGAAGGATATTCCAATTTCTCAAGGACCAGTAAAATCGTCAAATCTTGGCTAGCATTTAAGGTAATTTCCTAAAAGAAAAGAGTTCTAAGTGGATATCATAACCACAATAGGTTTATATTATTACCTATAGTTACGTGGTTTTCTTTTGTAAAGTTGTTTAATAAAAACATTATTTAAAAATTATATATATATATATATATATATATATATATATATACTAAAGATGTTTTAATAGTACCTACGCTTTACGCCTACTTCATATCACTTAGCAGAAAAATTGAAACGAAGTATCACTACATACTCTATTTTATGGCAGTCTCTGATTCAGGACTAGTTTCCTCCGTGCCTTGTAACACCACTGTGAAATTATGAGGTTTACTCCACAATACTATCCATGAACACATCATAACTTAATGGCATTCGATTATCTAAAACAGTACCTTGTAGCCTTCCGCTAACTCATCCTATTGGGATGAACGGTTTATGAACATGGTGTAACCGTTCCGTTAAGACAGCTATCAAAACTGTAGTAAATTCCATTATGTGTTACATCATTATGGGTATTAAAGGTTATTTAGGAGAACCCAAAGCCCAATGGGCATTTTATAACTATGTGCGGTTGTTACAGTTGTACCTTATGGCCAATTTTCAATTCGTTATCGTGAACAATATTCAAGTGTAGCAGAGTCGTTAGTTGAATGTTTTACAAGGTTTGCCTCAAAAGCTTTAACTAACTATTAACCTACTTACGTTGTTACATACGGTTAGGTAAGAACTATGGTGTATACTGTATACCTTCGCTTGTCTTCTGCTTGCGAAGTGAAAGATAAATAGGGCATTGATAAAGGAAATTTCAACCGTGTCTACGTTATGTAAATACCTATAGCCTGCTAGATTATAAACAAAGGTTTCTGTCCAAAGATTGCCTATTTATAGTAGGATTCAAAGTAATCTACGTGAAGGAGGGAGGATGACTGCAGTGTGTCACACCTTTGATGCTCTAAAAGTTTAAGCTTAATCGGTTTGTGTTCTTGTAAGTCTTGCATCCAAAAAAAAATCGAGGTAGCCTTCGCGACGTTTATTGAAGACAAACCAGTAAAGCAGATAAAAAGCTAGATTTTTTATACATTTTAATTATGTGTATAAGTGGCCAAGTCAAAGCAATCTAATACCTTCAAACGAGCAATTCTTGTATAAATCTATAAACATACGAATATATTATTTGAATTTCTAAAACGGCTCCGACGATTTTCATGAAATTTAATGCCCAGGGTTTCGGGGGCGATAGATTGATCCAGCTAGGTTTCGTTTTTAGAAATTGTCATTTTATTCGTATTTTGATCGATAATCGACTTAAATAGAAACTGAACAATATGACTCTTACTGACTTCTCTCTTCTCTTATTGGAGAATATTAATAATATTGTGGCGTAGAACGCCGTCAAACGTCATCGGACCATCCGTTGTTCAACAAATGAATGTCGATTTGAAAGAGCTCTATAAAAATTTCGTTGATGGAATTAAAGCTTCCTTGTTCGAATGGTTACTTAGGCTGACTGCGCACTGCGGACTCGGGTTCAAACCTCAATCAACCATGTTGATTTTTTGTGATAGCATTTTTTTAATTGGGAGCTTTTTCAGATGGCGTTTTTAAGTAACACTAAGCCAAGGAGTATTTTGCTTAAAATTAAACCATGAAAATCAATTGTTTTATCCCAGAAACGCTCGGTCGCCCAGGCACGGGCGTAGCCAGGTTTTAGTATCGGGGAGGGTTCAAGAAAATAAAACGGCAGTCAGGTTTTAGTATCGGGGGGAGGGGGGGGGGGGGGAAACTGAAATAATCCTACTAATAACTAATCCTAAAAATAAACGGGCCGGCTGTAAGTTCGTGGCCTAAGGTACATAATGAAACAAATATAAAGGTTTATATTTTTAACACGTCTAAGCGTCCGATTAACTTGAAAATTTGCACAGGGGTCAAGGGCTGACGACAATGAAATAATATGAGAATAAAAATGTAACTAAAAAATTACTTAAACTTAAAAATAAATAATGTAGTTTAAAAAACTAAAAACACGCTTTTGTTAACATACGAATTAAAAAATAAGAAGAAAATATATTTTACTGTAAAAAAAGCGTGGGGTGCATGGTATCAATAGTATCTTAAAAACCACCCCACGCTTTTTTTACAGTAAAATATATTTTCTTCTCATTTTTTTATTTTTTAGTTCGTATATTTACAAAAGCGTGTTTTTTAGTTTTTTAAGCTACATTATGCATTTTAATTTTAAAATTATATCTTAACCTTTCGGGGGGGGGTTTGAACCCCCAAAACCCTCCCCCTGGCTACGCCCGTGCGCCCAGGTACTATTTTTTTATTGTAAAAATATATCTTATAATTGTTTTCACTGTCCCTCATGCCTCAACACTATTATTGGTAATGTCTTTATATTTTTTATAAATGTATATATGACGCGGTGCTTGACCTCCGATGAAAGAATCTTATTTCTCTCTTTGATGTGGTAATAAGAAACGTCACCAATACAATACAATATTTTAAACATCAAAATGACAGCATTGAATCACAAATGCGCACAAAAACTGCTTGACGATTAATGACGTTTTAATTGGTTTTTGCACACAAACTACAGTACACAGATGAATATATTAACACAGGGTATTGATACTGCTCAAATCGTATAATGTGAACCGCGTACATCAATCAATGTTTAGTGTTGGTGTACAGTGTACAGGAGACGGGGGAGACGGGGATACAATGGTAACAAATCTAAAATCACTGCTTCTTAACCTGAGTTGAGGCCATGGAAGATAAATAGATTTTAAAATACATATTTATTTTCGTATATAGCTAAGAAATGATTTTTCCGTTTTTTTATCAATTTTAAATACCTATTTGTAGCGAGGGTCTGTAAGTAAAAATAGCCGTCCTTCTGCATTGGAAAATGTATTTTCAATAGCTGACGCTTATTTTACATTTATTTGCTTAGGCCTTTTAGCGATTAACAATCGGTCTTTGTTAAACTTTGGAGTTAACTCTCTTTATATTTGCAACAGAATTTTTAAGTTGCTTAAAAATTGAAACCTCTAAAAATTTAAAACCGATAATACCTACTTTTAATTAAAGTACCTGGACGCCCGAGCGTTGCTCGGATAAAAACAATTTATTTACTTGGTTTATTTTTAAGCAAAACATTCATTGGCTTAGTGTTACGTTACAAATCCTTTTGAAATACCTAGCTCCCAATTAAAAAAAATTGTCACAAAAAAATAATAAACGCAACTTGCCTACTTGAGATTTGAACCCGAGTCTCTAGCTCCGTAGTCGGCTTTAGTAACCATTCGACTAAGAAAGCTTTAATTCCCTTGACGAAATTTTTATAGGTCTTTCATAATTATCGATATTGTCATTTGTTTGAAGGGTGGATTGTCAAATTTTGACCATTTGACGGCTTTCTACGCCACAATATTATTAATATTTTCCATTAGATGTCGGTAAGAGTAATTTTATATTTAACTGCATAAACATTAAAAAAACGACAAATTCTATCAATAAAAATTTGTGGATCAATTTATCATCCCCGCAACCAGTGTACTAAATTTCATCAAAATCTTTGGAGCCGTTTCCGAGATTCAAAAAATATATTTAGATATATACAAGAATTGCTCGTTTAAAGGTATTAGATTAGATAGATAAGGTTCGAAGGAGTATATAAAAACATGACTTTTCTACACCACACAAGAAAAAAAGCAAATTTTCTTAACGAGTACAGGTGACAGTAGACTTAATTTTGAAATCATAGGACAAGAATGGTGTCTAATGGAGCTTCCAAATGGAACAGCTACGTCCTAACATTGCAAGTTGAAAAAAAAACATAAAAGTGTTAAGAATCGCTGGCCAAAATGATGAATGTATCAAACAGGCATTAATTACTTAGCAGTTGATTAGACGTGCGTCTGATCTTGTTACTGGAAATAGAAATAATAGGTAGGTATCTAATTAGTAATTACACCTAGGAACTGCACGTGCAGTCACTCACATTGTTCTATTGTTCAACGGAATTAATGGAAGAGGAAAATAGTTTGTGCTTTTGACTTTTGGTGAGTTGATTGGCGTGATATAGACATAATTGATGTTTCTACGAAGTTATCGGTGAAAGTAGACCTCGGGAACTAACAATGACTAATAAGGTTCAGTTTGGTTATTGTAACGGGCTTCGTTCTAATTATAGACTTCATTATGGAATAGTTGTACCGCAGTTTTACGTTAAATAAGGCTATTGAACAGCAGTGATAGTTCAGTGGTGCTATCACTGCTGGAAGTTCGGGTTTGACTAAACGCGAAATGCTCGCTAGCTTTATGGTAAAGAAAAACCTGAATAGGTAAAATCTGGAAATATGTATGT
The DNA here is from genome assembly GCA_911387765.1 of Pyrgus malvae. Taxonomy (NCBI): domain Eukaryota; kingdom Metazoa; phylum Arthropoda; class Insecta; order Lepidoptera; family Hesperiidae; genus Pyrgus; species Pyrgus malvae. Next base: position 16,103,968 of record OU426960.1, read on the forward strand.
TGGCTCGAGCTATGGACAAGAAGTCTTCCAGAGGAGACACGTAAAGCCGTCAAACCCACTTGCTGAAAATAATCAGTCATTAAAGTTGTCCGGAAACTCGGAACAATTATGAGCTGTTTAATATTATCTGACAACGAATTAAACGCTAACATGTCTATCAGTCTGAGTTATGAAAAGAGACCACGTGCCTAACACATGTGTAATAATTAAAAAAAATAACGTTACGATATACCCTGTGTAGTATGCGCCGTATTACGTTTATGTGTGTCCATCACATAAATACAGAAACACAAACACCCAGACCGAGAAAAGAAATTTTAAACTCATTATTTTAATTTCTGCTTCGCCGAGAATCGAACCCGGAACCCTCCGATCGGCAGTCTAGCATGGCATAATAAAACTATTCCTCAAATAAATGTTGGCGCTGTCAACGTTACTTATGAGGATGAAAAATCGGAACTTAAAACATTAATTATTTACTACATTATAACTATTCTGAAATAAATCAAACCGTTTAAAAACGGCAACGGTTTTTTTATATTTTCCCGTAATGTACATTTGTATTTCAGGTTTGGTTACCCATCTCCAATCTACGTGAACGTGGTTCGGGACCCGGTTGAACGCGTGATATCCTGGTATTACTACGTGCGAGCCCCTTGGTACTACGTGGAGAGGAAACGAGCGTTCCCTGACCTCCCCTTGCCGGATCCTGCGTGGTTGAAGAAGGTAAGGATAAAATACCCCAGAGTAACTTATACATGACTGCAACCCTTTTTGCTTCCCACTGCTGGGCACGGCTCTTTCTTCATTATTGGGTAGGCCTAAAGCTCACTCCACCATGCTGCTCCAATGCTCACTTTTAGATACGCAGAATAAATTCTATCCTGGTGATTTACGGTTTATTGACTTAAGACTAAATGTAGCTGTGAATAAATTAAAATACAGCTCGGTACACAGACAACCATGACCTAAAAAAAGTTTATACCTAACTAAGTACATAATTTTTTTAATGAATCTCGGGAACAATATACTTCACTTTACTTTAACACTTTTTCTTTTACTGTTTTCTTAATCGCTATTTATTTATTTTCAGTCAACAATATGTTCACAGTACACGGCCAAACACATATGTGAATATTTAAAGATACAAATACAATAGAAATGTAATATAATTTATAAATTGTAAAGATAATTAATATGACTTATGTTGAAAAATTTATTAGTCGGAAGTGCGCGCCGGAGCTTACTTGAACTTGGTACCCCCGCGTGGGAGACTGATTTTCTCCTTGGCTATAATTATAGCTAAGTGTAATTAATCTAAGAAGGAGAAATTTAGCACCGTATTAAATTGCCACAGTTGCTGATCTACTTAGTCTTAGTCGTTATATCTGCTTTAAGTCATGGATCGATGTCACTTAGCGTGATCGATTCGCGAGATAGTCGTTGCCTGATTACCGGTTAATTAAACCCAGAAAATGAAAGGATTTTACAACTAGATTTAGTCTCAATATTCATTAGAACTATTATAATCAATTTAAAATCTATGGTTACAAAAGCTTTTAAAAAATGAGGTGATAACTAGATTTATTCGTGGTTTTAAGTTGTTCTTACAATGATGGGGCATTCAGGTTGAAGAAAATTAATTATATCATTACGACACTGACATTCAGAATGGTGCACTACCTTGATTAAACATCCATGGTTCCATTTTCAGTGGGGAAGTAAACTAAATAATTTATTTTTTACTAATAGGATATACAAATAAGGTTTGTTTGATTTGAGTATTTAATGTACTTGGTTCTATGTATCCATAAAAGGTAGTAGGTAGCCGTAACACAAGATGAAAATACCTGTGTCTAAAGCTTTCTTTATTATTTTTTGGATCTATATCTATAGGACCTATCAGCCTATCACTTTAACTAAATTTTCTCACCCAACATTTCTTTACTAAACACGTACTTAACATAAAAAGTTCTTTCGCATACAATGTTCTTCTATTAAGTACTAAAAGTAGGTATTTCAGTAGAGATGAATCCAATCAATTCACCATAGGTGTCTAAGTGAAACGCGATATTTTGTAACCTAACTATTAGCTTTGCGAGTATCATTACTCTCACGCTGAGATGCCCATTGCCACTGGTTTGCTGTGCTTGCCGCCTCGTCAATTTGCTGATCAATCGGTCTACAATTGGTCACGTGTCCCGACTACATTGATTGGCTTGCGAGGGAAAAGGAAAAAATAGAATTATACACGGTGTTTTTATATCATGTAAAAATAGAATTATACACGGTGTTTTGAACACCGCTAGCTTGTTTTCATGTCCTTGACTTTTTTGTACAATTAGCTAGCAGGCAAGCATGCAAGGCCACATAGAGTAAATGATCACTGCAGACCACCTAGAATCCAGTAAGCTCGTTTGTATGCATTTGCATCACTTCAGTCACTTGATATACTGAAGGCTGATGGTCGCTTCCTGTAAACTCGGTTAGGCCTTTTCCTTGAATAAAATAAGGTAGGTACTTCATGGCAGAAATATAGGCAATGGTCTCGCCTGCACTCGAGCAATCCAAGTTTGATCTACCGGTACCAGTATGTGGGCGAAAAAAATACCTAATCAGTGTTGCTAGTTAGAACTTAATTTATTTAACAAGGCATGTAAAATTTGTAATCTGAGAATTTTCACTGGATTCATATTAATGATAATGAATATTCAATGGTGTATTGTAAGTAAATTTTCAATAACCTCCCTGCTTATCAATATAATGCAAATGGTAGACTATTATACATAGATAGGTATCACGAACATCAATTCCAAGTATTGTCTCGTAAGAAAACGCAAAGTAACACATAAATACTATAAATGTCTGTAATGGAGATAAAATCAAAGCACTGATAGTTTTTATTTTGGTAGCATTTTTTGTAATTACCAATATCGATGTATTTGAGAAGCAAAAACGGATCGACATCCAAATAATCTAAAGAACTCCGATAAATTGCTTTTATTGAACGTGAAATTTCCGCATACGATAAAAAGGATGTCTAAATCAAGCGTTTAACACTTACAGAATAGATTCGGCCATGCCAAAACAACATTTCAGAGACAAAAAACAATCAGTGAAAAAATAAATAGGTCTTAAGTAGTACCTATCAAGTATCAATTCGATCTAGATTCCGCCACGCCATGTGAATTAGCACGTAATTCTAACAATTTGGAACTATACGCTATCGTCACTCATCGTCTTTAACAGTTAAACCGAATCTATAGAATGATCACGATTCACGACTGGAAATGAAAAAAATCAATAATCACGATCTGATCAATGGGCACTGATCTCAGCGCCATTTCAAGTTTGAAAATAAAAAAATATTCGCTAAAAGAACCATTTTTAAATAAAAAAAGTTGAGCTGTCGCATAAAAAGAAAAGACACGTCGCCAGGACGAAAATCTGTTTAACCTACAAGTTTTGTCAAATTATTAAGAAGAGTATAATGAAATCGTTCAAACCATTTCTACAATAATTATTATTTTGATAATAATCATATTAAAATTATGAAAATCTTATCAACACTACTATAGCTATGTGAATAAAGTGACATCAATATTCCAAAAACGTACCCTTTATAACTTATACTTCGAGGAAAATTAACTGTAGGTATCATTACGACGCTGTGACAGGTTGCTGTTCTTGTAACAAGAGCACTTCTTTCCGCGTGCCGTTTCTTAGTACATATTATCGATACTTAATGACTTTAATTTTATTCAGAAAAAAATACATTAGCGGTCAATGTATAACACGAGCCAGTCTTGGACACACAGGTGTAATTTTCGTGTGCCTAAGTAGTTTTTACCCTCTGAGAATTCTCTACAACACATAAATCATCCTCCTACATAATTTGCCGATGGTAACCCTCTCATACAATTTGTTCAGCATCAGACACGACTCCCTTTATGCAATTTTCAATGATTGGGCTTCGTGACCAGCGCAAGAAACGAACCCTTGCAGTTTCTTTAAACAAACATTGTTATGGGTAGTTTAAAAATGAAGGAATACAGTTTATGGGGTATCCAACGTACTTATAAAATTTTCGACACGTGCCCGAAGATGTTACCTATATACGATTGCCAAAAATATGAAAAAATAATCGAATCCGTAAAACAGTTCGACACATTACAAACTATCACTAACTCCAAGTTGTAATGATTGGAAAGTGTATTGCATGCATTTATCTAACATTTTTTTATGAAATATATGCAATGCTGCATCTGCATTTTATGGGAATGATGCGCTTAATTATTCAAAATCATAATAATATTACAACACAAAATGTAACAGTATCTCTTGTTGTATGATCAAGCACGTAAAACCGTAGTCTAGAGGTGAAAAGCCGACCTCCCACGGCGGCAGGCCCTGATCGTTTGCGAGCGTGTGGCAAAACCAAGCTGTTGTTCCAATTGTTAAAACGGTTCGTAAAAAAACTGTAAGGAGTAACAGTCCATAGCTAATGTCGGGCAGCCTCAAGCTAAATGTAGAGTTGCTACAACCAAAGTCGTGGGACTTACCTCATTATTTCGCATTCATTTTAAACATGCATACCGATAGGCTAGTGTTTCAGAAACCATCTACATAACCCATACCATCCATATCCATGTACAATCTACACAAGATAATACCCACAAAAACCCTTGGCTAGCTTGAAGGACTATGGCTGACGTGAACTAATTTTTGCCAAGTGTGGGGTTAAAAAATATTCAAACGAAAAGTTTGGAAAAATGGTTGAATAAGTGTTTTTTTTTACTAGACGATTTGGATTTCAAGGTTGATTTATTGTATTCTTAAGAGAAGATGAAGAGTGAAGGAGTGAAGAGGAGTGATGTCAGTCGAGTGCCAATTGCGATTATCAGCTAATATTAGCAAGTTTTATCAAAACATTCTAAAAGAATTACCGAATTGCGTGTGTCGAAAAAATGAAGTAGTAGCTCTAACTACTAAGATTTATTAACGAGTTTTACATGAAAATCGAACAACTGTGCAACGATGTCTTGAGTTGAAAAATGACGATTCAACCGATTGTCAGCCATCAAGTGGGGTAACGCTCTTGTTATGACAATTGATAGTATCGAAGATTGCACAGGCGAACAGATTATTCCTTGTCAATTACTCGATCCATTGTTAACAGATTACACTTACGAGCGATACAGTTAGCGGTTAGGACAATGCCGTAGTGGCAAGGAGCAAAAACTAAATTAGTTTTGGCGTAGCAAATAAGATAACGATTTAATTAGTATTCTAACAGTACATACACGTGCAACACTATAATTAGCTAGTATAAGTCATGTTACAAAAATTCGAATTTGTTATTGCAAATAGATGAAATTATTTGCCATTTTTAGCATTTATGTTGATATTTTACAATTCATCCATATCATTGAAAATACCTTAACCTGTAAGAATTAATCACTTAATTATTTGTGTTCGCGAATAGTTTTTTTGCCATTTTTAGAATTTCTACCGTAAATATATATAATACAAGCGCTAAAGCACGTTTAATATTCCCTGCCGAATCCATTAATTTTGCTTCAGTTTAGGTTTGGTTCTTTCAGGAAGAATAAATAATATATTCGCGTTTTCTACATCACTAGCAAGTACCTACATATGTACATAATAAGGTATACATTTAAAATGCACATGAACATTAAAGTTCCGTTATAAAAATCTTGTTATGTTTTTTATTTTGTCTTTCGATAACTGCATTAGCAGCCTGCTTTGTAAATCCGAAATTAACCTATCAATCATTTTCTTCTTTAATAACAATAATAATTTGTCTCAATAAACCTACACCTGAAACGTTTTTTAAAGTATTATGTTTCTTTAATTATACTGTATAAGTCCTATATGTCATTATATTATGAATGAGTTACTATGTTCATTTTCGTGATTTTTCGTGGTCATACCTTATTAATGTCTATGATATGCCATACAGTAAACTAGATTAACGTGATGCAAAATCTAGCATTCCTGAGAGTTTTCCACATTTTCTCAAGAACCAACACCAACCAGTATTGTATTGATGGATTAGGCCTATATTCATCTTATATTGAAACGGGCCGTTTTGTACTGTCTTTTCTGTATCGATGGTCCTAAAAGCTTTGTTCGTAGGGATCTTGCATCTATGCTATGGCTTCAGACTAACTTATTTCACGCTTGGAAAGCTTTTGGAAGCGCTTATACGCGCGAAATAGCCAGATTTTATGTTTTCAGGTGCAAATAAATATAGTTTTAAAAAATGTGGGTTGCTCGATATACTAAAAATGTTCATTAGGTATTATTTTCTGCTTATATTAAGAATTATTATTTTTCACTTTTTTAGTTTGATATGCTTCAAAATGGTGTTCTTTAATTTTTAAACTATATTTTGTTTTCATTTTTAGTTCGATTTATTGTTAAAAATATTTATTTCTAGTTCTCGGAATTAGATAGACTCATAAAATTATTATATAGCCGCCGATTTTTGATAAGTGTCCAAAGATTGAAATAAATCTGTCCGTTGATGTGGGTCAAAATCGAGTCCAGAGGAAAGTTACAAACTCACAGTTACAAACAAACATACAGGTAAAGCTAATATAAGCGTGTAAAAAAAAAAAGCGTGTGCACTTGTAAGCGCGTTTTCTTAACGATATAACGCGCAAAAAATACTAGTTTGATACAGTTCTAACTTTACATCTGTTGACTTAAAATCGTTTCTGTTCTGAAGAAAAGGCCTCTCTAAGAATCTTGATTGTATCTTATTACAGGACTTTGAGACGTGCGTGCTGAGCGGCGACCGCGAGTGCCGGTACATTGAAGGGGAGACGCACGAGGGCATCGGCGACCACAGGAGACAAACGCTCTTCTTTTGCGGACATGAGCCCGAATGCACGTGAGTAACGTTTTTTTTTTATATTAAGTACTAGCCTTCCGCCAGTGGCTTCGCTCGCGTGGACCCGTTTAATGGGTTCCCATAGGATAAAAAATAACCTAAGTGCTATTCCAGCCTAGTCTTCATTGCTATATTAAAATCATAGGCGTTTAGCCAGTTGCTTCAACCGCGTTGACCCTATTACCCATTTTTACGTAGGAATGAAGCAAAAAGTAGCCTCATCATAATATTACTCAGGATGAATGTAGCTTTCTAATGGTGAAAGAATTTTTGAAATCGGAATAGTAGTTTTTGAGTTTATTCATTACAAACATACAAAATACTCTTTATAATATTAGTATAGACAACTAGCTGACCAACCGCACAAATAAGTCTCTATATTCATAGTCCACACAAATTTTTATAGTCCACTGCTGGACAAAGGTCTTCCCTTCGTATCTTCTTCTACGTTATGTAGGTAGTTAATGTAATGTAATATACGTCTTCATTATGTCAACGTCAGACTTTCGGTGATGGATGGATGGATGGACCGCCTGAGTCTTCCTTTGTTTTTCCTTAGGGAACCCAATTTTTTCTTCATATCCTCCTAGCGGTATGAAATGTACTTTACAGCCTATTCTTAGATCTACTGAATTAACACACAAAATTTCATAAGAACCGGCCAAGCCGGAGGAGTTTTGTAATTACAAACACTGTGACTCTAGAATTTTATATATTGGATAGTATAGGTTATCACCTATACTATGTTCTATCGAACAATCATGGTTCGATCAAGCCAGTACTACTGCTGCACCCATTTCAGTACTGAAGCAATTTTATTTCGTTTCGGTCGGAATGGTTAATGCAGCTTTTGTCCTGATTAACATATGATTATTTTCTTTTTTGGGCCCTTATTAAAATGGCCTACCTTTCGTTCTGAATGGGTAAGTATTATATCATGCCAAGTACAATTAAAATTTTTTTTGGTAATTTTATTTAATAGCTATTAAAAACAGTTTTCTTTTTTGGTTAAAAACTTATTTAATTAATCTTTTATTTGACAGTGATATAAAAACTTAAGTATGTTAAAGAAACATTTCCTTCTTACACTTTACATAAATTTGTAGTGATTTAAGAATTCCCTAAGATGGATACCCCAAAGGGTTAAAATTAACTAGATTCTGCTATGACTCTGTAACGCAATTCTTAATTTTCTTAAAATATTTTAAAAATTTTGGTTCGTTTTATGTTTGTATTGTGACCCTGCGATGAGACTTGATCATTACGGAAACTTTTAAGGCAGGACAACGTCTGCTGGGTCCGCTAGTATTTTTGTTAAATTGACTCTTGACTCTCGCCGTTCGCAATCCCAGAAGCCCCCTTTTAGACGCCTCTTACGATCAGGCTGGGGATACCGTAGCTCTATTCTTAATCCCGAAGCTACAGGGACTAAAAGTTCTACTACCTACAAATGAAGTCTCCGTGTTATTTTTATTCGTATGATTCCAGGCCATTCAACACCGTAGAGGCCTTGCAGCGAGCCAAGAGGGTGGTGGAGCAGCAGTACGCGGTGGTGGGCGTGCTGGAGGACATGAACTCCACGCTGCTGGCCTTCGAGCGGTACATCCCGCGCTTTTTCAAGGGAGCCCGGCGCTTGTACTGGGGTGGGTAGATTACTTATATTATTACTATCATAAAAACTACCCCATTACTTTCTTTTCTATCAAGAAACCTACAAATTCATCCACTAATTTAATAAACACTTACTGTGCAAGCGCGAACGCTCAACGCCTTTTCATATTGAATTGCAATATGATAACAACTTACATTGCTATTTTATTGGCGATGTCTAGAACTGATGTGCATGAGAAACACATAGAACGAATAACAAAATTATAAGAAAATAATGTCCTCCTTTTCGTACAATTCATTTTTATATTGATTTATATTTATTGGATACTTGTGATTTCAATACTCACGATCAGTGTTGCCACAGTTAGTTTTGTAAATTCCCCGCGTCATGTTGAAAAATTCCTCTTTTTATAGCAAAATTCCCCTCGAAGTTCATGATGTAGGAAAAAGAGAATAAAAATGTTTTACTACTGAAAACTTTATTCCAAAAACTAAATCAAATACATCACTTTTCGTATAGGTTCGCTTTGACCACATTTATTGTTGGCTCAAATTTTACACAATCTTTTATTTGGTCTTTAGTTTGCATTAGGGCAACTATCGTACTTGTTTTTAGTTTATTTCTATGATCATTTTTAATATTTTTGAGAGAACTAAATACACGTTCCACGGATGCATTCGAGAAACGTAAAGTAAAACAAACAAAGCATTTAAAATGCCTTTTAAATTTGGAAACAAACTTTGACCGAGGGCATTTTTTAAGTGGAAAACTTTACGCCAATACTCCTCAGCATCATCTGCAGGATGCAAGTCGTAGCTTTTTATTTTATTTTTTTATTTATTTTTAGTTTCTTTTTATCAACTTAGGGGACAGGCAAAAGAATCATAGCCCATCCATCCTTCTTAGATGTATAAATTTTATTATATACTAGCTGACCCGACAGACGTTTTCCTGTCTTAACTATGGATATTAAAATCGAATTTGTAAAAAAATAAATATTAATTATCAATTTTCTTAATTTTTTTCATTGATAAGAACCTTCTCCTGATAATAACAAACACAACAAAAAAGAATTATCGAAATCGGTCTAACCGTTCACGCGTGAGGCCGAGACCAAGGGAAATAGGAATTCAGTTTTATAACATATAGAGTTAGAGAAATGTTTTGCCCGCGACTTCTTCCGCGTGTACTTTAGTTATCAGGACACAGTTTAAATTAACCCCGTTATAATTGTGTCATACGTATCTGTTCTGCGTCTGCAAGTAGGTACTGCTATAAAAGATAGGTAACGGGTTACTACAGTACCTACTTCGTTTTGAAGCTGGTGTTAAAATGACCAAGTTATTTGGTGCACTAACCCGCTAGCAAGCCACATAAACCTGACCGTGAGAAAAACAGCCCCCTTTTTAAATTAGTCCGACGAAATATAAAGGTTGTCATAATTATATTTTTAAGAAATAAGAAAGTCAGGCCCTATATACCAATGTTTATACTGCTAAGTTCAGAAATGAGATGATAATTAATTTCTATACATTTTACTTAACCCTTCCCCCGCCTTTTTACCCTTTTAGGCGGAAGTTTATCCATTTCACCTGCACAAATCATTTTAAATTGTAATCAGTCACATACTCGTATGTATATTACCTACTCTACTTATTAGAAGTATAAGTAGAGTAGGTATATATATATAGAGTAGGTCCAGAAATGAGAAAATTCCATGTAAACTTCACTCTCCTATTTCACTCTCGTAGGAGTTAGTTAACTTTTTAAAGGCTCAAAAATATTTTGAGTAAATCTAGTATCGTGTTGCAGAGCCATCTCCTGATTTACCTAATAACTTTATTCAACAATTAATTATTTTCACTTAAATCTACCTTCTTACGGTATCTGAGGCTACGCCCGAGAGAGACAGCGAGTTAATTATTTAAAATTTCAACCACACTAAAACCCACTGAATAGGATTTTCAGCGAAACCTGCCAATGTCTTCCATGCGCAGCGATGTACTCTGTGGCGCGGGGTTACAAATGGGCTCTTGGGTGAGCAATGTAGGTAACTCTGCCAAGAGTCGTGCGGCCGAATACGCCGTCGTTTTACCCGTGGCTGTTGGTCCGACTCCCAGTATAGCCGTGAAAGCCTCTACTTAGACGCTTTTTATGATTACGTGGAGGACACCATATTTCATATTGTTAATGCCGAGGTAACTTTTATGTTTTCGGGACGGAATCTTCGCAAGGTACGTGTCAGATTGAAAAGTGATACCGGGTTATGTGGGATTTATACAGCACTAAAACCTCCTCAGTGGCTTGCTGAACACTCGTTCAGAGGACTCCATGCGCGGTGCTCCAAATCGCCGCCCACAACTCCAGAAGTTCACATTTATTCGCCTGTTACGATTAGGTAGCTGAACTGTTCTTACTGTATCTAGTCTTATTGTAGCTCATATTCATAACTTCCACCTACGGAGAGCAATCCCGAGCTAGCCAGTTTAGCTTCTTGAAGAAACTACCTACATTGTACAGAAACCTACAACAAATGTATGAAGAGTATTTTTAAGTATTCATATTATATTATCTATGAAGTTTTTAGGTTACTGTCCAATAAACTGTCATGGAAGAAAATAAAATAATGACAGATCTCGTTTTAACGTTTGATTCCGAGAGATATTTCGAGAGACAGCGACAAAAAAGTACAAACATTTTCAAATAGCAATTTTTTTATATTCCGTCAAATTGGTGGAGCATAGAAATATTTTTGTCAGTCAGCAGGATTTCTTAACGTTTGGCGTAGAAGGTACTTACCTCAATTTAAAAATAAATATTCACTGCAGTAACTTTTCTAAAACCATAAAAAATAAGAAGAAGCAAGCAGTCAATTAATGATAAGTTTCACAGTGTTCAGTCATGCAAAACTTGTAACTCGGTGTATCACGTATGAAAGTCGATAAAAATAGTAACTAACATTTTGCAAGTTCAAGAGTTTTCATATGAAAAATCAAAATCTTTTCCATAACTGATGATCAACGCTTAATACCGTGCAACAGTTCATCATGGATTTCAAACACTAAGAAATTTAGCTGATGTGACGTAATTAAAACAAAATATAAGAAAATGGTTGCAAGTTTTCATTGCTTAGCTCTCTGAATATTTCATATGAGTCACATTTTTGAAGGACGCTGCCTTGTCTTAAATGTTAATGTTGCATTCGAATTGGAAAATGGTTTTTAAATTTTCTAAGTTTTCGTGATATTTCCTTAATGTTTTATTACATAAGTACCTTCTTCTGCCAATTACAAACACAACAAAAGAAGAATTAGCGAAATCGGTCCAGCCGTTCACGCGTGATGTCGTGACCAAGGGAAAATGGGATTCATTTTTATATATACAGATTTATTACATTTGGAGTATTAAATTCCCCTTTTATTCTTATAACCCTTTTTTGCCCCTCACATACGTGAAATTCCCCCCAAAAAGGGGAATTCCCCCCAGATCGGCAACGCTGCTCACGATTGTCGGTACTAATTTTTTTTAATACAGTTGCTCAAAAATTGGCGTATTGCAGGGACGTATAGCGTTCGGGAAGTGGGCTATTACACACTCGTGCTTTTTCATTACCTTTTCCGAATTCGTGCGTTCTCTTTCCCAACTGTCAAAATAATGTCTATTAAAAAAAACAACCACGAAGTTTTAGAAGTTTTTATGATTCATGCAAATATTTCTAAAAAGAATACTAATTTGTTTCAATATCAGATTTAATGATTTGATTCAATGAGTTAGGTTACGTTTCATTTCATTTCATCTCATTAGGTAACATTTTCATTTCATATCAATAAAAAAAATCTACTGAAGACTTGGCTGTATGGGCATAGTTCCCTTTGCCTACCCAGAATGGCTGAAGAAAACAAAAAAAAACTCTGCATATAGGTATTCTTTTACGGTTGGCGCTATTTTTCAAAAATGTTCTTTACGTGTTTTTATAATTTTATGAAATTACTTCGTTTTTTCGCAACTGTATTAAAAATAGTAGTTTAGTACACGTGCGGAACCGTCATTGCAAGGAGTTCCGACTGTCAACCCGAGCCGAGGCGCACGGAACTCCGTGCAATGACAGCCTTTCCGCACTTGTAATGAAATATACTATTTTAACACAGTTGCTCAAAAAGTGGCGTATTGCAGGGACGTATAGCGTTCGGGAAGTGGGCTATTACACACTCGTGCGTTTTCTTTACCTTTTCCGAACTCGTGCGTTCTCTTTCCCAACTGTCAAAATAATGTGTATTTAAAAAAACAACCACGAAGTTTTAGAAGTTTTTATGATTCATGCAAATATTTCTAAAAAGAAGCTACTAATTTGTTTCAATATCATATTTAATGATTTGATTCAATGAGTTAGGTTAGGTTTTATTTCATTTCATCTCATTAACATTTTCATTTCATATCAATAAAAAAATTCTACTGAAGACTTGGCTGTATGGGCATAGTTCCCTTTTGCCTACCCAGAATGGGTGAAGTAAACAAAAAAAATCTCTGCATATAGGTATTCTTTCTTTTACGGCTTGGAGTTTTGGCGGGAAGTCTGAAGGGACAAGTTGTGCTCTTGTTTTATTTTCATTTTCTTGGTGTATTTTTGAGTTATATCGGATAAAGTTGATGGCGTTTTTTTCGATATAGGTTAATAACAGTGCACGAGTGTTGTGAAATAAAATAACAGTGCGAAAACATGTTTTTTCGGCTTGCCTCCAAAACTCCTTCGGACATGTTCTCGTAAAGTAGCCATCGCTTTACTTGAACAACTGACTGACTAGACTGACTGATACCTGACGACTTACTGTTTTATATAGAATAATAGATGCAGAAATTATACTTCACACTGGCAATATGCACAGAGCGCGATGCCATTATTTAATATTGAAACGAAAATATTGAATGGCTGCAAGGATTTTATCCAATACCGTAAAATGAATTTTAAAAAAATCTTTTACGGCTGGCGCCATTTTTCAAAAATGTTCTATGCGAGTTTTTATTATTTTATAAATTGCTTCATTTTTTCGCAACTGTATTAAAAAAAGTTGTTCAGTACACGTGCGGAACCGTCATTGGAAGGAGTTCCGACTGTCAACCCTCACCTTCGGCTGCGCCTCGGCTCGGGTAGACATTTGTCGGAACTCCTTGCAATGACAGCCTTTCCGCACTTGTAATGAAATATACTATTTAAATTTTAAGTATACAACATTGTTCGAGCACACTATCTTCTTATATTTCTGTTAATTTTACGATTCATTTATTTGTTTACTTACTTGTTTATTAAAATGCGATTAAATTTCTTTCTAAACGTAGTAACGTTTAGTACTTATCTACCAGTCACATACGAGTACGCATACTTAGGAAACATAAAAAAAATATTTCTAATTCTTAATTCAATTTACTTTCCAGAGGAACTAAACTCCTACAATCACATCAACCGCAACGCGTTCAAGCCGCCAGTGACGGAAGCGGTGAAGCAAATAGTGCGTGCGAACTTCACGCGGGAGATCGAATTCTACGAGTTCTGCAAACAGAGGCTGCACATGCAGCTGCGAGCGCTACGGGACCCCACCATCACCCTCCCACCCACAACTAGAGGATACCGAAAACAAACCCAGCATTATCTTAATAGGTTATAGGAAAATAACAATTTTAGAACAGGAGAATTCGTTTTGTGATAGGCAACAATTTCACAGGGTAGAGTCGTCGAAATGTTTCATCAGATCCCATGGACGTTATCTAGATTACAAAACAAATTTGCACATTCAAGTGCGAATGATGAGACTCTTTCGTAAAATAAATTTGTATCAGCTTATATTTTTATTAGTCTAGGAAATAAAAAAAGTTGCAAAATAGCACTTTCAAAAAGAACATTTTGATTGCTGGATATAAGTAGGTACATACATGCAAAATAAGATTTACGCGATTGAAAAACTGCGAACTACGCCCTATTATAGTATTAAAAATAAAAACTGTGTCAATTGAATTATGTAAATCTTCTTAATATTAAATTATACCTATTTATGTAAAATTATAACATTTGGTGTGCTGAAGGCGTTGAGAAAATGACTGATTTCGCAATGAAAATGTTGAAGAATAGCAACTTTATAGATAAGTTTTACTATGCTATTGCTATTATGTAGCTTTGTAAAGAACAAGAACATTTTGAAATATCGTAAATAGAATATAGTAAAAAAGGAACTCTAATTACTTATTCTTAATGGTGTAAGGTTTCCTGTTACATAAAATAACCAAATCATTACAAGCAACAACATTCGCTTTAAGTGCCTTAAAAGTTTAATGGAAATATTACTTGTCAAAATAAATAAGTACATATATCAGTTCATATTTAATGCGAGTAAAACTCAAACGAATAATTTCATATAAAATGTCTTGCTATAGGTATTTGTGACGTATTTTTATTAGACTTTGTAAATACTTAATATATTTTGACCTTTTAGTAAATGTTTAAAAATGATGCCTACGTCACCATTTCATGATTACACCACCAGACAAAGGTTAAAGTTCCACCGACACCATCTGGACTCGTGGCGGTCCTCCACAGTCCGCTTTGGACGCTCCTTTTTACCACGGACGTGTAGGTTATGGGACAACCTTCTGAGGCAGCTGAGGCATTTCCAGTGGACTATGACATGGGTTCTTCAAGAAAGCTGTAAAAAAGCTCTCCTCCAAAGCCGGCAATGCTCGGGTGGCTCCCCTAGGGTTGCCCGTGTCCATAGGCGACGGTGATCATTAACACCACGCGGCCCGTCTGCCTTTTTGTTCGGTTAATTTATTAAAAAAAATGTACGTCAAATTACTATTACTTTATCTTTAAAACAATAACAACGGCAGTAGATCTACCTATTGTATAAAATACTGTTTATCTAAGTACATTTTTGTACGTATAAATTGTAAGCTGAGCAAATATATTTTTGTATAATTTTTTTTATATTTCGACTAAGTAGATACATATTACATTACATTGTTTCTAACATTTTCTTTACTTAAATATAATGTGGGACTGTCTATGTGTTGTGTAACCGATTCCCGCCGGTTATTGGAATTCTTTAATGGTACCTTACTAGGTAATGCATGTATTTTATTTATTGAAAATAAGTTCGTGTACTAACTAATAATTTACATTATATTTATTGCTTCAATTCGTTGTATATCTTCATCACATATATACTTTATGATTTGTTAATAATTGTAGATATTTATAGAATAAGATTAAGAAAGTGTGCACGTAAGTAAGTTAGTTAGGAAATAAAATGACCGAATTATGTATGTACATTTGAGCATGCCTGTCATTAATTTCAAAAGAAATGTGGCAACGTCAGTAGGTAGCGATAAATTTTATTTTCATAGCATTTCAAAATCGACTTAGGACTATGAAGTAGCTATTATCATCAAGAGCAACAGTATCTCAGGCAGTATTTCAAGCTTTGACTATGAACTAATGTAGTTAAAAACTCTAAAATATTTTTTTGTATGTTTTGTTGCTGCGAAGAACGTAAAAGGTCATATTGTACCTACCTACTCATGTATGTTTGCGAACTATCTGCGAAGAATATAATCGGTCGACAGGTCTCAACCCGAGACCTTTTCTGAGATAACTTTCTTTTTACTTATACATAAATTAAGCTGTATCTATTTTTAATATATTAATGTCACAGATAATTTGCCAACCTATTTATTAACAATATCATCCAATAATTGTGATATATTTAGACTTATTATGATGTTGTTAAAAGAAGATTTATGAAGCATGTGAATTAAAAAGTACCTAAGTATACAAGACAAGCTTTTTTTCTAAATGTTTCTCTTACTTTACCTATTTATCCCAAAAAATAAACTTAATTTAAAGGAACATCTAAAATCAGCGTTAACTCCTCTCTTTAACGATCCTAAAAATGAAGACCTACATATCTATATAGTTTTAATTTCTCATCAATCATAAAAACATATATATACCTACCTATATGATATGTTAGCAAAACCGTGGATGTCATTTGACGGATATTTTTATCATCTTTCAGATCTATCAGAACAATATTTTATAACAATAATATTTTAATTATACATATTATTAAAACAATATAATGTTAATTTTTTGACTTCTACATATCCGAAGAAATGGGTTTGTATTGGCAAATTAAATATTGATATTAGCTAATAGGTATCTTTTCATTTTAGCTATTTTGTAAAAACTAAGGTAAATATATTTTTCCTAAAAGGTTCAAAGAAACAGCAAGTAATTAATTATGCACATTCATTTATTTATTAGATACGTAGATATTGATAAACATAATGTCAAATAGTAACAATAAACATTAAATAGGACATCGTTTTCGCATTTGTATTGTAAAATAATATGGCCACATTATAAGAATTCAGGTACATACAAAACATAAACCATCATACAAATATTGCAGATTGCTTATATGTTACAAATAATTTAATTTTCATAATTTGTATTAGTCTCATTGATTTCATAAAATCTCGAAAATTCAATAACAAATAGATCGATTCATAGGAAGTATGTCATGATGCGTTCACATATAAAAATATAATTATAAATAGAATATCCAGTTCGTAACATTCGTATAGAATAAAGATAGATTTATAAAACGGCTCTGATAAATTACTCTCACGTAGATTGCTTATTATTCATTTATAATTATTCGTTACTTTTCACCATACCGCGTACTGACTTACATTTATAATTTCAAACTTTAATTAACAATCTATCGAAGGATGATCCTGTATCACCACAAATACAATTCTATTTGAATTACCTACTTCTCATATTTCGTGTGAATAAAATCTCTCTAACTAGGTGATGTTTTGACGTAGAACTATTTCATAAGGCTATGTTCTGTAAAAATTGTATTAAAATATCATTCAGAATTCATCTCTCAAACTATTTACAAAGGAACAGTAACGTAACGGCAGCTCACGCCTCGCTCTGACACACTCTTACACCGCATGCGGCTACATTTTATTGTCCTCGAGGACGACACTACAAAATTATAGTACAAAAATCTTTTGAAGTTGTTACTTAAAATGGCACTCGGAACGAGTGGCATACTCGTTTGTATTTATTATCTACACCTATTTCTACTTTATATCACAAAAACGCTTCAATTTAAGCCTCGTGTAATCTGGGACGCCACGCTCACTCGCCTAGGAACTGATCGTATGAAACAGGCACAGGAATGTGACTCGCGACGGCGCCTTCAGCGGCGCGCTGCTGCACGCGGTGCCCCGGGACCCGCCAGGGCCTCGCTTCCGACTGCTCGCCTTCGCTGCTCCTACTAGGGCGCTTTATCCTTCCGCGTAATTCTATACTGCGTCAGTAGAAAGACGGATGCCAGTCCACCGTTGGGTGGAGCATTGACGGAGTAGAGGGCGCGTGGGCCGTCGCGCCCAACGCTAAACAATCGAAACAATAATTGACTCCACAATTATTATCCCAAAATTGCTGTCCCTTGCACTGAAACCGTACGGCTATCTCCAATCTTTGACCGGAAGATATACAGGGGGCATACAACACGAACTGAAAGCGATCCGAGTATCCGTCGCATGAACCTTGCACGTACGTTGTAGGTAAGTCTGTGTAAGTCTTCCAACGGTTCATCGTGTATCGTATGTGTACAGTCTTATGAAAATCTAAGTTTCTTACTCGCACCGAGCCGCACACGGTTACATGAACGCCATCACAAACGCGCGCGCTCTCTAGACAAACATTTTGTCTCTCTAGTTTGTCTGTAACGTCGTTCGGCAGTTGAAATAGAGGTACCAGAGTTAGAGCACCGAGTCGAGGGGCAGCTCGTGTCGGTGGTGAGCTTTGCACTTCGCATCCAGAGAGGTCATCGTACGCAGATTTTGGAATTACTGGAATTTCATCCATAAAAGTTTTTACATCTGCTAAGTCAAGCCCCAGAACGTCGGCAAAGCGCACAATTTTTTTACGTCCAGGTGTCCCTGGTGGAGTTTTCCCAGTCTTAAGAGATGAACAGCGTCGAACACGTTGAGGACGATCATCCTCCGTGTCATCTTCTTGTTGAGTTTCTGTGTTTAATAGTGACGGATCAATTTCTGGGGCAGGCGACGAACTGTTTTCAACAGAAGCTTCACTGGTAATTATTTCAGTTAACTCATATTTTATTTCATTTTCAGTAACGACTTTTTCAATTGAAGGCTCTGAGATAACTTCTTCGCTCGGAATTTCAACATCTGTAATTGACAAATTTTCTATACCTTCTGTGACATCATTTTCTAAGCGTTTTTCAATTTCAGATATTTCTTCAGTACAATCAGACGGGTCACTTTTAGCAGATTCAAACTCTGAATCACTATCTATCGTCGAGTTTACTACTAATGGAAGGCTCAATCGCTCTGATTCTGCGTCCAAGGGCTGTTGTGCGACGCAGTCTACTTCATCAAAGCTATTCTGACGCGCACAACCCTCAAAAGTGATAGGCGAATAAAGTGGTTTATCTACGTGACCATTTTCACGTGGAGCTGGCTGTTGTTTTACTGGTGATTCTGTATAAAAAGCAGTGGAAAATCTGAATCCATTTTTTTTATCGGGTTGTTTTAACATCAACTTCGTTCGTTCTTTAAGTTCTACTTCTGAGTCGACATCGTAAAAAGGTGGATCATCATCGGTGGTAGATTTGGGTACGAAAGATGCATCGTACTCCTCGACTGGGCTGGAGGGACTTTCACATTCTAGTTCGAAGTCATAGAATGTCGAGGTGTCGAGGTCTCGTTGCGACGACCCCGATGTGGTTGGTCTGTGCGCTGCGGGGTTTTCGCGCGCTAGCCAGCTGCTCTCGCCCTCGTCGGCAGCGCCCAGGTTTCGTAGCCGCGAGTTGAGGTGTCGGGCGAACTCCGCCGCACGTCCCCGACAAGACATCGGCAGTAGCGAGGTCAGTCCGCACTGCGACCCGGTGTGATCACCGCTCATCTGCGTCTGAAAAAAACATGAATCAAATTAATTGTTATTCAATTGGGAATACATCAAAAGTTACTTAATTACTAATATTCTATACATTAGAAATTGTAACAACATATTTGAAAAAATCGACAGCAGTTGCGAAACCGATATCAAGGATTTCCTAAAAAGTCTAAGAATACGTTTAATACATTAAAAAGCAGAGTTAAAAAGTAGTAGGTATATTACGCATAACTGCAAATTCACAGTTTTTAATTCCTCTTATGTCATTTTCCATAAGTTTTTTACCGACTTCCAAAAGGAGGAGGTACTGTATTCGGCTGTATGTATTTTTTTTATATGTTCACCGATTACTCAGCCGTTTGTGGACCTATTTTCAAAATTCTTTTTTGTTCGTTTCCTTATACTCGGGTTGATGGGATCCCAGAGAAATCGAGAGGAACTCTCAAATTTTACAGGCACATATATAAATTTTCTTATACTTTCTGAAGAATAAGAGATATTTATGCATAGAAATTATCATCTCATATTTCTGAGCTGATGATGGAAGGTACTATGACGGTTAGGAGTTGAGAAAATTGAAAGAATTTTCTTCTTTCAATTTTCCAACTGTCACCAAGTCAAAGTCTGATGATGGAATCCCAGAGAAATCAAGGGAAACATTAAAATTTTATAGTACAACAATTGATTTTCATATTAAAGCAAAACAGACATTTGTGTATGATTATCATCATATGTTGCAGAGCTGATGATAGAAAGTACTACGATGGTTAAGAGATGAGAGCAAATTCTTTCAATATATATTTTTTTTTGTTCAAAAACTTATACTTCTAAGGTGGTCCAACTGTCTCCATGTCAAAATCTGATGGTGGGATGCTAGGGAAATCGAGGGAAACACTGAACCTTTATAGGCACACCCACTGTTTTAGTCATATTTTTAACATAGTGCAAATATTCATGCCCGGTAATTATCACCTCATGTTGCTAAGCTGATGATTGAAGGTACAACTCCTCAACGGTTAGGAGCTGAGAGCAAATTCTTTCAATAATTAATACGTTCATGGACCGATAGTAGTATTCTTCCAGGCTATTAGACGGCTATTAGATTAACATGCTTATAAATGTAAATCTCATTTAAGTTTAAAAGTTAGGTGGAAAAAATCTAATTATATTTATTGTATACAGAATTATTAAATTAAAATAACGTGAGAATTAAGCGTGAAATTAATTAAGTTTTTAACAAAAAAATAAAACCGACTTCAAACGGTAAAAAATAAAATTGTTCAGTACCTACTTCTTCTTGCTTATAGTAATGCCTCTTAAAACTATTTTTGGAGTCGGGCCCTTAGTAAATTGTCGTACCTTTCGTTCTGAATGGGCACTTAATATTTTTACAGCTCAACGATAATAGACAACAACCGCCAATAATGCTATTAATTAATATGAAACCCGCAAATGTTTCCGTGAAAAAGGTTGCTGACAGACAAAAATCGATCTATTAATAAATATTCATTAATAAACTATTGCTTTGTTAAGGTGCGAAATCCTAACAGATGAATAAGTTAACTTAATTTTGTAAAAGTCTTAATACACCATTGTCTATGTTACACCTAATACACACCTAATATTTCTAAATAACCCTTTTAGAATGCGTTTAAACTGTACCAATAAAAGGTTTATGTAGTGTCAAGTTGAAGCAAGAGTGAACGACCTCGATAAGATAATAGAATTACACAGTTTGCAATGATCTCGCATTACTATTAAGATAAAATGAACTAAGCAAGATCTCAGACAGAACTATAGTTCTGATTTATTGGAATTGACCATCCAACCCCACGTGGCTTGCATGTATGTTCGTCGTGCTATTTGCTTTATTATCTGCAATTATTTTGATTGCTATTGCTGTTTAGTTCAATATTGTAGTAACAATGTTATGTACCTACCATTATTTATTAAACTAATCCCAAATGACACGTTACGCTGTTACATATTATGAAGGTTCCACCCCTTGAGTTACCCAATTAATTATTTAAGAGCAGCTGAAGTAGATACCTACTCGTACTTTGCCGGCGGGATGAAATAAACATAGTCTATTTTAACACGCTTTTATTAGCTTGACCTGTATGTATGTATGTAACGGAATCTTTTAACTTCATTTTCACTTACTACTAGGAGTCTGATTAACTTGAAAAGCACAGGGGTCAAGGGCCGATGACAATATAATTAATAATCTCATAACTTTATATTAAAGTCCTATCCTAACTAGGATCAAAAAAATACACGAGGGGCGGCTGATAAGTTCGCGGCCTAAGGTACTTAATGAAACAAATATAAAGTTTTATATTTTTAACACGTCTAAGCGTCTGATTAACTTGAAAATTGGCACAGGGGTCAAGGGCCTATGACAATGCAATAATATGAAAATAAAAATCCAACTAAAAATTCAAAATAAATAATGTAGTTTAAAAAACTAAAAAATACGTTTTTTGTCAATAGTATCTTAAAAACCACCCCACGTTTTTTTATAGTAAAATACTGTCATTTTCTTCTTATTTTTTACTTTTTAGTTCGTATTTTCCCAAAAAGCGTGTTTTTATTTCTACATAAATTATATCGATGTAAATATAGACTGAGCGAAAAGTTTTAGTGGTTTAGTAAGCTAAAATATATAAAATGTACGCACTCGCTTGAGATTGTTTACAATGTTATCTATGTTATGGTACTTAAAATTGAAATGTAATAGCGACGTAATTATAATAAAACTTTCGTTTAAAAATCACGTTATTGTAAGGTACTTTATTACTTATTTATTTTATTCTTATGCTTATTTATTATTTATGCAGATAATACATTATACGATTAATTACAAAGAACAAAATATTTTTTTAATAAGTTCTAGTGATACCCTCTTCCTTATTATACCTAGTACCCATATTTTGCTATTTTTTTAATTACTAAACGTAAATGAACGTTCAGATTTCCAAAATAACTAGCAACAACATTGATAATGAAAAGTATATAAGGTACCTGTAATGATAAAATATTTTAAGCAGAGCTTAAACGATTATGATAACCGATATCGGTTAAGGTCATTAGGTCGATACTAATTGACTACTTGATTAATAATCGCTTTTCATAATGGCATGTGTTTTTACTTTTACCATACATATTTATCACTAGCCCACCGTTTTTATTTAACGATTACGTCATATTATTTTGCCCAGGAGGTAGAATTACAGCAATCGCTTTATTGTCCTGTCTGAAATTGGTTTAAATTAAAACGATCCACGCAATTGAATTGTTTTCATGTGACAATACAGTCCCAAAACATATTTAAAATAGCACACACAATTTCATCTACAAAAACTGTACACAGTCTGCATTCGAGCAGGAAAACCTCGAAGTATTTTTATACCCCGAATGTCTTGAGTATGGACAATATGGACATGTACTATATATACATATGGTATATGTATTAACTACATAAAAATGCACATCACTGAGCTTGTGTGGTGTGACGAATGCCGGACACCCACACCTATCACGTGACGAGAACGGATTCGTATGCCAAAAGCAATATCGTCACGAAACGAGGGCAGTCAGTTATTTAAGTAAAGAAAGAGGCATATATATGGTAGATTCCTTTATTATTATTTTGACCGATCCGTCGGATCCGTCCTTGCGGACCGGAACAAATGAAATAAACTGATAGAACTGAAACTAGAACTTTCTAAATTAAGTGCCAATGCTTATACTAAACGAAATACCTATAATAGGCATGGTTTTTATCTCAAAATTTTGAATTATTGAGGTCGTACCTACACAATGGTAATTTTACAGACATAGCATTTTTCGCTACGGTAATCCAGTATCTTAACCGCTAGCTGCTATGTTGAGAAAGCTTATGTTCATCCTGCTGTTGTTTTTATGAATGATTTAAAAAAACGGCAAATTGTTTGTAAAGTAGGTTTACGATCGAGATGTTTACGTGATAACGTCCGCACGAGAAAATCTCCATTCGTTTGTATGCCGCTAGAGTGAGAGAGACGGAAGATCGGTCCACTCACTCGAACGCTATGCCAGCCTCCGCTCGTGAGGATTCCGCGTGACAAGTTTCACGGAATGACTGGCAGCGCTCGAGATGAGACGGGAGATCGGTCCGTCTCTCTCTCTTTATACCTGCGATCGCGCTCGTGAGGTTTTGGTGTGACACAAGTTTCTGAACATGTCACCAGACTAAAACGATTTTAAAGACGTTAACACGTCAAAATGAACAGAACGGATAAGGGATGAAAAACATCAGACGTTGTCCCGTTTTTTTTTTTACTTTTAATTAAAATCCATGACACATTATTATACCGCATGACATTTTGCATTCTATAATAATATATTCCGACTTAAAAAGGGTTGCAGCCCAAATATTAACTGTCTACCATATCATTTATGCATGTCTACTCATACGTTAAAGGTGTTGTCTATAAATTAACGAAAGTTTAACTGTAGCCATGAAACGCCATTCACAACAATGCTGACTATGTGAATGTGAATGACAGTAGTGTCATAGTGTGGCAAATGAATGAAACATCCGTTACGCCCTTGAGCTACACTTGAATAGATGGTGGCGGCTCCGTAGAAAGGCATACGTAATGCTAGTTTAAATGTAACCACTGAAAAGACAAAAATAAATTTGGGTGTAGGTTCTCTCCAAGAACGTAGCGTCACATGTCTTTATTTGATAAACCATGAAATACTGAGAAAACAAAGTGTATTTAGAATATTTAAGCCCGTTTTCACTAATGACGTTAGTAATTAAGGACTCTGGTCATGCCAGGGGAGTTTTATGTAATATAAATAAAGAATAAAGAAAAAAAACTAATGACGGACGAGGGATCGTCCTACTAAGTAACTAATATAATAAATAATCTCGTAAATAAGTAATTTAGGGCAATGCTTAGCATAAAGCCGTTTCACCAATCGATGTATAATAGGTTAGTCCTATCTTATGAGTAGCCTAGTTTTTTTACAGTTGTGCATGGTTTAGTTCTTAGACTAAGAATAATGTACTTACGGTTTAGTTCGTCAATCTATTATCAATTTGAGCGACTGTCATATGTGTCAGTTTAGGGGCACCTAAGCACTACGATATCCCAAATCGGTGTCGTAACTTTAGGCATAAAAGGTTTTTGCCTAATAACGTTAATCGTGACTTAAGGTTTAGTGAAACGTGTTTATCCTCTAGGCAAGTCCCAAATATTTAGGCATCTGATGTAGGCGTATCCTATGGCTAGTGAAAATGGGTGTTAGTTTTGTATTGTTGCACCTAATAAGTTCTTGTTACATTTTAGTTTTGTACTGCTAAATATATAACTTGTGATTTTAGTATGTTCAAGAAATCATATTTATAAGCGCTACCGCACTCTACGTCACTTTATTAATAGGTTAAGGTAAAGGTTGTTTACTGACATTGATAGCAATCTTTTCCTATTCATGAGCTTACAAGAAACCGGTTACTTTGAAGAACGAAAAGATTTAATCATAGACTGATGACGGCTTCTTCAGAAAATCTTATAGATTAATATTTTAATGCACTACTTATTTTACTACGTATTTTATTTTTAGGTCCTCCGTCCGCATATTTTTCGTAAAAAGGAGTACAAAGTTTTTGCTTAAGTATTAATGTTTCCATCTCAGATAATTACATAAAAATTCGAAGATAACCAATTTTCAAAATTTTATAATAGGTAGTAAAGAGTAAAACATGTTTCAAATAGAAAATGAACTCCCAACTAAATAAAAAAATACAAAAGCCTTCGAGCCAACGAAGTAGCGAGCACAGCATATCAATTAATAAAAACTATGAAGTGCCAGAACAGGTTCAAGTTGAATCTTTGCAGAAGGCACTTGGGATAAATATAGGAGTCTATTGCTGTATGATTATCCCGCCAGCGCTCGGTTAGTGCTCCGAGAGCGTTCGAAGCTCTGTAACTCTTAACACCACTCATAAATAACGTCTCAAGTGATGCTCAGGTTAAAGCTACAGAAATTTATAATACCTGATCTACGAGTACCTATTCTGCTCTTTATTTCCTCTTTAACTGTTATAGATAGACTAGCTGTTCCCGCGACGTCGTCCGCGTGGAGAATTATAAATGAGAGGTATAATTTAATCATTGGAATATCTGGCAATGTCCTAGGCCGGCTTCGCTATCATTCGCATCCACATCGCGCTAATCATTATTTGTAACAGACCTTCAGTTTAACTACACTCTTATATACTTATGCTTGTATTTGTCAGATGAACTGTACAGTTCTCAGCTATGCCTAGACACGACTTAAACTGTGCAGATAAAACTGAAGGTCTGTACAGCTACAGACCTTGCCAATGCCCGCGCATTAGTCTCTCAGCCGTCCATTCCTTGCTACGTTAGTTGCTACGTTGTTCTACGCTCTACGTTTAGTTATGGTATGACAACTTCCTGCGACTTTGTCATTAGAATGTCTTGTGTAACATTGGACTCGGCTTGTTACTTTAATTGACACACGACTGAATGTGAATAGACTCTAAAACCCAGATCTCTAAATTTATCGCTTGGGATTGATCGGTCAATAATCGAATCCGGAACCGACCGCAAGAGGGAAGAGACCTGGTAACCTTTTTCTTAGTGCCAAATGGTGACAAACTGTGTTGAACATGTAAAATAATAATCGACAAAACTAAATGTATCTATGTTGTAGCTTTGATTACCTTGATTAACGGAATCATCGAAGAATAAAATTATCCCTATCACGATAAACAACCCTTTATGTGTTTCTGCTGAATACGGTTCTCTTCGCAAATTGCAAAATATTTGGGCCATACCACTACAATTGATAAGTGAATGTAGGTGATGAAGTTAATAAAAGCCATCCTAAAAAAAATCCGTTACAAAAGAGCAAAGAAAAGAAAATATAAGTAATTTATTTGCGCAAATATGGGTATTACAGAAGTTATTTTATATATTTAAAGTCAGTCATATTTACCTCAGTAAGTTATGCAAATATTTTTAAAAAAATAAAAATTATTATTATTATATTAAAGAAAAATCAAAATACACTTAAATCTACCTATATAACTTTTTGACTTAAATCTAAATAACTAGTTTATTATGTTTACAAACCATGTTATTTATCCCATATTTTGCGTTTTTATTTTTATTTTGTAGTTATGACTTTATTTAAACTGTGTTTTTATCACGTCGTCGGCTTTGGGCTCCCAATTCTCTGAGTTTTTATACGCTGAGAGGAAAAAAAGCCGGCGGAAAAAAACCTTTTTAGTTCCGTAATCCCTCACGAAGTCATCGTTTAGAAATTCAGAAACCGAATAGTACGCTTTTGCAAACGCAAATGATAAACAAAAATAAAAGCATATAACGGATTTTCTGAATAGTGGGCGCAATTAAATAAAGTTTTTATAAAAATTGCATCATACCAAAACATGCATAAAAACTGTAAACAAGAGATATTCTTGACTGCTGCGAAGGTGAGTACGATTGTAAACAGTGAAAGTGGCCGCCACTCGCCTGATAACCCCAGCAAAAATACATAATAAACAATGAACTGTTTGTGTTATTAAAGATAACTGAATGGTTATTTAAATAAAATGCTTGCAAAACAATTTTAAAGCGAATCAAGGAGAACGTTCACAGGTACTACATCAGTATCGAATGAATTACAGTACCTACCTAATCGATGCAATCTGTAAATTTTCTTAAGTAAATAAAGATTATTATTTATAGGTTATTGACATTTGTCCGTTATGTACCTATTTTGTTTATTGGGGGTCACTTTTATGTTTAATACTTAGGTACATAGATCTCACAGCTGAGCTCGGGTCTCTACCCATTATAGGGGAGGTCTGGAACTTACTCAACCACGGTGGTCCAATGCGGGTCGGCGGAGTCGCGGTCTTGTGGCCAATCCTCTATCGGATGTTCCAAACCGCCCATAAAGCCTCCGGTAAGGTTTAACTACCGTTATCTATCGAAAACAACATGAACCGACGGCCCAAAATGCCCTCTGAAGCACATTGACGCGCATAAAAATTTTCCACTAGCAAACACCCATCTCACACCCGCCCGCGCCCGTTTCACTTAGCTACGTAGATCACTTGTGTTCTACACCAGCCGCCGAGCCATACGCAATATATGACATAATGACACTCCGGCCATTAGCGACCCTAAAAAACCACGATAAGAGTATTTTACTACTATACTTTATCAATGGTTTTTTAAAAAGTGGTACTCTTTATATATAGCGTTCTCCTACCTTTTAAAATGTCTATACATGTGTCTATACATGTGATTGAAGAAGAGCACTAGTTTCATAAGATATCCACCCACCATGCTATGTTTATTTTTTTTAGTTTTTATACATGATTTCTTTCTACATACCTACTTGTATATGTTTACTTCGCTCGTCTGACCAGTGACGTTATCTGCATCCGTTGCACATATCGACCCGTTCTTTATTTAATTATTTGAGTTTGTTTTGATTTTTGTAACAAAAATAATGTGTCTAATTATAAACGTAAGTATATTCTTTTTTCTAAAGTGCCGATGTTGCGAATTGCAAACAATAAACGTCTTTTCATTGTTTACTAATGCCTTTATGACTGGATTAAGAGCTGTTTCATACTAGCGTATTTTTCGGCGCGTGTATGGTCATTTCGAAAAACGCGCTTACACGCGCGCTTCTTTTAGCACCTGAAAAGTCAAATTTCGGTAGGTATTTCACGCGTACATACATACGCGCTTCCAAAAACAAATTTTACGAGCGTAAATTACGCTAGTTTGAAGCTGCTCTAAACGAAAAAATATTAAGCATACTCGTACGTCTTAAGAAGATCTGAGGCTAAAAGCGGCGTTTGATGCGTTAAATTAGAAATCAAAATGACTTTAACGTATTAAAATATTAGACGAGATTAAAATCTTATCAATTATAGAAAATGTGATGAGTAACTTGGTACCTACTTAAAGGCATAAATAAACTATGGATAAGAAATACATAACATCTTTATCTTTTGACATAAGAAATTTAAAATACGTGATATTTTACACATTTTATTGATAAGACAGTGCAACCGGGGAGAAACCTACTATCTACAGCAGCTCTACTAATAATAACGTTTCACACTCACATCCCCACAGTAGGGTAGATACATCCTGTGTCGCGGGTACCATGGACGCATAAAAAGACAGTAACACAAACACCCAGAAAGAGAACAGAAATTTAAACTCATCGTTCAAATTTCTGCCCCGCCGGGAATCGAACCTGGGATCCTCCGACCGGCAGTCCGGCATGGTAACCATTGCGCCACACGAGTCGTCATATTAGTTCGTTTTGTAAATATTTTAAGGAAAAGTGGGGTTGGAAATGATATTGGTTTTCAAAATTTGCCACGAAGCTCAATACGTCGTCAAACATGACTTGCTATACGAGTGTTTGGGATCAAAAGAGAGGTCTTAGACCACTTATTACAACATGGTTTACAAGCTTGGTCTTCATTTGACTACAAAAAGCAATCTATACATCTATTCTAAAAATTCAAAAAAAAATGTGTAGGTACTAAAAGAAGTTGTTATTCAAAGCAGTGATCTTAAATTTATTAATTTCATACAATTTTACTTTAACTTTTGTAAAAAAAGCAGCAGTTTTTTTTTAAATAGGTACATAGTTTGTTAAAGATTTTTTGATTTCACAATAAATAATCTGTACAACAAGTAGTGTTTCTTTCATTTACAAAAAAGTGTGTACAATCTTTGGAATGTACCACATTTATTTAGCAATTAGTAAACCTAACTGTTTATTTAAATGTTATTTTTTAAATATTAAAAATAATTTAAATATTCGGTAATTATTCTGCAAATCAACCGAACATTCGGATATAAATACAATACGAACATAAAAAAATATGCCGATTATACCGAATACGAATATGTATTCGGCCGAACATTCAGTTATCTCCAATATACGGTATGCATATACCAAATTTTTTCTAAATTTTTGTCTATCTGTTTGTTCCGGCTATTCTCTGAAACGGCTAGACCGATTTTGACGGAATTTCACTGGCAAGTAGCAGATGTAATAAGGAGTAACTTAGGCTTCTTTTAATTTATAAGAAATCTTAAACTAAAGTCAGCGCGGACGAAGTCACGGTCTAACTTAAAATTATAACGAAGTTGAATTTAGTTGCAATAAAAAAATAAAAAAGATAGCAATAAACATTAATAACACACTCATCTGAATTAACTCAAGAGTAACAT
The DNA here is from genome assembly GCA_911387765.1 of Pyrgus malvae. Taxonomy (NCBI): domain Eukaryota; kingdom Metazoa; phylum Arthropoda; class Insecta; order Lepidoptera; family Hesperiidae; genus Pyrgus; species Pyrgus malvae. Next base: position 16,133,787 of record OU426960.1, read on the forward strand.
CACATTTCTTAGTCCGATTCACGTTCAAAACTACTAAATTAACGTAAGACAATTCTAACATTCCTAGAATACTTGAATTAAAATTATCTAACATTGTATTATAATCCGCTAGAAATGGATAATAATCCTTTAGAATTTAGATAATACATTTATCATAAACATTAACGCTACGTCACTTGATCGCCGAAGAGGTTGATAAGCGCGGTCATTGAACTGCGATAACGAACTACATATAGCTATTTGTAAGATTACTGCAAAATGGTATTATTATTATTATGGAATGTTATAACGTTTTCAGCTGTATTCACTTTCATACTGGTACTTAAATTTTAAGTTAGTCTCATATTTTTTTTAATTATATCACATTTCTGCTTTTTCCTTAAAAAACCGACCAAATGTCGGCAATTACCTACAAGATTTAAAATAATTTATTGTTCAATAAAATGATTATTTATTGTATAGTTTTTATTTATTTATTTAAAGGTTCACCAATGACGGATACATTTAAAAACATATTTCTAAAAACATTGAGCTTGCTAAAAATGTTCCCTCACTTATAGGTAGACACAACATGCTTATAAGCAGATAATATACAATTAGAGCAATAATCGCTACTTCCCTCCCTAGTAATATTATAAATTCGAAAGTAACTCTGTCTGTCTGCTACGCTTTCCCGCTTAAACTACTGAACCAATTCTAATGAAATGTGGAACACACATAGAGTGGACCTTGGGAAAGGACATAGGGTGGTTTTTATCCCACGAGAACCTATAAAACGGGTCCACGCGAGCGTAGTCGCTGGCGGAAAGCTAGTTATAAAGCTAGTTAGCTATAAAAGTTAAAACATTGATATTAAAGTTCAAGAGTAAGAGGGCAAAAGTAAACATTTTTACATGGAGCTACAAATATGTTTATAAATAGTTTAAAATACGTAATATATCGCTGCTCCACGGTAATGGAAAATATCGTGATATTTAATTAATTACGATGTTCTCCATCGCCGTGCATGCCTGAGAGAAATTCATAATTTCTCGAAAGCATGACGTCTACCAATCCGCACTTGGCCAGCGTGGTGGACTATGGCCTAAATCCCTCTCAACTATGAGAGGAGACTTGTGCCCAGCAGTGGGACATAAAAAAAGGTTGAAAAATATATCAACATTAAGAAAAAAAACAGAAAAATACAATTTGCAAGTAAAGATTAAAGGGACATAACTCAAATACATATTTGTGAATCTGCAGTGATGTGGTGAAGTTTGGGTTAGGATTAAGTGACTGATATTCCCGGCTTATCTATTGCCGGTGATCCACTTAATTTTGTCATTCTCACTAAGGGTGAGTGAGAGCCTAATACCGTTCTACACAGGGGGTTACAAATAGTTGGGATGGTTTGCGAGGAGGTCTCCGGGGAACTCTGAATGGGAGCTTATAAAGCACTCGCGGACTACTTTTTTGTTGAGTAATTTATGCAAAATACAAGATCCATTGTGTCCCTACGACTTTCTAATTCTCTCTACCATCAGTCAGATTAATCCACGATTTTTGATCCACCCACCCATTTTCTGCTACGCTTATCGTTCTAATATCGAAAAAATAATACACTTTTAAAAGCGTTTTCAAAAGCGTACTATTCGGTATCTGAATTTTTAAACGACGAACTTTAACTTCGTGAGGGATTTCGGGTTTACGGGACTAAAAACCTGCGAAGTTTTTTTTTCCGCCGGCTTTTTTTCCTCTCAGTGTATAAAACCCAATAAATTGGGTGCCCAAAGCAGATGGCCCGGATAAAAATATAACTCGTATTAAACATAAACACCTTTTATAATTATAGCAGAATTGATAAAACATCGCAATAAAAACCGCAAAATTTGGGTTGAAATAAAATCAACGTTGTCTTCATCTTCAATTATAATAAATTTAGTTATAAGTAATTTTAGTTATACTGCTAACTTATGTTTTAATTCTGTCCTCCAAATTTGCATACCTCGCTGAGGTAAATATGGCGAACTAATAAATGTACATAAAACAACTTTTGTAATACCCATATTTGTGCAAATAAATTATTTTCATTTTCAAATATTTCAAATGTTTACCTCGTTTCTTATTTTTACTACACCAAGATTGCTTGGTTTGAATGATAATATCGCTTAAAGCTTAGTTTATTTCAATCATTATTGTCTATAGTTATATCAATGATAGCTAATAGATTATGAGTCAGACAATGCAGCCAGGGCATTTAGACATACATATGCTATACTCGTACATGCGGAGAGCAAAAAAAGAGGTGTACAGTGTACACGTCATGTTACACGAACGCCTAACCGCAGAATAGCGCAGTTCTCCAGTGCCTATTTCCATAGGTGCCAGTAAAACCTGTAAAACGTATGCGTATACATGATTATACTTTAGTTTGATACCAGTATCGAAAATCGAAAAAAAAAGTAGCACCTGAAAAAAACCGGTTAAAAAGACATGATTTTATTGTAAACGTTAAAAAGTTGTTTAATATAATGTTACGGCATTTTTTGTATCGAGGGGAATTACCGGATTATGTGAGATTTTAACTGTACTAAAACCCCTCCCCTCTTCTCCCCCTGGGAGAGAACTCCGGGATCTCCAGGCGAAGGCAACGTTGTCCTCCACGCGCGGGGCCCCAAACGGTCCATCACCCATCATCCGGAGATGCGAAGCGATGGTGCTTTCCTGCACTTTCCAGTGATAATATACGGAGACTAAGGAGAATTCAAAAAGCAGTAATCATCACATTTTCGAAGGTACACGGCATTGCGGAATCTTTAGTAGAGATCTGGAATTGTATCATCAATGATGATTCATCATCATCCCATTAGCATCCTTGAAACCAATCTCAACTTTGAAATAAAGGTTGAAGTTGGCCAAATTGCTTGTTAACAAATTACTTGAGCTACCTGTTACATTCATGTGAAAAATATAAAATATAGGTGTCTTGATGTTTTAATGTTTTGCATCCTCAGTCTTATCTTAAACCATATTGTAAACGATACTACTTATGTTGTATTCTAAACCACTATCGGGAGTATTAATATTAATCTTGCATAGGTAACCACAAATAGCGTAATTTAGAAGCATTTTCATGGCTCGTTGCATTGTCTTGTAAAACTGATTTCTAGTACTTATCTGCCCACAAAAACATTAATATTATTTTGTGATTGTTCCAAGTTTAGTAATCTTTTAAGATTATAACGAATTCAATTATAGATAAATGTGTTTGATTTAGCTCATGTAACCACAGTGATAGATTATACTGACAAAATAGATGAGAAATTGGGAAGATTTTTCATTTTCTTTCGTCTTTTGTTTGCTGGGCACGGGTCTCTCTCCAGTATTATGAAGGCCAGGAGGTGACTCCATCCGGTAAGCGGCTGCGGGTTGGTGGAGATTATTTATTAGTTATTGACCAACCCGCTGTCGGATATTTTCAAATCACCCGTAATGCCTCCAACAAGTTTTAACGACATCTATCTTAACATGCCTTCTTAAGCTCGGAAATGCGCATTAAATTTGCCACTAGCAGTCAACCATCTCACACCCGACCGCACTTACCTCCGTAGATTGCATTCTACGCCAGCCACTGAACCAAAATCGGTCAATACTCAGTAATCTGTCAAGCCAGCAAGATATCCAAGTAAAGCGATGATTACTTTACCAGAACGATTCTGGTGAAGCGTTGGAGACAATCTTTCCACGTTTTCACACTTTTATTCAAACAAAACCCCATTACTGATTACTGAGTCCCTGATTTCATAAACGACAAAACGGCATAAAGGAATTCCATAAAAATCTGGGAGGTGCAATATGGGTACCCGGATCTGACCCGAAATAAGTAAAAATATGAATAAATAATTAAATAAACAAACAACTAAATAAATACATACTTAAATAAATAAATTTAAAAAAAATTAAATGCGCATTAGGGGACCAAATATAAATAATACCTAATAAAATTGATATAAATGTACATTTTTATAAATTGTGTTATATTTTAGTTTTTTCTTATATCTTTGTAATATTTACATACCTCATGAAGGTAAATATGACGTACTAAATATGTATTAACAACTTTTTTTAAAACACTCATATTTGTGCAAATAAAATTCTTTGACTTTGTCTTTAGTTTTCGACGTAACTCAAAAATACACCAATAAAAAGAAAATGTATTAAAACTACGCCTCTTTCAAACTACGTTATTCATTAATAAGTATAGTAACTTCGTCACATGCCAGGAACGTAGATTTAGGAACTGCGCGAGCGTGGTGCGAGCTATTTGCGTTGACGTGAAGAACCGACTAGATGCGTCTACAAATTATTTTTAACACAAAGTGAAAGTCACAACACTGGCCACGGGATTTATTCTATTTAAATCCTAAATGTGTATCAAACGCGTCGTTTTTCGTAGTATTTTTAAAATTATTATCGACATTATTTTTCCAACATTCTCTTTATTTTGTACTCATTAGGTACTTTATTTGTCAGAATAGCTGCCAAAATAATAAATACAGCATATAAGTTTCTTGATGTATAATAACAAAGTCATCACTACATATACCGAGTTCTGAAAAAAATAGTCGTAGTAAAAATCCCGTGGCACTTTTTGGTTCAAGGCTACTTCACTGAGAACAAGTTTTTAAGGGCATCTGCTGTATTTGAGTACAGAACAGGTATAATCTTACAAAATATGTCTAGGAATACACAATATACAATATTCAAATTGCTAGGAAGTAGGAACGGAAAAAGGGGCCTTAATACGAATATAAATGCGCTCGATACATGTAGAGACGAAAGTTGCAGGCAAGAGAAGGAGAAAGGGACGGCCGCAGACCAAAAAGTTGGTCAGGCTCATATCTCAACGCCTGGAAATACCGATAAACGCGACAATCGATCAGGCCTCTATTCGCGACTAATGGAAAGAGACCATACGCTACGTACAGCAGAGAAGATATATACCATACTCAGCACTCAGTGCCTAGCAGTTCACCATCATTTCCAAAGGACCACAATTCGAAGTCAAGCATGTGCAGGTAAATGTCAAAAGCTTACACTAAGCGCGGGCTCAGTCTATTGCGATGCCCACATACCTATTATAATATGAAGCTGTTCATACAAGTAGTAATAGTCAATATTTCCGCCAGGGTAGTTTCTAGTGAAAGTATAAATTAAGAAAATTTTGTGTCAAGCACGTTTAATACTTAGATAGCGTTAATTAGCTAGGTATTATTATATAATCATTCAACTGTATCAGATGTATAGAAAAAAAATACTTTATTAAAACCTCATAAAGTATCATTTTAATATCCCAATTAACGATTTGATGGCGATGGCTAAAGTGAGATGGGCCAAGGGAATCGGCATTGTATTTAATTGCAATACGTCACAAGTGGCCTGACCGCTACATGCCCTCTATGTGGTTATTAAGAAAAATTGACCGATTATTTAAATTCAGAAGAGGACAAAGACAGTAAACATGACAATAGAAATCGTCAAAATAGAATGTTATTTTTAAAACGTAACACAAATGAATGTCACTGTTGCAAGCAAATTATTTCAAACGAAATTAAAGAAAAGACGAATATAATTATAAACGTTATGCAATACAAATATAAAATCGGCAACTCCATAAAATAGACACTTTTATATAGATTTGATTGTTTGTACGAGTATGTATTGAATGGGCTCCGAAACCACTGGACCGATTTGATAAATTCTTTTAGAATTAGAATTCTACATTATCCCAGGGGAATATAGGCTATAGAATATTTTGAAAAAGTTTGAGTTCCGTATGAAAACTTCGATAATGTAAACCAACGTGTGAGAAAACTACCATAAAAATCCTTATATCGCGTACGCTGTGGAAATTATTGATAAATTATAATTAATTATTGAGCAAAGCGATGTACGTAGATTAGTAGTGTATGTAGATTCATAGAGGACATCAAAATCTACGAAATAGTTCGTGATACTATACGTGTAACTATTACAGTTATGTCACAATATCTACTTTTCATGTAAAAATATGCAATTGTGACGCGGGAACAAAGCGATATGCCCAGGGGACACAAAAGGGGATAAATTAGGGAACAACAGTTGGGATCCCATGAAAGGTATGGAGAATATTCATTTCATGCTGCTGATCCTTTCTAAAGCCGGTGAAACCGCGGGGAACAGCTGGTCTACCAATAAGGTTGCAAACTTCTTCAAACCTCTTAAATATTACAATATATTTTTGCATGTGAAATAATTGTACTTAGTCTAATGGTTAAATATCTTTCATATCCTTGAAATGGATTAATACAACGTACAAACCCTTCTTTATTTCAAAAGTCCGCTTTAATATCAGTTCACATCTCTTATTATGGAATATTGACACTAAATCCTTTGATACATATTATAACATCCCTTTATGGTCACCGGTAATTTTCGTTCCCGTCGAAGTTGGTTCTAAGTTTGTCACGAAAAGATTCCCTATCTAACCTCCGTAACCCTATTAACTTCGTTCGAGCCCAGATTAGGAATTCCAGCTCCTAAATCTATTTAAATGTAACTCGTTAAACTTTAAGCGTCAAATGTGTCGTATTGTAAACTTAGGAGACAGGTAGGCGGTAATCTTTGAAAATGTTAATGATTTGTGTTTCGATTAAATGTCTTACTGTTCACGTTCATTAGAGAAAACTAATAATATAATGCTAAACACCCTTCCCACAGGTACTACTCTCATCCAGGGCAGCTGGCGTGATAGCGACCGGCGCTGAAATTCGCAAAATGCAGAAATATGTAGTTCTTGTTAACGACTACATAATTCTGTCTTTTGGCGTCGAAACTATGGGGCCATGGGGTTCAGACGCCAAAACTTTTGTCAAGCATCTATCCAAACGGTTAGTCCAGGTTACGGGTGACCAGAGAGCTGGTACTTACCTCGGCCAGAAAATAAGCTTGGCAATTCAACGAGGTAACGTTGCCAGTGTTCTGGGAACTCTTCCACATGGAAGTAATCTGGATGAAGTATTTTATATTACTTAGTTTTGTATTTTTTTTTTCTTAATTCATTAGTTATTATCTAGAAGGTAATAATTTTGTTTCTTTTTATATTAAAGTTTGTACACCTAGTCAATAAATAAATTCTGTAAAATTTGAATGCCAGCTTATGATAGCAGAATATGTGATGCTAAACTATTTAATAAACTAACCTATAGAAAATAGGTACTTAGTAATATTATAAATAGAAAAGATAAAACAATCAATTTCTTTGTATTGGATATGCTCCGACCGAAATGACTGGACCGACTGGAAAAAATCTTTTACTATTAGAATCCCACGTTTTCTCTGATGAAAATACTCTATTGACTATTTTCGAAAACGTTAGGAACCCAATTCCCGTTAGGAATCCGTATAAAAACCTCAATAATGTAACAAAACGTATGAAATGCCTTTTTCATACGTTTTGTACATACAATGTACATAGGATACACCAAAGGGGATAAAATGAACAACAGTTTAGGTCCCATAAAACCTATGGAGAATCATTTACTTCATGCTACTGATATTTTCTAACGTGGGTCAAACCACGGGGCACAGCTGGTAGTTTATAACTTACAAATATATGCAAGATTTATAATTAGGAGACAGTCTAGTGTAAAAAACACCTGAATATGTAGGAATATATGAAATAAGAAAAGGAAAGTTCTATTCTCATGTTTACAGTCTTTGTTGTCTTCTGAATTTAAATATTCGGTCAATTTTTCTTAATAACCATGTAGAGGGCATGTAGCGGTCAGGCCACTTGTGACGTATCGCAATTAAATACAATGCCGTTTCTCTTGCACATCTCACTTTAGCCATCGCCATCAAATCGTTAATTGGAATGTTAGGTAATGTTAAGATGATACTTTATGAGGTTTTGATGAAGTCTTTATTTCCTATACATATTCAGGTATTTTTCCTTCCTAAGAATATTCATGTGTAAATAAGTGAAAGTACAAGTAAAATCTTTAATACAATAAAAAATACTATGTTTTGAGCAGTGATGGCCGAGCGGTAAAGACTGCGGTTTCCAACCGATTTCAAACCCCGGCGCGCACCTCTGACAATAAATACACCAGTTGCACGTCGCATTCATCGCTGCTCCGCGGTGAGGCTTTGTTAGCATATTTCTGATGTTTTCCACCGCCGTGCATGCCTGATTACTCATAATTTCTCTTTCTCGTGTTCTTCTTCAATCCACACCGCCTCACTCAACGTGGCGGACTATTGCCTACATCCCCATGAGGATTCTCACTCACTCAACTCACTTTCAAGAGGACTATCCGGCAGAGGGACGTAAAAATATTGGGGTTGGAAAAAATATTTTCTTCACATTGTAATAACCAAAAAACATAAAATAGGGTTATGCTGTGATGCCCAACATCACAAAAGATTTAGGTACAGCTAAGTATAGGTAACAAATGTTATTTTATACGTCTTGGTTACTTAGGTAACAGTAGAATTTAAACTACAAAGAAAAATACTGTTTTTGTTCTCCGATTCTTATGCAAAACACCTATTCTCAATAACAGGCTGACATTGAAACGTCCGCACATATTCAAGTCGCGAACATTCAGTATTGACATAATCCAAGTGCATTAAAGAAGAAAAATTGTACGCATTTATAAGTATAGAACAACGAATTATCTAAAATAGACATATCTGATGGTAACATAAATTGTTACATTAAATTTACTTTACCTTACTTATGTACTGATACTAAGAAAGCAGGTAGTTTACCTTAAGGCCGATTTACACATCCATAAGTTAGTAAGTAAGTAAGTAAGAAAGTAGAAACCCAAGTGTGGACGCCGGCCGGCAAGTAAGTAAGTGGTTAAGTAGCAACTTGCCGAGGATAGAAACCATTTCTATTTTTTGGACAGGACAGTAGCGTGTAAACCCTCCCTTAGGCACGGTAGAAAAAAGAATTTACCGTCCTTCTGTTAGGGAGATATTAGGTATTGTAAAATACCTAATACCTAACTAAAGTACCTACATGTTTGCAAAATGCTGTTAAAGTGCTTCATAAATCAGTACAAGTGATAGGTGCCCCAATCCCAGATTATGTATCCAGATTCCAGATGCATAAATAAATATGTAAAAAGGCCTACGTCCAACAGAGCAATTTCAAAAGCTGAAGGTTTAAGCTACCCGATTTATAAATCATATAACTGTGCTTGAAAATTCAAGTGTCCAGCATGTCAGTGTGAACTGACGTCGTTACTGGCTTTTATTTAGCGCTAAGACAAGATACTAGTCTACAGCCTCTACAGGCAGAATGCAATAAAGTAGATTAGATAGAAATTGTCTCCCGACCGGTTCCCGAGGAAATTCTATTAGTTTAACGCGCTTTCTAAGACGCGACACTTTGTTGCTACAAATTTCCCGCTAGGAATCTTAAGGGGCTAAAACCTTAAGGAAGTAAGTCTGATCAGAAAGAGAATACCTACTTATATTTATATGAAATAGGAGCCCTAATTGACACTATAAAACGTTTTGTGCAAATTGCCAGTGTCATACATATCGTATAAGACTTTGAATCCAATTTTTGGCTGTTTCTCTAAAACAACACGAGCAGTTAACTTTATACGCTATTTTGTCGTATTTATATCATTTCTCGTATACTGACTATTAAATTTTGTTCTATAAAACTCGAAAATAAAACTAAAAGTACGAAACTCTTCTGAGGTTCTTGTAAAAAAATCTAATTGTTTTTCACAAGTAAATTAAATAATAAATTAGCTTATTTAAATACTCGTACGATAAATTTAATGTAGAACATTTAGGTAAGTAACAGATAAAAAATATATTCTGATAAAGAACCACAGATAAAGAACATACAATCCGACTGGCTTGAATCAACAATTGATGATTGTAAGTGGGAAACATTTTATTAACAATGACAATGACTCGACTGGCCGGCAGAAGCTCTCGCCTTTCTATTTTGTTTGTAAACAGTAACACTGATTGAATTATTGCCCAATCACTTATGAGAGTTATGAGTGGCAACGGACGGAGGACAGTGTGACACTACGTACAATAAGAAACTAATCGAATGCTCTCAGAAATAACTCATAGGTACCTACCTACCTACTTGTATGAAGTTGTACTATGCTTTCAGAGACCTAATATTTTTGTTTGCTGAGAAACACAATAAGGTACCTATCTATATGTAGAATGTTAAAATTACGATAGTAATATATATACAATTTTTATGGCTAAATTATAAACTAAAAATTCCTATTTTACACAATATTTGTATCGTTGTTGGTTGACTCGAATACAAAAACAAGAGACAGAGTTTGATTACAAAGTGAATGGGTATAATCACAGAGGATAAAATGACACCCGGCATTGCCAATACGAACAAATGAAATGCATAATATCGTATATACAAAACGAAACACATTGTTATGAATGAGGAACGAGGAACCTCCTGCTCCCCTTTCCTTGCGGAAACCTTCTAATAGTCATGTTAAACGCGTTTTGATTTTCTTAGAGCTTTTTATTGCATACTTAAATCCAATTAAACGAACTGACGAAGTTTTGGATTTAATTGAATTCCCCGTGTATTATTAAATGGAATAACATCACGAAAACGTTGTTTTTCAGATTACTTCTAAAATATCAGATCTGTAGGTACATCTTTCACATTTTTCCAACTTTAATAATAAAATATTCATGTTAAATAGTCACATGTTGCACATGTCTAATTAATGGCATCGTTAATTCGTTTTACGTAATTTGGCTCGCAGTCTACTTTTACAGCGCATTTTATGTGCGATTTCCGAGACGAAATGCGTCAAGTGTACGGCAGGACGCAGCATCCTGTCTTATGCTTATATCGCACATGTAAGATAAACTCGTCTTGCCACGTAAACTAGCGAGGACGGTGTCCTTGAAGGGACGACCAAGAACAATGCTTCTCCTTAAGTCCAGTGTAGTTATTCGCTTTTTAAACGATTTACTTGTATTTCGAATTTCTTGAATAAATGATACAAGCGCTCACTTGTATACGAGTAAGCGCATGATTATGTTAAGGCCTGTTTAGACAGCTATTGCTTACCTAGATGATTGAATACCTACCTACTCAATGATACTCATAGCGAGTGATATATTTACCTCATTAAAACAAAACTTTATTAAAAATGAATATAATCATCAACTCTTTCATTCTTCTCTCTCACACTCTTTTCTTCATCTCTCTACTTTCAAAGTGAGAATAATTTACGCATTATATACGCATAATTAACATACGCAAGAATAATATACGCATTTTAAGCGCGGGGATGGTGAACTCGCATGCTCTGGAGAAATAAGTAACGAAATTTAAATATTTCTGAGGTATGTATATTCTTTTTCCATGTTTCTCTGTACGTACCTACTGCAATCGATAATTATAAACTCTTCATTTACCTACATTGTTTGTACACTGGGCATCAAGGCCTACGTATATTGACGACGCTCTCCAAGACAACAGTAAATATCGCGTGTATGTTAAACTTTAACTTTTTTGTATAACCCATAAAGACAAATTGGATTGCGCAGTCAACTGTTTGTTATCTGTTCGTAAGTAAAACGTGAATATTTACACATACATATCACTGCTTATGCATCTACTAGGGTGCCCTCATTACCTTAATCGGCGAAAGAATTTTATATCTTTACATAGCAATTGCAAATCAAAGTGTTACCAGAGTCAATGTAACTCTCGAAGTGAAAGCAGATAAAAATGCTTTATTATTAATTTTATTAACCAAAAATAAAATAAAAGAACAATGTTTTATAATAGTATTTAGGTATAAAGTATAATAAAATATTTTAGGGTCGCCTCGTAATTTTAAGATAATTGTTGAACAAGATAAGTTCCAACAGGAAAAAACAAACTACAAAACAAATGATAATTTTTAAATAACACTCTTTACTGCAGATATAAGTAATACTCTAAATTGTCAGACATCTAAGTTTACTTTCTTTTTACCGACTTCCAAAAGGAGGAGGTACTGTATTCGGCTGTATGTATTTTTTTTTATATATGTTCACCAATTACTCCGCCGTTTGTGGACCGATTTTCAAAATTCTTTTTTTGTTCGTATGCTTATACTCCCGAGGTGGTCCCATTGTCACCAAATCAGGATCTGATGATGGGATCCCAGGGAAATCGAGAGGAACTCTCAAATTTTATAGGCACACACATTGATTTTCTTATACTTTCTGAAGCATAAGAGATATTTGTGCATAGTAATCATCATCTCATGTTGCTGAGCTGATGATGGAAGGTACTGCAACAGTGAGGAGTTGAAAGCAAATTCTTTCAAGAAATAGTTTTTTATTCCAAATCTTACATTCCTGAGGTGGTCCAACTGTCACCAAGTCAAAGTCTGATGAGGGGATCCCAGAGAAATCGAAGGGAACATTCAAATTTTGTAGCACAACAAATGATTTTCATGTTTTTACTAAAGCAAAACAGGCATTTTTGTATAGTTATCATCATATCATGTTGCTCAACTGATGATAGAAGGTATTACGAAGGTAAGGAGTTGAGAGAAAATTCTTTCAATAAATGGTTTTTTGTGCGATATCTTACATTCCTGAGGTCGTCCAACTGTCACCAAGTCAAAGTCTGATGATGGTATCCCAGAGAAATCGAAGGGAACATTCAAATTTTATAGCACAACAAATGATTTTTACTAAAGCAAAACAGGTATTTGTGTATAATTATCATCATATCATGTTGCTGAGCTGATGATGGAAGGTACTATGACGGTTAGGAGTTGAGAGCAAACTCTTTCAATAAATGGTTTTTTGTTGGAAATCTTACATTCCTGAGGTGGTCCAACTGTCACCATGGCAAAATCTGATGATGTGATACTAGGGAAATCGAGGGAAACACTGAAACTTCATAGGCACACATTCTTTTAGTCATATGTTTTAACATAATACAAATATTTATGTCCGGTAATTATCACCTCATGTTGCTAAGTTGATTGAAGGTACAACTCCTCAACGGTTAGGAGCTGAGAGCAAATTCTTTCATTATACCCGGCCCGGCGAACCTTGATCCCTATGACATTGACAGTTATTCCTACGACACAACCTTGTAGTGGCGTCACCGTTACATTAGAATCGAATTTGAGGCTTCTAAAAATGACATTTATTAAATTTCGGTAGATATATGGCATTACAATGATATTCCGTTGGAATTATAACAATTCTTAGCATTTACAAGAAATTATCTCAATCAGACTTTACGTTTACGTCCTGCAAAATTTACTTCGTTTGGAAGATATCGACTAGTGCGGAAAAATATCGATAAACAAATGTCGATAATGGAAACGAGTGTACATGATTTATAATCATTTAGTTATAGGTGCTGAATGTTAAAAAGTTGCAAGAAATTGTTTTTATTTACTCAAATTTATAAAATATTTCTGGGGACACCAGGTTTTCTTTGATTTAAGATTAGATTTTATTAGTATCAGTTTTCATGTGTGGCATAATTAAGTGATAAATTATGAGTGTCATTACTTTTTCATACTTAAGTATTAGTACTTTCTCTATTGAATAGAACGGAGCGCGGCATACATGCACTCACAAAAAAAAACAAAAGCTGTTCAGCGATTTTGAACATTTGAATGTTAGCTGCCACACCATTGCGTTGCAACCACTCTAGCTAGGATTTCACCTTTATTAATTTTGCTGGTAGGTGCTTTGTTCACTTCGACGGAATGGTATGGGGCGGTATCCATCAAAATATGGTGGGGCTCATTTAAATTATCCAAAAGTTTTATGAACCATTTCTTGAAGTTTTCGAAGTTCATCTCTTCGTGATAATCGGTCGTTTTAACTGATTCGAAGGCCCACAAGCAATTAGGCACAAAAACTTTGGCTGTGCCAGCGTGGCAGATAATCAAACGCTGACCCTTGCCTTCTGGCGCTTTGGTACAGGATTTTGCTGTGTCGTCTGTCCATATTTTGGGGACTGTGTGATTGGCGTTGAGCCACGTTACGTCCAGGTAAACCACATTGTCCCAGTTCTCAATAGTCTTTATTTTTCGTAGAAAATCACATCTTATCAGTGCTATATCCTTCCGTTCCATTAACACTTTCCTTTTGTCACACTTTCCATACCGAAATCCACATTTTTTTATGACGACTATGAGAGAAGTGATACCGCCTTTAAATAAATCAGCTGATTTCAGCGACGCCAATAACTTTTTGCAAGTTGGCAGTTCACGTCGAAAATAGTAGGCGTAAATATGGTTCCGTATCGCAGCCATGTCGAAGTCATCGGGATTGGTTACGGGATGTGCCCTATTATGTTTTTTCTTCTTTGGAGTTGAAAGTTTGTTCTCCTCCATCGACAATTCCCCAAACTTCTCCTTTGTTATTCGGGAAACGGTAGCCTTGCCAATGCCCAGAGCAACAGCAACACGGTCGCGTACGTTGTCAACTGGCAACAAAGGTCCGCCATTTTATTGTTCGCGAGCAAAATAATCTCGCAAGCGCACAACAAACTCCCGCGTTTCACTCTTGAGTACAGTTTTTCGCAGTGTTTTCGGCATTTCACAACACCAACAATAACAAAACAGCAACAAAAACAAAACAGCAACAAAAACAGAAAACAACTGTACTTATTAACAAACAAAGGACTCCGATAACAGAAAAACACGTGGCGCATACAAGGCGTTAGGTCTCATACTGTAATAGCAAATCAGCGATCGCGGCGTAGTGACAGATCAGATAGTGTTGCTATAACTAAAAATATAATTCAATTATATATTTTTAAAGTACTAAAAATATTTTGCATAATACATTTACCTATGATGAAATAAGTCTCCAGACACATTAAATGGAGATATCCTATTTCATGATAAAATATATACATGACCTGGTTCCCATAACGAACGCGTGTGTACCGGATAAATAATTATGATAAGAAAATGAAATGGGTTCATTTTTATTTTTGGAAAACTTTCGTTTTACTTACTTCATCTATGCCAAAAAACTTTAATTATTACAACAACAATATAACAAACATTAAAAATGCAGATTATATATTAAAAAACATGAGGCTTTCAAATCCGTAATTCGAACTTCAGAACGCCCCGTCACTTTCTTGCGAATTAGTTACGCGTCGAGAGCAAAAGAGATAATAATAGACGAAGTTCGAATAACGGACTTCAAAGTGGAGCACATGTTTGGCTGAATGCAAGTCACGCCTTTTCCTATAAAAAAGTTAAGTAACATCGACACACGCATCGACACGACCCATCACTAACATGAACTGTCATAGGGATCAAGGTTCGCCGGGCCGGGTATAATTTATACGTTCAAGTGGACTGATAGTAGTATTCTTTCAGGCTATAAGATGACTATTAGATAAACATGATTATAAAAAGTATCTAAAAATTCCAATTATGTTTATACATGTTCAAAATTATTAAAATTACTAAAAAGAGTGAAATAAATAAAGTTTTTAACAAAAAAATAGAACCGACTTCAAACGGTAAAAAATAAAATTGTGCAGTACCTACTTCTTCTTGCTTATTGATAATGACTCTTAAAACTATTTTTGGAGTCGGGCGGGCCCTTAGTAAAATCAAAAATGTCCTGTCTTAGTAAATATAGTGTACCTTTCGTTCTGAATGGGCACCGACTCCAATATAGTTTTAGCAGTCATTACCATAAGCAAGAAGAAGTAGGTAATTTCCCACTGTCTGTACTGTCGGAGTGTCGGTGCCCATTTAGAACGAATAGTACGACATTTTAGTAAGGGCCCGACTCCAAAGATAGTTTTATGAGTCATTATCAATAAGCAAGAAGAAGTAGGTACTGCACAATTTTATTTTTTACCGTTTGAAGTCGGTTCTATTTTTTTGTTAAAAACTTTATTTATTTCACTCTTTTTAGTAATTTTAATAATTTTGCACATGTATAATCATCAGTTATCATCAGTAACGTTTAGCGGACGACTAGACATCGTACCTTAACACCAACGTTTTGGCTTCGCCACAGACAGGTAGAAAGTAATAATACGCAACTCTATATGTTTACAGAAATGATTTTCGTAAAATATAATATACAACTCAATTGTCCTCTATCCTATATCTTGCTATCTCTAAAATTCTGTGCATACTTATTCGCATTAATGTGAAAATCATGTCCTCGGATTGAACGTCTGCTGTTTATACAAAACTAAGCACATTTTTCCACCTTTTTTATGTCCCACTGCTGGGCACAGGTCTCCTCTCACTAGTAAGAGGGATTTAGGCCATAGTCCACCACGCTGGCCAAGTGCGGATTGGTGGACGTCATGCTTTCGAGAAATTATCAATTCCTCTCAGGCATGCACGGCGATGGAGAAAATCGTAATCAATTAAATATCACCATTTTTTCCATCACCGTGGAGCAGCGATAAATGCGCACATTACAAATTTCTTTGTCAGAGGTGCGCGCCGAGGATTTGAACCCGGGATCGATCGCGTCGAAGACCGCGGATTTATACCACTCGGCCATCGCTGCTCTTTCGAATCGAACTAAGCACATAGTTTTTTATATTTACTCGTATTATACATTATTATTTATTAATCATTACGTACAAAGGGTTACCCTTTGTACTTAATGAATAATAATAACCTTTTTGATTCAAATACCAATCCCTATTAGATTAGACTCCTTTAGAGAACACGATAATGTAAAATTAAATAATGTAAAGTTCCGATAATATATGTACACACGTACATATGCCAAATATATCGTCTTTTTTAAATCTGGTAATAATAGGAAAAAAAGTAAGAGACTACGGAAGTAATTATCTAAGTTAAGCCAATAATTTGTTTAAAAAAAATAAACAATCATTGTATCACGACTGTCGTAGTCACGATAATCACGCGGTCTCCAGGTATAGTACTGTGCCTTATCTGGCCGTAGCGTCTGCCCTCGTCTCGGAGTGATAAAAACTAGGTATCACTTATATTGACACTTTTCGTGATATAATGCATGATTGTAAATTGAGAATTTGTATGTGCTAAAACTTGCATATAACCCTGCACCCATTTTCGCCGTGAAGCAATTATTTCGTCTTTTAGAAGAAAGATACAGTTACCTGTCATACTTAGATGTGGTGGGTGACCGTTTAGAACAGTGCAATATGGTTCCCGAGGACGGTTGCAGGTGTCCATGGGTTACTATGATCACTTAATAACACGTTGCTTGTATAATCGTTGCCTACTTAATTTTATAATAAACTAGCTGACCCCGCGAACTCCGTATCGCCCTAAAATGTTTAGGGTGGGCCACCCTTATCACTTAGGGGGATGAAAAATAGATGTTGGCCGATTCTCAGACCTACTCAATATGCTCACAAAATTTCATGAGAATCGGTCAAGCCGTTTCGGAGGAGTACGGGAACGAACATTGTGACACGAGAATTTTATATATAAGAATATAAGAATCTGTTATTTAAGTAGCTATCATTGAAGTAACGATACTATCTTTTGACGGACATAACAACAAGCTGAATTCAGGTAAGGTGTCGAGTGATAGCTTTGATAGACAAATAATCGGTCGACGATGGAATTTATCAATCGTCGTCAATCAACATCTGTCTACTGCACGGATGTGATAGTTTGCTTGTTCTCATTACACGCTTTTTATTAGCTTCACCTGTATGTTTGTATGTTTGTATGTTTGTAACCGACTTCTTTGGGTGCGATTTTGACCCACTTTAAACGGCCAGATTTCGTTCAAACTTTGTAGATTTATTGAGGACCGATGACAATACAATAATCTCATAACTTTATGTTAAAGTCGTAACTAGGATCATCAGGATAAAATAAAATATACGAGGGGCGGCTGATAAGTTCGTGGCCTAAGGTACTTTAACACGTCTAAGCGTCTGGTTAACTTGAAAATTTGCATAGGGGTCAAGGGCCGATGATAATGCAATAATTTGAGAATAAAAATCCAACTAAAAAATTAAAAATAAATAATGTAGTTTAAAAAACTAAAAACACGCTTTTGTGAAAATACGAACTAAAAAGTAAAAAAATAAGAAGAAAATGTATTTTACTGTAAAAAAAGCGGGGGGTGGTTTTTACCACTGTTACTGTTGACACCATGCACCCCACGCTTTTTTTTACAGTAAAATACATTTTCTTCTTATTTTTTTACTTTTTAGTTCGTATTTTCACAAAAGCGTGTTTTTAGTTTTTTAAACTACATTATTTTTAATTTTTTCTTAGGTTCCTGCTATATTACGAACGAGCATCTTAACAAACGTCTCTTAAGTCAAGTAAGCTCCTGTCTTTCGAGAGAAGATGTTGTGAACAGCAGTGGGACATTAAAAGGATCGGAAAAAAAGCTCTTTTTTTTGAGGTACTCTGTATGAGATATAACTGGAGAGCTGATCTGATAGATGGCTCATGTTTTAATTATACATATATAATAATATCTCATCTCATCTAACAAACATGCAACCGGGGCATTTAGGCGTATTACTCAGTCACTGATTTCATAAACGATAAAACGGCTATAAAGGAATTCCATAAAAACCTAGGAGGTTTTTTTTCGCCGGCTTTTTATCCTCTCAGTGTACAAACACCCTGTGATAAGGGTGCCCAAAGCAGACGATCGGAACTGATCCGAAATATTAATAAATAAATAAATATTTTAATTTATAAAAGGCGCAATATGGTACAAATAAAAGTAATAATAAAATAGATGTTAATTTACATTTCGTAATTGTGATATGGTTAATTTGTTCCCTTTTATTTTTTATTCATTTTATATTTGCATACCTCATGAAGGGAAATATGGCGAACTAAATATATATAAACAACTTTGTAAACACCCATATTTGTGCAAATAAATTTCTTTGTCTTTGTCTTTGCCAAGGGCAACTTAGGTCACCTGTGCAGGCCCTAAAATCATGTATGCAGGCGGCAAGTGCCCTTTCCACCGAAACTTCAGTTTCAGATTTGTGTTGTCCACTACAGAAATGGGTACGTCGGGTATAGTATAGCAGCACAAAGTCAAAGGAAGCCCAGCAGGCTTTACAGAGCTCATTATGAGAGCAGTATTTACGTATGGCAACACACAATTATTTTGCTTTCGATAGAGGATCGATCGTGATCGATTAATCATAAAATCGATTATAAAGAGTAATTCAGTTAGACACAGTAGAAATTTTTGATTGATATCGCATCTCTCATTTCACTCATCTCTTTTTGACGATCGACTGTTACTCGTTTTCTCTATTCATAAAGTAGTATTTTCCCTATTTAATAAGTGAGTTTGGTGATTTTGGTAGGTGGTAGAACTATTATGGTTCGACCGGGGAAGTACCACCGCTGCACCCACTTCTGCCGTGAACCAATTCTATTGTGTTTCGGTGGAAAGGTGCAGTTGCCGGCCCACCTTACATGAGGCGATCAGCCTCCGGAATAGCAGCGCAACTGCATACGACCTCAGACAAGACTTACCTATGCTTGCTTGAAGTTGTATGTAGATGTCCATGGGCTGCAGCGACCACTTAACACCTCGTGGCCTGCATGCTCGTCTGCTACTCCATTCTAATAAAATAAAAAAAAGTGATTCTACTGATACGATAAACTTATATCGAAACTCGCTCCAATTACGATTTTTCTGTGTCGGGAGCAAAATGTTTTTGATTGTATTTTGATAAACATTGACCTTCAGCATCAGTTATTTCTAGATCTCAATGTGAGGTCAATGACAGCTAAAAATATTTAAAGTTTACGCTGTAACTGTACTAGAATAATTTGGAATTATTTATTATGAATATATTATTATATTCTCAGCACCAGTGTCACGGGACCAAAACGACAATATAGTACATTGCCTCTACACAACTAGTTACTGTTAAGTATGTCTCACAATTTTATTAAGCGTAGCATTACATTATTATTAATTGGTAGCGTCCAGCGACCAGGTTGATTTTAAATAATACTACAATAACTTTTATTAGAATGTCACCTTATCATGATTATATCTCTATCAGAACATAAGTATATGAATACTACAATAATATAGCTTCGTTTGTTTGAACGCGCTAATCTCAGGAACTACTGGTTCGAATTGAAAAACTCTTTTTGTGTTAAATAGTCTATTTATTGAGGAAGGTATAGCCTAGGGGCAATAAAATAAAATCTACTCGAACAAATGATCTACTGTTATGACATAACCAACAAACAGTACCTATAAATTTGTAAAATAAAAAATATCAATAATTTATATGAAACAAATTACTAGCTAATTTTAAATAATACAGCCATCAGTATCAATTGAATGCTTCATCACAATGACATGTGTATTCTTCAATGTGTTTGTAGTACCGTTGTTGGTCGCATTCGTTCGCAACAAATTGCTTTATTTCTTAAAAACAAAATAGTTTTTGAGATCTAACTATAACTTCGAGGTTTTGTAATATTTTCCTTTTAAACTTGTGATAGGTGTTATATGAATGTAATAAAATTATTTTTGATCGATGCGTTCACGCGTTCCTAAATATAATTTCCTTATCAAACATACAGACAGACAGACGAAAAACTAAGTACAAAAGTATTTTTTTCAGATGTGGGACGGGACTAAAAATAATAATAAAGACAAAACGTCATAATTAATCTCAAAATATGGGTATAGGCATCCATCAATTTTTTTACAAGCTTTTATTTTGTTTCACTTGTCGCATTGTCTGTAATCAAATCTTGCGAGTTAAAATAAAATTGATCCACTTCCCGGTTTCCGATAAAGCTAAAATTTTGCATGCATGAATAAATCGGATGACAATGCAATATTATTATGACATAGATCTGATCCAATGATGGAGCTGGAAGGTGGCCATAGGAACTCCGTAATTAAACGACGCAACCTCGTCGAGTTTGCACTCGATTAATTTTACGAAGCTTTTACGAAGACATCATTTATAATTATTATTAACATATTGGTTATAATGACCGAAAAGTGTGCCGATTTTGATGTTGCTTATATAAACATAGAATTAACTTCGGTTATTAAAACGAGCCGGCTATTGCGGCTTATTATAGTGGTCCCTTTGATGTTGTTATAACAGATTTCTACTGTAGATGGTAACCAGCATCAAACTAGCATCAAAAATATTAAAAAGCTAAAAATACAATTAAAAGAAAAAACCTATTTAAAAACAAACTTTTATTAATAAAAGAAATGAAAAGTTGAAAATTATTAAAACCTGATAATTTAATAAATTAAAGCGTGTTATATTGTGATTGCAAAAGAAAAATAATGAAGATTTAATATGCTAAATGTTTTTAATGTTCCATGAAAGTGTAACACGCTTTTATTTATACAATTTTTAACTTTTTAGTTCTTTTTTTCTAAAAGCTTGTTATAAAAAGATCCTCTTCCAACTAGAAGCCATTCATCAGTATGATTGCATGGCTGGGCGCAATAAGTTGTTCCAATTGCACCAACCAGGGCGAGCGTCGTGTAGGTAATAACTGTAGGTAACCTATACAACCTAGTACCCAATAATTTACAGACTGGATAAATGGTCCTAGAACTTGCTGACTTCTGAGCAGTCCCGGCAGCCTACACTCGTTTGCATGAATAATATTACAGAGCATACTGGACTCTGCACTTACCCAAGAGTGATTTAAATACCAATTTAAATCTAGTTAATATTTTACCGGCACGCAATTATAAGTTTCTCGCTAACTTATCCCATTTTGTAATTTTGTAACGACGTTTAACTTCTACAGCTATTTTCTTTCTTGGGTTCCGGCCAGCTTATTATTTTTCATCTGTACTTGTTATTATATATTTTTAGATTCGATAGAACTTTCATGTTTATAAAGGGTAATACCTGCACGCATTTCTGCCTGTCTGCGACAATTATATGTGTTTCGGTGTAAAGTTGTTGTTTTCAGGCAGATCATGTCAATGGGCTTCTGTTAAAGCTGTAGCCTAATATGCAAAATGGCATTGACTCCAGCACTTAACCTTCATTGACGTTACATCTGGAATGCCCGTGACACAATTTCGGAAAAAGAAAACGGAAAAATCTAATATAAGACTTAGGTTCATCAATATTTTTATGTGTATATATATTTGCAATTATTCATATCTTAGGATATTTGTTATAAAATATTTCTGTCCCAACTTAAGCTTTTAAAAAACCTAGCTAAATCCTTGTGTTAATGACAAGGTTGACAACTGAAAACATTTTTCTTGTCATATGAAAATGCATTAATGTGTATATGTATATTGTAGTCATTTAGGATTTCCTCAATTATTTTTGTACAGGAGACATAGAAATATGCCACCACCACGCCAAAGGGTAGACTACTGTCTGGCGTGGAAACGATGGGGCCATTAGGTGCAGATGCTAGTGTTTTTAAGTGTTTGTTCAAACGGTTAATACAGGTAACAGATGACCAGAAGGATAGCACTAACTCGGAAAAAAAATAGGTTCAGCTATTCAACGATTTAGTGCTGCCAACCTGCACACAGCACTAACAGCACAGCAATCTGGATATTGCTTACTACATAAAGTTTAATAGATATTTATATATTTAATAGTTTTACTAATTAGTTAACAAGTAAATAAATATAATCCTTCATCATTTAGTTGACAGACCGTAGTGAATGATATTTATGAATAAAATATTATAATTTTGATAGGTATATGTAGATTATCTAATTGCAAAATCTCTGCATTCTAGTTTTGAGAACCCATTTATATTCAATTTTTATATTTTAATAAAATAAACATGGAGGTGGAGGAGTAATATAACGGCATTCTAATAGTTTTAGAAAGACATGAGTCCTGTTACAGTTATATCCTTGTTATATCATAATTTGTAGGAAAGCAAGCAGATGCCAACGCTCACTCACTCGCTTTCATGCCTAAATCTATTGTAGTTAATGAAAACAAAGATAACACAGATAACTCCTGATAAAGCTAATAATAGTTACTCTAAATAGTAAACATTAACAAAAGTTAAAAAGATAAGGTACCTTTTTGATCAACACAGGGATTTCATGTCCCACCGACATTTTAAGATCTGGAGAAGTCATAAAGCTGCCACTGTTTGTATCACAGATGATCCGTCTATCACAAACACTATACTTGTGTTCCACTTATTATGTCGACGTTTATTTATTTATTGATACATAATTTATAATTAATGCAGCACTAGAGATAACTGTCACACGGTACCGGCGTGTTGTTTACGTATCGTGTCGTTAGACGTGAAATATTTCGTCCGATTATTCGAATTATATGACCCGCGTTTACATGGTAAGTGCGGGTAGAAAAAAAATGTGAATGCGGTTGGTGTTGGTGCGCGGCCACCCGTACCCTGCACTGGAAGCGAATGAGCGCGCGCGCCGGTTCGCGAGCCGTCACCACCTCTCAACACCAATTTCAGTCATCTATTCGACGTATTGTTCACCTCGTTACTTTTGTTTACAATAATTACTTATATCGTCTGATAATCCAGTGATTCCACAGATAGGGAGCGCATACCCATACATATTTAAAGCGGCATTAATGTATAAATAAACAGCACGGCGCCACTGCGTGATGCGCACGCGCCGTTCGAGTGATATTGATGGTGTCCGCGAAACTGCCGTCAATACTTTGAAGCCAAAAACCACCAATTCTATACTCATCAGTGTTTTACAGTTCATTGTGAGGTCAGTACTGACCTCACAATGAACTGTAAAACAAGTAGGTAGATTTTTGTTTGGTGTATTTTTGTTGGTGTACGATTTAGGTACGGATTTTAAGTAAAATTTTGTTTAAGATATTTATATTGTATTTATATACACTTCTCAAGATCAACAAAATCGAGATTCCACATGCCATAGTCACAGAATATTAACATTTATGCGAGTTGCATAAATAATTAAAAACTTCTAAATATTAAGGTCAAAAATATTGAAAAGTAAGTATTTAAAATTTGTGCTATATGATTCGAATAGAGCTGCCTACATACATTCAAATGCATATCTATAACAGCTGCAGCAATCAATAGAAATTCTTAATGAGTTACGAGTAAGTAATAATAATAATTCATAGTGCCCCTTAATTCTAAAACGCACACAACAAAGCAACACACTTAAAATTGTAACTTATGGAACAACAATAAATATAGTTTTTGAATACTCCACCGCGAGTTAGGAGTGATGTTGAAAAAAATGACGAATAGATGCAGTTGGGAGCATCGGCCCAACCCAGGCGGCGATCAAAGCCGGATATCGATCAATATTCATAGGATTCGCTAAAGGAGACTCTAAAGCGAGGGTCCAACTCGAGTAGTAAACTACAATCAAACACCAAATAGAATGGCATTTAATCATATTTTTACTGAGGTAATAACTTATGCAGTTAGGTGTGTTGAGACACTGCATAAGACTGTTCCTATTTATTGCTTTAGACTGTTTTGCATGACGATTCTTATTGCGTCCCATTTTTTAGAACACAGGTCATCTTTTCGTATCTTGCGAGACTCGGAACCTAAATAATTTTTCACACTCATAGCTCTACAGTAGAGGTAGATATACCTACCCTGTGTCGTGGGTACCATGGACACACACAAAGACAGAAACACAAACACCCAGACCGAGAACAGAAATGATGAATTTAACATATTTCTGTTTCTCCGGAAATCAAACCCGGGACCCTCACATTGGCAGTCCGGCATGATAACCATTGCGCCAAGCAGGTCGTCAAGGAACCATTATAATTAAAAAAACAACGGGTTGCACTCCGGGAGTGCCGGCAGAAGTGGAAACATTAACGTTGTGCATTTTTGATATTTTGGAATGGTTAGGGAATAATTTCGCAGGAATTGCTTTAATTATCAGTATTATTTTTCATCTAGTATATTCAGTAGGTTTTCATCTAGTATTTTTATAAAGTACTCACTCATTTTCTTTCACTATTTCTTCGTCACTTATTTCATTAATATATGCACTTTGTTCAATTTCCATATTTTAAACACTTGATATACACGAATTTTACAAGTATACAGACAGTCGAGCCATCAGCTGTCATCCCTCCGTCTTACGAATATTCGATCAGACCACGTGTCCTGACGCGAGTTTAACATTTTTTACCCATCCCAAAAAAAGTGCACAACGCCGCGCCGATAAAGAAGTTTTCACTTCAAAAATTTATGGATAATGTTCAAATAGGAGCAGCGATGGCCGAGCGGTATAGACCGCGGTTTCCGACATGGCGATACCGGGTTCAAGTCTTCGGTGCGCACCTCTGACAAAGAAATTTGTAATGTGCGTATTCATCGTTGCTCCATTGTGATGGAAAATATTGTAATATTTAATTAATTCCGATGTTATCTATCTCCGTGAATGCTTGAGAGAAACTCATAATTTCCTTGACCAGCGTACTGGAATGGCCCTTATTTGTGAGAGAAAACCCAGCAGTATGACATAAAATAGGTTGAAAAAATATATTCAAAAAGTTTCCAATATCATGAAAAACTTGATATTGAATCTGACATTCTTGAAATGAGATTTTGCCATCATACAAAAACATTACACTTCAGGGCCTATATAAAGAACAAGAATTAAATTATATGTCCATGTTCTAATTTGGTACACATCGCACTAACACGCCACCGTACCTACTCATCATTTAATTTATAAAATTGCTCTATCACGTGATCTTATTGGAATGTATATCTAGTAGGCCAGATTGTTAAATTGAGATATTTTTACGAGTTTGTTTACAAATAATCTTGTATTCGGCTGCAACCACTTTTGCGTCCCACTTCTGGGCGCGGATCTCTCCCCATTATTGAGAATACCTGGAGGTTACTCCACTACGCTGCTCCAATGAGGGTTAGTGGATATGCGGGTTAGTAGCCAACCTGCTATCGGATATTTTCAAGTCGTCCATAAGGCCTCCGACAAGTATTGACGTATTTAGTATCTAACGATAGCAACCGGGGCCGTCGGTTTAACGTGCCTTCCGAAACACGGTAACGTGCATGAAATTAGCCACTAAAATGGTTCTCATATTCGATGAATAGATCGCTTGCATTCTACACTAGCCGCTGGGCCACACACACACACATATGTATGTATTTTATTTTATTTATTATGTTGAATAAGGGTTAATTTTCTCTGCTGTTTAAAGAGCCGCTACACGAGTAAAGATTACAAGTCGTTGGAATTCACCGCAGTCATAAACATGATAGACCGTCAGGTATAAAACCAAAGAAACTATTCCTCGGGGCATGCAATCAGCCCGGAAAGCTAATACAACTATTCCATATTGAGTTCAATGAATTTAGTTGTCGTGAGTCCGACAAAGGGCTGCCTACGCTTGCGGTAAGTCAGAACCGAACGTACCGGAGTTATGTGCCCGAACCAGAAATACACATTGCCAGACATTCACAGATAACTCCCCGGCATAATAACGATACTGATATTAGGTAAGAGACTGTATGAGCGTAAGCTCAATGGTTCAAATGTTCTGCAATGATTTTTCAATCAGCTATGACGTCTTTCGAAACGACGCACATGACTGTGTTCGAATTCATGTATGATGCAAGAAGAGACCAACGTCAACAGTAACATCTAAGATTGAAATTTCTTTTAATAGATCAAATATTTTTAAAGCCCTGTACGATTCATTAGTAAACCCATATTGACAACGTAATCATCCGGCTATCGCTACTATGGGTTATCAAGGCATCAGTCTCTCCTGTAAATAAAATGTATTGGCTATGGTACGAAAACATGTAACCAAGTCAGAATTTCTTGGAACTGCGATGCTAACTGTGACTAAATAGAATGCAGCCGTCCTTAGGTAACCGCAGTAGTACATACTGGAAATAGTATGTATAATGTAGAAACGGGACCAGGGTATTGACGCGTGCGTATGCGTAGTTAACATCATCTAGTTTTTGACGAAATGGCGAGGATTACAAACAGTTTTAAGCTATGTATATCACATTAAATAGTCAAAATCGAAGTGCGCATGGCCCAGTGGCTGGCGTAGAACGCAAGCGATCTACGCAGCTAAGTCAAACGGGCACGGTCGGGTGTGAGATGGGTGACCGCTAGTGGCAAAAAATTCATGTATGTTATCGCGTTTTGAATTAAGCCGTCGGTCCCGGTTGTTATCGATAGATAACTGTCAATAAACCTATGATAAGCCAACCTTTTAGGCCTTTTGAAAATACCTGACATCCGGTTGCCCACTAAGTCATAGTTTAGAAAAAAGCTGCGCCTATTTTTATTCTGACCGGAGTCTATTCGTTTCGATTTATTAATGTCCTAGCATAAGTGAAGCATTATGTTTTTATGAGTTACAGAAAGTAAATGCTTTCGCGGTTTTTATTAAAGATATAAAAATGTAATAATTGTTATATTTGTGTCTTAACTATAAATTGAATAAGGTTTGATAAACAATCTACCTAATACCTACCACATTAACCTTATTTGATATCAATCATTATTGATTCAGACAGTTTATTAACTTGACATCACTCAGGCCACTATGTGAATAAGGTACTTACATTGTACATAAAATATGATTTCACTGTTTGTTCATCGATTCATCAATTCTCTGCACAGAATTTTCCAAAAATACATTTAGCTTCGCGCGATCGCTTATGGATTTGTTTAAAATGTATCATCTTGGGTTACAGGAGGAAATATTACCATTAGTCTTGTCTACTAGTAAAAGCTTTTACTCACAGTAAATAGTTTATTTCTATTTTTTACAAACCACAAAAGCGCTGCGTAAAGGTGTTATTTTCTTGAAACCATTCGAGGAAACGCCATATTATAAACCATGTTATAAAATGTTACCATCTGAGAATAGCGATTCGAAGTGGTGATTATCCTTTGTTTTTTTTTAAACTCACAGGCATGGACGGTGATGAAAAACATCGTAATGCACCCACATAACAAGATAAATCGATCTACTTAGGTTTCATTTTTAAATGTATTTTCAAGCAATGAAAAAGTAAGGTATACTAGGTTATAATGAATGAGCTGAGAAATCGGGCGGTCCCGAAACCAGATGACCCCGTTTCCAGAGATGTTTCCAGTCTGATGTTTTTTTTTTTTTGTCTTTTTTTCAAGTTACTTCTTTTGTGAGAAAAAGGATTATTGGGAGCCCTATTATTACCGCATCTAATTCGTATCTAAGTATTTTATATTCTTAGTTTGGTTTGAGGTTATACCAAGAAAATCAATAACGGCGTTAGTAAGAAGTAATAGTGTAAATTTACTACACTCCGTATTGCACTTAACATGTTACTCGTGGTGGCAAAGCGCGGCAGGATCCGCCTGGAGTACCGGGAGTGACGCGACGCATCGCAGCGTGACGGCCACGCTGCCTGGCTGCGGCGTCACGCGACACACTTACATGAATACGACACTGCACAGAGTTTGATGAAAGTGAGGAAACTAAACGTTATTCGGCTCCTTCAGAACCATCTAAGGTTGTTACACGTTTTAAAAGATTGAAGAAAGTAGCTGGATTACTTTATTGCTAATTCAAAAAAAAAAATCTAAATATTTTAAATCAATGTTTTCACGATCATCTGCTCTGGTACCCTTTTCGGCGATGAGTTGAGCTGCGAAAAAAGAGTCTGAGGAGAAAAACTCTCAGCAGCACTCTTTTAACATTTTAGCAGCACTCTTGGTGCTTTAAATGGTCATTGCATTCTTGTAAGGGCTTATTAAACTAGTGTCAATCAATGGTATTTCTGGAGGCAGCTGGTCAATGTTGCTATTAATAGTTAAATGTATGTATGTAATAAAATACAACCTTTATTATTTTTAACCAGGTTGTACATAACCTTGTAGTATCTATTTCAGTACTTCCCACTTTTTCCGCACACAGAGGGGGACTAGGAAAAAAAATCGAGTGTCTACCGGTCAATATTTAAGCAAAGCCGAACACCATTTGGTTTTCTTCGCGATTGAAGATGGTTAGACACTTTTGTATATATTTAATTAAGTAATTATAAATCCTATGGGAGAAGCTTAGTATTTGTATATCGATTTACTTATTTTTGATTATGACTCACAAGCAATGTAACCGACTTTAGAATTTGTAAACAAAAATTCTGGACGACATAAAAATACACTCTTCAAAAAGAAATATCTTCCTCGTAGGTACCTTAGTTTGCTTTGAATATTGGAATAAAAGAATAATCCGGTTGTTGTGCAAAAGACAAGTATGTATCAAGTAAACTTACTGGTTCCTTGTAGGTAACTGAAAAAGTTGTATGTCGATTACTACCTTTTTACATAAGTTGCATACTTATTCGATATTCACGTTGCTTTTTCATTTCTGTCCTCAAAAGGGAACTGTTACGAAAACAAGAAAAGTTCTGCAAATAAATAACGTATGCATGGGTGCACCCAGGTTCTTGATCAAGGGGGGCAAGAACTTTGTCAGGGGGGGAAAAATCTTGTCCGTGGGGGAGAAGCAATTTTTTTTTCAAACTGGGTACCGTGCGTAAATTTGCCTTCTACGTTACACAAAGACACGTACACAAAATATTTAAAATATTAAATACCAAATTTTAGTATACATACAAAGGAAACATCAGGAGGTAGCATATCTAGCTTATTCTTCATATGTTCATAGGTTTCTTTTTCGTTTAGATCTTTAGAGATTTTTGAATCCCTGAATCTGGACCTTGATCCTTGCCCCCCCCCCCCTTTGGTACGCCCATGAATGTATGTATCAAAATACGGATTTATTTCTTATATAATTTATATTTATTATATTATGTACTTATTTGGTTAAAAGTCGGGGCTCAAGCAGAGCATGCGAGCTCGAAAGATAACCTTTACAGTACTAATGTTCTTAAATTCAATTAGGACTTCAAGTACAGTTTAACATACCTGTAAATTCTAATTAGGATCGATGTAGTCCAACGTCGCAACACGCAGGTCGCAATCGTAATCGTATGTGTATTTTCTCCTAGAATTATAAGGGCTTATCTTTGTATGCTAAAATAACAATCAGAAATCTGATCCAAGTTTGTACAAAACAGGTCAGATCGGGTTAGGCTAACGTACACCTAGAGCTGCATAGAGCAAATTAAAATCGAAAGTATTGAAACCATTCGGTTAAGAAGAATTATGACAAGCTATAATGTAATTTCAAAGGGCAAGCAAAACAATCAGTCAATAATACTTTTATGGTAACGAACGACCATCTCTGGAAAATTTTCTCCAATAAATTAATTATTTGCAGTAAATAAGAAGTTACTTCAGAACCATTATCTTTTATACTGAGATATTGTTAACGTAAATAAATTATTTGTTTAACTGTGTCACTAGTTATCGTTTAATAAATAACGAACATAAAGAATAAATGGAAGTATGAGCAAAGAAATGTATTTGATAAAGGTATTAAATCAATAGTAAATGGCCCATATAGATTGCATAAACGACTTGGGTTATTTGTTGATTGCAAAAACTGCACACTGTGTAAAGAGCAGTATGAATGATATAATTTTACCTTTTATACGAGTTAGTATCATGACTTAAAGAGTTATCATAGTTTATCACATAGACACTAATATGCTAAGTCTGTGGTTTATCAGAAAGCAAAACAACATACAGTTGAAATGACAACAACTAGATAGATAAACTTTCGAGCTATGACTACTTATTTTAGTTCTTCTGTTTAAATTACCTAATTTATCAGACCACATATATATACCACACCAGTAACAACAAAATAGCTATATATGACACTCAATATTTAAAATACCACTGGTAAAATAATGTAGTTTAAAAAACTAAAAAACACATTTTCTTCTTATTTGATGAAGTACATTTTCTTATTATTTCTTTACTTTTTAGTTCGTATTTTCACAAAAGCGTGTTTTTTAGTTTTTAAACTACATTATTTATTTTTAATTTTTTAGTTGGTTTTTATTTTTCAATAATTTCGTATCCCATTCAGCAAACCCTTTAATACCCATATCATGGGGGTGCATTTCAAATAGCCAATCCGCCATATTGGATGTCCGCCATGTTGGATTTAAGTCACGTGACTATTTTTTTCGTATTCCTGACAGCAAACCTTTTCATTTGATACCCATATCATGGGGGTGCATTTCAAATAGCCTGACCGCCATCTTGTGGAGGCCGCCATATTGGATTTGTAATGACGTTTCTTAGCTAGTCATGTATTGTCATCAGAACTCAGAGCGTGTGCAAAATTTCATCCTAATCGAAGACCGGAAAGTGGGTCAAATTAAGATTCCAAGATTTTCTTACATACATAGTTACAAGTGAAGCTAATAAAAGCGTGTTAAAAAGCAGTAGGTAAAATATCATAGGAGTGCTTTGCACTTTTAAATATCAATAACCAGTTAAATTAAAGTTAGTTCCGACTACGACGTAGCAAAAACAGCGTTACGTCGTGCTGTAACAACATACGAATGAGTATTACCTTGCCGTATGTTTGCCTTGGTGGATGAACGGGGTACCGAGTAACACGGGTCACCAACCCAGTACAGAGGCCCTTGCGACTTGTATTGTAACCTGGTATAGTCAATAAAACATTTTTGTTTCTTTTATTACATATATTTTTGTTGCTTATACTCGTACGCTGTAGTATGTTTCGAAAAAAAGTACACCTTAAACTTTTATTTTTACTTACTGATATTATTTGAAACGTGTTTCATATGAAAAATATTTTTCTTATATCCGTAATAAACTACGAGAACTTAATATTATAATAAGTACGAGTAACTCATTAGGCAGTTGTCTTGTCCCACCGCCGGCGAGCAAACGACTAACTATTGGCTATTTTATCGCTCATGAAAAGTACCATAGATAAACATTTCGCATAAACATAAATTAAGTTTTTAACAAAAAAATAGAACCGACTTCAAACGTTAAAAAATAAAATTGTTCAGTACCTACTTCTTCTTGCTTATGGTAATGACTCTTAAAACTATTTCTGGAGTCGGGCCCTTAGTAAATGTCGTACCATTCGTTCTAAATTGGCACCGACAGTACAGACAGTGGGACAGTACCTACTTCTTCTTGCTTATGGTAATGACTGTTAAAACTATATTGGAGTCGGTGCCCATTCAGAACGAAAGGTACACTATATTTACTAAGACAGGACATTTCACTAAGGGCCCGACTTCAAAAATAGTTTTAAGAGTCATTACCATAAGCAAGAAGAAGTAGGTACTGAACAATTTTATTTTTTAACGTTTGAAGTCGGTTCTATTTTTTTTGTTAAAAACTTAATTTATTTCACTCTTTTTAGTAATTTTAATAATTCTGTATGTATTAGCATAATTGGAAAAATTTTCACTTTACTTCTAAACTTTAAACAGATTTACCTTTTATAATCATGTTTATCTAATAGCCATCTAAAAGTCTGAAAGAAAACTACTATCAGTCCACCTGAACGTATAAATTAAAGAAAGAA
The DNA here is from genome assembly GCA_911387765.1 of Pyrgus malvae. Taxonomy (NCBI): domain Eukaryota; kingdom Metazoa; phylum Arthropoda; class Insecta; order Lepidoptera; family Hesperiidae; genus Pyrgus; species Pyrgus malvae. The sequence goes on from OU426960.1 coordinate 16,166,305, forward strand.
TTTGCTCTCAGCTCCTAACCGTTGAGGAGTTGTACCTTCAATCATCAGTTAAGCAACAGCAGGTGATAATTACCAGACATAAATATTTGTATTATGTTAAAAATATGACTAAAAGAATGTGTGTGCCTATTACGTTTCAGTGTTTCCCTCGATTTCCCTAATATCACATCATCAGATTTTGACATGGTGACAGTTGGACCACCTCAGGAATGTAAGATTTCGAACAAAAAAACTATTTATTTAAAGAATTTGCTCTCAACTCCTAACCGTCGTTAGTACCTTCCATCATCAGTTCAGCAACATGATATGACGATAATTATACACAAATGTCTGTTTTGCTTTGTAAAAATATGAAAATCATTTGTTGTGCTTTAAAATTTGAATGTTCCCTTCGATTTCTCTGGGATAGCATCATCAGACTTTGACTTGGTGACAGTTGGACCACCTGGGGAATGTAAGATTTCGAATAAAAAACTATTTATTGAAAGAATTTGCTCTCAACTCCTCACTGTCGCAGTACCTTCCATCATCAGCTCAGCAACATGAGATGATGATTTCTATGCGTAAATATCTCTTATGCTTCAGAAACTATAAGAAAATCAATGTGTGTGCCTATAAAATTTGAGAGTTCCCCTCGATTTCCCTGGGATCCCATCATCAGATCCTGATTTGGTGACAATGGGACCACCTCGGGAGTATAAGCATACGAACAAAAAAAGAATTTTGAAAATCGGTCCACAAACGGCGGAGTAATCGGTGAACATATATTAAAAAAAAATACATACAGCCGAATACAGTACCTCCTTCTTTTGGAAGTCGGTAAAAAAGGACGCCTATATTAATTGTTGATCGCTGACTGTTCACACTGCTGGCAAGGGCCGTTCGACTAGTTTGTCACTGAGCGACAATTACTATCAAAAACAATAATCGTACAGAGATGCTCGCTTGACGGTCAGAATTCACGCCGAGAGACAAACTATATACCCATCAAACCAACCATGACAGTAGCTAATAAGAAGTAAAAACGAGAGTTTTTTTGGCGGGAAGTCGAAAAAGACATATTGTGCTCTTGTTTTATTTTTACTTTCTAGGTGTATTTTTGAGTTTTATCGGATAAAAAGTAATCGTTTTACGTGAATATCTGACAGACTTGACTGACAGTCATTACTGACGACGTACTGACTTTAACTTTCATTACTCGTCCAGATTTTACCGAAACTTTCAAAAACGTGATGCAAAAATTATACTTGACGCTGGCAATATGCAGAGTTTGCGATGCCATAATTGTAGAAAAAAAAAGTAAATACGAAGGAGTCAGGGACAAAAAAACGGGCATGATCAATTAGCTTGGCCAGTCTTGAAAGCCCAGACAAAATATAACGGTAAAACGGCCCCTTAGGTGGTCCTGTGATTTTTTATGTAGACATATTATTATGAGATTTGAAACAATTTTCTTATTGAACGAATCGTGAGTGTACACTAACATTGTAGTTATATATCACACGACTTTACTCACGTAAATTTTATCGGTATTGCCGACATTTTCCGCCGCGATGCCACCGCGACCGGCGGGAGCTCCTGAAGAAGGTCCTCGGTCAGGACCGAAACATGTCGGCAATACCGATAAAATTTACGTGAGTAAAGTCGTGTGATATATAACTACAATGATTGGAAACAAGCTGCAATCTTTAAAGATATTGTCACTAATTCCACGTAATCGGCAAAATTATAAAATACAAAAAAATGGTTTTTCCAATGAAGAGTATAATATATCAAAATGATAGATGTCAGCAACGGCAAAATAAGTATATGATACACCGTTTATCTTATGAATAAGTACTCATATTTTTGTTTACCCATAATAGATTTATCAGAATGGCGCCCAACACACGTGACTTAGATAAACAAGCGCAGTAACTGCAGTTGTAAATATTATTTTATTTGTCGTACATTCCGAAATTTCCAGTAATGTACACATGGCTGAACAAAGCGAGCTAAGCAAATATTGTATGATTATATTGATTATCGAGCCCTATTTCTTACAAATAAAGCGTGTCCAATGCCAGTTTCTTTGACAGCGGTAGAAACAAACGCAAAGTTCATTTTGTTTACAGTCAGTAGGTACGTATGTTTTATATCGTTAATCGTAAACTTTACACTTTAGAAAGCTTCATCACGATCATATCAATTATATTTTCATAATTTTCATTTTAATATACTTATTACTTATAGATAGAACTAATTATACGTATTATTTGTATAGAACTAATTATTATCTGACTTAAACATTAACCCCGCTACCACTATACTACTACTACTACAGCTACTGCCCATTTAAGCCTAACCTCACCTCCTCATAAAGGCAACAAACCAGGCAGATGACGGTCAGCTGGTGACCGTATGTATGTACAATGACTAACATCAAGTTTTATCTTGCTCTGGTGCATGTTATTTTTATACATGCAAATATATTATTTAGACAAGCTTATATTTATAATATTTAATAGTAAGGGGGAAAATATTAATATGTAATACAGCAATTTTAAAAAATATATTTAAAAAAATAAGTTTAAGACAATAAGCTTGTGCTTTTCCTCCGTTATTTTTAATATAGCCTTATTTTAACTCAAACAATTATTTCGATGCATTTAACAATTAAAATGTTCCCCCGACAAAGACTCGTCTTAATACTAATAAGTAAGTCAAAATAATAAAAAAAACCTCACCCGCAAATCCATAACATGTCACACACTAAACACGCACGACCACCACATTACGTGTATGTACATATGCATAAACAAATGCAAGCGGTTACAGTTCGCAAGGCAGCTGATCGCAAGTACGCGTCAGGATGGTCCCGGATCGACTGGCGCACGCACTCTCCTCGGGGTCCGGACGCAAAGAAATTCTCCGTAATGTAATGTATGCGTGCGCCCGCGCCGATATTCCCTTATCCATTGCCAAACAATACAAATAGTAGGTATCTGAACTATGTTGACGTCTAGTAGCCCAACGACATATGTATTGCAAGCTGTGTTATAAACGTCAGCTACCTTTTTACTTCATAATATAATTGATGTCATTTGATCAAATTAAGAAGCTAAAAAATGGAAAATCATTCAAGAAATCTGAAACTAAAAAGAGGAGCCGGTTGGCAGAATGACTCTTAAATAATACAAAGAAATATTAATACAAATCATTACTGACAGACATTACTGATAGGCATAAGAAGTAAATTGGTAGTACATAATATATGAATGAGTACACAAACTCGATAAAACAATCATTTTGAAATCTAATCTTTCAAGCACACTACTAAATTTATCGGAATTTAATTTTGTGTTAAATTCAAGCTACATGACAGATAAAATGTGTATATATACGTGCGTGAATGGTCATGAATAGGTACTACTCGTACTTATAATGTATAACCGCCCTTTTAAAGGTAGGTGTACTGTGTAAATTTCTGTCTCCTGATAAATCGAATACCATAATAATATACGTATAATATACCTATAGATACTTACGAGTGACATTTTACTAACGATTACAGGACAATAATAATGGACAGAGAAAATAATTAAAAGGCGATGGAAATATGCATCTGGACGGAAACTAGTACGCGGCAAGGCGCGGGACAGGATAGTTATCACGCCCGAAGTAATTTATGCGGTGGTATGCAGTCAGTACAAAGCGGTCCTTCTTTCTCCGCTTATCATTTAGGGGTTAACGGTTTTTGCATGGAAAATTACTAGCTCGAATCGACGGCAGCGAATAAAACAATGTCACATTTATCTATAAATAGCGGATCGTACGTTGCATCGGTGCACGGACGGCGGTGGGCGGGCAGATGGAGCGAAAAATTGGAACACCCATATAAAAGACCGTCCACTTTTGCGTCTAACGCAGCTAAAATTGAACGCCCCCCATAAATGCATCCTATTCCCACTACCTATACGACTACGAGATCATTGAACAGTATGATTAATAATATCTGCCAAGTTGTTATGATTTATCTTCATATCAATTTACGAAGCTTACTCTTAGAACACTACTGTAGTAATGGTACTACAGCAGTGTTCTACTAAACCACCAAATGGTAGTACCAAATTCATTCAATGAAAAATCATTCACTTGTTTACTACTACTGCCACTGTTACAAACTTCAAATTGAAATAAACAAAACATTTAAACCAATTATTGTAGAGTTTAGTAGTCTAGAAGTTTAGACGTAACATAAACACTCCATTATTAATGTATGCACGTGTTTCTCATTCAAGACATAAAACTTTTATCATTACAATTTAAAATATTCCAAATTAATTTTTAATACTGATTTTACCCACTCAGAATCTTTAATTTTTTATTCATCGAAATGGCTGGATTTTAGTCCAGGGTAGAAGCCTTTAAAAATAATGAAAAGTGAAAAAAATTTATAATAGAATGAAACCCATTAGAAAAGGAGGGAAATATGATAAAAATGAAAGGAAAAATAATTTACGGGCGATCTGAGGTTGGGAAGGGGATGGGGGTGAGTTTTTAAGGGTAAAAAACGGTTTTTCTCGATTTCCGGCAAAACTAAAAGTCCTATCGAAAAAAGTCAAATGGAAAAGTTGTAGATAATAAAAAGATCTAAAACTTTTGTATTTACACTTTTTTCACATAACCTCAAAATTTATGTGAAAAATTCAAAAAACCAAGTTTTTGGTTTTTTATTTTTATCTTTTACAAAAAAAATTTGTTTTTAACGAAATTTTGTGAAAACTTACCTTTTTATGTCCCAAATACGCTGTAATTTATTTAATTAAAAATATTTATTTTTTCACCTTATTTTGAATTAATATCGAAAAAACAGCCTAATTTTCAATCGAAAATTCACCCGTCAAATCTCTTATCAAATCAAATATCAGCTTTTTTCAAAAAGTTGGTGTGGTTTCTGTTCGTTGGAATCTCTACTTTCCGATGGTAAAAAAATAAATATATGTTACTATGGTAAATCTTCTCAGAAAATGCAAAAATTCAAATTTTTTTTTATTGCATACACTTGCTTATCATCTGCCTTATTGCAAATGATACAAACAGATTCATCCATACTGATAATCTGAAAAGACAAAATCGAATTAATAATGTCTTCACTATTTAATCGTGAATAAACTCCCATGAAAAAAAAAAATATTAAAGAAATCAATGTCAAAATGTACTTTTTGAAAAAAGCTGATATTTTGACGGGTGAATTTTCGATTGAAAATTAGGCTGTTTTTTCGATATTAATTCAAAATAAGGTGAAAAAATAAATATTTTTAATTAAATAAATTACAGCGTATTTGGGACATAAAAAGGTAAGTTTTCACAAAATTTCGTTAAAAACAAAAAATTTTTGTAAAAGATAAAAATAAAAAACCAAAAACTTGGTTTTTTGAATTTTTCACATAAATTTTGAGGTTATGTGAAAAAAGTGTAAATACAAAAGTTTTAGATCTTTTTATTATCTACAACTTTTCCATTTGACTTTTTTCGATAGGACTTTTAGTTTTGCCGGAAATCGAGAAAACCCGTTTTTTACCCTTAAAAACTCACCCCCATCCCCTTCCCAACCTCAGATCGCCCGTAAATTATTTTTCCTTTCATTTTTATCATATTTCCCTCCTTTTCTAATGGGTTTCATCCTATTATGATTTTTTTTGGTTTTAAAAATTATCGACCCTGGACTATTTGTATTAGGTTAAATTGCCGATACTCAATACTGGAAACTTTAAAATCAAATCTTGCGTTTGATTAGGAATTCCAAATTCAAATTTATTTCGAAAAATAATGTTTTAAAATTCGTACATCATTTGTTTGAGCTTAAACATTGCTATAAAAACAACTATGGACAAATTGAAAATTCGCGGTATTTTCAATTCGGAACCCTGGAGAACCGGAAAAACTTTGCCCTAAGCGAAAACTGACCAAAAAGAAGATTCTGGTTAGTGTTTGGTGGACCAGTGCTGCTGTTATCCACTACAGCTTCTTGAGATCAGGCCAGGCGATTATTGCAAACTTGTATTGCCAACACTTGCAAACAATGACGGAAAAGCTCGCTATTAAACAGCCGAGACTGGTGAATTGCTCTAGCCCACTGCTCCTTCAGGATAACGCTAGACCTCACACTGCACATCAAAACGGTCGCCAAGTTAAAGGAGCTGCGACTGGAACCTCTGCGTCACCCACCATACTCTCCATATTTGCCCCAACCGATTACCACTTTTTTCAAAATTTGGATAACTTTTTGCAAGGAAAAAAAATCTAATCTGATGAGGCAGTCAAAACCGCCTTCAAACAGTTCATAGACTCTCGCTCCTAGGTTTTTTTTCCAAAAGGGATTAATGATCTGCCTATAAATTGCGGAAGTGTATCGATAACAACGGCGCATACTTCGATTGATTTAATAATAATTTCATTAAAAAAACTTGTTTCACTTTTTTGATATTGAACGGCAATTTCATAATTATGTATTCGCATGTACAAAACTTTTATTCAAATAAATTTGAATTAGCCAAACCACGAATTTTGACTAAGCTTTAGAGTTTGTAAAGGGCTTGTACAGTTAAGGTAGGGTTGTCTTCCATCCGGGTTTCCCCGGATTTGTCCTAGTTTAGAGGGCGTCCGGGGAGCATCCGGGCCGGACTTCATTTGTAGTCCGGGCATAAGAATAAATAATACTACGTAGAACGGAAACTCCCGCTCAAAACGGGCTCAAGGTCACGATATTAGCCTACACTTTAATTTCGGCTAAACCGACTACTGAAGACGGGCTGTCTCGGACGGGCGCGTCAATTACAATAACGGCGCCAAGTTAATGTGGTGTGTTTGGTTGTACAAACAATTCTAAAACAATGCCAAACTTAAGTTTTTTTAGTTTGCCCAAAGATGATGCGAGATAAGTAATATTTTTTAAATATTATTCCTTTTCCGTACCTAATTTATCAAAAGGATGTGACCAGTTCTTTTTGTGTAGCCAATTGTTTGACTTTCACTCAATTATAAAAAAAATGTTAGATAACTACAGCATTTTAACATGTCGCCAAAATATTTTTTAATAGCCCCCGCCATCGGTCATTGAACCTTTCTCGATTGTTTTGCCTTACGATTGCGGCGCCGCGGCACTGGCGCACGCACGTTATACTTAATATGTAATTCGTTTATTTTAAACCTACACTACGTAAGTACTTACCCCTATGTAGGTAAGTAATACTTACTTAAATGGCTTCATTTGGTATGGTACTTATAACTTAATAAGTAATATTATTTATAAGTATTTATAGAGTACCTAGGTAAAAATATTTTGTTTTAAGATCCGATAAGAATAATCTTAACGGATCATCAGTTATGGAGTTTTTGTTTATCTTTGGTTTTCATTGCGAGAATTTTAATATTTCAAGAAATAATTCTTCCCACTTAATTGAAATGTTTTATTTTAACAAAACGACGTATAGTATTTAATTGTTAAACGATTAAACTTGCTGAAAATTAAACTAATACTAGAGTAGGTAAGTATTTATCATTCTCATATTTTGTAATACTAAACTAAAATAATGATTTATAAGTAAAGAAAAACTTATATTTTTGCGACATTATCTTTAGACATAAGCATTACTAACAGTTCACAGCCCTGGCAGCACGCCTGGGCGACAGAGGGGCGTAACGGGGTGAAGAGGGAAGTAGGTATATAAATTGCGGCATATCGATGGCGGTCAAAGGAGATTCCGTTCTATGCAGTATTATTTATTATTATGGTCCGGGTTTTAAAAAAGTCTTGGGCCGCCCGCGACACACGCACTGTGCCCATATGCGATCAATCGACGAACCGACTCGCTAAATTCACCGTCCCCACGCTGTTGACATGTCCGGGTTTTGGGCTCTAAAATCCGGGTTTTAACGCGTCTTGTCCTGGTTGACAAATTTTAGAGATTGCAACCCTAAGTTAAGGGCGAGTAGAGCTTAGCTCTTCTCTACATTTTGACAGCGCGATTTGGTTCTAGTATTGGTAATTTTACGTGATAATGATTTTGGTGGTTGGGTGACAACTATGTCCCAAAAAAGGAAGAAGTACATATAGAAACAATGAATAAAAGTACATACATCATAAAGCTTTTTACACGTACTATTCTTGGAATTTTTGCATTTCAGAAGTGCACATTCTGGTTGATTTTTAAGAGCAGAGCTGGTAATGTACTCGTTTATTGTCTTGGTTTATTTACTATAAGCAAAGCAAAGTCAACTTCTTTGAAGTGGTTTATACAGACGTGTTTGCTTTTGCTGTTGCTGTGTCCAGTACAGTTCGCAAACATGGCTTGTTGTATATATTTAGGTACATATAATATAAATATTTTAAATCGCAAAGTTTTAACTGTGACAAAATATGAAAAAAATTCGCTTTCGTACCGGGTTTATAGTATATGTTTGGGCCACCCCAAATACAAAATTCTCTGATCCACACCACCCTTATCACTTAGGGGTATGAAAAATAGATTACAACCAATTCTCAGACCTACCGAGTATTATGTACATGTCATATAAAATTTCAGAAAAATCATAAGGAATAAATATGGCAAATAACAATGTAACTCGAGTGACAAAAGATGTGTGTGAATGTATGTATGTATTTGTTTGTATTGTTTTTTTTATTTAATTATTATTCTTATGTAGGCATTTTTTTACACGCTAAATTTGTCTTTTTTCAAATCTTCTATCCATTCCTGGTGCTGCTAGAAGAAAATTCTTTTAGAAATAAGCAGTAGGTACCCTGTACACATTCTCATCTTTTGACGTATTTCATAAAAAAAATATGTGCTAAATAAATAAATAAAAAATAAAATAAAAAAGATTTAATAAAAGTAAGTACCTAAATGCGTCGTAATGGTATTCGTATAGATCAAAGATATTGGAAAATACGTATACTTAGATAGTAAATATACAAGTACGCTACGCGAACGCTCAGTCTATAATTGAACAAAATGAATATTCTACTATCGGTTTACTGCTAGGTATCATAGATATAAAGACATAAACCCTATAAACAGACATTCTATTGCATTCTGTGGGCACATAAGTATGTGTCAAAGGTCTCAAATCGACATCGGCCGGATACGATAACCGTATTTACTTGTCCGTCCTGCTGACTTCGTAAATACGGAAACCTGTGTTAATCTAATTAAACCTAATTAATGTTATTATGAGAAAGTGAAGTGTGAGTATACAGTAATCTACACATTCCTGTCCTGATATTTTCTAAGGTTCAATGTTCATAAACGTGGTGATATAATTTCTATTAAGATAATTATCATGCCAAGTTACGTGTTGTGAGGATAAATACTATCGCGAAATTAACAGTTAGGCGGAGCCCCTTTATGTTTCTTGTATAATACAGAGGCTTGAAAATTTTGTAAATATACCTATGCCCTGTCAGATAATACAACGATAAGTACTATTAACACCTAGGCATGTCTGAGAACAGTGGTGGATCCAGCATTTCAGTTGGGGGGGGGTGGATTTGTCGACGGGAGGGGGGGTTGCGTATCACGAGTACTCGGACCGCGCCTGGTTTGGGGGGGGGGGCAGCTAAAGTCAAGATACGCATTACCTATTTGAGGTTTTTCAAGGGTGAAACCGATTTTTTGTGGGGTGGGGGATTGAGCCCCTAGATCCCCACCGACGGATCCGCTACTGTCTGAGAATATGCAACACTTATTGGCACGTGCCTGTCACCTCCAATTTATAAATAGACCCATTCAAAAATATACGACTGTCGTACATTTATCATCCTTTATTCTCGTCGGTAGACCCTCGAAGAAATCGAGACGTGCGGTCAACCGCACAGCCTCTGTGACTCCACAGATCTAAAACCAACACATGATACCATCAGCATCTAGTTGCATAGATTTTCTGTTGATAACTAATTAGCCTCGAATTTAGCGTCGAATTTTAAATGACGCAAGATACAAATGATTAACGTAGTAAAATAATAAAAAAACCTACTTAATTCCGTCACATGCATAACTGTCCTAGCTTTGCGAGGAGAGAAAAAAAGAAAATTGGTAAAAAGCGACAGTCATAATAATATCTAAAATATAAGCTCAGATTTAAAAACAATCAAGACTGTCACTATAAGATAGGACTTAAGTAGGAGGAGGCGAGGTAAAATAAGAAAAAAAAATAGATTTTTACACTTTTTGTAACTAATTCACCGAGATTAAGAGCTTCGAGAGTTTTGTATATCTATACTTTTAAGCTTGAAGTATCTAATGCTTTAAATACTTATTTATTTTTCGTATTTAGATACAAAATTCTACATAGATTATATTATAGATACTAATTTGCAAAAACAAACATTTGCACTTATACCTAAATGGTCAGACAGTCGATTTATATTTTACCTATCACTACAATATAGAGAGGTTCTTTCTTACCACACTTAGGTACCACTTACTTTTGCACATGGATGTACTGTCTCATAATATTTGAATTAAAATTAAACAAGTACCTATGTATTCCATTAAAAAGTCATTCACACATTAGGTCAAACATAGCGAATTCGCGCCCTTTAGAAGAACGTGTTTGAGCGGTGGACAAGCAAAGCCGAAATAATAAGTAATTCAAATACTAACTCTATATGCTGTGTATTAACGATAGTTGTTAAATAAATTTACTTGCACTTATCGTCATTGAAGTAACATTGATTAATTTCAATATTAATTTTGTTTGTTAAATAACATCTTTTAAACTTCTGTTGTAGTATAATGTTCGTACGAAATTACAAATTACAATGTGGACCATATTTTAATACAGGCAATTTTGTACGAGATACATGCACATTCTCGTACGATAAAACGCGGCAATTGCTTTTTAACCGACTTCCAAAAAGGAGGAGGTACTCTATTCGTCGCGTATACATATATTTTTTTATGTATTTATGTTTAGGGAGTATGTACTTAAAGACGGTTTGACCGATTCTATTGATGTTTTTATCTGATAAGTGGAACTCCCGAGGTTATCCCATAAAATTTTCGCGAGGATCGGAAATCCATAACTTAATTTGGAGTCGGTGCTCATTCCAAAATTTCGAAACGTATATGTGTTTCGATTGGGCACAATTCCAAATAAAGTTTTTGGGAGTCTATATAATTAGTAAGAAACGTACGATACTTTCACCTATTTTATGCGGTAAAAGTTTTATTTTTCACATTTTGAAGTCGGTTTTCATTTTTAATATAAAATTAATAGCAGTTCAAATTTCAATCGAAAGTTATAGGAGTAACTTATCATCTGCTGTGTCGGTACTATTTTATTTATTTTTTATAGTTACAACAAACTGTGGTCAGATAACAAACAACTTTGGTGTGTCTCCTATTAAAAAGATCTTTCCAAAAGGTATTCTCAACTTTTTTATACATAATGCCAAGAAAATACGGATGAAAAAAAGTGAAACAAGACAAATGGGTTTTACAATTTCTATGCATCTTGTATCTTGTAAACATATAAGTACTCTTAGACTAGAAGGTGATGAAAGAAGCGTCTCAATCGATCAAAAACTGAAAGCAAAAGTACCGAAGCTATGTACAGGACCACATGCTCTTGTAAAACCAATCAAGCGACATGCATAGTTGGCAAATCTCTCCACCACTTTCTGCCAAGATTACGTTTTACTATATTAAAATCATAAAGACACGCCCTCGGCCTAGCACGTAACGAACGTCACATGGTTTCTTATGTAACGGACTGAATAATCATAATTAGTCAGAGATCATATTTTTAAACGACAGGTCACACCTTTTTCAGCTTTGTTTATGATATTGACCTAGCCCATCGGATAAATAATATACCAAATTATAAACAAAAGAAAATACAAAACAAAAAACCGACTTCAAAATAAAACTAAGTATTCCTAAACAAATTAATATGCACTAAAAAGTAAAAAATAATTGCGTATTCTTCTACAATCTAATTCAGCTACGACAATTACTTGGCCATAACGACGATACGGTAAGCGACTCAAATATCCGGATAGCCTATAAAAGATTCGGTCGAGTATCGTTAATTTGCTCCTAAGAATTGAAGATTTTCGTTATTTTGTCATGGATCCCATAATCAGAACCTAACGAAATTCTTACCAAACTACCCTTGAAGTACATCCTTTTCAATAAAAAAGAATCATCGAAATCGATTTGCGTGATATTGAGTTATTCGTAAATTTGTCGCGCAGCTACTTAAAGCGAATATATGGTTTCCTCATGGATGCCATTGTCACACTGGACCAAATTCAAATGAAACCACACGGGAAGTATCAGGTTTTAAATAAAACAAGAATTATCAAAATCCGTTCGCCCAGTCCAAAGTTCTGATGTAACAAACATAAAAAAACATATAGTCAAATTGATAACCTCCTCCTTTTTTGATTGATATTGGTTAAAAATACCACTAGATACAACCAAATTCGTACACATAGAGTATCTTTTCTACGATATAATACTAAAAAGTCATACTAACGATTTTTTTGCCGTAGCTAATCCGCTTACAGTATTTTCATTTACGTATTTGACAGTTCAGTATTTTACTGTAGAAATAAACTTTCTTGTCATTTGTAACATTTTGAAACTTTGAAATTGTTGTAAAATCATTTGAGGTTACAATTGAAAATTGTAAACTGTATTTGTGGAATCTACCGGACTATAATATCTTAAAATAATAACGTTAAGAACGTCAGTCTTCATACAAGCACGCTGTTAAAATTGAAGCACTAAATAAATTCCTACAGCTGTCACATCTGACAAACAAAATTTTTTTATTTTGACCAAATTAACTATAAAATACTACAAAATATTGAAAACACCGTGAAAAGTTATTTTATTACACTGCTTTTGTTTTTAAAAAGCGTTGTGATAAAATTTGGCGTTTGGTGCCATTAATGGCACCAATCAACATGCTTCAATTTGGGCGCGCGAACTTGGTTTCTATAATTTTAGAAATGAAAACCAGAAGCAGAATATTTAGATCACCATTTAATTCACAAAGCCTTTGATACAATTTACAGGTAACGATTTAAGGTTTCTAATTAACATTTCCTTATACAACAGCAATTAAATAATAAGTAAGCACAGACACAGAATTTCAGTACGCAATCGGGCAGAGTTACAGCAGTTATCAAGATTAAAGCACTAATAATCCCTCCCTTAGAGGAGGCCTCGCTTTTATAGGCGTTTTCTCCTACCTCGTCACATTTTTTATTCAACTACCGACGTTAATTCCTAACACGGCCCTCCTGATATCCTGGCGTCCTCGCCAGGCGGTGAAGATCCTTCAATGCCATTGCACTTAAGTAGCAGTGCACTAAAGGAGCGCCCGGTGCCACCCAAGAGCACACCAGAGCGCCACGCACCATACAGTGGCGGAGGCAGCAGCCTTCGAATGCATGCCGACATCACAAGGATTAGCTTCTGCAAATGAGAACAAACCAAACTAAATCTTAAAGATCGGCCTATCGTATGAAGCACTTTTTGGAATTTAAAGTTTTTGTAATAAATCTAACAATTAGGCTTTGAATCATAAAGCTTGAGATGTTCTAGTGACTTAACAGCAATTTATAACAGGCACATCTAGATAAGAATTAAGCTTATAAATGAGATATTTCATTTAAGTTTTGGGACAGCCATTAAAACGAACTTGTTTTGTGAAAGGAAAAATTATTAACATGTACGAGTACCAAAATTATTAATCAGTACCTAAAATAAAGAATGAGTTTTGTCCAACTATTTCGAAATAAGAAAGCACTGTTGCTTTTTTTTAAATAAATGTACTAGTAGCACCATCTAGTTCAAAAGTTTAGTATAATTAAAATAGTATAAATAAAAATTTAGTATATATCACTGAGCTCCTTTTTAACCACGATTACATCCGGCCGTCCTGCTCACACGTTCGTCCTCGATCGTGTGGGTCTGATTCAAGAACTGCAAAATGAAACAAGTCCTGTTAAGACCTTATATTTTTCTTAAATTTTTATGACTTCTTACAATACCGGCTTGCATGTGAACTTGAGTAGCCCAAACTTAAACACGGCTTGACCTAGGTGATGTTCGTACAATATCACACTAGTCGTGTATCACCGTATTGCAATCTGTAACAACAGTGTTCATTACGGATCTCTGTTAACAATAACACGGCTTCAACTAGATGTTTATATAGGATCCCACTAGTCTTGTATCACCGCATTGTAATCTGTAACAACAGTGTTCATCACGGATCTCTGTTAACAATAACACGGCTTCAACTAGATGTTTATATAGGATCCCACTAGTCTTGTATCACCGCATTTCAATCTGTAAAAACAGTGTTCATCGTAGATTTCTGTTGTACATAATATGTTGTTCACAGGCACTCTTTATAGGTAACATTAAATGCGCAGCCGATATTGCAGAGAATGTATTAGACTTATTAATTGTTCGAAAGGCAATCGTTTAGAACACTTAACTATATCAAAAAGAAATATGACATGTTGAAAAAATGAATATATCTATACTAATATTATAAAGAGGAAAGATTTGTATTTTTATATGTTTGAAATGAATAAACTCAAAAACTACTGTTCCGATTTTACCTTTCACCATTAGAAAGCTACATTCACCCTGAGTAACATAGGCTACTTTTTGACGCGGGGAAATGCTTCATTCCTACGTGAAAACGGGTAATAGGGTCCACGCGGTTGAAGCAACTGGCTAAACGCCTATGATTTTAAAATAACAATGAAGTGTGAAACGGGCCCATGCCGGCGAAGCTGCTGGCGGAAGGCTAGTATATGCATAAATTAGGACCAACGTATTTCGAAGTACTTTTAGGCCCAATAAAACTAACAAAAATTTACCATTATAGAGAAAAAACTGTTGGGTCAGATAGGGTGTAAAATATAAAAATGAAGTCACCAGTAAAGCCCCCGGGGTTACAAAGCCCGCGGGTTGTATGCTAGCATTTTTCTTAATATTTTGAACTTGCTGTCAACAGTACACAGTGTGTTACACTTTGTTACAAATGTTAATAGCACCATGGTAAAAGCGTGCTTAAACCAGTAGAATGTTTTATTACAAGTTCAGCCAATATCGTCACGCTGTCATCACTAGTAATACCCAGGCATTACACAGTCTTGGCCAACAGACGACACTGTCATCTACCAAAAATAAAGATTCGATAGCAGACATAATGACAAGTTTAGTATCACGCGAAAAAAACTTATTTGCACATTGAAACACAAGCGTAACATTAAGAAAATGAAATTTTATGAACAAACTTATATAGGAAAAGTAATTTGTTATTACGAAAAGATTTATGTAACTCACTGTCGGTTCACTATTGCTACCAGCTAGAATAACAATGTGCACAGTCAGAACTGACCAAATCACATGTCCTCGTGTTCTCCCGTAGTAAAGGTACATAGGTTGAAGCTCGGCCTACCTGACATTACTCTGCTACAACTTTCACAGTCAGTAACAAATGTTCAAATTGTTTAGCGATAAAGGTATGTAGGTAGTCGAAAAAAAAAACTCCCTGTACCTATTTCATCTGAAAATGGTTTAGCAATTTGTGCGTTAACAAAATGATTAACAAAGTAGGTAGGTAGTCAAAAAAGAACAATAGTATCCAGTATAAACCTTATCTGTAAATGCACTAAACATCAATTAAATCTGACAAACAAAACGGTTGTATTATACCGTTGGCCCGTTGGTTTATAATTATTATTGAGCTTGTTTAATGTCACTTATTTACCTTAAAAATTCATTAACCATAAAAAGTAAGTAATAGGTAAAGA
This sequence comes from Pyrgus malvae, assembly GCA_911387765.1. Taxonomy (NCBI): domain Eukaryota; kingdom Metazoa; phylum Arthropoda; class Insecta; order Lepidoptera; family Hesperiidae; genus Pyrgus; species Pyrgus malvae. The sequence continues at coordinate 16,182,137 of OU426960.1, forward strand.
GCAACTTTCTTTTTAGTACTGTTATTCTTGGTTGTCAACACTGCTTCAACCACTGATTTAGAGTCATTTTTAAGATTCCATCACTCATTCTCAACTTGCTCCCTTCATCAGAGGAAGTAGTCTGAAAACTCAAGAAAAATCTCAAGGTTTTGTCCCATGTTACGTGAATAAAAATTGATAGATACTCGTAACTCTCAGCCAACAACTTTGATAGTTAATTATACGAATACTCATAGCATATGCAATCTATATAAAGTATCAACGGTCACTTTTAACTTTAAGATTGTATTCGGTTATGCAAGTTTGCCAAAATTTACTGGTACAGACCAACTAATTCAATTTTTAAAATAAAGATTAAACGTCTTTGTTTAATGTCTTGCATTTGTAGGTATTCAGAAAAATATCAGATACCAAGTTTATAAATTGACTTCTTGCTTTGAAATGACTACAAATATTCAAAAACACTGTTTCACGGAAATAATTGCGTGCACTCTCGATTCGGAAATATTTAACAAAAATGTTGCCATTACTTACTCCCCAGTGACGGTACTGTACTTGTTGGGTATAAATAAATTCTTTTGAAAAAGTAACCGACTGTAAGAACTAGGTACTCATTTTCTTCATACATAAACGTATCTCAAAAGCAAAGGATAAGCAGAGTATTTTTTAAAGTAACAAAAAAAATTGCTTTTTCACTTGGATTCGCAAAACTAATAAGTAACAAATGTAGCATTAAAATTTTATCATGGATACGTCTCGTCGAATCTTAGATACAGAATACTACTCTGAGGAAACTACAGATTTCAATAAAGCGTTTATAGCACAAAAGAGATGTATTCGCGCTATAGCTAATACCACTCCATTAACACGCTGCGAGCCTCTCTTTAAAAGGTTGAAAATATTAAGTGTGCCCTGACTGTACATAATATATGAAGCCCGTTTATTTGTAAAGACACAACTTTTTATTTACAGGGAAAGATGAATATTGTAAATTTCTTACTTGTTTTCCTGATAAGACTATTGGTGCCTGTCAATAACCTAGTCAGCTATAAGGTCAAAAAATTGCTACCACATGTGCGTCAAAATTAACAATAAATTACCGACAAATATTTAAAGCTTCACTGTGGTAAAATTTTAAAACAAATTTATCATTACAATTACTAATTTATGGGTGAACAGAAATTTGATACTTATCGACATAAATTATAAAATTATACGAAAAATTACATATATTTGCATAATTAATAATAAAATCTATGACAACTAAAATAAGCAAATGTCCTTGTAATGAAAATTAATTGAAATACATACCTAATTTAATATGAAACAAAACTATACCACATTCGAGCAAATAAATATTTTCTTAAAAGATTTTTTTTTTACTTACGGTTTCTGACCTTACCCAACGTTTATAAGTCTCACTCAAATCAATTACTTATCACTGAACTGGTACAGATTGTTTAATCGATACACGAAGAATGTAAAAAAAAAAACGTGCGTACTGATTTCTGCATTTGTTCAGGATGCAACGTTAAATGTGGGACGCGAGGAGATCCCACTTCTGATTTTAGAAATGAAAACCAGAAGCAGAATATTTAGATCACCATTTAATTCACAAAGCCTTTGATACAATTTACAGGTAACGATTTAAGGTTTCTAATTAACATTTCCTTATACAACAGCAATTAAATAATAAGTAAGCACAGACACAGAATTTCAGTACGCAATCGGGCAGAGTTACAGCAGTTATCAAGATTAAAGCACTAATAATCCCTCCCTTAGAGGAGGCCTCGCTTTTATAGGCGTTTTCTCCTACCTCGTCACATTTTTTATTCAACTACCGACGTTAATTCCTAACAATAATGTAATTGTAATAAAATTATTCTAAGATAAATATGTATTTTTACGAGTCTTGTAAGCCCCGATAGAAGTAATAATTACATACCTAATATAGATCCGTGTGTCATTCTATGTCATCAGTACGTTTTTCAAAACAAAAATTTAGAACGATAGGTTATAGCCACGTTTAGCTCAGGTGTATAAGTCAACTTCACAATACCTGGTTGCAGCTGCAACCCTTCTTTCGTTCCACTGCTGGGTATGGTTCTCTCCGAATTGTCGGGGGACGAGGGGGAGGGGGAGACCTGCCATGAACCACGAAGCTGCTCCAATGCGAGCTCAATACTTATTTAGCTCAAATTTTCCAGCTAAGAATATCTAACTATAATATAAACATACTACTCTTCCGTCAGCGGCTTCACCCGCGTGGTATGGATTTCGTTAAGTAGCATTTTCTACATCACTCATTGAGGTTCTTATGATTACTACCTACTTAATTAGTTCTCAAATAATACCTACTAGAGGTAATGTAATTCTTATACCAATTAGTATTATCGTTTTCATTAATTTAAATATGGCGCTCATATAACGGCGCGCGCGGCGCTTTTGTCTAATAATTCTAAGTATTAATTTTTAAGCTTTTTAGTGTTTTTTATAATTAATATTTTTTTTGTTTATTTTTCTCATGTTTTTGCTTATAATTAACACACAGGCATCTAGATACTTATTAATTACATATAGATAAACAAGTTAGTTGAACTAAGCATGTGACAATATGACAGAAAATGTCTGGAATATTTGGCACAACACCGCAACTACATACGGCATACGTTTCGATATATCTGTTTTGAAATCTGTATTTATATTACTTATTTGTATTCTAAAATAGCCTTGCGCTGGCGTCAACTATACGTTTTTGACCATAATGAGATATTTTCCACTGGTAAAAAGTCACTATTCAGTCCCCCAACATCTTAGACTAAGAATAATGTACTTACGTACTATCTATGCCCAACATCCCATACAATCAACATGTAACTTCCAAGCCGCTGCCACTTGGTGTAATGGCACTACTGGCGCGCCCTTGAGTTACATGTTGAAACTTCCAAGCCGCTGCCACTTGGTGTAATGGCACTACTGGCGCGCCCTTGAGAGTAGCGAAAAGAAAGCCTATCTGTGGGGGCCGCCTACGACGGTATTTCACGTTATATTTTTGGGGAAAATAAATCGATCTAGCTAGGTTTAATTTTTAGAAAACTTTGTATTATCCGTGTTATCAGGCAATGAATAACTGCTACTGCTACAATATCATTAGGATAGGAAGGTAAATATCGCCACAATCTACAAAGTTTTATAATAGCTCAGGAGGAAAACGCGTAGTCCCAAAACCAAAAGGACCCCGGTGCTAGTCCAGGTGTCTTTGATTCAATTTTTCCTCCTTTTTTATAGTTGATGAGTAGTATGAGAAAAACTATTATTGAGAGCCTTTTCTCAACACATCTAATTCGTGAGAAATGAGACAGTATTTGATTTATATGAAATATATTATGCCTTAGTGTTATACAACCGTAAATAAATTGAAAAATTATAAAGCAACCTTCCTTTTGCCAATTCTATAATTTGCTCCTCACATGCTTAGTTAAATCAACATTTATGGACAAAACGGATAAATGGTAAAGTAGTGACTTTGTTCTGTGTTTATTCTCTATATATTAAACTATCCTGGAAAAGCAGCGCTCGGCTTCACAGCTTGTGATTGGTAAGGTTCAATACCTACATGTATTTTAAACATTGTATAGCAGTTGGGAATACGTCAATAAGCTTATTTTCATAAATACTCGTAAAAATGTCTACGCAAGATGGTCCTACTTGTCTCGTCTGTCGACTGAAGCAAATAAGCTTTTAATTGGATGCATTCATTGACTAAATATTCATCCACATCATCGGGATAGTAATCAATAACCTTACGTGCGCTTTCTAAATCAATATATTGCGTGTTTTTTTCTTGCAAGTCCATTAAAATTTAAATATTTTCTACATGTCTCATATACTTGACTTGTTTGATTTAAATCCGTATTCAGTTTATCCATAGCAACGTTTAGAGTGTCTATTTTGAACTTTTGTGCGCCGAGTACTGCAAATTTCTCAGTACATTTTTTTTATTTGAATGAAGTAGCAGACGAGCAAGCTGACCACGTGGTGTTAAGTGGTCGCTGCAGCCCATGGACATCTACATACAACCTCAAGCAAGCATAGGTAAGTCTTGTCTGAGGTCGTATGCAGTTGTGCTGCTACTCCGAAGGCTGGTGATCGCCTCATGTAAGTGTGGCCGGCAACTGCACCTTTCCACCGAAATAATATAAAACACAATAGAATTGGTTCACGACAGAAGTGGGTGCAGCGGTGGTACTTCCCCGGGTGAACCATAATAGTTCTACCACCTGCAAAAGAATAAGAGGAATTATAATTATAATAATATACTAAAAATACTTCAGTGTCAGTTGCCCATATTTGCTTACATTTCGTAAAATCGACGGGGAAATCTCCGTTCCGTTTGTTAGAGATGCATACCGGAAGTTCAGGGTTGCTAGCCCGTAGGCGGCCAATACACATTCAATTTGGATCACGATCCGCTACATTCCTCCAAAACTATGTCTTTCTATCCTACTAGTTATAAATAATTAAAAATACTAAATAAAAATGATAAATAATGATCCTTATAAATAATTCTAGCAAGATAGAAAGAGACAGAGCTGAGATCGTACGATTTGCAGGGCTGCAAACCATACATTCTGTTTAATTTAATAAAATTTTGGATTCTTCCGCATTATCGTCTATTTTTGACTTTGACTTGACTTAGCTCGGGGCCCCTTGAATCCACGGGGCCCTGGGCTGAAGCTCAAAAAGCCATATGGTAAATCCGGCCCTGTACTCAATAGAGTGTGGGCTAGTACTTAGCTTCATGGGTCTGACACACCACAATCACAGGCAAGCGTTGATTTCATTGAGACTACCTGCTATCGATACTCTTTTTGATACTTTCCGGTGATTTCGACTACAAATACTTAACGTGAATTACCGCGGCAAATATACGAATTTTCGTTTTGGAATCATTCCAAAATGTAACACGTAAGGTTGAATATTTATAACTTTTTTTCTGCTAAAAATTTAAAAATACCTACTTACATAAATATATATATATATATACATATATATATATAATTTATAGAACACCAAGGTATTTTAGATTACCTTATACTAACTACTATTATTAGCCTTTGGGCCGAGTACCCCTAATACTTAATATGAAATATGTATTATGTATAATTATTGTAACTTCGTAATAAATTATGTAATATAGACTATAATTAACGTTACACACTCATAGCCTCAGATATTTTTTTATTTTATCTGAGCTCGTAGCCCCAGTAAGGTAATTAATTCTCTCTGTCGTGGGTAACATGGACACATACAAAGACAGGAACATAAACACTCAAACAGATCGAGAACAGAAATTTAAATGCATCATTCAAATTAACGATTCAGATTGATGTTTCGCAGGGAATCTAACCCGGGACCCCTCGATTGGCAGTCCGGCATAGTAACCATTGCGCCACACGGATCGTCGTAAAGTTAGATTAGCTACATATTCCATAATACATACATATTATATATAGATAATATGTATATATATAATTTGTATGTATTATGGAATATGTAGCTAGTCAAACTTTATGGGTCCATAAGCTATTCGGATCATAGCCGTTGCAGTGCAAGCGCAGCATAGAAATAAACACTAAAACCGAACACGCGAGATTATATCACTGTATTTAACGGACCCTCTAGTACGTTCAACACTATTAATTGTAAGAAAACACTAAGATAAGAAGTTCTCTGCAGCAGGCCTGGAGGCCTGCAATAAAATCCTTGCTTGAATGGCACATAAAGTAAATTGCGTTTCTCGCCCTGAAACAATTCTAATAATAAAATTGATTCCGATGATACACCTCATAAATAATTCTCTATCAAGTGAATCAAAACTGAATAAATCAGACTGAATACGTATTGAATGTATCAATGATTGGGCAAATTAAAAATTATAGTGTACAAAGTACGCCTGCAAACAAATCAAAAAGCGTTATTGGTTTCAGCTCAACCCCTCTAAAAAGCTGAAATGATATCGATGTAGATGAAGCTAGGTTAAATTAAAGCCGAAGAAATGGTTCTTCTAAAAAAAATATTGAAACGTTTAACATGCCTTTACAATTTAAATTTTTGTATTAAAATTGTACTTCTATATTACTATTACGACTTAAATGCATGAAAATAAAAACATTAAAATAAAATATGACACAAACGACTAAAGTAAACTAGAGACTAAAGTTTAAATTGGTTGAATACTCACTGCACCTCGACTTCTTATTCGTTTTTGAAAGATATCAATTATTTGACTACAAGCATGAAGTTGATGAAGTCGTAGCATAATCGAATGCCAGGATCGCTAACAGCTTACTCGTTGTTAGAATCACATAGTTTAGTTGACATTTGAGATATGACGGTTGGTGGAGTGTGTAATCACAGAGGTGCTATCCCAAAAACATTCCTGAACTATTAAGCTAATTCCCGTCTAAGGATACGAAAGCGTTAATGAATTAACTAAAAAGTCAGGCAACGTTGTTGCTTACATTAGCGGCAATTCTCCATCTGTCCCGCCACTTGAGTAGCAAGTCGAGCAAACGCTGCATGCGGCAGCATCGACTTCCTCTCGAGGAGATGGAGGATGCGCAGAGCGTTTGCTATCAACGCAAGCCAACCTGAAGAGTGGAAATGTCGTTGGTAGACTATTGGTTATAACAAGGGCTAAACTGTGATTCCTATTTTACATTGCTCGGTTTGGGACCAATATCTGTCTGTACTAGCTAGCTAAAGTCTGTACCACCTACAGACAGCTTTACGAACTTGTTAGAAAAACTGTCCTTATTAATGTTATGCTGAACAACAATCTTGGTGGCAGCACCGTCACAGTTGAATACAAGTTCGTAACTTCTATAGATTTTGCAAAGTTTCTTCTAAGTTCTATATATTTTACAAAATTTTGGTTTCGCTAGAATTTCGGCGCGATCAAATACCATGCGAAACACTTCTACAAATTTGGTATTTCTTTATCCCAATTTTTGTACGATTTCTTGAAAGAAAATACGACGATGTATGTATTTACTGTAAATCAATAATTCATTAGTCTGCTAAAGTCACTGACCTCTATATACCTATAATATATACAAGTACGCTGGACCTATGATAAGCCGGGCCATAGTGAGGCGATTTGATATTCGCCATTTTGGCGCTGATTGCAGAAGTGGGTGGGAACGGAACTAATAATAGAGATGGGACAATGAGATAAAATACATCGATAAAGGACATTTCCGACAGATATAGATATTTCCGAAGGGTTGTTTTAATTGTAAACACGATATAGTAACATTTATACAAGGCAGTGACAGAAATAATTAAAATATCGTTAATAATCATGCTGTAGGAACGATCAAGTTGACGAATATCAAACAACCACCGCCTCTTCAGTTCGCAGGGTAACTATCTTTTCATGTGTTGAAGGAGAACTGTTTTATAGCGATTTCCGTTCTTGTAAATAAATAGACTTCGATAGGAAAAATATCGATAAGTTTTATCGACAGGTAACTTTGACAGCACTATTAAACGTCAGATTTAGTTCTCTTCCCAAGCATTGAGGGTGATTCAAATAGGCGGAGCTGTCATTTTATAGGGTATCATATATATGGAGGTCAGTGGCTAAAGTTGATAGCAACCATGTCATAATTAAAGAAAAAACACATGCATAAGTGATGAACCCAGAGGATCAACAAAAGTCAAAGATCGTTCAGGATTCTTTGAATCCTGAAAGAATCGGACAAAATATATAGCGAATTTCTGTACGCTAAAACTCCACAGTCAAATGTAGCATTCAGATCAAAACGAGAAAAAATCGTTTAAATGACAATGACTACATACATAAATGTTCGTAGTGTTCTACCTAGATTTGTTCGGGAACGGGTCGAAATGTTTTTAAAAAATACAATTTAATTTTACACGTCTAATGTAATGAGTCGCTAACAATAGACTGCTTAAAATTTATTATTAAATCTAAAGACAGGATGGAAGCTGCCCAGACGCAGCATCAGCAATTTCTAAAGAACTGTACTGCACAAACGCAGCATCTGCAATTTCTAGTGAATAGATCTGGGTGCATTACAATAACATGCAGCTTCAGCTGCTTAATTAAAAACATTCTGGGCGGTCGATGAGGGCGGTATAACTACCTACAACAATTTCAACGTCCTGAGCCATGTTTGCGAACTTATATTATACGCATATTACTATATGCACAATAAGCAGAAATTACAAATATTGTAGTGTAGGGAGGGATGTTACGGAGCCCTGTGTCCGTAACCAAAACAACCAGGTAGGTATAATCCGTATTTTAAAAATGAAAGACGAAAGTAGGTCTTCAATCTAAGCCCATTCTTACTACACATTTCTTATTTTGTTAAGGTTAAAGATAAGATACTTGCCTTATAGAGTAGGTACCTATTGAATTTCACTGAATACTATCTCTACTTAGTTATTAGTTGCCTAGGTACTTACTAAATACTCCATTTAATTCACTAAGGTACTATAAGTAATTCCGTGAGTATTAAAACTTAAAGCCTGTTGCCAAGTGTTTGACAGCATTCCACCGAAGAATAACCCGTTCGTAGACCTCCATGGCCCTTGATTGTTATTTACGACGCAAACGCCCGGCCTTTTCCTCATCTCGTATTTAATGAATCGAGTCACCAATGATCATCTTGTCACCGCTTATTGCCCCAGCCAGGCATTGGCCTACGCAATTGTTAAACCCGGTGTTTTGAATGATTTATACGTACTACTCCTATGTACTCGTATAGGTACGTAGTACTTGCTGCTTGCTAATACTATCATTTCTAGGGGTAGGTATAGTAGTAAGTAAAAAGTAGCGCATATAGCCTTTTTGTTGTATCTATCGGGTGAACATTTTCAAAAGCTAGCTAAAGTGTTGCTCTCTTTCAACTTCAGGTAAGACACAGGTGTTAATCGTTATTATTCTTGGTCAAATCAGAAGAGCGTTTCTTTTCACGGCTCCTAAAAGTGCAGACCAATGTAAATGCTTCAAATTATACCTCGGTATTATTTTACTGTGACTAATAAATGCATCAAGAATCGCAAAATAATAAAAAAGAGGCGCATTATAAAACAACTTAATCAAATAATAAAATTTTAATTTCGCGTTTTTCTTAAATCTAATGAATGTTAAATTATGCTTTCAGCTATCAATGTATTCACCTATTCACATTTTTTGACCTAGTTCGCATTTGCGTGTAGTAATTATTATATTTATTCCATAGTGTTTAAACTCATACAATATGACGACGTAAAGGTTCCTTAAGGACAGTAATTTATCTAAGATTTATTCATGTACCTATCTATTATTGCAGATAAGAAGTGCATAGAATTGATTGCTGCCAAAAGTCCAATCATAGGAAAAAAATATCAATGGAATCGTTTATTAAACTCCTTTTCTTTATCTTTTTCTCTATGAACGCAACTGCCATCTTTGAACTACTATTATAGCCACATGGGCTATACGGCACATCTACACATTACGCACCCACCACACAGTGAAAACTAGAGTTCAATGACATAAAGGTCAGAGCTCAAGGTCGTGACCTTAAAAATTTTCATTCGATAATTTTTGGAATCGACCTGGGCAACTACTTCAATCAGACTTTCTTTCACTAAGTTTGTCAACAAACACCGGTAATGCCGATAGTTACGACACAAAGTTACGAGTAGCAATGATTGAGACTCAATAAGTAACGTACTTACCTAATTACGAGTTGATATCTTCGAATTTCAAAATTATTGTTGTTCAAATGTCACATCACAATCACTCCACGTGTTATATATATCTCAGCGATAATGCATGAGAGCGAAAGTAAGTCGGTATTCAGTTTTCCTGTTTATTTACATGTGAGACGCAACGGCGTGAGCAGCGTACTGGCGGTAAGGACGTAAGAAGGTCGCCACCACCGCGCATGCGTGTCGCTCAGATCAAATCAAATCGTCAACGATGCCAAAATTTTACTTTATTGAGATTACGAGCAGATGCGTCTAATCTTATAATGACGTTAAATGCATGATTATTAGGTAAAGAAAGACTTCGATTTGCCACAACAGTGGGGACCCATGCAGTCCACTGAGTTTTCCAAAGAACTGTTTGAATTCTCTGTATGACGATTAGATGATAATAAAGTCAATAGACCGTAGGTATTACGATAATTTTAGTGTAATTATGTTATTCAACTTGACTGCATAATGAAAAGGAGGGTAATTGGCTCCAATGTATGTACGGGAGTATGATACATACACCTACATAGGTACGAGTAAAACGTTGGTATACACGTATGTACAGAGTAGCCAGTGTAGTTTCATCCCTAGATAATATATATAAATATAAAATGCTTTGGTCTGAATGAGTGACTGATGGATCAAGCCAAGGCCAAAACTACTGATCGTGGAGACCTGAAACTAGGAGGGTCTGATCTTTGTATGACGTAGGCTTCCGATAAGAAAGGATTTTTTGAAATTCCACCCTCAAGGAGTTAAACGGTGGCAAAGTTTGTATGGGACATCGTGATTCCTTGGTCCAATCTACTTTAAATTTTTTATAAACATTATTTAAGACAATTGACGAAAGATGTATTTTGTATATTATTGAAAATCATCTTCTAACACGGTTTAAAATTGGTAGAATATTATTTTTGGGAGTAATTGAATCAATACTCCTTGGTGCTTTTGATCCCATATAAAAATAAAAGTTGTCAAAAGCACAATACAAGGAGCCTATACCTACTAAGAATAATGTACTAACGTACTAACAAGGAGCGTCTGCCTTGTGTCAAACTTGCCGTGTCGTTCAAAAATTTGACATACATGAAATGTTCAGAGAGGCAGCAACCTAAACCTGCAACCATTTTCTTATAGCAATTTTTTTGAAATTTCGTCACATTGACAAAATTTCTTAGTGTTTGTAATCTATAATTAATATTACACGGTATTAAAAAAAAATATTGACCATCAGTCATGAAAATATTTAAGGATTGGCGACAGTTGTGTTTTTTTTATATGAAAACTCTAAAACTTGCAACATGTTAGTAGGTACTAGGTATACTTTTAACGACTTTCATACATGACGTGATACAAACAGCGTTACAAATGGGATCTTCCAACAGCTTATTTGTAACGCTGCGCATAGAATACACCGGTAGGTTCTGCTGGAAATCTCGGAGCCGGGCTATTGAGTGGGTATTAGTGCGGTACACAAATGTCAAATAACTAATTTGCTGTCTCTCTCGGGCGGTGCCTCAGATACCAAAAGAAGATTTAAGTAAAAATAATTAATCTATACTAATATTAAAAAGAGGAAAGATTTGTATTTTTGTATATTTGTAATGAATAAACTCAAAAACTACTGTTCCGATTTCAAAAATTATTTCACCATTAGAAAGCTACATTCACTCAGAGTAACATAGGCTACTTTTTACCGCGGAAAAATGCTTCATTCCTACGTGAAAACGGGTAATAGGGTCAACATGATTGAAGCAACTGGCTAAACGCCTATGATTTTAATATAGCAATGAAGCATGGAATAGCACATAGGCTATTTTTTATCCTACGGGGACCCATTAAACGGATCAACGCGCGTGAAGCCGCTGGCGGCTAGTTTTTGAATAAAGTAATTCGGGAGATGGCTGTGCAATGCGATACTGAATCAACTGTAAAACTCAAAATATTTAAAAAGTAAACTAACCACTATGAGGGTTGAATGGGGGGTGAAGTTTACATGGAATTTTCTTATTTCTGGACAATTCGGTCCACTGGAAAATGTTTTTTTAATTATTTTTTCATTTATTTAGCTTTCCCATATAAATTGTGTCAAACGTTTGTATTTTGTGCCGTATCGTTCTAAATTTTGACACAGTCAGAATAACAGGACATTTCGTATGTCAATATTTGTTTGACAGTAACATGAAATCTCTTTATGATAATAAGAAAACTAATCCTCTTTCAATACTTTTAAGGCAGGACAATGTCTGCAGGGCGCACTAGTAGGTATATAAAAAGTGCTTGATTACAATTAAAAATGATCAGACTTATAAGGGGATTTTGTATGGGACTTCCTTATTTCTAGACTTAAAAATATAACAGTATCACAATCTTCATAATTTAACAGAAGGGGGCTGTGTTTTTCTCACGGTCAGGTTTATGTGGCTTGCTCGAAGTTGGTGTACCAAATAGGTTGGTTATTCTAGCACCAGTTTCAAAACAAAGTACTGTAGTAAAATGTTACCTATCGTTTACGGCAGTACTTCGGTAGGTTTACATACAGATACTTACGCATGTCATAATTATAACGAGGGTTAATCAAAAAATATGCTCTGATAACTAAAACACACGCGGACGAAGTCGCGGGCAAAAGCTAGTGAGAAACATAACCTTATCCTGTATCTGTATCTTGATACAGGATAAGGTTCAATCAATCCTTGGATTTGCTACAGACAGTGAAACTTTTCAATGATTGAAAAATCGACACAAAATGCGAATTCAATTGAATGATGTGTAGTCCTCTCTGAATCATACCCAGGGCTAGGGATAGGGCTAATCCAGTTACAGAAAGTCATCAACGGCCAATAGCGCTGTGCGCAAGAAATTAGGACGAGTTTTAATTCTATACAGATACTGAAACAGGGTGTATTCCGAAAACTTCATTTTCCTTGATGTGAGCAGTAACTACTCAGTTTATAAAGTGCAAGCTGCGAGTAGCAAAGAACGGGAAGAGGGACCCAGCATAACGTGATTTGACATATTTATTTTTACCATCTTTCTTCAGTAATTATTAAATGAATATGGAATTATTATTGAATTGAATCACGATGTAATTAATACTTAAATTCAGACAATTTCCTACGTGACTAAATAAGTGACATTATTTTGTTGTTAGTGTGTAAAATATTAGTTGAATAAAAAATGTGACGAAGCAGGGGAAAACGCCTTTAAAAGCGAGCCCTATCCTCTATGGATAGGGTTGCCATCCGTCCGGGTTTCCCCGGATTTGTCCTAGTTTAGAGGGCGTCCGGGGAGCGGGCCGGGGGCCGGACTTCATTTGTAGTCCGGGTTTAAAAAAAATTTAGTCTTGGGCCGCCCGCGACACACGCACTGTGCCCATGTCGCGATCAACCCTCGAACCGACTCGCTAAATTCACCGTCCCCCCGCTGTTGACATGTCCGGGTTTTGGACTCTAAAATCCGGGGTTTAAACGCGTCTTGTCCTGGTTGACAAATTTTAGAGATGGCAACCCTATCTAAGAAGCGAGATTATTACCGTGAAAGTTACATATTATGTATATAGGCAGTTACTTTGCCTGCCCGTTTGCGTACTGAAATTCTGTATTTGTGCTTACTTATTATTTAACTAGCTTTCCGCCCGCGGCTTCGCCCGCGTGGAATTAGGTTATATCGCGCTTTTTAGATTTTCCCGTGGGAATAAGAAGTTCTCCCGCGGTAAAACAGCTGCTTTTCCAGGACTCAAACTACCTCCATACCAAATTTCATCAAAATCCGTTCAGCCGTTTAGGCGTGAAAGAACAACAGACAGATGGAGTTACTTTCGCATTACCATAATACCATATACCATTAATAAAGTTTAACTATAAGAAAACTTCTCATTCCCACGGGAAAATCTAAGAAGCGCGATATAACGCTGGATACGATGAGTTGTTAAACCAAAATTGAATGGTAAACTATATTATATGTTTTACCTTGGGGAGCAAAAACATGCAGATTTTGGGCACTGGATACCCTATATAGAGCTGACCATGCGAAGAACAATGTTTTTCCATGTGTATTCCAGCAACCCTTAGAGTTAGGCCTTGTGCTTTATTAATGGCCATTGCAAATGAAACCCTTATAGGAAATTGAAGTCTTTTAAATTGAAATGGGAGGTCTGTTGGAATAAATAGTTGCTGTAATAATATTCCGCCCAAGCTGAGTCACACGCAGCCTGGTACCATTACACAGTATAGGGGCATCGAGATTACGCATGAGCATCACCGGATCCCCTACTTTTAATTTAAATTTATGAGAAGGCACCCCAGATAAATCCAAAGAATTTAAGAACTCTACAGGATATGAGGTACTTACTATGTTCTGTTTCTATCACTGTGTCTACAGATAAATATTCAGTAGTTTCTCCCATAACTTCATCCAAAATATTTTCATTATTCATATTTAATTTCATTTTTGATTATTCATAACTTTTGTTAACCCTCTGGAACAGTCTATTATACCAGGATAAAGGGTAAGTAAATAAATACTTAAGTTTTTGCTTAGCTGCAGTAAAAAAATACTAAGTACACAGGATAAGTAGATGTAAAAAACCAGTTTAGACGATAAACCAAATTGTACGTCATCCCACGGAAATTCCTCATTTTCGGGGATTAATTATCGTATCATTTAGCTTCTAAGTTTACATGTGCATATTCGTTTGCAATATATTACCTTGTTTTAAACGACACACAGCGCCATCTATCACCGAACTGGTATGAAGCTAACAATATTTTTGTTTTCCCTCGGGAATATCAAAATTTTCCGGGATAAAAAGTACCCTATTATTTAATCCGGACTTCTAACTTTACGTCTGCAAAATTTCAAAGCAATCGGTTTAGTAGTTACGGCGTGAAAGCGGAACAAACAAACAAACAAACAAACTCACTTTCCGATTTATAATATTAGTAGGGTTAAGGATTGTAGTTGTATAAGGAAATTTTAATTAGAATCCTTATTGTCATTTTTGGATTATAAAAATATGGGATAGTCTCGCGCCCCACATTTGACGCTGTATCCTGAACAAATGCAAAAATCAGTACGCACGGTTTTTTACATTCTTGGTGAATCGATAAAACAATATATACCGATTAAGTGATAATTCAAGTACTAATTTAATATTTGGAAACGTTTGGTAAGGCTAGAAACCGTAAGTAAGCAAGTTCTTATAAGAAGGTAGGAACACGTGCGCAACAATAACTTTTGTTACCTATTAGTTTTGCGAATGCAAGTGAAATCAAAGCAAGTGTTTGTTACTTTAAAAATGCTCTGCTTATCCTTTGCTTTTACGATTAGGTAATTTATGATGAAAATTTGTAAGTAGTTCTTACAGTCACTTTTATCTTTGCAAAAAAATTTATTTGTACCCAACGAGTACGAGTAGATGAGTACTGTTACTGGGGAGTTTTCGACAATTTTATTAAAGTTATAGACCAGGGTCGATAATTTTAAAAATGGTAAAAAGTGAAAAAAAAATATAGTAGGATGAAACCCATTGAAAAAGGTAGAGAATGTAAAAAAATTAAAGGAAAAAAAAATTACGGGCGATCTGAGATCGGGAAGGGAGAGGGGGTGAGTTTTTAAGGGTAAATAACGATTTGTTGATTTCCGGCAAAACTACAAGTCCAATGAAAAAAAGTGAAATAGCAAAATTGTAGGTAGGTGATAAAAATATTTACAACTTTGGTATTTACATTTTTTTCACATAACCTCAAAATTTATGTGAAATATTCAAATTACTAAGTTTTTGGTTTTATTATTTTAATCTTTTACTAAAAAAATATTTTTTTACGAAATTTGGTGTAAACTTACCTTTTTATCTTGGTCTCTTACGCGACCTCTTACGTGACATTTTACAAAACCACATGAGTGTCTTCTTACATGACTTCTTAAATGAACAGTTAATCGACTTCTTACGTGATCTCTTACACGACCTCCTACGTGGCCTCTTAAGTGACCTCTTAAGCGACCTCTTAAGTAACCTCTCACGTGACCACTTCAGAAACATCTTATGTGACCTCTTAAGTGACCTATTAAGTGAACCTTTAAGCGACCTCTTCAGTAACCTCTTACGTGACCCCTTATGTAACCTCTTAAGTGACCCTTTAAGCGACCTCTTGAGTAACCTCTTACCTGACCTCTTAAGAAACCTCTTATGTGACATTTTAAGCGACCTCTTGAGTAACCTCTTTTGTGACCCCTTCAGAAACCTCTTATGTGATATCTTAAGTGACCTCTTATGTGACCTCTTAAGTGACCCTTTAAGCGACATCTTGTGTAACCTCTTACGTGACCCCTTCAGAAACCTCTTATCTGACCCCTTAAGCAACCTCTTATGTGACCTTCTTAAATGACCCGTTAAGAGATTTCTTACGTGATCCCTTACGCGACTTCTTACGTGATCTCTTACCCGACATCAAACGTGACTTCTTAAGTAACCTCTTATGTGACCTTTAAAACGACCTCTTAATCTCTTATGTGACATCTTAGCGACTTCTTGAGTATGCTTTTAAGTGATCTCTTTACTCGACCTCTTATGTGACCCCTTACGTGACCTCTTAAGCAATCTCTTATGTGACCTCTTAAGCGGCCTGTTAAGTAACCTCTTATGTGACCTCTTATGTGACTCTTATGTGACTCTTATGTGAAGCGACCTCTTAAGAAGCCTCTTATGTGAACTCTAAAGCGACCTCTTGAGTAACCTCTCACCTAACCTCTTACGTAGCATCTTACGTGAACTCTTGAGTGACCTCTTATGTGCCCTCTTACGCGACCTCAAACTTATAAGTCCTCTTACGTGACCACATGAGTGACCTTAGTAATCAGTAATTGTTTATTGATAAAACAAGTGTTCTTGTTCCTCCTTCCTTTCCTTTCTTCCTCTTATGTGACTTCTTAAGTAACCTCTTATGTGACCTTTTAAGCGACTTCTTCTAACCCTTCTTTATATTACATAAATACTTACAAAATATACATTGAATTTAATTAGCACTAAAACTCTGGGTGGGTAAATAACTAAATAATTGAAAGAAAGAAAGAAAAAATATTTATTTCATATTAGGAATACAAAATATTCGCTTAATGAATGTAATTTTTTTCGCGGTCAACTCTCAAATCAATATAACTTTTTAACCACCACCCTTGGTTATTGATTAAAAGTGTCAGATTAAGTCCTCCCGCCTCCTGATTTAGTTATAA
Source organism: Pyrgus malvae (assembly GCA_911387765.1). NCBI lineage: Eukaryota > Metazoa > Arthropoda > Insecta > Lepidoptera > Hesperiidae > Pyrgus > Pyrgus malvae. The sequence goes on from OU426960.1 coordinate 16,199,150, forward strand.
CACTTTTTTTAATTTTTAATTAATAAAATGTTTCAGAGGATTTAAAATTTAAAATTGATTGTAATAGGGGAATGTTAAATTCCATTAATAAAAATTAAATGCTAAACTAAGCTAAAAAGACTAGACTAGAACTAATCTTGTTTATGTATACTTTTGAAAATGTTCAATTTTTATATACATATTTATTTATATGTTTATGTATATAGGTATGTTCATTTCTGAAGTCTATAATAAAAATATGATTATGATTGTCACATATCATTTTTAAATACTTTAACTCTTTTCTAAAATATCATCCAAGGCATGAGTGGATATGAATACCTAGTTGATAACATGATTACTTGTTATATTAGATATTTGGTTTTATTTGTAATATACAATGATGACACTGTGGTTTGTGTAAATGTCAAAATATTTGCAATATTTGCTAAGTTAAATGATATTTTGTTCTAAAACTTTGCCAGGGGTGTTTCAGCACCATTTACTAAGGATATTTGTGGTGGTATCTGAAATTCATGAGGTTACATAAGTTGATAAAATAAAGCCTTATAATGCCAATATCCCGCCAGGCGGGTACATTAATCACAGGTATTCAGGGGTCATCAACAGTTGGCTCAGAATTTTTTGAAACAATTTCATTTTTTGATAAATTAGAGATATTATTGCAACTTATCATTAATATTTGTGAAAAACATTGTACTAAGTTATAGTGTCTTTGCAAATCATGTAATAATTACCATAATAACCATGTGATAACCATAATTATAATTATTTTGACCAGTGTGTGTCATCGCAATATTACAAAACTGAACTGTTACATTATATTCTCTCTCGACATTGTAAGCTATTGAAGGATTGTGAACAGTAGCACATTGCCAAACGTGCTGATAAAAGTGACAAAGATGAGCCGCCGAAAAAACCACTCTCGTCTAATTCTTTGTGTTTGCCGCCAGGGTCACATCATTACATGCGTTGCTACAGTAATGTTATCAAACAATATTACGAGTCTCGGTATACATCATGTAGTAGCAACTGAAGAGTTCCACTACAAGTATCTATGTATGTGCATTCCTCAAAAAGAATCAAATAATAATTTATCAGAATCAAAATTTTAATATATTTTATAACAATTAGATAGACTATCACGTCTAAACTCTATAACATATCACAACATATTTTTTCTTAGCAATCACTTGTTAGGTCTGATCATTAATATGAGTAGGTATATGACAAAATGTTTGTGACTTCTGATTTAACACCCTACCTCTTGAACAGTGCCGGATACCCAGTCCGCCTAGCGATTCCATAGAAAATGTAGGCGGTATTGTGTTACTTTCAGTATTTATCGAGATGATGAATGTGTTAATGACTGTTGGGAGTAAGGCCTGAAAATATTCTTATACTATGGAGAACTATAACCATGACAGTCCATTTTAATATTTAGAAACTAAAAATAAATGAAAATTAACTTCTGACTAACTTAATTATAGCCATGATGACAAAATTAGATGGGATGTGAATTATGACAACTTTACTAACCAATAAAATATTTAGGTACCTAGGTATATCATGAACAAATAAACATTCAGATTTTGTAATGTTAAGTAGCATGATCAGTCCTCCAAATTCCAGCAATTATCAACCCTATTACTGATTTACTTATTGTTGCCAAATATTTTCGCAGACCAACTAAAAAAAGCAGGCTAAGCTAAACTTTCCATTAAAGAAAGTGTAGTATTATTATTATTTATTCTTATGCACATGGTATCAATTTTTTTTTTGTTGATAGTACTCATAAAAAAAAGCGTTTTGCGAATTTTCAGATTGCGAAAATGTACTTACGGTTCATGAAATATATACATATTTTTTAGTTTTCATATTTCATACAAACAAACTTAAAAAATTGAACTATGGATGGATGTGAAAAAATAATCGATTTTTATAATAATCGATTATTTAAAAATAATAATCGATTTTTATTAATCCATGTATGGATCACTAATAATCGATTTTTGAAAAATCGATTTCTTTTTTAGCAATTTCTTAACATACTTTCGATTTTTTAAGAGTATTTAAGATAACACAGTCTGAACTGAAGAAAGAATATCTGGGTAATGGCCGCTGGCGGCGGCTGTGTGAAATAGCACCATCTAGTATCTAGCGAGAAAATTATCAAGTCAGTCGATTTCGGTCGACACTTTGCTATCTATTCATCGCGAGGCCATGTCGCGGGGTACATTTGGTCGGTAAAACAGTCCTAGTCGGTAAAACAGTTCTAAAGTCCTAATAATATTTTGAATCGAGTCGAGGGTGATTTTGAAATTTTCTTTTACGTATTCAAAGTAGTAAAAATATAACTAACTCATCGACTTTAAACTTTGAATTACTTAATTATCGCTGATTAGTGTGTGAAGTTGTACTTTTAGTGTGATGTTGGTGTATTACAATGTCAAGTAAAAGACCAAAAACAAAAAGTAGTTGGAGGTCATATTTCCTCATAAAAAACAATGGTACTACAGCTAAGTGTAAATACTGTCCCAAAGAATTAAAGACGCATCTTGGGGCAAAGATTGCCCAAACTATTATTCATTCAGTGTTTGCCCAAAGATTTGTGGCAGTAGGTACAGAACTGAATTGTTATTCATTATTATTATTGTAAATAAAGTTGATTTTTCGTACTTTTAAGCTGTTTAATTTTACCCCTTAAAATAATCGATTATTGTTAGTAAAAACATCGATTTTGAACTGGAAAATATATTTTTTTTTTCAATTATGGCATCGCAAACTCACTCTGTGCATACTGCCAGCTTCAAGTATAATTTTTGCATCAATTTTTTGCCAGTTTCAATGAAACTGGACGAAGTAATAACAAAGTCAGTGAGTAAGTCGTCAGTAATCAGTTAGTCTAGTCAGTCCAGTCCAGTCCAACATTCAAGTAAGTGTTTATGAAATAGAATAACAGCATAAGAATCTTAGACTAAGAATAATGTACTTACGTACTATAGACAGAGGCATATTTTCATTACGGCACGCTAAAGCGAGGAAATATACATAAAGAACTTGTTAAAAAGAGATGGGAGCGAGATTTTCTGTCCTTTTCGGTGTAACCACATATTTTGACAGTGCCCTTTAATTATGTGGCAGGCAAACTGTGGAAGTCGGGGTGACATTGTTGTTTTTTATTATTTATGTGTTAAAATCAAAGACCAATAATCCTAAAGACAGCGGGTCGGTGTAACCACTTTGTTGGCATCTCTTTTTCGCAGCCAGTGTTACCCACTTATCATATTTTCCCCCAAATTTGGTAATCTACAATATCAAGCAAGTAAACTATAAACATTGGCAGACCAAACTGTGAAAGGATTTATATGCTTGTGCATTATGGTTGGTTGTTTGTGAGTTTAGATTGGTTGACTGGCATAAAGTTAATTGGGTCAGCAAATTACAGGACATACATATAGGAGAAAATAAAAGACAAATACAAAGATCTTTAATGGCACCAATATGGGTGTTTACAAAAGCTGTTAATACATATTTAGTACGTCATATTTACCTTAATGAGCTATGCAAATATTACAAAGATAAAAGTAAACACTTAGTTATAACGCAATATATAAAAATGTACATTTGTATCAATTTTATTATTATTTTTCTTCTCTTTATCCTTTGGTCAATAAATGGCTTTCAAAATAGACCGAACAAATTCGGAATTAAATTGATGGTTGCCAGTCAATACGTCCAGTGGCCTGAATCCATTTATTTTCGGCAAGAGCGTCAGTTGGAAAACTGAAAAAAATATGACAGCAACATGAGATGAAATTCGTCTGGTAAACTTCTCATAATGTCTAATACCAAATACCAAATGTATGGAGTACCTTTTTATAGTCTGTCTGAGTGAAATTTAATATGTCGGGAAAATGCTCATAATGTCCACCCAGCCTATAACATTTTACTGGTCTCCACTTAAATAAATAGTTATATATAAACAGGTGGGATTTGAGCCTCCCGCTTGAAATGTAACTAACTACTAATGAGGTAACACATAATCTTTGATTTTATTATTTATGGTCACTGTTTTTGTTAAAAAATATTATATTTCAATAAGATGGTTATTTTTTTAGTAATACGGGCAGGATATTTTAATTCGAGATCTGACAACACAATTTCGAATTTGACAATGTTTGAAATGAACAAATATAAGTTTATTTTCACGAATTTCACTATATTTACGTTGAATGACTAGTAATAAGACAAAAGTAATTAAATATCTATATATAAACAATACATATTTAGTACATGTTTAAAAAGAAATATTGAACTTACGCGTAAATTGTAATGCCTTCCGGCAGCCTTCCTGTTTACGCTCACGGCGGCTCTTACAACCTAAAATACTGCAGCTCACCATATTGTGAAACACGAAAAATGTTATTTGCTTTTAATACAACACAATTTACAGCAGAGAGAATCGATTTTAACACATAAATATGATAAAACAACAATGTCACCCCGACTTCCACAGTTTGTCTGCCACATAATTAAAGGGCAATGTCAAAAAAACTGGTTACACCGAAAAAGACAGAAAATCTCGCTCCCATCTCTTTCTAACAAGTTCATTAACTGTATTTCGATCTCGCTTTAGCGTGCCGTAATGAAAAATAGGACTCTGTCTATAGTACGTAAGTACATTATTCTTAGTCTAAGGTTAAAATCGATTCTCACAGCTGTAAATTGTGTTGTATTAAAAGCAAATAACATTTTTCTAGTTCCATAATATGGTGAGCTGCAGTATTTTAGGTTGTAAGAGCCGCAGTGCGCGTAAACAGGAAGGCTGCCGGAAGGTATTACATTTTACGCGTAAGTTAAATACTTCTCTTTAAAATGTACTAAATATGTATTGTTTATATATAGATATTTAATTACTTTTGTCTTATAACTAGTCATTCAACGTAAATATAGTGAAATTCGTGAAAATAAACTTATATTTGTTTATTTCAAACGTTGTCAAATTCGAAATTGTGTTGTCAGATCTCGAATCAAAATATCCTCCCCGTATTAGTAAAAAATTAACCATCTTATTTAAATATAATTATTTTTAACAAAAACAGTGACAATAATAATATCAAAGATTATGTGTTACCTCATTAGTAGTTACATTTCAAGCAGGAGGCTCAAATACCCCCTGTTTATATATAACTATTTAAGTGGAGACCAGTAAAATGTTATAGGCTGGGTGCACCAGGCGCGGTCGCAGCCTTCAATTTTGGGGGGAGGGTCGCCAAGAAATTTGAGGGAAGAAGTGTCTCAAATTCGCTTGTTTTACCTTCCATGTACGCATGACTGACGGATTGGGGGGGGGGGGTCATGTCCTGTGACCCCCCCACCTGGGACCGCGCCTGGGGTGCACGTTATGAGCATTTTCCCGACATATTAAATTTCACTTACACAGACTATAAAAAGATACTCCATACATTTTGTATTAGACATTATGAGAAGTTTACCAGACGAATTTCATCTCATGTTGCTGTCATATTTTTTTCAGTTTTCCAACTGACGCTCTTGCCGAAAATAAATGGATTCAGGCCACTGGACGTATTGACTGGCAACCATCAATTTAATTCCGAATTTGTTCGGTCTATTTTGAAAGCCATTTATTGACCAAAAGGATAAAGAGAAGAAAAATAATAATAAAATTGATACAAATGTACATTTTTATATATTGCGTTATAACTAAGTGTTTACTTTTATCTTTGTAATATTTGCATAGCTCATTAAGGTAAATATGACGTACTAAATATGTATTAACAGCTTTTGTAAACACCCATATTGGTGCCATTAAAAATCTTTGTATTTGTCTTTTATTTTCTCCTATATGTATGTCCTGTAATTTGCTGACCCAATTAACTTTATGCCAGTCAACCAATCTAAACTCACAAACAACCAACCATAATGCACAAGCATATAAATCCTTTCACAGTTTGGTCTGCCAATGTTTATAGTTTACTTGCTTGATATTGTAGATTACCAAATTTGGGGGAAAATATGATAAGTGGGTAACACTGGCTGCGAAAAAGAGATGCCAACAAAGTGGTTACACCGACCCGCTGTCTTTAAGATTATTGGTCTTTGATAAGAATAAATAATACTACATAGAACGGAATCTCCTTTGACCGCCATCGATATGCCGCAATTTATATACCTACTTCCCTCTTCACCCCGTTACGCCCCTCTGTCGCCCAGGCGTGCTGCCAGGGCTGTGAACTGTTAGTAATGCTTATGTCTAAAGATAATATCGCAAAAATATAAGTTTTTCTTTACTTAAAAATCATTATTTTAGTTTAGTATTACAAAATATGAGAATGATAAATACTTACCTACTCTATAAATACTTATAAATAATATTACTTAATAAGTTCTATGTACCATACCAAATGAAGCCATTTAAGTAAGTATTACTTACCTACATAGGTGTAAGTACTTACGTAGTGTAGGTTTAAAATAAACGAATTACATATTAAGTATAACGTGCGTGCGCCAGTGCCGCGCGGCGGCGCCGCAATCGCGAAGCAAAACAATCGAGAAAGGTTCAATGACCGATGGCGGGGGCTATTAAAAAATATTTTGGCGACATGTTAAAATGCTGTAGTTATCTAACATTTTTTTTATAATTGAGTGAAAGTGAAACAATTGGCTACACAAAAAGAACTGGTCATATCCTTTTGATAAATTAGGTACGGAAAAGGAATAATATTTAAAAAATATTACTTATCTCTCATCATCTTTGGGCAAACTAAAAAAACTTAAGTTTGGCATTGTTTTAGAATTGTTTGTACAAACAAACACACCACTGACACCACATTAACTTGGCGCCGTTATTGTAATTGACGCGCCCGTCCGAGACAGCCCGTCTTCAGTAGTCGGTTTAGCCGAAATTAACATGTAGGCTAATATCGTGACCTTGAGCCCGTTCGGAGCGGGAGTTTCCGTTCTACGTAGTATTATTTATTCTTATGGTCAAAGGAGATTCCGTTCTATGCTTTGATAATGATACCTATCGTAGTATTATTTATTCTTATGATAACAGTGCTAAATTAAGTTTTTTCTGCTTGCCTCCAAAATTCCATCGGACACGTTCTAGTAAAGTAGCCATCGCTTTACTTGAATGTTGAACTCACTAGACTGACTGATTACTGACGACTTACTTACTGACTTTGTTATTACTTCGTCCAGTTTCATTGAAACTGGCAAAAAATTGATGCAAAAATTATACTTGACGCTAGCAGTATGCACAGAGTTTGCGATGCCATAATTGAAGAAAAAAAACTTATTATTTATAAGTATTTATAGTGTTCATAATTCTCATATTTTGTAATACCTACTAAACCAAAATAATGATTTTTAAGTAAAAAAGGAAAACCTATATTTAAGCGATATTATAACTTAATATAACATATAAGACATAAGAATTATTAACAGTTGACAACCCTGGCAACACGCCTGGGCGACAGAGGGGCGTAACGAGGTGAAGAGGGAAGTAGGTAAAATAAATTGCGGCGTTTCGATGGCGGTCAAAGCATGAGATTCCGTTCTATGCTTTGATAATGATACCTAACGTAGTATTATTTATTCTTATGCCTATGGATCTGAAATAGTTGTCTATATAAAGCGTAGCTTATACTTTTGTATCATAATCCGATGAAGAACTTTATAAACATATTTCTGTTTATTACCCTTTCATTGGGTACTTGAGCTGTCAGTGAGCTTTGTTGTGGATAGTTTTTTTTAGAATTTCTTCGTTATTTGTGGTGTTTTTTAGCAAATCCTATATTGAGAAAGGTGAAGTGGTGTAAAAGAAGATGCCAAAGTGCAGTTTTATTGGGTGCGGCGGCAGAAGAGGGAAAAAACAGCATCATGTACATTACGCCGGTACGTACTGCATATTTCATCGAAATACCCCTGATTTCTACAAATTTACAAATGAAATGTTTGCTAAAAGTCTTAAGTAAAGATATTGGATCACGTTTCCTTTCATTTTCATTTATATTTACGATTATTTCACTATACAATTTTATAAAAACATTTTTTATGAAAAATAGTGTTGCGGTATTGATTGCTCCCATATCGATAAAATTATCATACATAAGATAAAGGGTAAAGAATATCGGGCTTATGAAATATGTTTTTTTCACAATTGTATAACTGGAAAAATTAGTTGTATCAGCAAATTAAAATTTAAACTTCTGTTAATGTTCCACTGCTGGACATTCCTCTCATAACTAACATTATGTGTATTTTGTTTTAGGTCACCAGTGATTGAAGAGTCTGAAAATATAAACACTAGAAGAAAACATGTATATTTTTGTCCCTTCAATTTGATGATTCATGTTTCAACAGAACAATGAATAATATAGTACTACGTGATGATGGCCTACCATCACAAACTTTATTGGTAAGAAAGATGTGTGCTCTTTTAATTACTTAACAATTTATTGTTCACATATATATGATTGTTGTTATATATTATTATTGTTATGTGTGTGTGCGTGTATATGTATAGGCGTTGTGTTAAGCGAGCGAGCTGGGGTTGCTCGCGAGCGATTACCGTCGCATATGGACGCGACGGTAATCGCTTAACACCACGCCGCCTACTTAGGATAGCTATACATAGTCGATATAAATCAATCTACTCATTATACCTACTATGGTTAAATGTTATACTGTTGGGCACTGGTCTCTCCTGACTAGAGAAGGTACATGCCATATAGTTTACCAAGCTGGTCCAGTGCGAGTTAGGGTAATTGGATAGCGCCCTGTTTGTATAGTTCTGATAAGACTATCTATTTAAAGACATCTTATTATATTTAAAATGTAGGTATATATCTTGAACGGAAATATAAAGATAAAATTTTAAAACAGGCTTTAATATTAATAGCCAGCCATTAGTCAGCCAGCCATTATTCAGCCAGTCATGAGTCAGCCAGCCTTAAGTTAAGAGCCATAATGATCTGTTGTTCCAGATGCTAACCATTACGGTCTGTTTCCATTACAGGAGCAATTATTCCAGGATGGCCGAATGTACCGAACGCGTCAGCCAGCTAGCCAATCGGAGCCTTGCCACCATGCCATACTGACGTCTCCCTGCAACCTAGCCAAGCCGTAGCTAATAAGGAGAGAGTCAACTCTATATAAGCCATCCCCAACAATTATTATGTGTCATTCTGCTTGTCAGTAAAAATGCAGAAACTCTGTCCATTTTTATTTCAGGTAGATATTTGAGTAAAATTTATGCTTTCTTTTTAAGGACATTCGTCTTAGTCCCTTGTATGGTCCCTACCTTTATACAAATTGTTAATGACCAGAGGTCTTCAGGAGTCCAGATAATTTATAATAGGTACCTTAAGCTTACGCAACTATACCTCCCTATTATGTTTTATTATCTTTTAGGTACATATTTGTTTTTAAAAATAAAGGAAATGTTCAATAAAGTAACATAAATGTGATTATCAATATCTTGGATATTTTATTTTGTGTACTAACACAACCTTGATAAAAAAGGACATACCATACCATCAGACATACAAAACATCAGACCGTACAAGATCATCAATTCGCAATTGTGAGCGAGAGAATCATTCGTGATTTTTTGCATAATATTATAAACTCTGACGTTAGTATGACGTGGCATTAGTTTAATTTTAACTACGTTTAACGTGTTAGCCCATCGTTTTAATCACACCTCGGAGTTACTTATGGTTTGAATGGAAGTATAACTTTTATATTTTATTTTATATTATTATAATTTGTTAATTTACCCACAAACCGATATTCAAGCCCTAGGATAGATGATCACTTCCAGTGTACCTATTTGTAACAAGAATGGAACTATCGATAATGTCTATCGACCGAACAGAAACAGCTCTAGTCGAATCCGCCATTTGTAATTACCGTCGAGTGTAGGTATGGCACGTTTTTCTTGTAGGTATTTCAACTCCTTCCGTAAGGGGGATTCGTTCCTCATTGGTTCTATGTAATTATTATTTATTCTTAAGCCTGGCCATGACACAACGTATTATAATTTTTTTTTTCAATTATGGCATCGCAAACTCTGTGCATACTGCCAGCGTCAAGTATAAACCATTATAATAAAATCATATAGGTAGGTAGGTTTATGTCTATGAATAAAATTGTCGTCATTTGTCTTTTTTTTAAATATGGCCATCTGCGTTTTCGCATGTCTCAGAACAATAACTAAAGCATAGAAGGAACCGAAATTTCAACCAATATAGTCGTACTTGTTTTCTTATGCACTTACAACAGCATTAGAACGAGACGGATGTAGGTTGCTCAGAATGTAAAATTTCCACAAGGCAGACGCCATTTTGGTTACCTTTTGCATATTTCGGTTACCTTATTGACACCAAATTTAAAAGCTACTAAACGTCTCAGATTATCGTCTATGACTTTGTTCATCATAATTTGGTCGTATAATACATAAGCGCGATTGTGAGTTGAGTTTCTCCGGTAATTTTACGTATTTTTATAAACAAGTGCAAAATTATCAGTGCTATAGTGTAAATCGCAAAGCTTAAATATTAAGTAATCTCCTGCATTGTAGTGGGAATGTGGGATGCAAATCACGTCCGTCCAGCACAGAAAATTATATGGAAATCATAAGCTTTCATCGGTAAGTAATGAAATATGGCCATTTTGTCAGTTTTGCATTCTCTTTGTTGTATATTTTATAATTTTTTCAGTTGAATCGAGCTAAGTGTACACTGTAGTGTTATGCAAATGAATATTTTGTGCAATTATAGTCAGATTATAATGGTAATTATAGGTTTTTAACACGCGTATATTTTTTTTGCAATAGTGCTTCGAAAAATAAACTATCGATAAAATTCGATTTGTGATATTCGAAGATGGCGGTTGTGATTTAGTTTCAGTTTTAGTATTTAGGTGTTTGAAGTATAATTTGGATATATATTATGCAGCAAATTACTTATAAATTGGACAGTGATAAGAATACGAAGACTATTTCCTATAGCAGTTATTTTTGAATTCTTACAAGAGGTTTCCATGTGGCATCAACAATTCTTCTATCAAATTATTGTACCATCAATTACGGTACAACGTTGCCACAATCTTTATAAGATTTTTGATATGGACAGCCATATTCTAATAAATGATGTCAATATCGATAATCAAACAAGCATCATAAATTATTGTATTATTTTACTTCACTCGTAGTTTTGCGAGCGAATAATGCCATAGTTACCTTTGAAATTACAGTTGGCAAAAATCAGCGTGCGGTAATGTTTTATTTTGTCATTTTCAGATTTCCCACCGATGTTGATATGAGGCAAAAATAGATCAACGCTATTACTCGTAATAACTGGGAATGGAAAAAACAACATCAGAAATCACGTCGTACATTATGCAGTAGGCTATGTAGTGCGGAAAATAAAAAAAGAAATAAAGTGCGAAAAATGTGTCCAATGTTTGGGAAATAAATTCAGTCAATCAACATTTTCCTTAATTTCTATGAAAGATAGAGGTAAGCCCTTCGATGGGGTTAGCAAAGTCTATAAAATCGCAGAAAAAAATACTGCAAGAATACGAAATTCGTGCAGGTTCCAAAGTTTTAGGACAACCCAAGTGTTTTTTGTCAATGATAAGTAAAATATCGAAAATATTGCTACCAACGACAATTTTTGATGATTTACTCGAACATTCAGTCAGACACTGATTTATTGGATGATCATAGAAATTTATTGATTAAATTGATTAGCAAAGAATATTTAACAATTCGAATTCATTGTATCATAAAAGAATTAACTTCCCCTGTAAAAAAACTAAGAACGTTTCTAACAATAATTACATTTTTTTAAAGGACAATTAATATACTAGTTCAGATTATTGAAATATAGTTAATACTGTATGTTGTAATTTGTTGGTTAAACATTTACCTACAATGAATTAGTGGAACTAGTGAAATAGTATTATGTGGTGTTTATTTATAAATAAATGAGTTGACCAGAAATGATTATTTCATTTTCACCTTAGCGTATTTAGATTTAGGTATTCAACAGTTTTTTCCAATATTTAAAAGTATCACCTCTTCAATCAAAACACTGCGGTCACCAACCCGGCTGCCCAGCACGGTGACTAAGGGCAAATCTTCTCACGTATAAACTGTCACAAGCATGTCACATGAAAGAGGCCTACGTCCAGCAGTGGATGTTCACAGGCTGTTGTAATAGTAGTAGTACAGCTAAGTACAGTTAAAAGATAGGGGTTTTAACAAATATTTTGTCATAAAACAAACAAGTTATCAAAAATATGCTTACATACGATTGAAGCTAGCGGGTACTTAAGTATTTTTAGAAATTACATTATAAAACATGGTGCACCGATGTATCATAGCAAATGTGACCGTTTTTACACTTTCGCCGTCCTTAACTACAGAAAACTATTATAACGCAAAAACTAGGATTTAGAAAGACAAAAATACCATAGCTTCAATCGTAATTTAAGCGAATTTTATAAATACATAAAATATAAAATTTTATGAATAAAAAATAAATATAAATAAATAGTTTAGTTTGTCAGTTATTCTTATTTTTGAGAGCGCCACGCCCTTAATACTTCAAACATCAAATTTAATTGATGCCCTTTCTCTTAAATCTGCTTTGCATTATTTTTGTTTATATTAATATTTTTAAGAATTCATCAACTTTACAATTTAAATATTCATAGGGCGATACCATAGAGAAAGAAATCAGTATCGATATCGGTATTTATTTTGTGCATAGTCACTTCACTAGCTAATATTCTTTTATCAATGACAGTGGACGCTTCAAATGTCGTAAAGTTCCTTCTATGCCTATAGCTCAGAGGAAGGAATAAAACAAAGAGAGGCCCTATTCTACTATAGGAACAGCACGTTATACAAATATCTGTTTAATTGACACAAACATGACAAATATCATGCTGTCTCTTTTTAACTAAAGGATGGCTGCATAAGAAAATAAAGATAATAAAAGATTTGTGGTAACTAATTTTGGCAACAACTTCATGTTAAGGCACCATCGTGCCACGGCAGCCATTTTATGTTCCCAGTATTTATAAGTGTACTCTGTGTATGTGTGCGTTTGTTTTGTTGTGGTAGGTCTGCGGTCTAGGGGTGTCCATTAAAAAATATATCGATATTTATATTCAATGTAAAATATCGGATCCCCATATCGATATTTTTTCAGATTTATGACTGAGTATTATGAGTGCGAAAATATCTTGTATTTGCTCCACAACACGGAACACAATATTGATCATCGTTTGATGGTAATTAAGTCAATTATTAAGATCTATATTGATATGCTATTCCGACAGCATTCAAAAAACTTAGTGAACAACTATTATAATAAACTAGTTTTTTTTCTGCAATGAACAAAAAAAAATTGTTACTCAGAAACCTGTTTTATTCTCGTTCATTAATCAATATCAATAGCAAATATATTTAAAATATATATACATACTTCTATTATAAATTCGAAAGTATGTGAGGATGTATGTATGTAGGTATTTATGATTGTTTGTTCTGTTCAGTATTATAATAACATGGGTTTGTCAGCTTCGGCATTTAATGCAGGTTAAAATTGACAAACAGTGTGAATTAAATAAAAAAAGATATGATTCATTCAAATTTTTGAAAAGTAGATTTATGATAGTACAAAATAAAATTTGTAGTATTCATATTTTCTTTGAAACCAATTTAAAGTTTACACATGATTTTAAATTTTGTTTATAGGTTTTTATAAAAAAACCTAAATAAATGCATCCTTTAATAATACGAAACAAAAATATCGATATCAGCTACACGTGTTGTTCTGAAACGCACAACCCTATTAAGAAGCAGCCATTTTATGCTCCAACTTTAATTACTTTAGGTAGGCACGCAAATCTCGTAGGTAGGGCCGGTCCATAGGTTTATGTCTATGGCCTATAGTTATTGTTCTTAGTCGCATGTCGTCATTTGTCGTCATGTCATGTCAGTATTGTCAGTCAGACGTCAAAGTTTTTGTTTTCTTCAATCATGGTATCGCAAACTCTGCATATTGCCAGCATCAAGTATAATTTTTGCATCACGTTTTTTCCACTTTCGGCGAAACTGGACGAGTAAAAATAGGTAAAGGCAGTAACTAAGTCGTCAGACGTCAGGAATGGAAGTAGGCAAAAATTATAATATTACCTATAATATGAGAGGTCCTATAACCGTAGTGAGTCCTTTTGTGACCATGTTAAAAATTATTATTACCATTCATTAGGATTCAATGCGCGCGGAAAGAATGTTGAATTATAGTGTTATTTGGTGCAAAAAGAGATCAGCGACGACCAATTTACAAAAGGACAACACTTCCTATCACCTGTAAGTATTTTATGTATCTAAACATTAAGAAATATACCACAAATAAGTGAAAAACTAAAAAATATCCTCCATCACAGAGTGTTGCTACTGTTGTCAGTGTAGATTTTTTATATAAACCGTAGTATGCCGTAGTCATAATAAAATATCTATGGTTGGCGGTTGCTAGTAAGACGTACAAGAATCTTAAAGCATCAAGGTATGACACCCGTCAGAGGAGTGGCCTTTACGGGTGAACCCCTCGTCCCAACGTCCATGCACAATGTGCCTTCTAGATATACAGCTAGTGTGTTAGTGTGTGTCAGTGTTGACCGTAGATTTTTTATCTATACTACGTATAGATAAAGTCAAAATAAAATATATGTGTTGACCTTATACTAAGATGTACTACGTATTGAAATTGACATAATTACAAATGTATGCGTTTGTAGCGATGACTGAATATTTGTGAATATGTGACAAAATTAAAATGTGTGCGTTCTTTACCAGATTTGGCACAAAAAATATTATTAATTATAAGCGAGGCGCTATGCCGTCACCCTTCAGGAGGTACCCTAAGTAACTTTGATGCTCTAAGAAATGAACTTAATTTGAGTGGATTTTCGACGTTAAATTAAATCTGCCAAATATTCATTCATCTCATAAGTGTTGGATTGGAGCTTAGAGCATCAAGGTCGCGCGGGTTGACAGCTGGTATGAGGTGAGTCAGTACCTTTGATGCTCTAAGCGTTGGAGGAGGAGCATATAAAGGAAACAAATTTTGTATTTACATGCAAAATCAGTTGGTTGCAGAAAGCAGAAAATTTTCATAGTCCAAGTGATAGATGATATGATAACTCAATAATAATTGTTTTTACAAACAGTTCGAATGTATAATTTTCTTCTTATAAGTGCTTCTACAGCCAACCTACTTAGTTATTTTACCCGAAAATTTGAATGTTTTAGGCTTAGAGCATCAAGGTATGACAGGTATGACACCCGACAGAGAGGAGTGGCCTTTACGGGCGAACACAACGTCCCAACGTCCATGCACAATGTACCTTCTAGTTATACAAGTAGTATGTCTGTGTGTGTCGGTGTCAGTGTTGATGGTGCGTAGAAAATAACGTTGTTAATTGAAATTGACATATTTAGAATGATGTATGAGTCTGTGAAAGAATATTTGTGAATCTGTGACAAAATTAAAATGTGTGCGTTCTTCCCCCGCATCAGATTTGGCACATGTAGCGACCTTCCGCTACTCATCAAGAGATGGCGCTACAGGTATTCCTGAATCACGCTATCGAAGTTTTCGGAATATTCTACCATATATACAAGCTCCGAATTGAGTCAGTTGGAGCGCGGCCGCTCCCCGGGCAAGACCACCTCGCCCGTCGGGAGATCTCCCTTTGCCAAACTGGCATGAATACGTCCCTTCTGGCCTTCATCAATCGCACCTTCACTCCCTGGATGGATTGCAGCACCACTTCAGCAGCTCATCAGGTTCATCGCAGCGCATCTGAACCACGCTTCCTGATCCTGATCCAGCTACCTCCAGCGACTTCGTGGACGGCTCGAGAACCCACTACTCGCCTCCACACTTCAACCTACCCCACATCCCGACTCACCGTGGATAGAGGGTATCTCCACACCTCGCTTCAACCTCACATCCCGACTCACCGCGGATAGAGGGTAACTCAAGGCCTCACCTTCACATCTCGACTCACTGAAGATAGAGGGCATTGAAGGCGCTTGTAAAGCGAAGACTGCACAAGCTTGGATTTCTGAAGATATCGACCTCCGGTCTGAGCAGGGGGTGATGTAGCGACCTTCCGCTACTCATCAAGAGATGGCGCTACAGGAATACCTGTAGCGCCATCCGAAAACTTTGATAGCGAATCGAAGTTTTCGGAATATCCTACCATATATACAAGCTCCGAAATTGAGTAATTTGGAGCGCGATCGCTCCCCGGGCATGACCACCTAATGTATCGTATTATTTATTTATCATTATGTATCGAAGCGAGGCGCTATGCCGTCTCTACTGAAGGGTGAGTCAGTAACTTTGATGCTCTAAGGTTTTATTTATTTATTTATTTATTTATTTATTTATTATGCTTTATTGTACACCATAACAGTAACATGATCACATACAGTTTTTTTTACATTTTAATACTTTTAGTGAACAAAAGGCGGCCTTATCGCTTCTAGCGATCTCTTCCAGACTACCTTAGGGTAGAGGAAAAGTCAGTAAGGTGCACATAAATAATAAAAATTTAAATATACATAGACTTAGGCAGTGGCAAGTGCGCGTTTTTGAAGTGGGCTTTCGTAGAGGCCGAGCATACGTATGTGGTAGTACCTTACGCTGCGACCAATAGGAGGAGGCAAGCATCAGTGAAAAATGTTGCAAAAACGGGGAAAATTTATACTAATATATAAAGCTAAACATACATATATAAGCTAAATATATATAAGCTCTAATATAATATATAAGCTAAAGAGTTTGAACGCGGTAATCTCAGCAGGAACTCCTGGTTAGAATTTAAAAAGTATTTTTGTGTTGGACAGTCCATTTATCGGGGAAGGCTTTAGGCTATTTAACATCATGCAGCCGCTAGTATTTTATAAACTTGGTGCAGCAAGAATTTAAGTTAAGCTTGAAGAACAATAATTGAAAGAATGAGTGGTTTAAATACTGAAATGGCTAAACAGCATCGTTTTCTTCAATACTGGTGCCATAATAAAAAAGACTGCCTTTTAATATAATTCATTAAGTTAAGACTATTAACACTTTTTCTTAAATCTCTCCTAACAGGGTAGAGTGGATTTATCCGAATTTGAAGTTAAGCGACACAATTGGAATACCTACATTTTACCGGTAACACTTCTTCGTAACAAGAAGAGCTACATCACAGTTTAGATGTCTATACCGTGGCTACATCAAGGTTTTCAGATTGACCGATTGTATTGTAAGGACAGGTGCTGCTGACAGGGCGACAAGATGTCAAAAGCTGTCGCCAGGTACTCTTATCTAGTCCCTGTAGCTTCGGGATTAAGAATAAAGCTACGGTATCCACTGCCTGATCGTAAGAGGCGATTAAAAGGGGGCTTCCAGGGATGCGGGCGGTGGGAGTGAGAGCTCGATCCGTCCAGCCAGCAGCCCCGGGAAGGACGGCGGTGTGTGCGTGGCCGCATGCCGCCGTGAACACCTGAAGGTGCAGGAGAGCACATCTGCTCTCCCGAAGATGGGCCCGTTCTGGGGTGCCGCGCGTGGAAGACACCGGTGCATTCCAATGGAGATCCCGGAGTCCTCACAAACGCAGAGGCAGGCCACCGGGGGGGATTTAGTGCGGTCAAATCCCACATAACCCGATATCTTCTCCCAAGGTGTCGGGTACCTTTTGAAGGTTTCCCCCCCGATACCAAAAAAAAGGTACTCGTATCTACTTTGCTTGGCTGCAACCCTTTTTGCGTCCCATTGCTGGGCACAGGTCTCTCACCATTATTGGGGGAGGCCTGGAGCTTACTCCACCACGCTGCTCCAATGCGGGTTGACCCGCCCGTTGCCGCCGTTGGCCAACCCGCTGTCGGATGTTTTCAAACCGCCCGGCCTCCGACAAGGTTTAACGACTGTTATACCTACAACAACAGGGACCGACGGCTTAACGAGCCCTCCGAAGCACGGAAACGCGCATGAAATTTTTTGCCAGTAGCGGTCACTAATCTCACACCAGACCGCGCCCGTTTGGCTTAGTTGCATAGATCGTTTGCGTTCTAGGCTAACCGCCGGGCCATGCGCGCTTTTCTACTCTCGCTGCTAAATGATAACCATTACTGCTTGTTCCCATTGCGGGAGCAATTGTTCCAGGACGGCCGAATGTAACAAACGCGTCAGCCAGCTAGCCAATCGGAGCCACGCCGCCTCCGTGTATTGACGTCACCCTTCAGCCTAGCCAAGCCGTGGTCAAAAAGAAGGAAGTCACCTCTATATAAACCATCGCCAGCCATATTCTGTGCCATTCTGTTTGTCAATAAAAAAACGGATTGCACTCCGGTAGTCCCGGCAGAAGTGAAAACTTGAACATTAACGTTATGCATTTTTGATATTTTGGAATGGTTAGGGAATAATTGCACGAATTGCTTTTATTATCAGTATTATTTTTCATCTATTATTTTTATACGCGTGTTCCCCGTGGACCAACCATTTAAAGTATTCACTCATTTTCTTTCACTATTAATTCTTCGTCACTTTTTAACACGCTTTTATTAACTTGACCTGTATGTATGTAACGGAATCTTTTAACTTCATTTTCGCTTACTTCTAGGAGTCTGATTATCTTGAAAATTTGCACAGGGGTCAAGGGCCGATGACAATACAATAATCTCATAACTTTATATCAAAGTCCTAACTAGGATGAGGATCATCAGGATAAAAAAAAATATGAGAGGTGGCTGAAAATTTCGTGGCCTAAGGTACTTAATAAAACAAATACCTATAAAGTTTTATATTTTTAACACGTCTAAGCGTCTCATTAACTTGAAAATTTGCACAGGGATCAAGGGCCGATGACAATGCAATAACAATGAGAATAAAAATCCTACTAAAAAATTAAAAATAAGTACCTAATGTAGGTAGTTTAAAAAACACGCTTTTGTGAAAATACGAACTAAAAAGTAAAAAAATAAGAAGAAAATGTATTTTACTGTAAAAAATGCGTGGGTGGTTTTTAAGATACTATTGACACCATGCACCCCACGCTTTTTTTACAGTAAAATAAATTTTCTTATTTTTTTACTTTTTAGTTCGTATTTTCACAAAAGCGTGTTTTTTAAACTACCTACATTATTTATTTCATTAATAGATGCACTTTGTTAATGTCCATATTTTAAATACTTGATATCTTAGACTAAGAATAATTTGTACGTAATTTGATATAAACGAATTTTACAAGTATAGACAGTCGAGCCGTCACCAGCTGTCACCCCTCCGTCTTACGAATTTTCGATCAGGCCACGTGTAGTTGACGCGAGTTTAACATTTTTTACCCATCTCAAAAAAAGTGCACAACGCCGCTAAAGAAATTTCAAAAATGCAGAAGCTCTGTCCGGTTGTTCTTGTAACACGTACTACTTTCACTTAGGGCTGCCATCCGTCCGGATTTCCCCGGAATTGTCCTAGTTTGAAGGGCGTCCGGGGGCCGTCCGGCGCGGCAGGGGTTTTGAAGGACACTTTTGTTGTCAAAGGAAATTCATTTTTTAATAGAAGAGATAAATTAAAATAAATATTAATTAAAAATTCATCCACAATAACCCGCATTCAAGTTGGCTCGGCAAAATAGTCAACGATCAAATGAAATTAAAAAATTATAATGATGTTTTTATTTTTGTTGCAAAAAATAATTTTCCAGAGATCTCCGGGGAAAAAACCATATTTTGAATTATCCAAAACTTTTTGCCCAAATGTCCGGGATTTTTGCCGTGTTTTTCCGGCGTTGGTAGTTTAGGTGATGGCAGCCCTACTTTCACTCAATACTGTCAATACCTTAACGTCTACCTACCTAATAGCTCAGGCAATGAATAATTGTGGATGGAAAAGTCGAAAGCAGAAAATTTGACTTAGGAACTTTGTTTGGACTAGTTAGGAGATAAACATACTAAAAGTCCTTACCCCTCCGAGGTCCGCTCGAGGGGGGGGAGGGGAAAGAAGGTCCCGTTTTTTGGTTTTTTGCTTACATCTCGAAAACGGTGCATCGTACGAAATTTTGTTGTACTACATAATGGAGACTGATAAAATTCTCTACAACTTTGGCTCTTACACTTTTTATCTATCTCCAATCGTTGCCTAGCTATGAGCTCTAAAAAACGGCCGATTTTCAAAAATGTGTTAAATTCTCTGTAGCACATTGTAAAATTTGACAAAATCATTTGTTATTGCTCACCCACACTATTAAAAACACTCACAGCCACACACTATTAAAAAATAACATAAGCTGGGAGTACCTCCACGTGGTGAAGGCGGAAACAGTTTACATTTAAACTGGCTAAAACTCCCAAAAATATCAATAAAGATTTCAAGAAAGACTTGAAGTCAGTGAGGGTTCACGCATCTTGTCGAAAAGAATACACGAGACCCGACAGCATTAAAGCTGGTCTAAGAAAATGTGATCTATCCGCTGGGCCTACCGAAACTCATACTTTGAGGTCATCAAAGCCGAAATTTGACTTCAACACTCGATGCCTTTTTGTGCATGCGAATTCAAAGGTGAAAAGAAAACACGTGTTGAAAAGCGACAGACAGTATACTCTGTTACAAATCTAGCCTTTAAAGACTCGTGCATTGAGGCTGGGCATGCAAGACGAGATGATTGGGGCGAAGAAGTAGTACTTAATAATTGATCTGGTTGCAGTGGAAGCCTTATACCACGATGAATACCGCAAATCGTTTTTCTGGCCATTGTACAAAACCCAGATTTACTCAGACCGCTCAGACGAAACTGCACAATACATAACTAAAGCCATGAATGAAATTTACAAGCACATGGAGACTAACACTGACTGTCAGTTCTCCATTATAGAATTACGGGCTGCAGTATCAGGGCAAGTGCCAAATGACAAAACATGATTGCCATATGTCCAGGTGGTGGGGGTGATACTTCTCTCTTCGGCGGGTGGTGCGATAGTAGAATGGTGACGTAGGCATTAGACCGTCTAAAAGTTTATTCTCAAACATTTCTTCCATAATTTAGCATATTAGGTGTAACGTGTATCTTTCTGTAATAGGAACATCTACTTCTATACCAATTTTCCAATTTGTAGCACCTTTCAGTTCTAGAGATACATATAGAGATATTTAGATACATTACATAAGCAATCGTCCAAAGTTATTTAAGTACAGCAAGTTCCCCATCACAACCCGCTTGCAAGAAGAGGAGGAATCATTTCAATGAGTACTATTTCTACCATTTCTACCATTTGAAAATCAATTCTTTCACGAGTCGGCGAAAAGTTGTGGTTACCAGCCACACTTATTGTAGATATGATGAACCTCTATACCTCTCTATGTACGTAACTAACTACGTAACGTGTTGAAATTGGGATAAGACTCTACTTTGAGCTTACGATTTTATTATTTACGAATTACGCTTATTATTTACGAATTTTACGATAGTGTTTTGGCTGCAGCTACGATGTAACATCACGTGATTTTCAAGTTCGTTTGTATGTTCCTACGATACTAGCCCCAAAGTCATACCCTTTTCAAAATTCTCTCCTGGAAATGTACCTAATATTGCAACTATGCGAAATACATATTTAAATGTACATACAGATTTATAATTATTTTTTCTAAAAATAATATTTATTCCGATATAAGCATTTATAAAGCATATAAATTAGTCGAGTTGGATTTAAGTAGGCCACACCAAGTAGGTAGCTGACCTATAAACATAAACATGTTTAACGCTGTTTTTGAAAATTATGTACCGGTATTGTAAGTAAATCTTAGTAAAGTAGGTACCTACAATAAAGTATGACAATCTAAACTGAATGTGTTCACGTTACCGTAACATGGCGATTCTCATATAACAGGCACAGCTCAGCATCAGCACAATTGTTTACGACTAACAATAAGCCCAATGGGAGCTGACTCCTCAACATTATTGTTTCCTGTTACACCCAGATTCTCAATGCTGACTGTAATCTAGTTAATACCTCTACATGTAAATATTACGGCAGACTCAACTTACTGTAAATTGTAATTGATCTACAATAATATTGTAATATTATCTATATCACTGATAGGTAGGTATCACATAGGTTAACGAATTTGGTTTAGAATTTATTATTCTATAAACTTAATCAGCTACATCCTATATATCTACTGATTTATAGGTACTGTGGAAACTTATAGGTATCTCTGAAGTAGTGACATGTAACATAGGAATCCAGTAAATGCCACGTAACAGCCACACATATATGAGGCGACCACCAGCCTCCGGAGTAGTAGCGCAACTGCTTACAAGCTCAGACAAGACTTACCTATGCCTGCTTGAGGTTGCATGTAGATGTCCATGGGCTGCAGCAACCACTTAACACCATGTGGCCAATGTAAATGGCAAATGTAATTACTGTTGCTCTGTTGTGCACATATTTTACTATAATTTTATAGGTATCTTGACCTAAACAAATTACTTACTACATCTGCCCCTAAGTTATAAATACTTTCACTACTTTTTTACCTCATGGGCAACAATGAGTATTATCATACTAAGTTTTAATGCACTGTAAGACTTGTTTTACTGTAATAACAGATTTATTGGTTTATTGTTACAGCTAAATAGGTTTCTCTCACCACATACCTTGACTTACAAATAATAATATGGCTTTATTCAGACCACTTTACAACTACTACTCATACACTAAGCTGTTAATTCAATAGTAACTATTGAAGTCATTATCTTTTTTATGAACATCAACAACTCTGCTTACTCTAGGGAAATCAGTGTTAGTAAAAATCAATTGTAACAAGCTCGTTTTGAATTTTTATTTATGTAAATTTGCAGATATAATTAATACAAATCAGGTTTGTGTAAATTAGGATCTATGGTAAATAATATATCTATAACTGGTTCATCTCATACTGCCTCCCAAATATCAGTAGACTCTCAACATGTTAATTTACGTGACTCATTGTAATATAAAAAGGCAGTCTCGGAAATGTGGCATTACAAATACTGTCTTATTTCTAAGTTTACATAATGAGATTTTTATTGTGATAGTGATAAAAGACAAACTTAATCTATGTGAACATACTACTACCTGAATGGCTACAGTATGCATGCATGACTCATCAGGTTCCTCACATTCTAGGTGATTTTAAGTGCATTCCTATGTCAACTAATAAATTCCTAAACAGTAATGTGATAAAACCTATATTGTCTATATGTCATCATACATCACAATTTTCACTAAAGCTATCTGTACAGTTTGGGTAATTTAAGACAATCATCATCAACGCCAATCACTATGCACATCTACTGTGGAACTACTTTTGAGCAGCAGGTGTATTATATACATTGCTACCATCAAACTGGGACTATCTACCTATCTATTGAACAGTAATATCTAATAGTTGCACTCAAATTTATTCTGGAATTACGGATTGCAAACTAAACAATCTAGATAAAAATTAGACTATTCACAAACAAATCCATAAATAAACCTCAATTAACATATAAACACTGAAATACTTAGTATGTTGACACTAATGATTTCATGAATGCATCCACATTCACACAGAGAGAGCTTTTAAATTACTCATCAGACTCATCATCTTCCTTCGGCGTGGTCTTCAACCAGGGGTGCTGAAGGCACTCGTAAGCAGTAGCTCGTCTATTGGGATCAAAATCTAACATAGGTTTCAGAAAGTCTGCAAATTCTTCTGCATCTACTTGACTCCACTCATATTTTTCAGTAAGTACAGAAACCAGACCCCAAGGCTTTAAGCCCGTTATATTTCTTAACTCGCCTTTCTTATTAAAGAACACCTTAGAATACTTTCCTGATGCAGCAATCCTCTTAGGAATGTCACCAAGGAGTTCTATAATATGAGCAAGATGGTCCTCATCTCGACTATAACCATCACCAGAATGTGGTTCAAATAAATAGTCTCCAGTGGCCAGCTCAAAGGCCATGCATGCAGTGCTCCAAATATCTGCAGATGTTCCATATCCAGCACTCAGCAATACTTCCAAGGAGCGATATTGCCTTGTTTGAATATCTTCAGTGAAATGCCTATGCACCCAGCATGCATTGCCTAAGTCGGCAATCTTAACTTCTAAATCACACACATCAAATGCTGGGTCAGGTTGTTTATCCATGCTTTTACTTTTAGTTTCAGAAATAAAGGAAGGTGGAGTATCTAGCATTTCACCTTCTGACATAGGAGTGCTCATGTCATCAATACAGCCATACTTGCCCCTTACCTGGACAGCATCCGCATCAGTGTCAAATGCTTCATCATCAGCTCTCTGCACATCAACACACCCATTGACAGGCGCATCATTTTCAGAGCGAGTTGTTTCTATTACACTAGCCTCCTCAGGTGTCTGCGGAGAGTCATCATTATCTTGTGACATAGGTGCAGACTCACTATTATTATCTACCTTTTTTTGTTCTTCTATTTCTTCTATTTGTTCCATTTGTTTCTTGAGTAACATGGACTGACGTTTGGCTTTTTTCTTTAACTTTTTCTTTTTATTCCTACTCATCTTACCAGTCACCACTTGTTCTTGAAATTCCTTTGGTGCAGTACTAATCAAGGAATGGGGTAACCTGAGCCCTAAGGAATGTAGCTCAGTGGCCTCAGCTGCTAATTTGCGAATGTAGGCTTCGTCTACACACACTAAAACATTTTCAGGCTTTATGTCAGTGTGTATGATCTTGCATTTGGTATGAAGGTAATCCAAGCCCTCCAGTACCTGGCGAATGATTGTTTTGACATTTTCTCGAGGGATACCTCTATAATTAGATTTCAGAATCAACTTCAAAAGATGATGGCCAAGAACTTCAAACACCATGCACACGTGAGTTCCATTGACACCAGTTATTTTAAAATCATTTAGCAACTGAACAGTTTTATTCCTTTTAGGATCGTTGGGATCGCTGTCGCGAACTGCTTTCAATATTTTAATTTCGTCTAGGGCAGTTTCCGTGAAATGCGGGGCCGATTTGACAACTTTGAGCGCTACAAATCTCTTATCGACGAGATCCCAACACAGCCAAACGGTTGAGAAGTGGCCCCAACCCAACTTCCTAGTGACGTGGTAGCGATTTAGGAATAAGTCTCCGATTTTGACAGGATGGTATCCACCCTTGCAATAGTCGGCGCTGTCTTCCTGTTCCTCATCGTCGCTGGCATACTGCTCATCCTCGTCCTCCTCGATTGTCTCATTCGAAGAACTATGAGTAGGTTCGAGACGATTTTGATTCTGGTTGCGCAGACCATTTCCTTGTCCAGCAGCGCCGTGGTCATCCTCACGATTTTTCTTCTTTCCGAGTTTATGTCGCTTCTTTTTCGCCTGAATGGCGAGGACTCTTCTATTTACATCTGATTTAGAACTCATTTAGTAAATTAAAACACTCGCAGCAACTTGGGATATATAAAAATTTTATCTTTTCATCTCAATCTTTTTGTTTGAGTATGGCGGCCGGTTTTGCAGTAGACAGAACAAAATGCGCTCGAAGAGGGGCCTTATTAATGTTGCTATCGTTAAAAAAGATAAAAATAATTTTATCATTAATTTATTAGATATAAATTTTATTGAAGACAAATAAATCAGTGGGGGACAGGGGGGTTTAAGAAGTAGTATTTATTTACAAAATTAATATTTTGTTGTTCAAACAATGGCAGCAATAGCGGGAAGTGGCGGGAACTAGAACGATACCTTAGTTAGAATAATCACATTAGGTATAGAAACCAGGCCGCTCCGTAGTCCATAGTAGTAAGTATTCAAGGTCAACGTGTCTCCCGAAAAAAAAACGGTTTGTGCCGTTAAATTGTGTCACAACACTTTCAATATTTTGCAGTACCTATTTTATAGTCAATTTGGTCAAATAAAAATACATCATTATTTTGTTTGTCAAATGTGACATCTGTGTGAATCTATTTAGTGCTTCAATTTTCACAGCGCGATTGTATGTAGACACTCCTTCTACACGTAAATTATTTTAAGAACGATACATATCTTAAATGAGTTTGTGACAAAAACTAATACTTACACTCAGCTCAGCAACTTTAGATCGCTTAAACTGAAATCTACCCAGTCTGGCTTGAAATTCAATACCCTAACGTTGAATAAAATAAAATAATAATATTTGTAATACGTAGTCATAGTTTTGTCTTCCTTTTGAACAAGTAATTTTTAAAATTACGCGTTCATAATGGGTATCGTAGCAGGCGTAGGCCAAAGCATAGAGAAATTAAACACTAGCAAGAAAAAACTTACTGTCACGTTGACAAAAGTCCCCGTGCGTACTCGCTAGGCTAGGCCAGCAGGGGGATTCGTTACTCATTGAGGCCAGCACAGTAGGCCAGGTTCTTAAGGTTTGATAACATTCACCAACCTGCAGGGGCCGACCCGGCATACATTGCTGGTTATCTTGAGTATTTTATTACAATGTACTCAGATAACTAGCAATTAAGCATTTTATTACAATGTACTCAGATAACCAGCAATGTATGCCGGGTCGGCCCCTGCAGGTTGGTCAATGTAATCAGCCCTTTACGCGCAAGCAAAGTGGTCTCACGTCACGAGTTTAGGCGGGAAGTCGAAAAAGACATATTATTGTGCTCTTGTTTAATTTTTACTTTCTTGGTGTATTTTTGAGTTATATCGGATAAATTTGAAGGCATTCTATAATACCTTCATGATTTAAAGCATTAATACGATAAAATGGCAAAATTTTTCTATATTATACGATAAAATCCGTTCATTTATAATATTTTTATATCAGATCCAAAACATTGCAGCTGCAGACTACTAAACATTTCATTCGTACTTAAATACATGTGAATATAGGTTTCCTTCTTAGATGAGTTATATCCTCCAGGCACTGCACACGTAACCATATTTATTTATGTCCAATAAACACCACTTAAAACACCACAAAAGCTGAGATTTTAGGAAAATAAGCTGAATTTATTTCGTTCACGAATGTCGCTAGGCCAATATAATACAATAACGTGTACGAGAGAATGGTCAAGCATGTCTATCTCGCTCTAACGCACGCATAACTATGTTCTGTCTCTTTTGTATTGCCTATCTATCTTGACATAGTCAGTTATATTATCTATTTAAAAGACATATTGTGCTCTTGTTTTATTTCCATTTTCTTGGTGTAGTTTTGAGTTATATTGGATAAATTTGATGGCATTTTGTTCGAAATAAACAGCTCGTAAAGTAGCCATCACTTTACTTGAATATCTGACTGACTTGACTGATTCATTAGTTACTACTAACGACTTGTTGTCTTTACCTATTATTACTCGTCAAGTTTCAACGAAACGGGCAAAAAGTGATGCAAAAATTAAACTTAACGCCGGCAAAGGCAATATGCACAGAATGTACAATAGAAAATAATAGATAATGTTAAGTACTTCGTACAAAACGTTCTCTAGTTTCATATGAAGAAGAAGAAAAATTACCTTGGAACTTTTATTTTCTCCTCTATCTCTTTCTATTATAATTTGTATTAATATGTCTTTTTAATATAATTCATATGCAAATAGAGAGCGTTACTTCTACGAAGTAGGTACTTAAATATTTTTATGGAATTTGCTATGCCATAATAAAAAGAAACTCTTTACAGAGAAACGTGTTATATTTCATGTAATTTTTTTTCTGATATAACAACTTTGGTTTTATAAGTTTTTTATGCATCAACCTATAATATTTTATAGTATGTTTTAAAGCCGTTTTTGTCCAACTATGTATAATCCTACAAACGATAATAAAAAACCAAATTAAAAATAAAATATTTATTATAGACAAAGTTGTAGCCATTATTATCTATTCTTATGTTGTAGCTTCCACAAAAACTACAACAGTTGTTTTTCTGTACTTATTTTGTATAATAGGTACCTAGTTAAAATTATTTGGATTGAATATTTAAGTTAACTTCAGTTCTATTTGCTAAATTCTGATTTACTTTATTTTCTTTTATCGATGTTGATTTTACGGGTATTAAAAAAAGACCTCCAATCGTAATAAATGCGCCTGCTACATAAAAAGATACGGAATAACCAAAATTATTTTTAAGAATACCTGCAATAGGTGTACTTATCAAGCTACCAAATCCTTGAAACATTAAAGTTATACCCGTTGCATTTGTCAGATTATCTAAACCATATAAAGATACTAAAACCATACTTCTTAATGAAGCTATGCTTGATATGAAAAAACCAAATATAAAGCAATACAAATATTGGTAATATAAATTATAAGATAAATCAGACAAAATTGTGCTTATCCCCGCAACAAGTGTAGCGAAAATAAATAATCTTAAAGGTTCTATTTTACAGGCTAATGCTCCCAACAGTAATCTGCCGATAGCATTCGCCAGAGAAATAGCACTTACAAATAACATACAATGATTGGAATCGATTCCTGCAATCTCATTTCTGTTTTGAATAAATACGTATGGTACTAGGAATCCTAAATAGATCATAAAACCAGCTACACATAAAAATAGAAAAGAACGTTTTCTTAATAATTTTGGATCCATCATTGTAGCTAATATTCTTCTTGCAGCTGTTGTAAATACTCCTCGCCGCTCCTTCAAATCTACGGCTGTTGCAGCTCTCGATACAGCCAACTGATACTCAAGACCTGTTTTAGCTTCTGTCTTTGTATCGATCATACTTTTTTGATAAACGGGTAGTTTTTCCAACCTTCCGTCATAGAATGCATCGTCACGATACATCGGTCGGGACTGCGGGATATGTTCTTCCCAGTGGCATAATCGAGCCCAGCAACTACCTTTTTTTGGTTTTTCCATCTGTACATTAATTTCCATATTTCTTTTCGATTTATCATGAACGCTAGTTCGAGATATTATAGATTGGACTTGTTTTAAATGACGTTGACTAATGCCACTCTGGGGACAATTTGCTGTTAAGGTAAGTTTCGATACAGGTGCATTTGATGGTCCTGGTTGTGTAGCAGAATAACCTTTGATTTCGCCAACAACAGCTGCGGCAGTTGGAAAATTTGCATTTGAAACGGCACTAAAGAGCTTTTCTGTAGCAGTTGGAACAAGATTATCCGGCTTTGATTGTCCTGATACAGTGCGCTGAAGACCAACTGTTGATAAATTCGGTAAGTAGGTGACTGTACGTGTTGGATCATCTGTTGTTTGGACAACCGTCAAGGATAAAAGGGGTTGAAAAGTCATTCCTAAGAAATAAATCAAACCAAAGAGACCAGAATGAAATAAAGTTGTAGTACGCCAACCACCTAATTTTACTAAGTAAGAATTTAATGGGAAAAATGACATTGTACCAACACTCGATCCACATGTTGCAATAGCTAAGGCTAACGATCGCAATTTTTCAAAATGAAAACCAACTACTAAAGCTGAAGACATGTTAATTAAACAATATCCAAAACCAGCAAAGCCTCCATAAAAAACGCAAAGTGAGGCGTAATTGGTGACAAAATATGAAGTTAGTAGAGAAAATGAACTTAAGACTGATCCGGACATAACGCACGCCCGAAAACCAAAACGATTAATAAAAGCTGAAGCTAATGGTCCAGCCACAAAATAAAGTGCCACCGCTATTGAATTAACCAAAGCCACCAATGAATCTGATACATTAAAATCATTTGCAATATCCGGTAGTAAACTTCCAAATGTAAATGCCACTCCGTCAAGGATACAAATACTTGTAAATGAAGCAATTACTACTATCCATCCCCAGCCACCTTCTTGTGGAACGGATATTTGAGCTGCGATCTCAGTTTCTTCACCACCTTCCAAATTATCAGGTCTGCTAACAACTCTGCTTGGTGTAATTATAACGCTCTTTTTCGTGTCATTCTTTATTAAAATTGGTTTTGGAGACATTTTAATTCCTTTTTATACTTACGAGTACATTTTGATTTGAACTTACAAAGACGTTCAGACTTTGACAGATTCAGACACAAAAGTCAAAAATGTATCGAACTCTGGGGTATCCTTAGACTAAGATCAAAGATAGTACGTAAGTACATTATTCTTAGTCTAAGACTAAGATAGACTAAGAATAATGTACTCGTATCAAGTTTTTTTAGACGAATAAGTAATTAATTCTTGATTTCTGTAATCTTTGGTACTCTGTATTACTTGGTATAAAGCAGAGAGTTTTAGACAGTTTTTTTAGAACAACAATCGTCGTTCTATTATTGAAGGGCACTCGCCATAAAGCTAGGAAGGGTTCCAAGCTTTATTTCATAAAATGGTGTCTTCCTCCACTAATGTGGTAAACAAGTACTCTGCTTTTTAGAAAACTTTAATGTGATTTAAATTAAAGGATTTTTTTTGAAAAAAGAATCATTATTACTGAGATAGGAAATTGAGTTTTGGCTTTGACTTTGACATTGTATCCCCGATGTAATCAGACCTTTAGGCATAAGAATAAATAATAATTACATAGAACGAAAACTCCCGCTCCGGACGGGCTCAAGGTCACGATATTAGCCTACACGTTAATTTCGGCTAAACAGAATACTGAAGTCGGGCTGTCTCGGACGGGCGCGTCAATTACAATAACGGCGCCAAGTTAATGTGGTGTGTTTGGTTGTACAAACAATTCTAAAACAATGCCAAACTTAAGTTTTTTTAGTTTGCCCCAAGATGATGCGAGATAAGTAATATTTTTAAAATATTATTCCTTTTCCGTACCTAATTTATCAAAAGGATATGACCAGTTCTTTTTGTGTAGCCAATTGTTTCACTTTCACTCAATTATAAAAAAAAAGTTAGATAACTACAGCATTTTAACATGTCGCCAAAATATTTTTTAATAGCCCCCGCCATCGGTCATTGAACCTTTCTCGATTGTTTTGCCTCGCGATTGCGGCGCGCCGCGGCACTGGCGCACGCACGTTATACTTAATATATTGTAATTCGTTTAATTTAAACCTACACTACGTAAGTACTTACACCCATATAGGTAAGTAATACTTACTTAAATGGCTTCATTTGGTATGGTACTTATAACTTATTAAGTAATATTATTTATAAGTATTTATATAGTAGGTAAGTATTTATCATTCTCATATTTTGTAATACTAAACTAAAATAATGATTTTTAAGTAAAGAAAAACTTATATTTTTGCGATATTATCTTTAGACATAAGCATTACTAACAGTTCACAACCCTGGCAACACGCCTGGGCGACAGAGGGGCGTAACGAGGTGAAGAGGGAAGTAGGTATATAAATTGCGGCGTATCGATGGCGGTCAAAGGAGATTCCGTTCTATGTAGTATTATTTATTCTTATGCTTTAGGTAGGATGTTGTGACGGCTATCAATCAAAATCTAGTCACAGCTTAGACTAAGAATAATTTACTTACGTAAGTCACAGGAACAACAGATTTGCCTTGCCTTCCTTTTCTGTCTTGCTTTCTCCTCCCTCCCACGCTATGTTCGTCTTTATGTAAG
The DNA here is from genome assembly GCA_911387765.1 of Pyrgus malvae. NCBI lineage: Eukaryota > Metazoa > Arthropoda > Insecta > Lepidoptera > Hesperiidae > Pyrgus > Pyrgus malvae. The sequence goes on from OU426960.1 coordinate 16,230,751, forward strand.
TATATTATAAATATTATAATATAAGGCTATACTTAACAACTTTTAAATTGTTGTAATAGATTCGATCTTTGCCTGCCAATCCGTAAGAACGCGTGTCGCGTGAATTAAATTTATTCAATTCAGATAATCAGAGTTGTGTCAGTCAAGTCAATTAACAAACCTCCGTTTTTTATCAAAGGCAACGAATCCAATGCCAACAGCGTCCTAAAAAAAGTTAATAACGCGCCATTGCGCGCGCTTTTTGTAACTGTCATATGTCAAAAAGTGAAGTGAAGCCAGCTAGAGTCCTTTTCACGAAAGAAGTCCCCCAGACGCAGCGCTGTAGTCGCGAGACGTAATGTTGCCATTTATGAGTAAAAAATTACCTATTTTACATTTAGCATAGTATGTAATTTATCAAATAATACTATTTCCTGCATACTTCGATGAAACAATATAAGCTCTTAAATTTGTATTAAGAAATAAATACATTTTAGATAGGCTGTGATTTCATTACTTAAGCCCATACTATAACAATAGTTCAGATTAGTGAAACATGTATATTTCTGATAACTGATAAATCAAAAGTATTAAAGTATTAAAAGTAGTAATGGGCATTTTTATCAAAATGTCTACCAACCCACTCATGGGATTACCCATGCAATAAGTCCAAATAACTAACGTTATTATGACTCTGTAAGTGTCGTGTTATTATTAAGGCTAAAGTTTCCTTTTTTACTATGTTGTTAGGTGAGAAACTTAAAACAAAGTAATAAAATTAAACTCAAAAATGTGGCATCCTACGTATCCCAGTACCAGGGGACACTGTACACAGGGGACCTGTTTTCGGTAACGGTCATGAGTAGTCATGACTCATGACCAAAAAACTGCTTTTATTACTTTGTTTAAAGTTTCTCACCTAACAACATAGTAAAAAGAAAACTTTAGTCATTTGAAACTATTTAATAATAACACGACACTTACAGAGTCATAATAACGTAAGTAATTTGGACTTATTGCATGGGTCATCCCATGAGTGGGTTGGTAGACATTTTGATAAAAATGCCTATTAACCTATATTTACTATTTTTCTGTTATGTAAAAAGTATATTTTTATTTACTTATATAAGCGGTGTTCTACCTACTTACAGGGAAAAGATGAGAAAATAGGGTAAAGAAAAACATCACAATTTTTTATTCAGAGTTTTATTGAATAATTTAGATCAGCGGCCATAGGAACATCACTGTCTGAAGAGTGGATGGAAACAGAATCAGATTCTGTTTCAGTGTCACTAGTCGTAGACATAATTATTCGGTCCATAAGTAGTTAGCGTCTAGATTGACATCGCTTGTACTTGAAACCAATCCTATTTAATATCCTGCGCAATGTTGTGATGCTTCCCTGAAAATTAATGTCTTCTCTCAGAGCTGCCCGTAATTTAGCCAATGTTGGTAATTCTTTATGTACAACGTAAAAACTGTGATTTTTTTGCCGGATAGCGCACAAAATAAATCGAACCAACCCGTCTAAGATAAATTTTTCGGATGCGGGCGACGGGTGACAATTTTTTTCGAAGTACACGCCGTTGTTATACCTTTTTTGTAATTCTTGTTACAGTATTCTCTGACACACCTGCAATTAAATAATGAACAATTAAAAATAATAGTAACTTTAAGTTTATAATGCTTATGTACTACGTAATATATGTTTTAATTTCAGTTACTTAGTTTCATCACGTTATATTTATATATCAATTTTGTCGCAAAAATCAATATATATCATAAAAGTCCCATCAATACAGCAAAAAATTATTATATGGCATCTCTAAAAAGTACCTGTTATGACGGCGACTCTCTTCCAAACATTGTTTAGTGGTATTAAAACACCTTGATTCTTTTGTTCCGCTTCACAGAAATCTTTCACCTTCAATATCATTTCTCGAGCCGAACTTTTTACAACTTTTGGCATTGTAAACAATCTTAAAAATGCACTAAGCTAGTTAAAAACTCACAAAAATCTACCACAACAAGCGAACTTGATAACATCGACGAACGACAACATGGGCAACATGGCTGACCTGTCAAATTTAGTTCCAAAAATCACCGCGGGACTTCTTTCATGAAAAGGACTCTACAGCTAGCCCAAAGCCAGCCAGCCTGTCTTCTGTCTGTCGTATTTCTGATCTGACTGAAGGAAGAGTCCTCCTCTACTTTTTTTACCGCCAACTGCCGCTAGCTAAGGTTACCTTTTTATTTTTAATAGTTGGAGAGGGAGAGAGAAATAATTTAGTAAGCTTAATTTAACTAACATCACATAAGACTGAGACCACGGAGACCACGCAATTTAAAATGTCTCAAACAACTTTAACTACATTTTTTAATAGTAGAAAAAGACCCGCTTCTGATGATATCGTAAGTTCTAAGAATAAGATTGCACACATAGATCGTTCTGCCGATTCAAAATGTGGATGGAAGTTAACTGCCCAAGTTGCCAATAAACAAAAGTTTACTGCGGCTTCTGCGAAAGCGTGTATGTCAAGAACATGTGAAACCAAAACTGATTCTTCAAATGAAGTAGTGAAGAAGCCTATTGAAGTTTTTGCCAAGAAAGTGAATGCTGGCAATGTGAAAAATAATGGACCTTCTAAAAGTGAAATCACTGACTCTTCCCGGAAAGAGTTGAGTCTTGGAGACATCAGGAAGAAGTTGGCTGGCAGCTCTAGGTTAGCTGAACTAAGGGCACAAGCAGATCGCATCAGCAAGGGTATTCAAGAACTCAAGGAAACAAATGAGAAACTGAATCTTAAGGACTTCAAATCTATTGATGTGGACATACCTCAAAGGTAATAAATAAAAAGCTTATTATTTTCTGCAGACCAACCTTAGTACAGTGCATATTTGTTACAGTAAAGGACTTAAAAGACTTTTCTCGCTTGTACGCAGGGTTTCCTATTCATTTAATTTAATATTGTGATTTTCTGCTTACAGTCCAAGCAAGAGAGCTTTAATCAGCAAGGAATTGTTATCTCCCTCCAAGAAGCGAGTAGAGAGTGAAAGCCCAGTCCTTAGCAACTTAAGACCTCTGATATCTCCACGGAAGGTGTTTGTTAGCCCTGTCAAAAGTCCTAGTAAGGTAAGGCATATGTTTTGTAATATTAAAATGGAGACCTGTATTTTTATTATAGTATTATTTGACTACTTAAGCTTAAGTAGGAAGACTAAAAACAAAAAGGGAAATCAATACTTAGCTATAGTATGCTATTTACTATTTATCCAAATATACAAATATGAAAGTTTATTTGTTTGTCCTTTCACATTACAACCTTGCTACAGATTGATCTGATTTTTTGTATAGAATTAGGTTGAGGGCTGGAGTAGAGACTTTTTATTTGGGGAAAACATCTCATTGTGAGGAAAAAACATGTATTCCATGCTGCTATAATATGAGCTGTACTCATGTTACAAAAAGAAACCTTTTTTTAGTGAATTCACTTGATTTCAGTGTAACACCACCAGACCAGTTTCAAAAGTTCTTTCAAATCACAAAATCTGTATTTAAGTGTCTTGGATTTATTAACAGGAAGGAAACTGGAAGTATCCATAAAATTGTAAAGTAACCTTAGAGTAGCTTAGGAGTAAGCTCCAGGCCTCCCCAATAATGGGGAGAGACCCATGCCCAGCAGTGGGACGTAAAAAGGGTTGCAGCCAACTTTAGATACAACAATTTTCCTTTACCAATCATTATGTGGTACATAATATTATTAAAGCTATTGATGAGAAAGAATTAACTTCACAATTAGCATACTAAACCAATATGAAGGGTGCAAATCTCTAAAAGTACTAAATATAATTTCACAGTTACAGCTTTTCATCATCAAACAAGACTAAGTTAAGCTTAAAAACTGTTAAAAAAAAAACAGTAAGCCTTCTATCACCTATGCAAATTGATATAATTTTGTAATATACATATTTCTTATTGGCCAAGGCTAACTAAACAATTAAACTTTTTTATGATGGATAAAGTTTTGTAAGTTTCTTTGTTAAAAACTTTTAAGCAGGAATCTTGCAACTAAGCTGATGTTACATATCTGAAAAAATTAACCCTTAACAATACTTGTTTGTCAACTTAGAATAATATAGAATGAGTGTCTTCTTACAAGCGTACTGTCAAAATTGAAGCACTAAATAGATTCACACAGATGTCACATCTAACAAAATATTTTTATTTACCAAATTAACTATAAAATACTACAAAATCTTGAAAACTTCACTGTGAAAAGTTATGTTAATAGATCTGTTTTGTTTTTCAAAAGTGTTGTGAAACATTTTAACACCACAAACTGTCATGCGGCCGGCGGCCCGGCGTTTGGTGCCATTAATGGCACCAATTAAAATGCTTCAGTTTGGGCGCGCGAACTTTGTTTCTATATTGTAATTATTCTAAGTTTGTCAATCATTGAGGCTCACTTTATAACCTAAAAAAAGGGAGGTTGTATTCACTCAATTATTATGTACGTTTGTATGTCCATGATTTTCTTAAAAACTACTGATCTGATTTAAAACCTGTTTTTGTTATTTGAAAGTATATTTTACAAGGAAAGTTTGAGTTCTATTTATAACACAATATCAGGTTCTGATAAAATTTTTGGAGATATGTGATTGAACTCTTCAATAAAAAGCAGCAAATTTCCTATGGTTGAAGTCCTCTTGCATCATATTATAGTCTAAACATTGAAGTGTGAAAATAAAAAATTACAATCAAAGTAAATAAAGTCTGTTTGCATATGGAATATGATACCTTGTAGTATAGTTGGGCTCCCAAGAGAGGATTTATATTATGTGAAGAAATTTTTATATTTTTATTTTCTTTTGAGTCTGTTTTATGTTTTTGTTTTAAATTAATTTGCTAACTATAATTAGGAAATTAATAATGCCCAACAAGTAGCACCTTTTAATCACGTAATTGATTCTGATTATTATGTCAGTAGGGAACTGAGTAAGCAGATTCTAATAAGTGTGCTGATCAACTGCCCTACATTACCAATTGACATTAGTCATCATAAATGATATAACTCTATTATACAGTTGTAAGAATGTAGTTATTATTTTAGCTTAAAAGGCATCCATAAGTTAAAATTTCAGGACTTTTTGACTTGTACACATAATGGTGGCACAATTAACATTAATACATCATTTTCTTATGGCTGTGAGTGACAATGTATGTGGTACTAAGTTATTTTATTATAGACATTTTTTGTAATTTTTAAATGAATCTTTCAGCTATGCTATAAAATTACTTGACTCTAAATATTTATTTGTACTACAAAATTAGCTCACTTTATATTGTACTAGCTGGGCCCAGCGGTTTCAGCCGCATTATTTTTTTTAAAGTATCCTATTTTACTTTTGATACCTCCAAAAATATATGTAGGTACAAAGTTTCATGATGATTGAGTACTTTTCGAGTGAAAGTGTAACAAACAAACTGACATTTATATCGTATTATTAGTATGATGGGCCCTACATTTGCAAAGAGAGAAATACTTTCTATATTAATATAGTTGGTTGGGCTTTCTTAATTAATATACATATATGAGTTACATTATTAAGATACATTATTCATTTATTTCATTATGAATCCAGAAATTCCTTGTTATACCTAACCATTTAAGATAAGATGATTAAAAATTTATGTAGAAACTAGTGATCCTGCCTGACTTTACTTGGGTGATTGATTTGGTTTATATGATTATAATGATCTCTATTCAATGGGAACAGTATATTATTATTATTGTAGGATAAAATGTTGCCTTTTTGCTATTTGGAGTAGCACATAGGCAACTCTGTGTCTCTCTGTCGAATATCATCCCAATCTTCATTCAAACATTCTTGCATGATTGAGCAACAAACATTCGTACCAACTTTCACATTAATATTAATAGTATAGATATTAATTTTATATACTTAGTTCATGTTGTTAAAGGGGCGATTAGACGGCCCTATTTATCGGGCCTGATAAATAGGGCTGTCTGATAGCCCCTTAAGTTCTCAAATAATACTTGGACAGATTAACTAAGTAATCATTTTTGTTTTATACTTAAATTGTCTCGACAAGAAGAATAATAGTTATTTCATTACTATAATTGAATATTAAACCAAAATTTTTTAGAGACTTTAACTAGGGCTTAAGTATTTGCAATATTAATTTAAATGGGATTCAAAATGAGTGATAATTAATTTAAGCAAATATTTTTGTAGGTTCCAGCTTACATCCGCCATGCATCACTGGCTGCATCACCAACAAGTCTTCCTTTACCCCACCACTACAGATTTCTTGCAGAACTCTTCCGTGGTATGGAAACAGTGGTATCTTTGCTAAACAATAGAAATGAAAAGATAACATTTAATAAATTGAAGCCCTCAGTGCAAGAGATGCTGAAAAGAAATTTTTCTGAAAAACACCTGGCTCAAATAAAGAACCTTGTACCCGATTTCTATAATTTTGAAATTCAAAAAATCAAATCTTTCGCTACATCATCAAACAAAGATGGATATGAAATGGTGATCTCTCCAATATTGCCTAATGACATTAAGGTAATGAACCCCAGTGTTCTTCTGGAGAGGCGCAGATATTTCTATGATACATTACTGCAGTTGGTAAAAAAATATCATGCACAATATTTATTAACATTAGATCCCCCTATTGAAATACCAGATGAGAAACTTGTACGGTGGCATCCAGAGTTTGAGCTAGAGAAGGTCCCAGAAATTGAATGTGCCAAATTGCCGGAGGTTCCTAATGGAGAAAAGTTCTCTTCTGCTCAAGATGTTCTTGCAAAGGCGAGAGAACTATTTAAATGTAATACGAAAATGGGGAGGGCTCTAGAAAAACTAGCACAGGCTAAAGCTAGAGGGCTTACAGAGCAAGAGAAAATTATTACGGGTATTAGAGATATTACAAAAATTAATTCAACTTCAACAGAAACACAAACAAGCTTGCCTACTACTAGCGCAATGCCCATTTTGAATCCAGCTTTGCGCAATTTGCCTGCTTCATTGCTAGAAAAAGTGAAAGCCAAGCAAGCAGCTAAGGCTCTGGAAGCAATGACAAGATCCTCAGAAAATGAAGAGAAATACCAAATCTACTCCCGTCTGCCTGATCTTGCAAAAACTCTAAGAAACATATTTGTTACAGAGCGGAAGAATGTTTTAGCTCTTAATGTTATCCTTTCAAAATTAGATAGTAGTTTCAAATCCAATGTGTCCTCTGGCCAGTTGCAAAAAGATATAAAAATATTAACTGATGAAGCTCCAGAGTGGATAAAGTTGCATGATATCAGGAACACAAGTTATCTAAAACTAGATAAAAGTACTGATTTGAAGGTAATTATTTCTAAGTTAGAGGCTTTAGCAGAAAAATACAAGACTGATTAATTTTTTAAAGATTTTTTTAGTTAGAACAAATATAGGTAATTTATTTTAACAGTTCTGCAAAGTATGCCAGGAGTTTACCTTAAAATCATGTTACATGATTTTACAAAAATTAGTTTCTAAGTGATATAGTATTAGATATACATAGTTCTAATTGACTTCATATCTTAATATGCAATAGTGTATTGTTTTTGACATACCTATACTTTATTTTTGCACATTTCTTTGACATGTTTTGTGTTTTTTTTTTTCATAATATGCATTTGTGGACATGGAATGATTTTTGTGATTCATTTTTTCAAATATAGAAATGATTACTTAAGTATCCCAATGGACATATTTTTCTTGACATGTTATAGTTTAGTTATTTTAGATATATCTACTACTATATTTTTCTTTTTTAATCTGTATTTTAATAAGTTATAAAGTATTGTTTGCCTTCTCATAGGATTTTTTGTGTGTGTTGAAATTGATCAAATACAATGTTAAACCCTATGTTAAGTTGTACTGCCTTTTTAATATTTTTAGTATCGTTCCATACTATTACAATATATTTAGTATAAAGAATTGCGAATATTTAGGAGAAAAGAGTAATTTTTAATAAAACAAAGTAAGTACTATAATAACTTTATTATTTAATGTAGTTAGCTGAATTTAAAAGTAATTACGAAAAATGATAAATTTCTCTAGATACTTTTAACACTGAAACTGAAATTGTTAGTCTTGAGAACAGTTTTACAATACCTATCAACTCTTTTCTAAGAAAACAAATATTGCTAGGTACTTAAAAGAAATGTATTTCTTCACTAGAGGTGTGAGTGCACAGAAAGAGTATAGGACAGGGCCATTTATTTATCAATAGTGCATAGAAATTGAGTGATTAAAGTGAGAAAATTTCTCTATTCTCTTTTCACCCAATCTCTATACCTACATGAATAAGAATATTATTTAATATCATATACATATATTAAAAAAACTTTCATTATATATAAATCCATTTATTATACAAAAAGCGCATTAGTCTTCTAACATTAAGTCGTATACGGGCGATTGACCCTTTCTATAGCTCTCGAATATCTTCAAGAAAACTTCATGAGGCACCAGATACTGGCTCACTGCATTATCTTGTAACATGTTGTTAATATATTTTACCTGAAAAAAAAATGTATTTATGAAATCTACATGAGTCGCTTTGTATTTACTAGCTGACTCAGTGAACTCGGTGCTGCCTTTGGATAAAAACAATTCATTTTCAGAGACTCATTGACTTACTAAACAACGCCACAATAGGCGCTCTTTGTATTGTGACAACGCCATCTACTTGAGCTCCCAATTTAAAACAAATATAATTAAATATACCTACTCGCAGATAAATGGCAGTCAGTTCATATTTTTCAGTTTATGTTTCAAGTTAAAACCACGATTAAAACGGTATTTTCTAATAATTAAACATAGCTATATAGATTAATTTAGTGCCCCGAAAACCCCGGCACATCAAATTTCATGAAAATCGTAGGAGCCGTTTCAGAGATTCAAATTATTATATATTTAGGTATATACATATATATGTTACAGTCAAAACACAAAAGACTCCACGCGACGAATCAAGGGTTAAACGAGCAATTCTTGTATATGTCACAGTCAAAACTTATAGCCGGTCAAAAACACTTTTGACTGCAAAAATCAGTCAGAACTATTTTTAACTGAGGGCGTTGGTCAAAACCACTTATGCCTGATTTTTGCAGTCAAAAGTGGTTTTGACCGGCTATAAGTTTTCACTGTGACATATACAAGAATTGCTCGTTTAACCCTCGATCCGTCGCATGGAGTCTTTCAAAGCCCAGGTTTTAGAAAATTGCAAAATTGGTATTCTTAGAATAACTTTACGGATCCCTTACTTTAGGTTAATTTGGGTTGGACACTGAGGTACTACTACTACTACGTATGGAGAAGACAATGCGTTGCATGAATTTGCACCACGCTTTGCGGTATAGTCCAGCAGCCCCCGCCTGTTTTTTTCAGTGATTAATACATAACAGGAATCTTCGTGAGTTCGTTCAGTTCGACGAGGCGCCCAAGTTTTTCCTGTGTCTAAATTCTGAAAGAGGTATGTAATGAACTGCGCAGGTGTAAAACATGTCGATTTGGTAGGGTGTTGAAATTGTCTAACAGTAAATTTTTGATTGAAATTTTGAGATAATAATATGATAATAAACTCGGAAAAACAGTTGTCCTACAAAATCGATGGTTTGAGTTGGAGCGTCCTCCACGTCGAATATGTCGAAATAACGAGGTCATAAAAATTATTAATAACCAGCTGATTTTTTGTATGCAGTTTAGTAAATATTAGTATAATTGAATGGCCACAAAGTCCTACAAATGTAGTGGTAGGTTTTCCTAGTCCTACGCTTGGAAGTTGTCGATTCCACGGTAATACTTTTTTCGTCTCGTCGAACTGAACGAACTCACGAAGATTCAGCCTGTTATTACTTAATCACTAAAAAAAATAGGCGGGGGCTGCTGGACTAGTACGCTGTTCTACAACTCTCCAGTTAGTAGGTACTACTCCGGGTGTTGGATACTCACTAATGTATGAGTGAGTCACTGAGTATCGAACACCCGTAGAGAGGTCTTGATTAGCCTTGTTTGGCTTGCATAAATAACTAGGTGCCTACATGAAAATGCCTGGTTGTGTTCTTAAATACTGCCGTAAACATTCCAGAACATCAAAAAAAAGTGATGGTTTAATATTTCATCGGTAAATAGTCATTAAAACGTTTAAAACACCGATTGAAAAATTTTCGCCATGTAAAATAAATGCCGCGCCATTTTGCAACACTTGCTTGCGACTTGTTACACTAAGTTGAACGAAACTAGCGTTGCCATCTCTAAAACTTGTCAACCAGGACAAGACGCGATAAAACCCCGGATTTTAGAGCCCAAAACCCGGACATGTCAACAGCGAGGGGACAGTGAATTTAACGAGTCGGTTCGTCGGTAGACCGCGGCGTGCGGGCACGGTGCGTGTGTCGCGGGTGGCCCAAGACTTTATTCTTTTTAAATCCGGACTACCAATGAAGTCCGGCCCGGACGCCCTCTAAACTAGGACAAATCCGGGGAAACCCGGACGGATGGCAACCCTAAACGAAACGCGTACGGCGTAAGCGCCATGAAATTCACGGCGCCTAAGACGTTTCAGTCTCTAGAAAAGGTTCGGGAATCCCAAATCAGGATGTCTGTTCTCTTCTAGATTATTTAGGTCCATGACACCTTTTTTGTTATCGCGGGGGAAACCTTCAAAAGATACCGAGGCTGCAAATAGAAAACAACATTTCTTTTCTCATATTTAAATATTCTAATTTACATGCGAACCCTTGTAACGGGATGTTTAGTATGACTGTGTGTGTGTCTATGACAGTGACTTAATTATCATGGCCTAAAATGCCTAAGTCAAGTCTCGTAGCCGTTAGGTAGGTAATTGGGAACGTCTAACAAAATCCTAATAATTAATGACATCTTACCAGGAGCTCATATTTTTGTGGGTCGATCTTAGCTCTCTCGTCAAAGTTCTGGCACTCCAGTAGTCTTTCAAACCACGGCCAAATCATGTAATCCGAGTATCCCGGCTCATTTCCACCAAAAAATTTTGTACCACGCTTCTTCAGCTTTTCTTGGAAATTATCTAAAGCTAAATTATATGCGTTTATGTTATCCTGCGTTATAGCATCAGGAGTTTTCAGTATCTTAAAAAACATGTTGTATATCTGTAATAAAGTAAATTAGTTGTGTAGACACATTCTATTACCAACATATTTCTCACACAGTACTTTTATACATACATACAGGAAGTATTTATATTTCTCATATTTTATTTGTGTCAATATAATTTAAGTTTCGTGGACATTAGGTACATTTTTAGGGAACAAAAAATGATAATTATAGTTAAGAATTAAATAACTATAGGTAATTAAAATAATATTCTTAAAGTTCTACTTATGCAAAAAAATATTTATAATACTGACTGGTCCGGCTTCCTCGACAAGAATTTTATCATAAGCCCTCAAAATCGGGTCTTTGGGCAATAGTGGTCGTTGCGAATAAGCTTCGTCCAAGTATTCCACCGTCACCAAACTTTCATAGATACATACGCCCTCTTTAACCTCTATCGATGGAACCTTACCTGTATAAAATAGATATAAACATAAGATACCTGCATAATATAGATATTTTTTAGTTGAATGCAGTAGCAGACAAGCATGCAGGACACGTGGTGTTAAGTGGTCGCTGCAGCCCATGGACAATCTACATACAACCTCAAGCAAGCATATGTAAGTCTTGTCTGAGGTCGTATGCAGTTGCTCTGCGACTCCGGAGGCTGGTGGTCGCCTCATGTATTGGTTCACTTCAGAATTGGTTCACGGCAGAAGTAGGTGCAGCGGTGGTACTTCCCCGGGCGAACGATAATAGTTCTACCACCTACATTCATATAGTGTAAAAATAAGCAAAACGACGAAAAGTTAATTGCGTTAACTAGAATTATTTTGTCCCCGATAGGTTTTAATCCCTACAATTTAAATTCGAAGTCGTAAGTACCTTAGATGAAAAAGTTTAAAAGGCGCTTATCGATATTTTATTATCGGTATTTACTCAGTGATAATAATAATAACTAAAATATATTTCTTGGATTATTTTTATTTAAAAACACTACATTTCTGATTGGGTTATGTGGGATTTTTATCTTACTTTTATTTAATGGAGTAGTAGACGAGAAAGCAGACCACGTGGTATTAAGTCCTCGCTGTAGCTCATGGACATCTCCACAAAACCTCAGACAAGCCCGTAATCGTATACAGTTGCGCTACTACTGCGAAGGCTGATAGTCGCCGCATCATGTAAATCTGACCGGCAACTGCACCTTTCCACCGAATCACAATTGAATTGGGTGCTTCACGGCAGAAGTGGGTGCAGTGATGGTACTTCCCTAGTTCAACCATTAAAGTTCACGTACAAAACCCCCTCGGTCGCCTCCTCGGCCTCCTTTGTAAAGGGCTCTGGTATCTCCAGTGAAATGCAACTTGTGCACGAGTGTAATGGTCCGTCACCGCATACCGTGGTTTTTAGGGTTCCGTAGCCAAATGGCAAAAAACGGAACCCTTATGGATTCGTGATGTCTGCCTGTCTGTCCGTCCGTATGTCACAGCCACTTTTTTCCGAAACTATAAGAACTATACTGTTGAAACTCGGTACGTAACGTAGATTTATTCTGTGAACCACATTAAGATTTTCACACAAAAATAGAAAAAAAAAAACAATAAATTTTGAGGGTTCCCCATACTTAGAACTGAGACTCAAAAATGTTTTTTTCATCAAACCCAAACCAAACCACGTGTGGGGTATCTATGGATAGGTAACTTCCAAAATAAGAGAATGATAAAACTAAAAAAATATATATGATATACATTACGATGCAAACTTCCACCAAAAATTGGTTTGAACGAGATCTAGTAAGTAGTTTTTTAATGCGTCATAAATCGTAAACCACAATTTTATTTACCTTTTATTCAATCTTAATGCAATGATTTCTATGGATAATCAAAGGCAATGACGTATTTCTGTTGCCGCTATTTTTATACAAATACTAAAAATAGAATAAAAAAAATATGGGGCCTCCCATACAATAAACGTGATTTTTTATAGATAATGGTACGGAACACTTCGTGCGTGAGTCCGACTCACACTTGGCCGGTTTTTTGAACTTCCCGGGGCCAATGTTCGTACTTACCTAGAGGACTCTTGCTTTTTAACCAATCCGGCTTGTCCACCAAGTTAACGTTAACGACTTCAAAGTCGATTTGTTTTGCAACCAGTGCCAGAATGGTGCGCTGAGCGTAAGGGCAGAAACGCATGTTGTAAATGCGCAGCTTGCCATTGTAGGGAGGTAACGGGTCACCTAGAAGGAAAAGCGTTAACATAATTGGTATTCGTTTTAAACAAGGTGCCACTTAAAATATTTTAAGCAACAACATTTTACGCATTTTTTTAGTTTTTGGACATAACCAAAAACTTGGTATTTGAAAACAAAAGTTGTACATCTTTTTATTACCTACAACTTTGCCATTTAACTTTTTTTTTCATAGGACTTGTTATGCCGGAAATCGAGATGAGATAAAAAGTTTTTTTATCCTTAAAAACTCACCCCCTTCCCCTTCCCGACATCAGATCGTCCGTAAATTATGTTTTCTTTCATATCTGTTATATTCTCTACCTTTTCCAATGGGTTTCATCCTATTATAGTTTTTTTAGGTCTCAAAAATTATCGACTTTGGTCTATAGGCGGATAATGTTTAAAAAGTCAAAAATTACCGTTTATAAGCGTGGCCACTAATACCGTGATACCTCAGATACTTATAATATGTAACAAAAAACTAACTTTTTTATTTTATCTGAGCGTGATACGTGATTTCTTTGTATTTATAAAATCACATGGGTATTTTCTACATTAATAAGACAAGTGTGATGACCAGCAGATGTATTGAAAGAAAAGAGTTTTGATCTAATAAATTAGTCGCTAACTGTCCGCATTATCCATAATTAACTAACGTAGGTATTTAAGATTCTAATTATGATATATTATTAATTATTATGTATACAAGTACATAAACTGCCGTATCATCACGACTCAAAACAATTAAGAACCGCACAGATGAGGCACAGTTCCTTTTTTTGGTAAGGAGCATAGTAGTTATGCCTCGGTCGTCCTTGGTAATAATCGGTAGTAAGGTAACTCATACTTAACTAGAATATGTTTTTTCTCTTTCCTAATCGTTCGTGCTAAAAGAAGACAACATATTTAAGCTATAAATGTCATATAGACTTATAAAATGTTTTAAAATAATAAAGGAAACCTGTCCCAATACCGACCTTAACTTTTTAAATTAAAATTGTAATTACTAATGCCCTTACAGATTCCAGCTTCATAATAAAAACATTAAAACTAGGTTAATTCTCTTGATTTTTTTTGATCTGAGTGTAACTGGAACTATTACACTAATGACCTCGAAAGCCGTTTAGTTCGCATTCTAGAAAGAAATTACCTAACTAGACAAACAAATAAGAAATATGTATCAAAATAATGGAATTATTATTTTGATAAGAGATTATGTAGGTACCTACCAAAAGTACCTAAGATATCAATGAGTAAGCATTATTCTATCAGCAGGCAGGCACCTTATCAATAGGTATAAAAAATTACTTACCTTTGCCTAAATGTTTTGTGTTGAAATTTACTTTCCCTTTCCCTTTAACTGCTTGAGCAGCTATTGCAGCCATGTTGCGATACGGCACTACGGTGCCGAATATGTGGGCGACTGGGGCTAAAATCCTAAACGAAGACATTAATATATGAACGGCAAAGCCTAGCGTGGATGTTATCATTCTGCTATTTTTACGCCTTTGTAACTTTACGTATCAGTAGTACTTTTATCATATCTTTCAAGTTGAACAATAAAGTAGGTATGTGCTTATATAATGTAAACAAAACAAATTGTACAAATTATACAGTATAATGATGTTACATTTAATTATTCACTTCTAAAAGTATAGTGTACTTATGAGAGGTTTGGCGGGAAGTCCAAAAAGAAATAATGTGCTCTTGTTACCGACTTCCAAAAGAAGGAGGTACTGTATTCGGCTGTATGTATTTTTTTTTTTTTTATATATGTTCACCGATTACTCCGCCGTTTGTGGACCGATTTTCAAAATTCTTTTTTTGTTCGTATGGTTATACTCCCGAGGTGGTCCCATTGTCACCAAATCAGGATCTGATGATGGGATCCCAGGGAAATCGAGGGGAACTCTCAAATTTTATAGGCACATACATTGATTTTCTTATAGTTTCTGAAGCATAAGAGATATTTACGCATAGAAATCATCATCTCATGTTGCTGAGCTGATGATGGAAGGTACTGCGACAGTGAGGAGTTGAGAGCAAATTCTTTCAATAAATAGTTTTTTATTCGAAATCTTACATTCCCGAGATGGTCCAACTGTCACCAAGTCAAAGTCTGATGAGGGGATCCCAGAGAAATCGAAGGGAACATTCAAATTTTATAGCACAACAAATGATTTTCATATTTTTACAAAGCAAAACAAACATTTGTGTATAATTATCGTCATATCATGTTGCTGAACTGATGATGGAAGGTACTACGACGGTTAGGAGTTGAGAGCAAATTCTTTCAATAAATGGTTTTTTGTTCGAAATCTTACATTCCTGAGGTGGTCCAACTGTCACCATGTCAAAATCTGATGATGTGATATTAGGGAAATCGAGGGAAATACTGAAACTTAATAGGCACACACATGCTTTTAGTCATATTTTTAACATAATACAAATATTTATGTCTGGTAATTATCACCTGCTGTTGCTTAACTGATGATTGAAGGTACAACTCCTCAACGTTTAGGAGCTGAGAGCAAATTCTTTCTTTAATTTAAACGTTCAGGTGGACTGATAGTATGTCTTTCAGACTTTTAGATGGCTATTAGATAAACATGATTATAAAAGGTATATCTGTTTAAAGTTTAGAAGTTAATTGAATTTTTTTCCAATTATGCTAATACATACAGAATTATTAAAATTACTAAAAAGAGTGAAATAAATTAAGTTTTTAACAAAAAAATAGAACCGACTTCAAACGGTAAAAAATAAAATTGTTCAGTACCTACTTCTTCTTGCTTATGGTAATGACTCTTAAAACTATTTTTGAAATCGGGCCCTTAGTGAAATGTCCTGTCTTAGTAAATATAGTGTACCTTTCGTTCTGAATGGGCACCGACTCCAATATAGTTTTAACAGTCATTACCATAAGCAAGAAGAAGTAGGTACTGTCCCAGTGTCTGTACTGTCGGTGCCAATTAGGGCTTCCAATACCGGGATCCCGGTATTAGCCAATACCGGGATCCCGGATTTTTTTTCGAGTTTTTGAATACCGGTATTGAAACGTTCAATACCGTGATCCCGGTATTAGTGATTTTATTTTAATTTTAGTAGAAATCACAAAATATTACACTATCAATACCACACTCTCCATTTCTTTTATTTTGGAACAGGTATATCAATGATTGTAAGTCCAAAAACAAGATAGACTTCATCGTTACGGACTACAAGCGGATATTTAAAGACGTTTCTGTGATCTGAGGTTTAACACCGGTAGTGATCACAGACCAGTAAGAGGCTCTTTAAATATAGATCTTCAGCTCGAGAGACGCCGTATGTTGAAGTCTACGCTCTGACCAAATCTCCTTCAAATCAAAACGGGTTCTAATGAATTTCAGCTTGAACTGATAAATCGGTTTGATGCCTTGGATTGGAACCCGCCGTGGATTTTGACGAGGACTACGAAAATGTGGGTTAAGGGACGAAGGTAACAGGTTTTGTCGCACGAAGCATAAGGCCCGGAAGTCTAAGCTTTCGGATAGGACTCTCATGCTTATGAAGCAAAGACGCGAAGACAGAAATGCCACCCCATCAGAATTCCGATGTCTCACAAGAGATATTCGAAAATGCATACGCAAAGACCTCCGGCGCTTCAACACACTTGTTATAAAACAGGCAATTGAGAAGAACCGGGGTCTAAGATATTCACGCATCGTCTGGGTATAAACCATCTTTCAAAATTTAGACGCATGACTGCAGAACGGTCGCTTCTAAGCTAGAGATACTGTCCGAGGTTGATTACTTCTACAGCCGATTATATGCTTCACGTATTCCGCAGCCTGAATACCAATCCACAGATCCCAGAGCCACATTAAAACGCCACTACACTGACAAGCTTCCCGAAGTCAGTCTTGAGGAGATGGCGTTGGCCCTCCTCAGACAACTTAAAAACGGAAAAGCCCCTGGTGAGGACGGAATAACAGCAGAGCTTATTAAAGCCGGCGATACACCAATCCTTACACAATCAGCCCGAATTTTAAATTCCGTATTGCAGACAGGGAGAACTCCGCAGGCATGGAACAGGAGCATCGTCGGTTTGTTCCATTAGAAGGGGAACAAAACACTGCTAAAAAACTATCGCCCCATCTCGCTCCTGAGCCACGTCTATAAGTTGTTTTCGAGGGTCATAACGAATCGACTCACTAAGCGACTAGATAAATTCCAGCCAACGTAACAGGCCGGTTTCCGACGACACTTGAGCATCATAGACCACATTCTCAAAGTGAGGCAGTTAATACAGAAGACACATGAGTACAATCAGCCCCTGTGCCTAGCTTTTATGGACTATGAGAAAGCTTTTGATGGGCTGTTCTGGATTCCCGGCAGCGATGCCAAGTTGACTATCGATACATCGATGTGTTGAGATGTTTATACAACTCAGCCATTATGTCCGTCCAAATCCAGAACGTCCAAATAAGACCTATCCAGCTGCACAGAGGACGGATCTAACTGACACGTAATCTTATATGTAGGTATATAAAATTCTCGTGTCACAATATTAGTTACCATACTCCTCCGAAACGGCTCCACCGATTCTCATGAAATTTTTTGTGCATATCGGGTAGGTCTGAGAATCAGTCAACATCTATTTTTCATCCTCTTAAGTGATAAGATTGGCCTAACCCCAAACATTTGAACGCGGTACTGAGTTCGCGGGGTCAGCTAGTATTATTATAAAAATATATTTTTAAATGTAAATAATCGACAATTTACATTAAAAATTTATTTATTAATATTACCTGAGAAAATACCTTCTAAACGGGTACTTCCAAAAAAGAATTACAATTCTGAAAAAAATAAGCCTTCTTTTTTTTCAATACCGGTATCCCGGGATCCCGGTATTGAGAAAAAAACATTCGGTATTAATACCGGTATTGAAAAAATCCGGTATTCGAAAGCCCTAGTGCCAATTTAGAGCGAATGGTACGACATTTACTAAGGGCCCGACTCCAGAAATAGTTTTAAGAGTCATTACCATAAGCAAGAAGAAGTAGGTACTGAACAATTTTATTTTTTACCGTTTGAAGTCGGTTCTATTTTTTTGTTAAAAACTTAATTTTATTTTTATTTTCTTGATGTATTTTTGAGTTAAATAGGATGAAGATGATGGCATATTGTTCGATATAGGTTAATTAAAGTGCACATGTGTTGTGAAATAAAATAAAAGTGCGAAAACATGTTCTTGCCTTAAAAACTCCATCGGGCACGATAGTAGCCATCGCTTTACTTGAACAGCTGACTGACTGACTAGACTGACTGATCTTTCTATGATTACTAACTAAGTGATGCAAAAATTATACTTGACGCTAGCAATGACTTTGCGATGCCATTATTGAAAAAAATAAACGAAAATATAGAACAAAATATTGAATGGCTGCAAAGATTTTATCCAATGCGGTAACGGGTAAAAGGAATTAAAAAAAAAACACTGTTACTTTTTGTGGCGCTGCCTGAGGTGGGAGACTTGAATCATATTTTATTTTCCTGTCCCTTCCATGATCGTTCCTCCTTTTTTGAATCACTTTTGACTCAAAGTTGACTTTAAAAGTTCCATTCCCATCTTCAACTCCTTGTTTATTATTTAATAATAATGCTAAAATATATAAAATATTATCCGCATTTATTCTTGATAATAACATACTAATTTGATAAATAGATAAATATTAATTTAATAATAATATGTATCTAACTACCTATATATTTAATAATATCTATTATCTAACTGCTTTATATGTATAATGTATGCTGTCTATCCTTTCCTAACTCTCCTGATTGATTATTTTCTAAATTCCATCCGTTCCGTATTTAATTCTTATCCCGAATGTTTCTCCGTTTTGTCATTGGCATGATGTGCCACAGGCATAAGATGCCACAGGCACGTTTGCCACAACTAAAAAAAAATCGTTTTACGGCTTACGCTTACGGCATTGGATAATCGGGAGAATCGATTCAACAATTCGGATCAACATTGAATCTCATTCAATGAGTAACGAATCCCCATTATCCCCATCTCATTCGAATCAATTTTTCACCGTCATCTGGATTGGAGTCCCATCACTAATACTGACATATTATCCCACAGAACAATAACTAAAGCATAGAAGGAACCGAAATTTAAATCAATATAGTCGTACTTGTTTTCTTATGCACTTACAACAGCATTAGAAAGAGACGGATGTAGATTGCTCAGAATGCAAAATGTCCACAAGGCAGACGCCATTTTGGTTACCTTTTGCATATTTCGGTTACCTTTATGACACCAAATTTAAAAGCTACTTAACGTCACAGATTATCGATATTGAATCGAGCTAAGTGTACACGGTAGTGTTAAGCAAATGAATATTTTGTGCAATTATAGTCAGATTATATGGTAATTATAGGTTTTTAACAGGCGTATATTTTTATGCAATAGTGCTTCGAAAAATAAACTATCGATAAAATTCGATTTGTGATATTCGAAGATGGCGGGCGGTTGTGATTTAATTTCAGTTTTAGTATTTCTCTGTATTTAGGTGTTTGAAGTATAATTTGGATATGAATTATGCAGCAATTACTTATAAATTGGACAGTGATAAGAAAACGAAGACTATTTCATATAGCAGTTATTTTTGAATTCTTACAAGAGGTTTCCACGTGGCATCAACAATTCTTCTATGAAATTATTGTACCATCAATTACGGTACAACGAACGTTGCCACAATCTTTATAAGATTTTTGATATGGACAGCCATATTCTAATAAATGATGTCAATATTGATAGTCAAACAAGCATCATAAATTATTGTATTATTTTACTTCACTCGTAGTTTTGCGAGCGAATAATGCCATAGTTACCTTTGAAATGACAGTTGGCAAAAATCAGCGTGCGGTAATGTTTCATTTTGTCATTTTCAGATTTCCCACCGATGTTGATATGAGGCAAAAATAGATCAACGCTATTACTCGTAATAACTGGGAATGGAAAAAACAACATCAGAAATCACGTCGTACATTATGTAGTAGGCTATGTAGTGCGAAAAATAAAAAAAGAAATAAAGTGCGAAAAATGTGTCCAATGTTTGGGAAATAAATTCAGTCAATCAACATTTTCCTTGATTTCTATGAAAGATAGAGGTGGGCTTATAAAACCCTTCGATGGGGTTAGCAAAGTCTATAAAATTGCAGAAAAAATACTGCAAGAATACGAAATTCGTGCAGGTTCCAAAGTTTTAGGACAACTCAAGTGTTTTTTGTCAATGATAAATAAAATATCGAAAATATAACCACCTACCTAGCTACCAACGACAATTTTTGATGATTTACTCGAACATTCAGTCAGATAAAGATTTATTGGATGATCATAGAAATTTATAGATTAAATTGATTAGCAAAGAATATTTAACAATTAGAATTCATTGTATCACAAAAGAATTAACTTCCCCTGTAGAAAAACTAAGAACGTTTCTAACAATAATTACATTTTTTTAAAGGACAATTAATATACTAGTTCAGATTATTTAAATATAGTTAATACTGTATGTTGTAATTTGTTGGTGAAACATTTACCTACAATGAATTAGTAGAACTAGTGAAATAATATTATGTGGTGTTTATTTATAAATAAATGAGTTGACCAGAAATGATTATTTCATTTTCACCTTAGCGTATTTAGATTTATTGCAAGGTATTCAACAGTTTTTTTCCAATATTTAAAAGTATCACATCTTCAATTAAAACACTGCGGTCACTAACCCGGCTGCCCAGCACAGTGACTAAGGGCAAATCTGCTCACGTATAAACTGTCACAAGCATGTCACATGAAAGAGGCCTACGTCCAGCAGTGGATGTTCACAGGCTGTTGTAATAGTAGTAGTATAGTACAGCACTTACAGCAGTACAGTTAAAAGATGGGGTTTTAAAAAAAAATTTGTCATAAAAGAAACAATTTATCAAAAATATACTTACATACGATTGAAGCTAGCGGGTACTTAAGTATTTTTAGAAATTACATTATAAAACATGGTGCACCGAGGTATCATAGCAAATGTGACCGTTTTTTACAATTTCGCCGTCCTTAACTACAGAAAACTACTTTATTATAACGCAAAAACTAGGATTTAGAAAGACAAAAATACCATAGCTTCAATCGTAATTTAAGCGAATTTTATAAATACATAAAATATAAAATTTTATGAATAAAAAATAAATATAAAAAAATAGTTTAGTTTGTCAGTTATTCTTATTTTTGAGAGCGCCACGCCCTTAATACTTCAAACATCAAATTTAATTGATGCCCTTTCTCTTAAATCTGCTTTGCATTATTTTTGTTTATATTAATATTTTTAAGAATTCATCAACTTTACAATTTAAATATTCATGGGGCGATACCATAGAGAAAGAAATCAGTATCGATATCGGTATTCATTTTGTGCATAGTCACTTCACTAGCTAATATTCTTTTGTCAATGACAGTGGACGCTTCAAATGTGAGAGTTTTGGCGGGAAGTCTGAAGGAACAAGTTGTGCTCTTGTTTTATTTTCATTTTCTTAGTGTATTTTTGAGTTATATCGGATAAAGTTGATGGCATTTTGCTCGATATAGGTTAATGACAGTGCACGAGTGTTGTGAAATAAAATAACAGTGCGAAAACATGTTTTTTCGGCTTGCCTCCAAAATTCCATCGGACATGTTCTGGTAAAGTAGCCATCACTTTACTTGAACATTTGACTGACTAGACTGACTGATACCTGACGACTAACTGACTTTTTTCTACGACTACAGTGATGCAAAAAAATTACTTGACGCTGGCAATATGCACAGAGTTTGCGACGCCATTATTAAAATTGAAAAGTAAATATTGAATGGCTGAAAGGATTTTTATCCAATGCCGTAAAACAAAAAAAAAAAAAAAAAAAAAAAAAAACGCTTCAAATGTCGTGCAGTTCCTTCTATGCCTATAGTTATCAGTGGTCTCGAACCTACCGATTTTTCGGTATTTCTACCGATATGGGCTCTGTTCTACCGAAATACCGAAACATAACGATTTTTCTACGATTTCAGAGTCTACATGGAAAATCTCCCGATTCGATTTCATTCTACCGATTTTACACTTTTAAGTTGGTTACCCTTTCATTTATGTTTAATGTTAGGGGAAAGCCCTCAATAATAAGCGTGGATGGACTTAGTGCTAAATGTTCCATATATTTTCGGGAATACCCTTTCTACTACAACTTGATGTTATAAGGGGCTTCTCACTCGGGAATTTACCTTTCTAAATAGGAATTCGAGTTTATTAATTTTCTTACCTTTGAAAAGAGAGTAACTTAACTAAAGAGTGACTACAAAATAAGATGCCTAGATTTTTATGTCGAAGCTTGTAACCAAATAACCACGCAGTTACTATTGAAAAATAATCCAATAAAAGGTTTAGACATACCTAATTGATTCAAAAAAATGTTAAAATTTGCAAAACTGCTTCGATAGTTCTTATGAGTAGACTCTTTCCCAATATTGTTCAGTTCAAAAGCAATGATTTCCAGGAAATTATTACAGAGTGGCGCATGTTAAGAAATTGTGAACAAATCAAAACATTTCAAGTAAGTTTACTAAAGCGTGGCGATGAAAATTAAATGTTTGTTGTTTCATCTTTAATATTTTATCACCTCCCCATTCATCCGCTAACGTTGAACGCATATTTTCACATACATATTAATCTTTTGAAAACAAAACAGCGAAATAGGCTGTCTACTGAATCAATCACTGGTCCATTTGATAGAAAACGTCTGTTTATTACAGCTAATTGTTATGATTTTGAAATTCATTCGAAGATGGCCGCAGCTATGCCCAATGAATATTGCTATAAAAATAATTATACTTAAGTATGATTGTTATAAATAAGTCGGTAATTTTTTTTTCAATAAATAAACAATTGACTGTTTTTTTTTGTCAAATACCGATTTTGGGTTCAAATATACCGATTTTAGCTGGCAACTCTACCGATTCTGCTCTTTGACGTTCGAGACCACTGATAGTTATTGTTCTTAGATAGTACGTAAGTACATTATTCTTAGTCTAAGGCATAAGAATAAATAATGTCTAAGGTGAAGATTGTTTGACGTTCCGGTTCGCAAAACTTTTTATTATAGTCATAGAGTACATTTATACATTATAGTGAAGGTCGTTTTTTATTGTGTTGGTTGGTTCTCACTTCTGTGCCGGCGGATTAATTAAAGAGAATTTCCTTCTTTAAATTAAACCCATTTTAATTGAATTGTTTGTGTAATACACAAATCCAGCATCAGTCTTACAGCAACATGTCGGAGAAACATTTGCAGACCGGTAAAAAGACATAACCTCGAATCGTAATTTTTTTGTGTATTCACACAATATTTTAATTTTCTACATTCCATATTATTTTCAGGAGATGTATTACCTCCATTCAGCGGAAAACTAAGGCTGTTTGCGATGCGCTTCTGCCCATATGCTGAAAGAGCCGTTCTTGTTTTGAATGCGAAAAATATTCAGTATGATTTAGTTTTTATCAATTTGGACCATAAGCCAGAGTGGATTTTCGACTTCAATCCAAAGGGTAAGTGTGATACATATTCTATCAAGTAGTAGTAAATTTTTATCCTATGGGGACCCACAAAATCTGGGAGAGAATGCCATTAGGCATTAAGCACACCCTTGTATCCTTAGGTTAAGGTTATACTATAAGTTTTAAATAAATAAATAAACAAATAATAAAATGGGTCCTTATGTCATTTTTTGAGTACTTATTCATTTACAATTTTAGCCATCAACTATATTGAGATATCAATCAATATAGTATGTATAGTGCTATAATCGATGATATTAGCTGATAAAATATGTAATTGACCATCATTGAACATTTATACCTAAGTAGACACTCCGACCATACATTACCATACATTTAACGCCCATACACCGTAAAAATCTTGCACAACTCATTTTACTCATCTTTATCTTATCATTACTATATTCATATCTTACTGTCTGACCAAATATTATTATATACTTTATTGAGAGCTGATAAAATTTTTGATAAACTTATTTTATTTTTCCAATAAGAATATGATTGTCATCTCTTAAATTGTTAACCAGGACAAGACTTGTAAAAACCCCAGATTTTAGAGCCCAGAACCCGGACATGACAACAGGTTTTTTAAATGTAGTCAGTGTAATAAAAAAACAGTTGAAAAGTCATGAATCACCTTTGAATTTATAAATTTAGTAATCTTTTACTATCATTTTAAATATATCTAACAAAACAGAATCCTAAATTATTACAGTTTGTTACAAACAGTTTTAATTATCAGTTGTTTTTTTTTTTAAATAAAACACAAATTATTAATACTCTATTATAAAAACAAAACCTTATTAGAATATTAAACCAACAAAATTCAATTAAATTTTTAAACAGAAATATTAAAAGTACTGAGACTTTAGTATTGAATCTTACAATTTTTACTCAATAAAAATGATCATCATTAAATTTTTAACAGCAGCAGTAGTTTACACAACAAAATATCTCTTAACATACAGTTCGGGTAACTTTGAACATTTTTTACATTATTTGTATTATTAAAACTGATTTCTATTTATGACACCTTTATTTTATTGAATGAATAGTGTCCTTTTGAGTTGGTTTTTCTGTCTAACAAAATAAATTTGCGAAAGAAACTACAGAACTACCCATAATTTCCCCTAAAACTCGAATTCAAAGTTATCATGAGTTTTGGGTAACTTTGAATAATTTTTTTTAGAATGTAAAAAACCTTAATATTTTAAGGTTTAGGTAAAACAAAAAGAAGGTATTATTAAAATTAAAAACCTTATCTATAAAAATGACATCTACACTGACATAAAAAAGTAACAAATGGCTTGGTTTTGCCACATGAATCAAAGTGGACTAGTTTATGATTCCAAATCAGAGCTCAAAAACTTCCAGCAACTTAACCACGGAAAAGGCGGGAATTTTCAGAATTATGGCATTGACAGTTTATTTCTTTAATTTTCATTTGGTACAAAAACATTTTGGCAATCCATTTAACACAGTTATTATATTGAAATATCAAAAAGTTTCAATGTAATAAATTGTTAAATCTTTTTTCCAACTTTGTTCAAAGTTAAACGTCAATTCAAAGTTACCTGTAATGACTGTAATGTGAACTAAATTCGGTCTTCTTAAATCAAATTCGGTCTTTTTAAAGTTTAGACTTACTGCAATGTAAGTTATATTATTAATTTTTAAAAACATAAAATAACCAAAAACTATACTAATTTTAATTTATATCACCTTAGTTTTAATCAACAGCCATCCTTTACGTAATAAAAACAATCATGACTTTAACTACAAGAATGAAAAGAAATTATTGCACTCAATAATCAACCTCCTGCCTTTTTCACTTTTAATTCTTTTTTGTATTTATGACTCTTTTAGTAATATAATATTTTAGAATATCTTCCCTTTTTATAGGGAATTTTTAAAAATCAATACAGCTGTATTCTTGGATATTGAATTTAATTTTAATTACTGACGAGATTGTTTGCACGCTTAGTAATTTTATTTATTTTGTCCATTGATGTGTAATTAATGAGAATATACTCTCCACATTGGCATTGTGTTTTAATAAACGTGTATGTGTCGCGGGCGGCCCAAAACTTCAATTTTTTTAAACCTGTACTACAAATGAAGCCCCGCCGGGACACTCCCCAGATCTCTATATATAATCTAATCTAGGACAAATCCGGAGAAACCTGGATGGATGGCAACCCTGAATAAGATTATAATAATAAACAATGCTACGCACTGATAGCCCCACACTATGATTCCCTGTGTTGGGTACAAACAAAGGACACACATAAAGACTGAAAGACAAACACTCAGAACAAGTACAGAAATTTAAATTGATCATCTAAATTTATGCCTCTCTGGTGTGATACACCTGGGACCCTCCAATTAGCAGGCAAGGTAAACATTTAAGGGTGTACCCAACCTTCGAGTTGGGGGGGATTTGACATGAACATGGAGGGAGAGGGGTCATGTATAGGCATTTTCATTGGAGAGGGAGGGGACTTCCAATTCCAAGATTTTTGTGATTATTGTGTAAAGTTTTACTAAAATTGTAATGATAATACAAATTAGTATAACATAATAACAAAAACAAATTGCGTATCCAGATCCATTTTGCATACCAAAAACAAATCCGCAACATTGCACTACACAGGTCACAAAATCTCTATACATATAATAAATCTGTAACAAACTAATAAGTCGGTTTCTGTACATTGAAGATATTTG
The DNA here is from genome assembly GCA_911387765.1 of Pyrgus malvae. Lineage (NCBI taxonomy): Eukaryota > Metazoa > Arthropoda > Insecta > Lepidoptera > Hesperiidae > Pyrgus > Pyrgus malvae. The sequence goes on from OU426960.1 coordinate 16,257,463, forward strand.
AGAAAAACTGTCACTAGGATAGCGACATAGAACCTACGTACTAGAACGTAATAGAACCCAAAACAATGAATTTTAGAATTATTGTCTGTTTGTCTGTTCGTTTGTGCGCGCTAATCTCAGGCACGGCTTAACGTAGAAGGATGCGGTTTTCACTGATGTATTGGTATTTTTTTGGATTAACATTTATTAGGTATTTGTTTTATTTAAATCAGGTCACAAATAAAAAAGTTACTTCCATTTCAAGAATTTATCGATCATTTTTTGGAAGTATCGTTGTTGATTTATCGAAAACTTCAGTTAATGTATTGAAGTTTTATAATTTACAGTCCCTTAAATTATAACATGAAACTTATAAATGAAAAGAAAAATAGATAATACATAGAAAAAAACACCAACATAAGATGAGCTAGCAATAATATGGTAAATTGTACGAAATAGGGTTCACGCTTTTTCGTACAGTCGATAATAATTAATCAAAATTTTAATCTATACATAAAGCTGAAGAGTTTGTTCGTTCATTCGTTTGTAAGTTTGTTTGAACGCACTAATCTCAGGAACTACTGGTTCCAATTGAAAAACTCTTTTTTTGTGTTGGATACTCCATTTATCGGGAAGGCTTTTTTTAATAAATAAACCGAACAAAAGGGCAGACAGGCCGCGTGGTGTTAAGCTATCACCGTCGCCTATGGACACGGGCAACCCCAGGGGAGCCACCCGAGATTTTTAGGCTATATAACATAGCCTAAAAATCTCAAATATGTCTAATACCGAAGTCCACGCGGACGAAGTCACGGGCGGCCACTAGTATAAAATAAACTTAATATGTGTTTAAAGGATTATCATGATATATTTATATGATTTTTAGGTTCAGTCCCTGTACTGGAATATGAACAAGGCAAGGCTATTTTTGATAGCAATATCATAACTGTATATCTGGACGAGAAGTATCCAGAGGTTGCCTTGCAGTCTCCCGATCCTCTCCGTAGAGCTCAGGATAAAATGCTTGTTGAGCTGTTTGCCAGTGTATGTTTTTGTTTTTTATTCTTTTGTTTATCAATGAAAGGTTAAAAATCATTATCAATGAAATGAATGAAAAATAAAGTTTATCAAAGCTTGACAAAAATAGAGGGTAATTGGTTTTTGAGATAACTTAATATAAACATAGTATTATTACATGTATAATGTATGAATGTATTGTTACAATTTTTAAGGTGATAAATCAGTTTTAATGTTACAGTAATTTACAGTTTTATAGCAAAAAATCAAACTTTATTGGGCTTATCAGCTTATTAACCAGCCACCTTCTAATTTACATTATTTACAGTTTTAAAGTGTAATTTAATTTTTTTAGGCCCAATCAGCTTATTACACTGCCGCCTTCAACCCACAAGCTATTGAGCCTAAAACAGCGGAGACTTTCCACAAGGGCTTGGAGCTGCTGCAGAAAGAAATAGAAAGTCGTGGTACTAAGTTCCTTCATGGCGATGAACCAGGCCTCGTAGATTACACCCTTTGGCCTTTCTTGGAGCGCTTCGAAGCTCTGCCTTTATTGGGCAAGACTGATTTTGCAATTGACAAAACTAAATATGAATTACTGGTAAGATATAATAAACTTCAATGATTTATGTTAAGTAAGTGCGTTGGGGTAAGATCGTGAATGGGGTAAGAATGTATAAGTTAAATATCTGTGGTTATTTTTATATACTGGCAACATAGTGCGAGATGTCATTTTGTTTTGCTTTTCAGTTAAAAAATGTAAAAGGTTTTTAAACAAATAAAATTATTCAAGAAAGTATGTTGTAGCAAGTATAAGATCGGATATTTTCTTTTGATAAATCTTATGTTCTTAGCCACATGGGTCATTATAGAGAGTAGTCCGGTCTCTCCCCTATATTGTCCGATATTTCCCATGTTTTTTTAAATGTATGTTCGTACTTTAAACTTGCATAGCTTAGCAGTTGTTAAGTCTGTGCAAAGGAAAAAATATTTTTCTTATACCTTGTTTATTGATTATCAGTTTTTACTTTATTTTATTACGCTGGCTCGTATAGATTATGAGAAGAAAAATAATTGCCAACATCTTATGAAAGCAGCTAAAAACCATCCGAACTTACCCCAACGCACTCTAATGGATGTACTAATAAACTCTTAGTGATAATTATTGTACACTAGATTTCCGCCAGCGGCTTCGCCCGCGTGGACTCGTTTTATAGGTTCCCATAGGATAAAACCCATCCTATCTCCTTTCCCAAGGTCCACTCTATCTGTGTTCCCATTAAAATTGGTTCAGTAGTTTAAGCGTAAAGCGTAGCAGACAGACAGACGGACAGAGTTACTTTGGAATTTATAATATTAAGTAGGGATGATAATTATAACTATAGTCACATTACAAACAAATTTCGACTAAATAATTGAAGGAGGTTATGTATGCCAAATAATGTGTAATTGCAATTTTCGTGGGGATCTTATATTTTTGACCCAACAAAAATGTATATTTTAAAATGACTGCAAGATTAAATGTTATAATATTGTGGTTACAGACTTAAACATATATACACAATTCTAAAGATTAACTCAACGTTTTGTTGTTGTTTGCAACATGATAAACTATTTAAAAATATGTCTTTAAAATTCTAATACTGTTATTAATGGAAATTATAACAAATAAGGTACTAATTATCTTTTGAATCTCAACATTAGACTTACACCAGGCACAGTCCCAGGGTGGGCCACATGACTCCCCCTCCCTCCCCTAAATCTATCAGTCATGCATAGATGAAGATGAAACATACCTACTTGACCCCCCTCCCCCCATGTAATAACTTGACATATTATAATATTAAAGACCCCTCCCCAAATTGAAGGCTGCAACAGCTCCTGACTTACACTTATTTTTTTACAGGTTAACTACATTGCAGCAATGCGCAATGTACCCGCTGTGAAGTCTTATGCCTTAGCACCGGATACTCACGCCAAATTCACAGAAACCAGGAACAAAGGAGATGCTGATTACAACATGTTAGACAGCAGTGCTGTCTGTTGCATGCGCCCACGTAAGAAGAAGGAATAAATGTCAGCAAGTGACAAATACTGTGGTATTTAATACCTGTTATTACCTACCCTATTTGGTTGAAACATAAATAAAATATATTTACATAGCATTCAAGACTTTCATTAAATTTTCCTCAACTACCGATAGTCATAGTAACAATAAGTAAATATAGTTAACAAGAAATATTTTCCTGTAAGTAGTTGTTATTGCTCATGTGGCAAGACTCTTTTATGGTGTGTAATTGCACTAATATAATGTTTGTAAGATGATGTCACATTTAAAGTGAGGCTTGATTACACTAACTGGGTAAGTATATTTATGTTATAATCAGTACCTAATTTGCAATAATTTATCCATATATTTCTATCCAAGAATTCAAATCTGTATCTAACCAATTTTCTCTTGTTGTGGAAATGAATATTAGAGGGCTGGATTATAATAAAAAGCTGTTACGTTTTTTTTCGTTTTTATTTGTAACTGGTCTAATTTCATAACAATATAGTGTTTTTATAAATATATATCTTCTTTTACACATTTTATTACACACAGCAGATTTTCTGTTGATATACACAAAGCCAAGAATATTTTATTTGAATGTACATATTGTTTGAATTTATATACTTAAAATAATAGTTTCAAGAGAGAAGGCAGATCAAATATAAATAATATGTGCATGAGTGATAAATTTCTCTTATTTCTGTACCTCATTTAGTAGAAAATTCTAGCAATTTTCTTATTAAGTAGGTAGGTATATTTTTTATGTATCAAGCGAGACAAAATAACAAGATCCCTAAAAACAGCTATTTATTAAAAAACGGGTAAACGGGTAAATAATAGTTACATGTTAAAAATGGTAATACAGACAAATAATAATTTATATTCCTCTATATTATGCAATATTTGCTTCATTTTAGAATAGAATTTCAAAAAATAGTCACAACAATAACATGGAGTGGCATTAGTGGCAACCTATGTTACCTAACCTAGTTAAGTACATTTTCATATTAAATTAAACTAAGAAACGATATAAAAGTAAACGATATAAATGTAAATCTCTTGTCTTTACTAGACTATAAAAAAAATTACTCCTATGTATACAGTGTAGGTGTCGTAAACTCAAACATTATTGGAATTTTCTATCATAAACATGATGTTCTACAAATAGTGAAAGCATCTTTTATGTATTTTAAATATTTGTTTTGAGCACCATTAAGCATAATTAATCACGTTTTTCAACTGGTCACCTATTTTATAATTCATTTTTATTTTAGAGTCATGAAGCACAAGCGCCGCCACTACAATTTTTATACATACCCAATTCATGTATTTTAATGTCGACGTTAAATTGAAGCGAAGGTAAAATAGTCAGGTTTCCTAGAGATATTCTTTATCTTAGTGGATGACGTAATATAATGGTTTGTCGTTTATAAGTGTGATAAGTTTAAAAAAAAACGTCGAGGCGTTGCAGTTGCCAACTTCTACCACAAATTCTATGCTGAGAAAGCGCTTGTGTGATTAAGGGCCTCTTTCACCACCTTCAATTAAAGTGACAAGTACGCTAATTGTAGGTTAAAGTCACCCGTAACTTCAATTTCAATTTCACGATGTTCAAGTAGCAATAATCTCTAATCATATGATAAACTGAGCCGTACTCATAGCCTTTACTTGGAGATAGTGAACGAGGCCCTAAGAGTAATGAAATTTATTATTAAGTATGTAGTATTATTATCAGAAGTAAGGTTTAAGTATCATGGTTACAATTTCATGCACTATTATAATATATAAACGTCATGTAGAAATTGTTTTGCCTGTAATGCATACTCTGCCTATTTCACTATTTTATCTTAAACGAAAAGACAAACCACTAATTAAAGAACCCATTAAACAGCTATAATAAGGAATGTTAATAGGTATAACTTCAATATAATTTAACTATCTATAATTTCTTGCACGGAAATTCTAAGACACATCATCTTACAGACAGCATCTTAGTAAAAACGAAATAAATTATCTTGGAAAATCTTTTCACAAAAAACGCCGATACATACACAAAATACCTAATAATTTTCTATTGAGTGAATTATTCAAGCATGAGACCAAGATAAGCATGTTTAATTAAATAAAAAGTTATCAAAATTAACATTCATAAAACAAACATTTAACTTTCATATAACGTAATAAATTAAATTCTCGATTAGTGAATCATAATGTCAGTAATATAAGAATTAATAATAAATTTTAATATTAAAAGCTGGGAGAAATTGAATCACAACCCCATTATTGAACAGTAGACAAAAAAAAAGAAATTTATTAAAAATTAAAGCTGTCTTGCGGAACTAATAGCAGAATTTAGTGCGAATTATATTAAATTATTAGATTTCAATATCACATGTCACAAAATTTTAATCAGTGTTTTAATATAAAATAACGCATTGTCCGTATCGTAAAACGAAAATATCATTATTATATTCAATCTCATAATTACAGTTAAAATACTTGAATCTGATAAGAAGCTATAAAGATAACATAGTAAATGAATTGTTTAACTTATAGGATTTCTCTCCGAGTAATTTGTTCATTATAATAATATGAGATAGTAAAAAACCTAAAAAGTTGACTTGATGAGATGCACAAACAAAGAATACTGTCATTTTAAGGTGCGTACGGACAGCGCGTTCATTGGTACGCGTAGTCGGTTATGCGTGTCCTGTCCTGTAACGCCATGTCCATACGTGCCGCTACGCGTACACTCTTGGACAACGAGTGCCGCGGGAAACGAATCGCGCGCGAGCCGCTGCAGTCGGTCTCTGGCCGCGCGTCAAAGAGAACGCGCTCGATCTGCTACGTGGATCGATTCAGCTCGCCTTTAGGTGCGTTCCGGTAATAATAATAATAAATAAAGTAATTCTCCAACAATATTTCTTTAGCCACATTTTCTCCACATTTTTTACTTTAGCCACAAAACTAATAAAGCGACACTTCTTACTCCCTCTACTCATCACTAGTTTTTCGCAGTGTTGTTGCCATGGATGAACACAGAGTCAAACACAAACACCCAATAGAAAAAAGCCTTTGTATGTAAAAATGTAATTTTACCACAATTATATGGTTCGAACAGGGAATAATGGGCTCCACGCATTTCTCCCGTGAAATGAAAATAGTAAACCTACTATTTTCTTCGAGGTTGTATATGTTATATAATATTCTTCTAATAAACGAAAACAGTTTTATAAGAATATCAACTTTTGTTACAAGGTATGCCGGGTGATGTTGTATTTGGTCGGCGGAGCTAGAAAAGAATTATTTTTCGGAAGCACTCTCTAAAATAATGTTAATGACGTCTTACGCCACCTCGTGCGCGGTGCGCAGATTGGAGACACGGGGTATATTATGTATGATCGAGGGTGTTAGGTCTTCTTCTTGAAGATGTTCTGAAGGTTCATGTTGGTCTTGGAGTGGTGGAACATCTGCGTGACGCGACGGCCGACCTCCTGCGCGGTGTGCAGGTTGGATGCTCGTGGCGGTTCGCGGCTTTCCCCACTGCCTACAACGTGTAGTAGCGCTTCTATCGCCGGCTTGTACTGGGACAGCACGGGAGACTGGACCGCTTCTTCTAGTTTTCTGTAAGTACATTTAGATCGTAGACTTTACATCACCAAAGCAAAGTAAAGACTGCGGGTAACCGTCGTAGAGTCAATAACACTGTTGATGCTCTGTTTTGGGGCGAAACACGTGTTGGTGGTGGTACGTATGTTGGTGTATACTTTTTGTTGTTGTATGTGCATGAGTCCTATGTGGGAGGGAGGGAGGTACTATTGCATGAAAAAAGTATACACCATCATACGTTCTGATTGCGGATTGTTGCAAAGTAGTTTTTACCTAACTTTATATTCTGACTGTGTCAAAGTTTAGAACGGCACGGCACGAAATACAAACGTTTGACAGGTAGGAAAAATTTATTTGGGAAAACTACTTATAAATAAATTGAAAAAATTAAAAAAAAAAAAACATTTTCAGTGGTCCAAATTGTGAATCTAAACTATCCTCCAATCCACTTGAATACACACAAAAAAAAATCAGTAAAATCGGTCCAGCCGTTTAGAAAGAGTTCACTATCAACACACGTACAGAAGAATTATATCTTATATATAAAAAAATCTTGTGTCACGATGTATGTTGCCAATAAACTCCAAAACTACTGAACCGATTTCAGTCAAATTTCACATGTACCCGTATTTTGGTCTAACTTACTGGATAGGATAGTTGTCATCTCAATTATTCGCTTATGTCGTGAATGTAAACGAATAAAATGTATCAATTAATTGGTTTCTTAAAGCCAGTGTTTATTTACTGTTTAGTTTTATGAAGTTCTCATAGATGGCGGTGTACGTTGATTCATCGATAAAATTCTTCAATGTTTGACATCTAGGTTGCAAATACACCCAATAGATGGCGCTGTGTTCTGTTTCTTAGAATATAAATTCTATTACGTACAATTTGGGTAACTTTGAACATTTTTTGCATTATTTGTATTATTAAAACTGATTTCTATTTAGGACACCTTTATTTTATTGAATGAAAAGTGTCCTTTTGAGTTGGTTTTTCTGTCTAACAAATAAATTTGCGAAAGAGACAACAGAACTACCCATAATTTCCCCTAAAACTCGAATTTAAAGTTATCATGAGTTTTGGGTAACTTTGAATATTTTTTTTAGAATGTAAAAAAACCTTAATATTTTAAGGTTAATAACCTTTTAATTTAAAAACCTTATCTATAAAAATGACATCTACACTGACGTAAAAAAGTAACAAATAGCTTGGTTTTGCCATATGAATCAAAGTGGACTAGTTTACGATTCCAAATCGAACCTAAAAATCTTCCAGCAACTTAACCACGGAAAAGGCGGGAATTTTCAGAATTATGGTATTGACAGTTTATTTCTTTGTTTTTCGTTTGGTACACACACAAACATTTTAGCAATCCATTTAACACAGTTATTATATTGAAATATCAAAGTTTCGATGTAATAAATTGTTAAATCTTTTTTCCAACTTTGTTCAAAGTTAAACGTTAATTCAAAGTTACCCATAATGACTGTACTTTATTTCACGTAATATTTATTTATGTTTCGATATAATCGTATTATTTTAATGGTTTTTTCCGGAAGGGTTTTATTTCCTCAGTTGCGATTAAAGAAATAAAATATGGCGGTACGAAATTCGCCGGGTCAGCTAGTTATTATATATAAAGATAGCGGCGATAGTACCTGAGCGCGGGCAGCAGCGCGGGATGGCGCGGCGCGCGGTGGGCGGCCAGCTGCAGCGCGGGCGCCAGCGCCGCCAGCGCTTCGCCCGCCGCCGCGCGCCCGCTCAGCGCGCACACTAGCGACACCGCTGCACCCACGAAACAGAACCGTTAAACTTAAACGTACCACTGAATAATAATTATAATATAGTATATTTCATTACAAGTGCGGAAAGGCTGTCATTGCAAGGAGCTCCGACAAATGTCTACCCGAGCCGAGGCGCAGCCGAAGGTGAGGGTTGACAGTCGGAACTCCTTCCAATGACGGTTCCGCACGTGTACTGAACAACTATTTTTAATACAGTTGCGAAAAAATGAAGCAATTTAATAAAATAATAAAAACTCGCAAAGAACATTTTTGAAAACTGGCGCCAACCGTAAAAGAATATATGCATATATGCTGAGATGTTTTTTTTGTTTTCTTCATCCATTCTGGGTAGGCAAAGGAAACTATGCCCATACAACCAAGTCTTCAGTAGATTTTTTTTATTGATATGAAATGAAAATGTTAATGAAATGAAATGAAACCTAACCTAACTCATTGAATCAAATCATTAAATCTGATATTGAAACAAATTAGTAGCTTCTTTTATAAATATTTGCATGAATCATAAAAACTTCTTAAACTTCGTGGTTGTTTTTTTTAATAGACGTTATTTTGACAGTTGGGAAAGAGAACGCACGATTTCTAAAAACGTAAAGAAAAAGCACGAGTGTGTAATAGCCCACTTCCCGAACGCTATACGTCCCTGCAATACGCCACTTTTTGAGCAACTGTATTAAAAAAGCTTTATTTATTCCATACATGCATTAGATAAATAATTTATTACATTTTTTTCACTGAATAATCTTAAAACAAACAATTATTTTTACATGAGCTATATTAGAACAACTTGTGTAAGTCAGTAAAACTTGCTTACAAAAAAAATAGTGCGTCAAATTTATTACCTTATTATTAGTATTTATGTCAAGACATTTAATTGTATTGATAATAAAGTATGTACTGAAAAATTCTAAATGTCAATTTAAATAAATATCACAGAATAGATACTATACGTCCCTGCAATACGCCACTTTTTGAGCAACTGTATTAAAAAATATATTTACCTTACTCTTCTTCGTTTCGTTAACATGTTGACATTGTTCGAAACTGCATAATAATATGCACGCCTCACAATATTCATAGCCGAACGGTTCGTGACATAGAACATCTATAACATATCCTACCTTTCTCCGAGACCGCGGGACTGTCGACGGCAGGCAGCACAAGACCAGCTAGAGCCTCGGCGGCCTTGACACTCTCCTTCACAGTGAGGGGCCGCGACCCCAGCAGGTCCTCCACGGGCGGCCAGCACTGCGCCTCGCAGGCCAGGCCACGCACCGCGCACGTCCGCGTCAGGCTGCCCCATGCTGTGATTGCTACTTCGCGGACTGACCTGGAGGAGTAACGGAAATATACGATAAACAAAATATAAATACAGTCCAAATATCACAAGGCACAATTTCTGAGAACACCGGGACCATCCAGTCCGTTCGTAATGTCTATAACTTAATTAACGAACGTACACTACTGCTACACTAATCTTCTCGGAAAACTTTAATAACTGCTTAGAGCGGTTTCACACCAGCAAATATTACGTCAGCGTAAATGTGAAATGCGACAGATCTCACCCATACCCTTAGAGCATCAAAGTATGACGCCCGTCAGAGAGGATTCGAGTGGCCTTTACGGGCGAACCCCTCGTCCCAACGTGCATGCACATTATGCCATTTAGTTATACAACTAGTGTGTCTGTGTGTGTCGGTGTCAGTGTTGACGGCGCATAGAAAATGACGTTGTTAACTGAAATTGACATATTTAGATTAGAAAAGTATGTGTTTGTAGCGATGAAAGAATATTTGTGAATGTGTGACAAAATTAAAATGTGTGCGTTCTTTCCCCACACCAGATTTGGCACAAAAATTATGTATCAAAGCGAGGCGCTATGCCGTCTCTACTGAAGGGTGAGTCAGTAACTTTGATACTCTAAGCCCATACACTACTCGCATTAATTTACGAACGACATCTGTCGCGGCTGAGTTTTACACTCGTAAAATACACTGGTTTGATAACCGCTCTTACTGTCATCGCAGTGTGTAAAAAATTTACCTTACAAAAAGGGTACGACGGAAGAAGGACGGAAACCAGCGACGAACTATCACAATTGCTTCCAGCACTAAAATGAGTGAAAAACTGACACACGGCTAGCTAACGTCATCGTCCTACTGGTAGGCCACTTGGGAATAACCGAATAACAGGTATTCTATACAATCCTAGCTGAGTTCCGCCGTGAGTTACAAATCCGTTACCAAACCGGCAATGTGTACTCGTTCGCTTTAATTTCTAAGAATTGTTACACTTACCCATTGTATAATGATGTGTGCAAAAATAGATGTAGTGTGAACTTACACATCATCGTCGTACAGGAATGCCATGACTGCAGGTAACAACTGGCGTTCTATACATTCCTCGCTGAGTTCCGCCGCGAGTAGCAACTCCGTTACCAAACCGGCGATGTATACTCTCACTGCGCTTCCTGAAGAACTGTCACAACTACTTGCTGCAACTGCAATGAGAAAAGGATTAAGAAAAAATTGATATAAAATCGATTTGGGATTCCATACAAATCTTTACAAAAACGATTTAAATATCGATTTTGAATCGAATTAAATAACTATTGAATGAAAATCGATAAATATTTGGTATGAAATCAATCAACAATCGACTGAATCTTTACAAAAGCGATTTATATATCGATTTTTAATCGAACTAAATAACTATTGATTGAAAATCGATGAATACTCGACATGAAATCAATTAACAATCGACTGAATATCCAGAAAAGAATCAATACAACATCGATTGACTATCGATTTAGGATACAAAATGGATAAAAAAAGCAATCGAATCTGATCTAATGTAAAAAAATAATAACCTTTGTATTACTCACATTCTCTAAGATGCTGCAGGTAGGAGTTGAGAATATCCGGTTTTCGTTTGGCGAGCCACTTCAGAGGCACTGCGAATATTTTTGGTGGAAGACTTCTTAAGCTACTATACACAACCCATCTGGTGGAAATAAAATTGGGCAATGTAATGTGACTAGTAGAAAGAAGGAATGTTACTATAAATCATGCAATCTACTTTTTTAAGTCAATGTTACTACTGAATTACCAACACGCCCACTATAATGTAGGGTGACAACAAAAAATTGTAAATACGAAAAAGATGCTTAATTATTTATAAAAATTAATGCTTAAAATTATTTATTAAATAAATCTTGCCTATGGCATTTCTATGTGAAGGAACTTACTGGGCGACTTAACATACTCATATATATTGTTGCACTTAAAAGTAATTTCGACAATACCTCACAGTGAGAACATATAGCTACAGAAAACGAACAAAAAAATATTAAAAGACCTTAAAGTACCATTTTTTTTATTTGAATGGAATAGCAGACGAGGATTTAGGCCACGTGGTGTTAAGTGGTCGCTGCAGCCCATGGACATCTACATACAACCTCAAGCAAACATAGGTAAGTCTTGACTGAGGTCGTATGCAGTTGCGCTTCTACTCCGGAGGCTGGTGGTCGCCTCTTGTAAGTGTGGCCGGCAACTGCACCTTTCCACCGAAACACAACAGAATTGGTACACGGCAGAAGTGGGTACAGCGGTGGTACTTCCCCGGGCGAACGATAATAGTTCTACCACCTACAAAACCATATCAATCTAACATGAAATATGAATTAAACTTATACTTACTTTTGTAAAAATTCTCCGTGTTGTGCGTTATCTTCTATAGCAACTAATATCGTAACCAAATAAATACCTACAACTATAATTCTATTCACATCCACCGTGTGCAGTTTCTCCAATTTGTTTTCCAAATCTGTCATAATTTCCAAAAATATAGGACTCAAGATTTTGGAAGTAAATTGAGAACCAAAGTTGTCTACATAGCTGTTAAATAACGTTATAATTAGTTCATATATCATTGGTTGATTTACTGCCTTACTACTAATTGCTACTTCTAGAATTTGTTTTATCCTGAAAAAGAAAAACCATATATTTACCTAGTTATTAAGGTATAAAGTGCGCCAATAAAGAAATTTATAGATAGCGACTGCATACATGTCACATGATAATTCAAAAGATTTTTCTAAGTTAAGTTTTAATCATCTGTTTTTGATGTCTATAATTTAAAGAATACTTAGAAAACGCTCCATCCCTACTAATATTATAAATTCAAAAGTAACTCTGTCTGTCTGTCTGTCTGCTACGCTTTTCCATTTATACAACTGAACCATTTTTAATGAAATTTGGAATATAGTTAGAGTGGACCTTGGGAAAGGACATAGGATGGTTTTTATCCTACGGGAACCTTTAAAACGGGTTCATGCGGGCGAAGCGGCTAGCGGGAGGCTAGTTATAAATAAAAGTATATTAGTAAAATTTTGCATTTAGTCATTGCATAAAAAAAAGGCATAAAAATGGGGATGTCTTTGACATATTCTCATAGTTTTATATTGTCAAGGGGTTTTAATTAGTTCTGTCTCCATGAATAGCTTAATAATATTCGAACAAACAACAAAAACTTCTCTGATAACTGGAAAATAAAATACTCACATATTTATAAACCATGTTAGCTCCGTCCATCTAACTTCAGGATTCGTTTTCAACAAGCTATTCATTGCTACTAATAACATTTTAGCGTCTGCGCTGTCCGTCATATAACATTGTAAGTCTAAAAACTGGTCGCTTTCCAATGGTATTTCTTGTAGATTAATAATTTTCGTATCACAGTTGCTAAGGGTAATATCTCTAACTATTTGTACATTTATAACGAAGGCCAACTTGGCCAACACTAACACTCTCATCACATCTAAGTATAAAAGCACACTATTCCACTCATTGTCTGTGCTTGCTTTCACTAAATTCTTTATTATCCGACTGTACAGGTCTGATGAAAACTTTCCTAAAATGAAAAACAAATTTAGTTTTCAAAATTTTTTACTATATAAATGTATTGTATCAGTTCTAAAGCTTATTTAGCATCATACATTATTTTTATTTTATTTCAAGACATTCAATTTTATTATAAGATTTCTATGCCTGGACTCCACATTTTAACACAATGTAAATCATGGAAGCAACACAAAATATTGTTATATTGCATATTTATCACTAGTTCTATGATGAAAGAATTCGTATTGAAAATTGTATTCTGTAAGTTATTCAAATATTATTCAAAATTATGAGCAGTCCACCAACATACACTTGGTAGATATTGAAACGATTGCTAACAACTGATGACTATTATGACGACACCTGAAACAATTTTGAACCTTTTGTTATAACAAAACACTAACCTGCAATTAAGGCACTCCTCGCAAGCACTGGAGCGAAAATCCCAATTGTATCCTTCACATTCTTTTCAACAGGGTCCTTCAGAAAGTTGAACATGAGATTCTCCAGCTGTGAGTATTTATGATCAGCCACTGGGCAAATGAGGCACGCAGATTTGAGGCCCAAACTTCTGATTTCTCCCTCACTGGACTCGCACATAAGCACCACTAAACTAAGAAGAAGGGAAGTACATAGTTCGATGGGAACATATGGAGCTATTGCTAGGCATATTTGACTGGCTAGTATGCGTCGCTCGGAAGACCTGGATGCCAGTAATTCCGCTATTGTAGACAGCACCTCGCCACTTCCACCCCATTTTACTATGAGACACGTTGCTGAAACAAAAAAGAAATTACGTTTAATATTATACTAAGACGAGCGGCAAAGTTAGGCAAGTAATTGAGGGCGGGTGGTAATATTTTTTTTTAAATGGAGTAGCAGGCGAGCATGCTACGTGGTGTTAAGTGATCGTTGCAGCCCATGGACATCTGCACACAACTTCAAGCAAGCATAGGTAAGTCTTGTCTGAGGTCGTATGCAGTTGCGCTGCTACTCCGGAGGCTCGTGGTCGCCTCATGTAAGTGTGGCCGGCAACTGCACTTTTCCACCGAAACATAATAGAATTGGTTCACGGCAGAAGTGGTCGACGGTGGTGACTCAGGGTTTGTGCGACGTACGTTTTTTGTTTTGTTATTTAATTTTGCAAGTTTGAATATTTACTTAATATAAAAACGTGGTATTTTATTAATAACAATGGCTGTTTACTGTACTGTTTGTATGAATAATACTAGAAAAAATAAAAATATATCATACTTTAACTATCCCAAGGAGTACAATAGGTAAGTAAATATTAATTCATTATTACTTTTTCAAGTAAGTGGGTACCTGTATTCTATTGTATGATTCTTTTTTTTTTAATAAGAAGAGGATACTACACTATGTGCTTTTACCTTTTTATTATTATTACGAAATTTTACAAAACATTTGTAGGTATGTGGGTGGGTTGGTATGTGTGTTAAGTTGAAATATCGCAAGTAAGATTTGAACCACTTCCCGATGTTGTATACTTACCTGCGGAACTTTGGTGACAATCCAATAATGATAGATATAACTCCTGACAATTTTATCGCATTTGTTGAATTGCTCGAGCAAAAGTTTCGTGAATATTTTGATCTTGAAGTAAATATTGTCAATGTTGGCAACGAAATACTTCAACATATTAAAGATTGCAAATTTGATATGCCATGTGAGTGTTTCCCATTAGATTACTTGAAAAAACTATATGTTAGATTTAGAATTTAGCACACCATTAAAAGAAACAATAAATTATTAAAAAACAAAAATTGTAAAAAGAAAATTATTAGAGTAAGTAATTTGTAAAGTATTCTATCATACTGAATAATAAAACTATTTAACAAATGTTTTTATTTTATTTTATTTGTCTTAACCTATTGTGACAACCCTACCAGAATAGGTAACAATTTTTCCCGTTCCTAAGAAGCTTTCACTCTGGTCGTTTATCTACTCCTGTGACTGTACGACTGCTAGTGAAATAAAATGTTTATAATAGGAAGTAACCTTCGCAAATAGCTCTAGCGTCCGGTGGCTCGGGTTTCTTGACGAGCGTGAGCAGAGACTGCAGCAGGCGCGCCCTGCGCACGTCGCCGGCGGGCAGCAGCGCGGCGCCCGCCGCCAGCAGCGCTGCTGCTTCCCCACGACGGGCCACTAGCGTGTGAGGAAGTATCTGAAACGTGAAATATTTAATATAATTTAAACACATTTTTCCTCCACCAACCCGCATTGGAGCAGCGTGGTGGAGTAAGCTCCAGGCCTCCCAATAATGGGGAGAGACCCGTGCCCAGCAGTGGGACGCAAAAAGGGTTGCAGCCACCCAAACACATTTTTTAGAGGAACCGAAATACTCTCAAAACTTTTTCCTCTTTCATACGATCAGCTGTCACGTGTGCCCATTATCGACCCTTAGCCATTCTGTTATCTCAAATATTATATAAATGTACTTTTTTAAAAGAGTGCTGCTGGAAGTTTTTTTCCGCCGCTTTTTTTCTCTCAGCTCAACATCTAGCCCAAACGGCCACATAAAGGTGATGACCGGGAAAAATTACATTCATTATAATTTTGTATTCCTAATATAAAAATAAATATTTTTTACTTTCTTTCTTTTCTTCACTCTTTTCTTTGTATACTCCAGTTTCTCTCTCTCTCTCTCTCATTTTGCTGAGCATGTAAGTTCGTTTAAGGTTAAATTGATCACCAAAAAATATTATATTCACTAAGCGAATATTTACAGTCCTATATTAAAAAATATCACTTCGGATTATTTGAAGTCACTCATATTTAATGTAAAATATAGTTATATTTTTACCTGAAAATTAGTAAAACCTTAAATAGAAATATTGCACAAATATTTTGTAGAATATGTACTTTTATTTATCCATTATTGCATGTATGTAATAAGATAAATCATAACTTTGAAATGGGATACCATAGTGTGAAATTAAAATTACTCTATTTAGCTAAGTTCTTAAATCCATACTAATACAATAAATGTGATAATGTGATTGTTTGTCCTTCTTTCAACACCGAAACTGTGCTATAGACTGACATTGTTTTTTTGTATAAAGATAGTTTGGGGCTGAAGAATTACATAGGTTACTATTTACCCCCAGAAATTATTTATTTATTTTTTTATTTTTTCTGTGGGAAAAAACGGAAAAAGGGAAAAGCGGAGCTACGAAAGGAAAGCTATTCAAGAATATCATTCATATGAAATGAAATGAAATAGTTTATTAACATCCTGGGTAATAATATACACTTGATGTTTGTCATTGTTCTACGGTCATCAGCTGACCGTCATCCGCTTTGGGTGCGCTAAGGCTTATATGGGCTAGGAGAAAAAAGCGGGCGGAAAAAACTCCAGCCCTGTTTTAAATAAATTTTCAGGTACAATGGGTATTTATTATGCAGCATGACTGTGGGGCGTATCATATCAATATCAGTTCAAATAAATACTTACCCTGGGTAAAGTATCAGCTACTAAAGGCAGTAGTCCAGGTAAGGTAATAGGTTTGTCGCAGCTAACTAATTCGGAGAGCAGGTCGTTAGCCAGGGGCTCGTTGAGATTCAGGCTTTCGCAGCACCAGCTGAGGATCGTCTCCTTGAGGCTGCTTGGTAGTCTGCTGTGGGATTAGTTCATAATTATGTTAAAGTGTTGTTTGGTATTTTATTAAATCTGTTTTTTATGTATGATCACCCATTGCCACCTATGAAAATGCTAATTGCAACTTACACCAGTCATCTAGTTTTGGCTTAAGAAGTGAAGGAAAAACACGATAATTTGAGGTGGATTATGATGCATCCCATTGAGTAAGAAAATATGTAATTTCTTTTAGTCTACAACTATAAGAAATTTGTTTTTTCAAAGTTGCGCTAACCCGTCATTATCGATTAATGGCAGTCTTTGAACTTTGTCGAAAGCCTTTGGCCTGAGGCAGTTTGAAAAAGTACGAAGGTGGATTGACCGCTAAGCAGAATACCCAGCTTCTCAATCCACATTAGAGCACTGTGGTGGAGTAAGCTCCTAGCATTCAAAATTATCGGCAAAGACGGCAAAGTGAGTATTGACTCACTAGTGGGGTACAAAAATTTAAAAACCACCCGACCAAAAAAATTAACTCTAAAAACTAACAAATAATATTTTAAACCTATTATAATTATCATCGTCACATATATTATGTGAGTTCAAGTATTTTTATTTTCCAAGCGGCGTCGCGTCGGGGCACCGCTAAGTGAGAAAAACAGGTGTAGTCACAGATTGCAACGAAAAATTCGCAAAATCGACTCAACCGTTAACGTCGTCTGCCCTCACGTTTAATTAGCGGTCCCCCAACGCGACGCCGCTTTGAAAATAAAAATACTTGAACTCACATAATATATGTATGTGACGATGATAATTATAATAGGTTTAAAATATTATTTGTTAGTTTTTAGAGTTTATATTTTTGGTCGGGGGGTTTTTAAATTTTTAAATTTAATTTTTATTTCAAGCTTTTTAAACGGAACTGATCTACTGTACATAAGTTACAAGGAACCACAGTCGAAAAGGCTGTAGTATATTTGGGCAAAACAACTTTTGCAAAAGGCAAAGCCTTTGACTTTAAGCCGCGTAAAAAGTTTAGATGGGGTCGCTATATGCGATCTCAACCAAAGGAAGCTGTTTAACAATACTCATGACAAACTGGCTCTGGGAGAATTGCACAGATTGAGAAACAATAAAGATTAAACTTTGGTCCTTCTAGATTTTCAGCAAAAATATAAATCGGTTTATCCGTTTCATTCCGGCATTCCAGGGTTTCATCCGCCATATCTCATTTCCAGCATCAGGTCCTCGTCAATTAAAAACATGAAGAGAACTAGTCAAGGCAAATTCAACGAGCCCAAACTCGATGGGTTTACTAAAAGGCAGTCCAGGGTTACGTCTCCAATCTTCGAGCCCTAACAGCAGACCAGCTCAGTGGTTCCAGAAGACATTAGTGTTTCAAATGTCAGATCTCACACATGCTTGCAAGTAAACTGAGCGTATAACATTCCTATCACACCTAACAAACAACCTGATGACCTTGAAGACCTGAACCGATTTCCACCAAACATAGCTAAGAACACTCTCGACTAATATACCTTTCAATAAAAAAACCGCATTAAAATCGGATCATCCGTATGGGAGCTACGATGCCACAAACAAACACGGACACATACACATTTACATATACACACAGACACGTCAAACTTATAACACCCCGTCGTTTTTGCGTCGGGGGTTAAAAAGCTAATCCACATTCACAATATTATGAATGTGAAAGTGTATTTGTTTGTTTGTCCTTAGTTCACGTTGCAATGGACTGATTTTTGTGCGTGGAGATAGATAGAAGACTGACGAGTGTCATTCTACTTTTTAGCCCCGTAAAACATCTCGTCTCCATGGAAAGATCCAATACAATGTAATATAGAAAGGATCACGGGTGAAACCGCAAGTCACAGCTAGTGTTTTTATAAAGAAAACGTAGAAAAGTTCTTTGTAAAAGCAAGTGACAACCTACTTCAGGAAAAAGTCAAGCTTGTGTCGCTTGTGTCTATGGGTGATCTTACCTATATCATAAGTATCATAGCCCAGCTTTTCAGATTAAAACCTTGGTCGGGTGTAGTAATAGGCATGATGACAATATTAAAGAATCAGAGAATAAATGGTTTTACAGAAAAATATATGCTAAAAAAGTTCTAAAATATGATCCCGTTTTAATATAAACATTAAGATTAATAAAATTTTCAATAAAATAAAAGTATTAAATACAGCAATCGGCCATGTTATCTGAAACGCCAATCAAAATGACGTCACGTCTCAGTAAAAGTCATCGTGTTGCTTGAAGTTTGACGAGCAAGCCGACGCCATGACACCTACGAGCGTTTTCGCGCTTAATTCAAATTATATAGCAGAAAATACATTAATATTTACGTTAAAACTTAAGTATATTGCTGAAATAAACTTTTTTTCGAAACTAGGAGACGTGTACCTACAATAAGGAAAGGTATTTAAAAATCTGTCATCATGCCTATTTCGTTTACTTTATACCTGTCGATCCACATCTCCTTATTGGTCTCTAGGGCGGCGTAGTCGTAGTGTACGCGCGTCCACTCGGCGGCGTCGTTGATGCTGAGCGTGTCGTCGAGCGTGGTGGCGCTGCCTCGGCGCCGCGGGGACGCCTGTGCGCTACCCTCGAGCACGCCCGGCTCGAACGAGCTCGTGTTCGAACCGTCTTTAGTACGCCTAATGATTAAACATTTATCTCGTTAAATGAACCAATTTATGCAAACCGGTACCAACCCACACATGATGATGACGATGTAGTTTTGAGAAAAAGCTGTTTAATGTATTAGACAACTGATGTTTTGTGGATTTGTAAACAAGTCATGAAAATGTTTTGTTCTGTCATTTTTATCAGATTTAATTAATTATTTGATCTTCACAGGGTCGATAGAAAGTGCAATTTTAACAAGTACGCTAATTGACGGTTAAAGTTACATCAATTTCATGATGTTCGAATAGCACTAATCATATGATAAACTGACCCGTACTCATAGCTTTTACTTGCCAATTAACTTTACTTGGGACGTAACGAATCAACACTTTACTTGGAGTTCACCATCTCCCTGTCCCTTAGGCCGCTATCCCACGGCGTTTTACGAGCACTGGCGTTTCTTCAAAGTTGTCGTCGCGTCAACGTGACGTCGACGTTGCAGTTTTTAGCTAATGTAGGTACAATAAAGCCATCCCATTCTGTCCGTATTAGCGGGAGCGAGGCTACGGCCAGTATTTTAAACTTTTTATGTCTATGTAGGGTTGCCATCCGTCCGGGTTTCCCCGGATTTGTCCTAGTTTAGAGGGCGTCTGTGGAGCGTCCGGGCCGGACTTCATTTGTAGTCCGGGTTTAAAAAAAATGACACACGTACTGCGCCCGCACATCGCGATCAACCGACGAACCGACTCGGTAAATTCACCGTCCCCCCGCTGTTGAAATGTCCGGGTTTTCGGCTCTAAAATCCGGGGTATTTAACGCGTCTTCTCCTGGTTTACAAATTTTAGAGATGGCAACCCTATGTCTATGACATGACAATGGGTGGGCTCAAGCCAAGCCCTCATTCTCAAGTTTTATCTAATACCTTTAAACAAACAATTATTGTATATAACGATTTTCATGATATTTATTATGGAAGGCGATAAATCGATGTAGCTAGGTTTTATTTTTAGAAAATGTCGTTTTATCCGTGTTTTCAGCGGTAATTAATTTAAATATAAACTTACAAAATGTGACCCTTCCTGACATCTATGTAATACTATTATATTTTTAGTTGGAAACTACTTCAGTAGCTGGCGTTGCAAAATCAATTGTTTTTATCCGAACAACGCTCTGTCATCCGGGTACTAAATCCTATTTCACGCACATAAATCGCATCTTAACTCGAACCGCGCGAATTATAAGTTATAAATGGCAAAGTATAAGCGAAAAAAAGGCTGAAAGTGCAACACGCAAATAAGGTTCACAAGCTCAAAGAAATATGGTGAGAGTGTATCTGACATACATAACTAACAGATAGAATTCGAACATGCAAAGCTATTTGAGGTTGAGCATAAGAATAAATTTATTCTTATGGGTTGAGCTGTGATAACAATCCCTACTAATATTATAAATTCTAAAGTAACTCTGTCTGTCTGTCTGCTACGCTTTCTCGATTAAACTACTAAACCAATTATAATGAAATTTGGAACACAGATAGAGTGGACCTTTGGAAAGGACAAAGGATGGTTTTTATCCTACGGGAACCTATAAAACGGGTCCACGCACGCGAAGCCGCTGGCGGAAGGCTAGTAATTTTATATAGAAGCGTCAAACTTACGTGACAGAATTCTTCTCATTATCGATCATCTCAAACTGTTCTGGTGTGGCGCTATGTGTTGAATGACCGCTGCCATAATGATTTTCTGTGGCTGTGCATGTCAAAGGCTTAGCATCAAGCTGTTGTAATGTGGTTTGGACAGAAGTCATTTTGTCACCAGGGATTTGAAGGTCAATACCCTTATTTTCTGACACAGGACTGGTTAGAGAGTTGAGGCTAATAATGGCTGCATCGTAAAGTTTTTGGAAGTTCAATTTTTCGGTTTCTAAAGCTACTATTTTTTGTTTCAGGAGATCTATTTCCTCTGCTTGGATTAAAAGCTGCAAATTTTAATTAAATAAGGCATTTAGATACAGTTTTTATATAAAGACAGTTTACTCAAACAGGCAAAACTAACTGTTCTTTCATCTCATGAAATTCAAAGGAAAGAGCAAATGTAAGCACCTAAAAATGGACTCTGGGTGATACTTAGCAATCCCTGTAGCTTCGGGTTTAAGAATAGAGGTATCTCCTGCCTGATCGTAAGGCGACTAAAAGGGCTTCCAGGGTTGTGGATGGTGTGAGTGGGAGCTTGATCCGCCCAACCAGCAGCCCCGGGAAGGACGGCGGTGTGTGCGTGGTCGCGTGGTGCCGTAAGCATTGGAAGGTGCAGGAGAGTACGTCTGCTCTCGCGAATATGGGCTAATTCTGGAGATCCCAGAGTCCTTCCCAAGCGCAGAGGCAGGCCACCGAGAGGATTTTAGTGTGGTCAAATCCCACATAACCCAGTATCCTCTCCCAATGTGCCAGGTACCTTTCCCCTCGATACCAAAAAAATTTACTGTGTGTTACTTAGCAGATGTCAATCATCATCGTGACACCAGAAAGCTATGTCAATAGAAAATATGTATTAAAACTCTCTTTTTATTTATTATTCAGCTCAAGAGCCCTAATTCAAATAACACATTTTAAAATCGGAGGCAGGAATATGATGATTTGTTAAAAGTAATATAAAATTAATTACCTCATGATTCCAATCAGTATCATTGTCCAATGATGTTTGACAGCTCACACAAACATTGGTCATCTCATCAAAGTCAGTTTGACAAGAAGAATCTACAATACAGCTCTCAGTTTCAGTTGACTGATCCACTTTGGGTACACTCATGATTGAACTACCTCCCCATAGCAAGGAAACGAGACCCGCTGGTCTGGGCATGTTTAACCCAACATCATCCCAGTCTTCAAATTCCTGCAAATAAAAAAATCTGAAATCAGATTTTAGGCTTTTTCACAGAGTGAGATCTTTTATTATTTAAC
Source organism: Pyrgus malvae (assembly GCA_911387765.1). Taxonomy (NCBI): domain Eukaryota; kingdom Metazoa; phylum Arthropoda; class Insecta; order Lepidoptera; family Hesperiidae; genus Pyrgus; species Pyrgus malvae. The sequence continues at coordinate 16,280,034 of OU426960.1, forward strand.
CTCAAATACTTTTTGTTTACTATTATGTATTGAGAGAGAGAGAGAGTTGGCTTTTCAATTATTAAATAGTAGCATAATTTTATCTTATTTTTTAAAACTAAATATAGTGAATAAAGATTGAAGTAGATATATATACCTATGTGTTACTTATTTCAAAATTAAAATGTTATTGAGTAAAAATAATACCTGGTCTGGGTTTTCATCAGAAAAGGTGATAGACGTCAGTTTGTAATTTTGTAAGAGAAGGTATTCATTTATGAGAAAGTTAAGAGCTTTTTTCTCATGTGGTTTCAGTGGCCTCTGGTCATATTTGTCCTTTGAACTCTTATCTAAGGCTGTATCACCATCTGTAAATACAGATAAAAGCTTGATGAAGTCATTTAAAACTTTTTACTTTAATAAAATTTTAAATTATATAAGTTTTAACATGAATGTATCAAATCCTTTATTATTAATTCTCCACTAATCTCTATTATCCATACTAATTATTATTATAAATTCGAAAGTAACTCTGTCAGCCTGTCTGTTACACTTTCTCGCTTAAACTACTCAACCCATTTTAATGAAATTTGGAACAGATAGAGTGGAGCTTGGGAAAGGCCTCCTAACCCATAAAACGGGTCCACGGGGCAAAGCCATTGGCGGAAGGCTAGTCTGTATATAAATTGCACTGTAAATCTCCATGTATAATCTTGTGATTGTAGATCAACACAAAATATTCTACAGGTTTTCATTCCCAAAAAATTGTTTTATTACATAATTTGCCAATAGATATGTGTTTTTAAGCCTCCAATGAATATATATTTGAGCAGACAAATAGATACATTTAACAAAGAAATAGTGTTAGGGATTAAAGACAAAAACTTAAAAAAGTATTAATTACCTGCAAACTGAGTAAGATTGGCTCTTAGAGCATTTATAGTCTCTTTAGCTTTTCGCAGCTCAAACTCTAAGACTGCCACATCACCCCCACTACATCCTCTATCCCCCCCTCCATCTTCAGAGTAGCGTGCTGTATCTAGTGAGTCTAATGTTGCCTGACTAGGGGTCCGATCTGTTAAAGGTATTTAAGCAATAATTAGTATAACAATTTTTTTTATTTTATTTTAATGGAGTAGCAGCCAAGCATCCAGGCCATGTGGTGTTAAACGGTTGATGCAGCCCATGGACATCTACACACAACCTATATAACAATATAATGTACAAATAATACAACACACAAAAGTATGTTTTATGAGTATCTACAGTCAAAACCTCTTACAACATCATTTTATAATGACATGTTGGTTATAATTACTGAAAATTTGTGCCGATTTTGATGTTCCTTAATAGTTGCTTAGAAATAACATTGGTTATTAAAACAAACTGACAATTGTGACTTATTGAAGTGGTCTCTTAGATGTTGTTAAGACAGATGTCTACTGTATATTGTAATTTCTACTAACTGCTTCACCTTATTAAATATTTTCAATATTAAAAAAAAAAAAAACAATTCAAGTAAGAAAAATTGTCTAATGTACATATTTTAAACAGTCTTGCCTCTTAAGATATACAATCATTGTTTGTAAAAGGAAACTACTTTATCATTTTAATGAAATATCAGCTGAATGTTTCTTCTATGAGCTAGAGCAAGTAAACACTAGGTTCATTATAACAGTAATAGTTTTGACTGTTTATCTCCATAATAACAAATCAACAATGCATAGTTAGTCATTAGTCTGTGACAGCCTGCTCCATTTATGTATATTCTTTGCAGAATAACATCACTTACTTTTTCATAAATACAAGCTTTTTATTTTCATAAATATGGGTGAAAACAAAGTTTGTATATGATTAGTTCCACAGAACATTATTAAGAGAGGTAGAACGGCAATAATGCGCCGTTCGTATGAAGACTGGTGTCGCCGATCAGGCCCCGCCTTTCACCTCCATTACATCTGTACTTCTATAAATACGAAGCTTACGCACATATATGCTATTTCAAATCTAGCCAATCTTAGCGCCGCACAATCACGCGATTTCAAATGAACGAATCACACCAAAGCACGCACACAAGCACGCATAACATAGGACAATCACGTGTTTCTGTAGAGATTTTGGTTGTCTGCCCCGCCCACATTTCCATTCTAACTTCTTTAAATTGTTCTGTGATTAGTTCACTACTTATACTTAACTTCAAGAGGCATGGAAATAAATGGTGCTGAAAAAAAATTCAAACATAACTTTCACACTGTGCCACATAAAACTATGCTACAACACTCTTTGCATCCTCCAGCTGGGCTGGATCTCTCCCCATAATTGGGAAGACTTACTTCCCACCAAGCTGCTCTTATGCAGTTTGATCATTTAAAATAGCCTGTCTACTACTTAATTTATATGAAATATCTTTGACGTATAAAAATCTCCAATCTACACTTACGCATTAAGCCTTGTTCAGTGGGTCTTGGTACATGCTGTTCAAAATTGCCCGGGTTCGAAAAGAATTCTCTTAATTGAGGTAGTTCTCGTCCTCCTTCCACCAATTCTGTATGTAACTCAAGAGCCGTAAGAAAATAATGGTCTTTTAAAAGTTTCGTGGCTATATCTTCGTAACTTATATGTGAGGACGAAATGAACGACCCATCTTCAACATCCTTGTATGGATTCATGTTTAGATTTAGAGTGAATGAATAAAACTAAAAATGCAGATTTCTTGACGCAATTCACATTTTAAGCATCACATTCTGGTATTTTACTGTTATACCTCTAATGAGCCATTAGTATGATCAACATTTAATTTGCGGAGTTATTTACACAAAAGAAAGAATAACAAAAACTATCAACTGTGCGTCAAATCATTCAGATTGAGGAAAAAGGGACAATTCAAAGTAGGTATTCAACGCACGCAGTCAAATAAATGAAATAAATCTCAAACAAATAGCTAGAGCTAACTCTGGCTGCTGCTGGCTGACCTGACAGATAATGTACTCTGTGCCTGACAGGCACTGACAGCAAAACAGCAAGAGACAAGCAAGAAGGGGGATTCGTTCCTCATTGGCAAGGACAGACATAAGACAGACGACAGCCAGCAATCAGCTGTCAAGAAGACAAGTTTAAGGGCTGATTACATTGACCAACTTGCAGGGTCTGATTTGGCATACATTGAGTATTTTACTCAGATAACCAGCAATGTATGCCGGGTCGGCCCCTGCAGGTTGGCCAATGTAATCAGCCCATTAGTGATAAGTCCCGTAGTAGCTGTGCCTGTGCGTAGTAGCTTGCCTCCAAATCCAAAATTACATTGTACACGTTCAAAGAAGCCATCGCTTTTTTTTTTTTTTTTTTTCAACCTTTTTTTATGTCCCACTGCTGGGCACAGGTCTCCTTCTCACACAATTGTGAGGGATTTAGGCCATAGTCCACCACGCTGGCCAAGTGCGGATTGGTGGACGTCATGCTTTCGAGAAATTATGAATTTCTCTCAGGCATGCACGGCGATGGAGAACATCGTAATCAATTAAATATCACGATATTTTCCATCACCATGGAGCAGCGATAAATTCGCACATTACAAATTTCTTTGTCAGAGGTGCGAGCCGAGGATTTGAACCTGGGATCGGTCGCGTCGAAGACCGCGGTTTTTACCACTCGGCCATCGCTGCTCTGATCGCTTTACTTTACTTGAATTCTGACTGACTGAGCTTACTGATTGGCTGCAACCCTTTTTGCGTCCCACTGCTGGGCACGGGTCTCTCCCCATTATTGGGGAGGTCTGGAGCTTACTCTGGCTGACTGATTACTGACAACTTATTGACTGAACCTTTTATTGGTGGGAGTTTCGGCGGGAAGTCTGAAGGGACAAGTTGTGCTCATGTTTTATTTTTATTTCCTTGGTGTATTTTTATTTTTGAGTTATATCGGATAAAGTCTTAAAGCATCAAGGTATGACAGGTATGACACCCCTCAGAGGAGTGGCCTTTACGGGAGAACCCCTCGTCCCAACGTTCATGCCAGGCGCGGGCGCAGCCTTCAATTTTGGGAGGGGTCACCAAGAAATCGGGGGGTCACTAAGAAATTTTGGGAAGAGGTGTCCCAAATTGGCTTGTTTCGCCTTCTGTCTACACATGACTGATGGGGGGAGATGGATTTTGGGGGGTGCCTTCTAGTTATACAACTATTGTGTCAGTGTGTGTCGGTGTCAGTGTTGACGGTGCATAGAAAATGACGTTGTTAATTGACATATTTAGAAATGACGTATGCGTCTGTAGCGATGAAAGAATATTTGTGAATGTGTGACAAAATTAAAGCGTTCTTTCCCCGCACCAGTTTTTTTGCCACAAAAATTATGTATCGAAGCTAGGCGCTATGCCGTCTGTCCTGAAGGGTGAGTCAGTAAGTTTGATGCTCTAAGGATAAAGTTGATTGCATTTTGTTCGATATAGGTTAATGATAGAGCACGAGTGTTGTGAAATAAAATAATAGTGCGAAAACATGTTTTTTCGGCTTGCCTAAAAAACTCCATCGGACTCGTGTCAAGTAGCCGCCCACTTTACTTGAACATTTGACTGACTAGATTGACTGATACCTGACGACTTACTCTATGAATATTAAGTGATGCAAAAATTATACTTGACGATGCAATATGCACAGAGTTTGCGATGCCATTATTAAAAATTAAATGAAAATATTGCATGGCTCGTGGCCGATGCCTTAAATCGAATTAAAAAAAATCGTCATTGACACTTACTGTCATTAAGTGTCATTGACCTCGGTGTAGGTTTTCAAATTTTTAAACTTACTAATTTAGTTTATTATGAATAAACTTATTATATTTGATTAGATTAGATATGAAATAACGCAAGTTAGTGTAGAAATGGGTGAAAAATATTTTAATTTGAAGCGAAAGCTCGAAGAACTTGGATACAACAACACATTGCCCTTAGATGCCGTACCGCTTGTAGAATGTCTTTTAGCAGACTTATTGCAGACAACTCGCAGTTTGCAGCATTACATGAATCTGTCGAAGGAAGCACTTATGCAAAGAGATGCTTTGATGCTAGAGGCAGAACCATATAAGTGTGACAATGCTAAACTTATTCAAGAAAATAACAAGCTACATATGGATGTTATTCAGTTAAAAGAAGAAAATTTAAAACTCAATAAGGATATTAAGAGAAAAGTAAAGACTATGTCTGATGAACTCACGAGAAAAGACATGACTATTAGTAAATTACAACATGATTTGAGGGATTTAAGTTTGAGGGGCTTATGTGCTGATACACTAAGTAGCCGCAATAAAAGTAGGAGAAAAGACAGCGGAGACACTATATCAAAAACTTGCATTTGCAGTGAGAGGAATGGTTATCTTGAAAAAGATGTCACAGAATTAAATAAGAAAATACAAAGTCTGCAACAACAAAATGATGAATATTGTGATGAGATTGCACAGCTTCACACTAAAGTTGAAAATAGAGACAGTGAAATTATAAGGTTAAACATGTTGCTGGAAGGCGGCAGACCCCTACCAGCTTTAAAAAAGGACTTCTGTAGCAACAAGCCAGATTTAAAAAGTGAAACTTTAATAAAACAATTGAGTGAAATGGAAAAAATTAATTCAAACTTAAAAAAGGAACTAGAGAACAGTTTAGAAAAACAACATGAAGCAATGCTCCGTGCTTTGAGCCTTGCTGACAAAAATAAAAACTTACAGGAAGAACTGAAAAAAGTAGACGCTTTAGCGTTAAAGGTTGAAGAAGACTGTAATAAAAGACTGGACACTTTAATGAATGAGATGAATTTTATGCAAACAAAAATTGATAGTCTCACAATTAGAAATTCTGAATTGGAAAGAGAAATTTCTTATCAGGGTCCTAAAGAGAGTTCTTCAAGGCTTCTTAGGATACAAGAATCGTTAAATATAACAGTAAGAGAAAAAGATTTACTACAAAAAGAAATAAAAGATTTGGTTGAATTGAACAAAACTTTGCAGGAAAAAATTGTTTCGCTGTCGCAAGTTAAGAGAGACTTTGAAAATCAGGTGGTATCTCAGTGTAAACACATTGAAAATCCTAGATGTATTGTTAAGGATGAACTAAAAATTCTTTTGGAAGACGAAAGAAAGCGCTATGAAGAATATATTAAAAGCATACATGAAAAATTAACAGATACCATTACTATTTTTAACAATCACATTAAAAATAAAGATAAACCTTTCTATCCAAGAACTGATGTTTCAACTGAAGACACATTTATTAGAGATTTGCACAAAAAGCTGTGTGAGAGTGAACAAAAAATTCTTATGTTGAAAAAGGAAAATGATGAGATTAAGTGCAGAATATCAAATAGGGAAGAATGTAATAAAGAAGGGTATCAGGATATTATTAAACATTTAAATACCGAAAATGCTGAACTATCTAAAGAAAACATTGCACTTTCACAACAATTGAGTCATTATAAAGCAATAAATTCAGCAAATTATGATAGAAACTATAGTGCCAAAGGTGATATTAATAAACTAAGAGAAAATATTGAAATGCTATCTAATGAAATAAAAATATTAAAAAAAGACAAACAAGAGTATTGTAGCAGATATAAGGAAGCTTTGGATCTTGTAGATAAGTTAAAGAGAAATTTAGCATTTAAACAAAGAGAAGTCGATAATTTAGAAGAAGAAAATTGTTCTTATAAAATGACAAATAGAACTGGAAAGGCTTCAGTAGATCAATTAAAAGATGAATGCCATTTTCTGAGAGAACAGTTAAAAAAGATACAAACAGATGTGGTCAAAGAAAAAACATTAGCTAGTCAAATTAAAAATATTCAACTAGAAACTGAGAGAAATAACAATGAAGTTCAAAATGAACTACTGACTGCTCAAAAGAAACTTTCTCTATCAAAAGACACAATTGATGCCTTAGAAAGAAGATGCAAGGAATTGCAATCTGAGATTTCAATTCTTAAAAACGAAAAGAATAAATTAATGGATAATGTAAGATCTCTTGACCAAGAACGAGATAAAATGGTAATAGAGTTAGACAGTAAAGCTGAAAGTATAAATGCTCTGGAAACAAAGGTAAAATCTCAGATGTATGAGATTAATAAGTTAGAAAGTGAAATTTTAGATCTTAAAAAGAAACTTAATATGACTAAGGTGTCTGAACATAAAGTAGCAGATTATGAAACTCAACTAACATTTTTAAATGGTGAAATATCAAGGTTAACTCAACAGCTTGACACAGCGTTAATGGACAATAAACATTTACAAAACAGTTTAGCTGATGCTCATGGAGCACTAAAGCTTAACAAGATTGAATTGGATAAATCTAAAAAAGATGTGGAAGGCCTCAAACAACAGTTACAACATTATGTTGCAGAAATAAGACGAATAGAAGAACTATTGTCTCAAAAAGAAGCTGAAAGGTCTGATATGTTGGAGCAATTTGCAAGCCTATCAGTTGAGGCAAATATTCTAGAAAACACCAACCATTCCTTAGAGAGTGAATCTGCATCTAAATCTCAACAACTTCAAACCTATATTGGCCAAATTCAAAGTTTGGAATCAAAGCTCATAGAAAAGGAAAATATAATTGATAGCCAATCTAGTACTATTGCTTCTATGACATGTAAAATAACTGCTTTAGAAAATGAAGTAAAATTAATAACTGAAGAAAAAATTGTTCTACAACAAAATATAGCCTATCTTAAACAAATGTGCAGTAGCCTGCAACGTGAAAGTACTAGTAAAGAAGCAGGTGTAAATGAAATGGATTCAGAATTAAAATTATATGAAAACAGAATTAAGAGTCTTTCAAATTCAAAAGCAAAATTAGAAGTTGAAAGGGATGAAATGCTTGAAAAAGTAAAAACCACAGAGAGGTTACTATCAAATGCCCGCAGGGAAATAGTAGACCTAAAATTGGCCTTGCAAGATGCAACATCAGAGACCAAGTCATTGCAGAAACACATTGACAGGCTGGGCCGAAGAAACCTGGAGACTCATGAAGTTCATGAGGTAAAAAAAAAACGGCAAATTGTTTGTAAAGTAGGTTTACGATCGAGATGTTTACGTGATAACGTCCGCACGAGAAAATCTCCATTCGTTTGTATGCCGCTAGAGTGAGAGAGACGGAAGATCGGTCCACTCACTCGAACGCTATGCCAGCCTCCGCTCGTGAGGATTCCGCGTGACAAGTTTCACGGAATGACTGGCAGCGCTCGAGATGAGACGGGAGATCGGTCCGTCTCTCTCTCGTTATACCTGCGATCGCGCTCGTGAGGTTTTGGTGTGACACAAGTTTCTGAACATGTCACCCGACTAAAACGATTTTAAAGACGTTATCACGTCAAAAAAAATGTTTGTAATTATGCAGATACTTATATAAAAACTAGCTGACTAGACAGACGTTGTCTTGGCTTAACTATGAATATTGAATTCGAATTTTAAATGAAATAATTTTATAAAGTGGTTAAGTATTCTTAAATTTACATATTTTCCAAGCGATATCGTAAATTTTATATTTTATAAAAATCTTATATTAAATATAATAAAATTAATAACAAACACAATATAAAAGATATATATATATATATATATATATATATATACATACATATATAAATTTTAAACATAAATATGTTTAAAGATTAAAATATTGTAAATAAAATAAACTTACAAGCATTATTTATTCCAGACCACTTTACCACGAGAGGAGTTAGAGTTGCCACTACTGTTAGGAGAAACTATTCATGAGGCAAGTCAGGAAGAAGAGGATGACAGCATTTGTTTCCAAGACCTTCATAAAAAATATTCAAGTTTTTCGCATGGAAGTACATTGTAATGAAGTTATTAGACTCAATGAAATTTATGTTTTTATAAATAGAGTTTAAAAGCACTCCAGATTTTTGGCACTCAATCTCATAAAAATAAGTAGTTCATTTATATCAAACTGTTGTTTATTATTAATATTATTATTTACTGTTTAGTCTGTTTATGTACTTTAAATATTTAATTAATTACCTACAGTCATTCCGGGTAACTTTGAATTGATGTTTAACTTTGAACAAAGTTGGAAAAAAGATTTAACAATTTATTACATCGAAACTTTTTGATGTTTCAATATGATAACTGTTTAGACGTAATGGATTGCTAAAATGTTTTTGTACCAAATAAAAATGAAAAAAATAAACTGTTAATGCCATAATTCTGAAAATTCCCGCCTTTTCCGTGGTGAAGTTGCTGGAAGATTTTGAGCTCTGAATTGGAATCGTAAACTAGTCCACTTTGATTCATATGGTAAAACCAAGCTATTTGTGTAGATGTCATTTTTATAGATCAGGTTTTTAAATACCTTCTTTTTATTTTACCTAAACCATAAAATATTAAGGTTTTTACTTTCTAAAAAAAATTATTCAAAGTAACCCAAAATTCATGATAAATTAAAATTCGAGTTTTAGGAGAAATTATGGGTAGTTCTGATGTTTCTTCCGTAAATTTATTTTGTTAGAAAAAAAACAACTGAAAAGGACACTAGGTATTCATTCAATAAAATAAAGGTGTCATAAATTGAAATCTTTTTTAATAATAAAAATAACGTAAAAAATGTTCAAAGTTACCCGAATTGTACGTACCTATATATCAAAATAATTATGTTAATTTTGATACAGTAGAATTAAATTCGACATTTTTAGTATGTTAAGTAGTTTAAAATTTCTAATTTTTATACATAAAAATCACACAGTTGAATATGTTAAAAGAAATTGGCATGATCAGCATATTGTATTTTAGTTTTATGGAGTTCTTGAAATTCGAAACCTATTCCTTTTCTGAACATATTCTACAATTTAATGAAATAAAGGAATATTGATATGGGTTTAAGATTTTTTTTATGAATTGCAACTAGCAGTTTATAAGTTTTAATAAAATGAGCACTAATTTATATTAATGTATTGACATAAAAAAAATGTAATACATATATGGGGGGGAGGGGAACAAAGGGGGCTGCTCCCCCCTCTCCCGCCCTGGATCAAGGTCCAGATTCACATAGATATATTTTGTGTGCGTGTCTTCATGTAACATGCATGATGCAAGGCAAATTTACGCGCGTTATCCAGCTTGAAAAAAATTTGCCCCCATCCCTGTCTGGGTATGACCATGCATATAGGACGCAGAGTATTACAGTTAAAAAAAAAAAGTTCTTAACTAAATGATAAATATAAAATAGGAATGTAATAAGAGACAATTCCAGCTGTGTTGGTTGATCTGGTTTATATCGATGTTCCTAATTTTTACAGACTATGGCAATAGATAAGTAGGTACACATTACTAAAATACTAAAATAAAAAATAAAAATGGGTAACTTTTATTTTGATTTATACCCACAATATGAAACCCAAAATCTATATTTGAGTTATTAATCACAAGTATTTAAATATGAAAATATTGCTATTTACATAATTAAATTTAAATAAATATCTAGGAGATTATCTTAGGAGAGGAGATCAAATTTTTACAAAAACTCCATGGTAAAATAATGATTTTGATGTTGTTCCAAGCTACCTGGGTGCCCTTGCCAGGTATAAGAATGATTTTTAACTTCAAAAGCATAATATTTATTTGTCAAAAAATATGTAAATATAAACTCAATCCCATGAGTGGAGCCTGGTCTGATTGCTAGTATAATAAAGTTAAGAAAGTACACGTTTTTAATGCTAAGCGCATCTTTTAATAACAACCAATAAAGTGACACAATAAACTTATGAATCATGTTAATGTTTACAGACAATAGACAGACCTTGCAACTTTCACTACACTCAGTCACAACATAGGTACATAGTAAAACAAAATGTATATCAAATTCAATTTTATTATCACTGCATAGATGTTTAGATATTGATAGGTATTTATATAAGACATTACCAAAAATTAACTACAATTATCTACAAAAATTGTAATAATATATAGTGGTATACAGTAGTATGTATATTATTATAGGGAACACTAAGTAAATGTACAGTCCATTTTTGTGTACTACATTATACAAATAACCAGCAAAAGGTCACATATTATTCGCTTGAAATACTTTTAAACAGATTGTGCTTATTTTTCAGGCCTTGACAATTTTAGTGATCTACTGCCATAATACATGAACCACCATAATTTAAATCTCTTAACTACTTTACCTCAGTCTATTCCATTCTATTCTATAGGCACATGATATCTGGATTATAATATTGACTGAATGTTTACTGGTCAAAAAAGTTCTAACAAGAAAAAGTGTACTTAAGTAGTTATTGCATTTATCTTTTATCTAAAGATTTCAGTTGCAACAAACAATTGTATGTCAGTCATAAGTAGTCATAACTCAATAATATAACAATTAATTTTATGCCTTTGAACATCAGTACAAAATATGAAATATAAGTAATAAATTCTTAAACAGAGATATGGTTATGTACTTGATGGCAATAATCACTTGTTACAAACTCTATACCTTTCTACAGTCTACCTACATTTTTGCACCTTTTCCATATTGTATTCCTTAAATACTATTTTTATATACACATCCATTAACTAAAGAACTTATATACAAATAAGTTTATACCAGTTATATTTTGATGAGTCATTGTTATTATAAAGTAACAAAATTCAGATAAGTACAATATTATGAAAAATATGCATGGCAGCCACAATATTAAAAAGTGCTAAGATAATTTAAAAACAGTTTTTCACAATATTGTAACAAACTAAATTAAAATGATAGTATATTTACATTTTTCAATATTAACACAATAGTATTTATGACCTTCATCATTGTATTTGTGTTAGTTCGAATGCTCAAATTATCGGTGGGCCTAATTAAGTCTATTAGGAGTAATTACCACATCACAAATTTAATTAAACAATAATTACCTATTATTATAGCCAAACAATTATTTAGCATTTACAAGCATTACTCATCAGTTCTTATGATATGGAATGCTTTCAATTTAATACTAAAAATTGGTTAAACTGAGTAATATCAAAATTCAAATGTTTTATTATTCATTAAAAATTACATTGAATTTATCCATTATTTTTTTTGCCAATGCAATCTTAATGTTCGCTTTCAATAATGAGATATTTTATGAAAGCACTTGACATAAAAAAAAATATACATTTAGAGGTAATAATCTGGCTGCAAACCTTTTTGCATCCCACTTTTGGACATAGGTCTCTCCCCATGATTGGGGAGGCCTCGAGTTTACTCCACCCAGCTTCAATGTGGGTTGGTATGTAATTATCTAGAGTATTTATTGCTACTTTAAAAGCATAATATATAAAAGTGTTCAAAGATATCAAACAATTCTACACTATTCTACAATAATTTACTAATTTTTAATTTAATTGACTTTACTGTATAATACCGATATATATTTTAAATACCACAAGGCTATAACAACATAGATTACAAATACACAATTTTAGGAATTACAATTATAATGTAGCTAGAACTCTGGTAAAGCCTATGCCAGCCCCTAAAATAGTTTGTCCTATACCCCATATCATAGCATGTATTGGTGGCATTGCCATGTTTGCTGCACGATATATGAAAGCGACAGCTGCACTACTCGCTACTCCAGATGTCACAGGACCCACCACACCCATAACTATTAATAGGACGGGAAAAAACTTTCCATATTTGTGTTTTCTAAGAGTTCCAAAAGCAACTAACGCGGCACAGGTGTGCACAAACACAGACGAGCACAGGGACCACAAAAACACGGGATACCACATCTCACCAAACGTATCTAATGGATCACCAGGGGTCAACTTTAGTATATCAACAAATGAATCAAATTCTGACACTCTGAACTCCGACAACATGTCATACATGTTGTCTTCCGTGTTCTGATGGTTAAAGGCATCGGGGCAGCTTTACTCCTATGCACAAAATATTTATTCTGCTCTTTGGACCTTGAAGATGTCAGTGGTGATGAGACTTGATCAATTATATCAGTGCTGTAGACAACATGTAATACAGCAAATTAAATGATATGCGTTAATTAGGATTGTAGAGATGACTATTTGCGAATATTTAAATTTTTGCTAGAAATAAATAATTCGACAAGAACAATGAAAATTGATTTGACAAAAATTGACAAAATGTCAAGTTTCAACCTCATATTTTTTTAAATAATGGCACCGCAAACTCTGTGTATATTGCCAGCATCAAGTATAATGTTTGCATCACTTAGTAGTCATAGACAAAATCAGTTAAATCAGTAAGTCGACACTGTCGACAGATGTATGTTCAAGTCTTAGATAGAATGTTAGAATTAGAATAAGTTGATTATTTGTGATACGCAGCGTATTATACGCTCCTTAAAACTGTAAGAATTATTGTAAACTACTAACCACCTGAGTCATTTGAAATTAATTTCAATCAAAAACATTGTTCAGTCTTGTTCAGTTCAGAAAGTCGTAAATGTCGTAATTAAAGCATTTTAACATTTTTAACACTCCGTCCGTGAAATCTCTTATTGTTCTTCTAATGTTCTAAGTACTGTAAGTATCTATGTGAATTTAGCAACAAATACCTCAACAACACAGTTTTTATTTTATCTGTTCTCTAATCATCTCTATGGATTTGGTTTTGGCTGTTGTCTTTCTAGCTATTTGTCGGATTTTTAATAGTTGTTAGTTAGTTACAAGTTTTTACCGTGCTTTACAATATTTATCCTAATAAATAAAGTTATTTGTCTGGGGAAATTATCAAAAGGTATGTTTAAAAACTATTTCGAGAAATGTTTTCTTGTTTACGGAAAAGTGTGAAGTTCGTGCGTTTTTTTCGTTATGTCAAAGTGGTCAAACCTGAAGAATGTATGTGATGTGCTTGTGCTTGATAACCTATCTATTCTAAGTAATCCTTAACCGCGTGTATAATATCTGTTTTATTGTTATTAATTTTAAAAAGTGGTTTGAATTTATTCATTAGTCATGGGTAAAGTGCGATCTACTCCGGGCGCGCCCCGGAAGCAGGGTTTCAACAAATCTGGGCACTCCATGAACCCAGATCGACCTACAGAAGGGCTTAAAGGTGTTGGGAAACCGAGGACCAAAGGTACTATAAAACGGCTACAAATGTACCGTAACTTCAAAGCTAAAAGAGATAAAACTGGCAAGATATTGACACCAGCGCCCTTCCAAGGCTGGGTACCTTCAGGTACACAGGCCAGAGTTGAGCCTAATCAAAAGTGGTTTGGAAACTCACGAGTCATATCACAAAACGCCTTGCAAAAGTTTCAGGAAGAATTTGGCGCAGCAGTGAAAAATCCCTACCAAGTTGTGATGAAACCAACAAATTTACCTATTACTTTATTAAATGAAAAAGCAAAGCATACTAGAGTACATTTGTTAGATACAGAAGGCTTTGATAAAACATTTGGACCGAAAAAACAAAGGAAAAGGGTTAATCTTAAAGTTAGTGACATACATTCACTGACCAAAGCAGTAGAAGAAAGTGTTGAAAAATATGATGAAAACAAAGATATTGATAGAGTCCGTGAGGACACTGGCATGAAAGAAGGACAAAGAGACTGGGTGTTTGGAGCAGGTATGAGCAGGAGAATCTGGAATGAACTATATAAAGTTGTTGATTCATCTGATGTATTGTTACAAGTGTTAGATGCCAGGGATCCAATGGGTACCAGAAGCCCATATGTCGAGAAATTCTTACGAGAAGAAAAGCCTCATAAACATTTAATATTTATTTTGAATAAAGTTGACTTAGTACCTAATTGGGTAACACAGCGATGGGTTGCAATTTTGAGTGCTGAATATCCAACTATTGCTTTTCATGCTTCAATGACTCACCCATTTGGAAAAGGATCCTTAATAAATTTACTAAGACAATTTGCTAAGTTGCATATTGACAAAAAGCAAATAAGCGTAGGCTTGATTGGTTATCCAAACGTTGGCAAGTCTTCAGTAATAAATACCTTAAGAGCAAAGAAAGTGTGCAAAGTAGCACCTATAGCTGGTGAAACTAAAGTGTGGCAATATATTACCTTAATGAGGAGAATATTTTTAATTGATTGTCCTGGTATTGTATATCCATCTGCTGAAACTGATACTGAGAAAGTTCTAAAGGGAGTTGTTAGAGTGGAATTAGTACAGAATCCAGAAGATTATATTGAGGAGGTTGTTAAAAGGGTAAGAAAAGAATATCTGGTAAAAACATATAAAGTTGATGGATGGGAAACTGCAACAGAATTCTTAGAAAAATTAGCAGCTAGAAGTGGAAAATTATTAAAAAAGGGAGAGCCTGATATAGACCAAGTGGCTAAAATGGTTCTTAATGACTGGCAGAGAGGAAAATTGCCATTTTATGTAGCTCCTGAAGGTTTTGAAGTACCATTATCCAAACAACAAAAAGACACAACAGAAAAAGAAAGTCAGGTTCAGGAATTAAGCACTACCAAGGAACAGTCTTCACAAGAAGTTGCTCCAACAGAGACAAATGATGAAGTACCTGATAAACCAATACTAAGTGTAAATAAATTGGTTATTGCTCAAGATTTTGCAAAAATAAGAGTAGGGTTACAGTTTGATAATGATGATGATGTCAAACCTCTTAAAGAAGTTGAAATTCCTGAGGAATTGAAAAATATAGATGTGCAGGATGAGAATGAAACACCAAAAAAAGATGGTGAGAATGAGGGCAATGGTGAGGAAAGTGACAGTGATGCTTCAGATATTAGTGACTTTTATGGAGAAGACAGTAACAAATGCAGTGATGTTGAGGATTATTTAACAAATGATCCTAACACAGTTACAGAATTGAAGCGTAAAAAGATTGAAATTGCCAGGAGTGGTGCATTTACTGTAGAAGATTTGACACAGAATAATAAGAAACGCAAGGGTGATTGTAATGAAGTCAGTAAAAAGAAAATAACTGCGAAACAAAGAAGAGCCCTAGAAAGAGCACAACGTCGCACAAAAACTGGAAGCAACTTCTATGAAGTAGCAAATGTTAAAAATAGAAATAGGAACAAAAAGAAAATTGTGTAAAAACAAATACCTTTCATAGAATAAACATTTAAAACATATTGTATTTGTGTTATTATTGACCATTGTAATCTATACCTTAGAGGGCCATATATAGACCACATAAAAATATATAATGTAAAACACTTGAAAATCAGTAGCTGTTGTTCCCTTGAAACTGGACAATTTTTTATTTTAAAATAATTAACCAATTTCTTTGCTATTTTTTTTGTTGCCAAAAGCCATGTTGTTTATTAAACTATTACAGGTGTATTAAATCTGTTGGAGGGTTGCTTGAATATCTAGTAGGTACTATAAGAAATGTAAATTCAAATTTGCATATTAGCTTTCAGTACCTAAATAAATTTTGTTCTTGCAGATGTCATCAGGAAGTGAGAGTGATGAAGAATATGTACCAGAAGAACCAGAAAAAGTTTCGGAAGAAGAATCAGCCAATGAGGAGACTGAACTACAATATGAAAAAGAACAAGAACAACACAAAACAATGAAAAGAAAGGTTACACAAGATAAAAAGGGCAACAAGAAAATAAAGGTGACAAATAGTAGAAATGAAATAGATAGTGATGAAGAAGAAAAAATACAAGTAACTCATAATCCTGAAGAAGAAAAGAAACGAGAAGATGATCTTTGGGCAAAATTTTTGGAGGGAACAGATACTAAACCAAAATCTGTAGCGGAGAAGACAAGTACTGTCACAAATATACAAACCTCAGCTGCAACATCAAGTAAATCTTTGACACCAGCAACTAATGACAAACCTAAAGTTGATGACAATAAGGAGAGAGAAAGGAGAATATTTGAATTTGCAGGAGAAACAATAGTGGTAGAAAATGATGTTATAAAGGAAAAAATAAAGACTACAGACAGTCCTGCATCAGGTAAATTTGCCTATTTAATTAATTTACATTTTCTGTAAGCAGTTGAATTATGAAATTCTTAATTCATATGGCTGCAACCCTTTTTGCGTCTGACTACTGGGCACGGGTCTCTCCCCCTTATTGGGGAGGCCTGGAGCTTACTCCACCACACTGTTCCAATGTGGGTTGGTGAAGAGGCGGGTTAGTGGCCAACCTGCTGTCGGATGTTTTTAAACCGCCCATAAGGCCTCCGACAAGGTTTAACGACTGTTACATATCGACAACAACAGGGACCGACGGCTTAACGTGCCCTCCGAAGCACGGAAACGCGCATGAATTTTTTTGCCACTAGCGGTCACCCATCTCACACCCGACTAGCACATCTCACACTAGACTAGCTGCATAGACCACTTGCGTTCTACGCTAGCTGCGGTGCCCTGCAGACTTCATAATTCATATAGTTCATTGATAATATTAAAGATCAATAATTGTAGAAAGTTACTAACAATGTTAACAATTTATTTGTAGTTTATTCAAAGTTTACTTGTTTTTTTTTTAGTAAACAAGGATGCATTGCCTTCAAGAGCCCGTGGTGGAGGCCTTGCTAATGTGTTGGGCCAGTTAAATAAAAAGAATAAATTGTCTACTTTGGAGAAATCTAAACTGGACTGGGTCACATACAAAAAGGAAGAAGGAATTGAAGAAGAGATACATAGTCACAATAAAGGGAAGGATGGGTAGGTTATAACTGTGCATTGTATTCTATAAGGTAACCAATATAGTCTGGCCCAGTTAATAATACACATTGTATACACTTGTTTTAGTTATACAGTGTTTTGTCTTGCTTTGGAATAGGTATGTCATTTTGTGCGAGTCTGAGCAATACAAAACAGTGAATAACTATATCAAACTGTTTATTAGTAAGAGGGCCACCCCCTTATAGAGTATAGAAGTAAAGTAATAATGTGACTTTAAGTTTAATCGGTTGCTCTGTTTTCAGCTGTGGACTGTCACATAATTCAAAAAATTTAACAACGCTCAAAATACAGTAAAAACATTAGCAATGAATCCCTTGGTTTTATATAAAAAACTGTGAAGCTCTTTAGTAGAGGATCGCGTGATTCCTTGCTTTGTGATTTATTTAATCTAATACCTTTAAACGAGCAATTCTTGTATGCACCTAAATATAATTTTTGAATCTCAGAAACAGCTCAAAGATTTTGATGAAATTTAGTACACTGGTTTTGGGGCTGATAAATCGATCCAGCTAGTTTTTATTTTTAGAAATTATAAATTACAAAAAAATATTTTTAGTGATAATCAACATAAATATAAACTGAAAAATACGACTCTTCCTGACATCTATTGGAGATTATTAATAATATTGTGCCGTAGAAGGCCGTCAAACGCTATCCGCCAATCCGACGTTCAAAGAAAAGACAATGTCGATTTGAAAGAGCTTTAAGTATAAAAAATTCGTTAATTAAAGCTTCCTTGGCCGATTGGTTACGTGGGCTGACTACGGAACTAGAGACCCGGGTTCAAACCTCAATATCTCAATCAAACCATATTGCGTTTAGTTTATATTTTTTGTGTTTTTTTTTTGGGAGCTATTTCAGATGGCGTTGTTAAGTAACACTAAGCATGTGAGTGTTTCGTTTGAAACTAAACCCAAGAAATAAATTGTTTTGTCCGAGCAACGCTCAGTCGTCCAGGCACTAGTTTTAAAACCCACAATGATTGGCTTATAAACTGATAAAAAAATAGCTTTTATTAGAGAGCGTCCTCCGTATCCTGCTGCCAACAGCTGACTGCAAAGGTCTTTTAGAAAAGTAAATAGAAACAACAGTCAACAGCTGACTGCAAGGATATTTTAGATAGATAATATGTTACAGCTACCATACAAAAAAATCTTCATTAAGTGTTAAAGATTTTTGAAGTGAAAACTTCTTTAGCGGCGTTGAGCACTTTTGTGGGATGGGTAAAAACTGTGAAACTCGCGCGAGGTCACGTGTGCTGATCGAAAAATTTCGTAAGATAGTAGAGGAGACGTGGAAGATCGACCTTCACCGATCTGATAATTCGATGAGACATATTTTTTACCAAATATAATTTATAAACATATATGCCTATGATAACTTGACTATCGAAAAGTGTCCATAGCTATTTTTAATTTAATTAATTTTAATCAATTTTCTTTCATATCACCTTCACTCTTGTAATAACCGAACGAGTGAATATCTTCACCGGCTCTTAGACCAAGACGGAGGGGTGACAGCTGATGACGGCTCGTCTGACGGCTGTCTATTCTTTTTTTTCTTCAATTATGGAATCGCAAACTCTGCATATTGCCAGCGTCAAGTATAATTTTATCTTAAAATTCGTTTATATTAAGTATTTAAAATATTGAACAAAGTGCATCCATTAATGAAAAAAGTGACGAAGAAATAGTGAAAGAAAATGAGTGAGTACCTACTCTATCAAAATACTAGATGAAAACCTACTGAAAATATTAGATGAAAAATAATACTGATAATTAAAGCATATCGTGCAAAATTATTTCCCAACCATTCCAAAATATCAAAAATGCACAACGTTAATATTCAAGTTTTCACTTCTGCCGGCACTCCCGGAGTGCAACCCGTCGTTTTTTTATTTATTTAAATGGACTAGAAGGAGACGAGTATGTATCACTCAGTGAGGAATGATCGCTGCAGACGTTGGGCATATACACACATCCTTATGTTGAGTCTTGCCATAGGTCGTCTGCAGTTAGAATAGAGCTACGGTATTCCGTGCCTGATCGTAAAAGGCGACTAAAAAGGGGCTTCTCGGGTTGTGAGCGGTGAGAGTGGGAGTTCGACCCGTCCAGCCAGCAGCCCCGGGAAGGACGGCAGTGTGTGCGTGGCCGCATGCCGCCGTAAGCATCAGATGGTGCAGGAGAACACAGGAGAAGATGGGCCCGTTCTGGGGCGCCGCGCGTGGAGGACATCGGTGCGTTCCACTGGAGATCCCGGAGTTCTCCCCAAGCGCAGAGGCAGGCCACCGAGAGCGTTTTAGTGTGGTACAAATCCCACATAACCCGGTATCCTCTCCCAAGGTGCCGGATAACTTTTGAAGGTTTCCCCCATAATACCAAAATAAAAGAGCGTCTGCAGTTGCGCTGCTACTACCAGTCTTCAGGTGACAGTCGCCTCATGGACGATGTACGTCTGGCTGGTAGGTGCACCTTTCCACCGAAAAAATATAATTGCTTCTCGTCAAAAACGAGTGCAGAGTTGATATTTCTCCGATCGAACATTTTAAAAAAATCTATAAATTTCGGAGCAGCGAGAGCGGTAATGACAATAACCTTCAACCCCGACGCTCACCTCTGACACTGAAATTTGTTATGTGTTATGTTTGGTATGTGCTCAGAGTTGTGCATAATTGTCTATGAAATTATGTCCACCAATTCACACTTAGCTAGTGTGGATGCCTGGAGGGCGATGACCTACATTCTTCTCCACTCCGAGAAGAGACCAGCTTTGGGACATAAAAAGGGTTGAAAAAAATTAAATGACTACAAACTTATTTAAATGTGCTGCTTATTTAACTTTTTAATTATTGCAGGTATTTGGATCGCCAAGATTTCTTAGAGAGAGCCGATTTACGCCAATATGAGATTGAACGAGATTTGAGAATGAAGCGTCGCAGCAATCGATGAACTAATTTTACTCAACACTGCTAAGCATAATGTAGTACATACCATAAAAAATACAACATATGGTTTAATATTTACATTTTTTGTATTTATTTCTATTAACACTCCAGTTACAATAAGATAAAAAAAAAATAAGGTGG
The DNA here is from genome assembly GCA_911387765.1 of Pyrgus malvae. Lineage (NCBI taxonomy): Eukaryota > Metazoa > Arthropoda > Insecta > Lepidoptera > Hesperiidae > Pyrgus > Pyrgus malvae. Next base: position 16,300,758 of record OU426960.1, read on the forward strand.
CTTGAAAATAATCATAACATTTTACACCAACAAGAAAAACTTGAAATTAATAATTTCAGAAATGTAAATTACCTACATACATATCAAACAGTAAGCATGGGCGTAGCCATGGTAGGGCAGGGTGGGGACCCTGGCACTGATCTGTAAGGTACACAAACAAACCTAAAAAACTAAATTGTCTAGGTAATAACCACAATACTTAATTTAATATCCGTAAGAAAGTTCACACTCGACAGTCGTTTGTATAAAACCATGTTATTGGTTGTGTCTACTTTATTATTATAGAACGAGATACCATTTTTATACAATTACTATATCTATGTAAGATAATAAGAGGACTCAACTGTTTACTTTTTTCCGTGTACATGTATATTGATACAGGGTGTAATCTTTTTGTATGAAAAAATTTACAGGGGTAAGATCGCGGTTATAGTTTGCTAGTTACGTATTATTTTAGACCGCTGCCCTGCCCCACCCTGAGCCCATCGCTGTTATCTTATGCGTTGTGTTTGCATAATATTGCATAATTATCTACACAGTGTCCCATAAATTGTATTGTATCTCATATAGCCTAACAAATTAGAATCCCACGATATTCAACAATTCAAGTGGTCGTGCGGCTCCTAACATGTAGTTATATACATTCTGATATCAATAATGATAGTAAACAACCTCGCAAGGTCCATTTCATCCATTTTCCTCAATCATGTCAATGAATGCGACTCTTAGTGGGCAATCAATTTCAATCTGCGCGAACAAGTGCCTACGGGCTGGCCGGCAGCTTGGCTTGCAGTTTGAATTTGTGCTAAACAAGCACTAAATAGTTGTCAGTTCGTCACCAACGCCACATAGCACATACCAGTTGCGAACTTGCATCCGTGCTGACTTGACTATTTGTCGCGACTATACTGATATTAATAATTGTTACTTTCAATGACGTAATCGTGTAACTTTTTGTGGAGTAGAGTAAACAATGACGACGTACGGAAGATGGACGCTCATGGAAGGTGGGATGAGTGGTGTACAGGTAAGGATACTTTATTTGCCAAGATACATAAGACAGTTAAGTTTTTTTTTATAAGTAGGAAAATCTACCTAGTATGTACTTGAGGTATCACTTTAATTATAATTAATAATTATATAAGTCTTTAAGTATAAACATTTTGGTGAAGTTGTTTACTCAATAGCAGTATTTAATCGTTCCTGGCCTTATACAATGGCGCTTTCGTTATTAATTACTCTATTCAATTTTTTTTTATATCAGTTATGTAAATCCAAAAAACCGGTAAAGCAAGTAAAACTTTGAACAAAGTTGGAAAAAAGATTTAACAATTTATTACATCGAAACTTTTTGATATTTCAATATAATAACTGTGTTAAATGGATTGCCAAAATCTTTTTGTACCAAATAAAAATTAAAGAAATAAACTATCAATGCCATAATTCTGAAAATTCCCGCCTTTTCCGTGGTTAAGTTGCTGGAAGTTTTTGAGCGCTGATTTATAATCGTAAACTAGTCCACTTTGATTCATATGGCAAAACCAAGCTATTTGTTACTTTTTTACGTCAGTGCAGATGTTATTTTTATAGATAAGGTTTTTAAATTTAATAATACCTTCTTTTTGTTTTACCTAAATCTTAAAATATTAAGGTTTTTACATTCTAAAAAAATTTATTCAAAGTTACCCAAAATTCATGATTGATGAAAATTCGAGTTTTAGGGGAAATTATGGTTAGTTCTGTTGTTTCTTCTGCAAATTTATTTTGTTAGACAGAAAAACCAACTCAAAAGGACACTATTCATTCAATAAAATAAAGGTGTCATAAATAGAAATCAGTTTTAATAATAAAAATAATGTAAAAAATGTTCAAAGTTACCCGAACTGTACGTACAGTATTAAAGATTACATACTCTGAGATCAAAAGAGTGTGTATGTAAGGAATCCGATAAAAGTAAGATGGCATCTTTGTATATTTTTAAAATCTGGTTCTAAATAAATAAATATCTTTGGACAATTCACACAACACCATCTGATTCCAAACTAAGCAGAGCTTAATCAGAAAGCTAATAAACGTACTTATATAATTCTAAATACATACTTAAATAGATAAATTAACACCCAGACACAGAATAGTCATGTTCATCACACAAATATTTGTCCTGGGTGGGAATCGAACCCACAACCTCACGCTTCGCAGTCGGCTCATCACCCATTACGTCACGGAGGCTCTAAAAATGATTTGAAAATCAAGTCTCGAAATAAAGTCTTTCCCTATTCCTGGCTGAGTGAATTTTATTTTTACTTTTGTACACATTGAATGTGTATTTTTTCATGACCAAACAGTTAGCTAGATCATATTGTGTACACTACACTACATCGTGTTTCTTATTTACAAATTTCATCTGATCTTTTCTGCCGTGAAGTTACTTGAGGTTGGGTGTAACTGTCCATGAAATGCAGACGGCAACCTTCCGCAACTCGCAAGAGATCGCGCCCGGGGTGTTCTGAATCACGCTAACGAATTTTTATGAAGCTCCGAAACGCGTCCAACGAGTCTCCGCCGCTTTCAAGGCATGAGGCATGACCACCTCGTCTGGCGGGAGATCTCTTTTGCCAAAGCTCTTTATATAATTTTAAAGAATAGCCAATTTGTAATTAAGTACTGTAATTAAGTAAGCTGTAGGTGGTCGAACTATTATGGTTCGCCCGGGGAAGTACCACCGCAGCCACCGCCGCACCCACTTCTGCCGTGAACCAATTCTATTGTGTTTCGGTGGAAAGGTGCAGTTGCCGGCCACACTTACATGAGGCGACCACCAGCCTCTGGATAGCAGCGCAACTGCATATGAGACAAGACTTACCTATGCTTGCTTGAGGTTGTATGTAGATGTCCATGGGCTGCAGCGACCACTTAACACCACGTGGCCTGCATGCTCGTCTGCTACTCCATTCAAATAAAAAAAAGTAACATGTTAATGAGATAGCAAACATATTTGTTATCAGTTGTTGCGTAATTAGCCAGCATTAGCATCAATGAGGCACTACACCGCGCATTCTGTGTCCTCCCACGTTTCAGCTAAGGCAGTGAATGGGCTGCTCAACGAAACTATTATTCAACCTTTTTAGTGCTCTGTTCCTGGGGCTGATTTCCTCTCGGAATCGAGAGGGGTTTACACAGTTCACCACGCTAGTGTTGGTACCTAAACATCATGCCTCCGAATAGTCTTGTAAGTCTGGCATGCCGGGGACTAATATTTTCCATCAGGTAATAAAATATTATATATGAAAAAAAAAACACAATTATACACAAGTTAAGTACATATGGCCATCATCAATGAGGTAGTTCAGTGCAATCCATTCTATATCCCTCACTCGTGGTGCTCTGTCCTAATGGGAAGGCCTGGAGCTCACTCCACCATGCTCCGTTCCATGAGCATGGATATTATGGATATCGATTAGTAACCAACCCGTCGTTGTAGTCGTATATTTTTTACTCGCTTACAAGGCCTTCGAGCAGACAAAACAATGAATTGATAATGTAGCTGTAATCGATGCTCGTTACTCGTATCTCGATCCTCTGAAACATGCTAAATTACTACAAGTTAAAATTACTGAAAGTAATTAAATTACTTTTGACTAGCATTATAACGTTTTAAAATACGTGTTAAAAAGATGTTGCAAGGAGAATGACAATACTTCCAATCCAAGCAAGTAGCGCGAACATACTCGTACGTACATTTAATCATTTGTTACATAATTAACCATCAATTAGGCAGAGCGCTGTAAATTTTGTTTCCCGCCCACGAAGCGCTGCGCTCGGTTAGAGAATGATCAGCGTGGCCGGCAAAACTAGGCCGGGGGACTAATGCTAGGATCTGTTATCAAAATAAGTAATTTCTATTATGGGGCTACCACGGACACTTAAAGACGACGCAAGAAAATGTATTTAAATTAATCATTTACATTTCTGAACAGCGATGGCCGAGTGGGAAAGAGCTCGGTCTCCTATACGGAGATAGCCTGGCCTATGAAAAATGTGTTATGTACGTATTTATCGGTACTCCACGGTGAGTGAAAACATGGTGATGTTTAATTACGATTTATGCCTGAGAGTACTCATAATTTCTCGGAAGCATGGCGTCCACCCGAACTTGGCCAACGTGGTGGACTATGGATGGCCTACATTCCTCTCACTTCTGAGAGGAGACCAGTACCCAGCACCGCCGAGCGCTGATGTAAACACCCAAATTTTAGTTTCCCGATCACATAAAAAAACTTTAATGCGTACGATCCCAGATATTAGAACCAACCGCAATAATTATGTCGTCTCAATTTAATGTTGTGAAATTGGGTGCCTTAGAATTTTTAAGGTAGCCATTTTGGGCACCCAAAGCTGACATTCGGAAACGATCCGAAATATAAATAAATAAATATTTTAATTTATAAAAGGCGCAATATGGGACAAATAAAAATAATAATAAAATAGATGTTAATGTACATTTCGTAATTGTGTTATAGTCTTAGAATAATTACAATTACATTCTAGAAACCAAGTTCGCGCACCCAGATTGAAGCATGTTGATTGGTGCCATTAATGGCACTAAACGCCGGGCCGCTCCGACTTAAGGATAAATTTTATCACAACACTTTTTAAAAACAAAAGAAGTTAACTTTTCAGTGTTTTCAATATTTTGTAGTATTTTAGTTAATTTGGTCAAAATAAAAATATTTTGTTTGTCAGATGTGACAGCTGTAGAAATCTACTGTGCTGTACTAGTGCTTCAATTTTGACAGCACGGTTGTATGAAGACACTCATTCTATACGTATTTATTCTAAGGTTATAGTTAAGTTTTTTCCTTTTATATTTTATCATTGTATATTTGAATACCTCATGAAGGTATATATGGCGAACTAAATATATATGAACAACTTTGTAAACACCCATATTTTTGCAAATAAATGTCTTAGCCTTTGTCTTTTTTGACAACAAGAATGGCAATGGTGACTTCTTTGGTATTCTAAAACAAGGCAATAGTAGTCTTGCAACTTAACATGGCATATGACATAAAAAATCCACAAAATTTAGTTTTTGACGATCCGTATGGTGCAACGGTTACCTATTAAGTTATGCTGGACTGCCAATCGGGGGTCCCGAGCTCGATTCCCGCGCGAAGTAGAGATGGAAATTAAGTATGAGTTTCTGTTTCTGTTCTCGATCTTGTGTTATGTCTTTATGTAGTGGTGGTACTCATGACACAGAACCCAGTGCCCTTATGTGAAAAATGAGTGTGAGACTTTATCCAAAATAGAGTGTCGCCTCCTGCGCTAGAATAGTGACGTAATCTGGATCGGTGAACGTAGCGGAAAGGAAAAGTGGGCGAGCTACCGATTAAGTTCGCAGCCTCGAGCTCGGCCCACGCATCCACGCCTTGCACCCTTCCAATCTGATTAGAAATCCTACTGAGAAATCTGTCTGCTCGCCTTGCAAATATCTTATACTGAATGGGCTGGTTGCGTTTTACTATCGACACTATATTTATTTCTGTGATTTATGACTTTTTCAGGGAGGGCCTAGTCTCCAGTGCTCTCTTAGAAGCAGATGCTGACTTTTTGGGGTGGTTACCAGACCAATTTGGATTATGGTAGGAATGGGGCCTACGCTACGCCCATGTAATAGAACCTTCGATTATTACTTATATTAAGGGCTTCTTTCGTTATTTATTTGAATGGATTAGCAAACGAGCATACAGGCCATGTGGTGTTAAGTGATCGCTGCAGCCCATGCACATCTACACACAACCGCATGTACGATGTTCGCCTCATGTAAGCCTGGCCGGCAACTGCACCTTTCTACTGGAAAGACACAATAGAATTAATTCAAGGCAGAAGTGGGTGCAACAGTGGTATTTTTCCAGGCGAAACATAAAAGTTCTACTATCTACATAAATTCGAATGAAATCCCTATGCACAACCATCAAGAATCTAGTAGAAAAAAAATGGATGTATGTTTTCACTTACACCACGATGAAGAAAAACTTCGTGATTATTCACAAAGATTTTAGCATCTGAGAGATGTTTATCTACGGCATATGATGACCACCACCACGCATTTGTCGACAGTGGTGGACAGTGATCAGTGTCCTCGTATTGAAAGAATGCCTACTCATAGCTAACAATGAGTTGATGTCATATTTAAGAAAATGTAGAGATGATGGTAGAGACTGATTTACTCTGCCGTTTTTAGTGCAATAATTGTTGTACTTATTTTGATACTTACATATACCTATGTGCATAACATGTAGATTTAAGTTTAACAATTATAATAGATTGATGCTGGAATGGTGTTGACTCCGGCAGCAGCTGGTGAAGCTACAAGTAGTACAAATGTAGGTTTAAATGTACCTAAGGGCTGATAAAATTAAATGCAGTTTGTAGACGCAGAAGTTTTCGCGACTACTCCATCATTAAAGAAAGCTCAGAGCAGTATAATATAATAGAATAGAAGGTAGTCATGTTCAAAAAACGAAAGAGAGAAAAAATTAATAGACTCTACAATCGGCAATTGCGTGCTGGAAATTGCGATTTGTATTCCAGTTCATGTACCTAATGTATTTTATAACAACGCAACTATTGTGCTCTTCATAATATTTGCTCAGGTGTGAAGTTGTATGCCGGGCGAAGAGATACAAATGAATGAACCTCGACGGTAATAGTGGTGTGCATTGCGCATGTGTACTCGCGCTCGATAACCGCACTATGCCCGTGGCCGCGGCACGTGTCCGTATGATCAGCCAGAGGGCTCGAGATGAAGGAGGCTGTACCGCGACCCGCGACCCCGAACTGCGATCGCAACGTAAAGCGCCGGGCGATCTACGAACAAGAGCCGCTCGCAGGCGCGGGGTAGTCGAGTGGCGCTGCGCGACCGCTTCGGCGCTAGGTGGCTGCCGCCAGTCGCACGCTCGCATGATTCGAGACGGGTGTCGCAGCCGTGTCGTCGCGCCGTCCTTCCACGCACGCCTGTGCTCCATATATTGTTTTATTTACGAGTGCTTCCTTATCGCACGCCCTCAATGAAAATCGATACGTGATGTGCGGATAATTCTGTAATTCACTGTGAAGTGCTCTGTAACGCTGGAACGTGGAAAACCATTTTCGGAAAAGTGTTTTTCTCGGAGTCCTGAGGCGTCGACGGAGCCGACGGCGACCGGTGCGCGGCCCGTGGCGGCGGTCGGTGGATGGTGCGGCGCGGGCGGGCGCCGGGGCGCGGCCGGCGGCGCCGCTAGGAAAATGTCGATACCCCTGGGCCGGGAGACTGTGCTCCCCACGCAGGTGAGTCCACGCTTTTCTCGCTTTTCCGACCGCTACGAGAAGCTGCGCGCAAGTCGCGATCGCGCCATTAATTCAGGTGAATGATGTAGTACAAGAATCATATAGCAAGTTACTCATTGAATACTTTTGTTTACGTAGTATGTTAGCCGAAGCGCATGTCAACTAATGTCGTGAATTGCTTATAGGTAAGTAGTTTTGGATTAAATGCGGGTAGTGTGGAGTGAACGTTAACAACGCCGTGTATTTTGTAGAGTCCTTCCCACTTCTGAAAGATTACTGAATAATCTCTAGGTGTATGTATATATTTGTTTCTTACCTCTTTAATTAATGTTAAATGAGTCATCTATTCAATGATTCAATCGTGACCCAATATTAAGGTAGAGTCACGGATTTTTTTCGTAAGCGCGTATATTTATAAAACATGAAAGTATTAATTGATCCAATACGTTAAAAGCTGAAGAGATTCTAATATTAACTTCGATAACTCTTATCAGAATGATTGAAAATCAAGCGGAGCAAACAAGGTGACCAATATGCCTATCGGGTGTTATCGCAAACCAGCGATTCGCAGAACACTTCCATCGCCTCGCTGCGTGAAGCACAGCACAAACTAATACGAGTATCAAGGTTCCCATGTTCCAAATTTTGATAAGGCTTATGACGACATCTTGTCACGTAATTTAGCCTTTCATTTACGAGTCAGAAAGAATGTATAAATTTTGTAGATAGGAAGATAATTGCATGTTTACAGAGCTCTACATTTTGTAAACATGATGTGAATAAACAAGTTAAAAAGGTGAATTTAGGCCATAGTCCTTGGTGCACCACGCTGAACATGGGCCTGGTAAATTTTCGTTTAGCTGCGATTCCTGCGCAATTTTCATCACGAAGTTTTCCATCGCCGTAGAACCAGAGCAACTGATTTAAGTATACGCACTTTCGTCAGCGGTCCGCTCACCCTGGTAGACTGAGGTTTCTGAGGAGCCTTGAGTTAGTCTAGTTTCTAATAGGTAATCTGGTGTCCCAGTTTTCTAAATCTAGTGTACCTACGTATATAGTTGTATGTATCCTTCGAAACAGTTTTTATGATTTTTTGCGTATATTTGGTAACTGTATAAAAATAAATAGCTAAGTGGCTAGGTATGTATATCATATCATATCGTAAGACGAACATTGTTTTACTAGATCTGTCATCAAAAGCAGCTATAAACCTAAACATTTTATAAAAATCCAGAGCACGTTTACTTTGTGGTAATATTCTAGCGCGAGTAGAACCGCAGGGTTTAGCTACTAAATGCACACAAATAAGAAGAATGCTGAATCAATAATTATAACTTATAATTATATAAGTGCGTTAATTAGGTTATGTAGGGTATTCATGTATTTATTGAAATAAAAGGTTTAATTGAAATTAAAGGTCTATTAATTGTATTTTTTTAATTATTATTACTATTTAAATAGTCACATAATTTTAAGTAGATTAATAAAATATTTACCCGACAAAATTTTGTGTTAACGTTAAAATGCAGATTCATTTTACCCGCACTTGGACATCTCTGTGGACTGTGGCATAAAATTAAATTCTTTTCACATGAGAGGGAGCCCATACCTTACATATTATGTATGTACATTACAAGCCAACCAGTACTCCTACCTACTCGTAAGTAGTTGAACGTTGACTTCTAACACTCTTTTTAAGACTAGCTCAAAATACCTTATTTTGCAGTAATTGTTTTTGGATCAGTTTAATTAATGCGAGTGCAAATTACCGATTTTTAAAAATATTTTTGTCAGATTTATCAAAACCTGCATTTATTTTTAAATATATATTTTGTTATGTTTGCAGCTGTACATACTGCCAACCATAGTTTCCTTCCCTTGTATTCTTGATTCTTGTATAATAATTTGAAATATTTCAATTGTAAGAAAATATTTAATGGAGCCGTTACAATTATGCTTAATCTTAAGTCTATTCTGTCTTCTGTTTCAAAACATTGGACACAAACAAAGTAATGTAATGTTGGATAAAATAATGATGTCGCAGTTATCCTAAAATGTAACAGTTAGAAAAGAAAGGTTACGTGTTACCTTTATTAGCTTATTGCCGAGTGGATTGAATCGTACACCCAGAGATTAGCGCTGGCGTTCCGATACAGCGGGTTCAAGGCTTTATTGATCCAGAAGCAAGGGGCAAGGTTGATGCGAGTTGAGCTAATTATCTTCAATCTACGTCTATCATAATCGTGATATTTTAAAATAAATGAAATTCCTACTAAGCTATCAGGAAAGAATTTGGAAATTCAATTTTTTTTTATATCGCCTACATTTTGTTTCCTTAACCAATATTTAATTATAAAAAAACTCAACGGTACAGTGAATTTTTATTAACATTTAATATGGAACTACGTATACGTATGGAAACTCGTATACGTAGTAGGTTCTACACTGGCAACGTGCGAAGGGTAAATGAATTTGGAGAGTTCTACGGCCGTAGAGTTCAAGGCTCTATCGATCGCTAAAGCGGGTGCAAGGTTGGGCAGAGCCGGGTTTTCAGTTTTCAGGCTATTTCCAGCGTATTTTTAGCTTTTCCGTACAACAACGCTTAATCGCTATACATTTAGAATAAGTACCTAAGGTTGAGAGAAATATATTTTTATTAAAATACAATTTATGTTTTAGTACATACTTGTTAATATCATTAATTTTTATATTGATCTTATAACATCAAATTAATCAAAATTGATTTTTAGATTTTCTATTGCAGTAAGATTTTTATAGAAGAGTCTGTCCAGAATTTAATTATTATTTTTTTGTTTATTGGACTATAAAACATTATTGATGAAGATAAATTGAATTTTCACTGTCGTGTTTCCAACATACCTACGCATAATACTTAGGTTAACTGCTAACTTTTTAAATTTACTTCGTTTCTAGTCAGGACTCTTAGTGAGAAGTTATAAGATTACCAATTGTATTCATGAGCCTGATTCGTGTGCAAATTTCCAAATTATTCAAACTTCTTGAAATTGGTGAAAATTGAGTTCGAAGATTCCGAAATCTTCATTCGTAGATAGGTTCCTTCCTATCCATAGCTTTGTTTTTGGGTATTTATTTGTAATTAACTGAACATTATATTTAACCATATTACTATTGTTATTAATTGTTTTATCATTCCGATTTAAACTAATTTAAATCCGTAAAAAAACGACTTTTACGTATTGACGACAAGTACACAGCGTAATATGTAGGTAAATCTCTACGTATTAGTCGTTAAAGCAAAGATAAGAACCTGGACTTAGCCTCGTCCTGGTCGCCTAGATACTTTCGTTTAGGGCTGCCGCTCAATACACAAAACTTAAATCAGCATCTTTATAACTTTATTTTTGATATCCAAGGATAGCCAGAAAACTTGAGCACCTATGTTGATGTACGACAGATATCATCGCACTGCTCGACGTTTTTTCTACTTCAAAAGTACTTAGAGCATTCAAGAATCTGCCCATATCCATATTATTTTCCTTTACACCTTTATGAAGCAACCCTAGTTAGCTTCGCGTCTTCGTCCGTTTCTTGCGACGAAATGCGAGCGCCGCGGCGTAACGCTTGCTCTCATATGATTCACTAAGCGGGTAGGATTTTTCTGCGAAACGTAGACTACATACTTAACCGTTAACTTACTTGCACAAATAGCTGTCCGTGTAGCTTATACTGGTTTAGATTTAATAGTAAAAGAAAGTTCAGCAAATAGCCAAATATCCGCAACTCATAAGATGACACGCATATCTGTTCTCTAATTCGATCTCACAATCTTTCCATTTGGATGACTGTATAAGACGTGTTAAGCACTTCCTTAAAATTTCAATTCAATTCATTTATTTGCAAGAACTTAATATATACAATATAGATATATATATATTAACATACTATCTATAGTATGTTAATATTAAGATCTATATTGTAGGTAGAACATAAGAACTATGTTCTACCTCTAGGTAGAACATAGTTCTTATGTTCTACCCTAATGGGCGTGCTAAATATTTAAACCATACATAATACATAAATAATTATTTTAAAACATTATCTTGTAGATTCTTATAAAGCCGACAACTTCAAACACTTTATTAGATAGTACTACTAAAACAATAGATTATAAATTAAACGGTAATTATATTATTGATCCACGTATTTAGCCTGATAATATACAGGCATAATAGGAAATTATGCAAAGTAGTAAACCCCGCGTTGTCCCTTATCTTTGGTACATTGTCTGCATCTTACTCGTGGCCTTATTGCGTTAATGGAAGGCTTTAGACCCTTACCATTGAGTGTATGGAGCGTGAGAGTGAACAATACACACTTTAGAATCGTTAGCACGAGCTATCTTTACAACTGATCCAGTAAGGAAAAGGAACTTCTGTCGATAGAATAATCAATGCAATTCATATTTAGAATGTGCCAATTATTGCCAATGTCTGATAAATGTTAAGCTGATATTACTTATTTGACATTGGCAGTAAAGACAAGGAATACTAACTCGACTGGACACATGCCTGGGCATAACCTATATGAAAATACCTATGTTTAGTAAAAATGTCTGCATATTGACACGCACACATGCGCCACTGCGAGACCCTGAGTAGGAGTAACATATCTTTTGAACGTAAGTGACATCAATTCTTGAATACATACGAGTACTGTAAGTATACTCAAAATGCAGGTAGGTACATAATATACAATCAACGAAGTTACGGGGTCGTTTCCCTGTAGAATTAATCCCTGTCACTTCTGACGTGACACACTTCCCACGGTACCTACCGTTTTCCTTATAAGATAAATCTGAAAACAAATACTTACTTAAATTAACAAAATAAGTACCTACATTACTTTTTTATTTATGTAAGTACTCGTAATTATAAAATAAATAATGCTAATAAAATATTTATTCAACACAAAACATTTTGTGCTCAAGTTTCTTATATAAAACACTTTTATGTTTACTTGGGTATATTGTTCTTGAGTTTCATATAAAATTAGATATTATATATTTTTTCCTATTAAATTTTATCGGTTATCAATATTGATATGACGTGATAAACAATTTATCAGAGAACCGTATCTCTATGTAAGACGCAAATATTTAAATTGGTATTTCGGCGTAAAAAATGAATGTACAGAGTACAGACTAGTAAGTACCCAATGGCTGTCTTATGTTTTGATGTAATTTTTTCGGAAAGTCACTCCTTCAGCAATGTCGAGGTTCAGTTGCATGTAGATGGGCTCGTGATTTGGAAGGCCAACTAAAAATGCGGTCGAATTATATTTTAACCTCTAAGACTTATATGGAAGCTTGCTGAGAGAAGTTGCCTTAGGTATGACATAAAATAAAAAGATAAGGGGCCATCTAAGCGTTATCGTCCGAAGTATTATTAAAGTCCAAAGACTTATTAAAATCTAGTGAACATTACTCTGACGTGGATAAAGTGTTTTGCCTCTCCGTTTCGTTGTGATTGTACGTAGATTGAATCACCGTCCTTGATTTTCCTCTAATAGTGCAACTTGGATGTTTCCACGACAAGAGTTTGGTAAGCATCTTCTAGGTGGACGAGATACATTCTTGGCTGCATCACTCATAGTACCTGCACTGGTGAGAGCAGGCAAACTTAAAAAGATATCCTTGACGTCTACTCTTAAAATCGATAATCGATATATCGTGAATTTCTCAGCACATTTTTGATCCTGTTCTTACCTTTCTTTTTTGTGGACACATGAAAGATATAGTAAAGTTATCGAGCATATGGAGCTATTTAGGAGTACTTAATCCTTAAAACTTTTACAAAATGATCGCTCAAAAATACTCGATACTTCGGACGATAGCGCTTAGATGGCCCCTTATCTTTTTATTTTATCTCATACATAAGGCAACTTCTCTCAGCAAGCTTCCATATAGGTAAGTCTTAGAGGTTTAAATATAATTTGAAAGCATTTTTAGTCGGCCTTCCAAATCATGAGCCCAAGTTTAGACAATGTCACATGCTTGGGAGGCTGCAAAGTTTTAAGATTGCAACCAAAACTGGTTCTTGCAATTAACAAAACAAGAAAGAGAGCATCCAAATTCCTTTTACGCGGCGGTAGTAAAGCATCGGCGTGCGTGATTTCTCGGAACTATAAGTTCTTTAAATAACCTCAACCAGTTGACCAGTTGCTTGTAATTCAACTTCTTGCTTACCGTCCTCGGCGGCGTCCTTTGGAACACTTTTGGAGAATGCCCCCGCCAACCATATTTGGCTACATAATAACCCATCTCCTTTGTATCTCCGAGAAATCGATTGTTCGCCCTGGATTGGAAATGGATTGCATTTCTGAAGCAGAGTTTTTCGATCGGATTTGTTTTTCTATGGAATAAATATTTCTAGCGCTATATTGCAATAATAGTGCAACTTGTTTTAATTATAGCTATGAAGCTGAAATTCGAAGCCTCTTGCAGTAGTTGTAAAGTCGCATTAGCAGAAATTTCGTATCGACTCAAAGAAATTATGTACTTTGTGTATTGTAATATTCTTTTAAAGGTATGCAATAATATATACAGAACAATATCATAATTTGGTAAATTAGTCAAATTAGTCATGTGCCACTGAAGTTGTATTAATCTGAAAACTTTTTTAATCGAACCATTACTGCAATGTCGTGTGTGCAATTCACATGTAAACAATCAGGGCTGTAAACTTGCGGTAGTGACACCGTGTCGCAAGTGGTCCAGCCCGTTGGCCCTCGGCGCCATATACGGGCCTCGCCGAGGTAGCCCTCTCCTGTGGTCAAGCACGATCGCTATCGATGTACACATTCGAGAATATTGTGGATCACAATGTCATTAATGTAAAAATAAATCAATCTCTAAAGTTTCTTTCCAAGACTTACAGCATTTTAAATGTATCTCCAAAATTAGGAAATAATAGAATTATGTATTAATAAACTATTTGACTTCTACTGCAAATTTTAATGATTTAGTTTCATCTGTCCCGTTTTCTGTCTGTAATCAAATCTTGCAAGTTAAACTTGATCCAATTACCGGTTTCCGATTGAGCTGAAATTTTGCATGCATGTATAAATCGAATGACAATGCAACGTTATTATGACATAGAGCTGATCTGATGATGGAGCTTGAAGGTAGCCATAGGAACTCCATAATTAAACGACGCAACCCCATCGAGTTGGACTCGTTTGATTCGTCTTGACGAATATATTCGTGGTAGATGGTAACCAGGGTCTGCAATGACGATGTAGCTGGAAGATGGTCATATAAACTCGGTAATTAAACGACACAACCCCATCGAGTTTGGGCTCGTTTGATTCGTCTTAACGAGTACTTTGGTGCTAGATGGTAACCAGGGTGTGATAATGGAGTTGGAAGATGGCCACAGGAACTCAGTGTTTAAACGACACGTCAAACTAGCATCAAAAATGCTAAAAAGCTAAAAATAAAACGAAAAGACAATATTTTTAAAAACAAGCTTTTATTAAAAAAATAATTAAAAAGTTAAAAATAATTTAATCATTTAAACCTGATAATTTTATGAATAAAAGCGTGTTACAATGTGATTGCAAAAGAAAAATAATGAAGATGTGATATATATATATATATATATATATATATATATATATATATATATATATATATATATATATATACCTATATAGATATATTATGCTAAATGTTGTTTAATGATCCATGAAAATGTAACATGCTTTTATTTATAAAATTATCAGGTTTAAATTGTGACGAATGTGAAACGTCTAGTAAGGAGTCTAGGAGTAAGAAGTAGACTAATTCTACTTCTTACTTCTAGACTGTGGAAGTCCGTTAATTTTCTAATGTATTTAACGCTGCAGGCCACCACCACCGCGTGCGCCGCTATAAAATGCACCAACTCTTAACATTTCTTTATTTAAATGTATCCCTTCTAGATTTTCATCGTAAATATTAATTAATTAATTAATATATAATTATATTGTACTTTGTTCCATTGGCCACTGGTCACCGGGCCGTGACTCAAGCTTGCCCTATAGACTGCTTATACCTTGCTGTTCTTGAAGACTGTTTCTTTGTGTACTCTCTTTGTTTTTATGAGAATCTAGTTTATTGGAACTATTAATAACAAAGTCCAGTTATGCATCTCTTTCTTTGTCTAGGAGTATGAATTCAAGGTGTATGAATGAATTTACTGGTTATTATTACATATTTGTTAATTATCTCGTAGTAATTTTATAATACAAACAATATTGGGTAAATTATATTTTATGGTCAAGTAGGTACATTGAAAAACCGCTAAATAATAGTATATTTTATGTCATGTTGCTAAATGAAATGTCGTTAAATCACATCTCACAACAGTTGCATTACAACAACGTGTTGTTAACCTTTAAAATGGGTGCAATTCTTCGGAGGTCAGCAATTATTTGAGGCTTGTAATGAGGGACTTTTAATAATTTATTACTGCATCGCATCGACAAGTTCTCTTAATGTATTTCGTAGTAATATTCGTAACATATTGTACGAATAATATATAGTAAGTATATTAAAAGTACGTTCGAGGCTTCCCCCGCGTGGAATTTGGTTATTATCGCCATCCCTTATTTCAACACCTTTTTCGCGTTACCAAAGACTACTATATTTATACCGAATTTCATTGTAATAAGTTATGTAGTTTATGCGAAAAAACGTATCAGACATACAAACACAAATACCTAACGAAAGAGTTACTTTCTTTGGGTACTTTTTATTCAAAAGACGTTAAATGGTTTTATTCTATTTTATAAGTTCACAGGTCAATAGAACAGTTCACTTTTATGGGTTGATTTACATTTAGAGTTTTAAAGCACTTATGTGTACGCCGTATAAATATATTTTTAATGTGATTTGTTTTATACCTACAAAAAGTTATCTATTTAAAATAAAAAATCGGTAGTACAAGTAGTAAAGTATCATAACATTATATTTACGCATAATTTAGCCTTTAATAGGTAACAGTTAAAAAATCCCTGTAGCTTGGGGATTAAGAATAGAGCTACGGTATCCCCTGCCTGATCGTAAGAGGCGAGTAAAAGGGGGCTTCCGTGGTTGTGGGCGATGAGTGAGAGTCGGAGCTCGATCCGGAGGACACCGGTGCGTTCCATTCCATTGGAGATCTCGGAGTCCTCCCCAAGCGCAGAGGTAGGCCACCGAGGGGGTTTTAGTGCTGTAACAAATTCCACATAACCCGGTAACACCACTCCCCCCCTCCCCGATACCACAGAATACATAATAGTACAGCCGATACCAAAAAAAGGTAACGGTTAAAAATAAGACATTAGGACGAAGGAAAACGAATAAAATTATTTGCTTTCATTCTTAGAACTGAGGAGGGGAATAGGCAAATGATTGATAGGATCTAGATAAAAAAATATCAGGCGATACAGCGAACGTTAGACGTTCGTAAAACTAGTTTATTATACGATGTGATGACTGCTTTAGCTCTATCAGCTCAAATCACTACTATTTAGGGTTGCGTACAAAAGTTCCGTCCGTCATCGCGTCACCGCCTATTTAATCCGAATCTTCAAGCCAAATCAAGTAAAATTTGGTAGGATGGCGTAGTCTTATGACCTAAACACAGACCTGAAAAGTAAATTAATATTTTTTTTAAATGAGGGCCATTTTCGGGGGACAAATTATTAAATAAAAAAAAGTTTTGCAATCCTTACTGTGTCAAATATCAAAGGAAAGGGCTCGTTATAAGGTTTTCTAACATATTTTTGTTATTATTGTATAATAAACAGTTTTGATTTTATTCATGAAAGAAGACGAAAATTGACCCCCCCTATATGTATACTGATCTCCGAAACTGCTAAGCCTAAAATGAAAATAAGAATACAAAATACAGTTCATTGCTCGTAGATTACAGGAAAAATATACATATAACTATAAGAATTCTATCAATTGAAAATAAAGTGTTAATTTATAGATGATGGTACAGAACCCTTCGTGCGCGAGACTAACTCGCTCTAGGCCGGTTTTTATGGAAAAGGTCTTTAAACATCGACAATGTATTCAATTAGCGCTTGTAGTCTTCAACGTCAATTGCCACCTTCTGCCGGTTTTCATTCAGTCTAGTTTCATGGAAATAGCTACTAGTGAAAAGACTGGCAGTGCAACGGATTCAACTAACAACATGAATTTTTGTTCAAGTATACAATCTGCTTTTACTTCAGTCAAATTCATATGCTTTTATCACACTACCTAATGTAATTGTAAAAAAGATATTTTTCGTTGCAATGGATTCTATTAATTGTTTTGTTCTTTATAAAATGCGTGATCGCAAAAACTGACGATTGGACTAGTCACGAATGCATTAGATACAGTATCATAATAGATACTCTAACACCAATTCATCAATCTTTATAGATTAACGGTGTTTCTAGCTGAACAATGTTCCCACTCAATCGTGAAAGATAAGTATATTTCGCCGACATTAATGGTCACAGACTACTTGCAAATATTCTAGGTAACGCGGTCATATACTTTTACCTACTTACGGCTGTCTGCGTTTGTGTTACTTTAACAACTTAAGTACCTAAGTAGTTATAACTTACTAGAGGCGTTCCCGCGGTTTCACCCTTGATAATCATTTCTAAAGCATTTCTAACGCACTCAGTAGCATGGTAGTAAATATTCTCTATAGGTTTATTTATCCAACAGATTTCATACGGATTCCTGAAGTTTTTGAAAATATTCTATCGCCTATTTTCATCAGGGAAAATGAAGGAATCTAATGGTAAAATATTTTTTAACCGGTACAGTAGTTACGGAGCCTATTCAATGCAAACAAACAATCAAATCTTTCCACTTTATAATATACGATATAATGTACGAGTATAGTATATAGATAAGCAAAAAGTAAACTAGCTCTACTGATATGTTTTTTACCAGCAGTCTTTGAAATCAATACTTAAAGGTTAAGAATTATGATGCGGTCTGATTGATTTGTACCTACTCAATGAGTAAGAGATAAAAAAAGTAGTGGCTGACATTTAGAAATACGTAGGTATTAGATACCAATATTGTGTTTCGATTTAGAGAAATGATAGTTAACAGAGAAAAATCAGTGAAGGAAAAATTTCCATGATGTCTAATAAGTATTGCCTGATGATGATTGATGACTTCATCTGATGCTCCAGTTTCTTCTTTAATTACCTATATACATTCCTCAAAATTCGGTAAAAGGCTGAAAATGAAGATTACAAACAGTAAGTATTGAGTCAAGGTGACGTAATGTCAGTGTGGATTACTTATTATAAAATACATTATGTTTTTCGACCACTCCTTGCAGCCTTAGAGCATCAAGGTATGACAGGTATGATACCCGTCAGTCCGTAACTTAGATGCCCTAAGCTTGCAGCCTATGAACACACAACCTCAAACAAGCCTGAGTCTTATACAGTAGCGCTCTCATTTCGAAGCTCCTTTCCAAATAAATGCAATAGAATCCACGACATAAATGAGTGCAATTAATTGTGGTACATATGTCCCCCGTCCAACCATGAAAGTTCTAGTTACCGACTATAAATTTAACTTTCCATTTCCCATCGTCCAACATTCAACCTTCTTACTTCCAATTTCACAAAAAATGTTGGTATTCAAATACTGGTCTGCAAATGTGGTGACGGTCATATTCCGCATGTGGTCATATTGGGTAAGACCTCATAGCAGAAAGATAAATAGTTATCACCGTTAGCGGCAAACTTCCTTAGCTCTTTATCTTAACCTCCTTTCCGGCTTATCATCTTAACGAGAATTCATAAATGTCAAGCCTTTGGGAACAGGTGCGCTTTTAAATCAAGCTTTAAAGCCCTTGATTTCTGTTTGCAAATTCGTGTCACGTGCCGAAATGTCGGAGTTAGGTAGATACGCAAATTCTATCATTTCACTACTTACGTATAATACCACGAAAATTTGCAAAAACGAAAAACGACTGCAGCATTTTAACCATATTCTTAAAAGCCCTGGGCTTTTATTATGCTACAAGGTAAATGTTGGAGGTAATAATATTCTGAACAATGACAAAATGTTTCCCGGTGCAATGACATTTTGCAGCATTATCTTAAGTTGTTTAGTCGAGTCAATGACCTCGGGTGTGTTATAAAAAGTAACTTGAAGCCGTCCGCCGCATTACTGCAAATTGACTCCATATCGGACGATATCAACGTAGTCTTGCCATGCTTGCCCGTACACGTACTTGATACTATAAAAATGATTGGGGTTTCGTTAGTCAAAAGGAAAATTGAACCCTTAGAGGATTACTTCAAGCTTGCAGGTCACATTACGTCCAATGTTTCAAACTTTGTTTGAGAATACATTATTCGGTCTGTGATCAAATCTTGCAAGTTACATTTGATCCACTTCCCGGCTTTCGGTTGAGCTAAAAATTTGCATACATGTATAAATCGGATAACAATGAATATTATTATGATATTGAGCCTTGATAGACCTGATGATGGAGCTAAATAAATAAAATAAAATAAATAAATATCTTTGGACAATTCACACAGCACCATCTGATTCCAAACTAAGCAGAGCTTGTACTATGGTAATCAGAAAGCTGATAAACATACTTATATAATTCTTAATACATTAAATAGATAAATTAACACCCAGACACAGAACAAATAGTCATGTTCATACTTGTTCTGGGTGGGAATCGAACCCACGACCTCATGCTTCGCAGTCGGCTCATCACCCACTACGCCACGGAGGCTGTCTGGAAGTAAAATGAGGCAACCTCATCAGTTTGGATTTGTTTGATCCGTCTTGACGAGTACTTTGGAGGTAGATGGTAACCAGGGTTTGATGATTTAGCTGGAAGATGGCCATAGGAACTCGGTAATTAAACGACACAACCCCATCGAGTTTTGGCTCGTATGATTCGTCTTAACGCGTACTTTGGTGCTAGATGGTAACCGGGTCTGCCACGCTTTTATTTCAAAAAATCAAGATTAAATTATTTTTCTTTATAGTTCCTTTTTAAAAATTATTTTCTTCTTTTAAATTTTATAGTTACTGTCTACCACATAACACACTGTCTGTTAAGACGCTTTATAGTGAACGCGGTAGGGTATAAGTAAAAGTTGATAATTTGAACTCTGTTTTTTCTTAGTTTCTAATTGTGTAAACAATTTTATTTTTATTGAAATTAAAAACAATTTACAGAAAACGTAAATGAGTTTTTCTGTTACATAAATCGATTTGTTTACAAAACCTTTTTATTTCTTTAACCTCTTAATTTTAAATTATTCTATTCCAACAATAAAACTACCTGTTTTAGAACTCTGTAAAAATATCTACGACGAAAAATCTTAATATATGCATAATACATTAATGGACATACGATCATAACATCGTGATTTTTTTTTAAATTTAATCATTTATTTCCTAATGGAGGCTAATACTATAATTTCTGATTGCTTTAAAACTCGGGATCTTGTTTGACAAATAAAAAGCAATACACGCTTTTATTATAAGTCGGTACAAAACTTCTGACGGGTTAGTCAGACTCGTACTCGTTTTTCTCATCTATTAATTATTTTTTTTTGACAAATTCACTTGTGCTCATTTGATGCTTACTTAAAAGTTAAGAATACCAAATCCTATTACACAGTGAAAAATTGATCCCAGAATTATACGAGGTCTTTGGATTTGTCTGTTCCGCTTCATCGCCACTTGGAACATGTTCGTCGCAAGTCATTGATGACATCCATCTTCCAACGGTTTTTTGGGTGGTCCACCTTCTTTCTTTCGATATATTCAATATCTTTCAACTTTTATTTATTCAACTAGCTTTCCGTTTGCGGCTTCACCCGCGTGTAATTCGGTTATCATTCCATATGAATTTTGATCTTATATTTCTTCCTCATGTAGGTTGAAATGTCAAAAACTCTTTTACAAAAACATATATTTATTTACTTAATATCCAATGCCTATATCCAAAATTTCATGTTTTTATGAACCTTCATCGATGACAGACAACACTTCATACAAATTTTCAACCTTTATTTCACCTTCTTTAAGCCTATTTTTAGCGATCTAGAGCTAAGTAAGTGTGTAAGTACCAAATTTCATTAAAATTGGTTCAGTAGTTTAAGCGTGAAAACGACATACACAAATAGTTACTTTCGCATTTATGATGTACGAGTATGTAATTTTTTTATTGCTACTTACTGAATTAATTTGAAGGAAAAGGTACCTAATTTAAGTAATTTTCCTTCGTAATAACTACTCACTTTGTAAAACCTTTCGTAATAACTAAGTACTCACTTTGTAAATCCTTTCCACATTTCAAAAGTATGCTTAGCTTATTGTTGTTCAGTGACGTTTTTATCTATTAGAGTTGAGAAAGAGAAATTATTAAATTAATCGTGCTCCCTTCGAGACTCTACTGAGTTGACTTTCACTGATCAAATTTTTGCTAAAAGCCGGTCCATGTTTTGCGAAAGTGGTTGGTCTGGTGGGTGAAGGCATTATAATATATTGGTGTTGGTGGTTAGCACTGGATAGACTAGACATGCCGTATTTCATTCTTCGTTCGTAGGTATTCGATGCAACTTTCCTATACCAACTTAGACACGATAAAGTTAAAATATAATATTCGTAATATCAAAATATCATCTTTTAAATCTTCACATACAAATGAATTATAAAAAGCTCGCAGAAACAAAAAGGAATCACATTTTTTCACTTGCTAATGAGCAATGTGTATCATTAATCTTTTAAGAAAATAAACAACGACATTTTATTTCAACGTGCATCTGAAGAGAGCGCAATCTCGAATGTAAAAATAGTGAAGCTGTTATAAATCTTGAGAAAAAATTATACGATGTGTTACAATATTTTTTAAATTATGAGGTCTCTTAAATTTTGGCTGGTGCAATACGAAGTGAGCATTAGGCAACAACGCATGTCAATTTTATACAGGAGAAATCATGATTTCTTTTTAAATTGTTAACAAAACAGCTATGCCGATTTCTGACCATTGATTTATAACTAAGTTTCTGACAAGATTAACTTAATCGGGGACGGACAAGTCAAAATTCAAAAACTGTTTTTTAAACAAAAAAGTAACAAAATGTTTTATTTAAATCTTAATGCAAATCTGCTATCTAATCATGCCTTTTAGTGATATGATAGCGAAGGGGACACCCACGCACGCGGCCGCCATTACGGGCCCTTTGAATTCTTCGCACGTTTCAATGCTCTATCTGTGCACGATTTAAAGAATGACTTGTAATAATTTATAACAGGCATAAAGGACTGACTGACAATTTTATATTCTAAGAATTCAATGCATTTTGATAAAAAGGGGCTAATAAAGAGCATTTGCAAATTTTAATAAGAAAACATCTTGTCCTTTAATGAATCGTGAGTGTGTCTTTATTCAATGTTCCATAGCGTAGGTAATTCAACTAAGTGTGTTCCTCAGAATTGCCTACTTTCGGAACACTGACAGTTCTTGAAGAAGGACCACGCAATGGTCCACAACTCGTAATGTACAATAAACATGACTTAGCTGCTTTGTTAAACCAGATACCTCCTTATCTCCTATATTTACCAAATGTGGTTGCTATATGGTTCGTACACCCGTTTTGCACATTACTTCAATAGAAGAAGAGATGCTATCGATCCAGCTTAATCTGAAAATTTTAGAGGTGATTGAACTCTCCGTAGCTGAAACGACGACGGAACTACCACCGCCGTGTACCTACCTATATGGGGTACATATTTCCACCTTGCTGAGGGCGCTTTTTATCAGCATGCTTCTGTTTAAGAGTTATCGACTACATTATAATTGCCAAAGACTTGGAAAATTAAACTCACAACTCACAGTTTAAACAATATATCTAACCCATATATTTTATAAGATATATATCTATATAATATTATAAATATATAGATTATTATTATAGATCTGCGAAGTGATAATCAATTAATGATGATGAGTAAATGATAATCAAAAACAAACAAATAAACATTTCAAGATATATAGCCATCCATTTTTTCTAGGTATTTATACAAAATATACAAAAAAGAAAGAATTAAGACAGACCTAGAAGACAAAACAACGGAATTTAATGATTACTTGCATACAGCTTCAAGTGTCGGAATATTAGTGTCAGAAGCAAAGACAAAGACAAAGAGCCGTAGGTTGTGCGAAGATACCATCAGCGATCGTCGACGGCATCGCGGCAGTCAGTCGTGTCGTGACTGACACCGTCGATACGCTGGCGTCGACTACACGGTATTGTTTTATGGGACATCTGTAGCTGCATGTTAGACAAATTGACTAAATTAATTCATTTCTTATGTTTTTTTAATCTATTACTAATTTCAACAAAAATAGAATAGAACCAGATTTTTTTTTCTAAATTATATCCTTCTGCAGGCGTAGAACGCAAATGAAGATCGCCATTGTCGCAGTGCAAAGAGCTTCTTTATTGTTCCTTGTTGTTATTGACATCATTTAATATGCTAGCGCATATTCGCATACTTCTTGGCGGAGGCGTTATAAGTAAGTAGTTTGAACGTCCAGCAGCGGATTGGCTACCACCCTGCATTGGAACAGCGGCAAAAATAAGCTCTCGAGGGGATAAAAAATTGTTGCATGTAGCCTTATAAAAGATGACTAAACTTGTTGAACAAAAAAGAAATATAATTTTAATAGATTTCATATGTCTATAACTTTAGTATGAACAGCGATCAGTTTTAATATTACATATTAAGCATGTTTTTTATCAGTTTCCGATAATTTTATGATTAGCAAAGACTTAGATTTAAACAGTGATTAATTTCCTTCTCAAATTTATTATTTTTTAGTATTTTTACTTTATATCTATTATTTATTATCTATCTATCGACAACCCGTGTGGCGCAATGGTTACCATGCCGGACTGCCAATCGAAGGGTTCGATTCCTGGCGAAACGAAATTTGAATGATGAGTTTAAATTTCTGTTCTCGGTTTGGGTGTGTGTGTATCTGTCTTTGTGTGTATCCATGGCACTGACGACACAGGGTATATATACCTTACTCTTACTGCGGGGCTATGAACGTGAAACGGGTGAAACGTTATTATGAAACGTTATTATGATGATTTTATCTAAAAACATAAGATAACAGCAACCCTTTTTTGCGACTCACTGTGGGCACGGGTCTCCCAACCAGGGCTGAGACTCTCGTAGTCTACGTCACGACGATCCTTCGCTCCGGGCTGGTGGAGTGGTGGAAAACATCAATATTTTAAATATACAGGGTGACTCCTACAATCATAAAAATACATGCAGTAAATGCCGTAACAAAGAATTGTTATGCCGATTTACTGGTTATATTCACTTTGTTCTGTCATATTGTTCCGCGATGATCGATAATAACCATCTCGATAAATCTCTCGGGCGGAACACGACTGATATGCAAATAGAGTATGATACGATACGAGTACGTTGTGCAGTCGGAGCCTTTAATTCGATCGACACATTTAACAATGAATTATTCAAAGCCTGTCGGACACGACCAACAAAACAAATTTTAATACAGCGACAACTCATCTAAAAGTGATGTACCTGCCTATTATGTATGTACAATATGGTATTGCAATTTTTCTATTATGCAAGTTTCACACGTGCATATACGTCCAGTGCGTGCTCAGTTTCGTAATTAAATTGTTGTATCAGTTATGTTATTGCATAACTATATGAGCTAAGCTTTGCTGGAATGTATTTTGTGGTTGTGATTTTATTACGATTTTTTTTCAAACCTTTTTGATGTCCTACTGCTGAGCGTTCTTTCCTCCACACGTTCTGTCTCGGAATTGAGAGTGATTTCGTGGACGTGTGGGTTGAGATTTTTTTTCGAATTTCTCATAAAGATAGCTCGCCGAACAACAGAGTTCAGAGGTGCACTCTAACTAAGCCGTGACGACTGATGTCTTTACAAGATGCAACATCATTATTACTTAATGCAGTTTGCGATTGCAACGATGAGTTATGTCGCATATAGCGGCCTGTATTTCGTTTATATCATCGCTGCAGTCCGTGCGTTTTGTTGACAGTTACAAATTGGCCCACTTCGTACCGAGTAACGCAAACCGGTCGATTCTGCAAGCAACAATAAAATTAAAAACCAATTTATTAAAATGCCAATTTCGTGAAATGAAATGACAATGATTTTTACGAATTTTTGAAAGGCAAATGATTAAATATGATTGGCAGCATCTTAAGTAAGCTTAGTAATTAAGTAACTGAATTTGAAGTCGATTTATTGACTAATTGGATTCAAAACTTTTGCAACTTAAAAAGTTTTGAGGACTTCATTTTTGCTAAATTAAAAATAAATGCTAAGAGTTGACATTGCAAGTAATATTTTGCGGTCAATTACTCACTACAGAGAGATATAATTTCAATAAGACCTTAACATCTTACATAAAGTCGTTCGTCAAGCTATATTTATTTACTGTTCCGCGAAGCGATTTCGGTGTTTTATTAACGTTACATCCGCGGCCAAGACGATTCATATTGGATGTTTTTGTCTGCGTCTGATTCTTATGGAAATTATGGTAAGCATTACGAAATTGTGTGAACCATGTGTAAAAGCCTTGTTGCATTACAATAATATGAGAATGTTATGAGGAACAATTTTTTTTCCCAACCTTTTTATGTCCCACTGCTGGGCACAGGACACCTCTAACAGTAAGAGGGATTTACGCCATACTTAGTCCACCACGTTGGCATAGTGCGGATTGGCCATCATACCTTCGAGAAATTACGAGTTTCTCTCAGGCATGTACGGCGATGGAAAACATCGCAATCAATTAAATATCACAACATATTCCATCACCGTGGAGCAGCAATGAAATACACACATTACAAAGTCAGAGGTGCACGCCGAGGATTTGAACTCGGCATCTCCCGCGTCGGAGACAAATTACAGTGACATTTGTAATATTATGTTTTAATGTATAACTCTAAATAATAGTAAAAATATGAATATAAATTAGATTAGTGATTAATAATCAAAATATTGTTTTAGGGATACCGGATACCGATATAACTTATTCCGTTAAGGTCAATGCAAATTGTTACTCTTATAGGTAACCCTATTATGCAAACGAAGATCGCACGCATTGTAAAATAATAGTGGACACTAAAGTACTAGCCCATGGCGCCAGAGAGACATCGACTCAGCGGTTATCTTTAATAGTTGGACACATGTTCCACATATCGGTAACTAATTACGTCAAACTATTAGTGTACAACTAATTGGTGCTTATTGCTGCGTATCGTCCTTTTAACTGACTACAAAAATGTCGGCCAGTAATAAACTGGCTGTGTCGATATGGATAGTTCTTATACATTCATAATATCTAACATTATCTTATACTTCGATCATGACATAATAAACTTGTAACATTTGCAATAAACCGAGTAAAAAGCCGAGCAATTCTCTAACCGTAACTTAAACTGTAACTATCAAAGAAGTATCATCAATATCATTAGGTATCATAATTTTCGTACCCGTGTTAGACATACCTAGGTGTGCTTGACATTTTGAAAATACGGAATAACCACACTTCCTTACACGTAGGTTTTACACGTCCAGTACCAGATATATCGTATACGATAAGACCTACAAAGAAACAGAATTGAAAATACCTGCACTAAGAAATAATCCTTAACTCCCGCTAAATATTTAAATTAACGACATCCCTGTAGTCAGTGGGTTCGCTTATATTGATTTATGTAACAAGTTTATAACAATTTGTTAGAATATTCTGTAGTAAGCCGACATCGAACTAATAGAAGCCTCTGGGCTACGATTAAGTTGTAACTTAGTGTTGGAAGGATGTTTTTAAAATTGGAGGCCTATAAATTGGTGTAAAAATATTATTTTAATTAACAATTTACATTAGCGTTATTATTTACGTAATCTATATATCGTGTTAGTTATACCACTCATAACGTAAGAACGACTGGATTAATATTTATGTTTTATGTTTTTTTGGGTTTTTCTTCTCCTGGAATAGGATAATAAGAATAAAAGTATGATAAAAATGTAAATTTAATATTTTAATAAATTTCATATCTATACTAATATATAAAGCTGAAGAGTTTGTTTGTTTGTTTGAACGCGCTAATCTCAGGAACTACTGGTTCGAATTGAAAATTATTTTTGTGTTGGATAGTCCATTTATCAGGGAATGCTTTAGGCTATATAACATTACGCTGCGACTAATAGGAGCGAATCATCGGTGAAAAATGTTGCAAAAACGAGGAAAATCCATACTAATATAAAAAGCTGAAGAGTTTGTTTGTTTGAACGCGCTAATATCAGGAACTACTGGTTCGAATTGTTTTTTTTATATTGGATAGACTTTAGGCTAAATAACATTACGCTGCGACCAATAGGAGCGAAGCATCTGTGAAAAATGTTGCAAAAAAGGGGAAAATCTGAAGAGTTTGTAAGTTTGAACGCGCTAATCTCAGGAACTAATGGTTTGAATTGAAAATTTATTTTTGTGTTGGATAGTCCATTTATCGCGGACATACTCGTTTAGGTAACGATTGTTGTAAATATTTTGAGTTTTGTGCTTATGTTTTTAAGTACGTGAACCTGCAATCAGACTTGTCTATTTCTGATACCTTTAAAGAAGGAAAATGTCTGCTGGGTGCGCTAGTATACATATGTATATGTTAAATGCATGTAAGTATGACATAGTAAGTCAAGTTATCTATACCTTTTTCTTTGAATTTTATCAATTAATTAGGTTTTGGACCTTTCAATAGTAGATTGCAGATCTAAGGAGGACTAGAAATGTTCTCGAAGTCGGAGTTGGTCTCGTTACTCGAGTGATTTCGATTTTCTCAATATGCTCCCCGACATATTGGCGTATGCAAATTTAATGACACGTTGTTTATTCGCAGGCGTACCGCCTGCTTCTCTGGATCCAACAGACGACCTTATTTATTGCTATCTCGGTATTGATTTATAAGGTTTCATTTATCGAGTAATCCCATTTCAAAGTAACTGTGTCTCAATTATTTCAGATAGCAAAACTCTACCAAGACAATTTTGTTTGGGACAATTAAATTGTAAACTTGTTAAATCGTCACAGGCAGAACATGAGCAACCCTTTTAAAGACAAGAAAGTTCAAAATTGTTGCTTAATTGTGATCAGGTCGTTGAGTTCGTAGTTCGTTCATTAAAATGCGAGCAGCATAACGAAATGTCCTTAAAAGGCGACAAGATATGCATCAAGATCACTAACAGACTCACGGGCGTGGTTATCTCTTCTTATATTATCCTACAGGAACCAGTAGCGAGGTCGACGACCTTCGAAAGTCACGTTTCATAACAGAATCTCTGGCGCAATAAAAAAACCCCTCATCTGTCATCTCGTAGCCCGTAGCCACCCCGCGTGTATGATACTTATGTTCCATAACTTAAGGCTTACTGTCAAAAAAGAAATAGAGCCTGTTTATTGAGGCCCTTTATTACACTCGGCTTCTACGGGCACCCTTTGTTGGCCACAATACAAGCCGACATATTCCGACTGTAAATGTGTAAACGAATATGCTTAATAGTTTATTTAGATACGGACGCCATTCTTGTTAACCATTATCATGTTTTCATTTGTTCTCTTTGTTACAGGTTGGTGCTTCATGTGAATTTGTTGTTGCTTCTCGACTTTTATTTATATTGTAAGTACGATTTATTTTTAATACTTTGAGTTGAGGGCTAATAAATTCCTTAAATTAATATTACCATTCTTTGAAAACAGCATCTTGAGCAGGTTTGTAGCCTATTCAGGTAAAACTAGAGCTGTTTTGGGTAATAGATACACGAAATGTTATAGTAAGAATTTAGGTGTACATTCTATAAATAGAATGAGAAGGACGATGAATTTAGGTAGACATGTGATAAAAGTTTTGAAACAGCGTTAATGTGACAGTATTATGAATATGTAGGCACGTAACATTTCAATGTAAAACAATTTCACATACTCCAAGTCAGTTGTTGTGAAGTATTGTGTGCGGGGGTACCGATAGCAACAGTGAAATTTATAGGTATAATTTTTTTTAAATATTTGGCGCAGAGATAGATGATAATCTGGAATAAGCACATAGGTTACTTTTTGTCGCGCAAAAATATACTGTTCTCATGGGAGTTATTAGTATAATCTAATCATTACCGACTTCTAAAAGGAGGAGGTAATGTATTCGGCTGTATGTATTTTTTTTTAGTTATTTTAGAACATATAGTTCACCGATTACTCCGCCGTTTGTGGACCGATTTTCAAAATTATTTTTTTGTTCGGAAGCATACCTACTTCAGAGATGGCCCCATTGTTTACCAAGTCAAGATCTAACGATGGGATCCCAGGAAAATCGAGGGGAACTCTCAAATTCAATGGGCACTCATATTAATTTCCTTATGCCTACTTTCTGAAGCAAAATAAATATTTGTGCATAGTATCCATCGTCTCATGTTACTGAGCTGGTGATGGAAGGTACTACGATGGTTAGGAGTTTAGAGAACATTTATTACAATAAAGGTTTTTTTGTTCGAAGACTTCTTTTGCTCCCACTTGGACCACCTTCCAATTGTCATCATATCAAAATCTGATATCCACAAGGAAAACTGTTAAACTTTATAGGCACACATTGATTTTTATATACTTACTAATGCAAAACAGATATTTGTATGTAGTTATCATCACCTCATATTGCTGACCTGATGATTAAAGGTACAATTCCTTAATAATAGTTAAGAGTTGAGAGCAAATTCTTTAAATAAATTCATACTATCAAAGTAAAATATCATATGCCAATTACTGAAGAATTTTATTTTTTACCGTTGAAGTTGGTTTTCTTTTGTTGTTAAAAACTTGTTTAGTATAAACTCAAATCACCCAAACGAAGATTAGCTGCAAATATATTATATTTTTCATAATTATGTAGGATGTATTCAAGACTTTGTTTACAATGTAGATATACTACATAATAATAACACAATGAGACGACATTGAAGCGTATCCCCGACTACTTCTTTATGCGATAAACTCTGTTGATCTCAGTTAGAAAACTTGAATCGTACATATTTATTGCTACTGACCGTACGAGGCGAGCAAAATCTGGTTCTCTTGTTCCGAAGATGGCGAAGATGCATCGCGTCGAGGCGCCGACAAAGAGCGTGTCGGCGCGGACACTCAAATGAGCCGAG
Source organism: Pyrgus malvae (assembly GCA_911387765.1). Taxonomy (NCBI): domain Eukaryota; kingdom Metazoa; phylum Arthropoda; class Insecta; order Lepidoptera; family Hesperiidae; genus Pyrgus; species Pyrgus malvae. The sequence goes on from OU426960.1 coordinate 16,331,384, forward strand.
GCAATCGCTGCCGTCTGCCTCGCCTCATTTGAAGACGACTTAAACTTACGCCTCTACCACACACCTGCTATATAATTAAGGACGATAGGACACGTTATTGCAACGCTGTTTGGTGTATCGGTTGTACCTATAGGCTCACTACGCAGCGGACGCCGCGCGCCAGATCGAATCCGTAGATCAGATTATTTTAGTCCCTGTAACTTCGGGATTAAGAATAGAGCTACGGTATCCCCTGCCTGATCCTCTCCCAAGGTGTCGGGTACCTTTTGAATGTTCCCCCCCCCCCCCCCCGATACAAAAAAAAAGAAACGTTATTGCGACGATTCTTTACACCATAGGTGGAGCTCTCCTCCTACTGCTCGATTCTTTCAAAAGTGTGTTTGATTAAACGCGTATTTATCGCTGCTCCACGGTAACGGAAATAATTTGATATTTAATAATGACGACATGAATGCGCATGCCTGATGTTAATTAAATAAATAAATAAATAAATAAATAAATAAAATAGATAAATAAATAGTTAAATAAATAAATAAATAAATAAATAAATAAATTCATGATTTCTCATAGGCATGGTGTGGTGGGCCATCATGATCTCTTATTGATTATTCTCTCACTTCCGAGGGAGACCTGTGCCCAAAACGTTTAAAAAACCGTAATTGGATTTGCCCAACTCACATGTCGCATCTGTGTGGTAAAGTCCTTTGAATAGTACACGCCTATAACGTTACAAATGTCACTGACGACTAGACGAGACACACAAACAAAACCCCTTCTTCATGATTCTTTGTGCCTGGATTCACAATTAGTTGCGTTTCTTGCGATGACAACTGTACTACCTATATAGGTACCTAAGTGAGGGTAGGAAGAAAATTGTTGTGGTAATAATTCACATTTGTAGTGTCGAGTGAGGAAGAGACCATTTTATACATGTGGCCATTTTATGAAGGAATAAAGACCTATTCAAACTATAATAAATTAAGTTTTTAACAAAAAAATAGAACCGACTTCAAACGGTAAAAAATAAAATTGTTCAGCACCTACTTCTTCTTGCTTATGTTAATTACTCTTAAAACTATTTTTGGAGGCGGGCCCTTACTAAAATGTCTTACCATTCGTTCTAAACGCACCAACAGTACAGACAGTGGGGCAGTACCTACATTTTATTGCTTATGCTAATGCCTGTTAAAACTATATTGGAGTCGGTGCCCATTCAGAACGAAAGGTACACTATATTTACTATAACAGGATATTTTACTAAGGGCCCGACTCCAAAAATAGTTTTAAGAGTAATTAACATAAGCAAGAAGAAGTAGGTGCTGAACAATTTTATTTTTTACCGTTTGAAGTCGGTTCTATTTTTTTGTTAAAAACTTAATTTATTTCACTCTTTTTAGTAACTTTTATAATTTTGTACACAATGTATCATAATTGAAAAAAAAATCACTTAACTTCTAAATGTTAAAGAGATTTACCTTTTATAATCATGTTATTTAATAGCCATCTTATAGCCTGAAACTACCATCAATCCACCTGAACGTATAAATTAATGAAAGAATTTGCTCTCAGCTCCTAACCTTTGAGGAGACCTTCAATCATCAGCTTAGCAACATCAGGTGATAATTACCGGACATAAATATTTGTATTATGTTAAAAATATGACTAAAAGAATGTGTGTGCCTATTAAGTTTCAGTGTTTCCCTCGATTTCCCTAGTATCACATCATTAGATTTTGACATGGTGACAGTTGGACCACCTAAGGAGTATAAGGTTTTGAACAAAAAAATACATACTGAAAGAATTTGCTCTTAACTCCTAACCGTCGTAGTACCTTCCATCATCAGTTCAGCAACAAGATATGATGATAATTATACACATATGCCTGTTTTGCTTTCGTAAAAATATGAAAATTATTTGAAGTGCTATAAAATTTGTATGTTCCCTTCGATTTCTCTGGGATCCCATCATCAGACTTTGACTTGGTGACAGTTGGACCACCTCAGGAATGTAAGATTTTGAACAAAAAACCATTTATAGAAAGAATTTGCTCTCAACTCCTAACCATCGTAGTACCTTCCATCATCAGCTCAGCGACATGATATGATGAAAATTATACACAAATGCCTGTTTTGCTTTAATAAAAATATGAAAATCATTTTGTTGTGCTATAAAATTTGAATGTTCCCTTCGATTTCTCTGGGATCCCCTCATCAGACTTTGTCTTGGTGACAGTTGGATCACCTCAGAAATGTGAGATTTCGATTAAAAAACTATTTATTGAAAGAATTTGCTCTCAACTCCTCAATGTCGCAGTACCTTCCATCATCAGCTCAGCAACATGACATGATGATTACTATGCACAAATATCTCTTATACTTCAGAAAGTATAAGAAAATCAATGTGTGTGCCTATAAAATTCGAGAGTTCCCCTCGATTTCCCTGGGATCCCATCATCAGATCCTGATTTGGTGACAATGGGACCACCTCGGGAGTATAAGCATACGAACAAAAAAAGAATTTTGAAAATCGGTTCACAAACGGCGGAGTAATCGGTGAACATATATAAAAAAAAAAAAAATACATACAGCCGAATACAGTACCTCCTCCTTTTGGAAGTCGGTAAAAATGTCAGGCAGCATTTCTTTTCTTTTATGCCTATTCTCTTTATGGTCCGATTAGTATACCTTAGTTTTGGCAAGTTGGTAACTCATTACATAAAAATATCTGTAACGTTGTATGTAGTTTTGAATTCAATATCTAGCACTGAAATAAGAACAAAACTCCTTATTTCATTTTCCCACATTACTTATTCCATAGTCTTTTTTGGTTTACCTGTTTAGTTCAGAACGAAGGTAAATCATATCTTACTATTCGGCTGTGTTGAACTAAGCAGGAGTTTATAAATATTGCTACTCTCTGAGATGATGTGTGTTAAAACATCCGACCCATAATTTTATACAAACTATCCGGGTCGTATCAAACATTTAACTGCATATAAATATTAATGCGTGCGAGTTGCATTAGTTTGCACAGCGCCATATGGCGTTGGCACCACGCGTGTTTGTTCATCACTCGTCCGGGTGCCTATACTCGTATATTGGGTCACTTCCATGATGTTACCCGATCAGTTTAAAGAGTTCATTCAATTCCAATAGTATCGGCCTCCTAATCGATAATTGAATTAGGTTGGATTGTGCATATTTGTGTAGACCTTATCGACGTTATAAGAAGCAGGTAGCTCCATTCTCAGAAGTGTAAGGCCACTCGAGGGCGAGCCCCCGGCATTTTCAATTTTTAATGGCCCATTTGGACAAGCTTCGCATTTTAACTTTTTGCGCAAATATTCCTCTTAAGTGTCCGAAGACGTCTTTTTGCATGCCACGTGTGTTGTGTTTTAAGAGTCCGCCAAAAGACAGGGTTTCAGTAACACGTTCTTGTTTTTTACACAGCAACAACAACAGAACGCTTTTGCTTTTATGCGTCTTTTTATGGCGAACTATTTTTTCTTTACTTAACCCACATACCTAAATGTTTAAAATTTATCTGAGTGCAGATTACCTGCTTTAAATATATTCACATTACTTGCTTAATTTTAGCTTGTTCTCATACCCACTAAGAATGTTTATAAGTATTCAGCCATGATCATTGATCAATCAGCGAAATACATAAAGCTGAACTGAACTTCGATGTACTTCATTGATTAATTAGTTTGTACTCAAATTATCATAATAAGAATCCATTTTTATTATAATATTAACAGTGCAGTTATACGTTAGTTAGTGGGTTGGTTAGTACATCTAATGTAGAGATATTGATGACATCGCAACTTTGTTTAGCCCGTTCTCATTATTATGTCACGGAATAAAAGACACTGAAAGCTATGCGGGCACTATGTCTTTCTTGTGTATTGTGTATAATTATATCATTCGCTGACTTTGCACTCTGCATTCCAAGAAGGCGAATAGGGTCGCATATTTATTTTGGGTCAATTTATCCAGTCATTTCATCTTAAACCCCTTCAACAAAGACGACCCTCGTGGCGTAATGGTTACCATGCCAGACTGCCGATCGAAGGGTCAATAGGGTAGATATACCCTGTGTCGTGGGTACCATGGACACACACAGAGACAAAAACACAAACACACAGATCGAGAATAGAAATTTAAACTCATCATTCAAATTTCTACTTCGCTGAGAATCGAACACGGGCGGACCCTTCGATTGGCAGTCCCATGGCAGGCATAACCATTGCGCCACGCGGGTTGTCAAATTTAATTTAACAATACTTAAAAAAAAGAAGTACTTATTAAGTAAGTAATAATTTAATTTAACAATACTTAAAAAAATGAAGTACTAATTAAGTAAGTAATATTAATTAAATTTAACGAAATGTCAAATAAATCAATTAATAACAATAAATGTTAAAAATAAAATATAATTTAGGCACCACATATTCATACATCCCAATCCTATATATCTACATCCTAACCATACGCCTTATATATTATGTAGGTAGTCGTTTTAGTCCTCCATTCATAAATTCAGTTTAATTAAATATTTTAATATTAAAGTCCCAAAACATTAAAGTAAGATTCAGACGTTTTACAATCCATGTGTGGCCTTTCCGGTCTATATTTTGAACTCATTTATTACTCTGCCCTATCTCATTGACACATTTTTTTCTTCTTTTCTTCGAAGGAAACCGAAACAAAGCCGCAGGCGGTCTCTATTGATCTTTACACATTCTTTGGACGTATGGGCCAAAACCTGTCGTGTCAAACTTAGTCAGCCAGGTTTACTTTTGTTCATTGCTCTATTTATACCATTACTATCATTAATTACCCATAATTAGTATGCCTTTTTTTAATTTACAATGGTAAAAATAGTATTTTTACCATCATACCCTTACCATAGTACAAGTACTCGTGAATGAATGAATGAAATGAAATGCGCTATACTCACAGCAAAAGGTATTCAAGCTTATTGAAGTGTTTAAGGTTCTGAATATTGAAATCAATGTTTTTTATTTCTCATGTTATTGATCCTGAACCACTGGAATATCACAGAGAACCAGGTATCAAGTGCGCTATTGTTTTTATTTGTAAAAGAGAAGGTAAAATAATCTTAACAGTAGTCTACTGCGAAGATGATAATATACAACCAATAATATGTTAAGATGTTGTTTTGATTTAAAAATTACCACAATTTCTAAAAGTATAATATAACGGACTTGTAAGCAATTATAACCACGGAAAAGTGCCCAATTTATAGGTATTTTATAGATATTAAAATATCTATAGTAGTGTTAGGGAACACCACTTTCACCAATAACGACCTTATAGTAGGACTATTAACATCATTTACTAAATTTTACTAAAATCATTTGCTCCCACGAAGCTAACTATAAGCGCTTAATGGAACCAACCACGACTATAATAACAACGCACCTCCACAGGATTTCGCTTACAAGCTCATCTAAAGTGTTGCGTTGCTGCTTAGATTTGTATAGTTCAATATAAATAAATATTTAGGTACTTATTCATTCATCCATTTCTTATAATAAATATGATCTTATAATAATATTATAATTAATAAGTTTAGTTAGTTAATTAAACTTTATTAATTATTTATTCTCTACCAACCTGCATTGGTACAGCGTGATGGAGTAGGTAAGCTCCAGGCGTCCCTAATAATGGGGAGAGACCCGTGCCCAGCAGTGGGACGTAAAAAGGTTTGGAGCCAATTATTAATTAAGTTTATAATTAGTAATTAATAGAGTTTTAGTTAACCATAATGTGTTTGAAGCATATATATTTTAGGTGAAACATAATAAGTTTTTTTTTATCAAATTTATTTTGGTGCCCCTTGAAATTAGCGTTTTCATAAAGTTGCACTTTAAAATAATGTTGGATTTAGTCAGACATACAACGAAATCGCCATTTTAACCAACTTGTTGCTCACAAATACATTAACAAATCGTTATAGTCGTAGGTACAATTTTTGAAAATGGTAAATAAATATCAGAACCGTAACTACGACACAAAATCAAAATGTCCGTACTAAGACTATAACACCACTTCATTTTACTTCTATAATTGTTTTGTTAAATAAACTTAAAAACCATTATAAAACCAAGTTACAAATGCAAATAGTTTCCATTTAGTGCAGCTTATCGCTCTTACTGGCGTGCTTTACTGATAGTATGTACTTCTATAATACTTCTTGTTAACAATTATAAGTATAACTTACCAGTTTATTTACTCTTGAGTGCATTTACCCTCGTTACACTTTTAAAGGTCACCCACGCTGATGTTTCACCCTTAATTTCGACCTAATAAGGTCCATCTACCTCTAAGCTTACTATTAATTACTAAGCGTAGTAGTAAATACAAGAACCGTTATGAAGACATTACAAGTGCTGGAGGCCTAAACTTTCCAATTTAGGATAATTTTGCTGCTTGGGTAGTGATATAAGAACTATCTGACCTGCATATGTTTAGTAATTGATAACTAAAGAAAAGTGCTATGGTGCTACTAAAACACCGCCTAAGGATAAATCCAAATCCTATTTTTATTATACATACCTATTGCGGTAACATAATATCTGTGGACTGTCTTACACGGGTGACGGATACCTACCTGAAAAAAAATTGGTCATAGTACAAATTTCACTGCATCCTTTCCATTATCCTCATGTTCCGTATCATACTTAACTTACATTTAATATACAACGATTGGCTATTGTGAGTCAGCTGTTGCACAGCCGTGAACCGTGCCCGCGGCGAGGACTCAGGGCAACCGGAGACGAGGGGAAGGTCGACTGCCATGTATGCATAGTGTATGACCTCCGTGAAGATTCATCCGCGATGATCCACAGGTTAAATATCTGAATTTGAATCAAGTTTTACTTTAAAAGCGAATACGAGGAATGGCCAATATGAATCAGAGAATGGTGCTTAAGTTGATGCTTGAATTTTTTAAGAATATATTTTATTCAACTTTTGGGCGTCTCCTCTCAGAATTAAGAGGGTCAGATTTACGGGTTGGTGGACATCAATGATGATAAAAACATTCTAATAAAATCACCGTGGAACAGCGACATAGATAACAAATTTCTTAGAGATCCTCGCCGGGGCTCTACTCGGGTTCCCGGCTGGAGTCTTTACCACTACGGCTATTGATACTACATTATTACTATAAATATAAGGCATGAAATCAGTGATAAAAACTAAAATGATGAACATCCGAACTAGCAGGGATTTTCTTTTATCTTTGGACGATAGAATATGGTCATGTTTAAAGTATATTATTGCTAGTGGACCCCGCAGACGTTGTCCTGCCTCAAAAATTTTGTAAGAGGATTAGTTTCTTTATCATCTCAAAGAGTTTTTATGTTACTCTCAAATAAAAAATTAAAAACGAATACTGACAGATGAACTGTTATTCAGACTATGTCAAACTCTTGGACGATGGTGCGAAGAATCAATGTTACTAACAGTTTATGTAGGAAAATAAAATAAGTTATTTTATTATTAATTTCGCAATGCCCCCAAAATTTTCTCACCATTTAAACCTTCCCTGGACTTCTGCTAATATTTTAAGACCAAAATTAGCCACATCGGTCCAGCCGTTCTTGATTTTTAGACAGACTAACGAATAGCAATAAGAACATTTATTATTTAAAAATAACAATTTATAATAATTATAATACAAAAAACATGAATAAGCCATAGACAATACTAGCGTGAAAGAGTAGCAGACAGACAAACAGACTACTTTCGAATTTATAATATTAGTATGGAAGTATGGATTTGCACAAAGATAAGTAGTACTAGTAAATGTTAATATTAAAAAGAAATAAAAACGAAGTGACTTCGTACCTAGAACAGGATTTCGCGAATATTTCTTGGCAATGAACCAAGCTGCAATTATGCTAAAATACGAGAGGTTTAAGAGCACCAAGAGTATTCGGCTTTCAAGCATGTGGCCTGCAGTTCTAGCTATGTGCGGATAAACTTAGTTCATGTTTAGTTTAAAGAGAAGCGTTATGTTTAGAGTTTAGACGATTCTTAGCCACACTCCAGTGAACCTAAGCCCCGTATTTAGACGTGCTTTGTAACGGAGACTTCAAAACGTAATCTGTTTGCTTTGTGTAACATAATATGTATTATGATATAGGAAGCTTAAAATGCTTCGATGGCGCATATTAAAACCAACACACAGTCTGCCATGAATTTGTTGTTCATTATTAATCTAAGCACTTGGATGCATTATAAATAAATTATAATCAATTGCGATATTTTTAACATTAAAAGATACCGTCTCCTTCAATTGGTTTAATTTTCAACTCTTTCATGTTTCTGCTGTGTACGCTGTACGGATCTTCACTCAAAACTAAGAAGGACTTAGTTCCACCATGTTGATCAAGTACGAGTCAGAAAACTTCACATGCCTTTGAAAATATAAGTAAACCCCAGTCTTGGCTCGATGATGACTTGATGACACCTGATCATGACGTTTTAGCTATCAATGATTTGAAAAATTAAACTATCGTATATTTTGTGTTCTTTTATGTTTGTTGAAAAATACTTAGTTCAATTGGATTAGCTGAAACCCTTTTTACGTCGCAGTGCTGGGCACCGATCTCTCCCCATTATTGGGGAGGCCAGGAGCTTACTCCACCATATTGCTCCAATGCGGGTTGGTTGTGTGGAGGATAATAAATTAGATGGATTTGAATTAGAAAATGAGATATTATTGTGATGGAGTGAGACGTAAAGGAAAACAATGGGCTTAATGGCAAAGAAATGGTTTTATCCACATCCTGTTCAAACAGTGCACAAATCAACAATCCATTCGTCACACTGGGTCATTTGTTCCGGAGCAAGTCACTCGTTCGAGAATATAATCAGTAATAATTGAGTTAACATCGATTACTAAAGGGATTTGCGAAATGTATTATTTATTTATTTATTTATTTACCATTTTGTAAACCTACAGTTTACAAGGGCGAACTTAATGCCTAGTGGCATTCTCTGCCAGTTACCCTTGATGAAGGCGATAAATTGTGGTAGGCGAAACAAAACAGCAAACTTACATAACATAACCTAATACACAAAAGTTGAATATACATACATATAATAAATAATAATAATAATACATACATACATACATACAAATATAACTAATAGATATAATAATATATATACACCATATGATAAAAACATACATATATAATATACTAAATACAATAAATATACGGTGACCATATTATATCGGTGTGCAATTAGTTGCTGAGATTCAAGAAGTGTTTTCTCAGTTGTTTTTTAAAGGAATACAGTGTGGGAGCCTTTTTTAAGGAGAGAGGTAGGTCGTTCCAGAGCAGTACAGCCTGAACGGAGAAAGAATTGTGGAAGAAACCAGTAGAATGTGGTGGAATATAAGCCGTCAGATTGGATGCCGAGCGAAGTACTCGGTCATGCGTTTCATACACATATTGAAAGTTGTCCTTTAAATAGGACGGAAAACTAGGGTTATTCAAAAGAGAATATAGAACATGAAGTATTCTAGAGCTACGCCTTCTACGAATAGGGAGCCAATTCAGTCGGCGACGATACTCTGAGATATGATCATATTTACGAAGGCCAAAGATATATCGGATACAATTGTTTTGGAGGCGCTCTAGTTTATTAAGAAATTCACTGTTTAGATCTGGGTAGCACACATCCGCATAATCAATTATGGGGAGGATAAGAGATTGAACCAGCATGAGTTTGGTCTTGACTGTAAGAAACTTTTTTAGTCTGTACAAAGAATGCAAGGCAGCAGTAACCTTTTTACTGACATCTAATATCAAGAACAGACAGCATGAATGACTGATAGCGAAAATAATTATTTTCGTGTCTAAGTTGACGATATTATTTCTTATAGTCAATGCGTGGTTTATTCCATAATAATATGTCAAAAATATTATAATAATAAATTACTAATACAATAATCCTAAGCAAACAATGAAAAAGTTATTTATTTCGGCTTACGAATTTCGGGTTCTTTTTGTTTTCGCATAATTTATTCACGTTTTCCCTTATTTCTTCTTGTCACTAACATCTGTGAGAAATGTGGTATTGAATATTTACATTTATTTTCTTCTATTTTAGTTTCAAATTTTCAACTAGTCGTGTCTCATTGTTTTATTCTCGTTAGGAAGAATCATTATACCCACCATAAGATTCGAGGGTTTTTCCTTGACTGCTGCTATAGCACCTTTGAGATACAACGTAAAAAACTTTAGCTGGGAATGGAAATAAATCAGAAAAATAGCTACCTACATGTAAAATACATGTAGTAAAAACTATATAAATTTTTTGAATTGCCTAGTTTAGAAAGAAAAGGTAAACGAACAAACAGATAGTTCAATATTTAAAAGAGACGCTAATTGTGTTAAAAAAGCTGGAGTCCTCGTCCTAGAACGAAAGTACATGCTTTGTCACCTCCGTGTCTAGGCGACTCAGTCGTTTTGCAGTACTGAAATAAACTCGGTGACTGTTTACGTTGCATGTGGTGGACTGCACCGTATGGGGACAGTAAAACAGAAAACGCCGATGTTATGACGTCTCCATTCATGTGCTCCAGCGGATGTGACGCAAAATATGTCCACGGCTCAAGTGTGTTCTAGTATTTCGAAATTTTCTTATTCGACTATGCAAGATAAGTAAGTCCATTTAACTTATCTTTACCTAAAATTATTAAAGGCTAGATTATCATGGACTAGACTTCATGCAGTGGCGTAGCGTGTGTGTCTGCTGCAATTATATTTAATGTTACTATCGTAACAAGCTCACTGGTCTGCTGCTGGGGCGGAAGTAAATTATGCCACCCTCTTATTTAGGCATTTTAATTTAATGTATTCTATACATTACATACACGACTTTTCGGCAAGAACAGTCATCATTATATTGCATTGTAGGTACAGGTTAGATTTCAAATGAAAAAAAATCTAAGTTTTACAATCACGTTTATTAATACAACAATTCTCATACTTTAACCACTTAGATAGATTGATATAACTTACGTACCTATCACTTAAGATTAAAACCCAAATTATTTTAAATTAGAACTAAAATGATACTATAATGTAATATTTCATTGAAAAGTAATAAGTATTTATAAGTATTTATTAGAATTTTAAAAACAAAACTTCAGTCTTTAATTAAAAATTTATACGTCCGGGACGGGCCGCTCCTGCCGCCCCCACTGCGCTACGCCACTGACTTCATGGCATTACCAGAGGCAGCATAGCTATGCCCTCTATAGGATGTAATTCCAATAACACGTTTTTAATCAATTTGTAAATTGTTCTAACAGAGTGTAAATATCTTGACTAGGGAGACTAAAGTAAGCCTTTAATGTTGTAATTCACATGAAAAAAATATACGTACCGTTTAATTAAATGTGATTAGATAAACGTGTCTTAGTTAAAAACGTTGCATCTGTTTTCTATAATTTCACGGCACTTCTAAGTTATACAAAAGCCCATCGGAATGTTTGGTCAAGAGCCGACTCCGGATATCTTTGATTAGTGTAAATAAATACTAGGAATAGTACCAGGAAGACTTGAAGCTGACCTGTGTTATCTCTAAATAAATAAGGATTAATTGCGTTCAAATAATACACGTTAGCAACACGCAATGTATTCAAGAATTCTCTTACTCGATGCGATCGTATCTCCCGAGTAATATGTCATTATTAAGGAGGGATTGTGTTCGATTGAACATCTGTGAGCAAATAAAATATTAGGTGTGCGCGATGCTTGCGATCCCCTGTCAATATAGCTGATTGGAAACAAGCCGCCTACCGCTGTTTTATAGCTTTTATTTATTTACACTTTTTGCCCTTCACTGTAATATCTTCTCAATACGTGACCTAACGTATACAATATGTCATCTTTGCTTGCGATTCGGAAGTGGATGTGCTGCCCTAAATTTACAATTGGGTCTGGAGCGCTTGAAAATGTGTGTTTTATTTTTATTCAAACTACTTTTTATTCAAATGACAAACAATGCTTGTACTTAGTAAATCAGTACTCAGTAAATCTATTTTCTATATCTACAACCTGCGGCTGGAAGTTCTGCTAAAAAATTACAGTAAAATATTGCGGTTTCGCGTTAGCAACATGCTGTTTTTAAGCGCAGTTTTGATATCTTGGACTACAAGACACGACGCTACGATGATAAAAATATACAATTTCTTAACTTACCTACAACTTTGCCTGATATTTTACTTTTCACCAAGACACTGCTTTAAAAATTTTAAACAAATATTCTGTAAACTGACATAGGAGGACCTAATAAATATCGTACAGTCAGTATTTGTTATGTCTACAATGTCTACATAATTCTTATTTAATATTTAGTTCGTAACGTGTTCACATAATTAACGCTAAATTGGTAATCGTTGTGTGACAGTTTTAGTCACCATAACGTAATATTGATTAAAATGTAAGGGTTGAGACGTGACTTTTTACAACTAGGTATATTTTTACAACGAATTTTGTAAAGCCTTGGCGTGTTATCAAATATTGGTCGCTGAGGCCAGTCTTTGAACAGAACTGTAAAAATAAGAAAATGCGGCATACCCTGAAAATCAGTGGACCCGTTTCCTCATAAAATTACTTATTATTCTAAATGTATATGTGTATTTATCAGTATCACTGTAATTTGTGTGACGAAATGAATATCTTATTTTATTCTATTCTATATAGGTATTTAATTATTAAATGATTTCGTCCTTAAAGATATTGTGAGTGTATTTATCCATTGTTAGATAACACGGTTTAACTCACTTGGTTTATCGGGATTCTCAAATGATGTTGAACCATCAACAATACCTACAGTACAGTTCACATTTCGAACAGCTCGTAAAAATTGCGAATAAGTACCTACAATGTTTTCATTCGGTAATTAGGTATGATGTACCTATATCGTCGTTTATAGACAGAGAGCATTTAGTACTTTACAATATGGAAGTTTTGAGCGATATTTTCATAAATGTCTGTAAATGTAACGTAATATTATTTATATGTATGTAATAGCGTGCCGCTTGAATGGGGTTGTTATCGGCAGAGGGCAGCAGTGTGCCATCACTCATTTCGTTAGTCGTTACCGTTCGTACGCCTCTGTTTAGGGCTGTTCAGCACACAATATTTACATAATAAAATTTGTTTGATCATAAATACACTCATTAATGCTGGTGTTTTTAAAACTGACAATAAAAATTAAATTATATTTTATGTTTTAACAAGTGCGGAGCTAGATGAATTTAGAGAAGTATTGATTCACAAATGCAATTATGAGTTGATGATGTTTTTAAGCAAGTGTAATTTCGCAATTAATATAAATAGAGTTATTGAAATAAACATTTAGACCGACTTCAAATAATGAAACAAAGAAGTAAAGTAAAATGAACCTTTCCGAAAGGACTTTACGTTCCTGTCTTACCAGTTCATTCTACTCACAACACTACATTTTTTTATAGAGTCTTAGTGTGTGTGTGTGAGCAATGAGGCGAAGCGATGTATTTTTTTATTACGTACTAGCTGTGCCCGCGACGTTCGTCCGCGTGTATAAAGACTTTTATAAAATGGACTGATTAAAAATTAAAGATTATTTATTTGCATTGAATAAGTAGTAGGTAGATTATTCTTACATTATAGTGAAATCACTTATAATACAATGTTCATATGTTCAGAAGAAACCTAATGTATTTTTTACCGACTTCCAAAAGGAGGAGGTACTGTATTCGGCTGTATGTATTTTTTTTTATATATGTTCACCGATTACTCCGCCGTTTGTGGACCGATTTTCAAAATTATTTTTTTGTTCGTATGCTTATACTCCCGAGGTGGTCCCATTGTCACCAAATCAGGATCTGATGATGGGATCCTAGGGAAATCGAGGGGAACTCTCAAATTTTATAGGCACACACATTGATTTTCTTATACTTTCTAAAGTATAAGAGATATTTGTGCATAGTAATCAACATCTCATGTTGCTGAGCTGATGATGGAAGGTACTGCAACAGTGAGGAGTTGAAAGCAAATTCTTTCAATAAAAAGTTTTTTATTCCAAATCTTACATTTATGAGGTGGTCCAACTGTCACCAAGTCAAAGTCTGATGAGGGGATCCCAGAGAAATCGAAGGGAACATTCAAATTTTATAGCACAACAAATGATTTTCATATTTTTACTAAAGCAAAACAGGCATTTTTGTATAATTATCATCATATCATGTTGCTGAGCTGATGATGGAAGGTACTATAACGGTTAGGAGTTAAGAGCAAATTCTTTCAATAAATGGTTTTTTGTTGGAAATCTTACATTTCTGAGGTGGTCCAACTGTCACCAAGTCAAAGTCTGATAATGGTATCCCAGAGAAATCGAAAGGAACATTCAAATGATTTTCATATTTTTACAAAAGCAAAACAGGTATTTGTGTATAATTATCATCATATCATGTTGCTGAGCTGATGATGGAAGGCACTATGACGGTTAGGAGTTGAGAGCAAATTCTTTCAATAAATGGTTTTTTGTTGGAAATCTTACATTTCTGAGGTGGTCCAACTGTCACCATGGCAAAATCTGATGATGTGATACTAGGGAAATCGAGGGAAACACTGAAACTTAATAGGCACACACATTCTTTTAGCCATATTTTTTAACATAATAGAAATATTTATGTCCGGTAATTATCACATCATGTTGCTAAGCTGATGATTGAAGGTACAACTCCTCAACGGTTAGGAGCTGAGAGCAAATTCTTTCATTAATTTATACGTTCAGGTGGACTGATAGAAGAATACTACCTTTACTAAAATTACTAAAAAGAGTGAAATAAATTAAGTTTTTAACAAAAAAATAGAACCGACTTCAAACGGTAAAAAATAAAATTGTTCAGTTACCTACTTCTTCTTGCTTATGGTAATGACTCTTAAAACTATTTTTGGAGTCGGGCCTTTAGTAAAATGTCCTGTCTTAGTAAATATACTTAGTGTACCTTTCGTTCTGAATGGGCACCGACTCCAATATAGTTTTAACAGCCATATCATAAGCAAGAAGAAGTAGGTACTGTCCCACTGTCTGTACTGGCGGTGCCCATTTAGAACGAATGGTACAACATTTTAGTTACTATCTATTTATTACTATATATTTATTACTATCCACTTTTCTCACGTTTCGCTTTTCTCGCGCAATCAGATTCTCTTTACAAATATGTACCTCGTTTATTAAAGTTAAGAGATATTGCTGTGCCCGT
The DNA here is from genome assembly GCA_911387765.1 of Pyrgus malvae. NCBI lineage: Eukaryota > Metazoa > Arthropoda > Insecta > Lepidoptera > Hesperiidae > Pyrgus > Pyrgus malvae. The sequence goes on from OU426960.1 coordinate 16,346,693, forward strand.
GGCTTCATCTATGTTAAAAATAGTATCTTTAGTAAATTGGGTGAATTTATACTGCAAAGAATGTATAGACTCATTCTATATACATAGCTTTAACCTACTGCAGAAAAGAGGTGCACTATACAACTACTTGTAGTTGGGAGATAAAATTTCTAAACATACACGTGCTTAGGATTAAACAATCGGAAAAATAATTGTAAGGTCAATTAATAAACTATAGGTTTAAAACTTGCGGACAGCAGTTTGGTCATAAGTCAAAACTCATATAACACAGTGGAAACTAAAGCAGAAGGCAGGGTCTCTACACAGTGTGCTATCTGTATTTGGAAATAAAGAATATTTTTATAAAGAATCTTTAAAGAATCCTTAATATCTCCATCAATCAACGTTTGTGGATGAGCCCTCAGCCCGTACGCAATAAAGAGACGCAAAAAATGAGTTAAGTTATTATTGGTCCAATTAACAATGTTCAGCATCATACGTATACCTACCCAACGATGGGACAACCCGCGTGGCGCAATGTTTACCATGCCGGACTGCTAATCGAACTGTCCCGGGTTAGAATCCGGGCGAAGCAGAAATTTCAATGATGAGTTTAAACTGTTCTCGGTCTGGGTGGTTGTGTTTCTGTCTCTATGTGTGTTCATGGCACCCACGACACAGGGTATATCTACCCTAATGTGAGGCTATACGTGTGAAATGTTATTTTTTATTTTTTTTACACTATGTACTTACTTTTATTAGACTTAAGGCTTTTATTTGAAATTATCTCCATCGAATCACTTTGGAGAAGAAATGAATATTGCTCAATAACGCCATCTACCGTATGACATGTAAACGTTGTGGTTGATAAATCGAGTGTCAAATTACCAAATAGGTAGATATTGAGATTATAACAGTTGGTTCACTAAAAGTTTAACTATTCGTCACCTAGATGTCTGCAGTAGTCTCGTTTTGTTAAGGCTTTGTACATTCTGTATGAAGGTTTAGATTCCGTATCTTACAACCTTAATGCTGGATGCATTGAGATTGTAAGATTTGGATTTCGGTTCATCGGAGCTAGAGGCCTCCTCAATATTGGGAGAGCTCCATGCTCAGCAGTGGAATGCTAAAAAGGTTGCAGCTTGATATAATGTAGCGATAATAATCGTTTCAGCTGCAGCCTGTTCATAATCTTCCACCCCAAAAGAATACTAATAAGCTGAGCAACTAACTCAATGGAGCCTGTGATGTAAGGTTCGGCGGCGGTAAGGCTCGCGACGCACTTATTAGGTACCTATAGTCTAGCCATTCTCGGCCAACGAAAGAAAATACAGTAAGCTGATCTAAGTATATTTAATACTAGCTGTGCCCGCGACGTCGTCCGCGTAGATAAAGACTTGTACAAAAGGCTTGATTAGAGTTGGATTATTTGTTCCTCCTCCTCCTTAGTCGTTCACTCTTGTCAGAGTGGTCGTTGCTGATGAGGTTGCAATTTCGTTCGTGACCGCTTGCCCTCCACTGTCCCTTGGATTATTGTTACCTTTTATGAAATTACTTATGATACAAAAGTTCATATTATTATGTTGAGTAGATACATTCTTCCTGAGTCCTTACAATCTTACTGTACTCCTCTTATAATCGACTTTTCAGTCGTTATCATCAGTTTCTCTTTACAAATTAAACGTATTATAATATAGCCTGTTTATAAAGTGTTTAGATAGTACTGCTGTGCCCGCGGAAAGGATCATTACAATTAAATAATTTGTGCTGCAAATAATGCATAGATTCATTATCATCATGTAACTTAAACATATTGCAGAAAGGTGGTGAAATGTCTACGCTATGTCAGGCGTGGTTAGTAGTTGGTTAGTCAAATTCTTGGTTGCTTACACGTTGGTTGCAATCGTCGTTAACATACTGTCGTTCATACTTAATGGAGGTCTTTTGAGCGATTTAAAACTTGCGACAGCAGTTAGGCCACTAACAATGAAGACGTCATCAACCTGAATTGGAGCAGCGTGAGAGGATCAGGCCCTACGCGATTAAGAGTCAATTGGTCCTATTAACAACCCTTCACACAGCATCAGAAATAAATATATCGATTACTAATATTATTCTGGGCGTGACCACCATGCCGTGCTGCTGCCGTGACGCTTTAGCATATTAGTATATCACCAGTGCCAGTACTGCGTATGTATGTAATAGCTCTTATTAAATTAACCACTGAAAACGTCTGCTCATTTCTATAACATTTTTTTATTAGACCCTCGGCAATTGCTTATTCGTTTATTCGAAATCACTTTTTTTATAAATAAACCGAACAAAGAGGCAGAAAGGCCGCGTGGTATAGCGATCACTGTCGCCTATGGAAACGGGCAACCCCAGCGAAGCCACCCGAGCACTGCCGGCTTTCAAGAAGAGCTTTCTTTACAGCTTTCTTGAAGAACCCTATGTCAAAGTCTACTGGAAATGCCTCATCTGGAAGGTTGTCCCATAACTTACACATCCGTTCAAATATCAAAAGGAGCGTGCAAAGCGGCCTGTGGAACTTTAACCTTCGACTGGTGGTGTAATTATGATATGGAGACGTAGCTATCATTTTGAAAAGAACACTCAGCATAGTAAAGTCGGTAGAACACTTTGATTTTTTTACGTTTCACACTGATAGCGCCAGAGTAGGGGAAAATATACACTGTGTAATGGGTACCATGCGACACACAGAGACAGAAATACAAACACTTAAACCGAGAACAGAAAATTAAACCCATCATTCAAATTTCTGCTTCGCCGGGAATCAAACTCGAGACCCTTCGATTGGCAGTCCGGCATGGTAACCATTGCGCTACGCGAGTCCAGGCGCGGTTGCAGCCTTCAATTGGGGGGGGGGGGGGGGGTCGCCAAGAAATTTTGGTGGTTTCACTAAGAATTTTGGGGGTTGAGGTGTCTCAAATTGGCTTGATTCGCCTTCCATCTACGCATGAGTGAGGGATTTGGGGGGGGGGGGGGTCATGTCCCCTGTGACCCCCCCCTGGGACCGCACCTGCGCGAGTCGATAATTATTATTGTCTATTAAATAAGGTCGATACCAATAATATGTGGATGTAACCACCGCGCCGCGCCTCCATAATGCTCTACCACAATGAGTACAATATCAGCGCCAGTTCCAAAGCTCTCTGTTGTTAATTTTTTATTAGATACTTTATTAAGTAAATATACTCGTAATTAATTATTTGAAATAATCTCCACCTATCCACTTTGTAATACCGTTATTGGGTAAAATAATGATTATGTAACACCACCTGTAAATCTACCTGTAAAAAGCAATTAAATATGAATAAATGAATAACAATGACATCTATCGTATAGCATGTAAACTAAATTGTCGATATACCGAATTTGCAACAGATCACTAAATAGTTCTGAATGTGAACATAGATGTCGGCAGTAGCCTCGTTTTGTTAAGGTTTTGTACATTTTGTATTGAGGATTTCTTTGAATATGTGGTGATATGATATGTATGGTTTTTTAAATATTTAGAGATGAAATATAGCATAAGTGTTTGAAAACTTGCTATCAGAATATTAAGAGATGTTAGTAGTTATCGAAACTTGTGGTGTGACCGCTCGCATTAACTTTATTATAGCGTGCAGGTGTTCATCCATTTCATCATTCTTGAAATTGACGTAACTTTTTTGTTTGTGAACCGATTTAAATAAAACAAACCCTAAATGTTAATCCAAAAAAATACCAATACTTCAGTGAAAACCGCAACCTTCTACGTTAAGCCGTTCCTGAGATTAGCGCGCACAAACGAACAGATAAACAGACAAACAGATAAACAGACAAACAGACAAACAGACAAACAGACAAACAGACAAACAGACAATAATTCTAAAAATCATTGTTTTGGGTTCTATTACGCTAATAAATAGCCCTAGTGACAGTTTTTTTCAAATATCTTCAATGTACAGAAACGGACTTGTTACAGATTTATTATATGTATAGATAGTCGACAATATTACTGAGAGTTCAAAATAATTTTAGGTACTTAAATTTAAACTTTTATTTATGGTTTTGAATGGGCTGTTTACCGAAACTTTCATACAAATTCCCCAAAGTGCCTTTTAAGTTTATGTCGCGTATTGTGTAAATGAACATAACTTTTTTGTTTATCACCCGATTGATATGAAATACACACTAATGTTACGGAAATTCATTCAACAATATATCAGTAAACACATCATTCAAAGAAGGGAAAAGAATTTGAGAATGAAATATTAAGTTAAGGTTAATTTATTGTACGCTTGAGATACCAACTTTCGAATCCATTTTATTTGCTATTGAGGGGTAGTTTTGAAAAAAGCTTAAATAGAATTCTTACTATGTTAGTAAAGATTACAAATATAAAATTATAAGTATATTACTCTGCACAAAAATATTCTGTACATCAAGTTTTGACACTCAATTTTCAAAGAGTTTCAAAGAAAATTGACATTTAAAGGGTGAATTTCGGGAAATGCTGAAACACATATTCTTTTATTTTGGTTAGAAAATATTTATACCAAATTTCAAGAAAATCTATTGAAAAAATCCAAGTTTTCCATAGAAATTTTCATCGCTCATTTCACACCCTTAAAGGGTGATTTCTAAAATTATCTATAGCCTAAATGTTAGCGAGGACCAATATATATAAAACAAAAAAAGTTTCATCAAAATCCGTCTAGTAGTTTTTGCGTGAAAAGCTAACAACAGACAGACAGACAGACAGACAGACAGACAGACAGACAATAATTTCAAAACTTATATTTTTAGCTTCTGTTACTTATAAAAATACCCCTAGAAGTATTTTTTTAAATTTATATGCAATGTACAGAATTGACCCTGCTTACAGTTTTATTATATGTATAGATAGGTTAACCTAATAGTTATTCTAGTTAACCTTCTAGGTTTATTTTTTGGTAGCTTTAGTGTAAAATTTTGCTTTAGTAAATATTTATCGTGCAGGGTGACGAAAAGAATCGCAATGAAATATTACAGTGTTTTCCCTTACCGTGAAGCAGCAATAACTGTTGTTATTTACTGAAACTATTTTCCAACTCGCCAACCCTGCCTAACGACTTCATGTTGGGCTATCCGCCCGCACTCGGTCGTTTTGTCATTTTTAACCCAATTATCACACATCCTCGCTACTTTGCTGAGCTGCAAGGATTTAATTAATCAAATAATCAACAATACAAACGTGATTATTCAGTAAATGGTTGAAATAATAAGTTGTCTAAGGTAGACGGTGTCAGGTGGCGGTTGGAAGTTAAAAATATTGTCGGAATTTTTAATGTGAAAATTATCGATTATGAATTGCTATTTTTTGTTACAATATTAGGACAAAAAGTATAAAACATATTCGGGATTTGAAATTAAAAAAAAAACTTAAATAAAATGCATGTGTTTCTCCTGTGGCAAAAAGATGCTTAAATTATGGCTTTTGGGATTTTAAAATTATTTATACACAAACTAAAAAAATATCAGTATCTACGATTGATAACGGTTTATTTCACAGAAGAATCACATCTAAAACTTTCATCCATCCAAGTCATGTACACGTGAGTCTCAAACACTCAAGTCTAAGTGGTGTAAGCTCGGAGGAACAAGTTTTAGTACTTCACGGCATTAAGCTTTCACGCTCGAGGCCAGCAACTGTACAGGATGTAATGTCTGAAAACGTGAACATATAGCGACTTTCCGTATCCTCACCCTTTTCAGAGAATTGTTCAGAAAGAAAGTGCTACTCCACTGTTTCATGTAATCTACGAGTGCATTGCATACTTCGCATGTTTTTTTCTTTCTTTCAGTGAAATCGCGAGAATTGTGCGTGTTGCCTGTGTCAGGTTAAAATATTTGAATCCAGTTATTGCTGTTTTCTTGAATTCAGGCGATAATAATCATCTAAATTATCGAGTCCTCAATAATAATAATTGTCTGGTGGAGTTTAAGAGATAACCATAACATCCATCCGCTCTGTTTATTTTATTCTACAACACTCGCACTGTAATTTATTCATATCGAACAAAATACCAACTTTATTTGATATCACTCAATATCCATCAAGATAATGGATATCAATCAAGATCGGCATGCCTCTTTAAGTTCACGTTTAACTCTTCATATTGTCAAGCAATTGTGAATACTTATTACTAAAGAAAATTGCTACAAATTTTTTAAACCACTAGCAAATATCCACTCATAAAACCCTTAAGTTCTTTGAAAACGAGAACATTATAGCTAGTTTTCCATCTTGCCCTTTTCTGAGAATTGTTTCGTAAGGGAACTAAAGTAGGCTACTCCACTCCACTTTTTTATGTCGGCCACAAAGGCGACGAAACCCAACATTTCAGAAAAAGAACACAACTGTTTCGTAACTTTGAATTCAAATGATGTAACAATTTAATGAAAAACGTACAAGCAATTTGCCTTTTAGAAATATTTTTTATTTATTTATTTATTTATTTATGTGAAACACCTTAAAACTAAGATTCACAAAGTTAACCTAAACCTAATGCCTATTGGCATTGTCTCCCGGTTGACCCTGGGTGATGTTGAGAATGTGAGGTAGGCTTCTTTCTTTTCATAATAAACAAGCTACAGGAACAAATGATTAAGAAGAAAGAAAAAAATGTTATAGTAGAGTAATGATATATTATAACTACATACTAATAATATAATACACATGTATGTAAAACGGATTGTTTCAGTGTTTCAGCATTTATCGAACATAGTCAAAGAGTACCACATTAATCATTACTTACGAATTTGATTCGTACCTACTACATCCAACCATTATAAAAGCATGAATCTTTACTGATAGGTTGATAATTTTTTTGGCCCATTCTGGGCTCCGCGCGTGAAGGACACCGGTCCATCGGATATCCCGGAGTCCTTCCAAAACGCAGAAGCAGGTCACCGAGGGGGTTTTAGTGCGGTCAAATCCCACATAACCCGGTATCCTCTCCCAAGGTGCTGGGTACCTTTTGAAGGTTTCCCCCCCGACACCAAAAAAAGGGCAAATATAGATATTGGCAATATTTAAAAATAAATTAAACATTTATACTTTATTACTTTATAACATCGTTGACGACAAGCAGTATAAAAAAGTATGTAGCTGTAGTAAGTATATGTGTAGTAACGATGACATGTAATGTTTTCTTGAACGTAGATAACATTGTTCCACTGAAATATTAGCCCTTAAGTTTTTTTTGGATCTTATCTATTTTAAAGCAAAAAATACCTCCATACCTGTTGCAGAGATGATATCTTTTATGAAATTTATCCCCTTCGCACCGGTTTATGCTCGTGTGCAGCCAACATGTCTATAAATTTAGCTGTATCAGGAATCTAGTTTGTATCTCCTCATCAATGTTTACTTAGTAGGATGTAAGATCTTCTAGGGTTAAAAATAATCCAGGTCCGGAGATTAAGGTCCCAAGGTGTAGGTATTGCGCAAGATCGTAAGCTTGTGTATTTTATATTGAAGGCCGTAATAGAAACTCTCCCAAATAGAATATTAGGTCGTGTTTGGGTTGTGAGAGTCAAAATAAAATCGATTAAAACATTATAATAGTTGGTGATATTAACATTGACTTATTAAGTAATAATTCCGACACGACTTCCTATATAGATACTGTAGGATATCATGGCCTTCTTCCAGCAATAAACATCCCAACCAGGGCTAATGCGTGCTTAGACCATGTCATTCTTAAATCTAGATTGAAAGCCTACACTCTCGTCTTACACACCTCTATCACGGACCATGAAGGTGTCTTATTCTGCCTTAAAATATCAAACCCTAAAGCTCTGACTCATAAGTTTATAAACAGAGTAGACTTTAATAAATTAAAAGTTGAATGCAGCAACTACAATTTTGACACAATATATAATGAACCTGATATTAATATTGCAATGTATAATTTTATTGATACCATTAGAAGACTAATATCCAATAACACAATTACACGCATAGTCCCTAGAAATAAAAGGATAATTAAACCATGGGTGACTCCTGGTATGCTCAGATGTATTCGAACTAGAGACAAATTGCACAAAAAAATGAAAACCCACCCAGATGATAACGATTTAAAATGTACTTATAAAAGATATAGAAACCTTTGTAATAATTTACTTAAAAAACTAAGAAAAGAATACCAGAAAAACCTATTAATATCTAGTAAAAACAACTCAAAAAAGCTGTGGTCAAACATAAAAACAATCACACATACTAATACTCCAAATCATCAGCCATTAGAACTACTTGGTAACCATAATAATCCACACATAGCCACAAATAATGTCAATCAATATTTCTCAAATATAGGTAAACTCCTCGCGATGAATATAGGTCCAACTGAATTGCTTGAAACAATTTCTCATACACCCGCTAACTCATTTGTACTATTACCAACAGACAGCGAAGAAGTAGATAAAGCAATCATGAACCTTAAAAACGATTCTTCTCCTGGATGGGATACTATTTCTGCCAACACACTTAAAAACATTTCACCATTAATAGCACCAGTACTGGCAACCCTAATAAACCGTAGTTTTCATTCTGGAATATTTCCAAATGCATTAAAAAAAGGCACTATTATTCCTATATATAAAGCGGGAGACAGAACTGTTGTCAGCAACTACAGACCCATAGCAATCTTATCTTCTTTTACCAAAGTTTTCGAACGAGTTATAAATAGTAGACTCATAAAATATTTGGAAAAATACAATTTGTTATCCCCTGCTCAACATGGGTTTAGATGTGGTCGCTCTGCCGAAATTGCTATTCTTGATTTTACTAACTTCTTAGTTGATAAAATTGACAAAAAATATAAATGCCTGACAATCTTCCTTGATCTCAAAAAAGCGTTTGACACAGTATCTGTCCCTCGCCTCATTCAAAAATTATCAGATTTGGGTATAAGAGATACACAACTATCCCTTTTCTCCAGTTATCTAAGAAATAGGACTCAACATGTAAAAATAGGTGATCATATCAGTAATGACGCACCTATTGATTATGGCGTGCCGCAAGGAAGTATTTTGGGCCCAACACTTTTTCTATGCTACATTAATGACTTGTGCGATTTGGAATTAAATAATTGTAAAATCTTAACCTATGCCGATGATACGACTTTGACTTTTTATGCAGATACGTGGAGTGAAGTTTTCTGTCTTGCTCAGATGGGTTTTAATAAAGTTTGCCATTGGCTAGCCGCAAACTATCTTACACTAAATGAAGAAAAAACTAAATACATAACGTTTTCTATTCAAAACAAATTTGAGACAAGGCTAAATACTTCGGAGGCACTATTTGCCCATAAATGCAACTTCCCGCCACAAGTTAATTGTAAATGTCAAATAATAAAACCCACTAATGACATCAAATATTTGGGAATTATAATAGACAAAAACTTATCTTTCAAAAAACATATACACGCTGTCTCACTAAGAGTACGAAAACTAAGTTACTTCTTTCGGCAACTTCGACATGTAGCTGATGGCAAAACAATCAAAATGGTTTATGAAGCACTCACACAATCTATTATTACATATGGCATAACTACATGGGGTGGAGTGCATAAAACCAAGCTGATTGAATTAGAACGTGCACAGAGGCTAATAATTAAGATAATGCTATTTAAACCTCGATTATTTCCCACTAAGACCTTATACGTTGAAGCCAAACTACCATCCGTAAGACAACTTTATGTATTCCTTACTATATTATGTAAACACGCAAAAATAAATCCTGACATGGTAAATAAAATAGCTCAAACAAGAAGACACTACGAGGTCTGTGAAATCCCGGTTGTTAAAACATCATTTGCGCGAAAATTCTATTCTTTCCGCAGTTGTATATTATATAATAGACTAAATAAACTACTCAACATATCACACTGCAATCGTTATGTATGTAAAGATAAATTGATAGAGTGGCTACTTCAAAAAGACTATAACCAAACAGAAAATTTATTACTTAAATATACATGAACTTTCATTTTTATTTATTCAACTATTTCTATATATTTATAAATATATGTATATAATTAAATATTTGCCGTCTCACGACGTCGCATGCGCTACATATTATCTATTAAAACATTATTGTACGCACTCACACACTAAAGTAATGTAACAAACACACTTACACGCACTCTCACACACACACACACACATACACACTGATTATAACCTCATAAGGTACTCAATTGTCCCGCTATTTTTACTGCTTGCAGGGAATCCTGGTGTGCCAAAATACAGGCTACGGCTTAGCTTGGGCACCAGGTCTCGCACCAGATATTAAATAATATGGAGGAATCAAATGTTTGTTTGTCATGAAATATGTGTGTTGAGACAATAAACATTTTTTGAGTTTGAGTTTGAGTTTTGAGTTTGAGTTTGATTAGGTCTTACGTAGCGTATTTGTATCGGAGGTGTAATCTTGCTAGGAGGCTACGTATCGCTAGTGGAATATCTATGTCTTTTTGCAAAAAGAACTACGCTTTGAGGTGTTAAAAGGATTTGTTGCGAGCATTATTAAGTTCTTAAAAGAACGTTGTAGCGCCAAGAGCTAGGCATTCTTTAGCTTTGTCGCATAAAATGTGTTCCGCGTTTAGTACCTACTCTTCTCGGTAGAAATAAAATCGACTTGTATAACGTGAAGCTGCAGATAAAAATGTATTATCATTGTCACAGTAAAAGAAGACGAAACAAATGAACTTCTGATTCAGTAAAAATCATAAAAATACACGACAAGTCCATCATTGTAGAGTTTGACAAACCAAACTACGAAATATTTTTTGTGTATTTTCGCTCAATAACATAGCCTTGGGAAATCTAAAAATAGTTTTCAAAGGCCTTTGAGCTCAAATAAAATAGGAATGGTTATGAAACTTCAAAAAAGTTGCAATTTCTTTCATCTGTACGACCTACATTCGTAAATAAAAATACAAGAAACTGGAACACAATCAACATTGCTGTTTACGCAGAAAAAGAGTCACAGAAATTGTCCTGTTTTGTCGAAAATGATAATAAATAACACTTCACACTATAAACTTAGGATATAGACTTAGGATTACCGTTACGGTATTATATCCTAAGTCTATGTGTCACACTCATAGCGTCATAGCTCCACTCATAGCACATTAGGGTTCCTCGTGTCGTAGGACAGATGTTTGACATATCAAGAAGTTAAAAAATTGTTAATTGTGAGCTTGCTTGATCGATAATCCTTCCTCGATTCTTTGTGGCCGCAAAGAAGCAGAGTAAGTCTTAAGTTCTTCCAGCCTGGAAGAAGAAGTTCCAGGGCCTTCCAAAAAAAGTATTAGTGCTGGACTCTACATAATAAAATAAGGTTCCTAAAACTTTCAGAAGTTTTTAACTTAACATGGACAGGAGATATTTCAACTTAGCTCTTAGGTCTCATAAGTAACTTAATATACTACAAGAAGATACATACATTATTATTTATTACATATCGTAATCGTAAAAACAAACATCCTTCTAATGTTAGTCAACAAAATGACTGCAATAGTAACATTGCCTAGCACAGCACTTAAAAATAGAGAAATACAAACGTCCTTTACATAATTTATGACGCACAAACAGAAATGAACTAACGTTACACAATGGGGTTAACATTTTTGCTATTTATTGGCACAGCGAGTCTCAGTACGTGTATAGAGTAAACTGGAGGAGCGAGGCTGTCGGGCCGAGTGCCGCCGGCGCCGGCGCAGGCGCCGCGTATCTTAGTATTCTGCGTATCGCATGTTGTTAGGCTATTCCTCTGGACACCAGGGTTGGCACGCGCGTGCAATAAATACCGGATGCTGTGACCTACTTCTTTCAAAAATAGCAGCCAAGCATACCGCCTCATTGATTCGAGTTATTGAGATGGGCTTTGCAGTGCAGCCCGTGGATATATATTCCGAATCTCAAGACGTCTAGTTTCATGTAAGGTTATACATACGCTGCATAAATTTTCGACATCATACGCGATGTTTATTTTTAAGCAGGTTTAATAAAATATCGGCATGTAATATATAAGGCATATAATAATGTACCGGCATAGTACCTTATAAGTTTTGCTACACATCTTTAGCATACTCACTATGCTCTATATATTGAGTATATTCAAAAAATATGTAAATTTAAATTAGTGACGGGCGGCAACGTGTAGAGATGGAAGGGCGATGAAGCGTCGCGGTCACCACTTATGACTCTTATGTTATGAGGATTCATTCGCCCCCTTTTGCTACTGAGGGCGCTTTTAAGCCGTCAGTCGCACTCGATAGATGTCTATCACTTCATCGACTGATAGCGTTTTTGTTAAACCTGAAACTTTGTCAGGGTCCTTATTTACGGTACTTAGGGTCCTTATGTGACATATGGAGTCCAGTATGGTTTTTAGAAAATTTAATTCGTAAAATACCATATCTTATGGTGCTGAATACTTTGTACTTAAATGGCAGCCATGTAGGCTTTCTAGGTCTTGTGAAAGCTAATAGTAATCATTAGGCAAGCGGAACCGATTAAAATGTCAAAGCTATAAATCAGGTTTAATTATAGCGGCCACTTTGCGATTAATCAGCTTGACCGCGACAACCCTGCAAATGGACTGAGAGCGGACGGGACGAACGACGCATGCGCAAGGTCGCCGGGTGCTTTTCTATCTTCGACGGCGCCTCCTGACCATCTTGAATGCAATCAAATTAGAATCCTTCATTAAAGTGTATTGAACATCGATTCCTTTAATGGCTCGACGCCATCTTACTCGTATATTTGTGTAGGCAATCGCAATAAATCAGCGTGTCATCGCCGTTTTCGACTTTGTCCTATTTTAGTGCGTACAATAGATAGCGAGCCGCATCAATGGTCTATCTAGTGCGTCAGTCCCGTTGGATTTATTTCAGTGATGCAGCGACAAATGTAAATTTAGAATGCGATTTCTAACACAGTTAATGTTGTCTTGGCGCCGGTTTCCTGGTAATTTTATTCCAGAACATCTCGAGAGTAATCAAAAGCCTTGTATTGTACCGCTCTACGAAATTTTTCTGGTGGGTTATTGGACAAAGTGTGAGATGTTATAAAATTCTTAAAAAGCTCGTAAAAACTGCTATTTGAGGACATAGTTAACTATACCGGGGTGTTCTTCGAAAATAACAAACTCCAACCAAAAAATCAGTTTCACTTTTAATCATTATTAAAAATTGCTTTAAACAAAGAAACCCTAGGTACTTACAGTATTTTTATTAACAGTTATTTAGTTAATTTTTGTGACTACAAAATATATTACAAAAAAAGTCTACTGAATACAAAAATAGAACTTGTTTATTATTCAAATCCAATAGGTGAAAAATGTACGGCATAGTTAGTCGTGCTCAATTGTTTTCACGTGTTGCAAATACGAATGCAAATCGCTTGCTAACTTGTTACGAGACAAGAATTTCTAGCAGGTCAGTGAGCTATTTGCCATCAAAGTTCCACAATCCATCAGGTTGCGAACTGGTGACCTACAATGTCGGCGGGTATTTCGGCCGTATTCTAGATCGTGTGCTATGCGTTTCGGCTCGCTGACGTGTTGCATTGTTTCAACATTCCCCAATACATAGGCGATAAGTGTCCAAAGTGCTCATTACCGAGGCATGTACACATTCCTGCATGATTAAAGTCTGTAACACATTGCTCGAACTATTCTATCTAGCAGCGTTTTATGGATAGATTATGTATGCGCGTTTTAGTAGATAGCGACTTGCGTCCTTGCATTGACGTTCATATTTTGATGATAGATAGGTATCTACATGATATAAATTAAAGAATGTGTTGTTGCGTGGGTGCAATTTTGTAAGTACATTTCTTTCCGCTTTAAAGGAAGGTACCTACTTTATAAATAAAACTTAAACTATAGCATGTTTTACGAACTCTTCTCGCAATCGCATACGCCATTTCTAAATTAAAACGAATAGTTGGTCCATTAGTTGACAAAGAATTACGTAGGTAAGTAAGGTAAAGTACGAATCGAAATGCCAAATTGGTAAGGCGAAGCACTATAGAAGTCGTTCAGATTTACGCTATCTTTCAAATGTAATTATACCTATAGGTAACAATTTCTGGCAATTTTAATGGCATCATGACTTCGTAATATGTAACAACTTTCACTTTTTTTAATTTTAATAAAATGTTTACGATATATGTCTATAGCACTTACTCATCAATGTTTTGAAGTTGCCAATCGATAGACCATAACACGGGCAAGTGTTATTTATTACAGTAGTGATAAATGCAATAGGTAATTATCTATGTGTATTGTGTACACAATTGCAAACAATCCATATAATATATGTTTGTCTGTGTTTAAATCTTTATTGTATCCATCCAATGCGTTTAGTGGAATTTTGAAGAATTTACAAAAAAGTTGGTAAGTACTTTATTTAGCGATACGTAGAATATCCACGGTTGCATACAATTTTATCTTAATTTGATATTAAGATAAAATTTACTTTTTTTACTTAATTGACAGCTTCCGTGGCGTAGTGGGTGATGAGCCGACTGCGAAGCGTGAGGTCGTGGGTTCGATTCCCACCCGGGACAAATATTCGTGTGATGAACATGACTATTTGTTCTATGTCTGGGTGTTAATGTATCTGTTTACGTATATATTTAAAATTATATAAGTATGTTTATCAGCTTTCTGATTGCCATTGTACAAGCTCTGCTTAGTTTGGAATCAGATGGTATTGTGTGAAGTGTCCAAAGATATTTATTTATTATTGATGAACTTCAAATTAACTAAGATTTTATGATCAGAAGAATGCTCTTTGTAAGTGCCGTGATAAATATCCTGTTCCAAATTCGATTATGAGAAAGAGACAAATGGCAATAGCCGATGCAATACCAGTTTTCGCTCGCAGTTTGGAATAAGCAATAATTAGTGATTCGGGCACATGTAGGTCAGCCTTGCCTAACACAAGCGAGTACAGCATTACGTATCTGACGTGCAGTATTGATTGCTGATAGCAGCAAGTGCGCGTATCTCATTACGGGGCGTGAACCGAAGCGGCTCCAGTCCCATGTTCTGTTGTATTTATGCAGTCTTGCTTTTCATGTGTTTGCATGCACCCAAAATGCCAAAAATTGCAGTTTTAAAATGTTCATTATCTTATTTAGTAGCAACCAGGCGCGGTCCCAGGGGGGGGGTCACAGGGGACATGACCCCTTGATCCCAAAATCCATCAGTCATGCGTAGATGGAAGGCGAAACAAGCTAATTTGTGATACCTCTTCCCCCAAATTTCTTAGTGACCCCCCCCCCCAAATTTAAGGCTGAGACCGCGCCTGGTAGCAACCCTTTTTTTGTCCCACTGCTGTGCACGGGACTGTTCCCATTATTGGGGAGGCCTAGCGCTTATTCCACCACGTTGCTCCAATGCGAGTTTGTGGAGAGGCGGCTTAGTGGCCAACCTTCTGTTGGATGTTTTCAAACCGCCCATAAGGGCTCTGACAAGGTTTAACGACTGTTATCTTTCGACACAACCGGGGCCGACGGCTGATTGTGCCCTCCGAAACACGGAAACGCGCATGCAATTTTGTTCTGCCACTAGCGGTCACCCATCTCACACCCGATCGCGCCCATTTCGCTTATCTGAATGTATCGCTTGCGTTCAACGCTAGTCGTCGGGCCATTCGTCCGAATAATCGATGCAATACTATAGTTTCCGCTCGCAGTTTTTATTATGCAATAATTAGTTGTTCGGGCAGATGTAAACGAAGTGGCTCCATTCCAATGTTTAGTTTGACATGCAATTAATTGTTTTTTTGATGCGTCAGCTTTGGTTTGCATGCACGCGAAATGACATTCATAATAATAACTAACCTTCCGCCAGCGGCTTCGCCCGCATGGACCCGTTTTATAGGTTCCCGTAGGATAAAAATGTCCTATCCATCCTATGTCCTTTCCCAAGTTCCACTCTGTCTGTGTTCCAAATTTCATTAAAATTGGTTCAGTAGTTTAAGCGTGAAAGCGTAGCAGACAGACAGACAGATAGAGTTACTTTCGAATTTATAATATGTACCTATGTATTAGTAAGGAATTAGGGATGAGGTACGTTGTGTATGTTACGACTAAAACTTTTGTTTCATTAACTTAAATTTTTTCATTTCTTTTCATTAAAATTCAAATCACGTTTTTAATAATGTCAAGTTTTGAGGCACTGCTAATATAAATAAAATTTATTTTCATTAAATTCTTCACCAACCCTCATTGGAGCAGTGTGGTGGAGTAAGCTGCAGGCCTCCCCAATAATGGGGAGAGACCCGTGCCCAGCAGTGGGACGCAAAAAGGGTTGCAGCCATTTTCATTAAAATAATTTCACCCAGGCACTTGAATTTCACATTTTGAAATAGATACAGTACAGTTAAGTTTTACAGCAGTTAAATGGTAATTAAATCAGGGTACGTTTTGGCAAGGTAGGATGAAAAACATCATTTATATAACTGAATACTAGTAATAGTTATATACGTATTCTATGATACGATAATGCAATATTAATTATAATAATAGTAAATTAACTATACACATTAATACACGTTAAAAGTGATCACTTGTTTAAAATAATTAAAATACATATTCATTGCATTATTTTAAATTATTATGGAGCGACTTCCTTCAGATATTACCGGAATTAGACCCCCGAATTACTTTATGTAACTCGATCTTAGCTGACACGGAAAATAAAAAGTGAAGGATATCCGGTAGCCGGATTCAGATTACATTAATTTGAAATACCATACATGAATATATCTCATACATAATACATAATTTAGGTAAGTAAATTTAGCTTCAATCCAGAAAAAAAATAGCTTTCTAGCAGTTTAAATCGAAAACTACGACAGACCCGCACATAACAAGACTACAGTATACCCTACCGTTCATCAAATTTAAATGTTTAATTGCTTAATAATAATACACCAATTATATCGGTATTTACATCCATGTGTGATCTGATCACTCACAATATTTGATTTACAACGATACCAAAGTATAAGCGATCAATCCAAGGGCAAGCAAATTCAATTTTCGAATGCAAGCTTGTGAGAATGCAAAATACGCGTTGGTGGCGCTATTTTTATTCAATCAGCGCCAGTTGAACGATTCAAGTGACGTAACGCTATATCACCGTACCCTTCTACAACGTCATGCACATGGTGCGTATGGTGTAGAATAGCTCATAGGATAGAGTAGTTATTGTCAGTGGCTTCTAACCTTCTGCTCTTGGCGTCTGACTTTTTGTAAGTCAGAAAGTAACAATAAAAATCTACTTTTCATTCTTCGGCCCCTTCGGCCCCAATGTAATTGTACGTTCCTAGCGAAAGAAAAATTCAAATTGTGAACTGCATTGAACTGATAGAAATTTTTCTGTTTTTAGGTAAATATTCAATGACAAACGAGATAATATTAAACCTATATTTATTTATGGATATGATACAGAGAGTGCCAGATTCTGTTTTGACCTATAATCCCAATACAAAAGGAACAAGGTGAAGGATTAAAGAAATTCAAACTGCATATAAAATTAAATCGTACGCTTAAGTAAAGTACAAAAACTGCGTAGGTGCCACGCAGTTTTTTTGTATAATTCAGCTTTACTATCCTAATAACATTATTACGTTAGATAGAAAACATACGGGAGAGTATGATTAGGATATTTGTGAAGAAACATAAAAGTTTTTCATACCTATGAATTCGCATTTTAGGTTCTTACAACTTTTTTATTCTTCCTTCATTGTATGGCACAAATTTTCGGGGTTATAATATTCTGTTTGATATTAACCAAAATAAAAACATCACAATTATTAGGCATAAAATGAAATAATTCAATGTCGATAGACAATGAAACGATATTAAATGTTTGAGGAGCGCTCTGGCATCTGTCATGGTCGGATGCGTGCCCCGAGTGGTCGCGGCTGGATTATCTCCGCTGCCGCTGACATTGATATTGTGATCACCACATAATTATTGTTTCATCTAACTATTATAACATACGCTATGCAGTCTATACTTGACTCATTTTATTTTAAGGGCAATAAAATCAGATCCTTCGTCCGTAAGGGCGCAATACTCCACAGTATTGAACCCACAATGCTGAATGTGAATATATGTACCAATATTGTTAGGTACTAGTGGAGTCCACGATTCTAAATATGGATATGTAAGAGTGTAGACTTAAGAAGAAGGGCACCTGAAAATATCCAATTCCGTCAAATGAAGGACATAAGTGATCGGTAGTAATGTGAAATATTTGAGAAGCGCTAATATATTTATGGAATGGTAGCTCTTTTCAACTATTTTTATGTCCCACTTCTGGTCACAGATCGCTCTCACAAGTAAGAGGGAGTGCAATTTTGTCAAAATTTTGTAATGTGCGCATTTCGTCGCTGTTCAACGGTGATGGAAAATATTGTGATATTTAATTGATTACGATGTTTTTCCGTGGCCGTGCATACCTGAGAGAAACTTATAATTTCTCGAAGGTATGATGTCCACCAATCCGCACTTGGCCAGCGTGCTGGACTATAGCCTAAATCCCTCTCACTTGAACGGCAGTAAAGTAAAATGTTTGAGGAGCGCTGGGTATGGCATATCTGTCATCGTAGAGTGCGTGCCCTGAGTGGTCGCAGGGGGATTATCTCCGCTGCTGCTGACACTGAATGAGCGGCAACCCTCGGCAAGTGGGACCGAGAAATATTGTGATTACGACACGATTATTGTTTGACTTTTTTATAATATCACGATTATTATATTACATATTTTCCTATTATATGCGGTGCGGTTCTTTCACATATGAAATATGTGTACTAAAAGCTAACTTTTACCACTTGGTTTCATTAGTAAAAACCATTTCTCATAGTAAGTATGTAACGACAAACTAAGTGAATGAAGCGAAACTCAAAAGCTTTTTTTATCTATAAAACACGTTCCATGAAAACTATACTTTATCTTATTTCTAAGTTTCAGAAAAATGTCAGATTAAAACTAAAACTAGCTTCATTTGAACATATATAATTTGTTTAAATAATAAATATATATATCACTCTTTTAAATGGATTGTAAGTTACTCACCAGTTACTCAATTCATTGTCGAAACAACCGCGACTAAAAATAGGTCGTACAAATAAATCTTTTATTGTTTTTCCCATTTAAATACGAACGGTTATGGGTTCGAACTGCTCGCTAACTGGGAGGTCGTTTTATGAGTTTACGGTTACCTAGTGGTATCTCAATTCCGCTCGTAACATACGTATCCAAAGCGCTGAAAGTATGTTTACGGCCGGAATTTATATCGCAGTAACCGATGCATGTTATCGTATATCGGTTATGTTCGTGGAGCTATTAAATTGAATTTTCCCTCTTCCTCGGAAATTGCACGACCCTTTGCGCTCTCGACTTTCATCCCCGAGCGAGACTTGAAAGAGGGCCGATCGAGTGGAGACCGCCAAGTGATTTTTAAACCCCATTTACAACTGAAGAGATAGATTAGCTACGTTCGTATGTCAGCTAGTTTTAATCATCCGAGAATCCAGTTTTTTGGTTTCATACACATTTAATGCTGCATTTTTGAAGTTTTTTTTAAATAGATTAAAAAAAACTTCGAACATAAAAGCTTTTTTTACTTGACCTGTTTAATTATTGGATAACTTATCTGCCTGATATGATACTCAAAGAAAGGTTTCAAAACCTTTAGTTTGTTTAAGTGTTAATCTTTGATAAAAATATGTTTATTTAAGTATATACACGTAAATATTGACTACGCGCTTAGTCCTAAGTAGGTACGCATCAGTCATATTTATCAAAAGTACAAAGATTATGGTATGGATTATGGTTAAACTTTTAAAGAAATTATACAAATTACTATTTGAACGCCTGCGACTTCGTTCGCGACATTTGAAAAATCCTATTTTTTTCAAATATCTTCCTGAAAAATAGTAAGTATATTATTATGTCCTATTTTCAGATTTACCTACAGAATATACCTACATACCTACAACATTTCTATTTTCAACATTACTTTCTATATACAAGTATTGGTCAAACCGTTTCGGAGGAGTGAAGTTTCAAACCACTGGACACGAGAATTTTATATAAAAACTTGTTAATTGTATTGTATGTTATTTTGTTTAGCACTAAAGTTACCACATGCTTATGACAGTTTAGGTAGTTAAGATGCGGTTGACTAATTTGTAGATAGATTATGAATCACGCTATGAATGGTTGATTGTCAAACTGCGGGCTTCGCAAATTTTCCGCCATACCAGTACAAATTAGTCATACATAAGGTAACATAAGTGAAGACCTAAACCACAATAAACTTCGCACTTTAAAACCGATGCATTATCGATTTTAGATAGAGAGAGAAAAAATATAACAGCCATAAATATGTCATAACGACAACTATAACTTCGTTTTTTCTTAGTTGACAGTGTAACCAACAATGTATTTAACTATAGCCTTTCTTTCAAAAATGATTGAAATAAAAAAGGAAGACATATGGTTGTTTAAACTGGTTACCTACTGTAAGCTATCGTTTGTTTATACGTACTTTTTATGTTTCAATAAGGTTTTAATAAAAACTAATGCGAAAAACGGTGTTGAATTTTTTGCGTCTACTTTTAGTACTTATTCTGTGCATATTATGCTACTACTAGTAGCTATTTTTTGCTCTTTTCTGAGGACCATATTGTTTTATTATTTATTTATATTTTTATTTTTAATAACATTTAATTTCTAAAAAAACTCTTTATAAAAATGTTAATGGGGCTGTATTTGGCATTTAATTTTGTTATCTGATTATTAAATCTATAATGAATTAAATATCCCAGTATTGTACGAGTATTTTTAGCCATTTATAACGCGCAATGGCAGTACGCAAAATGGCAAAAAGTCTGTTTTTTATAAAAAGTAAAAGAAAAACTTAACAACTTTAAATGAAGCTAATAAACAGAGTACATTTTGAAGTAAAATACTTATAAAGTTACTGTAGCGCACTCCAAACTCGCTTTGAGAATTTATTTAGCGAAGTGAACTCGTTAGCATACAAGTGGCATATTAAACGATTAAAACATAAGTAAACTCTACTTTTGACTTGTTTTGCTCTGTCTGATGTGAATTCCTTTGAATATGTATTGTTTATTTGCATAAAAGTATTTTGCCATTTCAGCCAGATAAGATGCAAGCAAGCAAAACCGCTACAGTTTATCTACGTTATTATAAATTAAATAGTATCGATGCATATATAACGTAATGCTTATAAAATTAGATTAAATACTAAATACTAATTAATAGAAACCAATTTCAAAGCAGGTGCCTCCAATAAAGTTCAAAGTAAAATGATTTAGCTACTACTTATAACAAAAACCAGTAGAACATTACAATAATTTTGACAGCATTTTGTCTAAGAATTGTGAAACATTCGCTTTTCAGGTTGCTTCTAATACTCTATTCGACACGTTTTGTTATATCAAACGATTTTTTATATATAAATAAATAAATATCGTAGGTTCCGAGTATCGCTTGACTCGAATATCAGACCGATGCGTGACGCGACGCGGTGCAATGACTTAGGGCTGTGTTATTTATGTTGATGAATTTTAACGAAATAAGCAAAAATATAATTTACATGTTTTTACTTACACTGGCTATAATATGCACAGATTGTGTAAAGATACTTTGTAAAAATGCTGTCACTACACCCCCATTTCTATTTAATTATTTTGTATTTTTTTCTTTATAGACTCTACATCTAGTTATTCCTAACTTAATGGTTCGACAGAACAATCAATAGATAAAATCGTGCGGCAAATACATTGTCGTGTGGTGGTTGCCTACGCACCTGAGCGTAATTACTTCAGGCTTCAGGTCAGCGAGTTTGGATTTTCCCGTATCGAGGGCTTCCACTTCATGCCCTCGTGAAGGCTATTTATCAAGCATACCTCGTTTCAGACTATTTCTGTTTATTTTTAAACCGCTTTAGTGATACAAATTTATATAAATATTTTACGCTGTCAATAAATAATAAAATTAATTTTTGTTTGTTATTACTGTTATTAGAAAAAAAGGTATTCCATCGTCTAATATTTTGATAGATACGTATTTTATTTCCCGATTTTATTTCGAAGAAACCAACAAACTTTGTAGATCCACAGGATTAATAACTAACAAGTAGCTTTGAGTTCACAGCGATTTAAAAATTAATCACTATATTAAGCTATAGTCTTAGCCTTTGCCTGGACCAGATTATGCCACATTATTATGAAAAACTTTAAATTTTTTCTGCCAAAAAAAATCCTACATTTCCAATTTCCATAGCAACATGCATCTTTTCATGCCCATGTCTACACAACCCAATAAATTCCCAATGAAACTTTCTCAATAAAGCCGCGTCTACGAGGACAACTCAGTTATTGTAGTTCGCTAGATTTTATGGAAGATATTGAACCAACGCTCGGAGCAACTCTATCTAATTTTACAGCTCAATAGGAAGCTAGGACCATTGTGATGACTGCAATATCGCTCCCAGCGTAGCCAATAATAATCACAATGCAATTGTCACGAACAAGTTAGTGCTATAAACGAACTATTTTTTTTAATAACTCATCAGAGTCATCAGGGAAACATTTCAGTTCTATTTTAGATTGATTTATTGAAAATCGATATACATATTTACCTAATAATTGGTTAGATCCGTTTTAAATACGACATAATTTATGGAAACATAAAGTTTATATTTATTATTCATTCGTATTTTTCAATTTCTTTGTTCTCTTCTTGCGAACTTCTTTATTTCAAGGGTTGATCTCATATGTATGTCAACACTTACATATGAATGATAACGATAACATGTTCCTTTAATTCAGTACCAATAACCAATACTAGGTATTATTTTTTTTAAACCTTTTTTATGTCCCATTATTGGGCACAGGTCTCCACTCACAAGTGAGAGAGATTTAGTTCATAGACTGGCCAAGTGCGGATTGGCGGACGTCATGATTTCGAAAAGTTATGAATTTCTCTCAGGCATGTACGGCGATGGAGAACATCGAAAGCAATGAAAAATCACGATATTTTCTATCACCGTGGAGCATTTACATGTGAGGCCAAACTCTCAACAATGTCTGCACTCACTAGCTTTCACTATTAGCAAAATATCGTAAAACTCATGGTTTCATAAATACCTGTCTTCACATACTATTTTCATCAGCCTATTAATTGAAAGCTTACAATTTGATGTCATGATTTATCGAAGGCAAGGATCCTACGGTTAAGCTAAGCAGTTACATTTTCGTCGGAACACGCAACCATCATTAGTTTGTAAACGAAATTGATTGTTCTATTCCAACTACTATTATCGACTCATGCGATGGTTTTTAATGTATACAGATATTATATTATCAGTAATATCGCTGCTTGGTGGTCATTACTCAAAATCAGCGTTGATTACAGTTTAGTAGAAGGAAACATATAGAATTATTCTCCGAAATAATTGGTTGTGTCCATATTGTACACTTGCTTGGTATTTTAGTAGTAACATCATTATTGACCATAGGTCGCCAAAATCTATTTATGTACGTCTCTGCGTAAGATTAAAAGTGTATTTTACATGTTATATAATGTGTCTGTGAAAGCTTCCTTTCACAGCAAATAGCTTAGTAAATCACAAAATCATCTAGTCTTTACGTAACATAAATAAAATCACTACCTATTTTTCTTATTTATGGGGTTTTTATCTATGCTACTTCCTCGAAAATCGTTTCCATTCTTCGAAGGCACGTTACGGTCCAGGTCGTCATCGACGATTACAGTCGTTAAATTTTGTCGAAGGCGTTTTGTCGAAGGAACCCATTCGACAGTAGGATGACCCACATCTCCACCCACCCCCGCTTTATAGCAGCGTGGTAGAATTAGGTCCAGGCCTCCCCAATAATGGGCAGGGACCTATGCCCAACAGTTGGACGCAAAAAATGTTGCAGTCAAGGCAAGCCTTCGAAAATGCTTCGATGTGATTGTTATACTGAGCCTTAATATCAAATGATATGAGTTGTCCTCATAGCCTTAATCACAGTAGATATCTATTACCTATATAAAATTAATTATTCAAGCTTTATGAATTAAATAGAGAATACTGCCATAAGCTAACAGAAGTAGGGACATTATAATGATAGACAGACAGACGCGACAACGAGGCAGGCTATCCGTCAATATGTCACTGCGCCTTGTTTTGCTGTGGAAGCCATATCGACTAGCCATTCACATAATCTTCTAGATTGATCTCAGTATTAACTGATATTTGTTTTCATACAATACACGTTTTATGAATGTGAGCTACTAAAGTTGCAGCAGAAAGACTTGTAATGATAAATCGAAATAATTTGTTAGCCAACGTTTAATTCTTTTATAATGTAGAGACGAAATAGCGTTTAATAATGTTTTTTTTTCTAACACTTCCCTGTATTTCTCCACATAAGACGTAAATAGTAAACTTGTCCTTTTACTTTGAGACAGCGGTCGTGAAGGTAGACTTATGATTCTTATGAGCATAATAATGTCATTGTATTGCAAGTTATGTACAATTTTATGTGCTATGCAAATTCTAACTGCTAATGTCAGCTAAGTAATCTTACATTAGCATTCAGCACGCACAGCAGCCCGAATGGCCACATGCGCCAACAGAGCAAACTTGCTCAAGTGTTTCCAAGTCAAACCTTCGTGTGTTCGGAACAAGTAACTTCATTAAAACTCATGACCCAGCAACAAATGTAATTGGACCCACCTTTTTGTTTCGCTCCGCATTGGGATCGGGTGCTAATTACGAGCCACGGGCTGTACAAGGGACGAAGAACAAAGGAAGGAACAAATCGTATGTGGGCTTTAGAAGCATGGCTATTGTAATGCACGAGGGCTAGTAGAAACTACGCCGAGACGTATTATAGCATTTGATGTCTATTTTATGTGCGACTGCCTATTTTTTACAGTATTGTTGGGCCACAAGGGAGGGAGCAAACGGTATAGTAATGAGTCGTGGATCTATAGATGTAAGTTGGCATAGGTACGGTTAAAAAATGAGGGTGGCGCAGAATTTATCCCTGTCAAGAGACAGCGCGTCGCCGGGGGAAATGCGCGAAGATTCGCCCCATTGTATCTTGTGACAGCCTTACAATTATTCAGTCGGTATTTTATATTGTACGAAAAACTGTTTATCAACATTAAATTGTGTCTACCACCCAGCTGTTATAGTAATTTCGTCTCAATGAAATAAACTAAACTTTTATGAAATTAATTTTTAAATGGAGTAGCAGACGAGCTTGCAGGCCAAGTGATGGTTGCAGCTCTTACATCCAACAAGGTGAAATAAGTACTTAATGGAAGTTTTGGTTGCAATTGAGACCCATGAAATCTACGGTGAATATTCACTGCATGTTAAGGATCCTTTCTAACGCGAGAAAATCGCGTGGCATAGCTAGTCAATTTACCAACTTACGCAAGCCTGAGTCTTACTTGAGATCATATGCACTTGCGCTGCTATTGTGGATGCTGTTAGTCGCCTCATGTATGACTGACCAGCAATCGACTGTTTTTTATCGAAACACGATAGAATTGATTTACGGCACTTCTTCGTGGTGGTACTTCTTCAGTCGAACAATTAATTTCTACCACCTATACGTGGTTAAAGAAATGGCAAAAATGGGGTATAAAAATATGAATTGTTACGGTGACAGCGCGCACTACTGTCTGGGATCCAAATGAGCACGTTCGTCTGTCGTCTCCTGAGGGCCATTAACTCGTCTGCAGACAGCGGTCGCCTAACTTCGTCTGCGAACTGCACTACTTACACTTAAAATGATATTCAGGATATTCTGAAGGTTTCTATCATTTGTTGGCACCCTGTGAACGGAAGCCATAATTAACAGACTCTCAAAACGTCAGAGTATTAAAAAACTATAACAAAAAATATTATCACTGCAATTTTATGGTGTCGGCAGTATTGCTTAAAGTAAAATAACATTACATACCCATACGTTGTTTTAAAGTACTTCATATAAAATAGAAAAGGAATAAATATTCTTAAAACTGGTAAAAGTATTTTAGAATTTTCGTCACTTCAGTCACTCTAGTTACCTAGACTAGGATTCCTCTCATCAATAATGTATAACTTCTTACTCGTTCCTTTCAAACTTTATGAACGCTATTTTAAGTTCTTAGCAAACAATATTGCTGTGAGCACTTTTATTTTGAGTCTCGAATGGGTCTTCATCTAATGCATAAAACGAGTCTGTCTGCTTCTCTTATGTCAAAATTATGCATCTCTTAGTTCTATTCGCCCCTTTACTTATTGCCAGTGAACTAACTATGCAGACTGCACAGATGGTAAGCTAAATGCGCTTACAGATGTAGGTGGAATGGTGTGGAATGAAATAATTTATCTTGTAAGCGTTTTTGTAATTATTTTATCTGTTCTGGTATAAAAATAAAAGACTGCCATCTTTTATTTTTGTACTCAATTTCCCGTTTAGCCGTAGCCGTTTTTTTTTCTTGGTAAATAAGTAAGGTACCCTGCACCTTGGGAGAGGATACCGAGTTACCTCGGTGGCCTGCTTCTACCCTTGGGGAGGACTCTGAGATCTTCAGTGCAACGCACCGATGTTCAAATTTTGTAGCGTGATTAAATCTACATTATTATCCAAAAAGATTGTTGTCGACTCAGTGACTCTACAAATTGTATTATGATGGTTACGGAGGAAAGTTGAAAATGCATATTATTATCGTACCTACTCTTGTTTTATGTTCATTTTTTTGGTATATTTTTAAGTTATTAAGGATAAAGTTAATATAGGTTATACAGTGCCCATTCGCTTTTTTTTCACTTGACACCAAAACTCCCTCGGAGACGTTCTGGCAAAGTAGCGATCGCTTTACTGGGCATTTGACTGCTTATCTGACTGATTACTAACGACAGATTTTGACTTTGACTATTAACACAATACAAAGAGCGCCTTTCCTCTATTATTAAATCACGGTGTCAATGAAACGGGCAAAAACTGGATACAAAGGTCTTATTCTATTTGACATTGACCAAATGGTCAAACGACCGAGACGTAATTCGTAATGAAGAAGAAATTGTACTACCTATGTTGATTTTGTACATCCCCATATGGAACTATAAATTGTAATATATATTATTATGTACGAATGCATAACAATTTGTAGAGTTTGTTCAGAAAAACAATACGTGCGATAAATTAATTGAGCTGTTCCACATTTCTCATACATTTCAAATCTTTATCATATCTTTGTTTTGTTGGTTTTCATTAGATCACAGAATCTCTCTGCATTTTCATTCTGCAAAAAGACTCTCTAAATAAGAATGACACGGAATAGTATATAAAATGGCGTTGAAATAAAACATGCAATTGTGAACAGGACGCTTAAAAGCTCAGCTAGGTTAACTTTTAGTTGAGTTGAAAGGTTTTTCTCAGATTAAATACAAGCGTGTTGTAATGCGCTTTGCAGCAAATAAAGCAAAGCCGGAGGCAGAGCCGAGCGAGTTTTAATCAGAGACAGCTCTCGAAAGTAGAAGGCGCTCAGTTGTTCCACGAAAGTGTTTTAAGCTGATTGCCAGTGTCAGTATACAAATATTTCAAATACTGTTACTAAAACAATTTTATACGATGTATGTGTCAATAATACTGAGTGGTTTTTTCATAAAGTTTACCCAAATTGACCCAGACACCTCGCTTCTGTCGCTACGCTGGAGGTACCTAAAAGGTAGGTACCGCAATAAGGGAATAAAAGAATGAGTGTTATTAAAAAAAAAAGGCAAATTGTTTGTAAAGTAGGTTTACGATCGAGATGTTTACGTGATAACGTCCGCACGAGAAAATCTCCATTCATTTGTATGCCGCTAGAGTGAGAGAGACGGAAGATCGGTCCACTCACTCGAACGCTATGCCAGCCTCCGCTCGTGAGGATTCCGCGTGACAAGTTTCACGGAATGACTGGCAGCGCTCGAGATGAGACGGGAGATCGGTCCGTCTCTCTCTCGTTATACCTGCGATCGCACTCGTGAGGTTTTGTTGTGACACAAGTTTCTGAACATGTCACCCGACTAAAACGATTTTAAAGACGTTATCACGTCAAAACGACTGTTATAATAGCGAAAGTATTATTTTTGTAAAGAAATAATAAAGGGAAAGCAAAGAATAAGAATAAAACAAAATGTTATAAAATATGATAATGGACGTGAATGAAGTAAGAAATAACATGTAGTGTATTTATAACACTACACGGCGCATTTCATTCATTTCATTTGCTTCCCGTGGGAATGAGATATTTTCCCGCGGTAAAAAGTAGTCTATATCCTTTCTCAACGTCCTTTCTATGTTTATGCCAAATTTCATCAAAATCGGTTCACTGATTTAAGCGTGAAAGAGTAGCAGACAGACAGACAGACAGAGTTACTTTCAAATTTATAATATTAGTATGGATATGGATTATTACCTTCTATGATGGACAAGGTTCTATCTATGATGGTAATAAACTCTTATTTCCAAAATGACTCGTCAATACTCGTCATTCTAGTGGTTGTGTTGCTGTCATAGAGCGGAAAATAAAGCAAACCCGTTGTCGTGTCGACCGAACTAAGTTTTATAATCAAAGTGCAGACTTTGACAATGGGAAGCGCACCTGTTCGTCGCAATTGTTTCAAGCTGGCTTTAAGGGTCGATGTCGAGTTGTTGTTCAGCTCGCTCCTCGTTGTTTCGTTCTTACATCATTGCTAGACCGCAATAGAATAGTAAAGAAAAACCATTTAGGGTAAAAAATATTTAGTTATTTGCTTAATAAAAATAATAACGTTTCTGGAAGGACTATTACTACCTATGTTATTAAGAATATAGTAATGTCACTACAGCATACCATCAAATACTATTACTAGCCTGCTCGTAACTTCGTTATTACAAAGAGCGAGGAAACACAAATCAATTCCACGAAATAGGTACTATTTATACGAATATAATACGTGAGTACCTATCTATTTTAGTAGTTATTAATTGTATGCAAACTTAATACTTATTGCTTACTGAAGTAAGTAGTGCGCTTAATATTAGCTTTATACCCAGTTTTCAATGTACATTTTTATGTTTGTAATTTGTAATTAGTTAAGTTTTTAATTATTGTAATATTTGCATACCTCATGAAGGTAAATATGGCGAACCAAATGTATAAAAACACCTTTTGTAAACACCCATATTTGTGCAAATAAAAGTCTTTGTCTTTGTCTTTGTCTTTTCCCTGGCTTCAAATGAAATAAACATAAAGGTAGAAAATGTTTAGTTTCTGATCCAAGCACGCTTTAGCTATGTTTCCACCACTACCTTGTGTACTACTTGTAATGTAGCAGCTAGCAGATGAACAAAGATACCATTTGGGCCAGTGACGAGGCAGACTTTTTTGGAAGTTTGAATTCATTAAAAGAAACTCTTAATTATTCTTCTGTCTGAAAGGAAAATTGGACTATTCTGCACTTATTCGTCGCGTCTTTACCTACTGCAGTATACTTGGTGATTTTCCGCTCACATTTTCTCCTCCAGTCAAATTTTTAAGTAATTTTCGAAAAAAATTGCACATACAGCTTTTATGAGACAATGTTTCTGATTCCTAGTACGTTGTGATGTGATGTAGCAACACTTGAGTTATTAGTATAGCAGTCGATAGACGAACAAAGGTAAGGTTTGGGAGAGTGCCAAATCAGTCACAGCCGGTTCTATCTACAAGTGTCAGGTATAGATTGGAATTTGGCATCCGCCTCCCTCGCACTTGTGAATAATTAACCACGGAAATGAGGGCAAATTAATTGTTGGAGTGGCTTAACTATTAAACTTTTACTCCACGAAGGGTTGAATTTCGGTTCGGACGCTTCTGGTATGAAAATAATGATGAAAAGTTTCTTAAATAATGAAGCATACTAGTAATACGAGATTTTATGTCTAGTAATATAGACATAACGTAGACATAGACATATACGTAATAACGACAAACATAGACGTAAATAATATAACTAATATAGACAACTAATATAGATAACTAATAACTAATATACATAGATATAAATAATAGTTTTTTGGAAGTTAGAATCCGTATAAAGGAAAATAAAAATATTCCTCCGTCTGCAAGCAAAATCATTTTATTTTATAACGAATCGTGAGTGTAACTTGGCTGCAACCCTTTTTGCGTCCCACTGCTCGGCACGGGTCTCTCCCCATTATTGGGGAAGCCTGGAGCTTACTCCGCCACGCTGCTCCAAAGGAGGTGGTGGAGATGCGGGTTAGTGGCCAACCCGCTGTCGGATGTATTCAAACCGCCCATAAGGCCGCCGACAAGGTTTAACGACTGTTATCTATCGACAACAACCGGGACCGACGGCTTAACGTGCCCTCCGAAGCACGGAAACGCGCATGAAATTGTTTTGCCACTAGCGGTCACCCATCTCACACCCGACCGCGCCCGTTTGGCTTAGTTGCATAGATCGTTTTGCGTTCTACTACGCTAACCGCCGGGCCATGTGCGCTTCATTTGTAGTTTGTTTCGTCGGTTTGTCGAGTGTAATTTAACATGATTATTTACTACCGGCAATACACATGGTGCATAGTTGATGATGCTCAACTAGTTTCGGACCTGAGGTTCATGAGCCATCACGGGCGGTAGCTAGGAGGCGCGCACGGAGACTCGATCATATCATTAGCGAAATCGTATTATAAATTAAGCAAAATCGTATTATTCGTTGTTAATTTCTGACTAAGTAGGTACTTAGTGCATTTCCGACTTAAAATTAAAATAAGTGTGTTATGTAATACAAGATACTATTATAAATTAGTTTCAATTATTTAACGCTATGTGCTCTGTGCTCTTGCTTGCTGACGGCAGATGCACAAAGGTAACATTTGGGAGAGTGCCAAATCAGTCGCAGCCGGTCCAACCTACAAGTGTCAAATATAGATTGGAGTTTGGCATGTACCTCCCTTGCACTTGTGAATTTTACTACTGAACTTAGGACACAGGATAAAATGATTATTAATCATTGGGGCGGCTCAAATAAAGAGCAACTTATGTATGTACAAAGCTTATGAGACTATTTTTACCTCCATTAAATATTAATAAGTGAATTGCCCAAAGTATTTATTTATTGTTAGCGCGTATAGAAATATACCCTAGAGATCGGATGCTTTATGTTTCCATGGCACTGGTAATATGGAGGATGATTGTCGCCTCAGGGTAGTCTGGCCGGCTACTGCATCATTCCATCGAAACACAATAGAATTGCTTTATAAAGTTCTATCTTGGGCCTTTTTTGTGTCGGTGGGGAAACCTTCAAAAGGTACTCGGCACCTAGGGAGAGGATACCGGGTTATGTAGGATTTGACCGCACTAAAACCCCCTCGGTGCCTCTGCGCTTGGGGAGGACTCCGGGATCTCCTAAGGAACGCACCGATGTCCTCCACGCGCGGAGCCCAGAATGGGCCCATCTTCGGAGAGTAGATGTGCTCTCTTGCACCTTCCGATGTTTACGGCGGCATGTGGCCACGCACACACCGCCATCCTTCCCGGGGCTGCTGGCTGGACGGATCGAGCTCCGACTCTCTCCGTCCGCAACCCCGGAAGTCCCCTTTTAGTCGCCTCTTACGATCAGGCAGGGGATACCGTAGCTCTATTCTTAATCCCGAAGCTACAGGGACTAACCACTGAAGGCCTAGTGCATTTTTGGAAGCTTTAATTCGTTGAAGAATTACAAATTATTCTTCTCATGTTGCTACGTAGTCTGCAAGTAAAATTGGATTACTTATCGCCGCACCCTTACCCTTGCGGTCTGGAACGTCTTTTCAATTTGTCCCCTACATTACTGTATATTTAGCGCTTCTGCGGCTTTTAAATGAATTCTCTTCGTGAATATCCCTAAGACGACCTAATTTGCATATTTATCTGATTCCGCCACAATTTATGGAATACCTATGCACCACCTAAATAGCGTCGATAAATGAAGAATTTATATTATGAATTTAATTTCAGAAGTCTTTTTAAGTTAGTTGATGTTGAAGTTAGATGATTTATACTGCTAACTTATGTTTTAATTCTGTCCTCCAAATTTGCATACCTCGCTGAGGTAAATATGGCGAACTAATAAATGTACATAAAACAACTTTTGTAATACCCATATTTGTGCAAATAAATTATTTTCATTTCATTTCATTTCATTTTCATTTCATTTCATTTCATTTTCATTTCATTTCATTTCATTGAACTATCATTGAAATCTCAATGTTAAGCTATTTGTATAGTTATGCATAAATTTTATCCGAATTTATTGCATTCGAGTTTTACACCGAGTACTGTGGTGTATCGCAGAAGGTAATATTTACTTGCATTCGACCCTAAAGCGTCACATTTCACGTAAAGCAAGCCACTCTGGGAACATAAACATATCCACCATCCACACCTAAGATTATGATATGAGTTCTCACGAATATTACCTACGTACACCGTGACGCGTCAGTTACTCCTATGAATTTTATGATGTAGATACATCGACATTTACACAGAGCGACAAAATAAGTCAATAGTCAACCCTTTAAACATAAAGTTATGTAAGTTGTAATTGGCATATCGCTACGTGCTTCTCCTTCTATAGCGGAAGGCTTACATTAACATAATTTCTGCAGAGTAGGCAATTTATTTTCAGTTAATAGTTATTTCCGTTTTAATCGTCAACCCATGCAAATTTTTGTGTAGGATTAGGCCGCGTGTAGGTTGTTTATTAAAATATTATTATCTTACGTTACATCCAATATAGATTTTATCGGTATAGGATGCTTTATCGGGATAGGTCGATGACTGCAGGCTGTAGCCGCAACGAAACCATTGAATATTTTAAATGCATACAGTAGATTACAGGGGGTAACTTGATATGAGTGTAATCAAAATATGCGGCTAAATTGTCGATAATGTTATTGCTTTGGGTCGTGTCACATTTCTTTTTAATCGGGTACTTCGGTTGTTTGATAACAATCAACATATTTTAATGTAAGTAGGTTGGTAATTGTTGCTCTACTTAAGACTCCGTTGCTGATTTCTGGAAGATCGAATAAATTTTTTAATTAGTGTTCGTTGTAGTTGTAGTACTACTTTAATAATAGTTATTATTATGCTGTTGTATTGTTGAAGTTTCTGATTTTAGTGACTTTACTTAGATACTTTAGTTAAGTTTATAATAACTAAGTACTTATCTCTTTCTTTTCACACACGTAAGTCAAATCCCACAAAATTAAAATATTTCATGTATTTATATTACACCTACCTACTTGTGTAACAAATAAATAAAGTAACAAATAAAACTTGACCATAATATCGGCCTTTATTTTAATTAATGCCTTTTTTATTTGGGTCTATTACCACATGGTATCTGTTCAGAAAGAGAATAAATTAGGCAATTTTATAAATAAATGAATATGTACCTTCTAAAAGACTAAAGATGAGACTATGGAAAAATGGAAACGTCATCAAGCGCTTTCAGGTCCACGCTTCCACGTCTGTTCACTTTCTGAAGAGACTAAACTCAACCGCATTCCGCTAGATGAACACGGAAGATGATGATGAGTAAGCGGATTGCACATTTCTAATTAGAAGCACTTGAGTTTTGTCCCAAGATGCTATTTCCATTAAGTGGGTCTGAGTTATCTGTGACGATAATCGTTCGGAGCGGATTCCAACATGTCCACAAAATGTTTTTTGCAATCACCTTAATGGTGTCTCTACCATCTGTGAAGATTGCTACTTCAAACGCTCGTCCTCCATTTTTATTTTATTTTATCTTTCATTAATAAGTTATTGAGTTATTTCTTTCTTATGCACAGTAAGAATGACCAGGTCTGATCTCCCAAGGTGCCGGGTACCTTATGAAGGTTTCCCCCCCGATACAAAAAAGGTACTGTCTAAGGACAAAGTAAAAAAATCTTTCTTGATGCCACTCAGTGTTAGGTAAATACGCTTACCTAACACTGATTGGCATCAAGAAAGTACTTAAAAATTTATCGCTGTTCTAATTTAAAATAAAGGTTAAAACTTTATGTTCCATAATTAATTCCGTAATATCTGATTTTGGAACGCTCGTCATACTTAACGCTATCGTGCTTCTCAGCGCTTATGAGTTTTGAGTGGTTTATCTGTCGTTTTTGCAACATGTTCGCAATAAGTTGTGCAGATACAATCCAGAGAGTGCATTTTGAGTGTTTGTTAACCCAGATGCGAACACGCTACACATGAGCTGTAACGATGCTTCAAGTGTTTTATCGTAAATGAAAAAAAAATATATACTTAACTCATTTTAGCATAAACACGTCAAAAATTTCAGTGGCAATAATTTTTTTAAATAAAAGTAGTCGTAAATCTCTTTTAAAATTTAGTTAGTTATAATTTCCAACGCTCCAAAGAGTGCGCTCGGCTATCTCCTATAAAACTAAACGAAAACAATCAATGAAGCCAAATGACGGCTTATTTGTGTTATTTTTTGATGATTCAGGTACCTACAAAAGGCTTGTTTATTTCGTAGGTAAACCATGAGTATTAATTATTAAAAACAATGACGAAACGAAACCCATTCATTCCATTCGCGAGGCGGTGGTCGGCTATCGTCTACAAAACGGAAGCGACATAGCACGGTATCATGGTTACTATTTTAAGTTTTCACCTAGTTTCCTCGTATTGCTGTGTTATGCGAC
Organism: Pyrgus malvae; assembly: GCA_911387765.1. NCBI lineage: Eukaryota > Metazoa > Arthropoda > Insecta > Lepidoptera > Hesperiidae > Pyrgus > Pyrgus malvae. The sequence goes on from OU426960.1 coordinate 16,381,528, forward strand.
CATACTGATTTCTAAGTTTAAGGACAATTTTAATTCAACACCCAAAATTAAAAGACACGACAATAGTATCATTAGTAACTTGACGTCATAACATCTAATGAAACATATTCAAAGCAAATTAATGATTATTGATTTCTATGATGAGATAACCAACATGGCAATATCTCTAATATCTTTTAGTTTGTAAGAATCAGTAAAGGTCTTGCTCTCGTTTTTTTTAAACTTCCTATTAGGTACGATACGACTGAGTCGTAAAAAGATCCGTTCGACGGTACTAATAGGCAAGCTTTGTGTGCATTGTTTTGTTAAATGAACTTCGTCATTGTTAAATAGGTGAAAACGCTAATGAGTAGACTGTTATTCATTCTGGCGACGAGGGAGGTGGGCGATTTATGTGGGATGGATGGAAGATGGAATATAAATCATTATGGATCAAAGTCTTTGAGTTGTCTTCGGAAAATAAATTGTGTTTTTGAAGAACCTTTGTACTAAGATAAGTACCTAACTACATATATGTATATACTTGTAAGTAGAAGATGTAGCAGATTTTGGATGGCGAATAATTTATTCCATGAATATGGTGTAGAAGATTACATCCTTTGAGTAGCAGTGGAAATTTTATCTCTTTGTTTTCACTTCAAGGCATAAAGCAATGGGAAGAAACCGGGTAACCAGTAGTAACCACATTGCTTTTTTGTCGTTGCAGCGAATTTCTGCTCTGAATTTAGAAGTTAGTAATTAAATTAAGTTTGCATAATGGGGTACAGAAATATGGTTACAAACAAAAAATATGTCGTTTGTGCGCATGCGGGTTATTCACCCGCGTACTACGAGGAGGGCGACCTTCGTAGGTCGCCGCCCCTCCATTCAGCCCTCATTGATTTTCGACCCTCCGCCACATGGCACACTACTCGAGCGCGAAAACTGGCCAAACGCATGACTGGACGACATTTGTTTAGTCTAATCAGTGATTGACTGTTGCACGTTGGCGGTCTGAAGAAATCCGGCGGTTCCTGAATGATAATTTTATAGGTAGGTGCCTACTTATTGTAGTTAATAAAAAAGTGCCCTCGCGGTTAATGTGAAAACGGGATGAGACGAAGGCAAAGTAAAATAATTGTAATATTGTGATTTTACCTTGCAAAAACTAGTGTTATCACTGTGCCTCCACTGAAAAAGGGTCCAACGTGAGCGTAAGGTTTTGCGGTTATTTAATTTTTGAAGTCTGCATTATAAATGGTTTGCTCATTGCTATTTTTGTTTACCGTTGCGTGAAATAATGTTTTGTTGTTATCATGAACGGAGTTTTGTACGTCCATGGTTGTTATTACATTTATATTATTTTAGTCGATTAGGTCCCATTTGAAAACCACAGCTTAACCTCAAACTCCACGGCTATGATCGACTTTGTTATTGTGGTTTTCTTCTGCGCCAAGCAGCCATTCATAGAAACAGAAATAGGTACCTACCTAATTAAATATTAAAATAGAGGAAATTGAGAAATAAAACTGTATTTTAGTAAATTTATAGGTGTAAGTTTTTATTACAGTTATTACTAGTGGACCCCGCAGACGTTGTCCTGCCTTAAATATATTGAAAGAGGATTAGTTTCTTTATCATCTCAAAGAGTTTTTATACTAAGTACTGCCAAATAAAAAATATAAAACAAATAGTGACAGATGTATTGTTATTCAGACAATGTCAAACTTCTGGACGGCCGCGATGGCGCGAAGAATCAATGATTGACAGTTACTAACAGAGCGAATCCGGCAGACATTGTCCTGCCTTAAAATATCAGAAATAAAATTATATTGCGACTATAATTTGAGATTTAAACTATCCTATCTCTCAAGTTGGATCGAACTGCACATGGTGTGCGAATTTTATTATAATCGGTTAAGTGGTTTAGGAGTCCATTGAGGACAAACATTGTGACACGAGATTTATATATATTAAGATAGCTGATAACTGTAATAAAAGCTTAGACTAAGAATAATGTACTTATAAGTCTTTTGGATTCGTAGAGAGTCAAAATTGACAGGCATGACACCCGAGGGGTGAGTCAGTACTTTTGTTGCTCTAAGTTTGGATTTGAACGGAAGTGTTATAAGTAAAAATCTCGCGTCGTTTGATCGAACTCCTTCGTAAAGTTTCTCACCCTAGTAGATATACCCTATGTCGTGGGTACCCACAGAGAAGAAATTGGGGGGTGCGCGCGTTTGCAACTCCGTGTGGGTACCATAGACACACACATTGACAGAAATGTAGGTATGTATTTCTGTCAATGTGTGTGCACAGAAATTTAAACTCATCATTCATTGTTTCTGCCTCGCGCCTTGCGCCACACAGGTCAGTCGGAAACTGCTCTACTTTATGTTTTTTTTTAATATTTGTCGGTAAGAGAATTAGTCGTAAATTATATTTCATACATCTACCGCTATTAACTATAAATTTTGTTATTTCAGATAAATTATTTTCTGTATTTAGGTAGTACACGGCTATTAATAATTTAAATTTAAAATTGCCCATCCGATCCATAATTGAATGTACCGGACTAGAAAAAAACTACAATCTTACTTAAAATTTTAAGACTTAAGTTAATTTATTCATATTTCTGCATCTCGGGTTTTGTCCTCTCTTATCATATCTTTGGGTATCCCTTCTGTTCTTTCTAGTTCGCAAAGAATTGAATTGGATAGAGAAACATTATGAACTACAGCATTAATCATTTGTAGATGTCTATTATTTTAAGTAGACGGAGCAACACAATTGTGGGTTGACCGACAAAGTTCAATTTAAGTGACAAGATAAATGGCGATAAGGCGAGACTACAAAAAGTTCCGTGTGGACAGCATGGACACGTAGGATGACCGCTTCTAACGGGGCTGTGACAAATTTCGAAAGTTGTTATTTGAAGTTGTATTTCGGGGTTCTTTTTTATCTTTTTACTTGTGAGATTTTGATAAATAAAATGTATGAAAATATAGATAAACTGTTTAGTTTATTTATAGTTCTAACTTCTCTAGTAATATAGTTCAATGTAGGTCACTTTTCGTGGCCGTAATATCGTCATTGAACTGTAGTAATACCTCAGTGATTATTAAACCGGGGTACTAAATTTCACTAAAATCGTTGGAGCCGTTTCAGAGATTCAAAAAATATATTTAGATTTATACAAGAATTGCTCGTTTAAAGGTATTAGATAGATCTAGGCGAAATTTACCATTGTATTCTAATGATATTTTAGCAGTTTTGCATTGCCTGAAAACACGGATAAAACGACGTTTTCTAAAAAGAGAATTCTAGCTAGATCAAATTTATCGCCCCTAAAACTCCCTGCATGCTAAATTTCATAAAAATCGTGGAAGCCGTTTCCAAGATTCATATTATATATATTGGTATATACAAGAATTGCTCGTTTATAGGTATTAGAAACCCTCATTTTGTGTTTCGCTGCAGTCGGGTACATATTTTTAGTGGTAGCTACCTGCCTAAGCGACTTCACATCTAGTGAATTATCATGTACTTAGGTTAGCAGTTGTGAATACCAAAACTCAATTGCAAAATTTTAGGTTAAAATTCAGTAAATAAACTGTAAAAAAGTCATTCATTAGCGTGGCTTTGTTATCTCAGCACAAAGAGGCAATGACCTCACTGTCTCTTGCGATTGGCGCGAAGAAGTGCGTAATGCGAAGCTCGCGGTGTTCTGCGAAGCTTTGCGTCATGATTCACTATCCGCCTCCCAGCATCCTTGTCATACTTTCAGATCACTGAGCTTATAAGAAACGAAGTGGATAACTTCAATGCATATTCCCGTTTTATTCCTGCATCAGCAAGTTTCTGTTTTAGGACTTAAATTAAATTCTATTCTTAGGCGTCTAGTAGGAATTATATGGATTGACTGGTGATGCACCATCGCAACATGTAAAGTATTTTCCTTGTAAGTGTTTCGGTGGCATAATTTGGCTACGGCTACACTTACGTTACGATGGCGTCAGACGTTCGAGTCACGTGACACGTCTCAAGTGCACGCATGCAAATGGCTATCTCCAATGATATTAAACGTTACTATCGTATCTCAGTCTACTCTATCTATGTCAACTAACCACGACGTAGTAAGAATAAGTACAAATTGTATTAGAAACTGATTTGTTTCAAAAAATGTCTAACATTGACAAAATATTCTACAAAGTTAGATTAAAATATAGAGCTAGATTACTATAAAATATAGAATTACATTGAAATATAGTGCAGATATCCATGTGAATGCTGGCTCGTCTGTTGTATAGTTTTTTTTGTAAACAAGCTGTATAAAACATTCTATTCTACCCATGCCTTGCTTTTGTCAGAAAATAAGTCCAGAAAATAATTTAGGTACGAAGGGCTTGCAGCAGCGTTAGTTGGGCAGCCTGTTAATGAATATCTTATGCTGTTCACGAAACCTCCTCGTTGAATATTTTGTCCACTTTTCGCCATTTTCCGGCGGGCGTATCCGTGACGTGACCGCACAAAATGAATGACCACGGAATCTATCCTTACGTCAGGTAGAGTCGTTAGTTTATTTGTGTAAATATTTTTAGAATTGTAGTACGTGACCTGTTATCCCGTTTACAGCCATAACGTACATATACTACATAAATATTTCCTAAGTAATATACGTTAGTTTCTGACGTTTCATAGATACTGACTCATCTTGACCGGTTCTAATAATTCCCATTCCATTCAATAACTTCATATTCAACTTGTTTTGATACTTACAATACAAGAGCAGTACAGTTTTGGTTCTTGTGATGCGTACACGTTATTTCAGTGCAAAATTAGTTTACGAGTGAGATATCGCGTAGTGAGTACATTTAACTAGAAGATAATACGAGCATTGAGATGTGTAACTGCAAGGCGTATAGAGACAGAAACATGAGAAAAGTGTCGGAGAGAGGGGTATGTTATAATTCGGGCTTTTTGAACATTTTGAACGTTAACTAAATTTTAAACAATATTTAAATTTGCATTGGCATTCATAAACGTAGTTTAGAGTTAACCATCTGTTTAATCTGTTTCTTAAATAATTGTCAAATTAAACTTCATAATTAAATAATCAGTTTAATATTGCTTACGAAGCTATTTAATGAGTTTTTATGAATAACGTTCTTACACTTATTAATCAACAGAACATATGTTTAGACAATAAAATAACAATTAAATACAATTAATGCGCACCTACTTTTTACATTTGCACATAATAAAATAAAATAATACAATAAAATAATTAAGTACTTACATGCGTCGGTTTTATTAAATTTATTTATAACAGTATAAAAATAAACTAAGGGTTTACCGTACAAAAATAATAATTTGTGCAAATAACAAAAAGTTGTTAATATTAAAATAATAAATTAAATCAATAATTTCAATGTGATAATTATATTTATAGATCCTCAACTCTAAGATAACTTTATTTTTATGAAATTTAATTCGCCATAATATTAATTACTGCCTATTTCTATTACGTATGAGTGTTGCTCCATTTGTTCAAATTATATAATGCCATGCCTACAATATATACAAATTATATTACCACTTCTTCCTATTTCTTTCCGCATAGGATTCCCAAAGAGTATTTAAACACGATGATCACAATTTTTTTATTACTAGAATGTAAAGGAGCTGTAAGTAAGTAATAATTTCTGAACAAAGCGTTATGTATTTGCTAATGGATAGTGCGTAGACTTTATCGGTTGCATAAACAGTAGTGTACGAGTATATCGGAAACGGACATGGCCTGCCTCAACGCGCCGCCCACAGCCGCTGTTGCACAATGCAATCCGTCATTATCGCCAATATCTACACTATTCGCCACATTGCCTGCTTTAGGACGCAGCTGCAATCCCGTTGTACTCCACTTATACACCTTTACACAAGCCCCATGCTAGATTTATGGGTTTACAATCTAAAGTCACTGTATCTTTGGATGAGTTTTATTACATGTATCTTAGGGTTTAAAATGTAAGCTTTAAGTTCAACCAAACTCTTTCTACCAAACGATCTGCAGATTTGCTAAGGGTAGACTACAAAACGGTGACCATTTCTACCTAAGGCAATGCGGAGTGGCCTAGATGTTCTATAAATAATCGTAGCTATTAAGCCATATACATAAAAACAGAGCTTATACAGAGAGAAAGATAGATAGTGTTTTATCTATTTTATTCTAGCAATGAAGCTAATCTAAGCAACTGAAACCCTGGTTCAGCTTCCTCGCATGTCTCTCACTCGCAGCAAGCCAAGGCAGCTGTTACAGCTGCAACCACATTGCTCTGTTCCACTTTCATCCGTGAATTGTCAGGCCTAGGTACTTAAGTTAATTAAGTGCTCAAAATAATGCAGATGGCGGCAAAGTTTTGTTTTGAAGCTAAGATTAATTTTCATACATATATTATATTTGGATTTTGTACACATTATTTGTACACCTACATTCATTTCTTCCAACATTATACTCGTATCTATACGAGTACTTAAATGCCCTACGCGCTAACGTCTGTAACTTCGATAATGACTTAATCGGCACCAATGCCATTCGAAGTTACCAACTGACATAATAAATGAGTATAATGAATGACCGATGAAATTACACTAAAGTTAACTATTTGGCTGCTAACTATACCTCTGAATTGGCGTTATAAACTGGCTGTCTATTAATCGTTAATAATGTTATTGTCAAACTTAAGGAAAGGAAACTGAATCGATTTTTATAGATATGTGGAATCTATTTTACCGTGATTGCAAAAGTAATTTGTTAAAAAACAGGGCTTTATAATCAGAGTACGAGAGTACCACCCGCATTTCTATTCTAGGGTCTACTTGATAAAACGGTGAAGTACCAAAGTGGAATATACCTTTTTTCCTTCCACCTTTTACGACATGTTACCAGTTGCGTACACCAATAAGCTGCTTTTGCAGAAAAGTCAAAGCAAAAATACTTTGCCATCTGAAATTACGTCTGTATATGGTTCTGGCGGCAAGACGAACACTCTTTTTGTCAGGACTGTGTGTACAGTGTATCAACTACTGAACGCTGTATCTAACCTTTAAACCAATGAAAGAAACATGATAACGATCGTCATCTTGCTCTTTAAATGTCTTATAAATAATAAAACCTTTAAATATCTTACAAAGTTAGGATAAACTAGATGCAACTTGAAGCATGGAGAACAGAAGACGATTTCGGCTAATAAAGACGTTTGATAAAGTAATGAAAATGTAATAAAAGATTAATTTAAATTTGACTATTGTCGTCTTCCGTGCACACGTCCCACAACCTTAAATATTGCTTAAGACAACGACAAATATTTTGTTCTCGCTGAAAATTGCATGTCATGTAAATTTTGAAATAGGTAAAATACCGTGGCTTTTGTTTTGCACAGTCACATGATGTACGTGTGCTCTAAGTCCTTGCGGTTATTCCATGTCATGACCAAGAATTCTTATTCAAATAACACTACTTATTCTAGATACGGAACCTTTCGTATGCGTATGCGCATCCAACTAGCATTTGACTGGATTCTTAAGATTAGATTGTATTTCATTTTAAGGGTGTTTTAGAATTGAAAACGGTTAGAGTTCCACGTGCGACAAATTACTCTTATGTGGGCGCCAAAGTGTCGGATACAAGGATAAATTATAATGAATAGGTGCTCATTCATAATAGGTGGGCTTGCAAATGGTTCCCCTCAATTTGAACTGAAGTAGATATTTTAAGTTTGTTATTCGATCTCCTAAATAACAAGACGGCTGGGAGTTAGTGAATAATATTACATTTCAAAGGTTATAAAAACTATTCAGGAAAATGAATACCTAACGATACGTAGATGTTATAAGTATTATATTGCAATTAACTCTCACACATTTATATACATACATTTATGTACACTAGTATGGATTTTAATATCAAAGCCTTTAATTTTATTGACATTCACTTCACATCATAATAAGTAATATCTTCTGTTAACTTGATACTGAAGGGGTGAAATTACTAACTTATTTATAAATTGAAATTGAGTTTTTTAAATTAATGGAAGACGGTCGTTAATTTATTTTTCCTCTTATTGGTATGGTAAAAAGAATTTTCAGCGTCACCTCATTTTAAGACATGAGTAGGACAGTATGAATGTTGCAGTATGAGGTTAAACTTTAAAGTATTCGAAATCGAATTTTTGTAGCTTTCCAATACGTCATTGTGAACGTGGTAACTGTGTGATTTATTGGCTTTAAGTTCACTTTTCCTTTTATTATTGCTCTTAAAGTATAGGCGTCTTTAAAAATTCGTTTTTCGCCCTTGTTTTTTGATTTATATGGTTGCAACTGAATAATAGCATACGAATTACGAACACGTGGTGTTATTGCAGTTCATGAAAATCTGTAACTAGCTTATCTACGAGAGTACGTTTGGCAGTCATAAAATTGCCTCACCATAATTACGTTTCATGGTAGTACCTAGGTACCTACTCCAATTCCCTTTAACAACGATACAAGTTCGAAAATTATAAGTACCTATCATAGTTTTAAATGTTTAAATATTATTTAAATTCATAAATTTAAGTATGGAAAAACTGTCTTCTAAGTCCCTATGTATCTGTTGTTGCAGTGTATGGCGCGAGCATTGTACGACAACATAGCGGAGTCACCAGACGAGCTGGCGTTCAGACGCGGCGACCTGCTCACCGTGCTGGAGCAGAACACGGGCGGCAGCGAGGGCTGGTGGCTCTGCTCACTGAGAGGACGACAGGTGAATATCGCCAGATTGATTTATTCCTTAAGTGTATGCTGGCTTTAACACTTTTGCGTCCCACTGCTGGGCGCAGGTCTCTCTCCATTATTGGGGAAGCCTAGAGCTTACTTCACCACGCTGCTCCAACGCGGGTTGGTTGGTGAAGATGCGGGTTAGTGGCCACCACGCAACCGGACGATTTTCAAACCGCCCATAAGGCCTCCGACAAGATTTAATGACTGTTAAGTGATTTATCGACAACAGCCGGGATCGACGGTTTAATGAAATATTTGCCACTAACAGTCACCCACCTTTCACACGGCCATGCCCACTTGATTAGAACGCAAGCTATCTACGCAGCTAAGCCACCGGGCCTTGCCATGCCATGCCATGCTTAAGTGTATGAATGACCGCTAAATGGTCGCTAGTGGCAAATTTTATGTGCGTTTCCGTGCTTCGCAGTGCACGTTATGCTATTGGACCCCGTTTTTAGCGATAGATAATAGTCGTTAAAACTTATCAAAGGCCTTGTAGCGATTTGAAAACATCCGACAACTGGTAGGCCACTAGCCCGCACTAAATTACCAACCCGTAGCAACGGTTGAATAAGCTTCAGGTTTCCCATACTATCAGTAACAGTGTACAATATTATTAGTGTTTTGAGTCAAAACAAGGACGTAGGAGGAGTGACTAAAATGTTATTTTATGAATTTTCCTTTTTATGCAAGGATAACTTTCGAGAACAAGACCTTCTCGGTCGTTGCCTACGTTCTGAGGTCACCGTCCCTTTTTGCTATAGTGACTAATGTCTCGATACTTGGGTGGCGTCATATTTAAGATTGACGAGAGTTTAATGTCTTACTTTTACTGATTTCAGGGAATATGCCCGGGGAACAGGTTACGGATCGTGGCAGGGGTTTTCGACGGGAGTTCGGCGCTGCAAAGGAGGCGTGCCAGAACACCCGCACCTGTAGCTCATCAACCACTTCCAGCGCAACAGTCACCAGCATTTACTAAAGTGAGTTTTCTGAAATCATTCTAGGATCTCCATTGACAGCGTTAGAGTTGGGTATATTTACCAACTCCCAGATTTTAAAATCGATATGTAAACCAATAGGTATTTCTCGCTGCGATCTTACGCCCCGCGCCGTGTAAAATAATCGAATAGCTTTAGCAAATCTGTCTGTATGATTAGCTTACATCAGCGTTACATAAGCAATTACCAAAATTGTTAGGTACTTTTAGTTTTTTGCCATTATAAGAATTTATTTGTGGTTGCCAGCCACACTTACATGAGTTGACGACCCCAAACACGACTCGAAGTTTTTTGAGGTTTAGATCTCCATCGGCTACAATATCCACTTATCACGTGGTACCTGCATGCTCTTCAGATTTTTATAAAACATATTTTTTTTGTTTCAGATAGAAGAATGTTCGCATTATGACGTGCCCAGAGCGCCGATGCCAGTCAATCGGCTGGGCACATACGACTCCCCCAGGCCGACGGCGGACTGGTACGACGCCCCGCGGGCGCCCCGGCCTGCCAGCGCGGACTCCGCGTGTAGTGGCACGGGCTCTCTCACGTCGGCTACCTCCAGTGCGTCGGCCAACTCCGGCAGCTCGGCCAACTCTGGTGCTTCGGCCTCCAGCACGTATGACGTGCCTCGGTCACGCGCTCTACCCTTACCTTGTGATGCTGCGTTAGAAGCCTTGGAAAGATTACAGGTGAGACCATAGCTAACGAACTAGGTTCACAGCTAGCTGCAACCCGTGTTGCGTCCCACAGCTGGGCACTCTGGGGTCTTTCCCCATTATTATTATGGAGCGTGTGGAGTACGCTGTCCCAATGCGGGTTGGTGGAGAAGGTTCACAGTAAACTAGATAAAATTTCATCTTACATAAGAGCGGACTCTGCGTGGAACCTCATGGAACTTCGCGGGACAGGGTTTTTAAAAGTGCAGTACATCAATCTTCGGTATATCGAGCACGAATGCCTATCTCGCATTTAAGAATCGCTTTTTGCAACTTTATAATCATAATCATTAATATCGTGATTGAACTCGTGATGGTAATTCGTATCGTAAGCGGATCACGTACAGCGAAATCACTTTTTTTCTTCAAGGCTGCAAATGTTAATCAATTATTTATTAATTAAGGACTTAAGTTATCATAATTAATCAGTTGCGCTAAGCCGTCTTTTCACATTATTTTATTCTTCTTTATTGTACGTTTTAAAATTATTTTTTCGTGGTAATGTAACGTTTGTTCTAGTTATTTCTAACTAATACCTAGGCCTAGGTACAAACTTAGGTACCTACCCAAATTTTTATAAATAGATACTTTTTCTAATTGAACCCTCATTAATTTGTAAAGTTCAGAATCTCAAATAACTAAAAGCTTAGGTAGGTAGTAAAGAAATGATGGTAAATGAATTTCGGTCCCCTGAATTTGGTGCAGTCGAATTGATAGAGGATCGTCGGGCGGAGTGGAGCAAATTAGGTCATTTCCAGAGGGAAATTGGATTATTCCTTACATCAGCCCGTAGATGGAGCCGATGCAGTGCAGGAATGGCTTGCGCAAAATTCTCTGCGACATCGACATCTCAATTGGTTTCAAACGGTTCAATTAAGCTGACGTGGTATACTCAAAGTTTCAAAGATATTTGATTACAATCCCTACATGCGGTCGTCATATCCATAAACCTTAAATTTTTTAATATTTTTGCATTGCGATTGGAGATTTTATTTAACTGTAGATGAGGTATAACTTATAGGTATGTGTCGTCCGTTAAGCTTGTTATAACTTTGACTTGCCTTATAAGTTTTGTTTTGTTTTGCTTAAAAGTTTAAAAGTGAATCATCCATTCAAGAAAAACAAGAAAGCTCTCTTCTGTACTCGTTTCAGGCAAGTGTATTTTTCTGTGCGAATGTTGTCCCTCTTAGGTGTCGCAATTGCTTGATATTGATATTGATATTTTTTCCATAAAACTCGTCTTTAACTAAATCATCTGTTTTAGGAAGAAGCATCAGCGGCGGTATCGAGGTTACTGTCGTACGTGCGGCCGGGCTGGCGGCGGCGCGGCGCGCTCCGACCGCGCGTTCTAGACGTGCGTGTGGCGGGCGCGCGTCTTAGAGCCGCCCTACACGACCTCGCCGTCTTCGCCGACGCCACGCTGGCTAACGCGCACGATGCACAAGACAAAGGTGAGCGCCACAGTCGACATGTACTTCACTCTACTACACGCTCTGAACTCTCTATTGCTTAACTGCGCGTTCTGGATGTACGTGTGGCGGGCACGTGACTCCTGGCCGCCCTTCACGACCTACGCTATCTAACGCACAAGACAAAGGTAAGGTAACATACGAAAGATGATAACCTCTGTCTAGCCAGCACAAATGGGTAATTTTTAAGTGTGTGAGGAAAGACGTGAGGAAAGGAAAGGTTTAAGGTAGGCAGAGTAAAAAAAGTAGAGGCAAAAAACTAAAATCCACGCGGACGAAGTCGCGGACGACCGCTAGTGTCACCACAAAGTCGTTTTTGACCACAAAGTCAAAAACCGCTCAAGTGTAAGTCAGACTCGCGCACGTACGGTTATATGCCATTATCTATAAAAATCCCGTTTATTGTATGGTATGGGAGCCCCCTTAAATATTTATTTTATTCTATTTTTTAGTATTTGTTGTTATAGCGGCAAAAGAAATACAATCATCTGTGAAAATTTCTAATGTCTAGTCATCACGGTTCATGAGATACAACCTGAAGACAGACAGACGGACAGCGGAGGCTTCGTAATAGGGTGCCGTTGGCACCCTTCGGGTACGGAACACTAAAAACCAAGATCAAGAACTCAAAGTCAAACACTTACTTTGATGTCGATTCCTGTTAATACTTTGTGATTTCGTAGTAGGAATCAAGATCAAGTTTGTATTTTATTTATACTAAAATAATTTCTCCATTTGCAGGTATCGCAGTAAAGCTAAGGCCGCTGGTAAAGGCGTTAAAAGACGCGGAGCGCATAACGCACGAAGCTACGAGTGCTTTGGACGCGGGAGATTGGGCGCCAGATCGTTTAGAAAGAGACAGAGAACCCACAGATGGAACGCAAGATGCCTTGGACCAGCTCGTGGCTTGCGCCCGGTCTTTGACCGAGGACGTCAGACGGGCGGCATCCTTTATTCATGGGAACGCATCATTGCTGTTCAGGTTTGTAGCTTTATTGTGATTCTTGTAAGCAATAGATATAATCTGTCGAAGTGACGAGCGCGTTGGACTCTAGCGATTGGTTAGAAAGATACAGAGGTCCTAGAATTTTGATAGAGTGAACGGATCGGAAATTTGGCACAGGGATAGATTATAATCTGGAATATTATAATCTATATATCTCCGTTCAGCCTGAATGGATCATGGATGCTCTTTATTCTTCAAACACGCAAGTATGCAAATTCAATGCAAATATCGCATTTAAGTATATTTTATAATATACAGTTCTTTTTGACAACGGATCTTTGTCCCTCTGAAGTTAGGTGCAGTGCACGGCTGGGCGTGTGCTATTGTGTTTTCATTGATTTAGAATAAGACTTCTGCGCAGCTACTTGTGCGAAGTTCAGGCAATGATCTGTTGTGAGTACTATAGATCTAGAGAAAAATCATTAAAGAAAATTCCCTTTTGCAGGCGGTCAGCGCCAGTCCCGGAGCACGAGTGGACGGAGGAGTACGACTACGTGCGACTTGAGCCGCGCTCGGCGGTGGACCGCATGAACGCGAAGATACGCGCTGCGCTGCCCGACAAACTGAGGGCTTCCTTCGACGCGCTGGTACGGGATGCTGACCACGCTGGCGAGGTATGACCAATTTTACTCAGACAGACACTAAGGCGTAATTGTGAATTTTTAATAACAACAACAAAATGCTTTTATTAAATAAAATTTGGTAATGGCTGACGGGTATCTCCCCAATATTGGGAAGACCTGGAGCTTATATCATCATGCAGTCCCAAAGCGGGTTGGTGCATCCTTGGCAATATGTATTAGCGTTTAATATCTCCAAACCATATAAGTATAATTGTTCTATATCACATAATTTTATTGTGTGTACCCTCGAGAGCACTTAGTGGCACATCTTGGCCCTTCTAACCGGTTTCTTAATTTAGTATTAGTTTAGGTTTCTCATAAATAAAAAATAAGTACTAACCATTATGAAAAATCATTGTGACGTGGTTGGTAGACATTTTTGTATCAGTAATAATTTGATGTTCCAACTTGTTACAGTTTAAAGCAGAGTTTAATTTAAATTGTTCTGAAAGATTAAACAGCTTTGGTTTGGTAGGCTTAAACAGGTTTGGTAGGTTAGGGAAATGGTCATTTTATACTACCTAATCCTCAATTTATTGTGATTACAAACTAATTAAAAACTTTAACGTGGCATTATTCGTACAGGTGAGTGCAGTAGCGGCGGCGACCCGTCTCCCCCCGGATGACCGGCAGCTGGCGGCGTTCTACGCGGCACAAACAGCCACGTACGGAGCACACCTGGCCACGGCTGTGGAGGCCTTCCTCAGGACCATCGAGATGGGCCAGCCGCCCGACGTTTTCCTCGCTCACGGCAAGTTCGTCGTGCTCAGCGCTCATAGGATAGTTCATGTTGGGGACACCGTGCATAGGTAAATAAGAACTTTAAAACGTTGTAACAAGTTAACTTTAATGTTTTACAATTAGAATGCACACATTAGTTTCCAATAATTTAGTTTTCTTTGTTAGTTCGAGTAGTTCGGGTTCAACCTCGGTCGACTCATATCATCGCGACCACTTGACGGCATAACGCATAACTATAACTTCATATATAATGAAGACGGTTAGTACGGTGACGTACATTGCTTACTGTTACTATAACATAAATCAATGTGCATAACTAATGCCGTTCGAGGCGATCGCGTCTAATAAGCTACTCTACTATCTTAATTGTGATTTTTCATTGCACATTCAACCCATTTGGTTTTTACTGTAATTGTAACGTAAAAAAATGTTTTGCTCCTTCGAGCCGGATTTGAACCGGTACCAACATAATTCTTTAATATTAAACAATTGCTCTCTTCCAGGAGTGCCCAACATGCGGGTCTTAAAGCGAAAGTGCTGCGATGTTCGGACGCGCTATCGGATGCGTTGGCGACCACTGTGGCTAAAACAAAGGCGGCAGCGCAGCAGTTCCCGTGCGCGAGCGCCGTGGCGGAGATGGCGGAGGCGGCGCGGCTGCTGGCGGCGCGCGCGCACGACCTGCGCCGGGCGCTCGTGCGCGCCGCCGAGCCGCCCGACGCCGCCACGCCCGCCACCACCGTGCCGCACTCCGCCGCCACCACCCCTCTCTCCCCGCTCACCCCCATCGCGCCCCACGCCGCCACGCAGGCCATGGCCGCGCTCCAAATATAACGCCCCCCTTCACCGCCAATCGAGCGACCCGGTCCCACCTAATTGAT
Organism: Pyrgus malvae; assembly: GCA_911387765.1. Classification (NCBI taxonomy): domain Eukaryota; kingdom Metazoa; phylum Arthropoda; class Insecta; order Lepidoptera; family Hesperiidae; genus Pyrgus; species Pyrgus malvae. The sequence goes on from OU426960.1 coordinate 16,396,758, forward strand.
AAGCTTGACGTGGCATCTTTCGGCGCGCATCCAGTTCGATATCAAAAGGACAATAAATGAAGTAGTTATCGAGCTATGGGTTGAGTAGGTGTTGCTGACGCTAGGAAATGTACTTAAATAGAACGGCGAGCCGCAGTCGGCTCAATAGAACCCACTAGACTGGAATCAAAACCGTTCGTTACGAATGGCGACCAAAAGAATGACTTGTATACTTCGCCGGTCCTCGTTCGGCGAGCACGTTACCAAAGAAACCTGAGTTAGGCAAACGGTACCCACTTGCATCGACGTATACTGCCGATAGACATCCCAAACTGTTTCTATTAGAATTATGCAATATTGTTACGAAGAAACAAAGGCTGCCTTTAATTTGATTTATGGATGAGATTCGCCGCAGTTAGTGCGCGTTTTAAATTGCTGGATGCTCATTTGCCGTAGTGAGTTGAGTTGTCCGTCCAGTTTTTTACAATTTTGCAAAAATATCATAAATACTTACGTAGTTTGTGTACGTGTGTTAATGTATGGTACGACAAGGATAGTCGGTTTTGCTAACGGCAACGGTAAGTAAGATGGTACTAAATGTTTGAAACTATGAAACAGGTACAAGCAGATGTAAGACATGTAAATCTGCACACTTTTACTGATTTCATTTCGCGTTTCAAAAGCTGTTTTCTAAGGCTGTTTTACATAACGCCCTTTGATGTGTGGCAAAATGTATTATTTAATGTAATTTTAGACTGCAAATTGTGGTTAAACCGATAAGTGAGATAATAAATTATACAAATAATTTCAATGTTCCTTGCACTATTTACGTGATTTGAACTAGAAGTATTATGCTCAGAAACTTTAAAAAATAGGAAAATTTAATTGAAAATTTAGATACGAATTGACTGATTCAAAGGTTAGTTAGCGTTATGCTCAATTACATATACCTACTAATGATTTTGTATTACGCACACCTTAACTACATTTGGCTTGTTACTACTACTCATTTAACTTCCAATAGTGTATGGCGTAAATGTACCGCAAAAGTTGTTTTTTTGAAAAACATTACTTAAACTCATTGCTTTATTAAGTAAGTGAAGTCATTTCATCAAGTGTTTCATAAAATAACCTAATAATTTAATTCTACACAGGTGTTTTAGCAATAAATAATACTATCATAGAAAAGGTACCTATACCGAAAACTCATCAAGCTTTATTCAATATCAAATGCCTCTTGTTAAGAAGGATTTAAGAATCAAGTACATATATACCTATTAGATATCTACTATAAGTTTTAATTGCGTGATGTTTTTCAATCGAAACAATTTAAATGTAAATGTCAATATTTTTACGTTATAAATATACATACCTAGTAAGTAGTAATTAATATATCAATGTAAAAAGCATGTTGTATATTAGCAATGTGTAATATATTTCCTAGATGTTGTAGTGTAGTTAGGCATAGAGAAATTGTACAAATGCATATTAAATATAATAATTTTATTAATGAATTATAATTTAATCAATTGTAAAACGCAATCAAGTAAATATACAAATTTTCGTATTTATTTTTTTGTTTTAATAATATTCCACACATCCACAATGATGTCACAATACCAAAACAATGTTGCAAACGTCATTAATGAGATATATTACCTGCCGAATGGTTTACCATGGTTGCGGCGTTACCTAAGGAGCTGAAGCTGTTATCACTTATCAATTCCTGATAGTACTAGCGGGGTACTATTTACTAGCAGGTTACTATAGTTCCAATCAGGTTACTATACTTCCCATCAGATTACTATAGTTACCCTACGGTGACTGAGTACCTACTCAAAGGACAGGACAGGCCGCTCGGGTGACTGACAACTTCTTCAGCAGAATGTAGGCGACATTGCCTTGCGCACTTACTAAAGCGCCTTGAGCCTACCGAGGTAGTTTCACTTTCAAGGAATTATGTTTTGCAAGCAGTTGGCCAAGAAAAATAAAGGTCCTACCAAAAGCGGTGGCCCATCCTATCCATACTTGTAACTTATTATAGAAATCGGTATTACAGCCCACATATTTTACCAACCCGGCTATTATCTTCCACAAGGCGAAGCAATAATCTTAAAAATTATTTTTAGACTTGAGTTACTACTTTTATGCATCATGTGGCCTTTTATAGCATAATAATGTTTTTATTGGATAAGTGGGTGCAGCAGAACTGAACTACGTCGTAAATCTTGGAAGGGCTCGCAATTTCAGTGATAAATGACTTTAAATCACGACAATTAATGACTACCTACTGAAGAAATGTGTTTAATAAATTCATTTAACAATATTCATAATTTTAGTGAAAGCTATAATTTACAAGGTATAGTAGTAAAAAGAAATACCATTCAAATATTTAAAAATTATTTATTCAGTCTTTGATTCTTACTTTACTGACTAAGAAATATTACTTCCAACCACATATTATGTCTATTATTAAATATATTTCACATTTACTTATTATTTAACTATTATGAAACAATTCAACAATCGTCCCTGAACGTAGAGCATAAGACATCTGCTCTCAAAAAAGTGTGTGATGACTAGTAAGCATAGCAACATAACGAAAAAGAAGCTATCCCTCTTTTTCGTTATGTTGCTATGCTATGTTTGAATTTGTGAAGAGAATACGTTAGGGTTTTGGCGACGTACAATCAGGGCTTTATTGTGATGTATGTAACCTTATTGGTCGATTTTTGCCTTCAAGCTTCAAGCAGTTTAATCTATGTCATTTGCGTGTGAGATGTTGACGTGATAGTGTTATGAAAATGTTACACCACTTCTGCACCTTACTGTACATTAAAATAGCGATGGCTTTGACGCATTCTTCAGGGCAATTTTTCTATGCGTCAAATTTCAAAGGACATTTTTAGATCGGCGATCACATATCTACTCTGTTTGTTTGTTGTTTTCAATCCTTTGTATGACCCACTGCTGGGCACAGGTCTCTTCTCGGATGTGAGAGGGAGGCATTTAGGCCATAGTCCACCACGCTGGCCAGGTGGTGAGATTTAACATCGACTCACATATCAAGCAATATTTCAAATAGAATTCTGGTATTGATTGATGTACTCTTGAGCCCTGGATTCTTGAAAATTGAACTGTAAGCCGGGATGTGCTGCTGGCAACTTCATCTCTGCAGCTATGGCCTCCAGTCTCGCGGTGCGGAGTTTCAGGGACCTTTCTATTGCCATTGACTCTTGTGCCTCGGCGTCGGCTTTTAAAGCAGCCTGTATTCTTTGCCTTTCCAACTATAACATTTGAATGCAAAAATATATAAAAAAAAAACTTTATAAAAATGTATCTTTACCAATCCTTACCCAATTTTCAAATATCCTGTATTCATGCTATGATTTGATTACAATCATAGCATGAATAGAGGATATTCGAAAACCAGGAATAATAATCATCCAAATAAAATAACTATGCGTTTTTTATCAAGAAGCTAATCAAGATGTACTAAGAATACTCCTTCAGAGTTTTAGTTCAGAATAGCCATAAAGTCAAGACCGGAGTCTTGACTCTATGGCTATTCTGAATCTTGGATTCATCAGAATGAATCCAAGTCTCTCCAAGTCTCCGACGCTAGGATCCTGAGTTTATGCCACAGAGCGCACCTCTGAGGTTTTGACTAAGATATTTGGAATGTAACGGAAAACATTGCAATATATCATTGCAATGTTTCCATCAACAAAATAACTACACACTAATAATTTCAGAAAACATACCTTTGCAGTTTCAAGTTGGTAGTTTAAAAGATCCTTTTGTAATTTTATCACTTCATTATTACTACTATTATATGCTCCAATAAAACTACTCGACCCTGAAATAGTTGAAGCATATTCTATATGTTAATCGTAAAAATACACTATTTACTTTATAAGAATACAAATAGTATATCACTAAATTACTTATCAGGATTACTTCAGAAACATTAAACTAAGAAAGTAGCAAATAGGTTCCTTTTTATATGAGAACTAGCCTTCCGACAGCGGCTTCGCTCGCGTGGACCCGTTTAATAGGTCCCCGTATAGTTTGGTCAATGAATGCTCAAAAAAGGATGTGGATGGAAGAGTCGAAAGCAGAAAATTTGACTCAGGAACTTTGTTTGGACTAGTTAGGAGATAAACATACTAAAAGTCCTTACCCCTCCGAGGTGCGCTCGAGGGGGGGAGGGCAAAGAAGGTCCCGTTTTTTGGTTTTTTGATTACATCTCGAAAACGGTGCATCGTACGAAATTTTGTTGTACTACATAATGGAAACTGATAAAATTCTCTATAACTTTGGCCTTTACACTTTTTATCTAATGTAATAGTAATATCGTAAATGTAAGTCGGCGGCGAAGACTTATTTGCTCCCGCATAACACCTAAGGGACAAGGGTGTGGCTGAAAAACAGCGCTGCGCGGGATCTCGATCCCGTTTCAGCAAGGGCTGAGTCACATCCTTTTGCCTTAGTACGTATAATTATACTGTTTTATATGTAATTCACATTGCACCATTGTAATTTTATAAGTGTAACAGTGTAAGGCAATAAACGATTTTTATTATTATTATTATTATCTATCTCCAATCGTTGCCTAGCTATGAGCTCTAAAAAACGGCCGATTTCAAAAATGTGTTAAATTCTCTGTAGCACATTGTAAAATTTGCCAAAATCATTTGTTATTGCTCACCCAAAAAAACACCCACAACCACACGATTATGTAATTTTATTTTATTTATGATTATTTAACTATGTGTTTATTAATTCCTGGGGATATTGTGATACGATCTCCAAATTCTTCTAAAAGCTTAGCTTTGATCATTTTTCATTTGGCACTTGCCCTGATACTGCAGCCCGTAATTCTATAATGGAGAACTGACAGTCAGTGTTAGAAAGAAAGAAAGAAAGAAAGAAAAAATATTTATTTCATATTAGGAATACAAAATATTCGCATAATGAATGTCATTTTTTCCCGGTCATCGCCTTTAAGTGCCCGTTTGGGCTAGATGTTGAGCTGAGAGAAAAAAGGCGGCGGAAAAAACACTCCCAGCACTCTTTTACAACAACGTACATAATAATATATTTGAGATAACAGAATGGCTATGGGTTGATAGTGGTGACAGGTGATCGTGTGAGACACCATCCCAGTAGTTAATCTCCATGTGCTTGTAAATTTCATTCATGGCTTTAGTTATGTAATGTGCAGTTTCGTCTGAGCGGTCTGAGTCCATCTGGGTTTTGTACAATGGCCTGAAAAATGATTTGCGGCATTCATCGTGGTATAAGGCTTCCACTACAACCAGATCAATTATTGACTACTACTTCTTCGCCCCAATCATCTCGTCTTGCATGCCCAGCCTCAATGCACGAGTCTTTAAAGGCTAGATTTCTAACAGAGTATACTGTCTGTCGCTTTTCAACACGTGTTTTCTTTTCACCTTTGAGTTCGCATGCACAAAAAGGCATCGAGTGTTGAAGTCAAATTTCGGCTTTGATGACCTCAAAGTATGAGTTCCGGAAGGCCCAGCGGATAGAACACATTTTCTCAGATCAGCTTTAATGCTGTCGGGTCTCGTGTATTCTTTTCGACAAGATGTGTGAACCCTCACTGACTTCAAGTCTTTCTTGAAATCTTTATTGATATTTTTGGGAGTTTTAGCCAGTTTAAAAGTAAACTGTTTCCGCGTTCACCACGTGGAGGTACTCCCATCTTATGTTATTTTTTAATAGTGTGTGGCTGTGAGTGTTTTTAATAGTGTGGGTGAGCAATAACATGATTTTGGCAAATTTTACAATGTACTAAAGAGAATTTAACACATTTTTGAAAATCGGCCGTTTTTTAGAGCTCATAGCTAGGCAACGATTGGAGATAGATAAAAAGTGTAAGGGCCAAAGTTGTAGAGAATTTTATCAGTTTCCAATATGTAGTACAACAAAATTTCGTACGATGCACCGTTTTCGAGATGTAAGTAAGAAACCAAAAAACGGGACCTTCTTTGCCCTCCCCCCCCTCGAGCGCACCTCGGAGGGGTAAGGACTTTTAGTATGTTTATCTCCTAACTAGTCCAAACAAAGTTCCTGTGTCAAATTTTCTGCTTTCGACTTTTCCATCCACAATTATTCATTGCCTGAGCTAGTAGGATAAAAAATAGCCTATGTGCTATTCCAGGCTTCATTGCTATATTAAAATAATAGGCGTTTAGCCAGTTGCTTCAACCGCGTTGACCCGTTTTCACGTAGGAATGAAGCATTTTCCCGCGGTAAAAATTAAGTAGTAGTAATGTTACTCAGGGTGAATGTAGCTTTCTAATGGTGAAAGAATTTTAGAAATCGGAACAGTAGTGTTTGAGTTTATTCATTACAAACATACAAAAATACAAATCTTTCCTCTTTATAATATTAGTATAGATGTGTGTGAGATGTGAAATCCTCTCCTAACTTTCGGCCTTTAGCTATTTGAGGACCTATCTTCCAAATAAGTATTAAGTTCCAAATGAGAAATATGTAAGTTTTCTTAGTCCGAGTTTTGGCGGGAATACTAATAAAAAAATGAACAATGAATAATACATTTTGCGCTCTTGTGTTTTTTCATTTTCTCGGTAAATTTTTGAGTTATATTGGATCAATTTGATGGCACTTTGTTCTACTATATAGGTTTTAAGAACAGTGCATGAGTGTTGTGAAATAAAATAAAAATAACAGTGCGAAAATATGTTTTTTCAGCCTGCCTTGCCATCGAAATTCCATCGGACCCGTTCTAGTAAAGTATCCATAGCTTTACTTGAATTTCTGACTGAATTGACGACAGATTCGACTTTAACTATTATATGGTCTGATTTAATGTAAAAACTGGATTCAAATGTTCTCTTGACATTGGCAATATGCAGGGATGCGGCTGAAACTGAACGAAAAAAACTTCTTACCAAGCCCAGAATCGCTATTGAATACGATGCTGAGAGGGTCTGGTGCGGGGTCTGGAAAGCTGTTGGTCGCCGAGTCGGGTAGTACACCTTCGCAATTGTCGTCATCAGGATCATCGTCGACATCCGACTTACTTCCTTCATTATCCAGATCTAAACCAGATTTGTCTTCGAAATATGGCTCTTCTTTTACTTCCTGTTAACGTAATTATTATATTGAAGAATTCAATAAATTTCATTCAATTTCACTTTTGAATGACTATCGATGTAGCAGTATTGACCGCGATCCGGTTTGAACTCGGTAGAAATAAATAAACGACGTTATACACTAATAGTCCGGTAGATATTCCCTGTATCGTGGGTACCATGGACACAAACAAAGACAGAACGAGCCACACAACGCGAACACAAACAGACAGACCGAGAACAGAAATTCTAAACTTATCATGCAAATTTCTGCTTCGCCGGAACTCTCCGATTGGCAGTCCGGCATCGCAACCATTGCGCCACATGGATCGTCGTAGGAGTCACACTATAACGCACACATCTAAAAAGAAATTTGTTATGTGTATTTGTCACCACCAACCCGCATTGGAGAAGTGAGTAAGTAAGCTCCATAACTCCTCAATAATGGGGAGAGACCCGTACCCAGCAGTAGGACACAAAATAAAGGGCTGTAGCCATATTTATCACTACTTCGTAGCATGGGAAAACAGTGTGATGTGATATTCACGATGTTTTCCATTATGGTGTATGCTTAAGAGTTACTTATTTTGCTAAAAGTCTTGTTGCTTGTTGGTGGACATCATCACCAACCCGCACTTGCCCACTTGGTGAACTATGGACTTACATCCCACTCACTTCCGAGAGACCTTTGTCTAGCAATGGGACACAAAAAGGGTTGAAAAAAGCGGAATGTACATATATTCCAGGTCTAAGTGTTTGTGTATGTACTGCCACGGGTCAACTATTATGGCCATTATAATATGACTGTGGAACATAATTGACAATTTCATATTTATAATGTTATACATTTATTTTGTGAGATCAAATATTGGAATCACTGTCTACAGACAGATTTTTTAAAATAATTTAATTTAAAACATTAAATGCTTGTAGTTTTTGGAAACAGTATATTCTTGGAATATTTTAGATAGGTCGCCTGCTGATTTCAATAGTAATGTTAGTAATAAATTATTGTTCTTAATTAGTTACTTTACTTTATGCATTAAAAAACAACTCGATAGTTCATAAACTAGAACAGTTACCTAATTAGGTACTAACTCAAAATGCCATAACTTCAACCTGTACCGCTATTGAATTCAGTAGGCCATGTAGGTATAGATGGTTTATTGAAATGTAAAAATTTATACCATATTGTCATCCAAAAGTAATCGAAGTTTTTCAGGACGGTCATTTTTAAAATATTTTTTGAAATATCCAGATCTTGCATATCTCTTCATATTATTAAATTTTGTTCTCAATACTTTGGTGGACCTTTTTTGTGGGCTCTGTTTATTGAAAGCGTGGGTTATCTAAAAATAAAAATAAAATGATAAGTGAAATAATGATAGAGAACTGGTTTTAAAACTTCTGTCAGCCATACCCAAATATTGTTCAGTTTCTGTTAAACTATGTTTTTTTACTAAAGTGGGTTGTTCGTGCGATTAAGTGTATGCAGGCAAATACACATGGGTTTCCTTGTGCACAACCTATCGGTGTCAGAAATATTGCTGGCAGGAACATGGACCCATACAAACTTTACACGAGATCGATTTAAGAGATGATAAAACGATAGGCCTGAGCGATAAGACATATTGTATAAATATCGCCTATTGCATTTTCTATAAAATAATGTATGAATTTAACGTTATTTTATCGTATATGATTTAGATTGCAAAAAAGTATTTTTTCGTTTTGTATTACACAAGGTTAGGTACAATGTTTTTTGGAACATATAGGTAACCCTGTAAAAAATGTATGCTAAAAGCAAACAACCACTAAGGTAACATTTACAACCACTGAAGCTCGTCCGCTTTTAGGAAGTTAAATAATTGTACCTATAATACTGTTTCAGCAAATCATTATTTCAAGGCAATCTATACTCAATATTATAAATGCGAAAGTTTGGATGATTCAATGGATGTTTGTTAATCACCAAAGAATGAACAGCTTGGGATGAAATTTGGAACAGAGATAGGTTATAGTCTGGCATATCATATACTTTTTACTCTGCTTTTTATCTCATCAATCCTGTGGGATAGATGTAATTGTAATCACATAAACTAAAATCACCAGAGCAAAGCAGGCAGTATCACTAGCAAATATAAACTCATCATATTATTCTAGTCTTTTTCAGTGTTAAGATGACGTAGGTATACGAAATTATGCCGATATTTTGCGGTTAAATTATTTCCTTAAGTATTTCCATATTAGCAGTATTTCCATAAGATTTATTTCACAATATGACTGATCATTCCAATACTGTATTTTATGTGCAAAATCTCATGTGTTAAATCAGGTAAATGAGCAAAATTTCGTATACGGTCTTTTAAGGTTCTGCCAGGCAAAGGTGAAACAACATATATGATCACTCCATATCTAACACCAATTTTCCCTTACAATCTGATGAATATTGTAGAATATCATGAAATCACTTCTATACTCAGTATTTAATTGGTAACAAAGCAAATATTGTGAACACATAAAACAATTAGAAGGAGGTTGAATAAATCTTCAGCTCACCCTCGACCATGCCCTATTCTTTAGTTCTATTCCTCTAAATGAGTTGTCCTTTGAAAACACAAATTTCTTCTCTTCCTTTACACATTTTAGTAGAGTACGACTTTCTTGTGGTGAAAAATTTAATGATCTGTTTGTCCTAAAAGTAAATAAACTCATTCAATTAATATGCATTTGCAATAGTTTTCAAAGAGAAAAAGTTGTAACTGTTAATAGTGAACACCATAATTCAACAAACAATCTACATAGGTTAAAGTACCCTGTGCTGACACAGCCCAAGCCTTATTAATAAAATAAAAAAAATCATTACTGCTGACTGTATAAGTACATCAAATATTTAAGTAAGTATAATTTTTATCAAAAGTGCTAAGCTGACCCTACTGTACACCTCAAGAAGCAAACGAAAATTATGCATGAGGACTACTGCTTTCTAAAATTTACCTCTTATCGCTGTCACTGTCTGTAATGTAAACAAAAAAAAAATTGTTAGTCTTCGCAAACAAATATTTTTCATGCATAAAAAAAAGAAGTTATTGCTTTTGACATACCAGAATCTTCTGATTGTTGGTTATTTACAACTAATTTAGCACTATCTTCCTTCATGTTAAAGGTAGCTGTAAAAAATAAATAAATCATGGCTGCAACCGTTTCTGTTTCCCACTGCTGGGCGGGTTCTCTCGTCATTATTGGGGAGGCCTGAAATATACTTCACACTGCTCCTTTGCCTGATAGTGGAGATGTGTTTTAGTGGCCAACCCACTTTTGGATGTATTCAAACTGCTCATAGGGCCTCTCACAAGGTTTAATAACTGTTTATTGATACCAGTCTTGACAACTTAATGTGTCCTCTGAAGCATGGAAATGTTCATGGTAATTTAGCCTCTTTTGGATTGAAAGATGGATGACTATGCAAATTTTGCTCAGCTGTATACCAGCTACAGGTCCATGCACACTTAATATTAACAGCAAAATAAATCATGTTCAGTTTCAACTGTATTATTTATGCCACATCACACAAATAATTCCATAGCTTAAGTGCAGCACATATAAGTATTTGGGGTTTTCTTTACATAAGATAACCATTTCCTAAGATAAACAATCCATATCTAGTAGAAAAACTAAAGTAAAAAAAGCTTAATAAATATGCACTACATTGAGAGATAATTTTATGCAAATGGATTATTTAAATTACCTTCCTCTTCTTTCAACTCTTCCTGAATTTCCTGTGGTACATCTGTCATGGCAGAGCACATGTCTGTCCCACTCATGAGAGCAACTATCTGACTAGTGAAGTCTCCATACTCAGTATAGTCTGAATCTATTATATTATTTGACATCTTTTTGGTCTTTCTCTTTAAATTCTCCCATTTAGTCTTCAGCACTTCTGCACTTCTTTTATGTTCAAAACCTTGGCTATTATATTGTTTTGCTATTTTTACCCAAGCAAGCTCTTTTGCATGGCTGACAGCAGATGTGCTAGATTTATTTAAAATAATTGTTTTGTACTTTTCTATAAGCATTAATAAAGCTTTTATCTCATTCATAGAAAAGGATGGACTTCTGTACCTATCACTTGGACAAAAGTAATACAACAATTAATTTCAGCTCTATGATGTGTTAAAGATTATTAACTTACAACCCACAGTAAGATACTTCCATCCATCCATCCATCAGCCTTTTAAAGTCCACTGCTGGACATAGGCCTCCCCTAATGTTCACCACTCTGTCCGGTCCTGCGCCCTCTGAATCCAGCGGTTTCCCACTATCTTCTTCAGGTTGTCAGTCTACCTGGTTGGAGGGCGGCCTGTGCTTCTTTTGAGGAGACGTGGTCGCCATTCAAGGACCATTCTTCCCTACCAATTGTCAGTCCTCCTAACTATATACCCTGCCCATTGCCACTTCAGCTTGCAGATTTTGAGAGCTATGTCGGTAACCTTCGTTTGTCTACGGATTTCATTGTTACGGATTCTGTGGCGTAGAGAAATACCAAGCATAGCCTTCTCCATCACTCGCTGAGCGACCTTGAGCCTGTGGAAAAGGCTAACTGTAAAAGACCACATCTCAGCGCCGTAGGTCATCACTGGCAACACACACTGCTCGAAAACTTTCTACTTCAGGCACTGAGGTATTCTGGATGAGAAGACACTTTGTAATTTCCCGAACGCTGCCCAAAGATAAGATAAAGATACTGTAAGATACTTAATAGTAATTTACTGCATTTACTACCAGTAAGTAACCTAACAGCACTGAAGTTGCTACTGGAGCTGGTGGTGGTTGTGATGTATAAATGAATATGTTTGATGGATAACCTTCTTCATGGGCAAGCAATTACATCAATCAAGATTAAATATAGAACTATGATTTGTCAAGTACTTTAATCCAAAGACTGGATGAAATAAGTAACCTCAAGACTGGGTGTAATAAATTTGGTCTGAAGCACCAAACTCTTAGTTAGATATTATTACTATTTCACTTTAAGGTCAACTTGTGTCTTTACTATAATAATATACTTTCACTAAAATTTGCAACAGCAAATCATATGTGTTTTTCTCTTTGTACTAGCATGATTTGTATATTTTAGTATCTTAGAACTAGGAACAAGTATGTCTCATGGAGAGAGGCCTGAAGCTTTCTCCATGACGCATCTTCAATATGCATTTTTGGCGATACATTATACAACGGATTGCCTAAGGTTATGGCGGTTTAGAAAATTGCCATTAAAAGTTATCTTTACGACGACGGAGTGCACTGCTATGTCAGAGAATATAAAACAATCTATATTCGTATACTTACGCAGTTGGTGTCGGTTTATCCTCAAGAATTTCTTCGTCCATTTCTTTATTATTTTATGATTTGTCTAGGTTCTTTAACTGCAGAAATAATATCAAATTTAAAAGACTATATTATTATGTTACTTTGCCGTAGGTACTTCAATTACATTACAATAGGTTGTTAACATATATATTTGTCCAATGAATTATTTAACTGTCGTCCGGGTTTTTCTAAATTTCGAGCAATAGGTAAATTATATTTTAAAGTTTTTAGTTTAAAATCGGTAGGTATTTATCTGAGGTTTTGATTTGATTATTTTTTGACTTTGACATGACAAGACGGACAATTAATGTCATATATGACAACGAATTTTTTTTCTTTCTTCAATAAATTATGGCATCGCAAACTCTGCAGATTGCCAGCGTCAAGTACAATTTTTGCATCACGTTTTTGGCCATGAACGAATAATCGGAGTAATAAAATAATAGGTAAAGTCAGTAAGTCGTCAGTACTCAGTCAGTTAAGTCAGTCAGACATTCAAGTAAAGCGATGGCTTCTTTACCAGAACGTGACCAATGGTATTTTGGAGGCAAACCGAAAAAACCTATTTTCGCACTGTTCTTTTAATTCACAACACTTGTGCACTATAATTAACCTATATCGAACAAAATGCCATCAAATGTATCCAATATAACTAAAAAAAACTTAACATCAAAGAGCGACAACAGTGCAGAAGCGCATTCTAACATTTCTAACATTCTTTGGTCGCATCTCACGGTGGGTGGTTGGTGGGTGGGCTGAAAATCGCGTTGCATGGTTGAAACTTAAATTTAAAAAATGATGTTTTTTTGTTAGAAATGGGTTTCGTTGATTGTTAATAATATATCATAAAAAATGTCATCTGAGATGATTTTATTCAAATACGAACGAGTAATAATTTTTTGAAAAATATTTTGTATGGAGCTGACGTGAAAAATGTGAATATCTCCGCAATCAGCCCTTAAATCCGTGTGGAAGGAATCGGAAGGATATAACGCTGCAGGGGCCGACCCGGCATACATTGCTGGTTATCTGAGTACCTACATTGTATTGTAATAAAATACTCAAGATAACCAGCAATGTATGCCAAGTTGGACCTTGCAAGTTGGTCAATGTAATCAGCCCTTTAGTACTAATTATTCCTGATTTTTGACATACTTAGTATGACGGCACCTCCTGCGCCTTTTTTTTTAAATCGTCAAAGTTTTCATTTCTTTTCCTTCCAGCTCTTGACTGAATTAGATGGTTTAATGCTTCCTAAAAGTGTTCATATACCGTTTTATTGTACTACAAGACTCAAAAATAACTTACCGCGGGTGTCATATTAGCTCAAAGAACATCTCAACAAGGAGTTTGCGATGTAGAGTTGGGTAGGACACGCGATATCGATGAGTATGTATGAGTAACTCATTTTGAATTGTGAGTTGGTACATTGTACCAACTCAAATGAGGTGGGACAACGTCATATTGATGAGACATTGTATGAGCGAGGTATACCGTGATATTACTACAATTAGGACATTGTACCATTGTTGTATGTAGTAATAATAGTGTCGCAAACTCTGTGCATTTTGTCAGCATCAAGTAAAATTTTTGCATCACTTTGTAGTCGTAGAAAAAAATGAGTTAGTCGTCAGGTATCAGTCAGTCTAGTCAGTCAAATGTTCAAGTAAAGTGAACTCTGTACTTTACCAGAACATGTCCGATGGAGTTTTGAAGGCAAGCCGAAAAAACATGTTTTCGCACTGTTATTTTATTTCACAACACTCGTGCACTGACATTAACCTATATCGAGCAAAATGCCATCAACTTTATTCGATATTACTCAAAAATACACTAAGAAAATGAAAATAAAACAAGAGCACAACTTGTCCCTTCAGACTTCCCGCCAAAACTCCTAACAGTAGTCGTATTTCGTTGACTGACATGACAATGTATTCATCAACGCATATTGGAGGTGCAGAATTTATATATTTTGTTTGTAGCATAGACTTATAGGATTGTAGTGATAGCTAGTGACGGTCCGTACCCATCCATAGCCCAATGGCCCATAGAGTGTTTGTCTCGCATAGAATAAGGAAAGATATCATATCTCGCGACAGAATAGATTTTTGTAGCAAGCAGTAATTCATGCCTCATTTGAAGTACCTATGACAATTTACATTTTTGAGGAAATGTGACATCTTGTCATTTTGTATTTTATTCATACCTCATTATTGATGTATGACAATTAAATATTTTGTAGTGATGGGACCTTCTGTCAATTTGTATGGGACATTTGAGGTGACTCTTGTATGAGTTTCCCATCACTATTGCGATGTCGTTATTGAACACTTATCTTATTGAATAATGAAACCACAGTTCCAAATAAGAAACGAGAAACGAATGATGAACTAAACTGCTTGGGTTGAGTTGACAGACCGAAAATAATGACATCCAAAGCGACATACATACAGAGTATAATTTTATTATCAAAAATCTATATTTAAAAAAAAAACTAAATTGAGGTTATTCTGCTTTTATTCTGAGATTATTTTGGTTCATTACAATTTTCAGCAAATGAAATATTTTTTTTAAATATTTTGGAGTCTCTAAAATAGATCGATAAATCATTTCAATAGTCTTCTTAAAGTCATATTAGTTTTATTGATTATTAATGTAACCGTAAGTTTATTGTTCTTTGTTTCTATTTAACAGCTCAAAATGGCGGATATCGCCGAATTCCCTTTATCACGCAACTTAATAAATTATTAAATAAGTACCACTTAAAATTTATAAAGCATTTATTTACTAATATTAAGAAACCTAGTTGTAAAGTAGAATTTATTACTGGTAAATGCATTCCGCAATACTTCTGTGTTCATATTGATAATCTTAGTGATGAAGGAAGTGATTTTAGCTATTTTAACCTTCGTATGTAGCCTATTTTTAGTTTTTATATTTGCCTTGTTTTGTAAGTAGTCCATTATTTTATTAGAATTTGTTAACTTATTTGGAAGACATTGTTTTTTTAAAGAACAGTCTGGAAGTAATCAGAATCTTTGTTGCAGGCTGGTATATCGTGTGGAAGTGTTGTTTATCGAAATTTCGATTTGTTCGCGAGCTCCTAGGGGGTATGTCGGATACTCCTCCCGCGTCCGAGACCAGACAACCAAAAACTAGAAAAATCAGAAGAGAATAACAATCAAACATTGCATTATTTTATTTATAACATTTTGTTGTTAAAACATATCAAATAAAATGAATATCCGCTGTGCTCGCCCAAGTGATCTAATGAATATGCAGCACTGCAATTTGCTGTGCTTACCAGAGAACTATCAGATGAAATATTACTTTTATCATGGGCTTTCTTGGCCACAGTTGAGTTATGTGGCTGAAGATGAAAAAGGACACATTGTTGGTAAGAATGTATTAAACCTTGTAAAATGTGTGATAAATTAAGTTTATTGAATCAGTTTAGCAGAAAATTTTGGGTAAAAATAACACTGAAAAAATATTTTATATTAACCATAAATATTTACAGGCTATGTGCTTGCTAAAATGGAAGAAGATGGAGAAGATAATCGTCATGGACACATAACATCTCTTGCTGTTAAAAGATCACATCGCCGCCTTGGACTAGCACAGAAACTTATGAATCAAGCTTCCTTGGCTATGGTTGAATGTTTTCAGGTAGTTTTCTTATTAAAATTAAATTAGTTTAGGTTGTATTAAATGGTTTAATACAGGATGAAGGCTGCAACAATTTTTTCCTTGCAACAATTCTTTTGTATTTTAGTGCAATATTATGGTAGTCAGACAAATGATGATAGCTGTAAGAGCAAGCTGTACCTAACAGAACTATATAAGATGCACATTTGTATAAGTTTAGATGTCCTTTCTTAACATCTTATTACCACTCCCAAGCTGTAGAAACAATTTAACATATGGATTTTGATTCAAAAATTAGGGATTTTGATTTAAAAATTGGGGTAGCAGACTATCATGCAGGCCACACAATTGAGTTGTTGTTATAGCCTATGGATATTTACACATGATGTCAATTCTAAAAGGAAACAAGGCTGGGCCGTGTGAAGTTAACAAGTTTGCAAAAAAAAAAAAACTTGTATCATGATTCAGACATTTGCACTGTTGAATAGGTTGCACACAGTCAGATATATATTGTAAACATGTGTATGCCTTAATTTTCATTTATAATTTGTTATTTGATTTAACATCTACATGTATTTTCTGTTTGTATGCATCATCATCTAATTCATATATTTTTTTCCAGGCTAAATATGTTTCGCTGCATGTAAGAAAAAGCAATAGAGCAGCTTTAAATCTGTACACCAACTCTCTTGGATTTAAGATCTTGGAAATTGAACCTAAATACTATGCGGATGGTGAAGATGCATATTCTATGATGAGGGATCTTACAGCTTTTGCCGCTGAAAACAAGTTAGATACTCAATTGCCAGAAAGTCTGGAAATCAAGTCTGAATCAGCTATTGTGTCTCAGTGTTAGGTTATATAAATAAAGCTTTTAAGGAAATTTACTTTTGGTTTTTATTTCATGAAGAAATATAGTTTACATATCACATATGTCACAATTGGTGTGGCATGAAATACATCCTGGGTACAATTCCAGTGGGAGATTCTTAAATTAAGGATTTATGGCTTTGTTTTGCCATGTCTTACGTTATCGCCTTGGTGTATCTTTCCCCACCACCTTTAATCTAAAATTTTGTAGTCAACTTGCTGAAGTACTATAAAGTATAGTACTTAAAAGTAGCCAGCTCCCTGTCACTAGTACTACTAAGTAGTATGTATGGCCCATGTCATAGTATGGAATTTCTATTACCACATGTACTTACAAAGGATGTCATTTCAGAACAGGACCATCAGAATGGAGGTTTTAACCTAACCTAACTCAACCCAACCTCTAACCTCTGTTCTAAACCTAATCCATTTAACCTCGGCCAGGTCCCATTACTACGACTTAACTCCACTGCTGTCTTTCTCCCTTTTTTCCTGTGTTGTGTGTGTGTGTTACTGTTTAAATCGATTTTAACTATTACACGTTAATCACTAATCTCTTAGTGTTATTGTTTAAGACAACTAACTATTACACATTAGTGTATATACTTAGTGTGTTATGGTTTAGTAGACACATAAATCAATGGTCACGTACTGCGCAGTCACTGTGGCCCCAGGGGCTTGACTATTAACTACTTAGCATGTTCGCACACTAAGTCACAAGTGTATGACAGTAATTTTTTGTATGAGAAATTTGGATATGCTACAGCAGTTGCGTCCCACTGCATAACTTGTGAACCTTTAGGTACGACAGGGAATGCTATGGCGGTCGACCAAAGATCGTGTCAAACAAAATAATGGCGGCGAGCGAAAATCTGCCGCAAGTCCTTTTCACACCGGCGCACTCGCCGAGACAGACACTGAACACATGTTCATTCATACAGGAATGCTATAGCCGTTGTGTGCATTTGCGGAGGGTACGGGGTAAGAGAGGGTGAACATGTCTGTATGTAAAATATCGTCTTACAGGACACTAGCTGACCAATGATGGTGTACACTGTGTCAGAAAGTGTATTTACATAATTTTACTATGAGAAGAGGACTGCTATACCATTTTCGTCCAAATAGGTGGATCAAGTTCGACTGCTGTACATCTGCATCACTGGAAGATAGGTAAATACGAACGCTATAACATTAATGTCTGTGAATGTGTTAACCAACTAAATCATAAAGGAGCATAGATGGAACTTTAAATCATTTAAACAAAGTTTCATGCAATCAATACAAAAATTGTATGTATTGATTTGCATAGTCCTATGAGTAATCTAAGATGACTACCCTTGTCGCACAATGGTTACCATGCCGGACTGCTGATTGGAGGGTTCAATTCAATTCCCAGCGAATCAGAAATTTGAATCAGTTAAAAATTTCTGTTCTTGGTCTGGGTGATTGTGTTTCTGTCTTTGTATGTCCATAGCACCCACAACACAGGGTACATCTACCTTACTATGGAGCTATGAGTCTGAAACATTATATAAAACAAAGGGCATAATAATGACATTTAACATAAGAAAAGCTGTTATTTTACTTAGATGTCTAATTCAGGATATATGATAAAATTCCTTTAAGGTTTTAATATTGGCCTTTACAAAGTTTTAAGAAGACAGTCAAACAAGCTTTGCAGCAAGGTTTATTGTGAAACTAAATGAATACTATCTAAATTGTAAAAAAAAAAAAAACATTGGAATTAATCTTACTAACACAAGGCAACTTCTCAACAGGTACAATAGTGTTACTTTCATCTGTATTATTTATCTCAGAAATATTTGTAATAATACTTTTGAACAAAAAGTGTTAAAGTTTTTGAGGTTTTCTCTCAGCTGATATTTAGTACTAATGGATACTTGAATGTATAACGATAGAGAATAAGAATAGGCATGAAGTTATTATTGTAATATTTACTTAAATACACATAAGTATACAACTATCACTAACTTTCATTGTCATCGTCCTCTTCATATAAATGATTTAACTTTAATTCCACTTTCTTCATTTCTTTGCATTCATTTTTTACCACAGGTTTTTTCTTTTCCCTTTTTTGTGACACTCCTACTACATACTCGGGCATTACAACTTTATCTCTTTTAAAGATAATTGGTTTTTCATCTGTAGTTTTGGTTTTAATTGTTTTTGATGGTTGGAAAATTGGCTTTTTGAAAGTGGCACCAGTTTCATCTGTATCAATTTCATGAAGATCGATTGATTTATTTGCTTCCTTTTCTTCTAACTCTCGCATTAATGCAAGTGCTGTTGCTGTGTTTGTTTCATCAGACATCTGTTCTTGTGTGACATCCGCCAAAGAGTAATAAGTCCAGTTTTGTGGATTCTTTACATAGTCTGGTTTGGTTCGTGCGCGTAAACAGTCCCGCAGTTTTGCTCCTGGTCTCTTGAAAATACTTTCTTTGCCTCTGAACTGCTTCATAAAATGTTTAACTTTCCTGTAACTCTGTCTGTCGATAACGCCATAATCTCGTGGTTCTTCAGCTTTATTTGATTTTGAAAAACTATACTGTTCTTCAGCATCTTTCAAATGATTAAAAAGGCATTTTTGCCGTTCTTGAAAAGATGACATGTTAGTATTGTATTTTGGATTATTTTCAAAAAATACTTTTTGTTCATCGATCGATTCTATGATTCTATCAAAGGCCAAAGCGATCTAAGCGATAGTTTTTTTTGTTTGTTTTGTGGTTGTCATTTGTCACATTGACATTGACTGTTGACAAAGATATTAGACGTTTTTTTTATAATGGCATCGCAAACTCTGCATGTTGCCAGAGTCAAGTATAATTTTTGTATCACTTTTTTGTATTGTAGTTTTGTCGAAGCTGGAAGAAGTAGTAATCGCAGTAGTAATAAATAAAACCAGTAAGTCGTCAGTAATCAGCCTGTCAAGTCAGTCAGACGGTCAAGTAAAGCGTCTTACGGAGTTTTGGAGGCAACACGATATATGTTTTCGCACTATTATTATATTTCACAAGTCTCGCGATCAGTGATTAAAAATCTTTGAGTTTAAAAATACATCAAAATGTAACAAACAAACCCGACCAGCAGGACTTCACATGTCGCTTGATACGTTCAAAATTAAATCCTGCAAATGGGTATCAGACCGGTTTCAGATCAGCGTATTTTTCGCTCGTAAATTATGTTTGTGGATTCACGCGTGCAGGCGCGAACCGTCGAGGATTGTCATTTTCAGTTCGTGCAAAAAGTAAAGTGTGTTATAAGCGCTTTTGCTGAAATGAGTGAAAATATACTCTTTGGCCGAAACGACGCGTCGTATAAAATACATACTCTACATACTTTGAAACGACAACGACCTGTGTGGCGCAATGGTTACCATGTCGGACTGCCGATCGGAGGGTACCGGGTTCGATTCCCGGCGAGGCAGAAATTGAAATGATGAGTTTTAATTTCTGTACTTGGTCTGGGTGTTTGTGTTTCTGTCTTTGTGTGTGTAGCGTTATTTATTATTTATGTTTTGTATCACAGAGAAAGTGCGTCATTTTAAACTGAGTGTTTTGGAGACTGGTGGGTTCTGGTGGGTCTGTTTCTGGAAATTGGAGAGTTGTCCTTTGGCAACCAACCTGGAATTGACTCAAAAATGTAACGAAAGCGAAATAAATAAATACAGACTTACAAATATGCAAACAGGTTAACATAAATACGCTTTGTGTTTTATGAGGTGATTAAAATATTGTGGTTGTGGTTAAAGTTATTTTAGAAATAAGGAAGTACCTAAATAAAGTTTACACAATTATTATAACAGTTTTCTTACTTTGAAGGACCGTTGATTGTTGTTTTCTATGTCTTCTTTTAGGAGTAAGTATAAAAGATTTGGTGTGAAACAGAGCAGTATTTAAAATCATCAACGTATAGGTTTCTTTTATGTATTACAACCTCGTGTATTGTTCCGTACGATACTTTTGTAAATAGTAGAACTGTAATCTTTTGCCCTGGGAAGTACCACCGCTGCACCCACTTCTACCGTACCTAAATCATTTTTATAGTGTTCTAGTGGAAAAGCAGCGCAACTGCATACGAACTCGGACAAGACACATATGCTTGCTCTAGGTTTTGTGAAGATATGCATGGGCTGTAGTGACCATATAACAACACCACGTGGCCTGCATGCTCGTCTGCTACTCTATTCAAATAATAATAATAAAAAACGATAGTCATACATTTTGTGTGACGTTCGTATGGCTACAACTCTTTGATTAGAGCATCACAGGTACTGACAGGTAAAACACTGACGGGTGAGTCAGTACCTTTGATGCTTTAAGCTTTTTGGGACTTATGCTGCTCTAAAGCGGTTTAGTGGACGTTCGTTTAACAGGAATCGAAAGAAAACGGCTGAATCCGAATGATATCAAATTTACTTCGAACATCCAATATTGTTGTAAAAATTAATTGTACCCAGGTACCTACTAAATAATTAATTCATCTAGCACTCGTGTTTTTTTAATGTTTAGATAATACTATCATTTAGAGCGAGAAGCGGAAAATGTAAGGCTAAAATGAACGAAAAATTAATTAGTTATCTAATATCACCTTGAATAGTCTGTTCATAGTCTTTTATTTAATTTATGTGCGTATTTCTTTATTTCATAAAATAGGCATGCTATTTATTTTAATTGAGCAGATGCCAGTCAATTTGAACAAAGAACGTTTAAAGAACACTAGACCACTAGACGTGAGCGAATCCGCGGTCCGCGGTTTCATCCACGTTAGGGAGAATGAATCTTTCCATTGTAATGAGATGTTTTATCGCGGTTAAATTAGCCTTTGTCACTCTCCAGCTTCCTTACTATCTCCACGCACAAAATAATTCAATAAGACCACTCTATCGTGTCGTAAAATAAAGACAAAATTTCGCATTAGTATGGAAGTGTAGATTCTATCTCTATGGTAGGTAGGTATTTTCTTTTCGGGAAATTCATAAAACAAGGTGTCATGAAACCTGTGATGGCGGCCCCACATTATCGCCGTGAATTCACGTCTACGCCAGTTCACGAAGCTTCACGGAGATATTGTGGAACCGCCTTGAGATATTGAGTACCTTATTCAAAATTTCTCGAGGAACTTTGCAGTCCGTCAATAATATTCATACTTGGCCAGTATGGATGTTCAGATCAGAAAAAAAGAAAGGTAAAATCCTGTGAACAATGAAGTGCGGTTGGCTGTACCTCGTTAAACCTAGGAGCGCCGGAGCTGCGACTAAAACACAATTATGTAAAAAACAAAAACTGACATCCAATACCTTCCCTTAATGTCATATCTTAATATATATAATTCTTCTGTGAGTGTGTATGTCACTGAACTCCTCCTTAACGGCTGGACAGATTTTAATGAATTTTTTTGTGTGTATTCAAATGGATTCGAGGATGGTTTAGATTCACAATTTGGGCCACTGGAAATGTTTTTTAATTACTTTTTTACTTATTTAGTTTTCCCATATAAATTGTTCCTGCCTGTCAAACGTTTTGTATTTCGTGCCGTGTCGTTCTAAACTTTGACACAGTCAGAATAACTGGACAGTTCGTATGTCATTATTAGTTTTATATTTTTGTTTGATAGTAACATGAAGTCTCTTTAAGATAATAAGAAAACAAATCCTCTTTTATTACTTTTAAGGCAGGACAACGTCTGCGGGGTCCACTAGTTTATTTTTAAATCCCTAGTAAGCCATGAGGAAGTGATGTCTAGCCAAGTGAGGGGGTGCATTCGTGACCTTAATAACAAGACTAGTTAGCTTACTGACTGCACCCCACATATAATGTGGGGAGTTAAATTGACTGGAATGACTTTAATATTGCTTTTAACTTGTTATTTTTAAAGTAAAAAATTAAATTTACAATATAGTTTTCGGACATATCCTTTGTATATTTATTTCCCTATACTTAAGTTATTTTTGTAGTTATTTAGTGAAAAAACTCACTTTAGAATACACGTTATTATTAATGATTTCTACGAAATCTG
Source organism: Pyrgus malvae (assembly GCA_911387765.1). Taxonomy (NCBI): domain Eukaryota; kingdom Metazoa; phylum Arthropoda; class Insecta; order Lepidoptera; family Hesperiidae; genus Pyrgus; species Pyrgus malvae. Next base: position 16,419,788 of record OU426960.1, read on the forward strand.
TGTAAGCAAAAGACCTTCAGTATCAAAGGTCCGTGCAGCAGGTATTCGTGGCCTGGATCTTAAAAGGACGGGAGAGGGGGGGGGGGGGAGCATTTGGACAGGGGTTACTAGAAGCATAATAACTATGGAAACATGTTATGTAATGTGTAAGTAAATGCAAAGATTCTTATTCTTTTTTTCTTCTTTCTTTTTTTTTTTCTAATGTTGGGCTTTTCATAGCAGACGATATCTACATACACACAATCTTAAGCAAGCCTCAGTCTTGTCCTGTGACTGCTGATCGTCGCCTCATGTAGTTTGGCTGGCAGCTGAACCTTACCACAGAAACACAATCGAAGCGGGTGCAACAATCAGGTGAAGGAGGAGAACTTTATTAATGTCATTCAATAAATAAAAACGTAGAAATCAAATCCCAAACCCTGACCCGTCTCATGAGTTAAGCTTGTAGCTAATTCGTGCTAATCCTATGATAATACTGATTCAACAGTTATACTATTAGGTTTAACCCGTTTAACAGTTAACCTCGACTGATCTTCAGTGTGTTTTTTATATTTTTCATACTGATGACCGTATGCAAATGCTCCTTTAGCAACTAGATATCTATTGTGGAGGTATGAAGTTCAAATTAATATTTTGTGGGCGTTTTGTGACGGACCGCTGCCGTACGTTTACCGTGCCGCTGGTTATGACCCGCTGCCGTGCCGCTGCAGTACGGCAGCAGTCCGACACCAAACGCCTACATTGAAAGCGTATCTGGCTGCTGTGCGTTTGTTTGCTAGTGATGTGAATATATTTGACAGCAGTTAAGCCATGGGATTTATGAAGGTTAAAGGACCATAGAAATTGCTCTTGTTGAAAAACATCAAATAGAATCAAAAACATAAAGAGGTTTCCGTAAAAGAGTATCAACGATGTTATCGTTAACATGTAATTTTGGTGCTTTCTATAATTTTTACCATGGTTTAAAACAAGATCATTTTAAAATTACCTACTTACGTATGTCTTTGCTTTCGGATCGGATGGATCGGGGGGGGGGGGGGGGGGGTAGCTTCAAAAGGTACCCGGTACCGCAATAAAACCCGGGCAGCAGCACGGGCCCATCTTCGGGAGAGCAGATGTGCTCTCCTGCACCTTCCGATGCTTACACCTACGAATGTCTAGAGCATGTTTCTACAAATAGGTTTAATTTATTAAAAGTAAAATTATGTCAAGTAAAGTAATAAATGAAAATTAGATAAAATTTGCCCTTACGTCTATATTCACCGCGCTATTCAACGAAGTAAACACGTGGAGTTACCGGGTTATGTGGGATTTGTTACCTCACTAAAATCGTTGGCCTACCTCTGCGCTTGGGAAGGATTCCTGGATCTCCAGTGGAACGCACCGGTGTTCGCCACGCGCGCCGCCCCAGAACGGGCCCATCTTCTGGAGTGCAGATGTGCTCTCCTGCACCTTACCGCGGTAACCTTACTGCGGTTACCGCGGCATGCAGGCACGCACACACCGCTGTCCATCCCGGGGCCGCTGGCTGAACGAATCGAGCCCACCGCCCACAACCCCGGAAGAACCTTTTAGTCACCTCTTATGATCAGGCAGGGGATACCGTAGCTCTATTCATAATCCCGAAGCTACAGGGAGATACGGAATAATATGTATTACTACTGATCGGACGGCTTCGCTCGGGTGATTTAAGTTTAGGTATATGGTTAAACTAATCTCACGGGTGCATTTCTTCTGGATAAAAATGTGCTATTCCAGACTAACACGTTCATAATGAATGCCCCACATGTGGGTCATTTTGAGAACATTCTGATATGTGCGTGCACCTCATATGGGCCACAGTGCTATACAAATTAGAATCATTTTCATAGTTTACACGTATGACTTGTTTAATTTTTCTTTGCGTACACGTATGGACACCGAAATATAAAAAAAATGGCGCAACAACCGGCGAATATTCTTGTAGTGCAGTTGCCAAATAATGAATGTTTAAAGTTACTAATGAGAAAGGTAAATAAATAACAAAGAAGTAAACAAAAAATGTCGAAAATAAACCAAGAATGGACAAAAAATCAAAAAGAGTAAGTTTCGAACTGTTTTGACGAGCGTTATAGCAAGAAAGGCTGCTAGCATTTTGCATTGGATACATTTAGTATCGGTCTTCCTAGCTTTACTTCAAGCCTCAGATGTTGAACTGCCTCCTTCGATTATGACTTAATAAACAACCGACGCAACATTTTCTCATTATTTTATCAATTTTTATACGTAGTGCGTGAGTCCACAACATATGGGTTACTTAAAAAAATCATAGGAGGGGAAGTTTTATTTAAATATTTATTATAAATTGTCATAAAATATAGCCTTTTCTTATCATATTTTCTCAAAACGCATTTACACGTGAGGGATTATCCTCATATTATATAGTACTGTATTTCCACTGTTAACGTGTTAATATACCTCTGTGCCATATATTATCCCGATTCAATACGATATCTTGCGTGATTGAACAGCAAATATCTTTCCAAACTTTTGAATTTATAATATTAGTTCAGTTTTGTATACTTAATCAAGGTAAATAAATATTCGAAATATTTATTTTTATTATTATTATTATAATTAGTAAACATATTAAAAACCTTTGTAAAAAAAGTATGTGTGCAAATTTGTCTTTGTTGTTGTCTTTGCTCTATTTCCCTTTGCCATCTCGTGTTCAAAAAGGTTTAACGCATTACAAAAATGGGTTAACCTTGTTATCATATCGAGTTTGACCAAGGCTGTGGACGACGGTGCTGTTTCATGAAGTTAAACAGTATGAAGTGATCTGATTAAGAAACAAATTAAACAGATAACAATAATCCATAGAAATAGTCCTTGTTGTTATCAGATTTTATCAGTATTACCTATAACACAATCGTTCCACAATCTTTACTCGAATTACGAAGAACAGTAAATATGTGTAACTTTATGAAGCTCATTTATACAATTAAGAATAGTAAGAATAGGTCGGATAGTATTAACAGTATAGTATTTTTATTATTAATAGTATTTCTCTACGCGACAGAATCCGTAATGATGAAATCCGTAGACGAATGAAAGTTACTGACATTGCAAAATTTGCTAGCTGAAGTGGCAATTTACAGGCCATATAGTTAGGAGGACCGACAACCGATGGGGAAGAAAGGTCCTCCAATGGCGACCACGTCTCGGCAAAAGGAGTGCAGGCCGCCGTCCAACCAGGTGGACTGATGAGCTAAAGAAGACAGTGCAAAGTCGCTGGATTTAGAGGGCGCAGGACCGGGAGGAGTGGCGAACGTTAGGGTAGACCTACCTCCAGAAGTGGACTATGAAAGGTTGAAATGATGATGATGATGATGATAGGTCGTATACACGGTGTCTTTATATCAGCACTAGCAATCCGGTCCGTCTTTGCATGAGTGATTTGAGTTTATACCTATGATTATACTAACATATCCCACGGAAAAGTACGCTTTCCCGGGAAGATTTTATCCCGAAAAAGCGATCTACATTCTACATCCTTTCCCAAGGTCCACCACTATCTGTGTACCGAATTTCATTAAAATTAGTTAACTTGTTTAAATGTGAAAAGTATAGATAGAACATACACAAGTAGGTACACATTACAAAAGATCTGAATTTCCTGCTAAAGTTAGTATCTAAGCATGTTTGGGAATTGCTTTTCTTAGTTTTCATCAAAACTGAATGAGTAGAGGGCTTCGATGGCCGAGCGGTAAAGACCGCGGTCTCCGCCGCTGAGATACTGGGTTCAAATCCTCGGCGCGTATGTCTGTCATCGAAATTCTCTTTTGTTGTAATATTTAATTAATCGCCTGTCTGCCTTTTTGTTCGGTATACATATATAAAAAAAAATTACGATGTTTTCCACCACCGTGCATCGTGTGAGAGAACCGTGCACAGTGAGAGAAACTCATAATTTCTGAAAGACATGATGTTCACCAATCCGCATTTGGCCAGCGTGGTGGACTTTGGCCTAAATCCTTCTCACTTGTGCCGAGCAGTGGGATAAAGAAAAAGTCTGATTTTTTTTTATTACCTATTATAATTTTATTGCTTGCCTCGATTATCTTTAGGTATCATCACCTTGACTGAAACACGGGAATTGGGTGGTCGTTGCCGTCTGTCTATAGGACGAATAAAATATAATAGTACCTACATTTAGCAGTCTGGGTTGTTAGCCGGCTAGCCGTTTCGATCTTGTGTAGATGTCTAAATTTATTCAAGTAGGTACGTAAATAAAGACAGTATTTACAGGAAAGTGAACCATAGACAGTCGCCATTATTAGATATACTCCATTCGAAAGCATTTTTTGAGTATCTTTAAAAGATTAAATCGAGCAATCTTGAATAATTAGAAAGATTTTTTTAGAGCATTGCACCTATGATAAAGGAGTTTGTGGCCAGTTTTGCCGATTGACCATTTTGTGGACTATTTTACAACTCTCCACACCAAAGTATCAAAACGGAGAATTCCCGAATACGAACTGTACGCAAGACATTTAATTATCCGCAGTCTAAATTATCATTTTGTAAGTTTTTATCATTATTATGATCCTAATAAGATTCGTTATAAGTGGCCTTTTTAAAGCTGCAGGTATATACTATTAGGTCCCTACCGTTGCCATTCAGTACCAAAAAAGTGAAAAAAAAATTAATAAAATAATTATTTCATTAATCGAAGTATACGCCGTTGTTTTCGACACACTTCCGCCATTTTATAGGCAGATCATTGATCCCTTTGAAAAAAAAACCAGGGAGCGAGAGGCCTGATCTCAAGAAGCTGAAGAAGTGAATAACACCTGCACTGGTCTACGAAACACTACCCAGAATCTTCTTTTTGGTCAGTTTTCGCTTAGGCACAGGAGTAGATAAACGACCAGAGTGGAAGCTTCTTAAGAACGGGAAAAATTGTTACCTATTCTGGTAGGGTTGTCACAATAGGTTAAGACAAATAAAATAAAAACATTTGTTAAATAGTTTTATTATTCAGTATGATAGAATACTTTACAAATTACTTACTCTAATAATTTTCTTTTTACAATTTTTGTTTTTTAATAATTTATTGTTTCTTTTAATGGTGTGGTAAATTCTAAATCTAACATATAGTTTTTTCAAGTAATCTAATGGGAAACACTCACATGGCATATCAAATTTGCAATCTTTAATATGTTGAAGTATTTCGTTGCCAACATTGACAATATTTACTTCAAGATCAAAATATTCGCGAAACTTTTGCTCGAGCAATTCAACAAATGCGATAAAATTATCAGGAGTTATATCATTATTGGATTGTCACCAAAGTTCCGCAGGTAAGTATACAACATCGGGAAGTGTTTCAAATCTTACTTGCGATATTTCAACTTAACACACATACCAACCCACCCACATACCTACAAATGTTTTGTAGAATTTCGTAATAATAATAAAAAGGTAAAAGCACATTGTGTAGTATCCTCTTCTTATTAAAAAAAAAGAATCATACAATAGAATACAGGTACCCACTTACTTGAATAATCAAATATTTACTTACCTATTGTACATGTACTCCTTGGGATAGTTAAAGTATGATATATTTTTATTTTTTCTAGTATTATTCATACAAACAGTACAGTAAACAACCATTGTTATTAATAAAATACCACGTTTTTATATTAAGTAAATATTCAAGCTTGCAAAATTAAATAACAAAACAAAAAACGTACGTCGCACAAACCCTGAGATTGTCAACTGGCTGTGCCAACGTAAACCGGTTTTTTCCAGTCTCGCCGCGTACGCGACAAGCGGCCAGTGGTCACGCACACATGCTCCGCGTGCTTGTAGTAGTGCAACCGATTCGCGCGGTTGTTTGAAGCTTTCACTCTGGTCGTTTATCTACTCCTGTGGCTTAGGTCAGTCATGCTGCATTTAAAATACCTTTGTACCTGAAAATTTATTTAAAACAGGGCTGAAATTTTTTTCCCGCTCGGTTTTTTCTACTAGCCCATATAAAACTTAGCGCACTTTATTAAAGGGGATGACAGTCAGCCGATGGCCGTACAGCAACGACAAACATCAAGTGCTAATTATTATATTATTTATTACTTACTACCCAGGATGTTATATATATAAACTATTTCATTTTATTTCATAGGGTAAATTTTTGCCGGTTCTCCAGGGTTAGGCCATTGTGATGATCACTTCCGATTGTCGTTTAGGATCGAATTACTCCCCCAAAATCTCTTGGGATTTGTATGTTGGCATGCTGTTGTGAGCTCCGCAAGGAGAGTCTGTACTATCGCATATTCTAAATAGGTTCATAGATGAGGAAATAAGACACCAATGTGTCAAACAGTAGATCTAAGAGGTTCAGGACAAGCTCTGAGGCACCGAGTTGGTTATTTGTAATAACACAGTCATAACTATCATCACGCGTAAAAAGTATAGATAAGTAATTTTAACAGTCAGAATACAACCGCTATTTTGAATAACTAAGGTTTAAACACCTTATTTTAAATTCAGCTATTATGTCACTCTACTACCTATCTATTCTATCTTATAAACAAAAAATCATTTTAAGCAAGAGTAATTGCTTCCATAAGGAGTTATTGTATAAAAACCGTTTATTATTATAATTTATATGTTGAAAACAATTTTAGGCACGTATTGAATTACAAACATTCTAAGTTAAGCGGTTGTAAGAACGCTACCGTATCTCATAGTGAGTCATGTACAATTATATTTGTAACAACAATAAAAGCATTGAACTCAACATTGTGGTTACGAGGTTTTAATCTTAACGCTTGTTATTAATGTTTTGTTATTTACTTTGTATTTTAATAACTATTTTAATGTAATAGTTGCGATCGGTTCGGCTTTGGCCGCCAAATACTTCCGTTCGTAGACTTCGTTGCAGCTCTAGGTAGAGACTGTATACATAGTAAGACAGCGTATACATATTGACAAGTTTTCTGAAATTCTTATAAAAATAATTTTAAAAAGTACAAAAATACGAAATAAAAACAAGTCTTAATTTTGTTTTTTTATATATTTTTTTTTATACGTAAATATTTCAGACCATTTTCTGTGTGGTTATTTTGTTTTTGTTTTGTTTTTTTTTAAATATATAATCATCAACGAGTACAATAAGTAACATTTATTATAACAATTAAGTAATATTTATCATGTCCTTTGCCAATGTAGCAAAATGTGGTCATGAATATTGTTGGTTTTCCTATTAAGAGTTTATAAAACAACCAGGAAGGCATAGAGCACACGCGATCAATGCAGCTAAACGAAATGCGCGTGGTCGAGTGTGAGATTGGTGATTTTTCATACTCACTTCCGTGCCGGTTTTTATCGATGGATAGCATACATTGACTTTCAGAAGCTTTATAACTTTAAATAAGTATAAGTGGTTTGAAAATATACGGCAGAAGTTTGCTACTAATCCGCATCTCCACCAACTCGCAGTGGGGCAGCGTAGTTGAATAAGCTCCAGGAGAGGAGAGAGAGGAATGGAGAGGCTATCAATGGCGAGAGATCCACACCTAACAGTATAATGCAAAAAGAGTGGCTGCCTTGCCTGCTGGTAGCCAGCCTTGGGCTCAGGGTGGGGCAACCTATCCCCCCCCTCCCCCAGTAATTTTTGAAGTGGAAACTTCTTTAGCGGCGTTGAGCACTTTTGTGGGATGGGTAAAAACTGTGAAACTCGCGTCAGGTCACGTGTGCTGATCGAAAAACCGTAAGACGGTTGGAGAGTAGTGTTGTAACATCGAAATCGATTAATGGAACAATCGATTGTTTATTTTTTAATTGATTGTAAGGGTTTCGATTAATTAAAAAAATCTATTTTTTTAAATCTATTTTCATAAAAAATGGGTTAAAAAAATGTTTTTTACAAAGTATGAAAAAAAATATTGAAAAGCATTAGAAAATGAAATATATGTAATGTTTGTGTACGATAGCGCAATAAATATTGTATTCTACGACATAAATAATAGTACTTTTATATTGATAATAAAAGCAATACGTTCAAAATTATTCCCTAACTATTTCAATAAATCAAAAATGCACAACGTTAATAATCAAGTTTTCACTTCTGCCGGTTTTGTAACTTGAGCCATTTGGGGTCTGCGCCTAAGCCAATTTGTTGATCTGTAAATTTAGAGGTTTATATTTTCAGGTACAGAAAATAAACAATTACACACGGGATAGATAGGTATTACAGTTTTACTTATGAATAGTCGGTGTTATGAATTACGCGTTTTAATAAAATGTAATATTTAGTTTATTCAAATCTTTAAGTATAAAAGTATTAGCCATGCCCATGTTTTGTATTTTGTAATGTTATTGCCAAGAGTGTTAGGGCACGCCACGTTCGGTCAATCGTGCGCGCTTTTTGTTTAGATCGCACTTTTTTTCATGTCGACTAATTTTTTGTGTTTCTTTCTTACGGATATTATGATTGTTGTTAGTATGTATAAGAAAAAAAATTTTTTTTGTTAAGGTCAGAGCCAGGTGGGGCAAGCGCCCCAGCTTGCCCCAGTGTGGCTACGCCCCTGCTACTATAGGAACAGTAAAAGAACAAAACACTTAACAACATCTCACAGTTAAATAAAGTGAGTAAAGTACGAGTAAAATTAAATGTACAGCATTAATGTTTACAGACAGTTCATGGTAAGGAAGGAAAGGGAACTCAGAGGTTTAAATAGTAAGCTTTAAATTAAATTTTAAAGGAGTCAAAGGATTTTGCATGCCTAATGAATTGAGTGATCCACAGGTGAATAGCAGAGGCTATAAAAGGTTTACCATAGAAATTAGAAAAATGAACAAAAGTTTTAAGTGTGAGATTATCATAAGAACGAAGTTGCAAGATATGAGTAAGATGGAGAAACTGAAAATTGTTTTAAGATATAGGGAAGTGACGGGGGTGAACAGCATACAGCACAGAGAGGAGAGAATATGTGTATTCCGGAGAAGTTGGATTGGGAGCCACTTGAGCTTTGTACGGTATTCGGATATATGGTTATATTTGCGAAGGCCAAATATGAATCTAATGCACAAATTTTGGAGACTCTCGAGTTTATTAAATTGCTCCTCTGTTAGGTTAGGATAGCAAACATCGGCATAGTCGAAAATAGGAAGAATTAAGGACTGTGAAAGCGCAATTTTGGTAGCAGTTGGAAGAAAATTACGGAGTCTTCGCAGCGAGCCAATTCAGCCAATCACCAAATTAAGTCAAAGAAACCTTTTAAGAAATTATTCGAAGACGAGTACAATATGGGGCATTCCACGCAAAGCGTTGATACGTGTTCCAGATATTTTTGTAATGTAGTGACTGATTAAAGAGTTATGGGACTTTGAAATTTTTAATTTTGACCAACCGGGGCATGCTTTAATGAGCTTTTTAATTGCAATTTTGATAAGATCAATTTTTTAATATTGTTTTTCATAAAGTTGAATTTTTTTACCTTGGAATGCCCCATATGTAAACTAACAATAACAACTAGACAAAGAGCTCTTGAAGGTTCTTTAAGTGACATCATAGAAATAGGTTAATTAATTTTTCTGGTTTGATGATTTTAAGTATACAGAATTTAAATATATAATATGCCAAAAAGTAGAGCACGTATCAAGTTATTAACGATCCATTTCAAACGGATGAATTTTATGCGAGAGTTTTTAATTAAAGCCTTATGATTACTATTTCATTTCAGGGTGGTGAAGGTGGTGAAAGCTCACTGATAAGTCAATATGCCTTAGCTAATGTTTCAGCGTCGTGTTGTTTGTTATTGTTGTCAGAGTGGCGCATGCGCGGCGAAGTCTCGTCGGCCCGCAGCCCGGCCACCTTCCACTCGACAGCGAAGGCTTGGCGCGGCTCGACGCTCCCGCGAAAAACCTAAATTAGCTACATCGGGTCGGGAAAGCGTCACGAGCGAGCGCTCTCCGTCGCGACGCTCCACGCTCTAGTTCGGGTTTTTCCGGGCGAGGCCGCAGGGCGGGCGGCGCGCGCACTGCACCCTGCCACCTCGACCGACCGCCACTGTACACAACCACATTCAGCTCTATGGCTGGGACACAATACACGGGACAATCCCATGACAGTGCATAATCCCTGAGACGTGTGATCTGTGTGTGGTTCTTTCCCAAACTATGGGGATCAGCTGTGTGCACCTTGCTTGAAATGTAAAGTGCTCAACGGAATTGTATTCACCAACAGGTAATTAAATAGTTTCATTTAGTATCTATACCACGTTTGTAAATAATTATAGGAGTCGATTCGATATGTTTAACTAAAGAAAACGTATCGCAGTGTTAATTATTCGGAGCCATTAATGATAGATACTTATACAAAAACTGAACAGAATTTATGTAACGAATGTTTAATGAAGCAGCTAATTACACAGCTGTATTAACAAGCTTTTAGTATCTTATCGTTGTTGCTGAACTGAATTTTTTCAGTTTGTATTGCTCTACGTCTGAAGATTTTTTCAGCAAATGTTTTCATGTATGATTTGTTTACTTAGGATTTATGCATAAATCCTTAGAACTGTATGTGTGTCATGTATTAAAAGTCTGCTGCAGTGTGCATGTACAGTGGAACGCCATGGGATGTTTACGAGTACCTCAGCTGTTTGTGTTTTCAGAAGTACGCGCGCCACTGCGCGTGTTTCTAATTCCTGCAAATTAACCACAAAAAACAGTCCATACAATTTTATTATCATAAATAATACCTAAGTATGATTCTCTTAAACAAGATGTTAGTTTATTATTACAATCCACTCATCATTACTCATGTTTCTTGAGTTACACATTTTGGCAAAGCGCCAAAAATATTGATGTTAATGATTTAAAATTATTGAATCATTCAGCTTTCAAGAAACTATTTTTATTCTTTATCAACTGAACAATAACTGCAATTTTATACATCTTTATACGTTTATTTTTTAACGTCCAGATTATTAAAAATGCTTTGGTTTATTAGAACACGTTAATATTGTTAGTTTGTTGGCTGCAACCTTTTGGACTCCGTGTTAATAAATACATTTCTTTATAGAACTATAAATATGCTTCTTGCCACGTATCTTTTCTGAGATAAATTACTTAATTACTTAACGCTCAAAAATCGAAAGAAGAAAGAAAGAAAGAAAATATTTTATTTGCACAAATATGCGTAACAAAAAAGGTTTACAAACATATTTAGATCGCCATATTTACCCTTTAGGGTGTACAAATTTTATTGTAAAAGTGATATATTACAAGTTAACATTGAATTTAAATTATAATCTAATTATTTACAATAAACACTAAAATATGCACGCACGCACTAAAATACGGTAGACTTAAATAATTTTACATTATTATCGCTTTAGTTACTTTAACACAATTGATTGTAGATTAATATTTTTAAAATCATTTCTAAGTTATAAGTTGGTAGTTTCCGACCGACCGACATAGTTTAAGAGTGCGGGTAATAATATTAATAACATATTGTATACGTTTAAATCCAGTTGGAGAGACATATGCTCTATGTAAGATTTGATATACCTACATAAAATGCAACAAGTATTCTAATCCTAGTTTAACGGTTTAATGGCTGGCTGCAACCCTTTTTGCGTCCCACTGCTGGGCACGGGTCTCTCCCCATTATTAGGGAGGCCTGGAGCTTACTCCACCACGCTGATCCAATGCGGGTTGGTGGAGATGCGGGTTAGTGGCTAAACCGCTGTCGGATGTTTTCGAACCGCCCATAAGGCCCCCGACTAGGTTTAACGACTGTTATCTATCGACAACAACCGGGACCGAAGGCTTATCGTGACCTCCGAAGCACGGAAACGCGCATGAAATTTTTGCCACTAGCGGTCACCCATCTCACACCCGACCGCGCCAGTTTTGGCTTAGTTGCATAGATCTTTTGCGTTCTATGCTAACCGCCGGGCCATGCGCGCTTCACGGTACCAATATTAACATAAAATTGAGTCTCTTTTGTAGATGTTTTTGATGATTGTTATTGAGAATGTTATTATAGCATAGGCGTTTATGATCCATATTTTTTCTTTGCAGATAGTTTTCTACTAGAGGAAATAGAGAGGAAAATTTTTTTAGCTAAAGAACAAATAAAAGAGGTACAAAATATTCAGCTTTTAGAACAAAGGGTCATTCAGTAGGTCCTAAACTTCTAAATCTAATTTCCGCTTACTTATCACTGTTTTTTGTTAACTTAATATAAAGTAAAAAAAGTGTATGTTTGGTGGAAATATCATCTTAGAAAAATCAGAATGATAATGATAATAATCTAATTCATATAATTAATACAAGATTATGTCATATTAAGTGAATTATTAGAAAGGTACCTGTTAAAACAGCTTTATTATAGAAAACAAACATGTTTACAAACGCTTTTATGTACTCGAGTGTATGTAACTTCAACGTTACACTTTCTCTCCATATTGACTCAATAATATTGCAGTCTTATGAAACAATATCTATAAGGATTATTACTGCTTGTACTACAAAGAAAGATCTTACACTACGCCGTAGTGTAAAAAAGTTTGGACAAGTGGCGTAAACTCTGAACTTTTATTAGGTCTTACTGCAGGTGCAGATACCTAGGTAGGCCCTTTTTACACTTTAATAAAATTACTAGCCTTCCGCCAGCGGCTTCGCCCGCGTAGACTCGTTTAATGAGTCCCTGTAGGATAAAAAATAGACTATGTGCTATTCCAGGCTTCATTGCTACATTAAAATCATAGGCGTTTAGCCAGTTGCTTCTTGTTGCGTGGACGCTATTACCCGTTTTCATGTATAAATAAAGTATTTTCCTGCGGTAAAATAGTAGCCTATGTTACTCAGAGTGAAAGTAGCTGTCTAATGGTAAAAAAAATTTTGAAATCGGAACAGTAGTTTTTGAGTTTATTCATTACAAACATACAAAAATATAATAATACAAATCTTTCCTCTTTATAATATTAGTATAGATTAAAAACATATGAAAATGGACACCTACTTAATGAGACAGTTTTAATACTAACGAAATTTATATACCTACTCACAAATTATATATCAAATAAAATATTATTTAAGCGCATAGAATCATAGAAATAAAAAATATATGTCTAATCTATACTGACAACATACAAAGAAAGTTTAGATGTTTGGATGGAAGTTTGTTGCTTAATCACGCAAGAATCGCTGAATGGATCAGATGAAATTTTGTACAGAGATAGATTATAGTCTGGAAGCCCGGAAAAATGTACTGTTCTTATTATATTCATATTAATTCAAATCACGCGAGCGAAGCCGTGCCGTATTCGAAAGTAACTCTGTCTGTCTGTCTGCTACGCTTTCCCGCTTAAACTACTGAACCGACTTTAATTAAATTTGTAACACAGATAGAGTGGACCTTGGAAAAGGCCATAAGATGGTTTTTATTCTACGGGAACCTTTAAAACGGTTCCACGCGGGCGAAGCCGGTGACGGAAGACTAGTTTAACATAATTTGAGAAAAGATGCAGAAGGATTTTCGGGTCCATTTTGACGAAATTCTGTGGCGAACAAAATATTTTACTTTAGTTCAAATGGGTAACCATTGCCGTTTTAAATAAGGTAGTCTAGCGGTCATAGTATGATTATACAAATAATTGCCATGTAAGTAAACTTGTCGTATGACGCAGCTATTAGTAGGTAGTTATACGTAATGGGTTACCTATTAAGATGACGAATAGCCTGCCCAATACGTTTGACGAAGACAACTTAACCTGAAAGCTTGAATATTTCCACCATGGAAAAGTTTATTATTAATCTCTTATTCTAATGGAATTATTTCTATTTGCTGGATTGGGAAGTAATGAATAATGGAATAATAGGACAGATTTTTACTATATTAATGCTTGCATGGTGCGATTCCGCAGTTATTCAGTAATTTGTACAGCACAGTGAATGTTACGAGTAGGGAATCAACTGTAATAGTGGATATTATTCTCATCTTTCATAATATACTAATTCCGTGTGCTTATGTTATGTGTACTTTACATTTCTACATACATATGTACTTGTAACTCTAACTACTCATAAGAAGGCTGCTTACGCAGAGGTAAGAATAGTAGTTTAAGTTATTTTATATACAGTGTTGTTTTATATCTATAAATTTAAGCAAAAAATTTATCAATTCATTTATTTCCTAATTATTAGCAAGACATTTCGCAGCCTATCGACTCTACAAGTACTTTCAAAATTATACATAGATTGAGTTACAACTCCTGAATGTGTGACAAAAATTGACAAAATACAAATAATCACACTTAGAGCCTTATACATTATACATAAAAAGTTGTTTAGAGTTAGCTATCAGTGCAATCTGTGTCTTAAATAGCTGTCAAATCAAATTTCCTTACTTGTAAACACTATTTAAGGGCTATTTAAACAATTACTTAAATAATGCTTGGGACGCTTTTTGACGAGTATTTATGAGTAATGATATCAACATTGAAGTTCTATAAAATTTTGATTATCCATAGAGATTTGAGCCTGTGAGTAATCCTTAACATTTTAATATAGAAGGTCAGAAAGCGTAACAATCACTATTTTGTCGTCAATGATCGCGCAACAGCATAATGAAGAAACTCAAATATTCTTAGGTATACAATCCACATTTCTGAAACAAACAACATCAATTTAATCAGAACTATGAAAAAATTACTAACTAAGTACTCGTAAAAACTAATATTCTACAGTATGTTAAAAAATGTCTTTGAATTTTGAATATTTTAAATGTATTAAATGTGACGTTGCAATACGTGTACAGATGATTCATAAACTACGATGAGCGGTGAATCAGTTAGAGTTTATGTATCTGTATCACCATTGCTCATCAAGGATTTTGACCTTAACGTTTTATAGTCACTTTTAACGTTCTAAGCACAAACGATCGAAAAACTAGCAATAAAATATATTTACGGCTTGCGAATGGTTTACGATTCTGTTTTGTGAGATGCATGTAAATTTCAATTTTTGTAATATACCTAAATAACACTATGAAGTCCTCACATAGCCCGAAATTTCCCAAGTTAGATAAGGAGGTGCGCAATGGTTACCATACCGGACTGCCGATCGGAGGGTCGCGGGTTCGATTCCTGGCGAGACTGAAATTGAAATGATGAGTTTTAATTTCTGTACTTGGTCTGGATGTTTGTGTTTCTGTCTTTGTGTGTGTCCATGGTACCTACGACACAGGGAATCCTAGTGTGGGGCTATGAGTGTGTAGCGTTATTTATTTTTTATTTATGGGTATGGGTTAGCTACTAACACCACAGAACAAATAACTAACACAGTATTTTGCATTAAAGCAACTTTTGCATTTCAATGGGTGGGTGTGATCAATAACGACACTTATTATACTTAAATAATAATAGACGTATCTTCATCTTTAAAATTGGAAAAAGTCAAAGACGTTAAAAAAAATTAAGGCACTTTTTTCCTTTTAGTTGCATCACACAATTTGTACAATAATATGCATATTACCAGTGTCAAATTATTTTTGGATATTCAATATTAAATGTAAATTATGATTGTAACAGTTCTAATTTAACGTAAATTGTGAGTATCTAAAAGGAAATTGGAAACAAATTGAGACGTATTACAAGTTGCAGAACTATATTTATAGTTTTTGAAGTGTTTTTATTTAATTCTAATGTTAGAAAATCATCTGCTTGAGATCGTAAAATTAAATTTTCAGAACTTGTAATAATTTTCCTTTAACCTAAAGAATGCACAAAAAATGTCTACTTCTTGATACTTGTCCAAAAAGGTCAGAGGTAAACGGGTACAGATTTTAATGGAAACCATCGCGCATGGGCTACTCTTGACCTAGTTCAAGTATTTAGGGCGGCAAATGGGCCCACTCGTGCCGCCCGCCCAAGCCCGGATTGTAACGTTACGTTCGATCTTTTACGCGCTGCTATCAACTTTTCATTAATAAAATCTACTGAATATTATTAACATTATATTTTATTTTTTATAAGATGATGTTTTTGATGCCCTTACTACAATGTCGTCCTTACATATCTACACCCACCTACATTTAAACTCGATTAGATTGAATGCATTTGCTATGCTACTCCGATAGTAAACTGGGTGATCTTTCCACCGTCTTTTCGAATCTCAATAGAAATGTTTCATGCCAGAAATCCGGTCCTGGACTACCAAGTCAATTGAGATACTTTTAATGAGCTGTCAAAACGTGACATCCCCATACATTTTGTATGAGAAAATGATAAGTGACGTCACTTATCATATATAGTCAATTGACTTCATTATTATTGATTTAATCGGTAATAAATATCATGTATAAAAAAGAATTAACAATTATATTGCTTTCTAAGCGTGATTTAGTGCAACCTTTTTAAGGTAAGGTTTTTTAATTTTTTTGTGCATAGTGTCCAAGACCCTATTTATGTTGAAGTGGTACCTTCCCAATATGAAACTTCAATAATAGTAACTTTAATAATAATATTAAAGAAATGTATAGTGTTTATAATTTTAAAACATGCGGTTGAATCCTGACACAATAATTACTGTATTTTACAATATACAATATACATAGGTACTTTATCAATCAGTCCCATTTGATACATAAATAAATATACATATTAATTTCACATTAAGCCGACCAGGCTTAATCGTGCGTATCAAAATGTAATACATGTTTTAGTATTTTTAAAGCTCGTTCATTTAATTATTTTGTCGAGTCATTATAATAATATTCATTGCATACCTTTTTTGTGAAGCTGTCAATAAAACCAATTAAAATGAATAACTAGGAGTTAGGGCTCTAGAACTTGAATACAAAAATATTGAAATTAGTAGAGCAATGATATTAACATTTTAAGGAATGATATTTAAAATATGTATTAGTAAAATTCACATATAAGAAATACTACACAACCTTACGGCAATGTCAACTTTAAAAAGGGATTTTTGTGTGACTTAAAATCATGGGTTTAGATATTTTTCGCATCCTATATCTATGCTTTTAATCATTTCGTGAGGAAACTAAATAAAACAAATAGTATTTATAATGTCAGCTTAAATTCATTAATGTCAATTAATATTGGTATAATTATTCGGAACAAATAGACAGCACAAAAGTGAAAGATTTATTAATTGCATTTTTGGAGTAAAAGTATAAAATACTTAAAACTCACTTAGGCAACTAAAAATCCGTTGATTTAATACCACAAACAGCCACCTCAACAGCATTTATTTGTACAGATTAGCTTATCTTACAAATTACGTACCTTATACAGTGACGCCATCTGCCCAAACTCAGATGGTACTCATAATAACAAAATTACAATATAAATACCACCGAGCAACGTTAACAACTAGTTAAATAAATGTGAAATATTATTTGTTTTTCATATTGTGATCTTTATATGTTCTGCCCAATTCAGAATATACTCAAGCTCATTCAAACCATACAATAGTTTCTTATGAGTAATACACATATACTAACTTATGCTCGCAACTTTGTCCGCCTCGTAAGATGACTTTTGTTATAACTAATTTCATAATCTGTTTTCCAAAAGAACACCTGTTTCTGTCTTACATTTTGGTAGAAACCAAAAAAGTACTCGAACAATTTATTTATCGTAACGCCATTTTTACAGCAGTAATTGAAAAAAAAACAAAAATATGCTGTTTTGAAAATGTTATAAGAATCAGTGCTAATATAAATAAGAAAAAAAAAATGTATTTTACTAAACAAAAAATGTGTACTTACATACGACTGAAGGTAATGGAAGTGTATTAAAAAAAATAGCACATTAATAAGCAAGCTTTCAAACTAAATTACTGGTAAAAAGAAGCCGTAGCCTAGGAAATGTTTCTGTCAGAAAACGAACTTCCTGTAATTTTTTTCTAACACATCTTTTTAGAGATATTATAGAGCTTTTGTAGCATAGCTCTACGATAGTGAATAAAAAAGTAGCTATCGCTTAAATCGGATATGAAGGCTGATGATTATTGACGACTCACTCTCACTGATTTTGACTATAAGTATGTCATACAGTTTCAACTAAACTGCTTTAACTGAAAGAAAATTTCAGTCAGACAGGACATGAAATTTTATTCGTATGTGTTGGTTTCGTTACATGTATTCATCGTTTTTCAATGTCATATGTACCTTTTACAGATGCTTTTACGAAACTAAACTGCTCATCTATTTATTTTACATATTATGGTTATTGTGAAAAATAAATTGACACGATACAATAAAAAACGTATTATGAGTTACACTGCATAATATTTGATATATTTATTTTCGTGAGATGTTATGAAATAATATGCTGTAATTCTTCTTAATAACACTACAAAATACTAGGTTACTCTTTAAACGCTATCATTATTCAATTTTGATAAACGATTGTAAAAATCTTTTCCGCAGTAGATGTTAAACTTTTTTAAATGTTGCGACCATCACAGGTTAGTTGTTAATTTAACCAGTACCTGGACGACTGAGCGTTACAATAAAAACAATTTATTTTCCTGGTTTAATTTCGAACGAACACTTATTTGCTTAGTGTTACTAAACAACGCCATCTGAAATAGCTCAGATAGCTCGCAATGAAAAAAAAGAAACACAAAAAATAAAAAATAAACGCAATATGGTTTTGATTATCGCTGTTTTTTTTTTATAATTTAGAATTTCTAAAAATAAAACCTAGCTGGATCGATTTATCACCCCCGAAACCAGAGCACTAAATTTTATCAAAATCATTGGAGCCGTTTCCGAGACACAAAATATAATATGTTTAGGTATATACAAGATTTGCTCGTTTAAAGGTATGTATTAGATTATTAGTTATGTTATGAGAACAATATAAAATAAAGAAAAAAAATAGTCAAATGACAATGACGAAATTCAACAGCTTGTAATAGCTCTGTTTTATATCTATATTTATTTTTACATAAATTATATTAGCGTACCTATGTAGTAGTTGTTATTGTAAAAAATGTGGCTTTAGTCTGGTTTTCAGATTTATTATGGTTCTACGATTGTATTTCTGACTTCGTTCGTTGTTTTCTCGATTATGGCTCTACAATCAGTATGGCCCATAGGTACGTTCGCACAATATCCGCATAGTGGGATGCTATTTACGATACTGGAGCTAATTCCATCTTAGTGCTCACATCAAAGAGCAAGACAAGTAGACCTAGAAAGCGCTCTGATGCTAAAGATAGACATGTGCACCTTTTACATGAAGCGACTCGCTAATGCGTCGCCCGTGCATTAAAATTTGTACTCGTATAGATATTCTATTTCACGAAGTCCGATCGGCTGTGCTTGTAGTAGTGGTTTGTACTGACAAGCGCGCTTGTGTGCGTAAGCTTTAGAAAAGAAATCGGAACGTCTCTGTCATAAACAACAAAACTTTTAAAGAGATTGCCATACTCACACAACTCTTCTATGTTTATTTATCATGCTGACGTTAATCGACCGACACTGTGCGGTCTGGAGATCACGCACACTCAAGCAATGTGCATAAGCACGCCTCACAAAATTTATAGGTGAACGGACTTTATGACATAGAATATCTATAGATCTATATTTAAATTCAATGAAAAAAATATATTTTTAGACTCGATTTATCAAACGATAAAGCTATTCGTCAAATAAATCCCATCAAAAACAATACTTGTCAAAAAAACCAAGTCTCGCAACTCAGTTGTTCTGCGGTAAAAAGTTGTGAGATCCATGTAATACCAAGTCGGTTATTAATTTATTCAGTCTCTACTTAAGCGACTTTCTGTCTTATACGTCCAGTCTCTAAGACCACGATCGTGGTCCATAACAATTGAAAATCAATTGTGTCTGGAATCTCCGTACTCGAAG
The DNA here is from genome assembly GCA_911387765.1 of Pyrgus malvae. Classification (NCBI taxonomy): domain Eukaryota; kingdom Metazoa; phylum Arthropoda; class Insecta; order Lepidoptera; family Hesperiidae; genus Pyrgus; species Pyrgus malvae. Next base: position 16,439,694 of record OU426960.1, read on the forward strand.
CATTAAGTTGTTACGTAATAATTAACAGCATCTTATAGTGACGCATATCAATATTAAAATTCTTTAATGTTTTATATAAATATATCGAGACTTGGCCATCGCACTAAATAATTGAATTTACATGTGTTTTCAGGCGATTGAATTTACACGTGTTTTCAGGCGATGGCCAAGTCTCGATATATTTATATAAAACATTAAAGAATTTGAATATTGATATGCGTCACTATAAGATGCTGTTAATTATTACGTAACAACTTGATGCTTCGAGTACGGAGATTCCAGACACAATTGATTTTCAATTGTTATGGACCACGATCGTGGTCTTAGAGACTGGACGTATTAAGACAGAAAGTCGCTTAAGTAGAGACTGAATAAATTAATAACCGACTTGGTATTACATGGATCTCACAACTTTTTACCGCAGAACAACTGAGTTGCGAGACTTGGTTTTTTTGACAAGTATTGATTTTGATGGGATCTCATTTCTTTTTGTATTTTGTAGACAGTTCTACTTTTTTCCTTTTCGGTACCTTCTACTTATTGTATATATGTATATCTACCAGCAACGAATTTTCTTAAAGCCCTCTCTCTGACTTATGAACTTTTCTTATTCATGTAGGTAGCCTTCCGTTTTCTCTTTTCTGGTACTACTTCTTGAGCTTCAGCTACAGTTTTTCTAAGAGCCCACTCCCTGTCTCTATGCGTTTTTCTGGGAGGCTTTGACATGCACCTATATTTATATGGGACTAGCTTAAACCCGCGGCTTCGCACGCAATAATAATAACTGCCGTAAAACATCGTTACGAATAAGGCCAATATTGAAAAATTTTACTGAAGACTTGGCTGTATGGGCTTAATTTTCTTTGCGGTCTTTTCTAGATTTTTTAGTTTTTTCTTGATTCATAAACCAAACACTACTTATATTCCAAATTTGAAGCTTCTAGGTCTGCTAGAAGTGCCTTAGAATTTTGATGATCGGTGAGTCAGTGAGTGACAAAATTAAGAAATTTGACCCGTTATAATTCTTAAAATACTGGTTCAAATTGAATGAAATTTGAAATATACCGTGTCTTTACAATGCCTGCATGGTTACTGAAAATTTCAGTCTTCTAGTTTTATCCAAAACAAAGTTACAGGGGGTCGAAAATGGTCTGAATTGCTTCGAGAAAAGGATGGTACGGCCGTGACGCTTTTTTGCTCGACTTGGTGGGGGCACTGCCGTGCCCCCAGATTAGTCAGACAAAATTGTCACTCTCTTTAATATTATATAACGACCAGAAATGAAACGGACAGAGCTTCTGCATTTTTTTATTGACAAGCAGAATGACACAGAATAATGGCTGGCAATGGCTTATATAGAGACGACTCCCTTCTTATTGGCTAGGGCTTGGCTTGGCTTAAGGGAGACGTCATGGCGGCATGGCTCCGATTGGCTAGCTGGCTGACACGTTCGTTACATTCGGCCATCCAGGAACAATTGCTCCCGCAATGGGAACAAACAGTAATGGTTAGCACCTGGCACAACAGATCATTATGGCTTTTAATTAAGGCTGGCTGACTGACGTATGGCTGGCTGCCTCATGGCTGTCTGGCTCATAGCTGGCTGGCTTATGGCTGGCTGACTCATGGCTGGCTGGCTCATGGCTGACTGAGTCATGGCTGGCTGGCTTATGGCTGGCTGACTCAAGGCTGACTGAGTCATGGCTGGCTGACTCATGGCTGACTGAGTCATGGCTGTCTTATGGTTGGCATGTCTGGCTGGCTGACTTATGGTTAGCACTACACATGAAATGAAAACTAGGTACTAGCAATATCTGCTATAGGTCAAGTACTTCAATGCTTCTGGTACGTGAAGTTATAAATAAATAACGCTTCACACTCACAGCCCCATAGTAGGGTATATATACCCTGTGTCGTGGGTACCATGGACACATACAAAGACAGAAACACAAACACCCAGACCGAGAACAGAAATTTAAACTCATCATTGTCTGGTTATGAGTAGCTATGGCACTGTTACCATTCTGGTATTACAACTAACACTGGCAAAAATGTCCTACTGCTGGGCACAGGTCTCCTACATACAATTGAGAGAGATTTAGGCCGTAGTCCACCACGCTGGCCATGTGTGGTTTGGAGGACGTCGTGCTTTCGAGAAATTATGAATTTCTCTCAGGCATGCATGGCAATGCAGAACATCGTAATCAATTAAAAGTCACGATATTTGCGATCACCGTGGAGCAGCGATAAATGCGCACATATATTTTTATTTATTTTATTTTTATATTTTATTATATACATATTTTATTTATTTATTATAATAATATACATATTATACATATATTTGTTTGTATCTTATTACTTATTTTATTATTATCTAAGCACACTAAAATATGCAAAACGATGAAGAATCAATTTATTCTTCTGCTTCGGAAGGTTGCAGTAGTGCTGACAGTTATGAAAGCATTCCTCCACTGAACGTGGCCTTAGATACCTGTTTTTCAGACGTGAGAAAAAACTTTAACGTTGTTCACATTAATGCACAGAGTATTCCTGCTCATTACCCCGATCTTTTAACTTCTTTCGATAGCAACAGTATACATGCCGTATTAGTATCGGAGTCATGGTTAAAGCCGTGTCTGCCGTCTACTTCGTATTCCTTGCCAGGATATCACCTTATTCGCAACGACCGTCCAAATAGGGGTGGAGGTGGTGTTGCAATTTACCTTCGGTCTCATATCCCTTTCTCTGTGGTTAAGATGTCATCTCCAAGTCTGCCGGGATCCGAAGTTGAATATTTATTTATAGAAGTCCTTTTCTCTCACACAAAATTACTTCTGGGGGTACTTTACAGTCCTTCAGTATCTGTTAATTATTTTTCTTCTCTGGACTGTCTCCTTGAGGAACTTACTCCTCTTTATGATCATAGTATCATAATGGGTGATCTTAACACCTGTTTGCTCAAGTCAGACTCCAGATCTTCTCGGTTAAATTCTGTGATTGAAGCAGCAAATCTTCATATTCTGCCACTTTCTGCCACGCATTTTTTTCCTAATTCAAGCCCTTCTCTTCTTGATCTTATATTTGTTTCTTCCACTGAACATGTTGCTAAGCATGGTCAATTTGCTGCTGACGGCTTTTCGTATCACGACCTGATATTTTTGTCCTACAAAATCCGACCCCCCAAGGCTAGATCGAGAATTCTCTTTCAGCGTAATTTTGCGGGAATGGATGTTGAAAAACTGATTGAGGATGCAAAAAAGATTGACTGGTCTGTCGTTTTAAATGCTGACACTGTTGACGAGCAGGTTGCACTATTTAATTCTCTTATCATTCAGCTTTATGATATACATGCGCCTGTTCGTCCAATACGCGTTCGTCATCTTCCCGCTCCATGGCTTACAGATGACTTGAAAAAACTAATTCACAAGAAAAACTGTGCTAAAGCAAAATACAAATCTAATCCCTCAAATACGAGTCAGTATGACAAGTACAAGTCTGCTCGCAATCGCTGCAACAAGGAGTGTAGAGATGCACAGCGTCGCCACGTTCATAATTCCGTACAAAATGAAGATCCAGCCAAAATCTGGAAATTTCTAAAGTCTTTAGGAGTTGGGAAGCAGCAGCAAACTACTTTACCCGAAAATTTAGACTTGAACTGTCTCAACAATCACTTCTCTTCCACGTCTTTTATTTCCGATAGTGAAAAATCTTCAACACTTAGCTTTCTTTCTTCTATTCCCACTCCTACAACTCCACAGTTTTCTTTTAGTCATATTGGGGATTGTGACGTTAAGAAGAGTATTTTGTCGATACATTCTGATTCTGTGGGCAGTGACTGCATTAGCCGTAAGATGATCACTCCTTTGTTCGATGTACTGACTCCTGTCATTTCTGTTATCTTTAATAACTCTATCACCACTGGTTCCTTTCCGTCTGCTTGGAAAGATGCGCAAATTATTCCTCTACCCAAAAAACCAAATCCTTCTTCTATCTCCGATTATCGCCCTATTTCCATTCTTCCTTTTCTTTCAAAGGTGATAGAGCGTATTATTTATCAACAACTCAGCTCCTTTCTCTCTCGCAAAAACTTGCTGAATCCATTCCAATCCGGTTTCCGTCCTGGTCATAGTACGGCTACTGCACTCACAAAAATCACAGACGACGTACGTTATGGTATGGACAAACAAGAACTCACGGTGCTCACCCTACTCGATTTCAGCAATGCCTTTGGCACTGTTGATTTCGATATCCTATTAGCACTACTGCGCTCAATTAACGTATCTCCAATCTCCATCGACTGGTTTCGAAAATACTTATGCGGCCGCCGGCAGCGTATACAAGTTAAAGATCGCTTTTCCTCCTGGACTGATACGAGCGCAGGCGTGCCGCAAGGTGGTGTGCTGTCTCCTCTATTATTTGCTGTTTTTATCAACTCAGTATGTTCTCATATTTCTTCTCTCTACCACTTGTACGCAGACGACCTACAAATTTACACGCAGGCTTCACTTAATGAACTTCCAACTGCAATCAATAAAATAAATGAGGATTTGATTTGTATTTCAAAATGGACGAGATCATTTGGACTCCGAGTAAATCCAGTTAAGACGCAATGTATCATCCTCGGCAGTTCTAGGTTTATTTCGAGAATTGACTGGAGCAATTTAACTCCTATTGTTTTTGAGGGTGTTATCATTCCATACAGCGATAAAGTTAAAAACCTAGGTATAACAATGGATCGCTGTCTCACTTGGATACCTCAAATTAATAATGTCAGTAGGTCACTCTTTGCTCGGCTGAAGTCACTACGGCGACTTAGCAATTTCCTGCCAATCCCTACAAAAATTACGCTAGCTCATTCACTTCTGCTACCTGTTCTCGACTATGCTGACGTTTGCTATCCGGACATAACTGAGGAGCAACTAAATAAACTTGAGCGTCTTCAAAATGCTTGTATTAGATTCGTATTTGGTCTTCGCAAATACGATCACATTTCAGAGTTTCGTCTAAAGCTCAAGTGGCTCCCTATCCGCCTTCGCAGGAATACTCATCTTCTTTTCGCTTTGTACTCTGCACTATTCCATCCTTCAGCTCCTCTATATCTAAAAGAGCGGTTCCAGTTTCTTCATGTTGCTCATAACCGTTTCTTACGATCAACCGAAAATCTTTGCCTTAATACTCCTATTCACTCCTCTTCCTTTTTTACTAAGTCTTTTACTGTTTCTGCCATACGTTTATGGAATTCTCTTCCCTCTTCAATCCGCCTTTCTGATAACTTTTCCTCCTTTAAAACTCGTCTACGTAATTATTACCTTTCACATGATTCTTCATAACGATTTATTTATTCTCCAACAATGTTACTTGTATACATATATACTGCATAAAATTGTGCTGTTATTTTATATATTTATGTATTTATATATACTTATATATATTTATCTAGTTTTTTTATATATAATATATATTATAGATATAATATATATATATGTATATATATACTATATATACTATATTGTTATGTACTAATATATTACGGATGTAAGAATGTATTTTGCTCGAAGTTTCGTTTAATGTATTTTTATACTTAATTATGTGCACCAATGCCCTTCTCTTGCAGTCTTTTTACCAACTCTCTACCCTAAGGCAGTCTGGAAGAGATCGCTATCAGCGATAAGGCCGCCTTTTGTATACTGTAACACTGTATTTAAATTTTTTAAATTTTTATTGTATAATCTTGGTGTACAATAAAGAATATTTGTATTTGTATTTGTATTTGTACAAATTTCTTTGTCAGAGGTGCGTGCCGCACAATTACAATACTAGTAGGTATACAAAGTAGATACGAGTACCTGGCTGTGGCTTGGCTACTTGTGGCACTATCAGCTCATGTCCTTACGGCATCGGAATACAGCCCGCAGTTTCGCAGCCAATTTGAAAACCTTCATGCAGCCACTTTAAAGACATCTGTACCTACTGTAATGTAGCTCTTCTTGTCACGAAAAAAAGGTTGCCGGTCACGGCAGTTAGCTGCAAAAAGGTATTGGCATATTAATACATATAATCACTGCTTAATCATACTTATTCACACATTTCATTTCCTGTTTTCCGTCTTTCACAGAAGCTGATCATATATTCTCGCTGCACCAAACTTATTAAACATTGCGACATTTGCGACAAACACAGGATTTTCTCATAATTTTTTCTTGGAGTCAAATTTTTTCCATTGACAGTCTCCACAACAACCCGTTGCTAGGCACTTTCTCTTCTTCAAATGAACTTATACCTATGTATAATAATAGTTTTTCCTCTATGCTTCTAATACGAGTAGGATACGCAATAAAATGCTGATTCTGATGCTGATCACTTCATTTTCTGACTTCTTATCTGCAATTGAAAGTTTGATGCATCGTTCCATGTCCCATCGTCGTTTATAATTTCGACATTTTGACAGATCATTTTCTTGCGAATGAATTTTCATTTTCATCACCGTCAGACTCAGTTTTCAGCGCGCTCTTTATCTTCAGTATGTCGTAGACGTGGCGCGATTACATTTAAATCTCTTAAGATTTTTGTTCGTGCCACTTCTGATTATAACGACCAGAAATGAAACGGACAGAGCTTCTGCATTTTTTTATTGACAAGCAGAATGACACAGAATAATGGCTGGCAATGGCTTATATAGAGACGACTCCCTTCTTATTGGCTAGGGCTTGGCTTGGCTTAAGGGAGACGTCATGGCGGCATGGCTCCGATTGGCTAGCTGGCTGACACGTTCGTTACAATTATCTCGTAATTGATAAATAAATAAAATAAAAGCCCTTTAGAAATGAAAAATAATAGTAATTTGGTTGTAGAGGGTAGAAATTGTATGATTCGATTGGAGGATTCTCTCGTTGCCGATACGATTTTAAACTCGAGCTATGCTTGAGATTGGTTCTCACGGAGTACCTAGTCTACCAGGACATACAGGTACTTCTTGTTGGATCTAAACGTCGATTTGCTGAAGTCACTACTGCGTATCACGTTCCATTGCAGATGATTCAGAAGTTAGTACTAACGATTTCGGTTTCTGTCTCACTCAGATGAAATATGAATGACGTTTTTTTTAAATACAGAAAATAAAAGGTGTGCGCCGATATTTTTACCATTAATCTACATAACTTATGGGAATATCTTGGAGAAAATGTAATGCCAGATGCATTTCATTTTTTTTATTTGAATGGAGTAGCAGACGAGCATGCAGACCATGTGGTGTTAAGTGGTCGCTGCAGCCCATGGACATCTATATACAACCTCAAGCAAGCATAGGTAAGTCTTGGCTGACGTCGTATGTAGTTGCGCTGCTACTCTGGAGGCTGTTGGTCGACTCATGTAATTGTGGCCGGCAACTGCACCTTTCCACCGAAACACAATAGAATTGGTTCACGGCAGAAGTGGGTGCAGCGGTGGTACTTTCCCGGGCGAAGTATCATAGTTCTACCACCTACAGAATCTTGTTCAGGAATTGAATAGCCTTGGAACGGGAATTGCTGTTTGACGTTTCTCACTTAGTTTCTTCATCTTTTGTTTAAGTGGGTTTTGATTAGTTCACCAAACGAAATATCTGCCCATATTATTTTTGCGAACAGTCTCTACTTTTCACGCAAAATAACACTTAAAGGCAATGACTTTATACATGAGTTAATAAGGATTAATTGACGTATTATGCAATCATTTAAGTGCTTACGTAGTCTGTATAATTATGACAGATACGGTGGTTTGCTAATTTTATTTATACACGCAAAAATGCCGGTGTCTGCTCGATATGATCTAATTAAATGCTTTAGTTAGTTTACTTCGGACAAGGTTGTCGGTTGGTATTATATTCTTAAACCCACATTACGCAATAGGGATGTACGCATGAGTACCAACTGATTGAGGGCATCATATACCAGAGGTCTTTTTTGTTTTCTTTTATGATTTAATTTTCTTTTATTTATTAAGTCCAAAGTTTTGTGAAAATTGTGTGTTCCCAGTGATAACCTACGGCGCTGAGACATGGTCTTTAATTGTTAGTCTTTTAACGTTTTAAATAAATAAACGTTTCACACTGTAAGCCCCACTATAGGGTAGATATACCCTGTGTCGTGGGTACCATGGACACACACAAAGACAGAAACACAAACACCCAGACTGAGAACAGAAATTTAAACTCAACATTCAAATTTCTGTTTCACCGGGAATCGAACCCGGGACCCTTTGATTGGCAGTCCGGCATGATAACCATTGCGCCACGCAGGTCGTCGTTTTAGTTCGGGAATACTTTTTTGTACTATACTTATAACCTATTGGATTTATGTAAAATCGTATAAAATTGTGGGTTTGTTTTAATATGATTCGTGTTCCAGTAAATAAATTTCTCGTCTATTGTAATCGAATACCCAGAGAGAATCATAATGCTTTGGAAACATTGCATGTATGGTAGCTAAATATAGCCCATTTTAGCCCAATGCTATGCGAATGTATGTGGGTCATCGGGGACCGTCGAAATAGCACAATCGTAATGTCCATGCAGTTTCGAAACACTTAATGCATTTCTGGAATCCGATATAAATATACTGGAAGCTCCGCCGTTTTTATTGCAACATACATACCGAATGCTCCGGCCGGTCGCGAGGACAAAAAGTACTCTACCTTTATTTGATACACTCTATTCACAATCAGCAATGCATTATGCAGCAATGCATTTATTCCTTAAATTTTAAATAAAAAATATTGGGTTACATTTAATTTTTACGATAAGGAATTCGCTAACGGCCTGAGTTTGTGATTGATGAATGGCCCAAGTTACATATTATTTCGTCACGATAAAGTCCAAAATCCTTCCTTCTTTTGTAAACGGACAGATTTATAGAATAGAATAGAATAGAATAATATTTATTTGTCAATCAAATATGTTTTTATTAGGTAGGTTTTCAATTCTTCTGAAAGCGAGAAAAATTTAGACGCTAATTCGCCACACCGCGCAGGCCAATCTGTTTGGCAAGCAGATATTTTCTTTAAAATATTTTTTTTCGCTCTAGAGCAAGTGATGAAGTTGCATCTTTTAAATTTTCCTTATCGAATGAGCGCCAAGATGTGAAAGTAAAGAAGTTATGGCCAGAAAGTTACGATGTTGTGCGTAGGTAACTCGGATGGAGCGTATATTTTTGTTTACGCACAAGGGAATGCGCCTTGAGTGACGCATCACAAAACGTTGACGCACGGTTACTGAAACAGTCTTCCTGTCGCACTGTTTCATGTGAAAATTTAGAATAACAAAGTGGTCTGAAATCGTTGTATGATTTATCGAGCTTTTACGCAGATAATTTTAATGTGTTTTTGGAGACTACCTTACCCATTTCTGCAACCGAGCAATTCTATTTCATTTAGCTATTACGGTGCGGTTACCAGCAATACTATCATGAGCTATCAAAAGCGACCTTAGTCAAGACCTATCAAAAGCGACCTTAGTCAAGACCTTGCCTTGAAGACCCTTGCTAGAGGTTGTATGTCCATGAGTCGCTCCTGCCACTTAACACTATCTCGCCTGCTAGTTAATTTTGTTAGTCAAAACCATATTATAGTCCTAATTCATCTATGGTATCGTATCATTTTCAACCTATTGTCCTATTGCCAAAAAAGGAGGTCTTTTAAGAAATTATAAGACACTAAAGAAATTTGAGGTTACTATTGGACAGATTTGATTGGACAGGAATAAAAATAATAACTAAAAATAAATTCTGGATTCAAGATCATCCAGAATATCGGACAACATCTTTACCTTCTTTTCAAATTAGAACGTGATATTTGTTTGGCTGCAACCCTTTTTTACGTCCCACTGCTGGGCACGAGCCTCTCCCTATTATTGGGGAGGCCTGGAGCTTGCTTCACCACGCTGCTATCAAACCGCCGGTGTTTTCAAACCGCCCATAAGGCCTCCCACAAGTTTTAACGACTGTTATCTATCGACAAAAACCGGGACCGACGGCTTGACGTGCCCTCCGAAGTAAGGAAACGCGCATGAAATTTTTGCCACTAGTGGTCACCCATCTCACATCCGACCGAGCCCGTTTGGCCTAGCTTGCGTTCTACGCTCGCCACCAGGCCATGCGCACGATATTTGTTTATTTTTTCAAAAATGATTGGTCCTCCGCTATTAAATGATAATTTTAATGTGTGTTGGTGCTTCAGGCGGTTGACATTTCAAAACGTTAAATACTTTATAATTGGGTACATTAAACATATTTACATATTTACTAACAAAACTGCATAGACAGAAACGGAAGTTCAAATATAATATAAAATACAACAAAAAACTTACGCATGAACGCCAATTGCCTTGGTCATGTAGTTAACACCTAGAGCCATTCGTAATACAAACGGAGGTAATAATGATTCTTTATATGGCACTGATATCCTCACACACATAATAAGGGCGTTAATAGAACTTGTTAGCGATTGAAAACGATGACTGCAGGTATGCAAGAACTAGTCCATGTAGCTTTGTAAGAATAGAGCTACGGTATCGCCTGCCTGATCGTAAGAGGCGACTAAAAGGAGTTCATCCGGGATTGCGGATGGTGTGAAGTGGAAGCTCGACGCATCCAGCCGGCAGCTCCGGGAAGGACGACGGTGTGGGCGTGACCGCTTGCCGCTGTGAACGCCTGAGGGTGCAGGAGAGCGCATCTACTCTCCCGAAGATTGGCCCGTTCTGGGGCGCCGCGCGTGGAACACACCAGTTCGTTCCAATGGAGATCCCGGAGTCCTCCCCAAGTGCAGAGGCAGGCCACCGAGGGGGTTTTAGTGCGGTACAAATACCACATAACCCGGTATCCTTTCCCAAGGTGCTGGGTACTATTGGGATACAAACGTGCTGCACTACTGGGAACTATTGTAAATAATGTTTGTTGTAATTGAATTACTAGCTGCGTTCCATGGAACAATAACCGTGGTTTTACCCACATTAGACAGGATAACATTGCGAATATATAAAAAAATCCCTTTGTACCCCATTTCTGTTAATGTCCATGTCTTCTATGTAACTGTGTACAAAAATTGTGAAATAAATAAATAAAATAAAAAATTATCTGGATAGGGATGTTCCTAATAACCTAGAGGTATACAATATTCTATACCAAATACCACCTATTCTCATCTCTACCTGTACTATTATGTATTCTGTGTCTCTACCATATATTCAAAAAGATCTTCATTCTTAAAATCAGTGGAACCGTTTCGGTCGAAACAAACACGACTCAATATTTTATCTGTATAAATACCTACTCTAATTCGTTCTCGTTATAATTCATGGTTGCAATGCAATAAGGTATCTGCTGAGTTCAAAAAGTGGAATAGGCAGTCACGTTTACTAGTACAGTAATTATAAATTGATATGATGATGATGATGATATATCTTATGTATAAAATTCTCGTGTCACAATGTTCGTTCCCGTACTCCTCCGAAACGGCTTGACCGATTCTCATGAAATTTTGTGAGCATATTGAGTAGGCCTGAGAATCGGCCAACATGTATTTTTCATCCCCCTAAGTAATAAGGGTGGCCCACCCCAAACATTTGAACGCGGTACGGAGTTCGCGGGGTCAGCTAGTGATATTGTAAAATAATGTTATACAATATCGAATGTTGTTGAATTCACTAAATTTTCGTTCTATTCTTTTCAGTGTGAGCTGAGAAAATACCATCATGACGGTAGTAACGAATCCAGCTCGAAGCGATACGCCCGATGCAGCAGTACCAGTTTCAGCAGTAGAAGACGAGAGACATAATGACGACGAGATAGAGACAGAGTCACCGATACCGCCCGAGGGGCAACTGTCGACATTGGCTCAAGATCATATGCGTTTATACGATGATGAGAGAGAAAGTGACATAATTTTCGTTGCCGGAGTGAATGGAGACACTTGGCGCTACCCTGGGCATCGACGTGTACTTGCAGCCACAAGCCCCGTATTCGCATCTTTACTAGCAAACAAATCTGATGTCATTATTGTTGACTACGTCGATCGAAGAGGTTTTGAGCAGCTATTAAGATATCATTACTGTGAACCGACATTTCTTAATTCTGTCGCTACAGCCCGCTGCGCTCTCGATGCCGCCTACAAATTCCTGTGTCCACCGTTAGCAGAGCGCTGTGCGCGCCGTCTCGATCAGTTGCTGGATGCCGGAGTAGCCTTGGAAATACTCCGTGACTTGCGTTATCTCTGTGCAAGATTGCCTGGCGCTGCATCAGCACCTCCACTTCCAGCTCTCACAAACGACCATGCAGCTCGCGCGTTAGCACAATGCTCACGCTGGTGCGACTCTCTCGCTCACAATGCGTTGCTTGTACTGGATGAACATGCTGACGAGGCGCTTACAGATGAGCGTCTCGAAGAACTGTCCTACGAAGATTTAGCACTAATAGTACGACGTGATACGTTGCGGGTGTCCAGTGAGTTGGTGATTGCAGAAGCTTTGTTCAGATGGAGTACGTCAGTATGCAAACGTTCAAAGCGGGAATTGACTCCGACAAACAAACGTGCTGCGCTCGGTGACTTATCATACTGTCCTCGGTACTTGCTACTACAAGGAGAAGATTTAGATCGAGCTTTGTCGTTGGAGTTGCTAGAGCCAATCGAACGTGCATTGGTGTTAGCTCGAGCACGCAAGCTGTCAGCTCCAATTCCAGTCGGTGCTGATCAGGAAGCCTTGCTGCGGCATTGGGCGCTGCCACGGCCAACGAACCCAGCCGCGCTTCCCGTTCATCTGAGTCCACGATCGTTGCCTCCCATCGAAGAGCCCGTGCCTACTAAATTATGTGCTCGTAAGCGTAGACGTCCTAAGCAGCCTTGTTTTGAACCGGAAGACAAAAATAAAAAGAAGGGGTGCTGCGCCTGTTTTGGCGAGGGTTTACTTAGAGCACTCATTTGTTTATTTGACTAATCGTAAAAAAATCGGCAGAAATCATGGTTTTGTTTACGAGATTACGAACTGTTTAGTTGTTTAAGACCAAGAAGATAGCAAAAGGTAGTGAATGTCAAGTTGGAGCTAGGAAAATTATAAGTGCAAAATTCCTACAGTTAAATTGGTTCCTTTGTACTTTTGTTATAAGCTTATATTTGTTGTTATTATTATGTTTGTACAAAAATTGAAAACTTATCACAAGTTTTTTTTTGTTTATAAGGTTCTTGTTACACAAGTAAAACAAATAGGTACATTTGAATTTAAAGTAATGAATGCGCCTAAAACTAGTAAAAGTGCAGCTAAAATCTGTTATGTATTGTTGTATGAATTGCAATTCTTGCATAGAAAAATGATAGTCGAATTTTACAAGTTGCAACAGAGTTGGATCAAGAATGAACTTATTTCTAATATTGATTAAATCGATGTGTCGTGAATAAGGTTATACCTACCTAGATTGGTTTGAGGGCATTTTAAAAGTCCTTCCTGTTTTGTTTAAGATCGAAATCTATTGTTTCTAAAATTTCATGATGGCTCAGTTCGTGTCAGAGATTTTGTGAGTAGCGAGTGTTTTTGAGCACTGCGAACTACAAGTAGAATGATGTATGTACGTATCTTGATGTATTTTATTGCTTTTCATGTAATCGCAAATTTTGTGATACCTAATGTATTTTTCTTGTAGGTGTATCATGCTTATAATCAGTAATTAATAGTTATTTGCCAATATAAACATATATAAAATTTCGTCGATATGTCATGCCAAATTGTCTAACAATTTGTTTTTTTTTTCTTAAGTCCAATAATTATATTATTATATTGGTGCACAAACAGTTATCTGTGTAGATTTAAGGATTTATTTCATTGTTGTATTTAGTATGTTGCATTTATTAAGTTTATGTTTGTAGACATCTTAAAAATTACCTCGTCGGGGACGACCCCTGTTAGGCGAATGATTTAGTATAATTCTTCCACACTAAGTATTTTATTTTTATTTTTTACTAGTCGTATTTTAAGTACAGGCTTAGTATATAAATTAAGTAGCATTTAATAAAAATATAGGCTAATTTTTGTAGCGAAGGTTTCATTTATCTCTACTATTTAATTTGTGTTTCCATCGATGTGTTCAACTCCTTATTCTATACCTACCAAGGTATACTTACTAACTTAATTTTGGGCAGTGCCATAATGTAGAAATATGTCGTTTTTTTTATAAACGGCATTTATAATAATATAATTTCATGTTTATATAGGAACTGATACTCTTATTGTAATATAATATATAATGTCTACATAAATCTAAATGTGAATAAAACAAATAAATAGAGACTAAATATTTTCATAAAATCTCTTTAAAGATTTCTGAACATGACTATAAAATTTATATTGGCTTATATACAACATTCGTATATATAGAACTTTAAACTGTTCAGTAAAATTAAGAGGCCGTATACGAAGTTTTGCCAATTTCGCTGATTTACCTGATTTAACTCATGAGATTTTGCAATTAGATTATATTATTTCCATAAGTTTCATTGCACAATATAACTTTTTGTGAAAGATTATTTCAATTTGCCAAAATCAAATGCAATTTCTGGCCATCTTTCTTTTAAAATTGACTAAGTTAAAAAAGTTGAAATTGGAAAAATTGCTCGTTTAATAGTTTATTATTTAAATGATCAGTAATATTATGCAATAAAACTTATGGAAATACCGTATTTTAACTGCAAATTCTCCTATGTAAAATCAGCTAAATCAGCGAAATCGGCAAAATTTGGTATAATATGGCCCTCTTAATTCTGTCTGCAATTTTCTACTATCTGCTTTTCAGATGGTTAGTAGGACTACATTGTCACGATTAACGCTGCAACCTACAATTATTTGAACTTTCTTATGCAACTTTAATTTAATTTTTAACTACGCTTGTGATCTAAGATCTCTCTGCATAAATCTCGATCTAAATGTAATCAATGTTTGGTCTATTTGTCTATTTTTTCTTTATACTATGTACTTATTATTCGTGTAGCGTTCAGAACGAGTAGATACTTAAATAGTTGGAAATCATTTGCATTAAATGTAATAAAATATGGTGTTTATTGATGTGTTCAGCTAAGAGCTGCATTTATGTGACTATCCCATTCTCAAATGAAATAAATGTTATGATGTTAAAATTTGTTTTTTTTATAATTGTTCGATAGGATACAAATAGAAAATTATCCTTATCAGCGCCTAATTTCGCATTCGCAAATTATTATAATTAGAATTTAAAAGATTTTTCCTAGAAACCAGATAGTTTCTAATGTAATTAATAATTTGCGAATTAATATCCAATATATATTTAACTTAAAATATTACAAGGCCTTTAAGTAAACATTTATTTCTTTACTCCAAGTGTACTATAAATAATCGCTGTTATTTAAATTCCAATTGATTGTGTTACATCACAGACCCCTTCTTCAAATATAGGAATCGTAGAACGGCGGGAACTCTTCTTTGACCGAAGACTGTAAGCTTCACCGCCTGCGTTTTCCAACTTTTCCACTTTTTCTATAATATCTATTAGAGTATTTTCAGAGTTATGTAAATCATTCCTAAGTAGTGTTACAGTGTTCTGTAATTCTAACATTGAATCAATTTTCGAGTTGATTTTGTCAAACTTTTCTTGGATAGATTCTCGCGCTCGTTGACTCGCTTCCACTTGACTGAATATTCGAGACGTTATTTCACGTTTCAGCTCCTTAAATTTTTTGTCGAACGCATTGTCTTCCTTGCTGTCACGTCGCCGTCTCTCACCTGTATTGGTAGATAATGTTCTGTATTTGTAACCAGAACATCTAGATGTATAACAATTTTTATTGAAATGCTCCGACATCACTTAAAGCAGGAATTGCTACATTTTTATAGGTTATATAATTCTTTAAAAAAGCCTACATACCAACAAATGTGCGACTACATGTAAAAAAGGACATTGACATTTTCTGAATAAAAAGTATCACATACAAACTTATCAATAGGATCTATGTCAGCATTCTGCCAGGATTTTGAAACTTTCAATATCCTTAGCATCAGTACAAAGTCATTATATTAGTGGAAGATGAATGAAACATTGGTCAGTAGGTCATTGAAGAACGCAAAAAAACACGGCTGTAATTTTCTTTCATGCTCTAATTTGAATTAAAATAGTTAACGGTGAATTAAAATAGTTATATTTGTCATTGTTTGCTGCACATCTTCTAATAATAAACTGTAATTTAAAAGGAAAAAAGTCTTCAAAGAGTAAACATGTCTCTAAAAAGCTTTTGGACTTTAGGCTTATAATAGTGTCCACAGTGTGTATCGAAAAGCTAACATTATTTACTATCAGGAACAGGAACTAATTGAATACCTACTCTATCTAATTATAAAAACTGTAAACTCTACTCATACTGTATAATTATTGGAGCTAGCAATCATCAAGAGAATTATAAATATAAATATTTATAAAAGGATCGTACAGACGATGGTTGGAATTTATAAAAGAGCATTATAGTGTCGTAACGCCATCTATCCTCATTATGTTCAAACTACTGCAAAGTGAACTAAGTGTTCGTCTATTGTGAAAGACACAACATCCCAATGAGTAGTAGTACTTGATTCTTCGTGCCACCATCAGAGGGCAGCACTATAAAGGTTTGTTCAAAACTCATGCATGTGACCTGGTCGGTCCCAACTGTCCCAAGGTCAGGCGTATAATAATATTATGTTGAATGGTGAACTATGTAAGAGTAGTTTTAAATTCCTTTTCATCCATTTAATGTGTATGAAGCGCACATGACCCAACGGCTTACGTCAGGCGCGGTCGCAGCCTTCAATTTTGGAGGGGGGAGGGGGTCACCAAGAAATTTTGGGGGGTCACTAAGAGATTTGGGGGAAGAGGTGTCCCAAATTGGCTTGTTTCTCCTTCCATCTACCCAAGACTGATGGATTTTATGGGGGGGTCATTTCCCCTGTGACCCCCCCCTGGGACCGCGCCTAGCTTATGTATAACGCAAGCGAACTACGCAGATCAGCGAAACGGGTGCAGTCGGGTGTGCGATGGGTGACCGTTCGTAGAAAAAATCCTGTGCGTTTCAATACTTCGGAGGGCACGACAAGCCGTCAATTTCGGTTGTTATCTATAGATAACCCGACATCTTTAAACCAGAGATTTTTAAATCTCTGCGTTAAACCCGCATCTCCAGCAACCCATATTGGTGGGGTAAGCCCCAGGCCTCTGCAATGACGAGGAGAGGCCCATATCCAGCAGTGGGACGCAAAAAGGGTTGCAGACAATACTTATATGTAACTCATTGTGTTACACTCTTCATCTACTAAACAATGTCTACAGAATAAATACGAGTATGCAAGTGTTCTTAAATGTGCTGGTTGAAGTCGCTTAATAGGTTTAGTTTCTGGTTGATAGTAAGGAGGAGACATTATGACCATTTTTGTAGGGTCAGGTTCGAATCTCAGGACCCGTAGTTTTCCATCCACTGATTTAATATTTTAAAGCAAAGAGTGATTTTGGAGCGTAGAATCCTTTGATTAACAATCAAGTTAATTTAATAATTGTATTAAAAAATATGAAGATACTTTATAAAGTCTTACATGCTCCAGATAAGAATCAATCATATTTGTCTGAAGGAACTTAACTTTAAATTCCTAATATGGCCTCAAAATGCAAAAAAACTGGACCGTATAACATAGTACAATAGACCATTTACAAACCACTTGAAAATGTAATGGAAAAAGTCACTTAAAAACAATAATTCAGGCCTATATCTGAATTGACAATAGATAAGAAAAGGTATTGTTTTTTTGTCACATTTGTACGCAGATAACAAAAGGATCCAGCAGGTTTGGGTTGTATTATTCCAAAGTAAATTTATTTTTGATGAAGTGCAAAAGTCGGACGCCGTCTTTTGACACATTTAAGATTTTTTGTCGATTTGTCATTATATGAATACAGGCCGAGAAGCGTTTGGCACACATGGGCCCAATATGTCCATTGTGCTTTGTGAACTGATCCTAATGAATGTTGGTGTGGGAACACTCCTTATAAATGTTTCTTTTGACAGTATAAAATACACTTTTTAACCTTCGGCATACAAGGTGAAAAAAAAACCTTACCCGTACAACGTGGGGTTAAAATAACCCCTAGTAAATATACTATGTATTAAGGGTATTATTTAAATACAACAGCTTAGATAGGGTTTTTGGCTTAATTAGTTAAAAAGTAATAATTAAAACGCAAAATAATTAAGAAAATAAACTTTAATTATAAAAAAGAACACAAAATACAAAAGTTCTCCTAAAATTCAACGAATTTTCCTTATATCTAAAAAAAACACGTGGGTCTTTTATATTAATAGGAGCTTTTAGTCTAAGCCAATATTATAAACCTAGAAATATGTAACATTATAAAAACTATATAAATAACAAGTTTCTTTATTCTAGCGAGATCATTCGTTACCTAAATCAGTACAATTTTTTCAGCACCGTCCCATACAACGTGGGGTTAAAAACACCGGGACCCGCTATACGCGCGTGCACACACGAGCGCGTTCCGCGTAGCACTGATCCAAGGTCACGAGTCGACACGGCAACTTTTAACGCCCAGCTACTGGGAATTTCAATGTTATTGCTCGATTATTACTTACAAGTCGACGTATTTTTCTGGAGCTGGGGTTAAAAATACCCCACGTTGTATGCCGAAGGTTAAAAGGTTTCTCACGATGTTACATTTTAGGTAATAGAAAGTGTTGAGTTAAATTGAGTAGTGTTTTACATAGCTCCTTCATTCCCAATACATCCTTCACCTAAAAAATGACTTAGATTTTATGGATACCTAGTTATTATTATTTCTATAAGTATTGGGATCTAGACGCGGCAATTGTATTATTGACAAGATTAATGTTTTCCTTGAATATTTGTTTGTTTAATCTTACCCTAAAACTTATTGCTGGTTTATCACGGTGCTGGCGTAATCAAAATCCTTAAAAAGACAGTAAAAAAATAAAATAAAAACCAGATTACTTTTTGATCCAAACCCACGTAACTAATAATTTAAATAGCGTGCCATTGTATTGAGTAGACGGCACCGGGCACACCCACCAAGCACGACAATAAATTTAACGGATTGTCGAGTACCGGGAAAGCTACAGGTAGGTGCGTACTCCATAACATAATAGGACCATAATAGGACCCACTCAAAAATTCTATTCACTGCTATTTATTGCGAGACGATCAATAGCCAACTCATTTCGTGTAAAATCTTGCCTTTTCAATTCCAAGCGCCACCTTACCACTTACACTGTTTACATTTTTAGTGTTCCGTGTCTGAGAAAACAACCCTCTGTAAAAGAGTTTCAATGTTTTCTCATTTATCAGTCTGTTTCTGAAAATTCTATGCGTGTATTAAGTGGGTGATATTTTCAAATATTGAAGCTTGAAGCCCGCGAACTTTTTTTTACAGCGCAGCGCACATACTTATGACCTAGAATCATTTCATACAAAGCTTGATAACGACAGGTATCATTACTTAGTGGTATTAACCCGCAAGCTGTGAATTTACATCGCAAAAAGATACCCAAAATATATGAAAAGATATAAACGATTCCCGAAATTGCTGATTGATTTCCATAAAAGCTTGAAAGGAACCCTCGGTGCGCGAATCAGAATCGCACTTGTCAAGGATTTTTTTATTCAAAACGTAATATTGTAGTAACATTTCGTTGAAACAGGTCCGAGGTAGTCGCCACGGTTGGCAACACAGGTATATTTTAAGATGTCCCTTTAAAGGTCTTTCCCGAATAACATTTTTAAGTGTTGTGCATATTAACGAGTATTTATATTTCGATAACTCTTAAGTAGCCTTGTGCCCGATAAATCTGTACACTTAAAGACAATTGTACCTACATGTAGACGTTATAAAGTGTTGATTGCCCAACATTTAATATTGCAAAATAACAACCAACTATTCGGCAATAAACCATTTATTTTTTAATATACTAGCACCGTGTTAATGCATATAGGTAGCTACCGATATAGTACAGTAACAGTGAGGAGGTAAATTCTAGACCGCGCCCTCCAGGAGGAGAAAACTTTGACAAACAAGAAGATAAGGTCAATATATTAGAAAATAAAAATTTCAACGCTGTTTTATTTTTATCTCTACTCTACATTTTCCAGATAAATAATACGCTGTGAGTTTTTTTTCTATTTAAGTAGCGAAACCAAAAGTTACATTATATTACACTTATGTTTGCATTTTAAACAGACTATTACAGGTTACACGTGCCAATTGTTTGTTTAACTATATTGACCTTAAATATAAAAAAATAAATATGTGTTAAAAATTATCTACTTGTCTTCTTCTTTGTCTAAGTTTTCTACTTCAGATAATCTTCTAATTCATTAATCAGCGTTGAATCTCATTTTCCTCTCTCGGGTGAAGCTTATCTATACTAATAATAAAGCTGACAAATTTGTTTGTTTGAACGCGCTAATATCAGGAACTACTGGTTCGAATTGAAAAAATCTTTTTGTGTTGGATAGTCTATTTATCGAGGAAGGCTTAAGGCTACATAACATTACGCTGCGACCAATAGGAGCGAAGCGTCAGTGAAAAATGTTGCAAAAACGGGGAAAATCTGAAGAAATTGTGTGAACGCGTTAATCTCAGGAACTACTGATTCGAATTGAAAAAATCTTTTTTTGTTGGATAGTCCATTTATGGGGGAAGGCTTTAGGCTATTCTAAAATCATGCTATGACTAATACCAAAGTCCACGCGGACAAAGTCGCAGGCAGCCGCTAGTGTTACTATAAAGGACTTCATTAAATTATCCAATAATCCATATGTGCAATAAACTCAAGGTATATGGCGCGTCACTTAAACAAGAATTGTAGATGGTAGTAAATATGGTTCCAGCGGGGAAGCACCACCGCTGCACCCATTTCTGTCGGCAAGCAATTCTGTTGTGTTTCGTTGCGCGGAGCAGTTGTCGGCAAGAATGACATGCCTCAGACTCCGGCCGGAGTAGGTGCAACTATGAAAATGCACGGAACCTCGGACAACATCTTAAGTACTGCTTGATGTCGGATGTAGATGTGTAGGGCTACAAAGGCGAAAAATATGGCTCTTCCTGACTTATTTTGGTATGTAGTACATTTTTTTGGGAGCTACTTCAGTAGATGGCGTTGTTAAGTAAGGCTCTGAAGAAATTCAATTGTTTTTATCCGAGCAACGCTCGGTCATCCGGGTACCGTTAAGGACATTTCAGACTACGCTATACTATTAAGCTATTTAGTATAGCAAAGTAGGGCCTAATGCTATACTCTACGCGATGTTATCGCAAGCATTTATAGTATGGGAGACCGGGGTAAGATGAGATAGCTAAGACAAAACTCGTTATACAAGGATAATTAAACTCTTCAATAAAATTCTTAAATAAAGAGGAAACAATTATGCATTTGTCCCTTATAATTAAACGTTGTAGCATGAAAAATCACAGAACTTTTTTGGGAAATAATGAAAAAATAAAGTCAGCTAATTTCCCGTTTTGCCCTATAACTGGGGTAAGATGGGAAATGCTGTGAGGCAAAATAAGTACACATTTTAATCGGGTAGACTGCGTTCACAAATATGTGTCTCTTCGACTTACTCATCTACTCCGGCACATGTATACATAATAGGTATATTGCTCAATTGTGGTACACCTGAAGATCACCCAACCTTCGGTTGACTCTGAGTATAAAGGGGCTTTCAGACTACGCTATAATATAATAGTAAATAGTTTACTTCCCGTCCTGCCCCGAATTTCATCTTGCCCCGGTTTTTCCTACATAGTAAGAGAATTTATAGCACATCATGAACTTAGCGCAGCGCA
This sequence comes from Pyrgus malvae, assembly GCA_911387765.1. Taxonomy (NCBI): domain Eukaryota; kingdom Metazoa; phylum Arthropoda; class Insecta; order Lepidoptera; family Hesperiidae; genus Pyrgus; species Pyrgus malvae. The sequence goes on from OU426960.1 coordinate 16,461,581, forward strand.
CCAATTCATAGCGTATAGTAAGCCATTAATATATAGTACAGCTAAGTGTGAACGTGTCCATAATAATGTATGGTGAGCGATATTGTTGTGCTATGAGCTATCATATCTAAAAAAAAAAGTAAGTATGTATGTTCCTTATAGACTCCGAAACGGCTGGACCGATTTCAATGAAATTCTCGGAGAATCTTCAGATTGGTCCAACGAGTAATCCTGTAAAGTTTGGTTCACTTCTCTTTCTAACGCGGGTGAAACCGCGGGGCACAGCTAGTATGCTATATGCTATTATAATATAGCGTAGTCTGAAATGCGCTTTATACTACAGCCTAAATTATCTGTTTCATGAAAATGACCTTTTTTAAGGGTTTCCTACTGCCTACATAGTTCAAATTTAGCACTCAGGCTCAATTTGCAACCCAATATTGATGTATTACGTGTATATTTAACTCAACAATTCTTACTTACATTTGTCTACCAAAAATTCCGAGATAGTAATTCGACACCTCTCAGTTGTGGAATGAAAAAAATGTTGATGGTGCGCCCCAGGAGATGGGTTTTTGTCCGTCGGTCCGTGTTGATCGGTTTTATAGGCGTCGTGTTCGGGGGCCACGTACACTCATCACACTCATAAAGTGGTTTTCTATTATTTTTTACCTTACATTGTCCGCCACTAGGCTCCAAGATTTCAACCAGACGGTAAGATGAAAAATTCGGCCAAGTGCGAGTCGCTATTGCATACCGACAAGCTATAGGCACTGAATACTATTAACTATAGGTAAGTATCATAGCAAATATCTTGATGAAATGTTATGCGTGGTCATACATAAAATCAGTTTACCTAAATATATAAACTCAATCATTTTAGTTCCCTTGGAGTTGCAAGTTTTTTTAAATAAATGTATGCACCATCTGTACTCGTAGCGGTCCTCCACAGTCCGCTTTGCACTTGCACGGTCAGTTTGCCACTGATATATTAGTTATGGGACAACCTTCCAGCTAAGGCATTTCCAGTAGACTATAACATGGGTTTCTTCAAAAAAGCTCTAGAAAAAGCTCTCCTCCAAAGCCGGCAATGCTTGGGTGGCTCTCCTGGGGTTGCCCTTGTCCATAGGCGACGGTATTCGCTAACACCACGCAGCCCGTCTACCTTTTTGTTCGGATTATTTAAATAAAAAACCTGTAAAAGTGTAAGATGAACTCGGAGATGGACAAACAGATACGCGTTTGGGCACGGAACCCTAAAAAGCATCTAATTAGAATAGCTATGTTATTTTCTTATCCCTTGAAATACTTAGATAGAACGGGCACTTTCATCATACAAAAACATTTATTTTATCATTTTTAGGTACTCGAGCGGGGTACATTTAAAAACAGCTTAAAGTAACAAACAGCTTCTGACTACTTCAGGGGTAAGATAATACTTTTTAAGCTCTTTCATTTTTATTAACAAAATTTTTGTGCTCAATTCAACAATTCTCGCTTGGCTTCTCATAGTCCTAAGCTTAACTTAACCCACATGAATGGTCATTCGGCGTGTCTGTCGTCTGCAGTGAGCTTATATTAACATTTAATATCATTGGTCGTCTGGGTTACAAAAAACAATATCCCAGTATCGTCCATGTGGCGCCACTGCCTTTAAGTAACTATCTAATATCTATCCAAAAAGATGCGTTTTTTTAAAAGCAAACTGTCCCACACAGATGATAACAAATACTTGGTTATGTTTTTAGGAAGGATTAAGGACCGGACGGCGCTTTGATATGTAATCCTGTGAATCATTCAATAAGTAATTTGAAAAATAATACAGTTGGAATACACTATGTACAAATAAATTAAGTTTTTTATTGCATTTTAAATCAATAATAATTTAGTCAAATATACAGGCTTGTGACATCACAAATGTTTGAGATGTACAAAATGTATGAGGATGTCGCGTTTTGACAGCGCATTACCTTAGACTTGGTAGTCAAATAGCTGTCCCTCTGCTAGGCACTTCAATACCGGGTGCATAAGCTCCTTTGTCAAAGGGCCAGTACCATTCGATGGTAGCCAAAAGGAGCGTTGTAAGCGGCCCCCTAAACGGTCAATTATATTGCACAATATTGCGAATTGTGCAATATTATTGACCGTTTAGGGTTAATATTGAAGACTACGCAATGATTGACCAAAAGTTTGAGCGAGTTTAATTTTTATTGCACAATATTTTTTCATTGCATCGTGTAGGGTCAGTATTGCGCAATATTTTTCAGTCTGTGGTTCGTCGTCACGAGGAGTACACGTACAAAAGAGAATCCAAAAGAAAACGAAAGTGAATTTATAAGAGACTTTTTTAATTCAAATGTATTTGAATTATTTTGAATTTGAATGTTTAAGTTTAGCCACAAGCAACAAAACTACAGCTGCAGCTTAATCTTGTTGGGACATGTTTTTTATTTTTATTTGTTTGTATTACAAAAGCTCTTCTGGAATGACCAGAGTCCTTGATTGCTATGACATAATATCTGTAAATAATTTTAACTAACAATAAATTCCGAACAATATGAATATGTAACAAAATCCGTAATAATAGAAGTGCATAATAATATAACACTAACATTCAAATATTTTACAACCTACATGTCACAAAATTTCTAAAATCCTTAATCGGACATGTTGCTTCGCACGGTGCACACGGGTTCAATCCTATTCTCCGACTGAACACGAAAACATTGTCCAGTTCGTATTATTGTGCAATATAATTGCTCGTTTGGACTCAGAGCGCCTTTCAATCTTATTGTACAATAAAAATATTGTACAATGTTATTGTAGGTCTAGGGGCCGCCTAAAAAGAAGAAATCTGGGGAGCTCCAAATCCGTGGCGGAGCTGCGGAGGCGCGGTGAGCGAACAATGCGCGACGTTAATTCCTGCCCTAAAAGCTCTAATTGGTCGTTTTTCTCCGGCCAGGAGGACGCACGGCGGACGAGGGCGAGCAAAAAGTGGAGCCGTCGCGGAATGCGCCCGGTTGAATAACCAGCCGTCTGTGTGCCGACATTACTAATACTGCGAGAGCGAGCGACCAAAAACTGCAAGCATTGTCTCTATCCTGTATTTTAGATTTGACGACGCGTATAGCGAAATGGTTATACTTGGAGAAGGTCTTGGGATTCCCAGTGGTAGAGAAATCGCAATTTTTTTTATTTGTAAGTACACAATATACATCATTGTGTACTTACAAAGGTACTGAATTAAAACGAAAACGAAAATGAAAAATGGAAATATTTTATTCACTGTGTGGCTTTTAAAAAAACTCGTAGTGAAGTTATTTCATGGTCTGCTCTAGGTACGCTTAGGAAATGCTGAGCTGAAGAAAAGTGCAGGCGGATAAAAACTTCACCACTGTTTCAAAACATTGATATTGTCTACAATAAAGCGGGGTGGAATTATCCATTGACAGGCCAAACGCTAAGAGCGATTACAAACTAGCGTAATTTTTAGCGCGTATACGGTTGTTTTCAAAATCTCTCACTACGTCTTGAACCGGAAAATGTTAAATTCTGCTGTTTCGCGCATACACGCGCTTCAAAAAATATTTTTTCGAGGGTAAAATACGCTGGTCAGAAAATGCTCTAAGAGTACATGCTAATTGACGGAAATTTTGTTCTATGCTTCATTGAAGAGACAAATTTTCAGACACTAACCTTTAGAAAACATTTGCATTCATTGTCGCTCGCCTCTCGGTATATAACTCTATATATAAACAAGCTCGCGTTGCGTAAAAATACGTTATACCGAACGTACAATATCGTCGTGATTTATTTTTCGTGCCACCGTGCGCACTTTCAAACTCCGAGTGTGCTTATTTACGTTGCAGCACGTTTATTTTTTCTCGGATTATCGGAGCTCCGCCAAGAATGTCGAAATCATTCAGCCCGGTAAGTGGGCAGAGGAATTTGCCATTCATATCGCCGATGCCGTAGGAATAACAACTCGTATTTTGGGGGGGCGCGATCTGTCATTTATTTTACCGCAGAACATTTTTCTTTTAGAAGTACGTAAAGTATTGCAGCATGTGGTCTTTTTAATGTTGTAGATAGACTGTGCAAAGCATTTCTATTCCTTTAGCATTCAAGACAAGTGTTAGGATGGGCAGTACAAAATAGGTGAACGATTTTTTCTCTACCAGCATAATTTAATATGCTTTTCTGTGCTTTGGAGGACACGTTAAGCCATCGGTGCCGCTTGTTATCAATATATAGCAGCAGCTTATTTATGGGCAACTTGAGAACATCCGACATAAAGTTTGCCACTAACCCACATCTCCACCAACCCACGTTGCAACAGCGTTGTGGGGTGCTACAGGCTTATCCAATAAGATGGAGAGACCCGTACTCAGCAGTGGGACGCAAAATGAGTCGCAGTCAAAGTCAAACCGTATAAAATCTACCTTACAAAACCACATTACGAACGACACACCCTTGTTTTCCAAGGTCAAATGTATTATTGTCTTTGAAATAGGTTCACTTAACAACATCACGCTCAAATATTATGCTTCATCGTAAGTATTGTATTTGATTTTGGTACCTACGTAGGATACCGGCTACGTTGTTTGTTTACAAAATAAATCAAGCGGTTTAAAATGGATTGTCAAACTATCAGGCGTTGAATCATTTCAAATTAATATTAAACGTCACGGATGAGCTACCACTTACTGATAAAAACTGACGACGCTAAAAAGAGTATGGATAAAGAATAAAACCTTTTTATTGACATTTACTAGAAATTACTGTCAGTATGCAAATATTATTTATGTTGGTACACATACTCACATCCTACTTTACGAACTTTACTGACAGCTACCGATCGTCAGAAGCGATAAGGCTGCCTTTTGTTCACTATAAAGTTTTGAATTATCATTTCCATGTGTTCATTTTACTGTTATGGTGTACAATAAAGCATATTTGTGCCTAATTGTATCTACTTCTTCATTATTGCGTTATTGCGTATAACAAACAATAATTAGTATACGAAGATAAACTCCATCATCAAAATATTATTGCGATTTTATTTCAACCCGTGTGAGCTCAACCCTGCAAATAAAACAATATTCAAAACGGCTCCTTGTTTGCTCAAGGCAAACACATGAAGAATTAAGGCGATATACAAACAACTTAACGATATTTATAACAGTGACGTGGCTGCGAATAATACACTGAATAGAGCTTCTGTCGGTACGATTATAATATTGTTATGACTCCTTTACACATAAAAAGAAGTCGCCCTTAGCGTATGTTAATTTCTTAAATAAAAATAATCTTAAATTAGCGTATGGTAATTTCTTAAAATAAAAACTAATAACGAATTCAAAAGAGAACTCAAAACATATTTAATTAAAAAAGCGTACTATTCGGTCACTGAGTTTTTAAACGATAAATAAAATACACAATAATAAAAAAAAACATAAAATAAAATAAAATTATAAAATTATAATCAAACAAAATAGAATTACATAATAAATAATTTTGTCCGCGGCATAAAAACCTGGGAGGTTTTTTTCCGCCAGCTTTTTTTCCTCTCAGTGTACAAAAACCCATCCTGGTGGGTGCCCAAAGCTCATGACGGCAAACCTCGTATGGTTTAAATAAAATAAACGTATGGTTCATAAAATAAATTAATAAAAAAGCACAAAATTGGGTTTACGTCTAATTAATTAAAACTTTACAAATGTAAAACTACATACTACTTTAATGTTTCTTATGTACCCTTCTTTAATAGTAATTTAAAAATCTAAGATTAAATTTAATTAGTTTATTAAATTAAATTAATATTTGTACACCCTAAGGGGTAAATATGGAGTTCTAAATATTTTGTAAAACCTTTTTTTTCACCCATATTTGTGCAAATAAAATATTTTCATTTCATTTCATTTCATTTCATGTGTGTCTTATCTGTTTATCACATTGACACAGAATAGAAATTTTAAAACGATTTTAATCATTATAAATTAGTAGTGATCCGGCTCGGCTTCGTTCTGGTGATCTATTCCACGAGAGCAGTACATTTTCCTGGGATAATAACTATAATATGCTCTTTCCTAAGGTCCACTTATCTGCGTGCCTATATCTCACTACAATTCGGTTTGAAGGAGAGCTTTTTTATAGTCTTCTTTAAGCTACGCTTTTTTAAATTTCCATTATATTCCAGTCCAAATGAAATATCACAGCTTAAACCTTAAACAAGCTGGGACGTGTACCTGCGTCCGTGGCAAAGAGGAGTTTGAAGAACGGATTTTGGAGAATTGTCACGAGTCCAGAGTCCAGATGGTACCGGAATGTCAATCTTAGTTGTTGACGATTCAAACGACTGTTGGAGACGGGAGAAGTATTCCAGCTGCAAATTACACTGTTTGGCACATTCACTCCATAACAAGAAGGCACGCACACAGAGTATGGCACGAGAGGTAGTATCTTATGCGTTAACGTGTAATGTATACAAAACTTGGGTCGTAGTAATTATTGAACACGAACGCTCTTCCCAGAAACGGACAGATAAGGAAAGACAACGATCCGTGTGGATCAGATTGCGCATCGCTAATGGTCACGCAGAATTTGTTTATTGCTCACCAATAAGCACACTTCAAAGATTAAATTAATTGCAATAAATACTCACTTGAGGACCTTTAAAGGTAGTTCGTAAGTGTGTTATTCTTTTTTTAATTAAACGGAGTAGTAGACGAGCATGCAGGACTTGTGGTGTTGTGTTTACTATAGCCAATGGACATCTTCACAAAGATCAAGCAAACCTAATAGACATAAACACACACACTAGACATAAAGTATAAAGACGCTCTTTGTATTGTGCCTAAGTCTTACAGTGTGTAGTTGCGCTACTATTCCGAAAGCTGATGGACGCCCTGTGTCTGGCCAACAAGTGCATCTTTCCAACGAGACACTAGAATTGCTTCACGCACGACAGGAGTGGGTGCAACAGTGGTACTTCCCCGGTCGAACTATTAAATTTCTACCACCTACCATTGTCTGCAAACTATTTATCATTTGAATTTTAAAAATACAAAGGAGAATATATTTTTAGCTTGGCTAGTACTTACCTAAGACCTGGTTCTTCATTAGTATATCTGTTTACTTTAAAAATAGAATGTTTTGGTAGGTAGTTTAACTATTTTGTTTTCTATTTAAAAATATTTACACAAGGTCAACATAATTAACTTATAAGATACATAAGTGATAGAACTAGTAAGATATGATCGAGGAAGTAACATCTCTACACAAATTTCTGTCGAGAAGCAATTTTGTTGTGTTTCGGTAGAAGGAAGCGGTTTCCAGTCCCATGTGGGGATGTCCCTTTCCTATACATCTCCTCTCCCATACATGAGGTCCACCTTTAGGGCATAGCACTTCACTAGACTCTCTTTTATATTTAAAAAAAAAACGGGCAAGTGCGAGTCGGACTCACGCACGAAAGGTTCCGTACCATTATCTATAAAAAATCACGTTAATTGTATGGGAGCTCCCTTCAATATTTATTTTATTATATTTTTAGTATTTGTATAACAATAGCGGAAACAGAAAAATACATCATTGCCTTTGATTATCCATAGAAATCATTGCATTAAGATTGAATGAAAGGTAAATTGTGGTTTACGATTTATGACGTACTAGCTGACCCCGCGAACTCCGTATCGCGTTTAAATATTAAATAATAATAATAATGGATAGCATATAAACCTTCTCCGTGAAAAAATACATATACATACCAATTTTCATAATAATCGGTCGAATAGTTTCTGAGTTTTGCGATGTCATTTAAACAAACATCCTCTTTTATATGTATAATAATAATAAATAAAAAAACTACTTATGTACTAGATCTCGTTCAAACCAATTTTTGGTGGAAGTTTGCATCGTAATTTACATCGTATATTTTTAATTTAGTTTTATCATTCTCTTATTTTAGAAGTTACAGGGAGGGGGGGGGGGGGGCCACACATTTTACCATTTTGGAAGTGTCTCTAGCGCAAACTATTCAGTTTAGAAAAAAATGATGCTAGAAACCTCAATATCATTTTTGAAGACCTATCCATAGATACCCCATACGTATGGGTTTGATGAAAAACATTTTTTGAGTTTCAGTTTTAAGTATGGGGAACCCTCAAATTTTATTGCTTTTTTCTATTTTTGTGTGAAAATCTTAATGTGGTTCACAGAATACATCTACGTACCGAGTTTCAGCAGTATAGTTCTTATAGTTTCGGAAAAAAGTCGCTGTGACATACGGATGGACAGACAGACAGACAGACATCACGAATCCATAAGGGTTCCGTTTTTTGCCATTTGGCTACGGAACCCTAATTAGAGTGCTAAATAGTTTGTGTAGAAAAAACTCTATGCGTATAGGTATATGACTTCAGCAAGACTTTGAAGGTAGCAAGAGCTCAAGATTGCATCGACTATTTAACACTATTCGGAAAATGCCTTTGCAAATCAATTGAAAATAATATTGTAAAAACCTTAGAATCAGCGTACACTACAAAATACAAGTTTGGATGGGCCAAAGAAGAAGCCGCAGAAAGTTTTTAAAAGTATGCGGCAATAATTACAGCTTGTTAGACGTTAGTAATTCATTAAATAGGCACCTAAAAATAGACCTATGAAAAAAGACTGAAGTATGTACACAATAAATATTCAAGTTTGGGTATCGATGGCAATTTGGACGAGACTTGCCATCAATAATATCTACTTTTTTTACCAAGCCACGTCATTATTGTATTCAGAATGATTATAATTAAAGTATTAAAGTTTAATTCGTTATATTATAGTATTCAGGTGGCCGGGTCTACGCTATCGGCATTAAAAAGGACAATTTAAAATGCTCGAGTTAAATTTTAAACAAAACATTACCTTTTTAATATGTACACGAAAATAAGATACCAACAGTAGCTCTTTAAAGAAATAAATTAAAGGGAGTATCGCTTGTTTGACGTGCTTTATTATTAGTGCGTGATTATTTGCATCGGAGATATTCAAAGATAAGTTTTAGTACACGTATCAATAAATCAACGCCGCACGGAACTTACCAAGCGTAAACTTGACAATTGGAGTGTAACCTACAAAGTACAAATGTGACGGTAAACAAAGGGCGTTCACGATTCTTGCGGCCCTACACCTATACATACAATAGTGGGTGCGTTCGTAGACGCTGCCTGGTTACAACTCGTAGTACGCATTGATAAGGCTAAATTCAGCTGAGCAATTCTCTAAGCCCTTGTAATAGTCGACTTTGCAAAGAAGCGTTGGGCCTTCTTATTTGTTTATTGACGTTAATTGTAGTGCTATGCTAGGCTCTTCGATTTTTTATAGAGGATAGCTATCCGCATAAAACGATGCGACAATGATGTCGAATGCCGAAGATTCCATATTTACTGCTATTACTTGAATATTTATCTGTGGAGTCTCTTCGGAATGAGTATAAGCCTGCAACTGTGTGACATTTTTTGTAGCTTATTATTTTTTCATTTACACAAAACTGCTGTATGGCCTTGCCTGCAATCCTTTTTACGCTACATTGTAAGGAATACTGCACATTATTCCACGCAATCGTGAAGGTCTGGAACCTATTCCACCGCGCTGCTCCAATGCGTATTAGTAGAGACACGTGCTAGTAGCTCACACGCTATCGGATATTTTTAAACCGCCCATAGTGCCTCCAAAACATGGTTTTGGATAGATCAATTCTACCTTCCTTCGTATCTTAACCGAGGTACATTAATAAGAATACTGACTGCGCTCGATGAAGCTAGATGGTTACACTTCGTATGCATCAGTTCACTGTTTTTATACTTTCAGCTATAATTATTTATTTGTGCCAGCTGTACAAAGAAATTAATTGCCAGTAACGTGTCGCATGCTATAGGGAGGACGCCTCTAATTTACTACAACAGGTCAATATCGTTGAAGAGTCCTGAGTAGTCCTGACTAGGAGTTCCCAGTACTAGCTTCATAAAAAATCTAAAACAAACTGATATACCTATTTTTTAAGTCGACAATTTGAAACCTGACAGAACTGAAGTACATATAAATTGATTGCATAAGGAGGCAGTCAGATGTTGCAGGCACTAACATAATGTTTTCTTGCAATCGGTCGTCTGAGAAAGGCCTAATGGTCGTGGAGAGCACGGGCGCGGGCGCACGGACGCGGGTCATTATCCTGAGTCTCGGCCGGTAGGTATAGTAAAATTGTAGTAAAGTGATTGCTCGGCTGTGGCCCCGACCCGCCGTGGGCGCGTTCTACTTCGATGCTCGCGGTTTGATCTCTTCGTATACTCTGCGCGCTTGGTACCCAGCACTGTTAATAATGTGCTTTATAAAATTGATTTTTGGAATAATGGATGGAACGGAGTATAGATAACCATGCTTCTGTTATTACGTAATAAATGATAATACATGTTAGTAATTTGATTTTAAACATTTTTGTACCATCAAACACTTCGTTTATGATGAGAGACCTTCCAGTTATTGTAGGTAGACTACGCTAGTCTAGCTTCGGGATTAAGAATAGAGCTACGGTATCTTCTGCCTGATCGTAAGAGGCGACTAAAAGGGGGCTTCCGGGGTTGCGGACGGTGAGAGTGGGAGCTCGACCCGTCCAGCCAGCAGCCCCAGGAAGGACGACGATGTGGGCTTGGCCGCATGCCGCTGTGAGCGCCTGAGGGCGCAGGAGAGCGCATCTGCTCTCCTGAAGATACAAAGGGCCCGTTCCGGGGCGCCGTGCGTGGAACACACCGGTTCGTTCCAATGGAGATCCCGGACATTCCCGGTTTTCTCCCCAAGCTCAGAGGCAGGCCACCGAGGGGGTTTTAGTGCGGTACAAATCCCAAATAACCCGGTATCCTCTCCCAAGGTGCTGAGTACCTTTTGAAGGTTTCCCCCCGATACAAAAAAAGAAAAGATAGACTACGCAGTACTTATGCTATGTGAGTTTCATTAAACCCGCAATTGGTTTAGTAATAGATGGAAGTCAGAATCCTTAAATGTTATAATAAGCATACTTTTTAAACTAAAGTGAATGTATTTACCTTCTGAAAATATGCATCTCATAGTATTGCTTACAAGGTGAATTTTAATTCAATAATGTGTATTAAACACGCCTATTCATACCCATACTTGTAGTGATGTCAAAGAAATATGCGTCAGTTATTTCTTTACAGCCTTAGGTGTCAATGGCGCCGGTAATTGAACAAGTTATAAATTAAGTTTTTAACAAAAAAATAGAACCGACTTCAAACGGTAAAAAATAAAATTGTTCAGTACCTACTTCTTCTTGCTTATGGTAATGACTCTTAAAACTATTTTTGGAGTCGGGCCCTTACTAAAATGTCGTACCATTCATACTAAATGGGAACCGACAGTACAGACAGTGGGACAGTACCTACTTCTTCTTGCTTATGATAATGACTGTTAAAACTATATTGGAGTCGGTGCCCATTCAGAACGAAAGGTACACTATATTTACTAAGACAGGACATTTTACTAAGGGCCCGACTTCAAAAATAGTTTTAAGAGTCATTACCATAAGCAAGAAGAAGTAGGTACTGAACAATTTTATTTTTTACCGTTTGAAGTCGGTTCTATTTTTTTGTTAAAAACTTAATTTATTTCACTCTTTTTAGTAATTTTAATAATTCTGCACACATAAGCATAATTTGAATTTTTTCACTTAACTTCTAAACGTTAAAGAGATACCTTTTATAATCATGTTTATCTAATAGCCATCTTATAGTTCAGGCTATATTAGGTTCAGGCGAATACTACTATCAGTCCACCTAAACGTAGGTATAATGAAAGAATTTGCTCTCAGCTCCTAACCGTTGAGGAGTTGTACCTTCAATCATCAGCTTAGCAACATTAGGTAATAACTACCGGACATACCTAAATATTTGTATTATGATAAAAAATATGACTAAAAGAATGTGTGTGCCTATTAAGTTTCAGTGTTTCCCTCGATTTCTCTAGTATCACATAATCAGATTTTGACATGGTGACAGTTGGATCACCTCAGGAATGTAAGATTTCGAACAAAAAACCATTTATTGAAAGAATTTGCTCTCAACTCCTAACCGTCGTAGTACCTTCCATCATCAGCTCAGGAACATCACATGATGGTAATTAAACACAAATGTCTTTTTGCTTTAGTAAGAATATAAAAATCAATTGATGTGCTATAAAATTTTAATGTTTCCCTCGATTTCTCTGGGATTCCATCATCAGGCTTTGACTTGGTGACAGTTGGACCACCTCGGTAGCATAAGTTTTTGAACAAAAAAACATTTATTGAAAGAATTTTCTTTCAACTCCTAACCATTGTAGTACCTTCCATCATCAGCTCATCAACATGATATGATGATATTTATACACAAATTCCTGTTTTGCTTTAGTAAAAATATGAAAATCAATTGTTGTGCTATACATTTGTATGTTCCCTTCGATTTCTCTGGGATCCCATCATCAGACTTTGACTTGGTGACAGCTGGACCACCTCAGGAATGTAAGATTTCGAACAAAAACCCATTTATTGAAAGAATTTGCTCTCAACTCCTAACCGTCGCAGTACCTTCCATCATCAGCTCAGCAACATGAAATGATCATTACTATGCACACATATCTCTTATGCTTCAGAAAGTATAAGAAAATCAATGTGTGTGCCTATAAAATTTGAGAGTTCCCCTCGATTTCCCTGGGATCCCATCATCAGATCCTGATTTGCTGACAATGGGACCACCTCGGGAGTATAACCATACGAACAAAAAAAGAATTTTGAAAATCGGTCCACAAACGGCGGAGTAATCGGTGAACATATATAAAAAAAAAAAAAATACATACAGCCGAATACAGTACCTCCTTCTTTTGGAAGTCGGTAAAAATTGTTATAACCTTAACAAAAAAGTTTTGTACAAACCAGTCAGGCTGCTTGTACACATTGGCGTCATTGACTGTAAGATTTGAATAATAATAATAACAACTACGTTCAAAAGGTGCTTGAAATATGAGACCTTTTGGATTACTATCTTACGCAATATCATACACAAATTGCATTATTCTTTTACAATATATAATACGAGTATAATTAAAGATTAAGATGAATGAATGTTCTATTATAAAGTGTTTGAACCAAAATGCTGTAGAGATGCTTATTTTTTATTAAACTTAACTAAAGAAATATTTTGAGAATACAATAAAACAATACCATAATTTCATTGTGTATATTTCCAAATAAAATTTGGATGAAATATCTTAGACCTTTCAAACACTTTCCGTAGTAAGGCCTACGACTGCTACGATGTTACTGCATGTAGAGATTTGAGTGTTGTAATTTTTTGCATTCTTTAGAGCAGTCTTAATAATCTTTAATGCATTCTAATACTGCTTTCTAGAATATGTAATTATCAAGTAATTAAATGTAAAACAATTGAGCAACAGTAAGGTACATTTATTTTACACATCTATAAAAGTAAAATTTTCTTGATGATCATCTCTACTTATGTGGAGTATCATAACTGCGCCCATTTCTGCCAAAGCCGTTTGCTTCTGAATTAATACAATCCTTACTAATATTATAAATCGGAAAGTGAGTTTGTTTGTTTGTTCCGCTTTCACGCCGTAACTACTGAACCGATTGCTTTGAAATTTTGCAGACGTTAAGTTAGAAGTCCGGATTAAATAATAGGGTACTTTTTATCCCGGAAAAATTTGATATTCCCGAGAGAAAACAAAAATATTGTTAGCTTCATACCAGTTCGGTGATAGATGGCGCTGTGTATCCTTTAAAACAAGGTAATATATTGCAAACGAATTTGCACATGTAAACTAAGAAAGAATTCGAAAATGAGGAATTCCCGAGGGATGACGTACAATTTGGTTTATCGTCTAAACTGGTTTTTTACATCTACTTATCCTGTCTATGTACTTAGTATTTTTTTTACTGCAGCTAAGCAAAAACTTCTGTACTTATTTACCCACCCTTTATCCTGGTATAATAGACTGTTCCAGAGGGTTAACAAAAGCTATGAATAGTCAAAAATGAAATGATATATGAATAATGAAAATATTTTGGATGAAGTTACGGGAGAAACTACTGAATATTTATCCGTAGACACAATGATAGAAACAGAACATAGTACCTCATATCCTGTAGAGTTCTTAAATTCTTTGGAATTATCTGGGGTGCCTTCTCATAAATTAAAATTAAAAGTAGGGGTACCGGTGATGCTCTTGCGTAATCTCGATGCCCCTAGACTGTGTAATGGTACCAGGCTGCGTGTTACTCAGCTTGGGCGGAATATTATTACAGCAACTATTTTAACTGGCGCAGCAAAGGGTGAAAGTGTACTCATTCCTCGGATTCCGATTATTCCAACAGATTCAATTCAATCATTTCAATTTAAAAGACTTCAATTTCCTATAAGGGTTTCATTTGCAATGACCATTAATAAAGCACAAGGCCAAACTCTAAGGGTTGCTGGAGTACACTTGGAAAAAAATTGTTTTTCGGATGGTCCGCTCTATGTAGCGTGTTCCCGGGTATCCAGTGCCCAAAATCTGCATGTTTTTAATCCCCAAGGTAAAACATATAATATAGTTTACCATTCAATTTTGGTTTAACAATTCATCGTATCCAGCGTTATATCGCGCTTCTTAGATTTTCCCGTGGGAATGAGAAGTTTTCTTTTCGTCGTTTTAGTTGTGCTTTATTAATGGTATATGGTATTTATGGTAATGCGAAAGTAACTCCGTCTGTCCGTAGTTCTTTCACGCCTAAACGGCTGAACGAATTTTGATGAAATTTCGTATGGAGGTAGTTTGAGTCTTGGATAAGCAATGTTTTACCGCGGAAGAACTTCTCATTCCCACGGGAAAATCGAAAGCCGCGGGCGGAAAGCTAGTAAATAATAAATGTAGTCTACGTGATAAATTACGTTAAATGACTATAACTGACGATTCGTAAAGCATCAGAATCGACATCGAGTATAGGTTTGTTTGGTTGTGTGAATATGTCCATAACTACCACTATTTAACACCACGTGGTTTGCCTTTTAATCACCTTTTTTTGATATCGGGTGGGAAACCTTCAAAACGTACCCGGCACCTTAGGAGAGGTATTACCGGGTTATGTGGGATTTGTTACCGCACTAAAACCCCCTCGGTGGCCTACCTTTGCGCTTGGATCTCCTCCGGGATCTCCAGTGGAACGCATCGATGTCATCCACGCGTGGCGCCCCAGAACGGGCCCATCCTCTGGAGAGCAGATGTGCTCTCCTGCACCCTCCCATGCTTACGGCAGCATGCAACCACGCACACACCGGCGTCCTTCCCGGGGCCCCTAGCTGAACGGATCGAGCTCCCACTCTCACCGCCCACAACCCCAGAAGCCCCCTTTACGATCAGGCAGGGGATACCGTAGCTCTATTGTTAACCCCGAAGCTACAGGGACTAAGCCATTTAGTTTTATTGATAAAAACTTATTAAGGGCGTTGCTCGTATCAATTTGTTTTGGAAGCGCTACATAATACTCCTAAAGCGTAGCAAATAAAAACATCATTAAAATTACTCGTTGGCATCAAGGTTGCCGAGGTCATCGGCCCTAAAACGTGATGCTTAGAGTGTCTAAGAAATTATGTACAAGATGTACCTATGATAAAGTTATGTGTTTGCATGGCGGAAATAAATACTGATACTAGGACGTCTTTAAAAAAATCTGAAACAAAAAATATTCAGCATTAGTTCCTCACCCACAGATACATGTCGTGCAAGTATATTATTATGCATAATAAATATTTGAGCATAAATAAATTCACTATCTAAATAATAAAATTAGTCTAGTTTAGTTTATTTTACAGAGGGCACAGATAATATTCGAGGACTTTTTTATAAAAAAAAACTACTTAATGCAACTACCAAAATCAATAATAATCAATTATTGATATTAATTAGTATTATTAATAATTTATACGATCAAGCACACTATATATTTAAAAGTGTAATGTTAAAATACTCTATAAAATATACAAAAACCATCTGTGTTATACAATCTAGAGCTCTACATTTGGTTCCTTAAAAATAAGCCGTGCATACCGAAGAAAAACATTAATTGAATTTAATTGTAAGCTCAAGGCTGCGGGGTCGACGGCCTTGTGAGGTTGCGAACAGTCAGGCCGTGGTCACCAGTCAGGCAGTCACACACCGGTAGCGCCTAACCTCACCTGTGCCACAGATTCAAACCGTGTGGTACATGCTGTTCGATTCAATTCAATTACATTTTTATGTTATCTAATTTTAGATTGTAGATAGTTATGGTATTTTGACTTCGAGAAGCAAAAAGATGTCTTTGTATTTGATATCTCGAAAAATTTATCTTGATTTTTACTGTACTAAATAGGAAACCATTTCTTTTATATAGTGTATATTATATTATATTGCTACCAATAAGAGGGGAAAAATTATGATCTTATTAAACACGTACAAAAATAAAATTACTTGACTGTAAACGGTTTACGGACGATAGTTTAACGTGACAACGTCATAACAAAACAATAAAAATCACATTAACTTTTTATTTCATTTTATAAACAGTCGACGAACGGTGCAACCCGATCGCACAAGCCTCAACATAACGTTACAAGGGTAACGTTACTAGCGTAACGTTACTAGCGTAATGTTACAATGAGCGTAGCGTTACAATGAGTCATCCTTTTTCGGCCGTACAGCCGACGTTCATCCATTTATTCGACGTTGTCACGTCAAAAATTGCTTCATTGGATCTCTAGTATCTCTACTATTTCACATTACACTACAGCAAACAAAGTAAAATTTATGTGTATAATATAAACTGAAAAGAATTCTTTTATTTTGTGTTTTAAAGTCTAGGACAAGCATAAAGACGTTTTGTTATTTTGGTATATAAGTCAATACTTGCGATTGAATCCTAAATAGATGTAAAAGAGAGGAATAATTTTAAAATGAAGTGGAGTGGAAATGTTGCTTGTATTAAGAGTGAAGATTTTTGATTTCTTTATTCCTACAATATAATTAATCAAGCGCAAATTATATATTGTTATCAAGTTACAAATTGCAAGATTTGCAAGCTCTGTTTAGTATTGTTACAGGCGAAGTATTTCAAATTAATTTAATTTCTTTGTTCTTTAAAATATTATTAATAAACAATATTAATGTCAAACTAATTTGATATTCTTCCTTCATGATATTAATTACAAATGTCATTTATAGTAACAATAATAGATAAATAATGATGTTAATTGCATCACGATTCATTGTTATTGTGGTGTATTAGGAAAATTATTTAAGGAATTCGACGTCCCACAAAACCAGACGCTTTTATGGTGTTGTGATTTCCATATTTGCGGCAAATTAAGTAAATACTTGTTGAAGTTGTTATGTAAACCGGGGGTAACCAGTATGTAAATTAGACTTACAAATAATA
This sequence comes from Pyrgus malvae, assembly GCA_911387765.1. Lineage (NCBI taxonomy): Eukaryota > Metazoa > Arthropoda > Insecta > Lepidoptera > Hesperiidae > Pyrgus > Pyrgus malvae. Next base: position 16,479,066 of record OU426960.1, read on the forward strand.
TAAATAAATTTTAATGAAGTCAAAATTAAATTTATTACCATCTTAGGGACTTTTTACATTTTTATTAATAACAAACGAACAAACAAAATAAAGAAAATAATTTCTTAATTGTTACAAAAATATAATTGTTATAAAATTACTGATGTAGTCCTTGGAACTGAGTTTTTTTAAAAATCTGTTACATATAATTTCATGGCTGGTTTTCCTGGTGTAGGATTCTAATCCTACTAAATCTAAAGATCTATCTTTGTTAGTTGTTATATCTTTGTTACGTGATGGGTAGAGCTTTATTTATCTTTGTCGACTCGCGTTTAGCTTGTTTTCATTTCTTAGGTCAGTTTTCAATTACAACATACTGATAGAGTGTAAATCTGAGGTGTAAATAGACAAGTAGGAGTTTTTGGCGGGAAAAAAACGTGTCGTAGTATTGTTTTTTTTTTTCATTTTTTGATGTATTTTTTATTTCCATCGAATATATTTCGTAGTATCTTATTCGATATAAGTTAAGTACAAAGCGTAAGATTTGTTGAATAAATACAATTTTTAGATAATTTTCGGGTTGTCTCCAAAACTCAGACACGTTCTAGTAAAGTTTTCTTTTGACTGACTTCAAGTCAGTGGCTTGGCTGACTGACTGATTACTGACATTCATTAATTTCGACAATTATGCACCCGGTTTGACTGGCTATGTACAGATCGTGCGATGCCGTTATTGGAAGAAAAAAATAGACAAGTAGTTCGACTCTATCAGATAGCTACTAAGATACGCGCGCGGCGCGACCCCGCAATCGAGTTCAGCTCGGCTCGCTTACTGCCACCGGCCGAAGATAATAGACTAATATTGTACACAATCACTTGTTTAGCTCCGTTTAATAAGTACCATCGTTTCGCACCACAATCGTTAACCTCGCTATTTTAAGACAACTTGCCCTACATTAACTGTGCAGTACTATTATTATCGCATCTCGAACTAACAACTCGGTTATTAAGGATGTTGATAAAAAAGACTGTTAATTAGGCAAACATGATAAAAAGTGAAGCGGCTAGTCGCTTTATCGGCTATTTTCGTGCAACGCGGGGTAATTGGAATAATAACCGCAATTACAATTATTATGTCGGTGATAGGCGTTAAATAAAACAGTTGGCAAGAGACAAGCAAATTCCTGTTTGTTTCAACAAATGCAATTTTTTTGTAGTTTGATTAAAATGAACAAAAATTAAGCTATATATACGACCAGTGCTTAGCAGTATGACGCAAAGTTAACCAGCCATACATAAATATATTTTAAGTTTCGACAACTTTAAATTTCTCAAAATTTGATGTAAAACATTGTGAAATTTCTGTATTATTTTGTGAATAAGTCACATAGTCGTTCTTTGTGTCTGAGGGGCCGATCTGTAAGCATCCGTCCGTAAGTTCTAACATTTTCGGAATCATTTTTAGCATACTCTGATCGCTTCTTTTTCATGAATTAATAAGGTAAGCGTTGTCATTGATGACATTAAGCTATTGAATGAATAATATTGCTAGAATTTCTTCAATTTAATCCAAAAATAAAGCCCGAAAATTCACTTAGTTTCGGATACGGGCTTACAGAGTGGGCCCTCTGGTCATGAAGATTAAGATGCCTAGTGGTTTTCATTTTTTTCATTTGGAGCTATTTTTGATTACATATACATATTTTGTTAGTCCCAAACACAAACTTCGGCTTACTGTTTTGTTTAATATTATTATGTCACATATTGTTATGACTGGAAATATGACAAGAACAGTGGCGGCGGCGGCTGTTTGATATATTCTGACATGGTTCATTGTCTATCTCAATTTACTGCGTAACGTCTTGAATAATGTTCTTTCATATTTGTATAAGAGTCTTAAATTTTTTGATGTTAAATAATAATTGGCTCGTTTGGCGTTGTGTTGGCATCGTTTGGCATTACGGCAAAAGTTGACTATGACAGTGTGAGTTGGCGTTTGTCCTTTTAAATACTTGTAAAACTGTACTCCAGGTAACTTTTTGACGATGAGAGAATGACAAGCTGGACAACTACGACGAAGAGAGATAAGCTGGTCGAGAAAATCTTGCATCAGCACTTTGACTATAATTTCCCAATATATGCCATGTGGCTGGCTATATATATTATAAATCAAAAATGTTCTAGGCTTTCAGGAAGACCATTACCTGGAGGGTTTCATAGCTCTCAGTCTATGCAGTATTTAAATATTACGTATTCTTTCTTAGATTTATGTTCATTAACTAAGTATTGATATACAAACCTGTTTACTTTATATTTCTTCTATATAAGTGCGGGCGGCCTGTAATCAAAAATGCAGTTTAGGCACACGGCTTGGTACTTTTATTTTATTTTATTTAGACATGATACGCAATCATGTACAATTCACGGCTTTGCCAGCCGAATATCGAGGAAATCAAATTCACAAGAAAAAATGTCGAAATGTGATGTGAAAGGTTGTAATGAATAGTATTAATGAATAATATGTAATTATAAAAATGAGGTAATTTGAATTATGATTGCAACCTGTGTGCGTAGGCCAGTCACGGGCCGGATTTGTAAACATGTGTGTGTATGTTTACAAATCCGGCCTTACAGTGCATGTTGTTCTCTGCGTTCCATCTTTACTTTTTTATTTGATCTGAGCTTCCTATCCGCAGGGTTTTCTGCTACAGCTTTCTCTTTACCCCTTTTTTGTAATAAAGTACATATAATTGTAACTACAAGTTAATCATGTCCGAGTTAGTAACAGCTCGCAAATAAAATCGATTCGATTAGTCGTCATTTTAAAATCAGTAGCGCGTCGGTGAAAATAATGAATAAAACATTACTCAGTTTCTTCCTACCTTGGCAAAACCTTTACATTATACATTTCTGACACGATTGTAAAGCAATAAGAGAATTTTCATGCAACTTTATTAGTAATCTAAAAAGCTGTACAGTGTACCTACAGCACACGTTATTGTAATCACACCGATAGTTCTGTGATTCATAGTCATAAGAACTGTTATGATATGAAAAGAACACAGGGAACTCCGTGGAAAAGAATGGTTATACGAGTATGTAGCTAAGTTGTAAAGGTTTGTATGTCGGTTGTCCGGATCAATTATTGATTTGACTTTGTCATATCCGCACACTTGACCGGCGGTGGATCAACTGTCCCGTGTGCCCATTACCGATCCATATCAATTCTGTTCTCTCATATCAATCTCAAATAGGTATATAAATGTAATTTTTTTTAAAGAGTGCTAGTTAAAAAATTACATTCATTAAGCGAATTTCTAATACGACATAAATATTTTTCTTTCTTTTTTTCTTAAAATCTTGTCAATTATGATAGGAGACTTGTATACAGAACAGATAAATACAAAAAAAAGGTCGAGGTTTTGGCGCCAATTCTCAAAGCACATGTTGTGTTCTTGTTTTATTTTCATTTGCTTGGTGTATTTTTGTGTTATATTGGCTAAAGTTGAAGGCATTTTGTTCGATATAGGTTAAGGATAGTGCACGAGTGTTGTGAAATAAAATAATAGTACGAAAACATTGTTTTTCGCCTTGCCTCCAAAACTCCATCGCACGGGTTCTGGTAAAGTAGCTATCGCTTTATTTGAACATCTGACTGGCTACACTGACTGACACCTGACGACTTACTGATTTGACTGACCACCCGTCAGAGGAGTGGCTTTTACGGGCGAACCCCTTGTCCCAACGTGCATGCACAATGTGCCTTCTAGTTATACAACTAGTGTGTCGGTGTCAGTGTTGACGGTGAATAGAAAATGACGTTGTTAATTGAACTAACATATTTAGAAATGTATGCGTCTGTAGCGATGAATGAATATTTCTGATTGTGTGAAAAAATTACTTTCTTTCCCCGCACCAGATTTGGCACAAAAATTATGTATCGAAGCAGTGCCTCGCTTCTCTCCTGAGGGGTGAGTGAGTAACTTTGATGCTCTAAGCTACCAAGTGATGCAAAAATTATATTTGACACTGACAATATGCAGTGAGATTGCGGTGTCATTATTGAATAATGAAATAAACGGTCATAAAAGTTGTAACTGGAAAACCAGTACAACTAGTAAAATAGACTTAGGAAACTGGTGAAATCAGAATAGGAATTTTTAACATAAATAAATATTATTGTGAGACTCTAGGTAATCGCACAGATTGATATCAACTGGGATTAGTTAGCAACTAGTGTATATTGTTTTAATTAAATATTTTTATTTTAATTTTCAGTGAAAAAATGCTGTTAATGAATGATAGAAACTCTCATATAGGTAGGATAGTTTTAACCTAAATGGAGCACGTTATGTCTCTTTATTTATAAGATACATACGTGCGAAATTTATCATTATGATATGCACAGACAGCGTTAAAAAACCTTAATGTTCACACTCCTTATTCAAGATAAAACTACCATTTTGCTAATATAGCGTTGCTCAGTTTCGTCTTTTAAATTCTCACGCGGTTCGTGTACTCAGTAAGATCGCGTGATTGCCCTCAATGTGGCTTCCACCCCTCCCGTTGCCTCCCATGGGAAACTGTAATCGTTCATTCTTGCCGACGCTCCGTTCAACGTGCTAAAACAAATACCAATGCGTATACAACTTAAAAGGTTATGCTGAGTGACGTAATAAACCTTATGTAATATTGTGTTGTACATGTTGATGACGACAAGTAAAAATGTGAATGTATTAAATAAGTGTCTGCTATTTCTTTACAATCATCGGCAATTATTTTCTTAAATGATGGAATTGTCTGTAGAGTAGGTATATTGTAGATTCTACGATGTAGAGATTGGTGAGTAGCTACAGTAGATATTTTGAAGTTTAATATGCTAGTAGATGTAAAAGACAGTTACCAGGACGACCGCCGACTGAGCGTTGCTCGGATGAAAACAATTTATTTTCTTGGTTTAATTTCAAACGAAACACTCGTTTGCTTAGTCTTACTTAACAACGCCATCTGAAATACAAATAAATTCCCAATAAAAAATATTTTCAGAAAAATAAAAAATAAACGCAATATGGTTTTGATTGAGGTTTGAACCCGGGTCTCTAGTTCCGCAGTCAGCCCACGTAACCAATCGCCCAAGGAAGTTTTAATTTCAATAAACTAAACTTTTATAGAGCTCTTTCAAATCGACATTGTCACTTCTTTCGGATTGGCGGATGGCGTTTGACGGCGTTCTACGATACAATATTATTAATACTCTCCAATAGATGTCAGGAGGAGTCGTATTTTTCAGTTAATATTTAATTTATGGATTATAATTATCGCTAAAAATATATTTTTAATACAGGGTGCTACATTTCATCAAAACCGTTGGAGCTGTTTTCGAGATTCAAAAAATATATTTAGGTATATACAAGAATTGCTCGTTTAAAGGTATTAGATTCTAGCCAGATTTCTATATTTGTGATTTAAGAGTATTCTAAGAAAACACTACAAAATATTGTAATAAATATGTAAAGTAATGTAATTCACGTAAGCAATAAATAAACAAAGGTAAATAATGAAAAATAAGGCCCCAAAGTACTTAAGTTCTCTACCATGGGAGAGTGAAATTCATGTTAATTGTTTAACTGCTTAAATAATTGGATGTTTTGTATAGTCCAAACGCAACGCAATGTCCAGCTAAAAAGAAAATGCTCGACAATGCATTTAAGTTCTTTTGCTAAACTAATCATATCTACTTGTGTACACATATAACCGCATTCGTCAGCACATAATAAAACAAGCAAGGCTTACAGACGACAAAAAGAACGCCATAACAGCCGCTGGCATGCCGAGAGTTGCTTTTATTACGTCTACACGAGCGCAAGCGCGTTTTCTTTTTAATTTCAATGAAAAATCATACGCACCGGCTCTAAAAACTGACATTCCATCTCTGCTTTAAAAATGTGTGTTCCCAGAAAATGTCCGGTCGGAATGCAGCTGCGCAAACCGCTTATTAGGGTTCTGTGAGCCGTGATTCGAAACTATGTTCGTTCGAAACATTCAGGAGATGCAATATTTTGTTATATCCAGTTGATGTAATTAAAAGATGACTTGTTGCCATAAGTTTTATAAAAGTTATGGTCAGATTTATAGTCCAAATAATAAGTATGGTTCAACTACGAAACCCTTCGAGTTTCCCCATATTTCAAGCTTTGATTACTGGCTAATAGTTTAAATACTTATATGCAAAGTTATGTCCCGTAACATGTAATATGTAAACCTTTAGTTACAATGATATTTAATGTTACTATTCTAGTTACAAACGTACCACAGAGCAATGGAATGCGTTTCGTGACCGGTCAGCAAGTTGCGCTTCCCACGAGATCCCTTCTCATACTTATTTTTTTTCCGCCTCCGCTCACTATCGATATAACATCGAATCGCAACCAATGATCGCAACCGGGTTCAGAGGTTAAAATGTGTCAGGAACCTTTTGTGCACCGGACCTGTCGAAGAGTGACTTTTTATGTTTTCCACATTAGAATGTCAGGCCACACAACGATACGAGTTATGTAACAACATTGAATCAATCACGACTCACGACCAATATGGAAGATAGTAAGCGCGAACCGCAAAAAATACCGACGGCGAATAATTCATACAGTGTACGCGGAGCTTAACATTGAATGCTTTCCAATCGCACAAACAATCGAGTGTACGCATCGTATACCTTTTTCAAATATTTCTTTTTCTCATTTCGCCGTTTCCTTTCCTGGCTTAGTGCCACATGTTTTATTGATGGCCGGTTCATTGATATTGCTGGCTCGTTCAGCCGGTGGGTGAGTGGCCACTTATGTGAGCCATAAAAGGCCTAGCCTTGGCCATATGGGGAAGCCGTCACACTGCAAATGCATTCATGCGCGCGCATATCAGTCCGACGGGTTACAAAACAAAGTGAGGGCCAAATCTTTCATCTTACGAATGTAATAATATCTGCTGTATATGTCATATGTAGTGTCATATGTAGTGTGTAGTATATGTATATAAGAAACAAGTGGTCGGGTAGGTTTTATGTATTTGTTTACTTTAAGTTAAAAGAGTTGAAAAAGGGGATTGCAAGAAATCCAGGAAACACGTATATTTTTAAATGTCGTCCCACAGTTTGATATTATGAGATTTCGTAGGTATGTATTTTATATTGACAGGTTCATTAAATCCAGTTTTAAAATCTATCATTCGATATGTTAGATCGTATCCTTGTTATCATATTCTGGTGAATAATAGATCTTACAAAATGAATTTAAGCGTGATAAATATTGAAATCTATCCTGAGGCTTACAGTGATGGATGACGTTGTGATGGAGCTAACGTACTTCTTGGTTAAACAATACAGTGTGTTTGTGTGAGGGGTTCACCTCTCTGCGGACTGTATCATATACACTACTATCTACACGGAGTATAGCACATGTATACTAGGTAGACGGTGTAATGTACGCACGTGTTGCTCAGCTGATAGAGTGGGGGGCAGTGGGGTCACCCTCCACCCGCCGTAGTGATGTCATGTCGATCCCAGATTTATATCGATAGGACTACGCTCTTTGTTTGTTACTTCTTGTTCTTACTCAAACAATTTCTTTTTAGGGTTCCGTAGCCAAATGGCAAAGAGTTTGAAAGATGAGTGACCTCTTACACAAGCAATCATCGAAGCGATCTTCAATTACGAATCTTACTCCCAAAGATTCCTGATCAATTATCGCTAGTGGCAAATTTCTTGCACGTTTCTGCAGAAGGGGGCATATCGGAGGGCATGTAAAGATGTTGGTCCAAGTTACCGTTAGACAGTAGTCGCTAAATATTGTCGGATATCTTATGGGTGAAAACACCCGATAGCGGGTTCGCAACTAACTCGTACTTCCATGAACTCCACTAACATGACTCCACTTAATGTTAATTGCAGCGTGATGTTAAAATACTCTTAAAAGCTAAATTACTCTTTCATGCCAAACTTCGGATTTATTCTCTCGTAGATCGTAGCTGTAGACCTTATTTGACCCGTGCCCACCAGTGGGACGCTACCAGAAAAGGTTACTGTCTAAAAATCTATCGTGTTTAGGCAGGGTCAGGGCGGCCCTACCGTCGCACGTGTCGCGCAAGGCTGCGGCGAGAAAGCTCCTCCGCCTACGCTCCGACACGCACACTGTCGCGTGTTGATGCATTGGTGTGTGCGTGAGCCGAGGTGTAGGCCTTTTACCAGAGGATGCTTTACTTTGATCTGCGGGCTTTATAAAGATTGATGTGTTTAAAGCTTCGACGTGCGGATTATTTTAAGGTTATCGTTATGTAAATTATCTGAACACTCGGTATAAACACGTACTTATTGTTATTTGCGTTAAGGAGACATTTCAGTCGGGTGGAAGTGTGATAAAAATTGCATAGTTTGAGACAGGACTATTCTATGCATACTGCTTAATACACTTACACGATACACTCCAGTATAGTATCTATTGTTACCTAATAACATCAAATATTTTCTTTGTTACTATTGGAGGTAAGACACCGAACACATACAAACAAAGCATAGTTCATTGTTATAAGCTTCTTACTATCAGTTTTTTGCAGTTAGAAGAACTTCCATCGTGCGATAGGCGAAGTACCATCGCTACAACGATTTTTATAATGATCGTGCCTTTACCGGGCGTACGTTGCACATTGCAGGTTATGAGGCCAGTTGCCTGCTGCGATCGCATGTACGTCATGATGACGTACTCATGTATGATGTACGTCATCATGGGTTGCAGTGATTACTTAACGTCACGTGGTCTGCTTACTGGTGTTCATACTCATAGCTCCTCAATCAGATTCCCTATATCCGAATCAAAAACACCATATATGTATAGAAATTAAACCCAAAATTTAAATTGCTGTCGCGGCGGGATATGAAAACCGGGATATTTTTTTGCGGCAAGGTATTTGTGACAAGGTGATAAAACTTGAAGGTTCGATGCACCCATTTCTGCCGTGAAGCAATTCTATCGTGTTTCGGTGGAAAGATGTAGTTGCCGGCTGGTGTGCATGAGGCGATCATCAGCCCTCGCAATAGCAGTGCAACCGTATACGATCTCAGAAGAATCAGGCTTGATTGAGGTTTTGTGCTGCTGTCCATGGGTTGCGGTGACCACACAGCACGTGGCCTGTATGATCGTCCGCTGATCATTAATTTTTTTTTTAAAACAAGCTTTTATTAAAAAAAGAACTAAAAAGTTAAAAATAATTTAAACCTGATAATTTTATAAATAAAAGCGTGTTACATTTTCATGGAACATTAAAAAAACATTTAGCATTTTTTTTTCAACCTTTTTTGTCTCACTGCTGGGCACAGGTCTCCTACTCACAAGTGAGAGGGATTTAGGCCATAGTCCACCACGCTGGCCAAGTGCGGATTGGTGGACATTACAGCATATTACATCTTCATTATTTTTCTTTTGAAATCGCGCATGTAACACGCTTCTGTTTATAAAATTATCAGCTTTAAATTATTTTTTACTTTTTAGTTCTTTTTTAAATAATATCTTGTTTTTAAAAAGATTTTTTCATTTAATTAAATTTTTAGCTTTTTAGTATTGCTGATGCTAGTTTGAGGCTGTGTCTTTAAATTACCGAGTTCCTTTGTTCATATTCTAGCTCCATCATAATACCCTGGTTACCATCTAGCACCAAAGTAATCGACAAGACTAATCATACGAGCCCAAACTCGATGGGGTTGCGTCGTTTAATTACGAAGTTCCTATGGCCACCATCGAGCTCCATTATCAGATCACTCTATGTCGTAATACGAGTAATATTGCATTGTCATACAATTTATACATGCATGCAAATTTCAGCTTAATCGGAAACCGGGAAGTGGATCAAATTTAACTTGCGAGATTTGATAACAGGCAACGGGACAGGTGAAAGTAAATAAAAGCTTGTAAAAATTAAAAAAAAAAACTTTGCGCCACGCCATACAAGACTTCTAATAAAGGAAAGAGCCATAAAGGAAAGAATTATTGACGTAAAAGTCCCATCTGTAGCAGATCAAAACCGGGCCCTGTTAAGCTTCTACGTTTAGTCATCTCGTATTCGGTGCCGGATCGTGTATCGCCTTCTCATGTGTGCATCGTACGTACAGGACAGCCACGCGTGTGTTCAAGCGTTCGTAACTTGTTTAGTTAACAAATTCTTAGAAACACGCCAATGTCACTTTATACCCGTTTCTTTGATTAGTTCTTTCTACGATCACCTGTTTCTTTAGAAATGTAGTGAAGAGCTAATATTTTGCTTGTTACGATGTTATACAGATCACAGCTAGCAAAGGTAAGAAGTGTAGTAACGAGAATCAGAACATTGACGGGTTCGGTTGTTGTTTAAAAAATCTTGAAATTAAAAAAGGATTTAAAAAAATCCTTCTGCAAAAGTTTACAATTAGGACAATGTCTTGGGTAATCAAGTAAATAACATTATTATGTAGAGTTATTGAAGGATTAATATTACAGTGACGTAGGTATACGGCTTTCTGATTTAATATTGCGCAATACTAAAACAAAGATGACGAACGATTAAAAATGTTGTAGGCACGTGGCAAGCCTGGATTGAGGGTTGATCTCGTAAGAATGAAACAAATCACGTAACTTGTTACGGACGACGTAATACAAGAACGTGAGCTTTTTATAGGCCGTACCTACCTTCGTTTTTCTTTGTTATTGAGCCTAAAACAGAATTATGCTTAAATTGACATTTTGTTTCGAGATAGCCTTATTCTTATAGTACAATTAAGTTATTTACAATTGATTTGATCCGGAACCGAAAACATCTTCATATACCTACTTACTGTACAATAAACTATAACAAATATTTATGAATCTTATTTTTCAAGTGGGCTGGCAACTTGCTTTTGGATGTTTACTAACCGCTCAAATGACGTTAAAGCACCCAAACGCTTATAAAATTTACGGTTTACCATTAGCGATCATGCATCTCTATCCTATCTCCTGGCCGCGCCTTATTTCTCGTAGCTACGTAGGTATATACTTTGCATATTACATCAGCCGCCAGGGTGCAGTGCCGCCCTTCTTGGCAGCATATAAGTGCCGGACTGCCGATTGGAGGGTCCTGGGTTCGATTCTCGGCGAGGCAAGAATTTGAATGATGAGTTTAAAATTCTATTCTCGGTCTGGGTGTACATGTGTTTCTGTCTTTGTGTGTGTCCATAGCACCCACGACACAGAGTATTTCTACCTTACTGTTGGGCTTTTTTTCTTGGGGTAATCCGTCATGGATACCCCTCTGTTACGAGGGCAACAGAGAGGTTATGCCGGACTCCAACCGGCTGAAACCCCACGGTTTCCTAAGCACACTTTTTGTGAGGCTCACGGGTACGCTCTCGCATTCTTCTGCGATCTCATTAGCGTAAGTCTCTTAAGACCCCTCGATCTTATATTATTGAGCCATCCGTCTTATCTATTATATATAATTCTAGCTATCCATCCACCTTACTGTGGGGCTATTAGTGTGAAACGTTATTTATTTATTTATTATTGTGTATACATATAATAATATGTGCTCTCGAATGTAAGTGTACATATTTTCACCACTCTGTTAAAAATCTCGCAAGATCCCAGGCAATCTCGCTTTAACTAGGACTTGGCAATAACGAAGAAGCTCAATAAAGCCGAATTAGAAGATTGGAAAGCTCTAACCAGTTGCATGGAGAAAGATAAACATTTTTAATTAAGCAATATGTAACCGAGCGCGCTTCCGTCGACAACAATGCACCTCGTTTTGACTTGTGTTACTAATTAAGCGATATTTTACATACACCGTCGGTAATTACCGCAACGGTATTGAAGTAATTAAAATTCGGCGCAACACCTTGAGACTCGATTTTGTTGTCATTTTTGCGTTTTGATCGCTTTATTATAGAACTTATAGTCAAAACAAGCTGATCCTGTAGCCATTTCTGGGGATCTTCATAGATTTTTCAGGGTTCAATGTTTAAAAAATGAAACCTGTGAAGAGTGTCATTTTAATGTTGTTCTTTTTTGATTGCAAGTTTTTTTCTCAGGAATACCGTATACCAGGAATGAAGTATACCATGATATTTTTAATATTGATAAACTATCATCGTGTAAGTTTTTACTATATATCATTTTTATATATTTTATTTTACTATTTATTATATTTTACTATTTATAACATTTATCTTCCTACTCTAAAATGGGTTCATTTGAGTCTATCCATCCAATCCAATCAAACTTCGAGGGAAAATTTGCCTAAGGAGGTACTCCGGGATCTCCAATGGAACGCACCGGTGCCAGATCCGTGCCCATCTTCGGAAGAGCAAATGTACATCTAATGTAAACCTACACCTTCAGATGCTTACTGCGGCATGCGGCCACGCACACACCGCCGTCCTCCCTGGTGCCGCTGGCTGGACAGATCGAGCTCCTATTCTCACCGGCCGCAACCCCGGAAGCCCCGTTTTAGTCGCCTCTTACAGACTGGGGATACCGTAGCTCTATTCTTAATCCATAAGCTTAGGATTAGGGAAATACCTAGTAAGTATAAATTGCAAGATAATTTTAAGTGATTTTGAAGTGCACGCATACATGCTACACGAGTACTAATGTGTGCAAAATATCGTGAAAAAGTTTTTTTTTATCTATTCCATTACTTATTATGCAGCAGTTTAACACCTTTTATCAAAAAGTATTATAAAATACAGATAAATATGAAAGGGGTGGGGTATGCCCTTGTCTGCATTTGGGTCAGTAGGCGCCGATGCATCCAGCCTCGTGCGGCGTGAGTCCCCCACCTGACCTATTTTTGGGGGTCACAAGAACCCCCTAATGGATTGTTTATGTTGCCAAGACCACATATTGCACCCGTAATTGAAAACGAATACGGAGATCAAGTTTACCTTAGTATAAGATTTGTAACCGTTATTTACTTTTTTAAATATTTAAAGGTAAAAAAAAATAACACGGAAATTCTCATCAACATCCGAAACCCTCACTAAGCGAGCTCAACTTGCACTTCTCATATTTTTATTTCTATTTATTTACGATCAATTTTATACCTTTCTTCGCCGCTACGTTATTGTTTACAAAGGTTTGTGGACCATGAAAGGCCACTCTAACGTTAATACACTTTTTATTCGTTTATTTACTGGATGATTGAAGGAAACAAATTATTAAGTGATACTTTGTTTTATTATGCTTTACCTAACTTTAATCACTATTTATTAAACTTAAGTTTTATTAAGCTCTTCCAAAAGGCCTTGCAACAAACACGGCTCCAAGCAAAGCCATTATTATAGATGTATAATAATGGCTTTGCTTGGAGCCGTGTGTATTTTTAAGTTTAACGACTGATGAGTCGTTAAACTTAAAAATAGAGTTGAAATATTAAATACATATATCCGCTTTTACTAAAACTATATAATAGCTAATAATACATAAGCTCTATCATTTAAGCGAAGCATTAAATGCTCAATGTATTTTTATCATCTATAGAAAAAACTCAACGAATATGACTTAAACAGGATCTTTATGGAAATTATTGAAAACTATTAGTAATGAGTATTATAATGTCATCAAATAACTTGCCAATGCGTTTTAAAATTAAATTAAAAACTTTTTTTTACCCATAATGACCTTCATATGGGTCAGATTTTTGTAATGCAAAAATGTTCCTAAGAGTTAATAAGTTTATTAACGCTTATAAATAAAAATATTATAAATACATATAAAACATTGCTTTAACTGTCACAGTACGTATTTATAATTAAAAAGTAAGTGTTCATAAGTATGTTCATGGTTTGTAAATGTTTCATGTAAGGCTCATATACCATAGCAAGTCCAACCGTCTTGATTTTTGATGATTGGCATCATATGGAACCAATATTTGAACTTAAATTAAGGCAAAACTTTTTTTTCTTTAGTACCATAAACAGAACCTTATACTATAATTCCGAAGTCTACGAAGCGTGGGACCGCATTGCCACAATAGCAGCGCGATTGACTCGCCGCTGCGTTTGTGGCCTTGATTTTGATGGATCTTAGTGTGTAGTAGAGGAAATATGTCTTTACATGTCAATAACTACGACTTTTTTATAGTTGTCATTCAAAGGAGCGTGGCCTTTCATGGTCCACCCACCTTATATGAACGAGAGCAAGATGAGTCGAAGCCTCCCGATGGTGCACGTGCCCGTGCTCCATGTGGGTCACCGGGCCGCTGCAGCCGACCTAATTCTACGATGGTTCCTTTTCCTAGTTGTTCTACTCTAAGGCGCTACGTTATTGTTTACTCCAAGAACATATGTTGCGTTATCATTCACAACCCTTATTCTGTGATAATGTAAAATATTGTATTAAAACGAAATTCTCTAAGTTTCACCAAAATTTCCTCGAAGTTAAACCGGCACTTGGTCACTGATTAAACAGACGTCGGGATATTAAAGGGCTATCGAAGATGAAATTAAATTCTTGTTCTACGCTACGTTATTGTTTACTGTATGAACGAGAGTAAGATGAGTTGAAGCCTCCCGATTGAGCGCGTGCCCTTGCTCCATGTGGGTCACCGGGCCGCTGCAGCCGACCTATTTACTAGATGGAAATGCTCTTGATCGTGTCAGCCATTTCCCTTTTCCCTTTCAGCTGTTGTCGCACAACATTTTTACGCTTTTATTCATTGACGGATTAAAAATAATAATAAAGCTACAAGACCATATTAAATTAAGTCTTTAGTTTGTGATAGTTACGTGTAGTTTCAGTCGTCAGATGCTGCGATTTAAATAAACTTTATAAATAATGTTTTAAATTTTATTATTATATAGTTACGTTTGGTGCTATTTAAGTAGGAACATTCCACTTCCAGTAGGCTTTATAATATTCAGGTAATGTTGAAAAATTTCGAATTAGATATTAGCTAAGCATTTTAGTATGCACAAAGTTTCATTTAAACTCCGAAAAGCAAAACATTACGATCACAAAATTACAAACAAATTGAGCCAACTTGGAAATAGTTATCTATGAACAAAGGTGACATAACTGTTAGTACGCCACGTGCGCCAAATTAACTTTTTTTTCATTTCATTTTGAAAGTTTCATTTCACGACCATTCCTCTGACCTCATTCCGGAGACCACTGGAAGCAGACCCCTCTCTGTTTCCTCGGATGACCTGCTCTTAATGTCTGCTTATAAATGAACATTCCATTTTTATACGGGCTACTTATTGTTTCTCAGGGCGTATTCTGTAAGCAATTGTCGCAAACTTCGTGAATTAACGGTCTTCTTTTTTTATAGGGCCGAAGAAAGTTTAGCAATGTAATTCATTCAGTAGATCAATGTAATTAATAAATGACCACGCTAATCTCATTTATTTGAGAAACAAATCACGATCTGATTACGCAAAAAATGATTCCAAAAATATTAAAAATGATCCTATAATGCCAATGTTAAACTTCTTGTATTTGCTGCTACGCTCAGACCGACCTTATTTTGTTGGTCTGGGCTGCTACGCTTACGTAAGTTTGGAGATAGATGGGCCTTAGGCCTGAAACTGCGTTAAGCGTGCGCCCGCGCGGTTTCATACAAAAGTGATCCGTGGCGGGGACCTGCGCGGGCGTCCGTCACGGGGAGGCGCGCCCCGCACCCACGCAACGGGGCCCGCCTCCGTGCGACGGAACCCGTCGCGGGGGCACGCGCGGTGCCCGCCAGCGGTAACACGCACGGGCTTGTTCAGTTAATAACGCTAGGTGATACGGGTCGCACGCACGCTCGGAGAAAATCAAGGACAATGTCTTTCGATACAGAAAGGGTAATTGTGGAAGTGCAGTGTCACCCTGCCATATGGGACCAGGGGAATGAACTGTATAAAGACCGCGATGCACGAACAGCGGCATGGGTAGAAATTTGCAAAGAATTGTTTGAAAATTTTGAAAATTTCAGCGAGGCGGAAAAAAAAACAACAGGTAAACATTTTTTACTAAGTAATATATTTTAGGTAAGTAGGTACTTACATACTATTTGTGTTCTCAATGTGTAATTATAATAAATCTACGGGTACGTATTGATACTTATTATACAAGGTTACTTTAGACCAAGCTAGAATTATATTAATTATTATTGTGTCGTGTCTCGATACCTATCATCCCTATTTAGTTTTGTCCACTAATATACCTAAAGTAAAGTATGGATGAACAAGTGTGCCTTTACTTCATACAGTGAGGCTCGAGGACATCTCAAAAAATACTACGATCTTGCCACGACACCTTACCATCTGTGACGAAATAATCAGCGAATTTATCGCGTATTGTATACGCATCTCTTTGGGTGTTCCCAAACCCATAGTCGACGTCCCGAATATGGCGTGGTGTAATGACAACATCGTCGACATTATTGTCATCTTGCTTAGATCTAATAAAATTATGCAGAATACATATCGCTTTAACAAAACAAATGGCGTTCTCTTTTGAAACGTTTAAAGGACGATGAAGTATTCGAAATTTATTAGCCATGATACCAAAAGTTGATTCAATATAACGTCGCGCTCTTGTTAACCTATAATTAAATATTTTTTTCTTATGGTCCAAATTGAGAGCTCGAGCATATGGCCGCATGACATAGCTAGACAACCCAAATGCTTCATCTCCTACAACAACGTAGGGCATTGGTACGGTTGCTGCAGTGTTGGTTGATTTATTGTTGTGTAGCACAGGTAACGCTTTAGCAGGAGGTATATCCAATAAGTTATCATTCATTTGTTGGAACAAGCGGCTTTGGGTGAAAATTGCAGAATCAGATTCTTTACCCTGTACCCCCACATTTATGTAGGTAAATTCATAATTTGCGTTACACATTGCAAGTAGAACAATGGAATAATAATGCTTATAATTGTAGTAAAGTGAACCGCTGTGAGGAGGTCTTATAATACGTATATGTTTCCCGTCTATTGCACCAATACAGTTGGGAAAATTAGCTTGCGTCAAAAAACCATCTGCTATCTCTTCCCATCGCGCACGGGAAAACAATGGCATGCAGTCTTCCTTCAGCCTTTCATTTATAATTTGACAGACTTCTTTCACAATTTTTCTGATTGTGGTTATTCCTGCCTGATACGCCAGATGTAGGTCCACGAAAGTATGTCCGCTTGTTACGTACCTGTAATTTTTTTTTATGTTTCAGTCACAAAAGTGCAATCACGATGGAAAACTGCAAGGGACACATACATGAAAGTGAAAGCAAGTAAAAAAAAACTGAAATCAGGTTCAGGTGCTAAAACAGGCAAGAAATACATTTATTTTGAAATGTTAACATTTTTAGATTCGAACTCAAGTAATGAAGCAGATGAATCTATAGAAAATCAGAGTGAAGATCAAGACTCATCAACAAATGCAAATAATAACATCTCAGTACCCAGCACCAGTACCGAAAATTCAAATCTTGAACGTGCAAATAATAATACACAGCCAGAATCATCACGAAAACGTAAACACCAATCACCAACTCCTTTTGAAAAAGAATTGTTGCAATGTGTAAAACAAAACAATGTTGATGCTGATGACGAAGACTTGAACTTTTTTAAATCTTTAATTCCAACAGTCAAAAAATTTAATACATTTAAAAAATTATTATTTCGAACCAAAGTGTTAGAAGCTTTGATTGACATCGAAAAAGAAACAGTTATTACTCTGGATGATTTACCATCAATTAATATAGGTTTATCAGAAACGCAAAATACAATTAGCACGATTGATTTAAGATCACTTAATATCAGAACAGAAACTCAAAACACAGACACAACAGAAGATTAATTAGAATTATATGAGAATGATGAAGACTTCAAGAATATTATTAAGACTGCTCTAGACTGCTTTAGTAAGTATACTGCTTTAGTAAGGATACTGGTATTAATAATAAATAATACCTTTCAAGAATGTCTCATTGATGGTGGGTAATGTTAATCGAAACTGGATACTTTTTGAGACAAATACATTTTTTGTCTAAATTTTATGATACTTTAGAAAATGTGTTTACCTCATTAAGTCATTAAGTAAAAGAAAATTATCCTCTTTCAATGCGACACCCTGAATAAGTAAAAAGAATATATGATTCGGTATGATTGTGATTCGGTATACACTATCGTTATAGAAAAAATGATGATAAGATGATGATAATAATTAGTATTGTAGTAAAAAAATATGTTATTTTGATTCATAAGAAAAGAAATAATGTTAATTAGTAATAATGTACGAGTAAAAAGCTGTGATTATAAAAGTGATTTAAGAGCAAAGAAATACTTAATGTTAATTAGTAATAATAATATTAAGAATGTACGAGTAAAAAACTGTGATTAATGACCAAAGAAATAATGTTAATTAGTAATAATAATATTAAGAATGTACGAGTAAAAAACTGTGATTAATGAGCAAAGAAATAATGTTAATTAGTATAAGCAAAAATAAAGATGATGAAGAACAAATTATAAAGTAATAATAATATTAAGAATGTACGAGTAAAAAACTGTGATTAATGAGCAAAGAAATAATGTTAATTAGTATAAGCAAAAATAAAGATGATGAAGAACAAATTATAATTGTTTACTTACCGCAATGTTATTGCCAGCCTTTCCATTGGTGATATGACTGATAAAGATTTTACTTTTATATTGTTGATCTTCAAATATGGTTCCAGTTTCGAAAATAATTCGTCATAGACCTGTACCGAAACTTTAAAATATTTGTAAAATGAGTTATCATTTTCTCTTAATTTACTGAACTTTACAACAAATTCCCCGCACAGCAACCTAGATTCAATAAACGGGCTTACTGGCTGCCGTTTTTTTTTTCTAGTCGTCGTTTTGCTACGTAATAATATATTAAGTTCTCCATCGACACGACTATACATGCACACCGTTAAAATTGAACTAGCGGCACTGCGTAAATAAAATAATCCGGTCTCCGCGACGGGGACCCGTCGCGTTCCCACGGAGCCCACCCGCGTGTACACGCGCGTAGACACGCGACGGTTGCCCGTCGCGGGCGCCCGCTTAACGCAGTTTGAGGCCTTATAGTATATTTGCTCTCATACGTTAACTTATAGGCCCAGCTTGTAGGTCGAAATTAAGGGTGCGTGGGTAACCTATAAAAGTATCGCGAGGCTGTAAATGCACTTAAGAGTAAAGTACATATAAAGTAGTATAGATAGCATAGCCTTCCTATCTAAACGAACATTGCTTTTTTACTCTTTTACCAAACTCTGGTACCAACTTTGGTAGGTGGTAGAACTATTATGGTTCGCCCGGGGAAGTACCACTGCTACACCCACTTCTGCCGTGAATCAATTTTATTGTGTTTCGGTGGAAAGGTGCAGTTGCCGGCCTGACTTACATGAGGCGACCACCAGCTTGCGGAGTAGCAGCGCAACGGCATAAGACCGCAGACAAGACTTACCTATGCTTGCTTGAGGTTGTGTGCAGATGTCCATGGGCTCCAGCGACCACTTAACACCACGTGGCCTGCATGCTTTTCTGCTACTCCATTCGAATAAAAAAAAACTTAATATCATTTTTGCATGTTTTACTTACCCGGATGTTAAACCATTTCATTTCTATAGGAAGATCCATTATATACAGCTAGTTTTAACATAAATTAAATATGCACATTAGCAAATGACGAATGTATTAAGACCTTTAAAATACTTATCAGAAATATAGGTAATGTTAGATTTTAAAAAAAATAGTTAAGAACTTTGATTAATTCTTATGTTAATTCTTCAGAAACTAAGTAAAATTAATTAGTTTTTACCATGAGAAGACTAAGATTATATAACAGAAAACGTTAATAGTCATTGTAAGGTACCTAACTAGTTCACATTGTTCACGACACAGGTATTCGTGACGATTTTCATTAAAATAGAATTAGAATCAAATTATGTCGTCAATTAATGAATGATAATTTTAATTAATGAACAATTCTGTACTAAGACGCTATGTTCAGTGACAAGAAAAGATTAAATAAAACGAGAGCCCTAATTCTCAATATACACGCAAGGTTGGAATACTTACGGGCCGAAGCAAGCTTAAATAATAATGATTTTATTGTGCAATATAAGCAAGGTACACGTATGACTAGAACAGTTACAATTGGGTAGTTGACACTATATACAGAAAAAATCAAAATGCATACCTCAAAACCTCGAAATCTGGTTGATTGTTAATAATTTTTTTGTTAATGATTTTTATTTCATTTTAAATAAATTATAATTAAGTCAGTTGACTATACCACATTGCTTAGACTAAGAATAATGTACTACCACATTGTGACGTCATAAATATTTTTCTGTCGCTTTGACAGCTCAATAAAAGTATCTCAATTGATTTGTCAGTCAACTACCGTATTGCAAACTTTTACAATTATTGCAAATTTTTGCAATTATTGCACAATTATCGAGTTTTGATGAATAATTTTACTATAAATATTAGCATATACATACATATATAAATGTATATTTGTCGTTGTTAACTCTTGTGCTGCGAATAATGTAGAGCTGACCCAATATATCGGCGATCCTGTTATGTGTGTGACACAACAATGGTACAATTAAACGCATTCACAAGGCGTACGCACATCTTATCTTCCTTTCACATGACGTAAGGTCTCATTTGCTTAACCATTATACAATATATTGAACCTAATGACTGCAGCTTTGGTGTAATTTTGCATTCTACCAACAATGAATTATAGCTCTTATTATAAGACTACGTCAATCCTTTGTAGCGTACGACGTTTACGCGGATATACAATATACACATATGCGCTACCACGACGGGATTATCACACTGGTACTTAAGTTTATGTGGCTAATTAAAATAAAACCGCAAATATTATTCCGAGAAGAGTTCCACGACTCCTTTACCGGGAAACGATAGGGTCTCGGACATAAAAATAAGATTTACAATTCCATTAAAATTAAGCTTGTGATTGGAATAATAACGGTATGAATGGTCATGTATTCTTTATCGTTTACCTATAGGTGGTGTTTTATTTTATTTAATTATTTATTTAGGACACCCAACACAAGTAACACATTAAACAGTAAAGCATTTATATAAAAAAAGGCCTTAAAATTTAGTGTTCCCGCAATTACAGGGTGCCACAGCGTGCACAAAAACAACTAGACAACAACAAAGATACAATGATACTAGTAGTTAGATTTAAACATTAATATGTATTACAATATATTGCTACTTAAATATATTTAAAAGAAACAAAATGAAATAACATAAGAATATTTGAATTTTTTTGAATTTGTTTTTGTAGGTGGTAGAACTATTATCGTTCGCCCGGGGAAGTACCACCGCTGCACCCACTTCTGCCGTGAACCAATTCTGTTGTATTTCGGTGGAAAGGTGCAGTTGCCGGTCTGCTACTCCATTAAAACAAAAACAAAATCCTATTTAATGATTTGGACTAATGGAGCCTCAACAGATATTATATCAATTAAATGTAACATCATAAATCTATTCCACCCTTTTACTATCTCTTGTTTTATCTGAGTCGTGTCTGTGTGTATCTGGTATGGCAGAATACAGGTCATAATGTAGATTTAAATGGGTTTGCATCTACAGACTACAGAATCTCTTATACATCAAATTTTTAAACTGCTTGTGGAATCGAAGGAAGATACATATAAAGATGACTGTACAGAGCACCGAACAATAGGTTTTTCTTTTTATAATAACGCCGTAGTTCGTAGAAATCCGATTCAAAACATGGCTGGTCTTCATTAATAAGACACGCTGCAGTCCCTGTTTTGACTATTTAATACAACACAAATAATTGTATTGTTATAATTTATAATTGAATATATCTAACAATTTTCGTACGCATTTTTATAAACATAGAACGTGGCCTAAAATATAGCATCCACAGAAAGTTAAGAACATGCGTAAACAAATAGTTACAAGGTGATGAAATAAATGCACCAAATGTTACTATAATTGTTATTTCTTTAAACTTCTATTGATGTACAAGCTTTACCGACGTTTAATGAGAATCTATTCATTTTGAGCGTATATCCGACCACGAGTAAAACTGTTTACATTTCGTTGCAAAGATTAATAGCTTTAATTCGACGTAGTGCGATTCAGAGCAACTAGTTCCTTGATGAAGTAAAAATAAACCAGTAATCATTACACATTCTTGGTATTGGCGTAGGAATTACTTACGACTTTAAATTAACCGTACCTACTTTAAGCAATTTTTGGATTTTACGTGATCCTAAAAAATGTTCTACCTAATACTTAGAGCATCTCAGGTATTTATATACAATTATATACCTTTGATGCTCTGAGACCTTTTACTATGTTGTAAGCAGTAGTTTTTGACGTGACGACGTCTAATAAATCGACGAACGCCGGCTGCAGGCACGAAAAAGGATGACTTTTTGTAACGTTCTGTTGAGCCTTGAGCGGCTTGCGCCGTTCGTCGACTGTTTAAAAGTCACTTAAAAGTGAAGTGAAAAGTTAATATGGTTTTCATCGTTTTGTTATGACTTTGTCACTTTGTGTTTCGTCCGTAAACCGACATTACAGACAAACAATTTTTTCTTGATTCAGTTCATTTAAAATATTTGAATACTATGGAATCTTGATGTAATTACCATTCAAGGTACATTTTAGCCAACATTAAGATAAGAGACAATTTAATCAACTTTTATTCCTAGTTCTATTTGTTTGATTTATTGCATTCATTCGATGTAACATATTGTCATATTATATATTTATATATATGTGTGTATGTTACGGGCCAAACCAGATATTAGGATAAACTAGGGATAAATAGTTTTTTCTAGGCTAAACTAGTTCGTCCTAAGTCCGATAGGATAGGTCCTAGGCCATACTAGTTTATCCTGGAGTGCGTTATTTAGATCAGGATCAACTAGTTTGGCCTAGCTTATACTAGTTTAACCTATCGGTCATGGGACGAATTAGTTTGGACTAGGCTAAACCAATTAATCCTATCGCGTATAGTAAGCACTAGTTTAGACTAGGAAAAACTAGTTTACCCTAAAATCAGGTTTGGCCGGTAACATATAAATTGTATTTATTGTATATTTTAACAGAAATATTTAGTATAGTATTTAATACATATGTTACGTACATACACCGAACCACTGAGATCCAATTTTCCAGTCACAGGTCTGCTGGAATAAATAAATTCTGTTAGGAATAAGCAGTGGCTTTGTACTATATTTATTTTAATTTACAATACTGTAACTGTTGTATCTGTGTACATAAATAGTTAAATAAATAAATAAAAAATATTTTCAAACCATTTTCAAATTTATTGTAATCGATGAAGTGTTAAATATTTTGTAAAAAAACACAGTTTGAGTAATTAACATGATCCAAAATTACGTTTCATCTGTAACCATAAACTAAGAGAAATCAGGCACTTACGTTCGCTCATAAGATCTATTAATACCATCAAGAGGATTCCACTGCCACGCTGCTAGGCATAAACTCATCGTTATGACAGCTGATAAAATAAGCCCATACCTTCTATTTCAGGCGAACTACGTAAATAGTAAATATGTACACTCATAATGTAAGGCGCCCACGTAAACCAGCCCATTACTACTTACCGCTTTTAAACAAAGCTAACAAAGCAAAATGGAACTTTGATGTTTCAATTAAAATTTGTTTGCTTTTGCGTCTTTTGCACTGTACTTATTATAGTTTTCTTTTAATACGTTATGATAGTTATGTTATGATAGTTTTATTTATCTCGATGATCCTAGTCTTAGAGCTGCACGCTATGAGAATATTAGATTGTTTTGTTATCGGTCCTTGACAGTTTTCAAGTTAATAAGACTTTTTATTACTAGCGAAAATTAAGTTCAGAGATTGTTAATAGAAGAGAGACCAAGTAAATAAAAGCATCTCATGTATTTTCGTTATTTTTTCTCTGTTTAATAGCATACCTTGCCAGATTTCAAAGGAAAGCAGTACACGGGTAAGCTCAGCTAATGAGTTCGCGTCGCTTTGAACTCGAAGCTATTTCAGTGGGATACAATGTTGCTCTGTCGTTCTGAGAAACAGATCTTCACACGAGCGATTGTTTACTACGAAACTATTGGCTCGTGTTGTCGCTACGTAAGCCTACGCGCGCGAAGATATTATGTTATGTTGGATTCTTGACATTTATATATTTTTTTAATATTATGACATTATTATTAAAACGTAGATGAATAATTGTTGGATAAACGTAATTGTGTGTCCGTACAGGGTGGTAGAATAAACAATTTTCATTTACCTATGTCATTTAGGTCCGATACCGATATTTTGACAGCACCATCAGACGCCCGTGATTTTTCATACGATAATGTTTGTATCCTAGACACGCGGCAGGGTGTCAAGCCAAGTTCAAGCAAATAAGGAACTGGCTAGCCAGCGCCGAATGTTATATTACACGAACCACTTCGTGCCACTTTTGACCCTTCTATAACTCAATATCTTTAACGTAAACACATAAAACTACGTGTGTTTAATTATATCATATATATATAAGGAATATATCTAGAGGTCCAAATTTCATGATGCTAGCTCAAACGGTTACAAAGATATAAAAGTCAAAAAGTCATAAATTTTAGCACTGACTGACTGACATATAGTACCTAAATCTAACCAACTTCCAGATGACCTAGAAAGATGAAATTTGGAATCCAGCTCGGTAATTGTGTTTAAGCGTAGAAAAAAATCTAAATATAAAAAAAAGTTTAAAAAAATAGGGGGGATGGGTCCCCATAATTTTTTTTAAAATTGTAGCGTTGGTACAAGCAGATATTTGAAACTATCTCAATATATGTATTATTATAGTTTTCTTTACAAAAAGTACCAATTAAACTAAACTAAACAAAGATACCAACCAAAACATAAAAAAAACCATAAATGTAAAAAAGGAGAGCCAAGTTCAATACAAAAATTATGCTTGGCTGTGGGCTCCGCCGCAAAAAAAATGTAGATCTAAGTGAATGCCAAGTACTATGCAAAATCCAAATATGTATTTATAGGAACAAAATAGCATAATGAACTAGTATTAAACTCTATTTCTTTGCTTTATTAGATACCTATAACAATTGCTGTTATTTAAAAATGTGAGATCTTAAAGTAGGTTAGATTTGACTTCGCCAGCAATTGGCAGCTTAAATGGCTGGCATAATGCGTTAATTAACAATTACAAGTTTTAAGTAAATAAATTTCGATGACATTAGAAAAATTGCGCACATAACCTATGGAATAACTGAATTGATATCAAAAAGTTTACCGATTAATTTTGGATTATAATTTCTTTGAATACGCATTGTAAATTACAACCTACATTGAACTAAATATTATTCTCATCCGGTTGCTTTATCTTGTGATTTATCCAACATTCCTAGCCATAACTAACATAATATAGTTATTTATGTTAGAATAAGTTGTACAATCGGCCATGATTACATTTATGTAGGATATAAACAGAAACTAGACGACAATGCGTAGGTTTCGTCTAAAATAGATTAGTGACCAGACTTGTTGCGTGCGGTATCGCTCGGTTACCGCATACATTTTATTATTAGGGTCTCGTTCACCATCTCCAAGTGTTGATTAGTTACGTCTCAAGTAAAGTTAATTGGCAAGTAAGAGCTATGAGTACGGGTCAGTTTATCATATGATTAGTGCTACTCGAATATCGTGAAATTGAGATTGAAGTTAGTACGGGTGACTTTAACCGACAATTAGCTTACTTATTACTTTACTTGAAGGTGGTGAAAGAGACCCTTAGTGTGCAAAGGCGCCCATTATTATCTGTAACCTTTAAGTGGCCGTATACGATTTTTTACCGATTTCGCTGATTTACTTGATTTTGCACATCAGATTTTGCAATTAAAATACAGTATTTCCATAAGTTTTATTACACAATATAACTGATCATTTCAATAATAATCTAATACATTAGCAATTTTTTAGCTTGCGTCGATTATTATTGTGCGAGTTTTAGGTTACTTTCAAGGATTTTTAATGCCAAATTTTTATTAATAATTTGACTTTATTCAGGATATGGATTTTTTTTGATGTGACAACATGTAGTAAATCGATGAACACCGGCTGCACGCATGAAAATTATTATCGGTATCGGGTATCGTGAAAATGGATAGGTACTAATATTAATAAATTATTAGTATCCATTTTCACGATACCCACGACACAGGACATATCTACCCTACTGTGGGGTTAGGAGTGTGAAACGTTGTTATTAATATTATTATTATTAACTGTACTGTACTGTACTGTAAGTCCTTACTTCATAGAACAAAATTATTGAGAGGATCGCTTGCATATTTATTGCTTTCCTCTGTTGAAGACCTTAAAATAAAATAAGGCTTAGGTACTTAGGTTACTTACTTTAAATAAAAACGAATTTTTATAGTTGTTATTGTGTAGGGAAAACGTGTTTCAAGTGAAACAATTGACAGAAGTTTTTACAGCATCTTCATAAAATTCTGCTTCAAAAAAGTATTGTTTTCCATTAGGTACTAAATCCTTATCCTTCACATATACAAGCACCTAATATTACAATGTATATTAATTTTAAGCCCCAAAGCAAAAGTGGTGTTATTTTAGGCAATTAAGTCCTCGTATACTATCTAGATTTTTTTTATTTTTTGAAGGGACAAACAGACAGAATGCAGGCCATGTGGTGTTAAGTGTTCGCTTCAGCCCTAAACATCTACTCAGACCCTCAAGCACGGACGTAGTCAGGTTTTATTTTAATTTTATGAGTGTCTAAAATTAATCTTAACTTTTCACGGGGGTTTGAACCCCCAAAACCTGGCTTCTCCCTGGCTACACCCGTGCCCTCAAGCAAAAAAGCTTATAGTCATCTACAGTTTAGTTGCTACTCCGAAAACTGATGATCGCCTGATGTGAGTCTGGCCGGTTACTGCACCTTACCACCAAAACACAATAGAATTGCGTCACGGCAGAAGTGGGCGTAGTGGTGGTACCAGTCGAATTCTAAGTACCCATTATAGTTTTACCATCAAAATGGTTAAGTAAAAGGTACCATAAAACACCGTATTGAATTTAACCTTTTGAATAGCTCTTATTGAAATTATCATAAATTACACTATAAGCAACGTGACTCGGTATAACTTTCATTCACGTGTTTGGTATTTAAACACAATATTATCGACCGTACGATCATTACATTCATTACACACGATTAGTATTCTCGTAAATGAGATAATTGCGATATCCGACCCGAGTAAGGGAATACCAGCATTGAAAAAGGTTGACGTCGGTTTACTTAGAACAAAATAGTCATACATAACATATATTTACCCTTTCTTTTACCATGACTTTGTCATGCAAAATGTACCGCGGGAAAATATGTTACTAGCTCCTCGGTAGTTGCTATATGTATTTTGTATCACATGGCGATATTTTTGGATGATTTTTATATTCCACTGCTGGCCTCTTCTCAGTAGATTATTTTGATTAAATACCCCTTTGGAAGTATTTATTGTCAGAGTTAGTGTTAGGAGTAAGCAAGCATCATTGAGTGACTAAAGCAAAACGATGTGATATAAAATAACGTGTCACGAAAGAATCAACTTGGAGTCTACATTGTATGTAGTTCCAAACTTACTTCGTCTACGGCAGTGTACGTCTCATCGCTACAATAACATACGAGTAGGATCGCTACTTGTATTAGCTTCATATTTGTATTAGCACAAATCAAATAAACTTTTGATTTGCCTTAACATAATCGATTTTTCTACTCTTATATTAATTAAATATTCGGCATCGTTATTCAAAGTATTTATTTATTCAATTTATATCAATACCTAATAAGGTTTTTTAAAAGACAAGACTACCTTAAAACCTTTCGACAGAACAGTCCACACTGTCTGCAATGTCAATTAAACACGGGGTCGATTTTACACAATTGTCATTAATAATTTAATACTCGTAGGCTGTTAGCTTTCTGCAGCTCTTTTTATCTTTTCTTCATTTTTCGGGAGAGTATAGATGTTTAGGATTCTCTGTGTAACTAAGGAACATTTTTTCCTGAAGTCTTATATGTATTTGTTCTTCTCCTAAAATTTGATGTAAAGCCCGCCAAGCCTCGTAAGGAAGTATCGTAAATCTGTAAATTTGTCATTGATTAAACAGACATGACTTTAGTATCATTATAAATTATTTTTATTATGCTTCAATGACTAGCACATGAAATTTTACATTGAAATACTTGGCTCTATCGCGCAAAAAAGAATGAAGTCTTTAAGCGCCAGCTTTCTTTAATGTCGATACAGATTGGAATTCCGAGTACCATTCCTCTCGGCCAGTACGCTGCAGTTGGCTGACAATGTTCGTTAGTCCCCGAATGAGCACTAAACGAACGTCACAAATAGCGCAGCCTAAAGCATGTAGTCGCCTGTTTAGAGATTGGGACATATCTTAGAGAAGCGAATAGGATGGTGATTGCGTAAATATGCCTGCGAGCATAATATTTTATTTTAATTTTATTATATTTGGATAAACAGTGTTATTTATACCAATATCTATTACCTTTAAACGAGCAATTCGTGTATATATGTATCTAAATATATTTTTTGAATCCTGGAAACGGCTCCAAAGATTTTGATGAAATGTAGTACCCTGAGTACGGGGATGATAAATCGATCCAGAAAATTTTTATTGATAGAAATTGTCGTTTTATTTAATGTTTATGCCGTTAAATATAAAATTACTCTTACTGACATCTATTGGAGAATATTAATAATATTGTGGCGTAGAAAGCCGTCAAATGTCGACCGTCAATCTGCCCTTCAAACAAATGACAAATGTCGACATGAAAGACCTCTATAAAAATTTCGTCAAAGGAAGTAAAGCTTTCTTGGTCGAAAGGTTACGAAAGCTGACTACGGAGCTAGAGGCCCGGGTTTCTAACCTCGCGTTTGTTAGTAAGCAAGTTGCGTTTTTTATTTTTTACGACAATTTAAAAAAAAAATTGGGAGCTAGGTATTTCAAAAGGCTTCGTTAAGTAACATTAAGCCAATGAAAGATTTGCTTAAAAATAAACCAAGAAAATCAATTGTTTTTATCCGAGCAACGCTCGGGCGTCCAGGTACTTACTTATGAACTAAATAAATGTGCACCAATTGATTGTTTTCGCATGTCGAGACTCAATGCTTGTTTGCTTTATAAGCATAACATTTTTTGGATGTTAAATTTATAATGATAATAACAATAACGCTTCACAATCGCTCCGCACTAGGAATCCATGTGTCATGGGTACCATGGTCAAGAAGACGAAGCACAAAGACAATAAGACGTAGATCCAGATCGAGAGTTGAGTTTGAGATAAGATTCAAAGCTCGACTGGCAGCCCGGTAAAGTGACTATTTGCGCTAGACTACGGGTCGAATCGAATTGAATTTTTGACGTATTCTTACCAAATGCACGCAGAGAGATATTGATGACTTAGAGTTCCGTACCCAAAAGGTAAAACGGGACCTTATTACTAAGACTCCGCTGTTCGTACGTCTGTTTTTTTAACAACGTTGTGTTAACGTTGTTCATCATATTCGTACACCATCACCAGCGAACCATATTTCGATGATTATCGTTTCTATCCTGACCACTTTATGAAGATATTCGTTCTTAACAATGGCACATTTAAATAGTGGTTGTTGATGAAAAATAATGGTAACGGGTTATATAATGTAAAATACATGTAATAAAGGCCTACTCCTCTGGACATATCACGGTATGACTAATAGTGCAATTAGCTTGCATCAGTTGCACTACGTGCGCTATTCTAGTCTGACATTTGGTGTATTCCCACCGTCCCAGACGTAACACTCGATTGCTCGCTGGTCTGATATGTGGCTGAGAGGTTATTAATGGGAGTTGGCCAGCGACTGCAAACTGCTGACAATAATAGTGTGTACTCGTAGATTGATTAAATAGACTTTTGAATTTATTTCTCTACGCAAAGTTTTATAGTACGCGCCAAGATATGCTCTCCATCAGTATTAAAACACGTATTGGGTGAAAGAAAGTGTATATTTGTTCATATAATTATAAACGTGTTGTGGTCTATTCAATGTAGTTACGATATTAAAAGAGTGAGCGAGAGCGGTTTCCGACGCGACCAATACCGGGTTCAAATCTGCAAAGTCCTCGCGCACCTCTGACAAAGAAATTTGAAATATGAGTATTTATCCCTGCTCCACGGTGATGGAAAATATCGTGATATTTAATTGATTACGATGTTGTCCATCACCGTGCATGCCTGAGAGAAAAAAACATAATTTCTCGAAAGCCAGATGTCCGCCAATCCGCACTTGACCAGCGTGGTGGACTATGGGCTAAATTCCTCATCACTTGTGAAAGGATACCTGTGCCCAGCAGTGGAACATAAAAAAGGTTGAAAAATAAATCGTCTAAACATATTAATAGCAATGCGCTAACTAAGACCAAATCTTATAGCCATTCTAAAAGAAAGAAGTACCTACTCTTACTCCACAGAATTATATGTATATCTTTATGTAAGTATACCACATATCTTTAACTTTTAATACAACTTCGTATATTTTCGTGGAAACGCTTTATTTTTATGTCCTGATTTTTCGTATTCAGTAGGTACTCATCTTCAATGAGATAAGATTATTGTTCCAGCACAACCAGGCAAGTGAAACGAGTTAATACGGTGATATCGTAATTTGATATTTAAAAAAATCGTGTCGGGCATTGATATACTTACTAAAATATCAAAATTGTACTATACGAGTTGAAAATGAATCCTGCCCCCTAGACAAAAAAGGTCTTGACCGCGACTGCCAGTACATTTTTTGCAGGGTTGCCGGGTTATGTGCGATTTGACCGCACTAAAACCCCCTCGATGGCCTGCTTCTGCGCTTGGGAAGGACTCCGCGATCTCCAGTGGGACGCACCGGTGACCGGTAACAGATATGCTCTCCTGCACCTTCCGATGCTTACGGCGGCATGCGGCCACGCACACACAACGTCGGATCAAGCTCCCAATTGCACAGTCCACAACCCCGGGAGCCCCCTTTTAGTCCCCTCTTAAGATCAGGCAGGGCATACCTTTGCTCTATTCTTAATCCCGAAGCTAAAGGGACTAGCGCCGGGGGACGTTACAATTTAGCATAAAGTAAACACTTGCCACATTTTCTAGCATAACGATAACAACTAAATCTCAATAAGCATAATGTAATTTCCTGATTGCTACGCTTCGCTGACTGCGATTCTTGATTGTAACGGCGCATCATTCATAATAAACACCAAGATGCGTCGATTGCGTATAAATTACCCACAGATAGTATCAATTTCGAATGAATTGCCATATATTAACACGCTGAACATCATTAATTCAGTGAGGCTTGCATCATTGAATCCGTTATGACAAGAATATTACTGATTCGTTTCAAATCATGGAACCCGCGAGCTGTCTCTTATACTTATTGCGATTCAAGGATGTAAGGAAGGGTGAACTTAAAAATCCCTTTGAGCACAAATAACGTTGTTTTAACAATACTCAAACAAATTTATTCGAATCATTGATATAATAATGTAATTAATAATAACTTTGATTTAATAATTTAATAATTATTTTACGTAAATACATGTAATATATTGTGCATGTAATATTAACTTGTAGTGCGATTTGCCATTGTTGTATTGTAAGTGCTACAAGTAATTATAATGAATAAATAAATAACGCTTCACACTCACTCGCAGCCCCACAGTAGAGTAGATATACCCTGTTTCGTTAGTACCATGGACACACAAAAAGACGGAAACACAAACACCCAGACCAAGAACAGAAATTTAAACTCATAATTCGCCGGGAATCGAAACCGGGACCAATGATTGGCAGTCTGACATGGTAACCATTGCGCCACGCAGGTCGTCATAATAAATACATAAATAGCGATGATGGCTGTATTATACTAAGGAACCTTTTTATTCTTCATAAAATAATTTTATATACATACAAGCAAAGTACAAAAAGAAAAGAGAATACTTTATTGTGCATACTCAGTAGATTCAGTTAGTAAATATGGTATTATGTAAATAGTTACCGCAGCGTATGGTATTCTACATCTAAAGTACAACAAGCCAGAGTTTGGTCACAAGTTCAATGCAGAAGCCCCTCTAGAGGCTGTACGAAAGACTCGTTTTAGGTGCCCAGAACTGCCAAAATTTTGCAACTGCAGTAATTTCCTATTCGCTACTGATCATACACTTTTGTCCCCCGAAGCAAAAAGAGGAGGACAGTTTGACGACCCGTATAGCGGAACGGTTACTATGCCGGACTGCCAATCGTAGGAGCCCGGGTTCTATTCTCGGCGAAGCAGAAACTTGAATGATGAGTTCAAAATTTCTGTTCTCGATCTGAGTGTTTATGCTTCTATCTTTGTATGTGTCCACGTTGCCCACGACACAGGGCATATCTACCCTACGGAGCTATAAGTGTGAAACGTTATTTTTTTGATTTATTTATTTAAATGCCTAGGAAACCTATGTCTTTCCCACCTCTGGTCAGCCCGATTTTCCTCTTTAACAAGTTCTAGTACCTATCAATGAGGCTATCCACTCCAGGAGACCTTGGAGGTTGCTTAAAGCTTTCAACTCATCGGCTCATTAAAATAAAGTTCGGTTAGTGATTAAGCTTGCAAAGTGCACGCATAGAAATACAAAGGACTACTAACGAAACTACTTCAAGGGAGAAAGGGGACCTACTTATTCTTAACATATTTTAAAAAAAACAAAGCACTAATTAACATTAATATTTTAAAGAATAGTTTCATTTTCGATTGAAAACATAAAATCAAACTGGTTTTAAATATAACGTGTAGCTTTTGTTTATGATGTTGCTCTCATTAACGCTTTTATTGCTGCTGGAACTATCATAAAGAGTTAAAAGGAGTCTTATTATGGATATGAGGTTTAGCGGTTATAATTAAATTTGAAAATAATTAAGTAGTTTTTTTTTGGATAGGTAAGTACATCGTAAGTACACCGCACTTGCCGATCGTCGTAAACAACGGCTTAGCCTGTACATGTACCCAGCAGTGTACATAATGGATACATAAAAAATTGCGTGTCTTTGCACATTATTTGAACAAAGCAACAGTGCAAAAACTGCAACTTCAGAAACAGAATGCTGCTTATTAGTGCTATTTACCGATTATGGTAACGCAAGCATCGATAGACTATGATTTTGACTAGATTGTATGTAACCGGACTAAAATACTAAAACCGACCGAACCGGACTAAAAACTATAAACATAAACTCTATTTTTGACCAATCGCGTAAAACGGGAGTATTGGTAGAATTACCTAAAAATCTCTTGAACGCACAACTTCGTGTCAATAAACTGCAATCCGACGTAGTTCTCTCTATGCACTTACATTATGCTGATGTAACTCGTTCCTAAACACCTTTTCTTTCATTTGCATCGCCAATCCATCGGAATGTGTTCATTACTTGTCTATGTTTGTGATGTTTCTTCAGTTAATTAGACTATGTTTAGTATTATATATGTATATTTATTTATTTATTTAATTTTTGTAGCACCTTAACTAAGTGTTTCAGGGTTAAACTTAATGCCTAATGGCATTCTCTGCCAGTCAACCCTGGGTGACGGTGAGAAACTTAAGGTAGGCAGGAATACTACGAGAAGGTTTTTTTAAGTGAAAGTAACTAACAATTCTAATAATTTAGTCTAACATTTTGGTAAGTATATGTACATGTATACATACCAACATATATAAACATACATACACACATACAAATATACATACATAAATACATACATACATACATGTATATCGCTTGCATTTTTGTATAAAATGAATAAGTAGACGACTTTGCAGGCCATGCTTTTCTGAAAGGTCTCTGCAGCCCATGGACGTCTTTAGACACAATCAAAGATTGTTAATGATTCTTTGTGTGGTCAATGATAAGAGAGCCTAACTCGGCACCGTACCTCAGAATACATAATAGTACAGACCATACTAAAGATATCCCGGCCGTCTGCTTCTACAAGATTAAAAGGTAGATCAGAGCTGTTAAAAGATAAACTCATTTTTATGGTACTCCGAAAATTGTTCAATTCTAAAATTATTAAAGCTTAATTGTCCGAATCATCGAGATACTATGCGTTAGTACATTATACCTCAATGGTCCGAATGTGGAACAGAAGTGATTCTGCTCTTCAAGAAGGATGACAAAACTTGAATAAGTTGTTCTTTATTGGATTTATATGATTAATCTTTATACCTTTAGATTCAGTATTAGCTTAGAAACTGTTCTGATGTACTCAAGTAGAAGTTCTGTTCTGAAGTAGAAGTAATAATCAAACTAAAATAGCATGCTGTTGACATGTCGAAGTTTTTTTTTATCATTGACCATAACATAACAGTAAAATCAACACGAATCAATTATTATAATTACATATACTTTATAGCGAACAAAAGGCGGTCTTATCGCTTCTAGCGATCTTTTCCAGAATACCCCTTAGGGTAGAGAAAAATTTGGTTAGGTAGGGTATGGGTTAATATTCTATGGCGTGGGTGAGGTGCACATAAATAATAAAATACCAAAACTAAATAGAAATTAAGATCTACTCATTTAAGATGAAGCGTCTAAATAATATTATATATACTAGGTATGTACTAGCGAACCTGGCAGACGTTGTAACGTATCAGAAATAAAATGATATTGCGACTATAAATTAAGATGTAACCTATCCTATCTTTCAAGTTAGATCAAACTGCACGCGGTGTGCAAATTTTATTAAAATCGGTTAAGTAATGTAGGAGTCCATCGCGGACAAACAACGTGACACGTAGTTTATATAATTAAGATTAATGCAGACTTTTATTAAATGAAATAAATATGTTAACACCCTTAATAAATTGTATTTCAGAATTTTTTGGCCATTGAATACAAATTAATGTACAATTCCCATGACTTTTTAAAGCAGTTTTGTTTTAGTAAAGAAATATTTTTAACATTTAGTCTGCTAATAAACTAAAGTGGTAATTGTGTATTAAGCTGTTAAACGAGGGCAATGAAGCACTAATGTGTTCATTCATTTTTTCGCCCGTTCATAATTTTAGTGTGAACCATGAACGGTGAGAAGCAGTGACATGGTAGATCACATGGTCGCGGCGCACCTGTCGGCCGTCATGCTACGGTGAACTTTGAGGACCACCATCATGTTGTGACCACTCCTATCTTTTTGACAGGACGGTTTGCAAAAAACCCTTTGCGAGCCCGATAGTAGACGAGGATTTGTATGATTTAATCAGCGAAATCTACTACTACATTGCATCTATTTTTGACGTACGGTAATTCCTTTGTGTTTTGATGGAAATAGGAGGAATTTGACCCTAACATATATATGCTTTGTATGACTTATTATTTATTATGACTCTTGCTTCAGATTTTAGCTGCCTTGGATGTCTTGCAGCGTCCACTTAACACCATTAGTAACCGGAAATGACTCATACAATTTATCGTAAGGCTCTTTTTGATTAAGATAATTTTGAAATTAATTTATTTTTATTATGTAAGCGATTTCCTTAAACCCGTAATTTAGCACGAGATGGTTGTAATCGTAAATTATATGCGAAATGGATGAAAGCGGTACCTGTGATAACAAAAAAAATTATATCACCTAAACAACAAACATAAACAACAAAGCAAACATTTTCTACCAAAAGCAGGGATAAAAGCTTTAGGCCGTATCAAGAACTTTGTCCTATTAAAGGTAAGTCGCAAAAAGCAACATTATTTCGTTTATAAAGTAGTTATCATTGACAACATGAAGGTCTGCAGATGTAAGAAAATAGGACAATCTCGTTCAAAACTGCACATATGGTCATGTCGGCTACCCACGCGTAACACAAACGCCCATCCCACGCCACGTCGACCGTCAAATCAAACAGAAAACATGTTTCAAGTATTTTTATAAACAAAGAAAAATTACACAATTTTAATACTATTGATGTGTTTTTTATTAGTGACATTAATGAGTCGTAAGGCTATAAGAACGATATAATTTTGTTTGTTTGACTATATTTACCAAACGAGACGGTTTTTCTCTAAAATAAAATGTTGTAAAAATTTATTATGGCCACACTTATAAATTTCTTTTGCAACCATTTTTATGCCCCACTGGTCCAGGTCTCTTTCGGAAGTGAGAGAGATTTAGGCCATAAACCCACTGATATACAAAAAAAATTTGTATAGGAATGCATAAACCTCCACGCTGGCCCAGTGCTGATTGGTGGACATACCTTCGAGAAATTACGAGTTTCTCTCAGGCATGCATGGTGATAGAAAACATCACAATGAATGTGTGTAATTTAACACACTTATTACTTACTGTGTAGGAAATGAAAATATATATTGTTGTGATGTGTGCTCGAAGTCACTAAACTATTTCTTGACAAATTACAATGTTTGTATTACTTTTGTAACTAACTTTTCACGTCACCTAAACCATAATTGAGAAGATAATTCATACTTTAATGATACAAGTGCGTCATTTGATGACGTAAGTAACCATTCACCAACTTCACATAATTAAATGTATCAAACTATGTACTAAAATGAATTAACATCTACAATTACAAGTCAAAGACGCACTTACATATTTTATGAAATTATGAATCTATGTTTTTATTTATATTTATAATAATTCTTTTAGGAGTGTAAGTGTAAGAGTGGCTACGAAAAGGTTTTCATAAAACTATGTATTTTTCAAGATCTATTAGAGTCTGTATATAAATTAAATAAACATGATTGAGGGGCTACTAGGGATACGTCGAAATCCCATAGTGTCGTGTTTTCACAGGGATAATATTTACTTCACACTATGACCACGCCTATTTTTATTGTGAACGAAATGTAAATAATGTGTTATATGATCAAAAATTTCAGGTAAGTCAATACATTTTTTGTAAGGTTTTTTCGATACCTACAGAAATAGATTCGATCGACAACGACAAGCATCAGTAGTAAGTGGCGAGGTTATAAATAAATGAATTGCTTGCCCTGTTATGCGAAGTATCATGTTTTGCTCCATTCACTCACTGTAGGCACATGTGATTAATGGCCGGTTATCCTTTATGTGAACGTCCCCAGTCAGAGACTTTCAAAGTTAAAACTTTGAAATCATTCAGCAATTTGATTGTTATAACTACCGCATGGAAGGTAAAATATTTTTAACTTGCTTTTGCTCTTTATTAAAATAGGCTATGATTTTGTACATGTATATTACATATATTATTTAATTAAGTTATTAATTTAATATGTACGTACTAAAATATTTTTACGAAATAAATTTACAAAAGAAATTTATTTTTGGTTAATTCAATGTTGAAATTAATATATGTACCTACGTAACAAAATGTTGAACTCTTGTGACTTTATACAATCATAACACATTTAAGAGTAATTAAATATGTAAATGGCTTAAAAGCGAGCAGTCATCGTAAATAAAATAAAATAACAAGTTCAAATCTGTTCCTGCGCTTGAGCGTATCAAATCGATCGCCGACCCTTAGCAAAGAGTTCAACGCGTTGGAGACTCTACCTTTCGAAATCTATAACATTTTTTACGAAAACTAACTCTACATTTGATTTATGAGCTTTTGGAAAGGTTATCTATTATTATAAGCAATACTTACTACTTTGTATTAAGATAAGATGCATAATTGATATTATATAATTGATATTGTACTACATATTATAATACTTACTATGATTTTTATTCTTGATAATGATTCAATAATCCTTATTGACTTTAAAGTAGCATTTAAAGTATTGGAAATCGTAAGATAATTTTAATATTTCTTTACAAATATTCCTTTACAAAATTTAAATATTTAAATGCTACGAAAATTACTAATACTAATATGAGATAATAATAGAGAAAAGAAATATTCGCAGTGTGTGATCAAGTAAGTTCTCCAGGCCGCGGCCGTTACAAAATAAATAAATAAAATAATTTAAGCTACCTACTAGAAACGTAAATCCAGATAAGCAAAACGTATTTTTCTAACAAAGGAAAATGTAATAGTCCGGCCATTTGTCCTCAAAGACCGTCTCGCCTCTTTATAAGGCTTATCTCTGGAACCACTTCACTTACAATAGCGGATTATGTACTGGCTTCCAAAGACAACACGAAGATTTCGCTAAAACCTGTCTTTTACTGCATATCCTGTAACACTTTCGAAAACCAAATTAATTGCGAGTACTTGGGATTTTAATTCTTTTTTAGAAACTCATAAAAAGCTCATAAAAGACCACACCTATCTGTGTAAGGTTTGTACGTTGCAAACTGCAAAATTGGTGCTAGGTAGAGTCGAATCTTTATCGATGTAGAGTCTGAATCATGTGAATAATTATGTTATTTATAATTTAGATACAATGTGGGGCTTTTCGCTTTATTGCCATGTGTTTATTTTATTACTACCTGTGATAATATTCTGTTATACGTAAAGGAGGACCTAAAGGTGTTTGTACTTAAGTGTAAGTAGGTAAGATACAAAAAACATGGCGTAAGCGCCAAGTTATTTCGTGAGGCCGATTGATAACTTTCTTGCGCGTATAACGAGTTGCATCACAAATTTATAGGTGATCAGAAATGCGGCGCCTCGTAGCCGGACTCACGCGGAGGCGAGATTCGGTGGCAACGTTCACGCAGGAATTCATTTAACTTCCAGAAGTGTCCGGTTACAGTCTAGCACGACGAGCGCGAGTGGCCGATCGTAGTTCGTATTGCATTTAGTATTTATTCACGTATCGGGCGCAGGTTCTATGCGCGGGGCGACGAGGCGGCCAGGCGG
This sequence comes from Pyrgus malvae, assembly GCA_911387765.1. Lineage (NCBI taxonomy): Eukaryota > Metazoa > Arthropoda > Insecta > Lepidoptera > Hesperiidae > Pyrgus > Pyrgus malvae. The sequence goes on from OU426960.1 coordinate 16,518,010, forward strand.
CGAGGCGGGCCCCGGGGGGCATACTTACTACGTGATTAATCCGCGTCCCCCGCCCCGTCCCGCCCCTGCCGGGCGCGCCGTACTCGCGCCGGGTTTCCTCGTCCCCGCGCCTCACGGCCACTCACTACGCACGGGGCTCCGTGTAGTGCCGCCGCCAGTCGCGCCGCGACCCGCGTTCACGTCGCACGTCGTTCGCGTCGTACCTCCGTGCGTCTACCTATGATATCATTCGTGCTAATCTCCGCCCGTTGATTTTCCTGCCGAGTGACCGCAGCGGCAGGCGCGATATCGCGAGTGCCGAATGTTCGCGGACGTCACACCCGTGTACTTTTCCACCGGAATCCGAGCGCGCCCACGAAACCAGTTCAGAGAGGCGGACGGCGCCTTCGGATGAGATCTCCGAGCGAGAAACGCCGACCCGCGGCCTGAGATGCTGCGCCCGTGACCGTCTCGCGACAGTGCCACGAAACGTAAGGATCTCCTCGTTCATTCGGGCGGCTCGGGTAATACGCCCGGCCGCCTTCCTATTCGCATGGCGCATACGTCGTCGCGTGGATTTTATTTTCGTCTGGCGAGAGGTGTGTGCGTGCGAGGCGCGGGTGTGCGGCAATCGGTGGCTTGTGTGCGTTCCTCGTCCACCGAGACGGCTACTCCCTGCTGGCCCGCTTTATTTAGGTTGTTTCTGAGCGTGTCAGAGCCGCTCCGCCCGGCGCCGCCCGCCGCTCTATATTCCGTGTTCGCTATCTGTTTGTGCCGCACCGTGCCTTTCGGTGCCCAGCCTGTCCAACCTGCCCAGCTCACATATTTGCCGCATATCAACAAACGCACCTTGGACGTATGTCACACCGTTCCTGCCAACCTGCATGAATCCTGAAGGTTGCTGCACTGTAACTATTATAAATACTCTATTTCAAACATTGTTAACTTCAGGTGAAATTTTCCTATGAGCAAACCTTTTAATAATCGTGCTTTTCTATATACCCAACATAGTCTTTGAATAGTAGGGATAAGTGCGCACAAAATATAATTTGGTTTTAATTTAACCTTCAGGTTGTCCTCTAAGTTATCCACTAGGGAAACTTTTCTATGTATTCAAACCTGACCTTCTTCAGATGTAAACAATGAATACTTAGTAGGTATGAACCATGTCATGCACCATTCATTAATAACATTTCATTGTCAATTTTTGAACGTGCGTGGTACGTTTTAAAGTCATTACTATATAAAAAATAACTTTTACTTACCAATGGCACTTACTTTAAAATACTTAGTTGGTCCTAGAAATAACTATTTCCTAGTAGGTAAAATATATAAAAAGTAAGCAAAAACATAGAAAATCTAAAATGATAATACCAAAAGTTTCCATAATGTTGACTCTACGTCGACTCTACATAATTTAACTTCAGTCAACAAGGGCAAAAATTAAATGAATTTGATAAGATTTTATATAAATTTATGTCTTTTGAAAATAACATTTAACAGTAGCAAGTATACGCTTGGTTTTCCACATATTTCCTAATCCTAATACTCCACTAAAATTGCTTTCGAAATTAATTAGGTAGAGGTTACAGATAACGTTATAAACAAGACGTTTAAATTAATTGACAAGACAAAAGAACCAACCAGCTTATCGTGTGCGTATTTTGAAGAGTAATATTAGTTTAAAATTAGAGCAAGAAGGAAAAGTACGCAATGTGAGTACTCAATACTACGTTGCGTTTGTAGTCGCAGGCGGCACGGTTGTTAGCTGGCATCGATAAACTCCGACCCGAGCATACGGCGAGTACTTACACACTTGCTTACACATCACTGAGAGTCATTAAAATGTAACACAGAACTCTTTATTCTCGGCATTTGGTCAAGATACATCTGTTGGAGAATGAAAATAGCTTTATTGATATTATGAGACTCGGAGTGACGTCTTTCTGGGTTGATTCCTAAAGAAACTGGACAACTGAAGCGTTTGGATTGGCAACTTTACTATTCTACGAGTTTGTTGCACCTTTACTACATATACAATTGTTACAATGTAACACTGATCTACAAATAGTGAACATATAAGAAGCTGTTAACAAGCACTTTCATAAAATATAAAAATTTCTGAATTTTGTATCTTTGCAACTCTATTTTTAATATTCCACCGCTGGACACGCACTTTCTCATTCTCAATCTTACTTCTTTGACAAGTAAATTATAAAATCAATAGAACAGATACATTTAAGATTACTATTTGTCCTATAGAAACGTTGAAATTCCATAAGAATTATGAGTATAGCTACAATTAATTAACGGTTACTTGACCAATTACGATTTATTTCAATACATACGCCTATATTGTAGCAAGTAAGTGCTGGTCAACTGTTCATGTTCCCGAAAATGTTTAATTCAGAAGCGAAAATAAAGCTTGTAACAGTCTTACAAGTCTTAAAACTTTTAAATCTAACAAAATATAGAACTATGTATGCTCCTCTAGCTCTAAAATCACAGGATTATATTCTTGATTACGTAGTTTATTTTTCCAACCATAAATTATAATATAATAAATGTTGCCTCTTATTTTCTTATATAATAATATAAGAAAATAAATATATTATTATATAAGAAAATAAGAGGCAACAACACTAAAAGATAACGTGTAGGCGTAGGGTATAAACTTTTAGAACAATCAATCCATAAATAAGACATTAGATCCATTATTTGTTTTACGAGTGCGAAATAAAACGGTAGGTACCTCCTACTTTTGGAAGTCGGTAATGAAGGGTAACAACTTGTCGACTATCTTATTGTATATCATGGAGAAATAATTCATAATACTTTTGTATCTACCAACTCCAAAAAACATGTTCTCAAATTTCTTAAGGTAGGTCCAACTTTACAATTCGCATAAAATTTGATAGAATTTAGTGATAAAAACTTAGAAGAAAAAGCAAAGAGCTGCTGCAGTGGGGTTGATGACACTATTTACAGATAAATTCAAAATGCATACCTCAGAAGAAAAAGCAAAGAGCTGCTGCAGTGGGGTTGATGACACTATTTACAGATAAATTCAAAATGCATACCTCAGAAGAAAAAGCAAAGAGCTGCTGCAGTGGGGTTGATAATACTATTTTTAGATAAATTCAAAATGCATACCTCATAAAGGTTGCACTAAATCAAATAAAATAAAACCAGGATAATTGTAAATAAATTTTATTATTGATTTTTATTTTATTTCACTTAAATCGATGGTAACTAAATTTATTGACGTAAAAATTTATTTGTTGACCATATCGTGACGTCATAAATATATTTTTCATACAAAATGTATAAGAATGTCGCGTTTTGACAGCTCAATAAAAGTATCTCAATCAATTTGGCAGTCATCTATAGCACAATACAAGGAGCGCCTGCCTTTCATAAGCTTTCATCTATATTGTGTCTATAGTTTATTCCCATTCTTCCCAATACCAAAAAGGTAAAAAAAATATATAAATATTGTAAGTAATATAAATTAAGTTTTTAACAAAAAAATAGAACCGACTTCAAACGGTAAAAAATAAAATTGTTCAGTACCTACTTCTTCTTGCTTATGGTAATGACTCTTAAAACTATTTTTGGAGTCGGGCCCCTACTAAAATGTCGTACCATTCCTTCTAAATGGGCACCGACAATACAGACAGTGGGACAGTACCTACTTCTTTTTGCTTATGGTAATGACTGTTAAAACTATATTGGAGTTGGTGTCCATTCAGAACGAAAGGTACACTATATTATTTACTAAGACAGGACATTTTACTAAGGTCCCGACTCCAAAAATAGTTTTAAGAGTCATTACCATAAGCAAGAAGAAGTAGGTACTGAACAATTTTATTTTTTACCGTTTGAAGTCGGTTCTATTTTTTTGTTAAAAACTTAATTTATTTCACTCTTTTTAGTAATTTTAATAATTCTTCACATATGTATAAGCATAATTGGAATTTTTTTCACTTAACTTCTAAACGTTAAAGAGATACCATTTATAATCATGTTTATCTAATAGCCAACTTATAGCCTGAAAGAATAATACTATCAGTCCACCTCAACGTATAAATTAATAAAAGAATTTGCTCTCAGCTCCTAACCGTTGAGGAGTTGTACCTTCAATCATCAGCTTAGCAACATGAGGTGATAATTACCGGACATAAATATTTGTATTATGTTAAAAAATATGACTAAAAGAATGTGTGTGCCTATTAAGTTTTAGTGTTTCCCTCGATTTCCCTAGTATCACATCATCAAATTTTGCCATTGTGACAGTTGGACCACCTCAGGAATGTAAGATTTCCAACAAAAAACCATTTATTGAAAGAATTTGCTCTCAACTCCTAACCGTCATAGTACCGTCCATCATCAGCTCAGCAACATGATATGATGATAATTATACACAAATACCTATTTTGCTTTAATAAAAATATAAAAATCACTTGTTGTGCTATAAAATTTGAATGTTCCCTTCGATTTCTCTGGGATCCCAACATCAGACTTTGACTTGGTGACAGTTGGACCACCTCAGGAATGTAAGATTTCGAACAAAAAACCATTTATTGAAAGAATTTGCTCTCAACTCCTAACCATCGTAGTACCTTCCATCATCAGCTTAGCGACATGATATGATGATAGTTATACACAAATACCTGTTTTGCTTTAATAAAAATATGAAAATCACTTGTTGTGCTATAAAATCTGAATGTTCCCTTCGATTTCTCTGGGATCCCAACATCAGACTTTGACTTGGTGACAGTTGGACCACCTCAGGAATGTAAGATTTCCAACAAAAAACCATTTATTGAAAGAATTTTCTCTCAACTCCTAACCTTCGAAGTACTTTCCATCATCAGCTCAGCAACATGATATGATGATAATTATACAAAAATGCCTGTTTTGCTTTAGTAAAAATATGAAAATCATTTGTTGTGCTATAAAATTTGAATGTTCCCTTCGATTTCTCCGGGATCCCAACCCAACATCAAACTTTGCCTTGGTGACAGTTGGACCACCTCAGGAATGTAAGATTTGGAATAAAAAACTATTTATTGAAAAAAATTGCTTTCAACTCCTCACTGTTGCAGTACCTTCCATCATCAGCTCAGCAACATGAGATGATGATTACTATGCACAAATATCTCTTATGCTTCAGAAAGTATAAGAAAATCAATGTGTGTGCCTATAAAATTTGAGAGTTCCCCTCGATTTCCCTGGGATCCCATCATCAGATCCCGATTTGGTGACAATGGGACCACCTCGGGAGTATAAGCATACGAACAAAAAAAGAATTTTTAAAATCGGTCCACAAACGGCGGAGTAATCGGTGAACATATATAAAAAAAAAAAAAAAAACATACAGCCGAATACAGTACCTCCTTCTTTTGGAAGTCGGTAAAAAATAGGCTAAGTAGGTAGGTATATTAGTTAAGATACATTTTTCGTAATGGTACAAATATCTGAAAACTAAATCAGATTTTGTGTCTGCGAAAATTTTACCAATGTAAGGGTATTTATAAATTATAAAGTACTAGTCTTCCGCCATCAGCGTCGCCCGCGTGGACCCGTTTTATAGGTTCCCGTAGGATAAAAACCATCCAATGTCCTTTCCCAAGGTCCACTCTATCTGTGTTCCAAATTTCATTAAAATTGGTTCAATGGCTTAAGCGGGAAAGCGTAGCAGACAGACAGACAGAGTTACTTTCGAATTTATAATATTAGTAATGATTTGATTATTTTGAAGGATTTGCTTTTTTTAATTAAAGTTAATCCTTACAAATTACTGTTCATAGACGCCGACATCCTACAAATTATAGGATACGCTATTGACCTGTCATTCAAGTCCATTTGTCGCCTTCATACAAAGTATACTCATACAAAGTATACTATGGAACTAAATTAAATAAACGGCCGGTCGTCTGATAACGAGCGGTAGTTGCAAAGAAAACAAAGATATTACTAGTTGTAATAGTAGTAGTTGCAATACTGTATTACATCCATTTTTGAAAAGAGTTTTTATTTAATCATGCTGAAAATCTAAGTGATAATCACATGCGAAGAAAATGACGAGAAACGTCAAATAGTTCCAGCCATATATAACCTCTTTATGAAAAGAAGAGAAAATATGGTCTTAGGTGAAGACTATAGAGCTGATCGTAAATGCTCTAGACAGAGTCATCTAGACACAACATAAACGACGATGAAAAATCTATAAAAAAAATCCTCTGTCTTGAACGCCGCACTTACATAGTAACTGTTGTCAGTATATCTACTTCATATTAAAATACCAGTCTAGAACTATTTAAATTTAAAATATACGAGTAATTAGACTGCGTTATTCATTTATTTATTTTAGGAAGTAAATGTATTTAAATTTATTTATAGAAATTCTTATTTAAATTGAAATTGTTTGACATTTAGATATTGCGTAACGATTAATGATTATCCCAGTATTACAGGACGCTCACGGGCCACGGCTGTCTTATCAACACCGGGCTACCGCCTGACGATTTATCTATTCTTATCAACCGTATTGCCCTCGCTATTAACATACCTGTGCATATAAGTTAACACACATGAATGAACCGCCCTTCTCCTCTCACTTTTGTTTGATTTATTTTATCTAGTGGAAACTAAAATTTTTACAATGATTGATATAATCCAATGCACGTGCATATCTCTGTGTGCTGTTATAGGAATAGAAATTTATTTTGTATATTGTTTTTTAGATGTTAAAATAATTCTCAGTGGCTTTGTCTTGATGTATGTTAAATATTCATTTAGAACATTTTTTAAGAAACTTGTCACCTATATCGATCATACGGTTAACGATTCAGTTTTAAGCTATTGTAACTTACAAATCTTTCGTTAAATAAAAGAACTATGAACGACAATCGAGCGTGCGTCAACAATTTTTGTTTCACAACTGTACATTAACAGTAAAAGGAATATTGTAAATACGCTGCCAGCATTTCAGGTTCAGGTTGCGATGAAACGGTAAGAGTGCGCGTAATGATAAAATTAAAGAAACGGGAGGAGATATCAGCTTTTATCAATCGTATTGGTCTCGATATTCATACCTGTGCATAAATTAACAACGAGTACATGAATGAACGTGCCCCTCGCCTCTCATCAATTGTTTGGTATGGTGAATGTATGGTCACACTTGCCGTGACATTCGTGAAGGTAAATAGCGAGCGTGCTTCAATGATTTTTGTTTGTCAACTATAAGTTTACCGTGAAAGTAACTCGCGAATGTTACGAGTACGCCTCATACAAAATTAACTCAGTACTGCTGGTAGAGTTTCCTTAATAATATTAATTAAAAAATTGTTTATTGAAGTGAAAACTTCTTTAGCGGCGTTGTGCACTTTTTTGGAGATGGGAAAAAAAATTTAAACTCGCGTCAGGACATGTGGCCTGATCAAAAATTCGGAAGATGGTAGAGGAGACGTGGTTGATAAAAAATATGTCTCATCGAGTTATCAGATCGGTGAAGGTCGATCTTCACCGGCTCTTAGACCAAGACGTGGGGTGACAGCTGATGATGGCTCGACTGTCTATACTTGTAAAATTCGTTTATATCAAGTATTTAAAATATGGACATTGAACAAAGTGCATCTATTAATGAAAAAAGTGACGAATGTAGTGAAAGAATATGAGTGAGTACTTTATAAAAATACTAGATGAAAACCTACTGAAAATACTAGATGAAAAATAATATTGATAATAAAAGTAATTCTTGCGAAATTATTCCCTAACCATTCCAAAATATCAAAAATTGCCAACGTAATGTTTAAGTTAATGTTTAAGTTTTCACTTCTGTCTGCCGGCACTACCGGAGTGCAACCCGTCGTTTTTATTTTACAAGTCACAATTTAATAGTTCCTAGGTTTACCCGTCTACTATGACATTTTGTGCTTGCTTTCTGCCAAATTTTATGATCGTAGATCAGCGCCACCAATCCGCACTTGGCCAGCGTGGTGGTGGTAATTAATTTTGAAAATATTTTAGGAAGTGTACTAGCGGCTATTTAATTTTGATAGATTTTTAACGCGGTATGTTATAATAAAAAAAATGCTTATTAAAAACAAAAACAAAAATGATCACTTGTCTTTATCTCGGGACTTTGCTTACATGCGGGCGGGCGGGTTGAATAGGGCAAATATTTTTTTTTATCTTATCTAATTTAATCAATACATAATTTTAAATAAGGGCTGACAATGATGATAGTGATGATGATAATTCAAAATTAAACACTAAGGCCGGCCTCAGCACCACCATTTGTCCCTTCGCATGGGTCATCGTCAGGCAATGGTGCTACGCCCATGTCGACATCCACACGCACATGTCGACATGTGAATGCTAATCCAGACTGTCGTTTTTTTTTTGTACTCAGTACCACGCTGTGCGACTATAGACGGAGCGAGTGTGTGACCGAGATAGCATGAGACCGCCCGCCATTTACAGATTGTTTCTTTATCTGCGCAGTTTATATATACCCTTATAAAATTTATAAAGTATGTTGCATTGACTTAAAAAAATATTTTTTTTTGTTTCTGTATTAGATTGTCCGGACGGGAGGAACTGTTTTTCATAATAAACTTGTTCCTTACGAATGGTGTCTCACATCTTTAGCCATTTTGTTAATGTTAAGTGAACAAATCACTTCCACCCGCTGTTAAAAGAGTCATAAAGATTTGATTTTGACAGTCAGACCGGTGTCATACACACGGCAAACATACAAACATACAGACGGACAGAAAAAGTAAACCTGTGTAAGATATTTTTTCTTATGAAGAACCGAACCCTAAAAATGCACTACGTACGGGAGTTTACAAGAAACAAACGAATAATATTCTCACGAGTGCAACGGTATCTCGTTGCGATATGTCAACATTGAAAGTTGTTCGGCGTCGCTGTTTCATGTTACAGAACATTTGCGGAGTGTTATCGTTTCCATAACGTGACCTCACGCCAATGCCTACTGAACATTATTATGCACATACAGAGCTAGGTAATGTAACGTATAATCGATTTTAAACATTACGAATTCAAATTCCCTGGCAAATATCTTGTGTCACGTTTGTCAATACTAAGGAAATAAGAAATATTTTTTGTGGCAGTCGCTATTTATATTGGTACTAAAATTATACAGCTGAAGAGTTTGTTTACAAACGAAAATATCAAAATTCGTTTTGTATTGGATAGTCCATTTATCTATTAGGTTTTTGGCTATCTTTGATTTACAAATATCTGTTGACGCGGACGACGACGTCGCGAATAAGTCTATAAATAGGTATATATAGATTATTTAGATAAAATTTTAAAATACGAGCCTATTTAAAACAAACGGTTGCTGGCTCTTCTACAAATATGTTTTAATTCATGTTCATATTACAGAAATATTAGCAATTTTAGCGACATCAATATGAGTGATTAACAAGAAATGGCGAATATTCGTTAACCACTGTAATACACATACACTTTCCTATAAAACTCCAAATTGTTTGCACATAATGACTGCTAACCACAGTACTTCTTGATGATCAAATATGGATCGTATGTTTTTACAAAAAAATATGATAAGAAGAAGAAATCATCCATGTGTAGGTATACGTTTCACCTTCAATATCTACCTAACTTCTTAGTAAATTTATTCATTTATCTTAATTACCTATAGTAATGTAGAAAGTTACCGGTTTTACAGAATAACCTTGAAACAAAACAAAACGTTTGTTGAAAATTATTTATAATCCCAATCTTTCAATTGTTTACACTGCTTTCCTGAAAAGTTGCATTATTTTAAGACACTAAACTATTTAACTGGCGAATTAAGTGTTTTTTTTCTTATTTCACGTATTACGTGAAAAATAGTATTATTTTTCACCAAAACATTTTCTCGTAAAATGTTATCGAGTGCATGAGTGAAAAAGATAATATATCATATCTCATGTCACTGAGTTATTATTACTACGTATAGAGTGGACGTCTCTACTAGATTTCTTGTTCCACGTGTTAGAGCCAATCAGCATCAACGCGCTCAGTCAGTGTCGGACGTCTGAGGCTGTTCAACGCATTGGAATGTAAAGTGTAACGTCAAATATGCCTTCTTGCGTATTGTACCTTATTACCAATTGACAGAGGTCTTTATTGGTTGGCACATTTGTCTGGTTATTTGGTTCATTACACATTTCGCAATGCATGATGAGCGCACTGATTTTGTTCAGAATGTCGTCTCTATACGTAGTAATATAACTCAATGTCTCATGTAGAACCAAGCTCCTGGATCTACACGGTGAATTAGCACTGGTACTGGTGATGTAGAGTCTATAAGTCCTAATTTCATCAATTCTCAATATCTCAGTCAAAATTTATATCCATTTTTATAACATTTAGATCCTATATAAAATTACGAGTAAGTACATTACGTATCGCTTGTCTGTTTATGCTTGCAAAGTGGTTCTTTTAATACCACCATATCAGCTGGGAAGTACCGAGAATTCAACAATAGTCAGGCAATAACTAATTAGCATATAAATTATATTCACTACAAACACAATTGTTGTCCGTAAACAATGAATATTAGCAAAGGTGCTATGTTTATAAACTCGGCCCTTTGACTGTATGTTTGTTGCAGCAAAGTTCACAACAAACATAGTTGTTCTGCGTGTTGTTCTAGATTAGTATTTTATAATCATAAATTCATAACATAACTGTTTTAAATAGATATATTGCGGGTTTTCCTTGTTTAAATATGAAGTTTTTGAATAGACTTATTCACCGATGTGCGCGTTGGAAGCGTATTAGAGACGTTTGAGAAAGAGAATTTATGGCACTGGGAACGCAGTGTGATTTTACACATAGTTTAGTTATTTGTTTTATATTATGATTTTCATTAGTTCACAGAATGGCCACGTCTATAACCTTTCTGAACAGATTCTAACCACTATGGATCGTTAACACGAAAGTAATAGGTTAAACACGAGGCTAACTAATCCAATATAAGCATTCTGACTAAAAATGGTCTCTAGTCCACTCTCTATACCGACTAGCGACTTCCATTCGCAATGTTTTTCGTCATGACCGAGTTCGCGGCCATTCTACTTTTAATCGCTTAGAAATATTTGTTGTGAATTAAGAATAGGAATTGCTAGGATTAAGTAACCGGTTACATTCACAGCAATGTCTGATCAATGGGTTGCGCTCGCGCGGCTTACGTCACAGCTTTCGCGGCTACACTGACTTTAGTTTTGCGAAATACACATCTTATGCAACAAGAATGCGATACGCAAATCTACAGGCCGCCGAATACTTTTTCTTGCTTATTGTTGAACTGCGAAAGTGAATCATTCGCTCAGGTGCACGAGAACGTTTCGGTAGCCGTCGTATTATGTTCCAATACAAAGTTTCAAGTAATTTTTGTGAGGTTATTCATTTTCTCCATTTGATTCTATGTTTAGAGAAGTTTTAAGTTCTGAAAAAATAATTGTGTACTCAACAGTTTTTTGTCTTTATATTCCAGATGTTTAATAGAATTCATATATATACCTATCGAATATAAACATTTGCTGTGACTTGTTATGCTAAATAATTAGTAGAGTCAAGTTAATTAATTTTACTCATTGGTTAATTATTGCTTACATTATTAATTGTAGTGTTTTATTTTATCAAATATGATAATAATGATAAATATAATGGGAAAAGAGTTTAAAAATAACCAAGTTGCAAAGTTACTGAAATAAGCTTAAGAATTCTCCGGTGTGTTATTACTTATTTCGGTCTTCGTAGTATGACAAGAAAGTATATAGGTATGTATTTCTTTTCAATCTTTCTAACATTACACTTACCTACTTACAAAAATAATAATTTTACCATGTAGGTATATTTTATTCACATAACTTGTACCTATTTTATTAAAACTTGTTTATTACTCACACATTTTAATTATTGAAATACTTGCTTATCTACCCAGATGCATGGGTAATTGAAAAAGTTTCCGTCGGTACATTACTGACGTCATAACAATTCTTTATACCGAAACAGGGAAATTTATCACTTAAGTAGGTAACAATGCACTTCATAGATATAATATTGTTTGCGGCTATCTTCGATACATCTATCATCATCGCTTTAAGAACAGGCTTACAAAATATAGTGTTGTTTATCAAAATATCAATCATGTCTTGTAAAGGTCATTGAATATTCGTAATTACTAATTATATACAACCTCTGTCAAACACATTTCGTTTCGTAACAAATGTTCTCTACATGCAATTGAAACATTAGGTAAACAGTATTTCATAATTTATTTTTATAATATAAAAAACTCTATAAGTAATTAAAAGTAAATGCTCAAATAAACAAAAATATAGTTATTTTTATATGTAGCAATTATTTATATCACCTGATGTAAAATATATGATCCACATAATAAGGTGAGAGGTTATCTTACCCATATACGACATATCAAAGTATGAACATTTCACCTTTAACCTTACTTAAGGATTTCACAACAATATGATTTATGTTGAAGAAAACACATTATTTCAGTACCTATATCTTTTTACTCACTAAACAACGCTGTAAATATTTACCTCATTAAATTGTTAATTAATGAATTATAATTAAACTGGCCATTATTAATAAGCCTTTCTAGAGTTAGAAGCTTAAAAGTTTTTATATCAAATGTATTGTACACTATAAATTTCAAAATAGTGTTTCTAAATGTTAAGCTTCAGAAAGGAGACGTCATAAGTTAATAATATATTTTATAAGAAATTTTTAAAGGTATTCGATTAAGTATAATTAAAAAATACCTAATGAAGATGAGGTGTTGAGGATATGTCAACGTTTGTAGTTGTAATTATTGAAGAATTGAAGATACATTAAGAACTATTGCATTGTATATTATGATTAATTTATTACTTGTACTAGTTATATCGTATTGATATCTAGTGTTTGTTGATAATATTGTATTTTGTTTAACGAACTCTTCAATATATGTGCTATACATATATAACTTAAAGAGATAAAATTGTATTATACATGCGCACCGCTTGGATAACAGTATATGCAAGAAATTGTATAGTTGGCTACAAATGGTAGAGACAACTTAGATATTAATAATAAAATTACTGAACGTTATTTGTACTTCTAGCATAAATAGTATTTCTCAATACTTAATGATCAATAACAGAAATGAATGGATGATATGAAATGTAGAAGAATATTATATTATATAGGTCACGTTTACGTTACGTTTAATTAACAAATTTAATATCGCATAGAATTTTTTTTGTGACAGCTTGCAGGAAGCCAGCAAGGAAATAAGATTATTCATTGCTTATTAGTACAAAGTGTATAAAAATGTCGGACATATCTTTTTTAGATAGCTATTCTTACATTAAACAATACCTATTTAAAAACTTAAAGACGCCAAAAAAAATTAGTTTCGTGTTTTTTTTTCAATACGAGGATGCTACTGATACCACCATGTACCTTTATTATGTAAAAAAAACTAGCTAACAGTTATACGGGCCATGATGGTGAGTGGTCACCGTTGCCTATCTATGAACATTTGCAACACCAGAAGAGTCGCCTATGCCTTGCCAGCTTTGTTTTCAAGAACTCTTTTAATTTAACCTAACTACCTATAATGGTTTGCAGAAGATTTTTATAGAGGGTAAGTGCAATTTCTAAATTTGGTAATAGCCTTTGATGTAAACTACTAGATACTAGTTTAAAATAGATTAGCGTAACTAATATGTATTTTAGACATATTTGTCAAGTGACTGTGATAGTGAAATTTAAGTTATAGGTACATTTTACAGAATTAATATTTCGCTCGTTTTTTGCGTAGAGCGTCAATATTTACATGTATGACACTGGTGTCATACCTTTAGTCTAAGTACCTTTATGATTTTATTTTAGTGACAAAAAACCTGGGTTAAAATCATAAAGGCAAGTCTATATTACCAATAATAAATAGCTGTTAAAACTAAAATTCATAAGTTTTACATGTTCCTACTCAACTTCCATATCGTTTTTTACTCAAACTTGAAACCTATAAAAAGAGTACGTAAATTTAAACCATAGTTTCGATAGCTCTGTTTCTAAATTGTCTGTAGCTTCGTGACACAAAGCAACTAAAACGATTACAGAGCTAAACGTATTAGTAGAGCTGATGGTGAGGTGCGGCGAAATGTACAGCATTGAACTTGAACGCGGTGCGTGAGTGACGTCGTACACGTGCGGGAGCAAGGCCGCAGCGAGCAGCTAGCGTGAACTATACCCAGCCTAATCGCGATGCTAAATGTTGATTTACTCGAGCGCATTAAATTTTTTGTAGATTTTGCAGATTAGACAGAAAGAAAATCGCTTTATGATTTTCCCCCTTTTCATAGTTAATATTACAGTAGTTATTAAAGATGTGAAATTCTCTAAGTTACATAGCATTATCACCTCTATCATCATCCATTTTTAATTAAGAATACTCATAATCGAGTGATCTGCGCCAAGTCTTCGATGCAGTAACTTCAATAAAGAAAATATGCAAGGAATTACCGAAACCTCTAAAACTAATATGGAATTGCTGAGTTAAATGCTGCCGGACTTTATATTATATTTATATAGAAAAAGTATATAAAAGGACATTCTAACCTTAGTATTTGAACAAGCCGAACGAATAAAAGTTTAGAAAAAAAATACTAGTGGATTAGATTGTGCTAAAGATACTTAATTGGGTGCAACTTCAAAAAAATAATTTGACGCGCCTGAGTAATTCGCAATATTTCCTCTTGTGCTCCTCTACTATTCGTCTTTTTGTTCCATGAGGCTATCTAAATGTTTAATGTTTCCAAATATCATTGTTTTCTGGTATGTGAAATGCCTAATATAAATATTTATATGAACAATTGTTGCTTTAATAATTGCAATACAGAGTAGCAAAATATAAGAAAACCTTAAAATTAGGCATGTTTGATCATAATACCATGCCATCATATCAAATAGCCTTATTGATATTTAAAATTTAACCTAAAGATCTGCATATATTTCGTATTTTTTTCCTATTTATTTTTTCTTATTTTTAAATTAACTTACAGGGAATTTACACAGAAACTTGAATCTGTACAGAAGTGCGTTGAGAACGATTCTGGTTAGTGTTAATTAACTTCCTACGGACCGGATTAACAAGTTAACATCACGTTGTTTGGATTAGCTCTATATAAGTATAATAAGAGGTCATCACTTGCTTGTACCTAACATTAAAAACTTGAAACCTGAGAGTCACTCTTTTGGTTTAAAATAGCTAAAGAAGCAGATGCATACACAAAGCTGATATGATAATATATCTGCCTTATTTACGTTTACATACCTTTCAATGCTATGCGAAATATTTGGAACGTGATATCCAATGTATGCAGATATGATAAAGCGTATATTATATCAGTATATATTATCAGTCATACTCGTAGTATCGTACATGATAAAACACATTTTATCGATCAAGAGTTTTGGCTTCGTGTTAAGTTCCACTCAAAGGCCCTGAACCGAAAATAGTTGCCACAAAGCCTACAAACTAAACCTTCCTTAATTCAAGGCCAGGTATTTCATGTCAGAACGCAGACCTTGTATTACCCGCAATACCTAAACTATTGTATAAAACCTACATTTAGACTCAAAAATGAGTTGCTTTTTTTTTGCTTTTTTCTGTCCACTAATGCCAATTTACAACTTTTGGGTATAAGCTATACCCAAAAGACAGAATTTTTTTCTCTCAATCAAAGAGTCTTAGAGAAAAATGTATTTCTAGAAGTAGGTTAAGTTAAGGTACCCAATCAAGATCTTGATGAAAGATGGATATTGAAGCCAAGCTAAGAAGCTCTTAATCCTTCATAAAGGTGGTCTTCGTAAAGTGGTATCATTTTCAAAAATTTATCATTCAGTTGAACTAATTTTGAATGGGCAATCTGATCACAAACGTTCCGAGCCAAAGAAAGACATATAAATCAGTGAAGTAATAATGACTGCAGGCTTCATGCCACAGAACCATAGAAAACAATGCCGGTATATTTATCGATTTAGAACTTTAATGCCAGTAACCGTCGTTGTTAACTATAATAGAAGATTGATGGTTTGGCATTTCCAATTTCCCACCATTGTACTTGGAACTGTAACATGAACAATTAAATGATTTGTACCGGTCTTTGTGTATTAAGTAATACCGTTATAATATTTCTAAAAAAAATGTGTAGTTCTCCTCATTTCAATAAATAAAAGACTATCTAAGATGGAAAACGTTTAAACCTTTAAAAAAATCTGAGGTCTGTGTCACCCAGATAAAGTAATCTTGTCAATTAATATTGGCCTATGACAGATTGCGTGCCTTATCTGGAACCTTCCAGTTCTAGGACGAATTTTCCTCTATTATTGCCTGAAATTACTTAAAAGAAAATATTATACACCCTCATATCAGCGGATGACGTTCTCTGAAACATTTTGAAAACAAGAGCGTGTGTCTTCCTTGCATCCATTACCGAGAGTTCCCTGAAGTGCGCGTGCGCATGTGTCAATATTCGCAAACATCCTGTAATTGACATACATTTTTGGAATAAATTGTACAAGATTATTGAATAAACCTGAAGTATAAAAAATCTAGACGTGTATAATTTTTCAATGAACTGATTATAAAACATAGAGCAGACTATGTTTCATAAAATGTAGAGCAGAAAATATGATTATCTTGGAGCTATTTAAGACTCTACCCACGTATCCGGAGCCGTATATAAAAAATAACTCAGCTTGGCTTTGAAAATACTCTCGATGTACGTAGATTGTACTACAACAGTGATGTAAATATTTTAAAAAAACACAAAATTGAGAGCGTATGTACGTACCTTCAGGCATAGAGACGTACATATGCCCGAAGTCATTTACATGTACTCGTACCATCAAGTTGCTTTTAACGTCAATTATCCATGTGGCTTCCTTTGGCTTGCAAGGTTTTGTTATTCTACAAGAAGCGATATTATTATTATTGCTACGGTAAGATAAATAAATTATCAGTTTATCAACCATGTTATTGAATTAAAATATCCGGATTTCCCCCAAATAGCAGCATAATAGTACTTAGGTACTTTAAATTCATAATTCTAGATGTTACCCAAATTTAAATATTTTTAAATTCAGTTACAAAAACGGGTAAGTGATTGAAATACCTAATACACAGTCTCTCTTTCATTCGCATATTAAAATATGAATCATTTAAGGTTCAATTCAAATGGCTTTCAATTTTGCAACGTATTATGAATTAATTGCCTAATATAGATTTTGTATATTTTAAACCTTTATTCGTTCGATTTACAGAATATGGTCTTATATATCTTGATTATTATATGTATGAATATACATAGAAACACTTAGCAACAAATTCTGTTTACCAAGATTTTATTATCTTATCTGTGAAACGAGACAGCAGTAACCAAAATAATCAATGTTTTCATGTTCCAAACTAACCTAATAAACTTATATTATCCGGGAATCCCTACCAGAATCTGTTCAGGAATAGAATGCACGCCAGGCATGCAACTGGCGGCGCTGTATGACGAAGCTCATACTTTTTTTGTATTTGGTTTTAAACAGAGTTTTCATCAGTAAACAAAATGCCTGTTCTGTGCTGTGCTGCCAATTAGCGGAACGATACGTGAAAATAGCAGACAAATCGTTATTGACATAATACAATTTACGAGTTAACATATTAGTTAGAGTCTTGCGATTCGAATTCTTAAATACTATCAGATTTAAATCTTTATATTTCGAATTTAAACGTACTTAGATTTGCACAAAAGTATTCTAATCGTTCACTGTGCCCTAAATCTTATTTCGTTCCTATGAACCGCAGTGGTGCGTTATTGGATTATACTTAGATTTAGATTTTAGAAAACTAGCACTGCCAAAGTATCAAACAGAATAGTGTGTATTGGACTACGTTTATCATTTTTATAGTTTTTGAGTTTTTCTAGTTAGTAACAACAAACTGAGAACTGGAAAATTTTGCATGTAATTATGGTTTGCTACATCAGACTTAAATTAAAAATATTTACTTAACAAAACTCAAACCTTATCAAACTGACACTTGTACACGTGTCACATGAAACAAGCAGTCTTTATTAATTTAAGTATTTGGTCAATGATAACAATATTTGTTTTCGTTTAGAGTTAAATTTAGATTGTAGAAGTTTTCGACAGGGCTTTCAGCTTTGACTTTTAACGATTATTTATATTGTTTTTTGGCCTGTTAGTGTGTAATAAAAGACATTGAATATTATTCAAGCTGTCTCTAACTTATAGAATTGATTTATTGACAGAAAGTACTACACGTTTATGCTTTGTATGCACATAATCTGTTATAAGATGACATCGCAATATTTGAGTTGTTAAAAATAAGTAAAACGAAAACATTTGCTTAAAATTTTGCCCTTTACATGGTTTCTTTAAAAAATTCGTAGATAAAGGATCTATATTTCATGACGGCTACTTTGTATGGTACGGGACACGGGACATGCATATAGGAAGCGCGCATGGCTCGGCGGCGGCTAGCGTAGAACGCAAGCGGTCTATGCAGCTAAGCCAAACGGGCGCGGTCGGGTGTGAGATAGGTGACCGCTAGTGGCAAAAAAAATCATGCGCGTTTCCGTGCTTCGGAGGGCACGTTAAGCCGTCGTTCCCGGTTGTTGTCGATAGATAACAGTCGTTAAACCATGTTGGAGGCCTTATGGGCGGTTTGAAAACATCCGACAGCGGGTTGGCCACTAACCCGCATCTCCACCAACCCGCATTGGAGCAGCGTGGTGGAGTAAGCTCCAGGCCTCCCCAATAATGGGGAGAGACCCGTGCCTAGCAGTGGGACGCAAAAATGGTTGCAGCCAGCCAGCCATACGCCTAAACGAAATATGTACGTTTTAAATTTATCAAATAACATGGCAGTGATTGATTTCTTACTTTAGTTATCGGTTTACACTTGAATTGAAGAATCGAAGTGTGAAGCAGATATTATGTTTTCTTTGCTAGCCCTACATAGCAGAGTTATTGTGGAAACACCAACGGACTCATTACATCATTAGCGTAATCTTTGTTTTGTATAGGCATGTAATTATTTTATTACTCAAACTTGTAGACAATATGGACTTTGAAATCTCAGTTAAAAACAGTGTAACATGGTTACCATCTTATTCTTGGGTCTTTGACGACCCTTGTGGCGCAATGGTTATCATGCCGGATTGCCGATCAGTGGGTCCCGGGTCCGATTCCCGGCGAAGCAGAAAGAATGATGAGTTTAAAATTTCTGTTCTTGGTCTGGGTGTTTGTGTTTATGTCTTGTGTGGGGTTGTGAGTATGAAACGTTTATTATTCTCTTCAGTATGTTACTTAATAAAATTTGCATCTTTAAACTATTACCTATTTATTTTGGTGCCTAACACATTTACCGAATTCTGAAACTACCAAACTACTTTATCTTGCGTTTCTAATATCTTACTTTCTCAATCGGCGGCGGGGTAATATCTAAACTTCAATATGCTCATTTTTCTTAACGTTTTCAACACCTCTCAATGAAGCAACCCTAGAGATAGTAACTAAAGTAATGCGTGCAACTGAGCGCAACAATTTATTAGATTTAGTTTTTATCCGAGTGATCGCAATTCAATGGTCTTTGACGAGTACATAGGTACTGGTTCGGCTTCTTTGCATACAATCGGTGGCAATTCCTGCAGGTGAGTTAGTCACGCGGTGCTCAGATTAACGTTTAGTATTCAGCGGAGTGCAGCGTTACCTACGCGTGTAAGAGTCACGAATGGAATCTAAATGGAGAAACAATAACTGTTCACACGAGGTCGGCATCGATGTGTTTGCAAATACAACGAAATAGGACATGCGGATAGTTCGGCTGCTAATATGGTGTGTATAGTGTATATGGTTCTCGGCGATATAGAAATTTGAATGATGAGTTTAAATTTCTGTTCTCGGTCTTGGTATTTGTGTTTCTATCTTCGCATGTGTCCATGATACCCTTTTTTGGTACCTTCAAAAGGTACCCGGCATCTTGGGAGGGGATACCGGGTTATGTGGTATTTGACCGCACTAAAACCCCCTGGCTCTGCGCTTGGGGCAGGACTCTGGGATATCCAGTGGAACGCACCGGTGTCCTCCACGCGCGAAGCTCCAGAACGGGCCCATCTTTGGGAGAGCAGATGTGCTCTGCTGCACCTTCCGATGTGTAAGCATGTGGTCACGCACACACCGCCGTCCTAACCGGGGCTGCTGACTGGACAGATCGAGCTCCCACTCTCACCACCCACAACCCCGGAAGCCCCCTTTTAGTCGCCTTTACGATCAGTCAGGGGATACCGTAGCTCTATTCTTAATCCCGATGGTACCCACGACACATGTTACATGTACCCTAGTGTGGGGCTATGAGTGTAAAACGTTATTTATTTATTTTATTTAAAACTGATTTTTAATATTACCTAAATTAATTTTATCAGTCCTCAAATTCTTTTATATTGCTATATTTTTTCGAGTTAAAAACATCCAAGAATAAAACACGTAAGATTACTTGTCAAAATTAGTTAACAAAAAACGAGGTATAGATTTAATAAGGACACTTGTGTTAAAATAGAGTCTATTCAGATAGAGAAAATTGCATGGCCATTTAAATGAGAGCTAATGTAAACTCTGAATAAAAAGTAGAGACTAAAATACGCTCACATCACATATATAATATCTATGGGAGAGTCATTAAGACGCCAACGCATGTAGATCACTGTCTGTAAACAACTGAATGATTGCTGAATTTCTGGTATGCTAATCTCGGAAGTGAATAAAAGTGGATTGCCGGACTGATCGGGAAAGTACTTGGCAAGTTCTCGTCAATTAACTTCGGCGTCTTCGGGCACCTGCTACTCTTGTTTATACTTCACAGACGTAACATGCGTGTTATTTCAGTTTTTGGCAATACTGTCTTCGTACTCGTTACACGTGTCGGCCACCGCATAACTTGTTTGCGACAATTTTTCAAGTATCATAGATAACTCAACGGTAGACAAGAACCTACATACTTCGTTTTAATGCATTGCTACATTACGGATACCTACGTAAATCACAAAATAATCTAGACATTACTTTTTCTCTGGCATCTGAAACTTTAGACTAGCACACAGTCTGGTTTTGTGCCAAAAGAGTATCAAACGTACACCTACGCACGTAATTTACATTCATTCGTATGTGTGTATGAAATTCCGATTACTAGTCAATGGTGCGCGCGAGTCATACAACTTACGAAATTAATACATTTGTGGACGTAATTTGTTACTATAAATAGCCGTGTGCCAGTTTACGGCTAGAAACGTGCAACAGATTAATTCTGTTAACTATCGATTGAATTGAAAATAGCTGCTTAATTAAATATTCAGTCTAATTCATGATTTTATTCAGGTCGATCGCACACTTGTTTATTCAAATCGTCTTTTGTAAAATTTCCAACGAATATTACATAACATAAAGTAATAAAATAAATTCTTATAGGTAAGTTTCCGCTTCTTAGTGGATAACTATGGTAGGTACTAATTTATATTGAAATATGTATTTAAAAAGACAATGGTGACGAAAAGTGTCTACAAACCAGCACTGGGTTAGCGTGATGACCTAAATACCTCTGACCTGTACCCAGTAGTGAAACATTAAAAAAAGTTGAAAGTATACGGATAGGTATTAAATTTAATACTTACTAACAATAGCTTACCATCACAATTTTAACCATTTCAAAATTATCTACAAAGATAAATTAAACTATAATATACAGGTATTGCTTTCAAACTCTGTGCGGGTTACACTTACATGACTTCAAAGTCGCCATCGTTTAAGAGCTCGTCATGATGCAAGCTACCTTCCTGCTCAATTTAATATAAAATTAAAAAGAAATAAAACCTTATGTACACATACTATGCAGTGGTTTCACCGCAGAGGTCAACTAAGAAGGCTAAAACTCGTTCAGTTATCATGCGGAGAAATTGCTAAAGTACCAAGGTAGGTACGTAACAGCCCGGGGTTTGTAGGCACCTATCGGCCCCTCCTATCTAAAATGCTATCGATATTCTAGTATCTTTAGTACTTACATTGTATCTACTACCTATATTTAGCAAGTTAGGTACGATTTAGGTGTAGGTACGAGGTAAGAGGTAAATGCTCCAACGAAAATTATTTTAAAATTTCATTCCATTGGGTACGTTTCAGGAAAAAAATCTTAGAAGGTAGGCGTTCATCTTGCTAATTTGTCAACTTGCTCGACAACCTTAGAGCAATACAAGCAGAAAATAGATGAGAAGTCTTTTGATTCATCAGTCCATCGACCTTTTATAGTTTGATGGATATAAATTCTAGTCTTGCTTGAGATACACTTAGAACCACGTGGCCAACATGCTCGTCTGCATAATTTTCTAAATAGGTTGGCACAGTAGTGTAGAGCTTACAGTTATAAATACCTCCGGACGCTTGAGTGGATGTGCATCGAAGCGATAAAGATTTCATGTTTGAGTCATTCCATTTTACCATCAGGTGCTTCAGTACATGACACCTGGGAGGTTATTCTGTACGTATCCGTCCATAAGTTCTAACGTTTTAGGAATTATTTTTGGCATATTTAGACAGTTTTTTTATGAATTTATAAGCGTTGTCATTGATAACATTGAGCCACTGAATGAGTAATAAAGGTAGAATTTCGCCTGTCTTACTCAAAAATGAGGCGGATACGGGCGTACAGAGTAGCCTCCCAGGTGTCATGTTAACTTGAACGAGTAGTAGAAACTTTGTTTTGTGGGTTATTTTCAACTAAATTACACACCAGTTTACTGTATATATTTTTATTTAAATACAATATTTAATTTTATATTGACATCTTATTCCCAAGCAAATTCACGTTAAATAAAGATTACTACCTATAGCTTTACACTTCTTTTTAAAGCAATATTCCAGCCTACCAGCACTTCTTACTGTGTTATCAATTTTCATAAAATCCAATTAAAATAATAAATATTTATTGGCATAGCTCAGTTATATATTTTTTAAATGTAAACTCGAAAGCATCGTTAAACTTTGACGACCCGTGTGGTGCAATGGTTACCATGCCGGACTGCCAATTGAAGGGTCCCGGGTTCGATTCCCGGCGAAGCAGATATTTTAACGATGAGTTTATATTTTTGTTCTTGTTCTTGGTGTTTGTGTTTCTGTCCCTGGGTGTGTCCATGGTACCTACGACACAGGGTATATCTTCCCTACTGTGGGGCTATGAGTGTGAAGCTATGAGCGCATTGCTACATTTTACAACGATATTCATAAACAAATTTTGATATCCCAAACACATTACAAAAATGAAAACATTGAAGTTCTTTTATCTATGTCTGATATACATAATCGGAACGAACTTTGGCATTTCTTGTATCCGATCCGAGTTCCTCAAATAGCATCCGTTTGCCCTAATTATTATAAAAGTTTTATAAATGGCTTAGAGGCGGAAGGGTATTAAAACTGCCACGCTGACCCAGTTTTCTAAAGGTGTCTGTGCATGTAGAACTTCCAAAATAGCTGCATTGAGACAGGCGGTAGGCGGTAGCTGACAGCCACTTCCATGCACTATATTTTTCATTCCAATTTCGTAGTTTTCATTTAACATTGATTAAAATAAAGCTTTTATAAGCATATGAAACACTTTTTTGTACCGAGGGAGAAACCTTCAAAAGGTACCCGGCACCTTTTTTTTTTTTGTTGGACAATTCACACAACACCATCTGATTCCAAACTAAGCAGAGCTTGTACTATGGTAATCAGAAAGCTGATAAACGTACTTATGTAATTCTAAATACATACTTAAATAGATAAATTAACACCCAGACACAGAACAAATAGTCATGTTCATCACACAAATATTTGTCCTGGGTGGGAATCGAACCCATGACCTCACGCTTCGCAGTCGGCTTATCACCCACTACGCCACGGAGGCTGTTGGAAGGAGGCCTTGGAAGAGGATACCGGGTTATGTGGGATTTCATTGCATTAAATCCCCCTCGGTGGCCTCCCTCTGCGCTTGGGGAGGATTCCGGGATCTCCAGTGGAACACTCCACGCGCGGCGCACTGGAATGGGCCCTTCTTTGGGAGAGCAGATGTGCTCTCCTGCAACTTCCGATGCTTACGGCGGCACGCGGCCACGCACACACCGCCGTCCATCCTGGAGTGCTGGCTGGACGGATTGAGCTCCCACCCTCGCCGGAAGCCCCCTTTTAGTCGCCTCTTACAATTAAGCAGGGGATACAATAGCTCTATTCTTAATCCCGAAGCTACAGGGACTAAGCAATTTAAACCCAGCTGTCACATTTATTAACTCTTTCTATTGCTGGGTACAGTCTCTTTCTCTCCTTTCAGCATTGAAAAGGATTTAGATCTTGGTCCATTACGCCGGCCGAGTGCGAAATGGTGGTGTTGATATGCATTTGAGAAATTTAAGATCTCGCGTATGCTCTCTATGTAAGTTATAAATTTATTTAGATACACAGAAAAAAATTGGAGGTGCTAGTTCAAATTCTGAAATTGAACCTGGACTGGACTCCTATTAAATATTAAAAATTTTATTCAGTGATCTTTCGAACCAGTGGATTATCAGTTTGTCTGACAGTATATGACAACATAGAAAAACAAACGATATATTTTGTAAATTAAATAATCCATGTTAAGTGATTTCAATAAATACATTTAATTGTAGAGCATACGTCACTAGATAATAAGTAATAACGCTATCTCTGTCAATACAAGTGATAAGCGATAAGCTTACATAACGCTGAATGAAAGTGTATCGTGAAATACAATAAACAGACAAGTAGGTATACAAAAATTTTGACAAATGTAATTAGTGAACATAATAATTACAGAAATCCTTTTATTATTTTCCACTTTAATCGTGATATCGCGCCTTCTATATGATATGCTTCATGATAGTAAGTAATATATAGTTTACGCTTATACGAAATATTTCAATGACAATTTTAAATCGAAAATCTGTTGTTTTTTCTGTGGTTTTAGCAATTTATGTAAGTATTTTGCCATAAGCGTTTCGAGAGGATACGAAATAAATTATTATAAAGTCACTGGTTCTTAACCGAAATAATTCCTTAAAGCAATTATCTTACCAAATTTTTTTTACATGTATAACAAGTATGTATAACTTTAGAATTAGATAAGTAAAATGTAGATTAAAAAATCTCAAGGCTTCCACAGATATGTTGCCCTAACTAGGTACACTATGTCCAAAAGTTGACACGAGTAATGATCGCCGTTTTACGATCAAAAGAGAGCTAATTATTAATTTTAAACTCACAATCAGAAATGCTAATAGAAGGTCTAGTATATGCAATGTACAGTTACCCTAAAATGACTGTGCTAAGTCGGATAGATAGGATCTGTTTCAAGAGTAGTTGCTCAATCCGTTGTCAGATATTTTCAAAGCACTCTTTAAGTTAAACGTCAAGGTTGTAAACTATAAATAACAAAACAGAACTACGTAAGGCACCGACGCAAAAAATGTCCTTGAATCATTGATATTTCCCATCAAACCTTCAATAATACTCAACATTGCTTAGCTTTGTTGCTCCACGCCAGACACAGGGCTATGAGTGGACGATACGTAGTTAGGTACCCAACTATATTTATAAAGTAAGAGTAGTAACATTTTTGTTGTGTGTAGTTGTGTACTTTGTATCTTTGTTGAGTGCGCAGTGTAACGACCGGTGCGTGGGCCGGCAGCCATTTGTGATTCTCGCTTCATACCACTAAATAAATAGGTACAGAACACAATCTTCATACAAAGTGCGCTCGAGCAACACTCACATAACTAGGCACCGTTCACGGACATAATATATCTGGGCTAGACTCGGCATACTAAAAGCGCGAGTGTCATCCATTTGAGACACGCGTTTTTGAACTATTTTGTGCATAAATGAAACAACAAAAAAATTACTTTTACTTACCAGTGTCCCTTATTTTGAATTAACTAAATTTTTGTTTGGTAAATTCTCGCCACCAAATATAACGTAATTTGAAAACATGTTTTTTGCGTACATATATTGTTTTAGTATTATTAGATAGACTTAGGTATAGAACGGATATATCAGCTATAAGCAAAAATCCCTTCACAACGAAGCATGAGATTGTGTTCTGTACCTATTTACATATTTTGTGTTGATACTCAGATGGTGCAATACGTTTGAATTTATGATCACCACCGACATCAGCAATTTGTAATAATTCCCAATCAAAACATTATCTATTCGTTACAAGCTACATTTGTCGTGTTAGTTTCTGCGCGGATGTATGAGCTCTTGATTGTTCCATTGTAGTAGAGATAGATTTGTTAGCGACTTGTCCTTTTAAATTATGTAAAAACAATGCTAGGTTTTTTTACAATTAATATAGTTTGACAGTTATACCACGTAGCTAAAGAAAATAGAGACAGTGTCGATTGGTTTCACATGCGTAGTAAAGGTGTAGAGAAAAAAATAACGGGTTGCACTCCGGTAGTGCCGGCAGAAGTGAAAACTTGAACATTAACGTTGTGCATTTTTGATATTTTGGAATGGTTAGGGAATAATATCTTTTCATATTTATCGCACATATGTTTTTTTTTGTTATATTTCACTTCTATTCTGATCCTTCTCTCAGGTAGATCATTTCAATTCTTGTTGCACCGCCTTTGTATTTTCTGCACTTCTTAAAGGTTAGCTGGTAGAAAATGCCAATAGGCATTAAGCTCGCCTTTTGTTCAAATTGTAAAATTTGGTCAATAAAGGATTAATAAATAAATAAATAAATAATTTCGCACGAACTGCCTTATTATCAGTATTATTTTTCATTTAGTATTTTCAGTAGGTTTACATCTAGTATTTTTATAAAGTACTCACTCATTTTCTTTCACTATTTCTTCGTCACTTTTTTCATTAATAGATGCACTTTGTTCAATGTCCATATTTTAAATACTTGATATAAACGAATTTCACAAGTTACAAGTATAGATAGTCGAGCCGTCATTAGCTGTCACCCCTCCGTCTTACGAATATTAGATCAGGCCACGTGTCCTGACGCGAGTTAAAAATTTTTTACCCATCCCAAAAAAAGTGCACAACGCCGCTAAAGAAGTTTCACTTCAAAAAATACGATTTTAAGACAAGTAGGTATATCTAAATCCTCTTGGCCGTACCCTACAGAAGCAATGAAAGTATTTTATGTCCTTTTATTATTTTTGTGTAGAGATGCATAAATATCCGGCAACTCTAGAAATAGAGCGGCATCACTTCGTCGTCGTATTATTTATCGTATTCGAATACATTATGTGTCGGAATATATTAAATTTAGATGTCTTGGAATATTTGGCAGTTTTATTGTTCCATTCACAATGATATCATACATATACAAGTCAGTTAGTTACCTACATTATTCAAGTCAATGAAGTTGCGGGCAGCGGCAAGTTTTTATGTGACCAACATATTATTTGCACGCGAAGCATAATAAAAATACTTATTTACCATCAAACTATCTATTTTAAATTATACGTGCAATTTCAGCTGTTTATTAAATTTTTGCTTGTTTAAAAATATTCGGTAATTCGGTAATAGCTTCTCTCCGGTCATTGAACTCCTTAATTAATGTTGATGTAGCAACAACTTAATACATTTTTTATCGTTCGCGAGTAGCTCGTTGAATTTCAAATCAACCGTAAAATTCACAAATTCGAAACAAATAGCTTTTCTCTCTCAGTTAATAACATTATAGAAACCTTGTGATATAAATATATTTGGATCTTAAAATGATTGAAATGAATGGCCGCCATAGAGGAAGGTCATCCCGATAGACGGCACGTTTTTAGTATGTGTTTCGCGTAAGCAGTTCGAAGTCATTAGCTCGGTGGCGCCTAATTCTTGAGGCGCTCACACATGGAGCTGGCCGATGCGTGGGCGCAGTCCGCAGCCGCACTCTACTCGCATAATGGCGAGTATGTAAATATAGGAGATTGTGTTCGTGTGGTTCACGTCGCCGGCCGCGCGGAGTGTAGGCGGGGTTGTTTGCCTCGCCTCTCCTATTGCGTGATCCACTCAATAAAACTGTTGTTAGACTCCAAATTGGCCGTTTAAACGAAGCCGTGTTGCATGATCTGACGAGAGATGAAATTTTGTATATCCAGGAGAGGTCGATTATGGTTACGCCATCTTATACCTTTATATGTACCTATAATAACTGCTGATTACATGCTCGATTTAGAAGTAGGTGTACAAAAGTAATAATCTTTTCCGTGTAAGGTAGAGTCGGCAAAAGTTGATCTGTAAATCCTTCAAACCGGAACTTGTTTATTGACACATTGTAACTTAAAGCAGTATGTTAATATTGTAATTAGCATTACTGCAATGTAATTAACACACCAGGCACTTTTTTTTACCGCAAACGAGTAACATAAGTGGCATTGTGGAAATTCGTCTTTACGTAACCCGTCGCCGTCGCGTGACTGCGCGCTCGCGTTCATTCAGCCTCAGCCGAACCTCAACCTCCCGCCTCACCAAAAATGTACATTTACCTCACTAAGTGCTCTTTTGACGGGGCCGTTACTAGCGATAATTTACTTTTGTACGACTTATTAAGGTACCGTAATGTTTGAAGGAAAAAGCCTTTATAGGATTGCTCCGTTTTAAAAATTTACGGACTTTATGCAGTTTATTCCGCACATTTCAGAGAATTAATAATTTTATAGACGATTGTATGTACCTATATCAAACTGCTTTTAGTTAAATCACATTGTAGGTATGGTATATATGGTACGGAACGCACCATGCGAAATTTTATTGGCACTTTGTCAGCCGGTTTTGTGGACTTGGTTATTAACTTCGATAGTTCACCATGTTATAGTAAAGGTCTTCTCATAAAATCGATAATCGATATATAGTGAATTTTTCATAACATTTTTGACGCTGTTCTGACAATTCTTTTCGGGAATAGTTACATAACTCTATAGTAAAGTTATCGAGAATATGGTGTTATTAAAAGTGTTTATAAAGGATATTAACCCTTTATAATTCTTCAAACTTTTACAAAATGATCACTCGATAACACACGATATAAAGGGTTCACACCCTGAATTATCGTGTATAAGAGAAACCCGAACATCATCTATTACGTTAATGCGACAAGTAGGTGCTAAATCAATTTTCTGTCATTCGTGGCTTCATAGCGGGCAAAATGGGTCGATTGCAATGAACATCTATTTTGCTGCGGCATTTATACGTGTGGAGTCTCGACGTCTTGACAGAGGGTATAATTAATTTCGCGAGTTCTAATTCGGTTCTGTTACAGAGACCTACTCTATGTAAGCAAAATACATGTGGTTGCCACGATCAACACAAGTTATTGTGATTTTCTTGGAATTTTACGGTTATAATGATGATGGACGATAAAAATGTTGGCTATGCTGGTTGCAATGAAATATTAATAACTCAATAAGAAAGCAAACCATCATCTGTGGTTATTTCTTCATTCTGTGTGTAAAAGCCCTTATCAAAATTGGTAAAACCCATTCAATTTTACAAATAGTTGCAAATAGTCAATTTGATTGTATTGAATTTGTGTGATAAATTATATTATTAATTTTATTTTTATTTTTTATTTACAATTTTTTATATTATGTTTGTAGAACGTTTTTACTTCCGTATAATAAAGTATGCAGTATTAAATCCCTAATAGTTAGATGATTGTTTGTGTAGGGCTAATTATCCACAAAATATTCTAAAATATAAAAGGTAACATAGAAAATAGTAAAATTGAAAGAGTTGTCTTGCTGTAAAGTCAGTTTACTAGAACGAGTCATACTAAATATTATTTATTACGTAATATTCAAATATAATACTTATTATCAATAAGATTGTTTTGTTAAAAGTGTACACTTCATAAGACTAGACCTACATTTCGGTAAGATTTCTTCGTTGCAAAAATACTACCAACGTAGTCTCGTAGTCGTAACGAATGAAACAGCTGGCCACAACAGGTGTCACGGCGTAACGGCTGTTTGCTGCTAATTAATATATTGTTTCATAATGATAGCAAATTAAACCAGGGCTGATGAAAGGAGTAATAATAAAATTAAGATTACACATATACATAATTTTACCTTGCATGGTTCGACAGGGAAAGTATCACCCAGGTCTGCCGTGAAGCGATTTTACTATGTTTCAGTGGAAAGGTGCGCTTACCGAAATAACAAAAAACTTGCATGAGGCGAAAATTAGCCTCCGTACGATTACGGACTGCAATCAGTGCAGCTGCATAAGCTCAGGCTAGACGCAGGCTTGATTGAGGTCCACAGGCAGCAGTGACCAGTCCCTATTCGGGATTAACAATAGAGCTACGGTATCCCCTACCTGATCGTAAGAGGCGACTAAAAGGGAGCTTCCGGGTTGTGGACGGTGTGAGTGGGAGCTCGATCCGCCCAGCTAGTAGCCCCGGGAAGGACCGTGGTGTGTGCGTGGCCGCATGACGCCGTAAGAATCGGAAGGTGCAGGAGAGCACATGTGCTCTTTCGAAGATGGGCCCATTCTGGGCGCCGCGTATGGAGGACACCGGTGCGTTCTACTGGAGATCCTGGAGTCTTCCCCAAGCACAGAGGCAGACCACCGAAGGGGTTTTAGTGCGGTCAAATCCCACATAACCCGGTATCCTCTCCCAAGTTACCACATAATACCACGTGTTCTATGTGCTGGTATGCTACATGACTATTACTTAAAAACGCGACATGCATGAGTGTAGCGGCAAGCGGTGATTTTACCCCGGCCGGGTATGTCGTGTTATTCAACTGCAAACCAATATCAATTTCCTTTTAATCATCAGTATCACCAACCCTTTTAATATCCAACTTTAACACTGGTCTGTTTTCAAGTGCAAAAAAAATGAATTCGTAGTAATTGAAACTGAAAAAATTACGTAAAATTCGTGTTTATCTTGCAAATAATAAACTGTTAACGTGTCTTTCCAGTCATGTCCAGATGGATCGACAGGTTAATAAACGATAAATACCGATATAGAATATAAAACTATCGCTAGCTTCTACTTACTATCAGATACAAGAGTATCTTATAGAATAGATATTACCGAATAACTCTTCTATCATATTATGGTGTACGTATATTTAGGGGACACAGCAGGCACGCCCCTGGCAAGTGTCAACGTTATTAGCTAATGTTATCTATTAAACGCCATGTCAGAAGTGCTATCAGCATAATATTATCACGTTATCGAAATATGATACGGCCCTTATATAATACGATTATTTTTACTTTACTCGATTGATTTTGTATTTCTGCTTATTGTAATACCTAGGATATTTTGTAACTGAGACTATAAATATTATAAATAACTTACCTCTACACCGCAATGCGTATAATTTTAATGTAGAAAAGCTATGACGGCTTTTCGTGAGTAATTTAACAAATTTTTTGTTCATGTACATGAACTCGTACTTGGCAAGTGTACCTGGTGAATAAATCCCTCTCTTCTCCCTCCCTCCTTCTATCTCTCCATCCCTCCGGATTTAGAGGAGGGAGAGAGATCTATGCTCAGCACTGGGAAGTTAAAAAAGTTTTTTTTAAACACACACTTTAATATACTTGTCTGAAGTTTTATAAATGCTTTTTATAAAACTTCAGACAATTTTAAACAAAGTCACAACTGTGTATTTTAGCTTGAGTAGCTTGCAAATATTCTGAATAATAAATCATCCACGCAAGTTACCTACATACTAAAAATGGCTATGTTATGCCGCGAAAATCGACTTAAACAACTAATAATGTGGGTCTTAATATGTTTTACCCTGGCCCTGTACCAATTTTTTTACGTGTTAATAATTTAAAGTTTATATACTCGTCCAAACTACTTCAAAATTAGTTACCTAAACAGATCAGATAAAAGTGTTCTAAATCATTAATTTGCTGCCTAACCTATATTCCATGGAGGACGTACTTCGCTAGATAGATATTAACTTCCCTTTCATCATAGTGTAATCATAATTCATAAAACTAAATCCGCATAACCTACAAACGGGGCAGAAGGAGAGACCGTTGGAAATGCGTAAGTCTGTAAAACAGCCGGGTCCGATGAGCTTGGGGTGAGGGGGTGAGGAGGTGAGGGGTGGGGGTGGCAAGACGCGCCGTGAATGGCGGCGGCAAGGTCACGGCCGGCGGAAGTGGGTTACGGGCGGCGCCCTATCGACCGGCCGCGCCGCCCGCCCCGATGTTGATGTTTACCCCGATGACTATCACAATTGGACCTATTTATGCAAACCGGAACCAACCCACACATGATGATGATGACGATAGTTTTGAGAAAAAGCTGTTTAATGTATTAGACAACTGATGTTTTGAGGATTGGTAAACATGTCATGAAAATGTTTTGTTCTGTCAAAATAGTCAGATCATTTTGATCTTTACAGGGTCAATAGAAGGTGAAATTTTAAGCTTTTCTGTGTACTTAACTCAATTTCGGCATGAGTGTGGATTGGTTCCGGTTTGCGTAAATAGGTCCAATTAGCGAGCGTCAACTGTCATTGACTAGTGCGGATCGGATTGCGCTGTTAATTAAACGTCGTTGGTTTAATGGACTTGTAAGGCCGTTTTAAAAAATGGTAAATTCGAAATACCTAGTCCAATTTTGTCTACTGCATTACTGACAGTTCCTATTCCATTTGTAGTATTTATTTTATCCATAGACATAAAATTTTGCTACGCTCATTTTATCACTAATTTAAAACGATGATGTAATGGGGATTGCCAATTTGACAAATCATGTTATTGAGCCAAAATCACTACTAATCTAAAACTAGTGTCATTATACTTATATGTACTGTATAAGTATGTATATTATACTTATATATACTAATTATATATTTCAATACGCTCAAATTACTGGAAGTTATTGATTACAGATGTTTATTGAACATCGTAATATACTCGTTCTTAAACATGTTGCAGGTTTCAATATTTTTTCTGGTAATAAAGGATGTGTGATAAAATTATAAGCTGTATTTTAATATTATTCATGAAGTCAAGAAACTATACTTACGACGATCTAGGGGTCGTAGTTTTATAAAACTGAGCACCCAGTGGTTATAAAAACGTGCTTGTTAAACTATTCTGTACGAGGTTAATATACGAAAAACTATCCTGTTTTTACGTCATAAAACTTTATTAATATGTACGTATCATGTAATGATGATATTAAGAGCACATAGCTTGTGGATGACAATATTATAACTTAACATCTACATGTTATATATGGATGATATATTATTATAATGTTATATGTACCTACGCGTGGATGATATATTATTATAATATATCATCCACGCGTAGGTAGGTACATAGGAAGGAACATAAGCAATTAGGTACGTAAATGGCGCTTATGTTTCAAAAACCGTTAGGCTGTGAAGTAATTTATAACTACTTTTTCCTTATGAAAACAGCAAAATTATGCTGTCATTTGTCCCTAATTACATCACTCTGTAACCCGACAATGAATAACCTTACAGGATCACTTCGTTGTACGATTGTCCATCTGTCAAATCTCTTTTCTCGGTAACGAATGAACATATTATTATGAAGGTATCAAGTTGAAATTAATAATAAACGGTTATAAAAAAACAATTTTAAACTGTGTCAAACTTCTAAGTTAATGCAATTAAAGATACAAGAATCAGTCTCATTACATAAAAAGCAGAATTCAAAAATGGAACTTTTCCACATTTCGTTATGATTTAGAAATTTCCATGGAGGTATGAGCCTGAATCGCACTAGACCGAGTTTTAATATTTACTCAATTTAGCAATGCGCCACAATTGAACAGACGTATTATCGACAAGTATTGCTATGCTCTCTTTTGCTTTGTAGCATGATTTAATCATAAAAGAACTCCGCCAAACTTGGCGTTGGGTATGTAGTGACTTTATAGAGAAATTCAGTAAATAAGAAAACAGTCTTTCTGGATTTTTATAGTACAAGGTTATCTTAATTAAGCGTACATAATCAGCTTGTCGGAGCTTGTATATGGGCAGTCATTGAAAACATAGTAACAATGTTATGTAATTCAATGTAGCAAATAATTTACATTAATAACTGCTTCTAACTAGCTATTATAAAAAAACATGCTTTTGATGTCGCATGAATACTTGGCATTAGACACCTTTGTTACCTTGTTTTGTGTTAATAAAGAGTAAATAGTTAAGTGAATGAATAAAATACACGTTAAAAAGGATTACTGCTAAGCAGCACATTATCTTTACTTCGGATCTTCAAAAGTTCTGTAGAGCTTCTTTGATGTTAGTAGGTAGGATAAGGACTAACTCTGCTATTATGTGGTATAAGAGATACCGTCTTTTATCTTGGCGAATTTGGTGGAAATATAATCTCTTAAATAACAACCTTCAAATGCGTGGCGAATCTGATACCGAGGGTTCTTTACCACCCTGAAATATTTATTTATACAAAAATAAACGCCAAACAGAATTAATGATTCCAAAACAACTGAAAATTAATGGTTTTTGGCAGTAATGTATTGATGTATTCAAAAATTGTATGACTTTGCTAAAATATCTTAACTAATGTTCGCGGGTTCATTGCAAAGTTTTTTGCAGCCGGGCAGCGAACCCGCGGCCTTGCTCCTACGTCGTGCGATCAGCCTGAAAACTATTGCAATCGCCAATCTGAGATTTTTGGAAGCACAATTGATGCATAAAATTATCCATCTATATTTAATTGTGGTTTTTGACTAGTTTCTGAATTTTCTGGTACTTGCTACGTAGAAGTCAGGTTGCAGATTTATCTCGCATTTGCCAGCTGAATAGGCTGTTTGCCTATGCCTGGGCGTTCAGCCCGCTTAAAGTAGCCACTATGGATTTCATAACCTTAAAAAAATAAGGTACATTTATGTACCTTATTCTTATATTTATTAAAAAATAAGGAACATTTATGTACCTTTTTTAAATTTAAAAGATAACATTAAAAGTTTCCAGGATTCTTCAGAACAGTAGTAGTTTTTGAACACCTCACCCACTTACTACGAACCGGCAGAAAATCAACAGTTCTATTCCAGTAACGAGGATCTGAAGCGCGTATGGCCCGGTGGTTAGCGTAGAAAGCAAACGATCTATGCAACTAAGCCAAATGGGCGCGGTCGGGTGTGAGATGGGTGACCGCTAGTGGCAAAAAAAAATTATGCGCGTTTCCGTGCTTCGGAGGGCACGTTAAGCCGTCGGTCCTGGTTGTTGTGGACAGATAACAGTCGTTAAACCTTGTCGGAGGCTTTATGGGCGGTTTGAAAACATCCGACAGCGGGTTGGCCACTAACCCGCATCTCCACCAACCCGCATTTGAGCAGCGTGGTGGAGTAAGCTCCAGGCCTCCCCAATAATGGGGAGAGACCCGTACCCAGCAGTGGGACGCAAAAAGGGTTGCAGCCAATAGCATAGTGTGCGCTAACCATAGCGCACACTATGCTATGGACCACCATAGAACGTCCAGTCTATGTTACGATACAGTAAATACTCATACATTTATCTCCCAGACGTCTGTGTCTGAAGGGGCATTCTATGTTTATATCATACAGTGAATATTATAATGAACTAGCTGTACCCCGCGGTTTCACCCGCGTTAGAGAGGATCATAAGCATAAAGTGAATATAATCAGCAGATTTCATTTGTCAGAATTGAAACCCATACTTTTATTTCGTATGAGTGAATCTTAAAAGATAGACATATACTATCGCGGACATTTATTTAGATCATTCTTTCATACATATTTTTTGGGTAACTTGAACCGTTTACGCAGCGCACGCAACGGAAGCCCTCAAATATGAATAATTTTCCCCGTTTTTGCAACATTTTTCACTGATGCTTCGCTTCTTTTGGTCGCAGCGTAATGTTATATATCCTAAAGCCTTCCTCGATAAATGGACTATCCAACACAAAAATATTTTTTTCAATTCGAACCAGTAGTTCCTGAGAATAGCAAACAAACTCATCAGCTTTACGTATTACTATAGTATAATGGTACTAAGTTCACTTCAAAGCTGATTATAGTGTACGGGAGATAGGCTGTGCTCTGGTTTGTTTAACTACACCCTGTGTTCAAGGGCTGCAGCGACCACTTAATACCACGTGATCTGCAAGCTCGTCTGCCTTTTCAGTTAAATAAATAAAAAATATAAACCTCTTAATATCGTATATTGTAATGTTATGAGTTTAAATATAATAAACATTGTCTTTATTCTTGGTAATACGTGGTAATACATACCAAAGGTTGAGTAACAAACAGGTTTGAAGGTTTGATAGCAGCCAGCTTTGAAAACTAAGCGCAATGCGGCGTGATATTCGTATTTTACTGTTGCATACTGGATGGATTGTTCAAATTTTACATTTCTTTTGGTAGTAAAATGCAATGATTTCTTTGGCTGCAACCCTTTTTACGCTCCACTGCTGGGCACGGGTCTCTCCCCATTATTGGGGAGGCGTGGAGCTTACTCCACCACGCTGCTCCAATGCGGGTTGGTGGAGAATGATTTCTTTAAGTTTTATAATTTACAAACAATAGGATTATATCCTAATCATACTCGTAGCATCGTAGCACAACTCGTAACTTTAATTACTCGTAAGTAGTGCACAATGTTCAACTAACATCTGTTTGAATCAGTATCATATTGTGAACATTAAGTATTATACGAGTAAATAATATAAATTGATTATCTAGAAAACGAATTAAATGTAGGTACTTGGGAGGAATCCTTTGCCGGAACCCTTGAATTGGGGATGACATGGGGTTCTTCAAGAAAGCTGTAAAAAAGCTTCCTTAAAAGTCGACAATATTCAGGTGACTCAACTGGAGCTGCTCGTGTCCATAGGCGGCATCACATGGCCAGTCTGTTTATGTTCGATTTATGTATAAAAAAACTTTTACCTCAGTCTTTTTCGGCTGAGTCTCTATAGCGTCCCACTAAAGATCGTTGAAACTTTTAAGGCAATACGGATAAAAGCCAACTCTTCGTTAAAAATATCCCAGTTCCAAGCTTCACGTAAAATCCAATCGCCAGTTTTGCGGAAAATGTTATTTTTAGACGTGAGGGCAAGTTTACAGACTTTGTCGGAACACTCAGCGGTTGGAACTAGCTAATTGGCTTGAATTTTTAAAGACTTAGTCACGATCTGCCATCTCACTGTTTGTGAGTCACATTCGCGAACACAAGAATCTTAATCTTACCCTGTTCATGAGTTCTTGTTGACAAAAGGCAAACCAGCCCAGGCATACCCCGGTAAAGTCTAAAATTAAATATACTTACTAAGGGTCAGAACGTCAGAACCTTCTCATTAGAATGTGAAGTATACATATAAACGTAGTACCTACTTCCATACTGTGAAAGTGGGTTTCTTTGTTTGTTTGTCCTTTTTCTCGATACAACGGTGCTACGAATTAAACTGTTTTTTTTTTTTATGAAGATAGTTTGGGATTGGAGAGTGACATAGGCTACTTTTAAAATGCATATGCAGCGCAAACTCACACTTGTCTAATATCTTGTATCTTAAATTGCCATAGCAGATGGCTGTACGTATGTTCCTTATCGGCCCGTAGCTACTCTGTAAGAAAGGTATTATTGTATACCCCATATTTTAAATTAGGGCTGAAGTTTTTCTCCGTCTGCTTTTTTCTTCAGCTCAGCATTTCCTAAACGCAGCCAGAGCAGACAGAACTAAAAAACGTTTGTAAGAAAACCGTACAGTGAATAAAACATTTCTTTCTTTCTTTCTTATGATTTTTGGACACAACGCCCGCTCTACTACGAGCATTTTATTTTTCATGGACACGGAAGTGAAGTATTATTACTGGAAAAGATTCCCGTTTAAGCATCGATCACCGCGTTTAAGTGGTACTTACTGCAATATTAAGCTATGCTCAATAAAAAATATGTTTTTAATATTAATACAATAATATATGTAGGTATTAGACACAGATATAGTCTGAACAATCAAATGTAGAGCGCAAAATTCATAAATCTTTAGATGCACAAATAATACAATTCATTTACGTCAATGCATACAATAAGTATCATTGTTATTTTTTAATCAGCTAATGGAGTGAAACGTTAAAAATTTCAGTAACAATTGTTATTAGTTTAATGTAACCATTCAAGTGTTTATAGATAACTATTGTTTTCGTTGTTTCAGTGTAACTGTTTGTCTGTCTGTCTGGTTGTTCCGGTTAATCTCTGAAACGGCTGGGCCTATTTTGACGGGACTTTTACTGGCAGGTAGCTGATATAATAAGGAGTGACTTAGGCTACTTTGATTTTAGAAATAAATTTAAAGTTAAGTCCATGCGACTGAAGTCGCGGGCGGCTATTATTTTATTAAGAACCCATTATCTTTATCTCCTATCGGCACTTAGCTGGTAAACACGCCTTATTGATAACAATCGGACATGCTCCAGATTATTAACTATTTACCTCACTATAGTTGCAAATTGGGCAAAACCAACCATTCAATGATTTTTTTAGAAAACAAGGTCAATCAAGGCTCAGTTCAGAAAGCTAATCTTGTGAAATTTCGATTTCTATTTGTATTTCTAAAAATATTGACTGATAAGTAATAGTTGCATAACTATTGCTAAAGTCGCCAATGACAACAGTAATTGATTAAGACTTTTATCGTGTAACCTGCTTATCTTTTTTGGTAATTCATTATCGCAATTATTCAAAGTGAAATTTCTTCGTATTTGATGATAATCTGTAGATAGTAATACGCCTACGTAGTAATTCTCATTCCTAAATTATGTATTACGATAGTATTTTTTTGTTTACTTCGCCTAGTGTAATCCTGTAAAAATATTATTAAATCTTTAGCGGATAGTAATTTAAGTAATTAGATGCTAAATTTTGAATCGATTTAACATTTTTCTCATGCATTTCTCAACTGTACTCTGTTGTTGTAGCACAATTAGTTATGTTTGTATATATATTTTTTGAAGTGAATACTTCTTTAGCGGCGTTGTGCACTTTTTTTGGGATGGGTAAAAAATGTTAAACTGGCGTCAGGACACGTGACCTGATCGAATATTCGTAAGACGCGGATAGTGACAGCTGATGGCTCGACTGTCTGTATACTTGTAAAATTCGTATCAATTGTTTAAAATATGGAAATTGAACAAAGTGCATCTCTTAATGAAAAAAGTGACGAAGAAATAGTGAAAGAAAATGAGTGAGTATTTTATAAAAATACTAGATGAAATTTCTTAAAGCAATTCGTGAAATTATTCCCTAGCCATTCCAAAATACCAAAAATGCACAACGTTAAAGTTTTCAATTCTGCCGGCATTCGCGGAGTGCAACCTGTTTTTTCTATAATTATTACTAATTCCAATTATATGGTATTTTAGCCTGTAGTAATTACGAAGAAACGCAAAATTGTATCATATTGATTCTTACATTTTCTGCCAAAATTTAAAAGAAAAACATTATTTAATTTGTTATATACCTAATACATTGATAGCGTATATTTTCATTCCTAAAAGTCTTTAATGGCTTAAATTAAATGTCTTTTATGTCATTAATTTAGTTTGGTGGACTATGGCCTAAAATCCCTCTCACTTGTGAGAAGAGACCTGTGCCTAGCAGTGAAACATAAAAAGGTTGAAAAAAAGTCTTTATATAGCTTTAAGTAAACGCGCTTCCTTCTGTATTAGTAGAATATTTTCAAAGATAAGCGCTGAGTGCCGTGGATTCTCCACTGTCGCGTGCTAACGAATGAGAGCCTACTGTTTGTTCAGGTGCGGCGGTTATGCTTTGTTCTCCAAATTATCGCCAAACTCACACATAACCCACGCAGTTGTTCAGGAATGTTGACGATCTCTCTCTAACCATTCCTTGCCACACCAGTAAATAAATAAATAACATTTCACACAATATTACAGTAGAGTAGATAATATCCTGTGTCCATGGTACCCACACACACAAAGACATGAAGACAATCACCCAGATCGAGAACAGAAAATAAAACCCATCATTTCAATATCTGCTTCGCCGTTAATCGAACCCGGGACCTCTGATTGGCAGTCCGGCATGGTAACCGTTGTGCCAAACCAGTTGCGTAGTAAAATTATGTTTCTATATTGGTGTGAAAACCACAAAAAAAGGAAAAGTTCACCGGCTTCCAACCCTTTTGAGTGTACAGCTACTATAGAAAGGTTTATAAAAAGATCTAGGCCTCTTTCCAGACGTTTTACTAGCGAGTTTAATAAAGGGAAAAACCTCATGGGGATATGCTACGGCTTTGATACATTTGGGAAGCACGGCGCAGGAAAACTTGGTAGGGAAAACGTCCATATTGACGTCGCCGTTCCAGTACCTAGCCCATTTCGTTGAAAAAGTATAATTTTTGGACGAAATATATGTATTTATTATTTTTGAACAAACAGTGTATTTTTTTCTATAATTTTAACTGAGATTCAGGAGCTTGATTCTACGTGAGATCTGACATCTTTTTCACAAAGTACGCCATATATACTCGTAGGTACTCGTCGTTTTGGCAACAATTTACGTGAAAATGTTATAGAATAGTACCAGTAAGCAATTCCATTAACGCAAAGCTCTAAACAACTATTTATAAATACCTATTCCCTACCTTCCAAAAATACAATCAGGTAGCTACGTATTCTCTTGGATATAAACCCCAATTATTTTCAAACAAGTGAGCAGCATAATTAAAAGTAGATCTGACAACCCTGCTAATTGAGTTGGAAAGCGAGCAATCCATAATATCCTCAGAAACTCATCGTATAAACACAATTCTAATCATAGAACTCGTGTTACGTTGAGTACGACCGCTTTACAAATTGTAACACGTCATATGCACAATAACTAAGGCATGATTGTATGTACAAATATAGTCTATTAATAAAGTTGACGTTCCCCGCTCCATATTCTTATCTCATCACTAAACGCGATTCGAGCAAGGACCACCAGATGTTGGGTTACTAGGGCTGCCAGTATATCAAGAACTAGCTGGTACGCAACTACGCACGACGACGTCGTCCGCATGAATAGAGACTTGTAAATATCTTAATCTGTTCCTGTTAGCCGTAACGTGATATTTTATAGCCTTAAACCTTCCTCGATAAATGGACTCTCCAACACAATAAGTTTTTTTTATTCGAACCAGTAGTTCCTGAGATTAGCATACTCTTTTACTCTTTAAGTTGATCATATTAGTATACAGTGGGAGAGCATGGGTTCTGTATGATTTGTACAGTCACTAAAATCCGATCCAATCGGAAGCCAGTGCTTTGGGAGAACATGAGGTCAATTTATACAAATTTAATAAAAAAATATATTAATTTGACAGCCCTTTACCATGCGGTGAGTCTCTTAAGAACAAGGGTCTTATTGTGTA
This sequence comes from Pyrgus malvae, assembly GCA_911387765.1. NCBI lineage: Eukaryota > Metazoa > Arthropoda > Insecta > Lepidoptera > Hesperiidae > Pyrgus > Pyrgus malvae. The sequence goes on from OU426960.1 coordinate 16,559,566, forward strand.
GGCTTACATTCCATCCATCAAGCGCTAGTGTTTATGTAATGTAATGAATAGTGCTTTCTGATTACAATATAATATAGGTAACGTCAAGAATTCCATTGTAGATCGTTTCCACATCAACGAGCGATATAAAAGTAATAAAATGCGATAATGGTATTGGATAGTCCATACCAACAGTAGCCAATATAGAGCGCAATTGACCCATAGACTACTAGCGCTATTATTCAGAATAACTTAGTATGTATTATTATATTTATTTTCCCAGTGACATAAGTTATACAAGAATAACTAGACTCATAAGGAAAGATCACAAAAAATTATGGCTGTTACAGTTTTACATAATACTTTGTTAATTAATACACGTGTGACTTGATGTTACTGTCTGGCTGCAAATTTTTGTACTCCATCTCTCCCCATTATTGTGGCAGCCGGGCCTAGCGCTTACTCCAATTATGTCACCACGCTGCTCCAATACCAGTTGGTTATTGTCTACTAATACGAAATTTCTAACGATGGACATTTCTCGTTCCAGCTCGTCCAATGATCTCAGCGAGCCTCCCCGGCGAGGCGCTGGTCCAGCTGGGACAGTTGCAGCTGAGCCACCTGTACCCGCCGCCCACCATGACGCCCGAGTTCCTGCCGCCCCCACCGCGGCCGTTCCCGCGGTACGCGCCACGCCGGCCACGTGATGCCATGCCCGCGCCGCCGGCCCCTGCGCCCTACACGCCCGTGCCCGGCGCGTACACCCCGTTCCTGTCGCATGCAGCGTCGTATGCGCCGTACCTGTACGCGCGGCCCCGGGCGCCGCAGCCGCCGGCCTACCCGCTGCGGCCGCGGCCTACCTCCGGCTTCGTGCCACCGCCCCCGGCGCCGCACTCGCCGCCTGTTGCTGCACCTCAACCGCAACCTCCACCCCGAGAGGTACTTCAAATCGTTGATTGCATACGTTTGGATAGCTGATTTTTTTTTGAGACCGAAATAACTTTATGGTACTTTAGTTATATAGAAACATCCGATCTCTCGCTCCCTCTGATATTAAGTGTTGGTTTTCAATAGTGGCCTATGTCATCTTATTTTGTTTTTCGCCACCTACGATATGACACCCATAATATTGTGTCGCTATCCATAATGCACCATGCGCGTCAATGCATCTGTGTAAATAGCAAAGATTTTTAGTTGTGTGGAAGCTTTGTTTACCTAAACTTACAATCATCGTATTAAATTGAGATGGATGACTCAGCCCTTTTAAAGATAGAATGGAAGAAATGATAGAACACGTCCATGATTTGTAGGCATCATTAATGTACAGATTCCTATGACGAACTCCTGTGTATTACACCTATAAAGCGACAATCTAATGTGGTCTAATTAATGACATTTCAGGAGCCTCCTCTTAGTCCAGAGCGCGGTACGCCGGCGCCATACTTTTGCCGCGGCGCCCTGATCCGGCTGGAGGACGGGTCCCTGCGGCGGGTGGAGGAGATGAGGACCGAGGACTTCGTGATGAGCGCCGAGCGAACCGGCGACTTGGCCCTTACGCAGTGTACTCTACTGCGGCTCGACGAGCGGGGCGACCGCCTCGCGCTCACTCTCACCTACGACAGGAATCGCTCGCAGGTTAGTACTATCGTTTGGAGGGATCTGCATGGGTCAGTGAACGTCGTGACCTTGTTGCAACTGTCAGGACGGACATTTCGCCATCAGCATCGATAAAAGCCATGATCAGGGGCAACGGATCGTGAGGAGTTTTTCTTCTGCACGCAAGTGATTTCGCAGAAGGAAGCTGCGGTGCATGACTGGGAAATTACAATTGAACTTTGCAGCAGAAGCTGCCACCCTCTTTTCCCACCCCCATGAATGAAGGCGGTGGACGCAAGGACAAGGGATGAAGGGTCTTGTGAGACTAAGCTGTTGGGATCGCGGAAGTACGCGAGAGATTCACAAAAAGCGTGCTGTGAAAAGAGTGATGTTGCCCTCGTAACGGAGGGGTATCCGTAATTGATTTCCTGACGAAGAATAAAGAAAGGTCAGATTACAATCGTCTAGTAACAGGTGTGCTCTCCTGCACCTTCCGATGCTTACGGCGCCATGCGGCCACGCACATACCGCCGCCCTTCCCGGGTCTGCTGGTTGGACGGATCGAGCTCCCACTCACACCGTCCACAACCCCGGAAGCCCCCTTTTACTCGCCTCTTACGATCAGGCAGGGGATACCGTAGATCTATTCTTAATCCCGAAGCTACAGGGACTTTGGTGGGAGTACCTAGACTCTAAATTTAGGTTTTTTAACGTAGATCGCTGATCCGATTCCCTGAAAACAAAACAAAACCCGAAAACAATTCAAACAAACGAAAGACTATGTATAATGTCGTTCAGATTAAATGTTGCTACATCCGATGGTTTAATACATATAAACATTCTTTGTTATTTATACACGTTTACGTAGCAGATCGAATTTAAAATTTGTTTTTATGCACATAAATCCGGCCAGATGTTCAATTTTAATATAAAATAAGTTTTTTATGCAAAATATAGATACATACATAGTACCTTTTATTGAGCAAACTGAAAAATAAAAGTGATATATTGGTATACTTATTTTTATTATTTTTAAAATTTTAAGTGGGCACTTTCATTCGCTACTCATGATATTGTAAATCGTACTTATGCTCATTAACGCAAGAAGAAGTCTCGAGGAGATTGAAATAATCTCCTTGAGATTGAAATAATCTTCAGGAGGCGCAAATTATTTGGCCGTATCGTACATATACGTTACCAGTACGTATATTTACGATACGATGACGTTTGCAGTCATTTTTTAGGTTTGCTTAAAAATACTGCAATATAGGAAACAGTGATTCAAACCTCAATCTGAACCAGAAGTAGGACTAAAGCAGAGGTTATTTCTACGTAACTAAAGGGCAAATTTATTGCTGGTGATCCTTCCGGCTAACAACTTAACTTCCGGCTATACTGTAAAAGGTTAACAAAGCCGTCGGGACGCCAAAAGCCCCTATTAAAAATCTATCTATCTCTATAAGTATGCCTTTTTTCTATGTCTATGTTTTATCTCGTAAATTGTCAACTTGCAGGTGGAGCTCGAGTCGACAGTGGAGCACCCGTTCTTCGTGTACGGGCGCGGCTGGGCGTCGTGCAAGCCGGAGCACACGCTGGCGCGGTACGGGCTGCGCGTGCAGCGCCTGCAGGTGGGCGACGTGTGCGTGTCGCTCGTCGCCCGCAAGCACGCACTCCCCGCGCCGGGTCCCCCCGCACCCCAGCCGCCCCCAGCTCCCCAGGCGCCCCCCGCGCCGCCGCAGACGCACCCCGAGAACCTCAGCGTCAAGGAGGACGCGAGAAAGCGGCGCTGGTCTGCCTCCGACCTCGGTGAGGAACCCCCCGCCAAGAAACGTTGACTTGTCCCGGATCTCCGCATCGTTCCACGTCAAACTTCAGGTTTTAAACCTCATTAAGTGGGAGAATCGACCGAACTTTCGCCGGGCGATGGGTGGGGGATCACCCAGTGAGTTGACTCGCGTGTTACTATATGTGTACGATTTATTTTCCTCAGCGAACGGCGACCGTCGCAAGCTTTTTCGGGAACTCTAGGTGCTTTTTACTGTCGGGTGCTTCTATACGCGTTTGTGTACGATATTGTAAATATATGACTAAGATCAGGTTATCACTCCATGACTGACGGAATGTCACAATAGGCGGTTCGTAGAAAATTAGGTGCGCGTGCTGGCAACGCTTAGGTGGTATCTCTAAAATTGTATCTAATGTACATAGAAGATAAATATTCTGCATGTTGTTATAGCTCAATAAATGTAAGATTTTAGTGTTGTAGAGGTCCTCCACTAGGCACTTTAAATTCCCAAAGGAAACCATTACGACGCCTGCCAGATACGATAAATTAAATACTTACTTAATACCATAGGTATATAAAGTGTATGATGCCAGCTACGTATAGTACAAATCGATGTCTTAGATCGCTCCATGGAGTGCCATTTTGTAAGCCATACCGTTGTTTACAGTGCAAAATTAATAGTACTAGCACTCTCTTCGCCAAATATTGTAGTATAAACTCATTCAGTTTGGACTCTGCAAAGTGTATTTAAATTAAGACCAAAGGGTAAAAATCGATATTATATATTGTTTGGCTGCATTATGGTAACAACTCAAACAAACTGCACCGTGACGTGGCATTCAGTTTTTATTATGCGAGCACTTTTTTCTGTACGACTGTTTCAATAGCGGCTAACTGGGACATACAGTTCATTGTTGCAATTTCCATTAATTATACCAATGATGAAGCTTAATTTTTTACAATCATGACAAAAACTTAATCTTTCTCAGTTAGTCCGAAAAGTAAGCAAGGTTTTAATGTCCTAAGAGCACAAAAATACGCGAAAACTACCAGATCTTAAAGTAGGTTAGAGATATTGTGATAAATAATGAGATTTAAAGCCAATCCGTGCCGGATGGTGGCCGTGCATCTTAGACAAAAGCTAAAGGTACAATGAATGTTAGATAGTAGGTAGAGAACGAATGATATGTGCTAAGTCTTGACTGATTCTAGTTATGTGGGTTTTCCGGTTCTTGGCGTTTATTTAGCAGTCATGTTGTTTTCATTCTCCCCTTATGGTTGTGACTGCAGACATATCCGCGACGTCGCGGCCGTCGTCTTATTATTTGCTGTTATGCGGGCATCCGATCAGCAATTAACCTGTCTCTATAAACATAGCGGCAAAGGACCCTTGCTGAACTGGGAAGTTCTCCTGACAAATAATTCATCATGTTAATATAGATATTGTTGATACTATATACTGTAAAAAGAAAATATGTCTAATGGTCATGGTAGATGCCATCTCTATTGGTTTTTTGACGTCCATGTGTGATACACATAACTTTTCTATGAGAATATGTATACATAATAAACACACAGTCTGTGATATTTTGTAGTTATTGGTCAGAGTAGGTATGGTATTGCTTGGATAAAGAAATATATATGTTTAGAATATTAAGTGCATTATTGGTAAGAAACTGTATAGTTATTATATACTCGAAAACGATGCACAGAAAGCAAATTATGAAAGAGAAGGAACTAGTAGAGTCTGTGATTAATATACATATAATATCGTTAGCATAACGAGAAACGCATGGCCATATCAAAATCAAATTAATTTTATATATTGTTAAGTAAATGTTCTGTGAACTATCTTTCGTTACATTTTGTTCTAAATTTTTTTTGCATAATATTAAATGAAAAAGATATCTAGATAAAAATAAATTAATCAATATTAATTTCACGAATTTCACTGACTGTAAATTCAATTGGATATAATATTGTTTGCGATGTTTCTCACTGGATATGTTATTAAACTTATTAAGTTAATTCACCTGAACCCGTAAGCAAAGGCACAATTTTGGCTTGGACTCAGCGTGGTTATGAGAGGTTCGACAAAATAGTTTGTTTCATTGTACCGTACTGTTACGTGCTTGTTAATTGTATGTTAAAATAACCGACTATCATAGTCTATACGCATGCACCGTAGTCGGCGGTGTTGTAAAAAGTTAATAATTTGTTGTATGATGTATGTAATTCTAGTTTTATCGTCTTTATATGATTATTTGTAATTGTAATGAACGATCTCATTTTATTAATCGGTATTTTCTAACAAGGCGCTTTCATTAGATCATGACTAAGCCTACCTCACAAACTTTAAGACCGGCGCAGGCGCGCTGCCGGCCGGTCGCAATAAAGTCTAAGCAAGATCTCAATTTGATGAAAATAAACTTTTAAAAAGACTGGGACGCTTTACTGAATGTTGTGGGATAGTAGTTTCTTCGAGGATATTACTTAAATTACGAGATAGGAGCATTTATTACATAAACGAGCGTGCAAAGCTCCGGCTCCGACGGGATGGACAATCGTTTAGTACAAAATTCTTTACACAAAGTATTATTTCCCAAAATCCAAATTCAAAAGTATTACTTTAATCAGTGAAAGGTGCTATAACGTTTTCGAGAAGGTCGAGCACGATTCCGAATGAAAACTTTGTTTTGGACTCTCTGGGTCGCTCTTTCGTCCCGTGGCGACTCGCCGAAAATGGCCGACAGCTGCCACAGGGTCGACTGCGAACACCTAAGCAGTCGCTTTAAATAGATTTTTATCGGCACAATCAAAGTTCTTCCGCGCCTTCCTATTTATTTATTGTGTCAATTATATTTTAGTGCATGCATGGTTCCCTGCAGTGGATAGCTGGATGGGCATTCATTAGTAGTTGATTCCCTTGAACATGTATGACATGTTGTCACTAGTAGGTATGATTAATGATCAGACAATACGATTAAATGTAAAATAATATATTTTCATGTACTACCAAATATATCATAATTTTCATATTTCTGCAGGCTACCGATACTGTTAATAGAATAATATGATATGATCATAAGGTGTATTTTATTAAAAAGTAATAAATAATAATTAGATTGCTTGTTAAATTTCCAATATCGACCGGAATTTGGACTATATTGCTTTGCTCAATAAATGTCTTTTTTTAATTAAGGTGCAATATCATCATGATAGCTTCAACCTGTATCTACAACCCATCACGATGAAATTGCAACCAACTTTCTGACATTGAAATGGCTTGATTCTGAAATTCTGACAATGAATCTATCTGACAGCATTGCGTTGTAACTATAAAGCCTCGTATTCATGGTAAACATTTGTTTAGCAACAATTAATCAACGTTGTTGATGAACGACGACAATACTGCCGGAAACTTTGTTTAAATCAATATAGATTGTCCGTCCACACACGCCAGTCCTCGTTTAAATGTTGCCCGAGGAAGTAGTGTTGTTTATTGCTTGAACTGCATCGTTGTTTGTTTCTATCTTCTATCCTTGTATTACTTGATAGAAGAATCCCATAGTAACGCTTTAGATTGAAATAATTCTATTAATTGCATAATTTTATCGTTGCTCCACACTACCGCCATGTTTATAAACAGTTGCAAACACGTCCACACACGTCAATATTTGTTGATAAAAACTGATGTTTTCGCTCATCGGGCGTCAACTCAGCAACATGGCGGGGTCAACTTCGCAACACAAGTATTGCCCGCAATATGTTGACAGCAACTCCGCAACATGTTTATGCAACCATGTTGCTAAACAAATATTTACTATGAATACGAGACTTTAAACTCTGCTAAGCTTTTAAACGCCACACTGTTCTTTTACGATGTATTCTTTCGTATGTGTGACAGTAAACGGATCCTATAGATTTACCTACATTTGTATTTCTTTTTATAAATTCGTACACTGGAATGCTGACAGGAATATGTGATAGATGTATGTCGAGCGTTCTGTGTGACTGAACTGTAGGGTTATAATTACGTTAAATCGCGTTGTACGAGATAAAAGATAATCATTGTTTTGATGTTGCCAATGTTAGGTACGGCCAGTAATGGTTCCATAGTCCGTAATATAGTTTACAATAGCATGTTGACGAAGTATATTTTGACACAAATTATTGTGCCATCCTCAGCAGAATTGCTATCACTGTTTTTAGTAAGATGTCGACCAATTTTGAGGCGCGGCCTCTAAAGCTAATATTTGATATTATTACATCTTACCATAAACAATTTGACAACATATTGAGAACTGTTTGTGTTTTCCTGAAATCCAGCATTAAAACCAATACATAAAAACTGTTTTCAATATGTAGGAAAAGTAGTATGCAAAATGTTGTGTCATTTAATTATTAGATAAATAATTATAAAATTGTTATCATATGACAAATATGGCAAATATATATGAATATTTTATTGTATAGCGGAATGAAAACTATTTCAGATTAATGTAAATGGAAAATGTTATAGACCGAGATATGTTAAATTAAGTTAACTGTTTGTAAAAAGAAAAGAGAAAATATGTATAATTGAATATTTGCTACTAATGTCTTTCATTTCGAATCCCTTATTTATTTTATTAATTTCATTGCTTACTACATAGAATATTATAAAAATATCTAAAATAAAACCACAAAGTATTTTGCAATAAATATTTATTAGATTTCCAATTTATACAAACATGTGACATAAACCAAAATGTGTGGTACAGAAGCTAATAGACCAGTGTCGATAATTTTTGAGACCAAAAAAAATTATAGTAGAATGAAGCCTATTGGAAAAGGTAGAGAATATAACAAAAATAAAAGGAAAAATAAATTAGAGGCGATCTGAGGTCGGGAAGGGGGAGGGGGGAGCTTTAAAGGGTAAAAAACGGTTTATCTCGATTTCCGGCAAAAACCTGTAGTTTATATGAAAAAAAGTTAAATGGCAAAGATGTAGTTAATAAAAAGATCTACAACTTTTATATTTACACTTTTTTCACATAACCTCAAAATTTAAGTGAAATATTCAAATAACCATGTTTTTGGTTTTTTATTTTTATCTTATACAAATAAAATTATTGTTTCACAAAATTTGGTGAAAACTTACCTTTTTATGTCCCAGATATACATTATTTTTTTCGGTTTAAAATATTTATTTTTTGCACCTCATTTTGACTTAATATCGAAAAAGCAGCCTAGTTTTCAATCGAAAATTCTCACGTCAAAATATCTGCTTTTTTTTAAAAGTCGGTATGCTTTTTGTACGTTGAAATCTCTTCTTTCTGATGGTATAAAATCCCAATTTTTTTAATCATTATGTACAATTTTGAGCTATATATTAAAATTTACACTTAAATTACTAAAAAAAATTAAGATTTCCAGTAACATTGATATACATACTTTGTTTTTCAAGTAATTAAAGTGTAATTTTTAGTAAAAAGCTCAAAATTGTACATGATTATTTAAAAAAATTCGGATTCGAGTTTTTATAATTTGCATTTTCTGAGCACATTTACAATAGTAATGTATATTTTTTATACCATCAGAAAGAAGAGATTTTAACGTACAAAAAGCATACCGACTTTTAAAAAAAAGCAGATATTTTGACGTGAGAAGTTTCGATTGAAAACTAGGCTGCTTTTTCGATATTAAGTCAAAATGAGGTGAAAAAAATAAATATTTTAAACCGAAAAAAATAATGTATATCTGGGACATAAAAAGGTAAGTTTTCACCAAATTTTGTGAAACAATAATTTTATTTGTATAAGATAAAAATAAAAAACCAAAAACATGGTTATTTGAATATTGCACTTAAATTTTGAGGTTATGTGAAAAAAGTGTAAATATAAAAGTTATAGATCTTTTTATTAACTACATCTTTGCCATTTAACTTTTTTTCATAGGACCTGTAGTTTTGCCAGAAATCGAGATAAACCGTTTTTTACCCTTTAAAGCCTCCCCCTTCCCGACCTCAGATCGCCTCTAATTAATTTTTCCTTTTATTTTTGTTATATTCTCTACATTTTACAATAGGTTTCATTCTACTATATTTTTTTTTAATTTTTTACCATTTTCAATATTTATTTATTTATTTATGTATAATCTTAAAATGTAAACATTACAGATTTAAAATCTAAGGCGTTTACAATTTTTCAAGGTATCTCCCGGTCGTTTTGCGAAATACATCAGGTGCAGAAAAGAACAAATCGAGACTTTGGTCAAACTCTAGAACCCCATTAAGAAGGGTCAGTGCACGTATGAGAGGTGACTCTCTCACCAATTGCATCCTGCAACCCGGAACTGCGAACAAATAATGTCGACGAACGTGGGCATACTTTGGGACGCTCAGTGATATCAGACTTAGCACTGATGGGTTACAAATTTTGCCTGTTATAATGTTATAGAAGTACTCCATTAGGGATATATTTCTTCTTTTTTCTAGGGAGTCATATCCTAACATCCCCTGTATAAATAAAGTAGGGTACACGTTAGGATAACCCACAAAATACCCATACCGCTTATGGTAAAGCCATCTTAAAAATTTCTTTTGGAGTTTCTCCAACACGAGTTTGTATTTCGCCTCGTATGGACTCCAGATAACTGCGTTGTTTTCTAAAATACTTCTAACGAAACTATTGTATAATATTTTTATCGCCGCAACACTTTCAAGGTCTTTCGACTGCCTCAAAACAAAACCTAGCATTTTGTAGGCCTTAGACGTGATATTACAAATATGGTCAGCGAAGCTGAGATCTGGCCGCATTAGAATACCTAAGTCTATTATGGATGTTTGCCTTTTTAAAGTAAATTCATCCAACCGGTATTCATGCACTAGTGGATTGTGCGCTCGCGTAAACGATATTACAGAACACTTGCTTTTGTTAAACATTAGTTTATTTTGCGTACTCCAGACTGCGACACTTTCTATATCCCTCTGTAACAATTCGCAATCAGAGAGTGTTTCAATTTCCAAGAATAATTTTAGATCGTCTGCAAATAATAGACAACGAGCAGTACTAACTGTATCAGGCAAATCATTTATAAAAATAACAAACTCCAAAGGACCCAGGTTCGAGCCCTGGCTTACGCCGGAAAACGTGTAATACGGTTTTGAGAGTTGTCCTTTAAACTGCACATACTGCCTCCTGTTACGGAGGTAGCTGGAGAAGAACTGTAGCAAGGTTGGAGTGAATCCGGCAGTCGCAAACTTACGGAGAAGCAGGTCGTTATCAACAGTATCAAACGCCTTCCGGACATCAAAATAAGCAGCATCAACTTGAGAGCCTCTATCCATAGCCTGAGTGGCATATGTATAGAATGTTAAAATATTAGTAGTAGTAGAACGGCCAGCGCGAAAACCATGCTGGGCGTCCGACAATTGGCTCTCCATCTGATAACTTATTATTCGATGTAACACCATCTCAAATAATTTACCAAACACTGATAGTATGGCTACAGGTCTGAAATCATTTACTTCTGAACTAGAATTATTCTTTGGAACTGGCACCACTCGTGACACTTTCCAGCTTTCTGGGTATCTACACTCTTTGAGACAAAGATTAAAAATGTACAAAAGTGGTTGTGCAAATACTGAGCTGCAATCTTTTATTATATATGGCGGAATACCATCCGGTCCAGGAGAACGCTTCGCCTTGAGCCTTCTAAGTGCCTGTTCGACGTCTTCAAGCGTCAAGACACCTATATGAATACGTCTACTAGAACACTCAGAAGAAATTATTGCATTCTGTGGATCGAGGTCCGGCGGGTTCTGTGTGTACAGAGAGCTGAAACGTTCCGCGAACAGTTCTGCACATTCAGCATTGGGAACAGATACGCCATTGTTTGTAATAGTTTTTATATTTCGCCTACTACGTTTCGACGCTATATAGCCCCAGAACGTAGAGGAGTCGCGACATATATCTTTTTCCATTCTGGTTCTATAAATTTGGAAGTCAGCCTTAATGCTTAACTTAACAAGTGCCCTGTAATACGAAAACTTAACTCGATATTTATTACAAAAGGTTTTCTTGTACAGACGATGAAAGTGTGCCTTGATATGATGTATATAATGTAATATGATCGACACTGGTCTATAAGAGACTTGCCACAAAACAAAATGAGTTACATAACATTATAGCTATAAGTAGATACAAAAATAATACTAACAGTACACTGGCTGGAAACAATTGGCTACTATAATCTATATATCCGAATCTAGGTCCAACTTCACCGTCTCCCCGGGTTTGAACGCCGGCATGCCGAGGTAAGGACACGTCGCGCAGCGGAAAGCGTCGCCAAGGTAACACTGCAAAGAGGAAAAATGCAGTTGACAACATATTAGTCTGTAATTTTGTATGAATTGTAGGTAGTAGAACTTTATGTTTCGACCGGGGAAGTAGGTATCATCGCTGCACTTACTTTTACGTTTAAGCTTCTAAAAACAAACACGCGCGAACGCGGCGAAATTTACGCTGGTGTGAAACCGCGCTAACTATTATATTGCCCGATTCCGAAGTAACAGGCAAAAACTGGATACAAAATGTTAACCTGACATTGGCAAATTGTTCAAAACGTCCGAGACGCCATTCGTAAAGAAGCTATAATTTTAAAACATACACTGCCACAAGATGATTTTGGCGTGTCCTTCTGTTCACCCTTCAGCTCCTCTGCCAGCCCGCAGGTGCAGTCAGCGCACGCCTTGCGCTTGCCTGTCGTCGCACATACTGAAAATTAATTGATAATTAATTGAAAATAAATTGATAAATCAACCAATGAACGAAAATAAACCTAAAAAAACCCTTTATACTAAAAAGGCAGAAAACTAAAAAATAGGACCGGGTATTTTACTACATATGTTTAAAAAAATGTAAATTTATACAATTGAGTAGCTTAGGCAAAATCGAGCTGCGATGGCCGAGTGGTAAAAGACCGCGGTTTCCGACGCAATCCATCCATACCGGGTTCCAATGTTCGGCGCGCACCTCTGACAAATAAATTTGTAATGTGCGCATTTATCGCTGCTCCACGGTGATGGAAAATATAGTGATACTTAATTGATTACGATGTTCTCCATCGCGGTGCATGCCTGAGGGAAATTCATAATTTCTCGAAAGCATGACGTCCACCAATTCGCACTTGGCGAGTGTGGTGAACTATGGCCTAAATCCCTCTCAGTTGTGAGAGGAGACCTGTGCCCAGCTGTGGGACATAAAAAAAAAGGTTGAAAAAAATGCTAAATCGTGACAATTTGACGTTACAATTGAAATAACTTAGGGACTAATGTGATGTCGAAAATTTTGCTATTTACATCTGAAAGTTATTGAATTAAAAGCTCAGTTATAAAATCAGTGCAATTGCTGTTGATTATTTTTTTCAAATCAAAATTCAAGCTTGAACAACAAATAAATACTTGAAAATTTTATAAAACAAAATAATATGTATTATATGTGTTTCCAAAACACACAGCATTTGTTGAAGAAGCGTCTAAAGATTTATCCTATAAAGCCAGAAAATATTGTACTTTACCTCATTATTCCTTGGTCTGTATGTACCTGTCTCTTTCACACAGCAGCGCGCGGCCATTTTCCAAGATGCCAAGCCTGACATTTGTCAATGTCAAATCATAGCATTTAAAGATTTCCTCGTGTAAGCCGGTAAAATTTTTCCATCAAACAAAAAACAGCAAATATTGTTTGTTTCTAAGTTAAACTGATATTTATCAGAGTTATTTTTTGTTATAAAGTTCACTTTTCAAAAAGTTTAGTGATTTGTTACAGTTTTGTTCTAAGATAAGTGCGAAATCTGCACAAGGTAAGACTAACGATGAGTGTTAGCAATGTGTCGCAGTTTTTTGTGTTGAGTGCTTATTCTGTACAAGGTAAGATTAGTGATGATAGTGTTAGCAAATTGCCGTTGCTTCGGATGGAGAACGGCCATCTCGACCCCGACCACAACGTCGATACGCAGATGTTTCCTCATCTTCGGAAGATGTGGAGCCTGTGGAGGGTTAAGCCTCGCCGAATCCCAATAAAAGGCGTAGGTAAACAAGTACGGGTCTAGTGACCCGCGAATTGATTCCCTGTTATATCGCTAGCTACAACAGAGAAATAAACACATACAACACTAAATCAAATCAAAAAGATGAATCTAAGGATACATGCACTCTCAGTCTACCTAGTAGCTTTGTCTTGGAGATTAGTGAATCCTCGTAATAGTAGTGACAATTTCACTTTAGCCAAATTATAAAATTTTGGTATATAGACGAATTCTGTATCATATTTAATATAATATACCCATTATTAGTCATAAACAAAGAAATGAAACCACTTATGGCTTTGTGGTCCCTAAAATTAATGAGAAGTTATATTACTTCAACAAAACCAAAGACCTTCTGACCTTAGCCATATTGACCTATGTAGAATTACACCAGTAGTTGTTAAAACAGGGTCTGCAGGAGCTACATAACTGGGCAGGTAGAAAGTCAGGTGAACTTAAGTCTACCTCCTTATTTAGTAAGGTGACAGAACTATTTGGGCCTGGAACACACCTACTTAAAAGTGTTCAGATGATTTGTGGAAGGTCAGAAAAAGGTATTATAAAAGAAATTAATAACCTTATTGTTAGACTCCTTATTGTTAGGAGTACTATCTTAAGCCCTATTGTTAAGAGAAAACCTCCCAAGTGCCAAGTATATTTTCAATTTTCAGGCTTTGTAGCTTGTTATGCAGTCATGTGGTGGCACAGAGTGCCTTAACCAACCTGAATATTATCCTGAATAGTCCTTTCCATATATTTCATCAGACTGTTACTATTTATAAAAAGAGTGATTAATTTGATCACAAAATTCAATCAAGTAACAATCAGGCATTTGGAAATAATCCTAACTTTCAGAAATTTCCTATAGCTATTTTTAATCAATACAAATAACTTTACACTGTGCATGTAATGTAACATGTAAATTTGGTATTACATGTTTTCAAGGGGGGCTGCATAAATAACACACATAGGAATGATGGGATTGGTGGCAACACAACTTATTTTAAATACCTAGGTGTTTATTTATTTATTTTTTGTATTCATTACCTTAATATTATAAACATGACCAATTTTGAGAAATCCAAGAATGTATGTACATGTTTATTAGAAACACATGGCCAAATACCATTTAAAATGAGAATCCCAATGCAAAACTAGTCCCAATGTATTGAAAAACATTCCCAAACAAGGGGTCAAGAGTTCTTATATTAAAAATGTCACCAGTTGTAAACATAGGCTTTCTATATAAGAAAAGCAAAATGGAGACATGCATCCCATACTCAAACTGAGGGGATCTAAGTAAGATTCTGATAAGAATCTAAGATTTTCATCTAAGATCTCAATTGGATGTATCCTGGCTGCAACCCCTTTTTTGCATCCCATTGCATTGCTGGGTGTGGTTTTCTCCTTAAGTATTGGGGTAGCCTGGAACTTACTCCAACAGTACAACAGGCATATTTACCTGCCAATCGCAGAACTATTCCATAGATTTCTGCAAATTGATTACAATATTGTAATTTCTTGCCCGCATAATCCTTGCCACTGTCCAGATGGGTCTCGTGAGACTTTATGCATAAGTGGCATAAGACTTATGGTCTATGTAAGACTGTTACATCCTGGTAAACAAATATCAGACAAAATTGAGTTACCAGGCCTCGGGGACCTTAGTTAAGAGTTACTGGAATGCTAACTAGCAGATGTCAGTATTAACCCCAACCCATGTCCTGGTATAGAATGCTGGAGGTTGTACCATGGCTTTATAAAGTTGACAATATCAACTATTTTAATAGTTTGAAGTACATTGATGTACTTACTAGGGTTACTTCATTTTGCAAGTTTAACCACACCAAAAGAGTGACTGCATTGTTGCCATATACAGAGCTTCTAAGAGGACTTAATCAATTCCAGTAAAGAGGATTCCTCTTTTAGTGCAGCAAGATAGATTATCTTGGTGGCGGAACGCCATATACCACAGCTTGGTGGTTCTGCACAAGAACTGAGCCACTCACTACAGACGCATCGGATGCGAGCTGGAGTGCTCACATGAATGGCGAATACATATGCAGAGCTTCTAAGAGGCCTTAATCAATTCCAGTAAAGAGGAAGATCCCTCTTTTAGTGCAGCAAGATAGATTATCTTGGTGGCGGAACGCCATATACCACAGCTCGGTGGTTCTGCACAAGAAGTGAGCCAGTCACTACAGACGCATCGGATGCGAGCTGGAGTGCTCACATGAATAGCAAATACATGTCAGGCACATGGTTAGTACACCACAGGGGCAGGGCACCTGGTACATGAACCTCAAAGAGTTGTTCACAATATTTTATTATGGTGCCATAAGTCGTCAGTAAAGGTTCCTAGAGAACTTACATGTAATAGTGCAGTAAGACAACAGGACACTCTTAGCTGATATTTGGAATTATCTTTCTGAATGTACAGGGATTTGCCCGATCACACGAGCCCTGCTTAACCTGACATGGAAGCTATTGGAATTGACAGAGCGTTTGAATATCATGCTCTGGGCGGCGTACCTCTCGGGGAGATACAACGGCATAGCCGACCGCCAATCTCGAAACAGACCTACATTATGCCGGAATGGCATATATTGCCCCCGGCCTCGGAGGCCGTTTGCAAAAGTTGGGGCGTACCTGAAGTTGATTATTAAGCTTGTCGGGCAAGCGCGGTCATAGACCGCTATGTAACGCTGGACTCCAGAGATAGGTCAGCCAATTTTTTACGATTGGGCAAGCGTGGTCATACACCACTATGTAACGCTGGACTGCAGAGATGGGTCAGCCAATTTTTTACGACGCATTCAGTTGTTATTGGAACTACAAGCTTGGGTAGGTAAAACCCACCACCAAATCTGATTCCGAGGTTCTAACAGATTCAAAGACGAGAGCTCTAGAAGAGCTATATCCAATAATAAATTTGAACAAGAACCTGATAAACCTCATTACTGGGAGGCCCCCACCTCAGGTGGAAAAGCTGTATATTCCAGCATGGAGAGTTGGGGTGGGCAGATCAGATAGCTCACTAGACCTCAGCAGAGATGGATTTTCCAAAGAAGAGTTGGTGAGATTCAACATCTTTTTATTCATTTTATTTAATTTTTACTTGTATTAAGCTCAATCAGATATTGGGTATTGTGTGCACAATAATGTTGCCTAGAACGAATGCCAGGGAGCATTGAGATAACTAGTTTTTTGGTTACAATTACTATATTTAGGAAGACAAGTTTACTTATAGAAAAATACTTCTACATTTAACGTAGATCTACAGCATCAAGCACAGCAATAAAAAAAAATGTGTACTAAGTTTTGAAAGCTGTATCTAGTAAAGCTTTTTAGCTCCTATCTGAGGATAGAATGATGCAAATTTGAAACACAGCTGATCTTTAATTGGCTTAAGTGGTCTCAAGGTGGCTATTTGATATAGCTATAAGGTAATATTTTATAAGATCTAGTTGTAGAATTCATGATTTTAACCTATTAAAATTATCAGAAGGTAAATAAAAAGAAAGCTAAGCAATAATCAGATCATGCATTGGCAAGTTTGTATCTAAAACAGATAATACTAACAGTTGACAGTCAGGATGGTTGCTGAAGCAAAGTTTTGGTTCAGTAAATCTGATCTAATTAGTCTGTTTATTTTAATAAAAGAACAGCTATTCCCATTATGATAGCTGGTTGGATCAGAAACATTTTTTAAAGCAGCTGGCATAAATGCAGGTCCTGGTAGTGTACAGTATGTCTGCTATTGTGTATAGGAGTTGCTTAGAAAATAGACTAACTGATGAGATTCTGAGGAGAATAATTGGAGGAGTTCTGAAACTCTTAAAAATAGGTTGTAGTGGAGTAGCAGGTGCTACACGTAAAAGTAAATATATGCTACAGTACACTACACTTAATTAATGTCCAAAAACTTAATGCCTTTAAGGCTCAGAGCCTTAATATTGTAGTGTGATCAATTCACTCAAATCAAATCAATTGATCTCACTTTTAGTGTTTTCATTATTATTTGCAATCCTTTTCCTAAAAATACTATTAAAAGGCAGAAGCTTTATAAAGATATTTTCTGTTGAATTCAGATTATTGGCAGAAAGTTGTTATTGTTGTTCTTTAGTTTGTCAGCTTTTTGTTAACATAGTAATATGTTCATTAATTTTATTACTCTAAATATTTCAAAATGTATGAAACAAGATACCAATGATACAAGATTTAATTATATCATATTATTTAATGATTATTTTTCAACATAGCATTTAATTGTATACTTCCCCCAGCAGATCACAAACAGGTCTTCAACAAATGCTGTGTGTTTTGGAAACACATATAATAAAACCGTTTTGCATTCCAACAAAACGGTTATTATGTGTGTGAAAAAACACACAGCATTTGAGCAAGGAGCTTGCTGGTGAACCGACTATGATTTGACATTGACAAATGTCAGGCTTGGCATCTTGGAAAATGGCCGCGCGCTGCTGTGTGAAAGAGACAGGTACATACAGACCAAGGAATAATGAGGTAAAGTACAATATTTTCTGACTTTATAGGATAAATCTTTAGACGCTTCTTCAACAAATGCTGTGTGTTTTTTCACACACATAATAACCGTTTTGTTGGAATGCAAAACGGTTTTATTACATGCATAATTTCATCTTGAGTCCTAGAACTTTAATCACTTAGTTCACTTTATTAAAATAAATCCTCCCCGCCCAACCCCGAAAGAATAAAAAAAACAATAACAGATAAAAATATAACTATCATCAGAATAGAAATCCAACTTAAACATGTGTTTATTCAGCCCTGACACAATCATCACTTCAATGAAGTAAGAACCACAAGCAAATTGAGAACATTAACCTTCATTCATAACCACGACTCGGAACACAAAACCTCGACATTTGAAACACAAAACCTCAGCTAGCTTATCAAAATGTTATCTTACTATGTCAGATTTTTGATAATATTTTTGATGAAATCTTTGGTTAAAGTAAAGCATTACTATGAATTTGGTTTTAAAATTACACTTAGTAACTTATGATAATTCTTAAAAAGTGTTTGAATTTGTAAAAGTGTTTGTTTGTATAAATTAATTACATTTCCAGTTATGCTTGTCTTTCCAGTTTCTTATTATTTATATTCATAAAACATAGTGGCCGCCCGCATCTTCATCCGCATGGACTTTGGTATTAGTCATAGCGTGATGTTATATTTTTCAATTTGACACTGTAGTTCCTGAGATTTTCGCGTTCAATCAAACAGACTCTTCAGCTTTATATATTAGTATAGATGTATCTTACCTCTAGTTATTAGTAAAGATGTATCTTACCTCTAAGAGATTCCTTGTCAGGTTTGGTCAGATCATCTTTGTCGATCAACAGATCTTGCTCTATGAGGTCACCATCTTCCTTGCTGTACCAGGGGTCGTCCTCATTGTTGTCAATGGTCCACAATTTGGCTTTGTCACTCAATTTCAAAACAGCTTTGGATCCAACCTGAAGTTATACAGCAACAAATTTTTATAAGTTATTGATAAAATTAAATCTTCTTACAATCAACCACCTTCAAGTAAAGTGCGCTAACTGTCGGTTAAAGTCACCTGTAACTTTTTTCGCTATGTCCGAGTAGCACTAATCATATGATAAACAGCCGTACTCATATGCCAATATTACTATTTATTTATTATTACTTATTAATTTATTATTACTTGCCAATTAACTTTACTTGGGACGTAACTAATCAACACTTTACTTGGAGACGGTGAACGAGGCCAGAGTCTTATTTTTCAAAGTCTTTATTAATTCTTAAAGTATATACATTCGCCACAATGGATTTTTGTCCTTCTGAAGTTAAGTGCAACAAACAACTGCGCATGTGCTATTGTACGGAACACTGGAAAAGTGTTTTAATTGGTTTAGGACAATTCTTGACTTTTGCGCAGCTACTCACACGAAGTCAGAGAGACAACAATTGGTTGTGAATACTGTAGATATTAAGACAAACCAGTCAGACTATACCAAAGGGTGGGCAGTTTCTGGGATTTATAAAAATTTTAACACTTTTTTTGCTGTTTTTAGGCTTAAATTAGATTGAATCGTGAAGATTAAACTAATAAGCATTTTTTGTTATTTTAACTTTCTTTCTCAGATCAATATTTACCGAGATAGAAGTCCAGAAACAGCCCACCCTTTGCTACAGTCCAACCGACAAACCTTTAATATTATAAATTATTTATTTCTTTTTAACTGGAAATACAATAAACATTGAAAGTCAGTCTATTTCAACTTGTGGGTACCTACGTTATTTTGGCAATGCCAGAAGTATATATCTAAATTTGTGATACAGTCACCAAAATTTTTAGTTACAAAAATCTTGCATTTTTTATATGTTCGGAGAATTACCTTCTTACCCGCAACTTTAAAAGGTTTGAAAACATGTTAAGAAAAACATCATACGGCATACCTCAAATGTGGGTTTTTGTGCAGAAATTGTGCCATCATCATTTTTCTGCACATTAATAAATCCATTTAGTTTGAGCGGAACAGCTAAGTCCTTTGTATCTCTTGCAATGATTCTTCCATCCGGCTTTAGCACTTTGATGATATATGCAAGTAACTCATCAGTGTGGTCTACAGTGTGAGGTGGAACTATGCCAGAGAGGACCACATCAAATTTTGATACAGGACGTGAAGCTGCAAAAAAATTTAGTTTTTTTTTAAATGAACGAGTAAATCACACAATCAGCTGTCACATGT
This sequence comes from Pyrgus malvae, assembly GCA_911387765.1. Lineage (NCBI taxonomy): Eukaryota > Metazoa > Arthropoda > Insecta > Lepidoptera > Hesperiidae > Pyrgus > Pyrgus malvae. The sequence continues at coordinate 16,579,759 of OU426960.1, forward strand.
GCCCATTATCGATCCATAGCTATTCTGTTATCTCAAATATATAAAATATGTATTTTTTTAAAAGAGTGCTGCTGGGAGATTTTTGTCATCACCTTTTTTCTCTCAGCTCAACATCTAGCCCAAACGGGCACCTAAAGGCGATGACTGGGAAAAAATGACATTCTTAAGCAAATATTTTGTATTCCTAATATGAAATAAATAGGTATTTTTTATTTCAAAATGATAAAGCTAGTCACATGGCATTAAGCGCAGTTGCAGTCCATTAACAGCTACATTTACCTTAAAGCAACCTGCGATTGAATTCAAATGCCATACAACAAACATTGAATGTATCTAATGAAATTGAATATGACCCCTAACTACCCTTCTCTATATGAAATTGCTTCACAGGCTCACACTTTTCAGGTACAAAAACCAGCCATGACACAACATTTACACATCATAAAAATAAGTTGAAATATTCAATGAGTCAACACAAACAAAAACTTACATGAAGTAATCTTATCTGAGTCTTCCAATACTACAGATCCTTTAGTCAAACTCTGCATTTCTTTAAGAAAAGTGTTTACAGAATCTTGGTTATTTTTAGTACAAATAACCAATACATTATCTTCCTTTACAATTCCAAACATTTTTGTTACAATTGTAAACTATCACAGTACAAGGAAAATTATTTTTGTGTCTTACACCACACCAGTACTCAAAAATTGGATAACAAGATAGCAATTGAAAGTTTAACTTTGAAACGTTACACTCACTTGTAATTTACAAACACAAGAAACTTTAAATAAAATTTCGCTTAGGGATAAAAAAGCACAGAATTTTTACTTGTTTTTAGCACTTTTTTATTTCTGATCACACGCCAATCGTCCGTCATTCGCCGTGTCAATCCGTCACTCAAATTAAATTAAATTAAATTAAATAGGTAGGTACTTAAATAATCTAATATTCAATTCAATTCAAAGTTTCAGTCAGACTGACACAAAAAATGTGAACTTGTGTAGTGTTGTGAAGTGAAACTGTCTGAACTGAACGACGTAGTCATAAAAAATCTACCTATGAATCTCTCAGAACTCTCAGAAGTAGAATAACTAAAACTGAAACAACATGTGAAAACGTTGTGAAAAGAAAAACTAAGTCGTGACGTGACAAGACAAGACTGAAAAGTGACAATGTGAAAATGATAATGTACTCTGCAAAGAGACCAATAATCCTAAAGACAGCGGGTCCGTGTAACCACTTTGTTGGCATCTCTTTTTCGCAGCCAGTGTTACCCACTTATCATATTTTCCCCCAAATTTGGTAATCTACAATATCAAGCAAGTAAATTATAAACATTGGCAGACCAAACTGTGAAAGGATTTATATGCTTGTGCATTATGGTTGGTTGTTTGTGAGTTTAGATTGGTTGACTGGCATAAAGTTAATTGGGTCAGCAAATTACAGGACATACATATAGGAGAAAATAAAAGACAAATACAAAGATTTTTAATGGCACCAATATGGGTGTTTACAAAAGCTGTTAATACATATTTAGTACGTCATATTTACCTTAATGAGCTATGCAAATATTACAAAGATAAAAGTAAACACTTAGTTATAACGCAATATATAAAAATGTACATTTGTATCAATTTTATTATTATTTTTCTTCTCTTTATCCTTTTGGTCAATAAATGGCTTTCAAAATAGACCGAACAAATTCGGAATTAAATTGATGGTTGCCAGTCAATACGTCCAGTGGCCTGAATCCATTTATTTTCGGCAAGAGCGTCAGTTGGAAAACTGAAAAAAATATGACAGCAACATGAGATGAAATTCGTCTGGTAAACTTCTCATAATGTCTAATACAAAATGTATGGAGTATCTTTTTATAGTCTGTGTGAGTGAAATTTAATATGTCGGGAAAATGCTCATAACGTGCACCACAGGCGCGGTCCCAGGCGGGGGGGTCACAGGACATGACCCCCCCCAATCCGTCAGTCATGCGTACATGGTATTTAAATAAGATGGTTAATTTTTTACTAATACGGGGAGGATATTTTGATTCGAGATCTGACAACACAATTTCGAATTTGACAATGTTTGAAATAAACAAATATAAGTTTATTTTCACGAATTTCACTATATTTACGTTGAATGACTAGTTATAAGACAAAAGTAATTAAATATCTATATATAAACAATACATATTTAGTACATTTTAAAGAGAAGTATTTAACTTACGCGTAAAATGTAATACCTTCCGGCAGCCTTCCTGTTTACGCTCACTGCGGCTCTTACAACCTAAAATACTGCAGCTCACCATATTATGGAACTAGAAAAATGTTATTTGCTTTTAATACAACACAATTTACAGCTGTGAGAATCGATTTTAACACATAAATATTATAAAACAACAATGTCACCCCGACTTCCACAGTTTGCCTGCCACATAATTAAAGCGCACTGTCAAAATATGTGGTTACACCGAAAAGGACAGAAAATCTCGCTCCCATCTCTTTTTAACAAGTTCTTTAAGTATATTTCGATCTCGCTTTAGCGTGCCGTAATGAAAATATGCCTCTGTCTATAGTACGTAAGTACATTATTCTTAGTCTAAGGTTTGTCATGTCATTATTTAAAAAAAATGCAAAAATTATACTTGACGCTGGCAGTATGCACAGAGTTTGCGATGCCATAATTTAAAAAAAATCTATTGTCAATTGTCAAAAAATGTGGGGAGACTGGGGGGGGAGTTTTGGCGGGAAGTCTGAAGGGACAAGTTGTGCTCTTGTTTTATTTTAATTTTCTTAGTGTATTTTTGAGTTATATCGGATAAAGTTGATGGCATTTTGCTCGATATAGGTTAATGACAGTGCACGAGTGTTGTGAAATAAAATAACAGTGCGTGTTTTTTCGGCTTTCCTCCAAAACTCCATCGGACATGTTCTTTCTTCTGGTAAAGTAGCCATCACTTTACTTGAACATTTATTTTGACTGACTAGACTCAGTGACTGATACCCACAGACAGAGTTGCTGTTGCTGCGTAGATAGAGAAACCAATAGATTAAGCCACCGCGTAACCGCGTGTGAGATAGATATATTTACCCACAGTGTTGTCATTTTTTCATTTTCCGGAATTTTCAGGGAATAACAATTTGATATAAAGTATTTGACTGTGATGTGTTTTCTGTTTTTAAATATTTACAAAAGATAACTTTTGCACACAATAGTTTCGAAATCGGGTTCATCAGATTAATACTAGAGTTACTTAAAATACGCTGCATATTCCGAATACAAAACAATTTAGTAGTAAAGCACACTCAACAACTAATTTTCCATCTTATTCATAAAAATGATCAAACGTTTTAAAAACCTCATGGCAAAGTAAAAAAATAATGAATATTTTTTTATTTTTTTACCAGCGTTCTGGGCACAATGCCACAAGCGCAAATTTTAGATGGGGTTTTCTTTTTATAGTTAATTGTTTTAGTTTTTAGTTTTTATTATTACTTTTAAGTTATTACGTCAATGAATATTTATTTTACTTTTTACTGCGTTCCATAACACTAAAGTATATTATATTATTATAATAAAACACAAAATAATTCAGATATTTTTAATAACCAATCATCGTTGCTTATATTTAGTTTTGATACTTAAATTAAAATATTAAACAACGAACAGTAATCCAGTAACCTATACCAATATACATTATGTTGTACTGTGTTATATAATATACAGTATATGAAATTACGTTGGGGATTGATAAAAATATTTTTTATACATTCTTCATTTCTTTTATTGGCAGATTTGGGTATTAACTTTGCCTGTGGAATTTAAATTTAACGTTTACTTGAACTTGATGCAGACATATACATGATCTACTATATCTAAAAAAAATATCTAAAGTTGATGGATGAGTTAAAACTTGCACTAATTGTGTTTATCTATTATACCTGATAACATGTTCCATTTTATTTCAATATGGGAAATAAGATTTGTTTAGAGATATTCTTCCTTTTTTCATGCAGTAATAGAGAATTGGATCAATGCACCTTTTTTATTTCATGTATGGTATATATGTTGACAAAACGCTTCATTCATGTAACATGAATTTCACTTGCATTATAATATTAGTAAGCGAAGCATTTTTATTCCATTATTGGCATGTGTTTCAATACCTTTACTAAATCTTCTTATGTGGGAAATCTGTAACCAAAATTTTCAAAATTGTAATTTTATAATGAGTGGTTCACATATAAGTGTAAACAAAGTGCTCACATGTAGGAGTAATAATTAAATATGGTTATTTTTTAAGGTTATCAAATGGTTTATTGTCAAAACAAAAACAAGTTCACAAAAAATATCACAATTCACAAACGGTCTAAAAAAGTGACACGAAGGTATTAAAATTGTAGGAAAAATACACGTGCATATTGTGCTATCTGCGCCCTCAATCATTATTATTCTTATATAAGATACCAAATTGGGGAAAATTTGTTTTCTTCATATGGTAACACTGACAGTTGTAATATACATTTTAATTAATATAATTTCGAGGTTTAAAGACACTAAATGGTACTGATACAGTTGTAGAACAACATTTATCAACAAAATGATTAGTTATAACTATAAAACAACCAATAAAAAGTAGATAAACTCACCTATAAAATGTAACATCACAGGACACTAGTTTAAGTCGGTTTTTAGAGCTTAAATTAAAGCACTGCACCTTATTGAGGCTCCAATATACAAAACATATACTTTCAGTCACATCCTTATTAAGAATACATGGATATATTACGAAAAAACACAAAAAAACTCTTCAGCACTTCTTAGTTAATAACATAGTTTGACATTCGAAGTACTTTGTGAAATGACATTTTGGGGTCTACGTTTTGGAGTCACCCGGTTACAGCGATAAGGACAAGAAACTTGTATTCATGTCTCTTTTGCACATGCTGTATTTAGATCTGGCTATTTCGCCGTGGGGTAAAAGAGATGGAACGTGTGACTTGATCTATTAGTTTCTCTATCTACGTGTTGCTGATACCTGACGACTAATGGGGCGATTACATTGGCCAACATGCAGGGACCGATTTGGCATACATTGCTGGTTATCTGAGACGATGCAAAAATTTTACTTGACGCTGCCGCGCTGGCAATATGCACCAGAGTTTGCGAGTTTTTTGCTGTTTTGCTCAGTGTGACCATTTGTGGCAGATTTCTGCCATTTAGGCAGATTTCACTCCTAAAATAAATTTAGTCTCTGGCAGATTATGGTGACGGATTATAAAAATGGCAGATTTTGGCAGATTTTTAAGATTTTAGGAATCACGAGATTTTGAGACATAAAATCTCATAATTTAAATGTTTAATGAGTATTTTTTTATAAATTTATTTTTGTTTATTTTCGAAAAGTAGTTCTATGATATATTTTTTTATTTCTTCGGCATACACAGTTGCGGTCCGAAGGGGGAAGGGGTCTTGAGGAAGATGTCATGCATGGATGAAGGCAATATAAATTGTTACTGAAGAAAATTTGTAACATACTAATTAGTATTGTATAGTGTTAACCCCCCGACCCCCCGTGTAATAGCCCGAAAAACTTAAGAGTGGTAGATTTGGCAGAATTTGGCCCAGCCTGTGGCAGATTTAGCAGAATTTTGGCCTAGCCTGTGGCAGAGAGTACTATGTTCCTTGTTCGCCACTTTTGAGATGGTCACACTGGTTTTGCTACGCCTAACGCCTAACGCCATTATTAAAATTGAAAATTGAAAAGTAAATACTGGCTGAAAGGATTTTTATCCAATGCCGTAAAACGAACTAATAAAAAAAAATCAAAATAAAAACAGAATTTTCTTTTTTATTATTTATTTCATCTAACTAAAATAAATCCATATTTAGTACATAATATATTTATTAGGTACTAATTAATAGATATGGAGATGTAGATCTATGCATGTTTTGTGTGCATCTCACTCAACGATCTCATAATAAATTATGAGCACCAAATAAATAAGTAGGTATTATGTGCTTTGGAACTTAATACTTGTCCCCAAATATACTTAACCTTAATTTTAATTTCTCAAATCAGAACCGGCGGCTTTATAAAAATGCTGCAAGAAGCCTTTCTAGCAGGCATATGGGCCTCTGTGGGCAGCTGTCTAGGAAAGTTATCAGGAACTCCTGCAATTGTTGTAAGTCTATGTTATTGTTGATTGCTGTCCAATATTAACCTCATCAAATTATGTTGTAGTTACTAGGTTTATAAGTATAAAGCTAACCCATTATCACTGTAGACACTGTGTAATCACTAGATAAAAAAACACTATGTCATACACCAATTTTTGTATGTCCATGTAATACACACTAAAAAACAGCAAAGAAATCTGAACGGAGTCAGCTAATTGCTATGTGATATTTACAGGGCCGGATTTAGTGGAGAGCAACCAGGGCTACAGCCCTGGGGTCTTTCATAATATGATTACATACACTAAATATTAATAGAAATCATCAATCTATATTTGTTCACTCCAATCAGGCAATCAGTAAAATATCACTGACTGAAAAAAAAACCATTTTATTTAGAAAATACTTTGGAGTCAAGGGGCCTCCACACCTTTGTTTGTTGCTCCTAGGCTTCCAGACCTCTAAATACAGCCCTGGATATTTATATATTTATTTTTCACAAACACCTAATATTTTAATATAAAAATAAAAAGAAAGGAATTGAAAATAAATGATATAATATTTTTATATAAAATATTTAATGGGACTTTAAACTGCATCAAACTACTTAATAATTTACAAATATCAAGCCCTTCTCGTCTTCCTATAAAAAAAGCATATAACTTACATACATATATACAAATGTACTTCCTTACAGAAAAACAAAGCTAGCCCAAAATTCTGTACTGCCAAGACTCTGCAATCACTATATTTAATTTGCAATATACTGTAATACATGTTGCTGATAAAATCTAAATAATATCATAGTAATTATAATGGTTTTGTTGTCAAGTTGAGCATTTGTGCATGCTGTAGCACCCTGTAATTGTCGGAACACTTAATTTTAAGACCTTTTTTGTAAATGCTTTATCATAGTGTTACTTGGGTGTCCTTAATAAATAAAATAAAAATAAAATCATATTTGTACCTACATAAATAAACACTACAAAAGTAACATTCAACAGGGTGACAACTATGTAATACTGGGTGTTCTTCTACTTCTAATGGTGCTAGCCAACACATGGGGTTGCAGACACTACCTGCGTTCACTTGATGCAGCCACTAATTCTGTAGCTCCAACCATCATCTCGGCTACTTCCACTTATGTCTTGTCTGTATGTATCCTCAACTAATACTAAATATATAAATATTTTAACTGTATAAATTAAGAACCTAAGTAAGAAATTATGGTACTCCATAGGTTTTTTTTTATTATAACATGTCTTAGTTAAGTGATTATTTCACAAAGTATTACCATGACTGCAACCCTTTTTGCGTCCCACTGCTGGGCATGGGTCTCTCCCCATTTTTGGGGAGGCCTGGAGCTCACTACACCACGCTGCTACAATGCGTTGGTGGAGATGCGAGTTAGTGGCCAACCCGCTGTCTGATGTTTTCAAACCGCCCATAAGGCCTTCGACAAGGTTTGACGACTGTTATATTTCGACAATAACCGGGACCGACGGCTTGTCGTGCCCTCCGAAGCACGGAAACACGCATGAATTTTTTTGTCACTAGCGGTCACCCATCTCACACCCGACCGCGCCCGTTTGGCTTAGTTGCATAGATCGTTTGCGCTCTACGCTAACCGCCAGGACATGCGCATTACCAGTACTTACAGATGTTGAGATGATAAGATCACGACCTTAAATCTTGCTTCTATTTAAAATGAGATAGAGAGAGAGAGAGAGAAATTAAAAATATTTCAACTGTATGTATTTTTCAGCGGTTGTCTCAGTGTGCCACATAAGAGGTCCTCTGTTCAATTCCCAACTGAATAAAATGTTGAAATGACTTTTCTTATGTGTATAGTATGAGAGGCTTTATAAAGTCAGTAATAATATAAAAGTGTGCTTGGTTGTACAGGGTGTTATTGGCGTACTTGTGTTCGAAGAGGCTGCATCGTGGCGGTGGTGGGCGGGCGCGGCGCTCATCACGGCCGGCTTGACGCTAGTGGCGCGTCCCCGTAACACGCATAAACACGTAGAATAGCTTAACGTTTCTCTAACACAATCAAAAAGTGCCTTATCCTTTAACATGAAGTGAGGCCACCCAGAAATTATTTTGCATAAAAAGCCTTGCCAATCATTGTCACACCTTTGTGTATTAATTTCGCCTGCTGATCTCAATAGTGGCAATAGTATGATGTTCATTACTTTGATCTATCGAGCTGTTATTTTAATTCATAAAGTAACTAATGCAGAACAAGAATTATTTTCTAGCTCTAACTGCCACAATTTCGTCTTGTGCCAATATTGAATTTAGCAGGCGATTTGTAACTTTTTTACACAGTGTTACACATAGTGGCACTTCTGCTCCAATAAATTTGTGAAGAAATTTTTGGATGGAAGCACCATCATACATAAATAGCAGGCAGCTGAGAAAGATAGTGCCTCTACCCCTAAAAGGTGTAAAATTACATGCCCTGTACATTATCAGTAGTAATAACATTTTAAGCAAGGAATAGAAGACTATTTCATACTCATCCATCCATCCATCGATCAGTCTTTATTAGCAGCGGCTGGACATAGGCCTCCCCTAACGTTCGCCACTCCTCCCTGCCCTGCACCTTCTCAATGGCCTTCTTTCATCCCATTTTTTTATTAAAATACGTACAAAGGAGTAAATACGCGAGTACACACTGAAGTATTATATATTATTACGTAGCTGTAGCAAGAAGAAAAAGTAAAAATAGAAACTGTAAATGTTATATACTGATCTTATTACTTATGCCGTAATTTTACACTAACAACTTGTTAAATTAATGTTTCTGACATTCCACCTGGTCTTTTCTATTGTATTTTTTATTTAAGTTACTTTTAAGTAAATTCGTTGTTATTAACGATCTTTACCTATAGGTACAATATTTAGGCAGGTGAGTGGGGCCTGTGAAGATCTGCAAGTCTGACCACTGAGTGGTGTTCTCTATGTAATTATTGTCAACAATATGCACCTACTTACTGTTTAAAAAGGTTAATCAAGAAGGTAAATAATACAATTAAGAATAAAGTTAGTTAGTGCCTTGATTTTCGACTTTTATTAACTTACCTTTAAAATTACCACTTAGGTACAATACAATACAATACAACACAAATTCTCTTTATTGTACACCAAACCACAGGGGTTTTAGTAATGAAATGAAATGAAATGAAATGAAATGAAATGAAATGAAATGAAATGAAAATACTTTATTGTTGACTGTTTACACACATACAATAAGATGTTTAAAATTATAATTGGAGTTTTAAACAGTCTACCATGTTCTGGCATACAATATTATTAATTAAAATTAACTAAAAAATATTTTATTTTAAGATCCGATAAGAATAATCTTAACGGATCATCGGCTTTTGATGCCTACCCACCGCTGGGTCAATGAGAGAAAAAAAGCCGGCGGAAAAAAAACTCTCAGGCATTGTTTAGAGTTACACTTATTTTATAATGTATTTTACGCGGAAGCTCCCCAAACTATTTTTATTGCACGTATTACGATGTCTTATCTTCAAAAAATTCGTTTATATTGTAATATGCTTTTTTTATAAGCCAATGTTTTAATTGTTTTTTAAATTTAGTATTTGGTAACTGTTTTATATCTATGGGTAATTTATTATATATTCTAATAGCAAATATGTATGTACTATTTCTGAAAATCTGACATTTTACTCGAGGTAAATACAAAGCGTCAATATCTTTTAGTCTCGTGGGCACATCTCTTATGCGCATGTTTATTTGCTTTTCAAACAAGTTTTTATTATTAAAAACGAAAGTACAAATCTCTAATATATATATTCCAGTTAATGTAAGGAATTTCTTTTCTGAAAATAGTGAGCGAATAGATTCGTCACCCGCTTTACCATACAATATTCTGAGACTACGTTTTTGCAATATAAATGTTCTACTAACATTAACAGAATTTCCCCAGTATATAATACCATATGTTAGAAGGGGGTAAATATTGGCATAGTAAAAACTTTTAGCTACTTCAAGAGTTGACGCATCTACTAATACTGAAAGAGCATAACAATTAGCCGATATCTTATTATTAATTTTATCAATATGACTTTTCCAATTTAAGTGGGTATCTAAGGAAACCCCTAAGAAATTCGTTTGCTCTACTTCTTCTATTTCAACTGCATTTAAATGAATATTTAGATTTTCTAAGTTCTGTTTATAATTTTTAAATTGCATTATTTTAGTTTTATTTAAGTTGACCTTGAGGTTCAGTGTGTCTAGCCATGTTTTTATAGTTACTAGTGTACTTCTTATTTCATTCCTATAATCCTCAGCTGAAATGTTTTCATTGTAAAATAAAATTGTTGCATCATCAGCGAACATAACACATGGATATTTTGCTATAGTGGGTAGTTCATTTATATACATTAAAAATAATAATGGACCAAGAACACTACCCTGAGGAACACCTATTTTACAAATCTCGAATTTAGATTGAACCTCTTCTAACGTATTGTTCGATTTATTAAATGTTGTAAGTACCGTCGATTGTTTCCTATCATTAAGGTAAGATTGTAATAGCTTATAAGCGATACCTCGAACACCAATTCTTTCCAACTGTCTTAGAAGTATGTTATGCACGACACAGTCAAACGCCCTGGTCATATCGACAAACAGAGCGGCGCATTTTACTTTATTATTAATATGTGTCCAAACTTGAGAAAGCATCCTGTATATAGCACAAGAGGTAGATCTATTTTGCCTAAATCCAAATTGAAAATCACTTAATATTTCATTTCTATTCATGTAACTAACCAGTCTGCAAAAGATTACTTTCTCGAAAATTTTTGAGAAGCTAGGCAGTAACGCTATTGGTCTATAGTTATTAATTATGTCTTTTGGGCCTTTTTTGTGAAGGGGCTTAATTAATGTGACTTTAAGATCATCTGGAAAGCAACCCGTTTCTAACATGATGTTGATAATATACACTAGAGGTTTTACAATTGCATTAATACAAGACTTAATTACTTGTGTGGAGATCCCATCGTAACCACAACTTTTTTTATTTTTCAGTTGCCTAACTATTGTAACTACTTCTTGTTCGTCAACCGGTTTAAGATACATACTTTGACATACACTATCAAATTGAGGGACATATTTATCTTCAATTGAGTTATTGATATTTTGTGTTATATAAAGGTTATTAAATTGCTGTGCTATCTCTGGTATGCTGGTAATTTTTGATGCCCCGATTTTTATGTCCTTGATGGACTCCCTAAATTGGTTGCACGGTTGAGTTAGGTATTTAATAAGCCCCCATGTAGCTTTAATTTTATTAGAACTATTACATATATATCTTGAGTTGGACATCCTTTTAGAGTAGGTACTAGTCTTAGAGCATCAAAGTTACTGACTCACCCTTCAGCAGTGGCGGATTTATATTTTATAAAAAATAAGCACTACACTCATAAGAGTGTAGGCCACTTTATTTCCGCCGCCCCATGTACATACCTAAGGAAAGCGGGGGTTGCTACGTTGCCACTGCCGTCCGCCCGCCTTGCTGCTCTCATCTATTACTCACACGATAATAAAGGTTTCGATAGGGATGAGTTTCTATAGTGATTTTTTAAAAGTATAAGTATAAAACCATGAGAAAACTAGTGAACGTGTTTGACTTTTATTCTCTGAAATCGAGGGACCCTCCTCTGAAATCTGCCGCCCCTAGGACGCTGCCGCCCCTAGGCCGCGGCCTAAACGGCCTATTTATAAATCCAGGACTGCCCTTCAGGCCTTCCAGGCCAGACCAAAATGTACAGCTGTCTTACCAGTGTGTGAGGTCTGTGAATTGTAATGTCTTGTAATGTAGTCGCGTATTTATTATATTGTAATGTCGCGACTAGTGTGCTATGTTGTGTATATATAGTGTCAGTGTTGGTTTCGAACAGCTGTACATGAAATTATATTACCTATGTGTGAACGTCTACCACCCTAGCAACCCTATGGTCCCTAGCTTCCCTGTGGATGTGTCGAGGTTATGTATGTGTGAGTGAGTGAGGAACTCGCCGCCAGTCAAGCAGGCTCACAAGACTGATTCAGACGGAATGGCCGGCAAGGTGTCTTGGGCCACGGCGAGGGGGTTGCGAAAAGGAAATGGTGGGAATGCTTAGGAAAGGATCTCACTGTCAGTCAAGCAGGCTCACAAGACTGATTCAGAAGGAACGGCCAGCAAGGTGTCTTGGGCCACAGTGAGGGGTTGTAAGAGGTGGGGGAAGGAGTAGTTAGGATAGGGATCTCACTGTCATTCAAGCAGGCTCACAAGACTGATTCAGAAGGAACGGTCGATTCAAAGTGTCTTGGGCCACAGTGAGTAGTAGGGTGGAAATGAGAATGCCCTTCATCATACCTTGATGCTTTAAGGTACAAGTGTACATTTAGCGGTCTTATAATTAAAAGTGATCTCTTCCAAATAATAAGATAACCCTTTTTACTTCCGATTGCTGAGCACCGGTTTCCTCGCATAATCGAGGGGAATTTGGGCCATAGGCCAAAACTCTGGCCAAGTGCGGATTGGTGGAGTGCTTTCGAGAAATTATGAGTTTCTTTCAGGTATGAACCGCTTTCAAACCGCTCTAAATAAACCTTTCAGTTTATTACAACAAAATCTAAACTTCGATACGGATATAATAAAGCTGAAGAGATTGTTTGAAAACTCTAACCTCAGGAACTACTGGTTCAAATTGAAAAATTAATTTTGCGTTAGATAGTTTATCTATCGATGAAGGTTTTATGCTATAAAATGCATTCACGTGGACGGCGTCGCGGGGACCAGTTTTTAGGGTTCGTTACCTCAAAAAGGAAAAACGCAAAACTTATAAGATCACTTTGTTACTCGTGTGTCTATCTGTCACAAAGAATTTGTGTAACAAAAACTTTAAAAATACTAGTCTTGTACGGTACGGAACCCTCACTCAACGGTGGTTGAGCCAGAATCGCACTTCCGGTATTAAATTAATTTAAATTGAATATCCCACCGCTGGGGACAATTATTATGCTCTTGGAATTAAGAGATCACCACGCTGACCAAGGGTTGTTGGGTATCATGCATTTAAGAAATTTTTGTGTTACACTGGCATGCACAAAGGGCATGCACATTGACAAAAAACATCGATTTGAAATACCTCAATATTTTCTATCATGTAGCAGCGGCAAAATATCTATTATAGTCAGATGTGGATTTAGGGATGCGAACTCAGTCCCTGTAGTTTCAGGATTAAGAATAGGGCCACGGTATCCCCTTCCTGATCGTCAGAGGCGAGTAAAAGGGGGTTTCCGGGGTTGCGGATAGCGGGACTGGGAACTCAAACGGCCCAGTCAGTAGTCCCGGGAAGGACGGTGGTGTGTGTGGCCGCATGCCGTCGCAGGCACTGGAAGGTGTAGGAGCGCACCATCGCTCTCCGTTTTGGGTCGCCGCGCGTGGAGTACACCGATACGTTCCTCTAGAGATCCCGGAATTCTTCCCAAGTGCTGAGGCAGGCCACAAGGTGTCGTCGGGTACCTTTTGAAGGTTACCCTCCAACAAAAAGGGAGTTCGAACTCAGCATCCCCGAGTCAAAGACCGATGTGTTACCACACAAACATAAGTACAGCTTATACAACGTCAAGTCTATGCTGCTGATAACAAGACTGCTATGACTGCTGTCGTGGACAACCGGGATCGACGCGCGACGGCTTAGAAGTGCTCAACGCTACGAAGCATCTTACGCGTGACCGCGGCCGTTTCACTTTTACAGGCTAGCCGTAACCACAGCACGTATGTTATGAAATACAGCTAAAAATGTTACATTTTCATTCATATCGTCCGCACATTTTTTTACTACCTAGATTGAAGTAATCTTTTGGATTAAGTCCCTTTGACCTGTTTCTCAATTTCTGCAATCCTGCAACGACGAACGTAGAGTTTAAATTTAAACCTACCCGTCTAACTAACAGTTTAACGTAGTACATACGTACATAGGTTAAACATGTACATAAATAAATAATGTTTACACTTATAGCCCCACAGTAGGATAGATACTCCCTGTGTCGTGGGTTCCATAGACACATACAAAGACAGAAACACAAACGCCCAGACTGAGAACGTAAATGTTAACTCGTCATTTAAATTTCTATTTCGCCGGGAATCAAACCCGGGACCCGCGGATTGGCAGTCCGGCATGGTAACCAATGGTTACTATACGGGTCGTCATGGGTATTTAATTAACCAATAGGTTCCACTTAACCATTCACTCCGATTCTAGCATATTAATAAAATATTTACCAGGAATAAGGAATTTGCAAGGAATATGTAGAAAATTCCAAGCACGCAAATATCTAGTAATAACTCATGCTGACAGTAAAATATATCGATACTAGGTATAGTATGTCGACGTTCTCATGCCTCGGAAGGTTTATAGACGCAGTGACGCCCGGCACGAGACGGCAGTGGCGCGCCGCGGGCTCAGAGTTCACGCGTGTCGCGCTCCTTGCTCGCACCGCGGGACACGCTCGCCTTTCGATTCCACGACTCGATCGATAACATAAAACCGCGTGGAAAATAAAAAACAAACTCATCCACATTCCGATCCCGCTTACCCCTGCCGCCCTCAAATTATTTCGTTCTCATTTCTACGCAAAGTGCCAATCCTGTCATCGATAGATCGCGTGTCGCACCCGGCGTCAACAATGTAGTCATAGTGACGCGATCATGTTGACTACTTGACAGCGAACGATTCATTAAAACTTATGTTTTGTTGGTTACCTCAAAAAAATGCCGTTAATTTTGTAAAATGATGGAAGTTACGTGTCGCTTGTTATCGAGTATTTTCGATTTTTAACAGAAATTTTGTTGGTTTATTTATTACTCATCAGTGACAACTTGAAGATGGGGAATGGAATGAACAAGGTAAGATTGTTAAGTTTATTATATTTACAGCAATATCAATATCCCATGTGTAGCTTGTTACAAAGTCTGCGGAGGTTGGAAGCGGCACGTTACGTAACGATAACGTAGCCGTCCGAGCTCGTACCATCCGTAGCAATCGTTGAAGTCAGTTACAATTGTAATAAATTATGCACTTGGCAATCAATTCTCTCTGATTTGGTGACTTATTTTGAAGTGGTAATTGTTAATTATAAATATTACACACATACAAAAAGTGATTACTAAACATAGTTAAAGTATCAAGCATGCAACTGGAATTCCCGCTCAGATCAATAGATGCTCAGGACCTCGAATAGAAGGCTAGCTCTCTCGGCAAGGACACAATGAATACCTACGATTGTTCTTCAATTTTAGAACCGTGAGCTTATTAACCATAACAATTACGTAAATTTATTATAAATGATCATTAATATTACATTTGATGACGGTTATGCAATAAAAATGTATTATAAAGCAAAACAGTTGCACGACATTCGTAATATTTGTAAATCAGATAAGCCTTATGATTAAACCACTCGCGGCCAGTCAACGATCTTATCAGATGCAAATGCAACCCAATTTCATAGACATTCGCATGCGTGTTTATAATATTTATTAATTTTATGTGAATACTCGCTTGAGAGATGTCGTTAGATTCTTATTTGCTGTAACACAGTAACAGTAACACTGGGTATATCAAAATAAAAATAAAAAATAAAATAAAAAACCAGTTTTTTTTAGATATTACCCTAGGGGTATGAAATATAGTGTACGTCCTTTTCTGTTACAAGCACTGTGACACGAGAATTATAAATAGCTAATATACCTATTAATGACTAAACACTGTACTTAATGATAAAGTTAGGTAAAAATTACTTTTACGCCTGACTATTATTTTTATTACTGTACTTAAATAATATTTTCATTGTAAATTAAAACGTTACACACTCATAGCCCACAATAAGGTAATTTATACCCTGTGTCGTGGGTACCATGGACACATAGTACACCCAGACCGAGAACAGAATTTTAAACTCATCATTCAAATTTCTGTTTCGCCGGGAATCGAACCCTTCCCTTTCGGGACCCTTCGATTGGCAGTCCGGCATGGTAACCATTGTGCCACGCGGGTCGTCGATAAATTCAATAGGGAATTGAAAAGAAAACAATGTATTTCCACAAAAGTACATTATTTTAAAGTTTGATGGGAAAGCAAAGCCAAATATAAAGTGTAACGAAATCTCTTTTATTAAAACCAAAAATTATGAAGCACTTGTCGCTACGCCAATTTGAGGATTAAGCCTGAGGTCGCTGCACTGGGTTTACATAGTTCCAGAATTTGGACAGTTCAGCTTCTAGGGAGGGAAAGTAGATGTTCCTGGGATCATATTTCTGCCTGTAGAGGGCATAGTCATTGGGCAGCCTCGCTCGCAGTCCTTGCAGGAACCTGCCGTACCGCAGCTTCTGCGGGACGTTGCATCTGTCACAAGCGTTTATAACTGCGTCTTGGGTTATATCTGAAACACGACAAAATAAAAACTGTAAATACGACTTATCAAATAGGTAATGGTTACGTAATGCAAGGGTCATTGTAGCTCCATTTATTTTTTCGGTAAAATAGTCACAGCCAATTGTTTTATTTTCGTTTGACTTATTCGTCAGTTTTACTTCATGTTTTTACTTAAAAACATGAGCAAAAAATTTGAAATATTTGTAAAAAAATGCAGAAAATGCATGCGATGGAGAATCGTAGCTAGATCCAGTTAAAAAAACGAGATTAATTTTATCGTATTGTAATACATATTATGTTATTCAAGACGAAGATATGTCAAAGAAATAAAAAGTCAGAAAAATCAGCCGATCTTGAGTTACTGAAGGTATTGAATCTTACCCTTGAAGCTTTGGGTTAGTGATGAGCAAATTATACGGTCGAGAAAGCAATCGACATAGTTCTGCAGGGATGGCAAATCCGCTATGACAGCGTCTATGTCGACGTAGTCGTCTTCAGTCTGGTAGAAAGTTGTGGTGGAGTTCTCTGTTTGCGCTACCACCAGGCCCAGGACGGCAGAGAGTACGATAAAAAATATCATCGTTAAAGCTGCAAAGTTAGAAAATCATTAACAAACTTATTTTTTGTTTCAAACCAGATCTTTATTATTTCATCAATAACGTATTGTAATGCAAATGCAGATAGATCTTTAGGATCAATCATACATTATTGTTTATCTCAAACTGTGAGATGTAGACGTATTGGTTACTGCAGTAAGCCGTTAGTCTAGGTTGTTATCCATAGATATTAAGTTTTTAACAATAAAATAGAACCGAATTCAAACGATAAAAAATAAAATTGTTGAATACCTAGGTACTTCTTCTTGCTTATGGTTATGACTGTTAAAACTATTTTGGGGTTGGTGTCCATTCAGAACGAAAGGTACGACATTTTACTAAGGGCCCGACTCCAAAAATAGTTTTAAGAGTCACATTACCATAAGCAAGAAGAAGTAGGTAGGTACTAAATAATTTTATTTTTTTCCGTTTGTAGTCCGTTCTTTTTTTTTTTGTTAAAAACTTAATTAATTTCACTCTTTTTAGTAATTTTAGTTTAATGACTCTATATTTTATATTCATAATCATAATTCGAAAATTTTCCACCTAACTTTTAAACTTTTATATAAAAAAACATTAATGAGATTTAACTTTTATAATCATATTAAACTAATAGAAATATAATAGACTGAAAGAATACTTCTATCGGTCCATCTGAGAACGTATAAATTATTGAAAGAATTTGCTCTCAGCTCCTAACCGTTGAGGAGTTGCATCGTACCTTCAGCTTAACAACATGAGGTGATATTTTTTTTGTTTCTCCTTCTCATAGGTGAGAGGGATTTAGGCCATAGTCCACCACGCTGGCCAAAGGCAGATAATAATAATAATAATAAATATCTTTGAACAATTCACACAACACTATCTGATTCCAAACTAAGCAGTGCTTAGTGCTGTATTCAGAAAGCTGATAAACATACTTATATAATTCTAAATAGATACTTAAATAGATAAATTAACACCCAGACACAGAACAAATATGTAGTCATGTTCATCACACAAATATTTGTCCTGGGTGGGAATCGAACCCACGACCTCACGTTTCGCAGTCGGCTCATCACCCACTACGCCACGGAGGCTGTCATTGGATAGATTGGTGGTGGTAGTGGAGGTGATAATTACCGGGCATGAAGTTAAAAAATATGACGAAAGCAATATGATGTGTGCGTATAAAGTTTCAGTGTTTCCGTCGATTTCCCTGGCATTCCATCATCAGATTTTGAATGCTCCACCCTAGGAGTATAAGGTGGTCCAATGGTGGTGGACAGCTTCTGAAGGACGTGGTGGATTAAGCATTACCATTACCAAACATATTTTGTAACACAATTAGCAAGACGACTAGATAGGGGGATGCAAAACAGGGTTTTCGCATTAAAATTATATATGTTTTTTTAATTTAAGTACTTACTTGCAATAATTATTCCTCGCGATATGTGTATCAGTTGTAAGGTGCTAATATGTTTTGTATAGATCAAAAAAGTGCAAGTGTATTTATATAAAAAAATCGAGGTGACAAACATCGAAATGTCTTTTTTAATTACATAGCTGCTTGACATGAGATGGTTGTTTTGAAATTATGCTGGTTAAGAATTTTGATAAAAGTCACTTTTAACACATACCATACGTGTAATTTTATAATTAATTTATTACTTAACAATATTTCATAATAGCTATGATCTGTAACTATAATAGTTAGTAGTGTACACTACACATACTTTCCAACGTTTTTTTTTGACTTCTTTATAATTGGACCTATTTATGCAAACCGGAACCAACCCACACATGTCATGATGATGATGATGATAGTTTTGAGAAAAAGCTGTTTAATGTATTAGACAACTGATGTTTTGTGGTTTGGTAAACATGTCATGAAAATGTTTTGTTCTGTCAAAATTGTCAGATCATTTTGATCTTTACAGGGTCGATAGAAGGTGCAATTTTAAGCTTTTCTGTGTATTTAACTCATTTTCGGCACGAGTGTGGATTGGTTCCGGTTTGCGTAAATAGGTCCAATTTGCCATAACCTTTAAATTATTAGAGGACCTATGCACTTCTTTTTATTTGGTTTATTATTATATACGCCTGTGCCAACCCCGTCTCGTACTTGACCGGTTCGCTTGAGTAAATTGGAATATGTTTACCTTGTGTAAAAAACGCCTATGCCGAAAATAAAACATAATTAAGTAATCTAAATAAATGGTTGATGTTTTTATGTATATCTGTTAAGACGAAAATTTTAATAAAGGAGCAAATCCTTACATTACAGCCGTTATTCTATAGAAGTAAAGTTAATTCACATTCATAGGATATCATAGAATCAAAGGAGAAGAAATAATCCAAATATCCCCAATTGTTGATATTTACAATTTGCACAAACTGACATAATTACTAGTTGTATAGAATCTAAAAGAAAGGAAATAAATACCTATGTAAGGTGATATTTATGTAGTAGATACTTATTAATTTCGTCTGCGACTTATCTATCCAGCGCGCTCCTCAAGAAATTTTTGCATTGAAAACTTTTATGTAACTATTAAATAAAAGTATAATGTACCTATATATATTTTGAATCTCGGACACGGCTCCTACGATTTTCATGAAATTCAGTGTGTAGGGATTTTTGAGGGCAATAAATCGAAAGCTAGATTTCGTTTTTAAAAAATACTGTTGAATCCATAGATTTATTATGACTTTGACTACCTACGTCAAGATAGATTGGCAATACAAAAGAGAAAGAATATAGTTATGCGTGCTTTAGAACGAGATTATATATGAGAAATCATTCACGTACACTATATATATAATATTTTATTGTCCTAGCGTAATTCGTGAACGAAATAAATTCAGCTTATTTTCCTACAATCCCAGCTTTTAAAGCGTAAAGACAGTGGTATTTATTGGACATAACTAAATATGGTTACGTGTGCAGTGTCTGGATGTAACTCATCTAAGAAAGGAAACCAAAATAATTATACATAGCCTTCCGCCAGGGCTTCGCCTGCAGAATAGCCTATGTGCTATTTTGCCAGGCTTCATTGATATATTAAAATCATAGGCATTTTGCCAGTTGCTTCAACCACGTTGACTCTATTACCCGTTTTCACGTAGGAATGAAGCATTTTTCCGCTGTAAAAAGTAGCCTATGTTACTAAAGGTGAATGTAGCTTTCTAATGGTGAAAGAATTTTTGAAATCGGAATAGTAGTTTTTGAGTTTATTCATTACAAACATACAAAAATACAAATCTTTCCTCTTTATAATCTTAGTATAGATATAGATTTCACATGTAAGTACGAATTTAATGTTTAGCGGTCTAATGCAATGTTTTGGATCTGATGTAAAAAAAATCTTTATGAACAGATGGGAAAAATTATGCCATTTTATCATATTAATGCTTTAAATGCATAATAATTACATTTAAGATAATTATAAATACGTGAATACCTCATGTTTTTAACCATAATTTTGTAGAGATTGACTGACATCTGATATCATCGATAAGCTTATCGATATATCTCTTACCGCCCAAGATATATTATTTTTATAAATTAAGCTCTTAATTATAAAAAAAATATTTAATAAATTTTGGAATTCAATAACCAAACACCACTTTAATAAATATCCTTGAAAATAATTTAAACTTGTCATTGTTTCAGATTTTTAATAAACCAAAAACAATTTTTTTTATGTGGTAACTATAGTCTTTTTAAGTTATTAAAGACGTACATACATAGTTAAAAAAAGTTATTTTGTTACCATATGTTATATCCAAGTTATTTATTGAGTTTTGTCGAGAAGTCGGAAAAGACATAATGTGCTCTTGTTTTATTTTTTATTTTCTTGGTGTATTTTTAAGTTATATTGAACAAAGTTGATGGCATTTTGTTCGTTTAAAGTTAATTACAGTGCACGAGTGTTGTGAAATAGAATGACAGTGCTAAAATATGATTTTTCTACCTGCCTCCTAAATGCATCGGACACGTTTTGCTAAAAAGTAAAATTCCTAGCGGACCCGACAGACGTTGTCCTGTCTTAACTATAAATAAATAAATAACTTTTTTCACTCATAACCCCACAGTAGGGTAGATATACCCTGTATCGTGGGTACCATGGATACACACAAAGATATAAACACTAACACCCATACAGAGAACAGAAAATTTAACTGATCATTCAAATTTCTGTTTCGCCGGGAATCGAACCCGGGACACTTCGATTGGCAGTCCGGCACGGTAACCGATGCGCAACGCAGGTCGTCTTAACTATGAATATTGAATTTGAATTATAAAGTAATAATATATTGTGTGGCAAGGGGTGAATCAAGATGATTTCTGAGGAGGGCGAGATCATCGCCCTGGTCTGAAATCGTCTTTAATTCATCCCGTGCCACACACTGTATTTTTCATATCACATGTAATGAAACAATGAGTTTTGATTTCTGTAGCCAGTTGAAGTAAGACTATTTCAGACAAATAGCGCAGTAATATCTTACAAATCATTTTATTTGTAATTTATTAAAATCTTTGACAACGATTTGACGACAGCTGTCAGACGATTATGATTTTTCATATCACATGCTTTGAAACAGCGAGTTTCAAACCACCCACTACGCCACAGCCTCCGTGGCGTAGTGGGTGGTGAGCCGACTGCGAAGCATGAGGTCATGGGTTCGATTCCCACCCAGGACAAATACTTGTGTGATGAACATGACTATTTGGTCTGTGTCTGGGTGTTAATTTATCTATTTAAGTATGTATTTAGAATTATATAAGTATGTTTATCAGCTTTCTGATTACCATAGTACAAGCTCTGCTTAGTTTGGAATCAGCTGGTGTTGTGTGAATTGTTCAAAATGATATTTATTTTATTTATTTATATTTGATCTCCTTTTGTTTATTACAAATGCGATTCTGACAGACTTGAAATAAAGACATAAATAATAAATAAATGAATGTGCCGGGTAGAAATAACGTTGTTTCTCCCCTAGGGCAGAAACAACTTTGTTTCTGACTGACACATTCGCATTGGTTTGAAATTGTCTTATTTCGACTGGCAAAACAGAAATCAAAACTCGTTGTTTCATTACATGTGATATGAAAAAAATTAATAAGGTAACTATAAGTACTCTGTATTGAATACTAAGTTCAGTTTCATTGAAACTGCCAAAAAATTGATGCAAAAATTATACTTGACGCTGGCAATATGCACACAGTTTGCGATGCCATAATTTGAAGATTTTTTTAAGGTAAGTAGTAAATTTAAGCTTATTATTATGTTATAATATTTGATAACAGTTTTGTAATAAACTGTGTGTTAAAAACTATCAATTGAGATAAAACTCATTTGGTCTCACTCTTGTGATAGTGATATGAAAGAAAATTAATTAAATTAAAAATAGCTATGAACACTTTTCGATAGGCACGTTATCTTAGGCATATTATGTTTATTATATTTTTGAAAAAAAAATGTCTCATCGAGTTATCAGATCGGTGAAGGTCGATCTTCCACGTCTCCTCTACTGTCTTACGAATTTTCGATTAGGCCACGTGTCCTGACGCGAGTTTAACATTTTTTACTTACCCAAAAAAGTGCACAACGCCGCTAAAGAAGTTTTCACTTCAAAAATTAAAACAGTTACCACATTAGTAAATCTGGTTAGCAACGCGCGTAGTCAACGAACTTATCAGATGCAAACGCAATAACGCAATCAATAATACGAGTAACTAATTTAATACTCATTTATTTACTGTAACTAAATTAATATCATATTAATTACAAATCAAATTTTATCTATGATTCACATAGATACTAGATTGAATAGGTACTCTTAATAAAACGATCCAAAGTGTAAAATAACAGTTATAGAAATACATTTTTTTAAAGCTTGATAAAGAAATTAAAGCCCAATATAAAGTGTAACGCAATTTTCTTTATTAAAATATGAACGAATAGTCAATACACCAATTCAAGGATTAAGCCTGAGGTCTTTGCACCGGGGTTACATAGTCCCAGAATTTGGACAGTTCAGCTTCTAGAGCGGGAAAGTAGATGTTCCTTGGATCATATTTCTGCCTGTAGAGCGCATAGTCCTCGGGCAGCCTCGCTCGCAGTCCTTGCAAGAACCTGCCGAACCGCTGCTTCTGGGGGACGTTGCATCTGTCACAAGCGTTTATAAATGCGTCTTGGGTTATATCTGAAACACAACAATATAAAAACTGTAAATACTATTTATCAAAATACCAAATACATAATTGTTACCTAATGCAGTAGCCTTTATACCTAATATAATTCCGTTATCTTTTTCGTTAAAATTAAATTTTCGGTTAGTTCATTAATATTATTGTCGGGATCATGTCACGATCGGTCACGTAAGGACTTACTTAATAATCATAAAACATTATCAAAAAACTTTAAAACATTTGTAAGAAAATCAAGAATCACGTTGCAAATTCGTAACTGGATGCAGTTAATAAATTGAGATTTTTATCATCCATACTTACTTAATATTATAAATTCGAGTGTAACTATGTCTGTCTGTCTGCTACTCTTTCACGTTTAAACCACTGAACCGATTTTGATGAAATTTGGCATAAACATAGAAAGGACGTTGAGAAAGGACATAGGCTACTTTTTTGCCGCGAGAAAATATCTCATTCCCACGGAAAGCAAATGGAATGAATGAAATGCGCCGTGTAGTGTTATAAATACACTACATGTTATTACTTACTTCATTCACATCCATTATAATATTTTATAACTTATATTCTTTTGTTTTATTCTTATATATTGCTTTTCCTTTATTATTTCTTTACAAAATTATTTACTTTCTGTGTTTGTTTATTTACATTTTGACGCAGCTATCAAAATTGTCATGTCTGTCTTTTATGTTTCTTATTTTTTTTAATTCAATTTACGGCATTGTATAAAAATCCTTTTAGCCATTCAATATTAAATGAAAAGAAAAATTTTATGTTTCTTATTTCATTTCTTAGATTAATAAATTAATAAAGTATTGTCTTTGGCATAGTCATGTTTTTTATATTATAATTATTATAAATTGTTGTTTTTAAATAATAAATTAATATAATGTTCTTCTAATCTCTTCTCTATATATAATATAAAAATGATTGCTGTTCGTTAGTCTCGCTAAAACTCAAGAACATCTGAACGGATGTGGCTAATTTTGGTCTTGAATGAAATATTAGTAGAAGTCCAGAGAAGGTTTAAACGGTGATTTGGGGGCATTGCGAAATTAATAGTAAAATTACTTATTTTATTTTCCTAAATAAACTGTTAGTAACAGTAATTGTCAAACATTGGTTCTACGCGCCATCGTCCAAAAGTTTGACTTAGTCTGAATAACAGTTCATCTGTCACATTTGTTTTTATTTTTTTTATTTGACAGTAACATAAAAACTCTTTGAGATGATAAAGCAACTAATCCTCTTACAAAACTTTTAAGGCAGGACAACGTCTGTGGGGTCCACTAGTATTTTAATATATAATAATTCAGGACAAAGATATTTCAAAGAAATAAAAGATCATAAGAATTGGTCCACCCGTTCTTGAATTATAAATGATGTAACTAATGCAACTTTGTTGTATATATTAAGTTCGAATCTTACCCTTGAAGCTCTGGGTTAGTGATGAGCAAATTATACGGTCGAGGAAACAATCGACATAGTTCTGTAGGGACGGCAAATTTGCTATCACTGCGTCTATGTCGACGTAGTCGTCCTCAGTCACGTAGAAATTTGTAGTGGAATTCTCTATTTGCGCTACCACCAGACCCAAGACAGCAGATAGTAGGATAAAAAATTTCATTGTTAAGGCTGCAAAGTAACAATCATTAACATATTTTTTTCTGTGTTCCAAACCAGATCTTTGGTATTTAGTAAACAACGTATTGTAATGCAGATAGATCTTCCGGATTAATGACATCTTATTGTCTCTCGCAAAGTATTGGCAATGATATTGGAAAAGACAAAGTATTGGTCTCTGCAGCAAGCCGTTAGTCTAGGTCTCCGTGAACTTAGCAGAGCATTTGTTAGAAGAGCAAAAATAAATTGGTGTTCTGATGGCAGGCGCATGAGTTCCAGAGTTCCTTATAGTTTTCTTGAATAGTTCTGCCGTAAATACAAAGATATAGGCAGTATAAGATATTCATGAAATGCGCTGCTAACTTCCCATAGCCGTAGCAGAGCATTTTTAACGGATCCGAATGAAACTTGGGGTCCTGTTACATATCTATAAAACTGATAGTTCCTGATAGTTTTTTTAAAAAAATCTGTTTTAAAAAGCGAGAAAAAAAATTGTGATTTTTTTGCCTAATGTCTATAATTTGGATTCTGACGATGATAAATGCTGAAGAATTGCATGTAACTTCAAAAACTAATAAGGTAAGAAGAGACACACAGTAATACTATGAAACTAAAGCATAAAACATTTAAATTACTCTATCGAGGTACAAGTAACCCAATCTCAAATGTAAAATGACGTAAATATTGCGTCGCATCTAAAAATAAATAATTTAAATACAACCTAAAATAAGACATATGGACTCGAAACTCTACAGTTCCTAATAGATTAATGTCTGATCTAAAAAATTAAGACACCTATAAACAGAAACTCTCAGAAAAACTTCAGCAAAACAGATAGAATAGGTATCGAACTATATTGACAGAATTAATCGTTACGAAAAAAAAATTACCCATAAACAGCACCAATGAACAAGAATTCTGTAGTTGCAGTGTAAGTGAAATATGATCCATAATAAAAAATATTATAAGGATCTTAAGGTCTCAACAAACTCTCAGCAAAGAAGATTGAACGCCGAACAGTATCGAAGAAATTAATCAAAATTTAAAAAAATCTTAGTAACTTATACACATCACCCATAAACTAGAACTATGCAGTTTCTTATATTGTAGAATGTAATGTATTAGAATCAAAATAAACAAAATCAAGAACTATCACGGATCTCTCAACAAAGCAGATTGAATGCGGAACAATATGAAGTAATTAATCAAAATTAAAAAAAAATCTTAGTAACTTATACACAGCACCCATAAACTAGAACTCTGCAGTATCTTATATTGTAGAATGTATTGTATAAGAATAAAAATAAACAAAATCTAGAACTATCACGGATCTCTCAACAAAGCAGATTGAATGCGGAAAAATAGGAAAAAATAAATCGAAATTTTAAAAAAATCTCAGTAACATATACACAACACCAATCAAACAGAACTCTGAGGTTTCTGTAAGAACAAAATGTATTGTAAATAAAAATAAAAAATTTAATTTAGAAGATTGAACGCCGAACAGTATCGAAGAAATTAATCAAAATTTAAAAAAATCTTAGTAACTTATACACAGCACCCATAAACTAGAACTATGCAGTTTCTTATATTGTAGAATGTAATGTATTAGAATCAAAATAAACAAAATCAAGAACTATCACGGATCTCTCAACAAAGCAGATTGAATGCGGAACAATATGAAGTAATTAATCAAAATTTTAAAAAATCTTAGTAACTTATACACAGCACCCATAAACTAGAACTGTGCAGTTTCTTATATTGTGGAATGTTTTGTATTAGAATAAAAATAAAAGAAATCTAGAACTATCACGGATCTCTCAACAATGCAGATTGAATGCGGAACAATATGAAGAAATTAATCAAAGTTTAAAAAAATCTTAGTAACTTATACACAGCACCCATAAACTAGAACTCTGCAGTTTCTTATATTGTAGAATGTATTGTATAAGAATAAAAATAAAAGAAATCTAGAACTATCACGGATCTCTCAACAATGCAGATTGAATGCGGAACAATATGAAGAAATTAATCAAAGTTTAAAAAAATCTTAGTAACTTATACACAGCACCCATAAACTAGAACTCTGCAGTTTCTTATATTGTAGAATGTATTGTATAAGAATAAAAATAAACAAAATCTAGAACTATCACGGATCTCTCAACAAAGCAGATTGAGTTCCGAATAATATCGAAGAAAGAAATCAAAATTTAAAAAAATCTTAGTAACTTATACACACCACCCATAAACTAGAACTATGCAGTTTCTTATATTGTGGAATGTATTGTATTACAATAAAAATAAACTAAATCTAGAACTATCACGGATCTCTCAACAAAGCAGATTGAATGCGGAACAATATGAAGAAATTAATCAAAATTTAAAAAAATCTTAGTAACTTATACACAGCACCCATAAACTAGAATTCTGCAGTTTCTTATATTGTGGAATGTATTGTATTGTATTATAAGGATCTTAAGGTCTCAACAAACTCTCAGCAAAGAAGATTGAACGCCGAACAGTATCGAAGAAATTAATCAAAATTTAAAAAAATCTTAGTAACTTATACACAGCACCCATAAACTAGAACTATGCAGTTTCTTATATTGTAGAATGTATTGTATAAGAACAAAAATAAACAAAATCTAGAACTATCACGGATCTCTCAACAAAGCAGATTGAATGCGGAACAATATGAAGAAATTAATCAAAATTGAATCAAATTCAGTAACATATACACAACTTCAATCAACTAGAACTCTCCGGTTTCTGTTAGAGTAAAACGTATTGTAAATTAATGAAAGTAAACGAAACCTTTAACCATAACAGAACTCTCAACAAAGCAGTTTGACTGCCGAATAATATCGATGAAATTTCAAGAAAGAATACATAGCGCAAGTCAATTAATTTTTTTGAATAAGGCTACGCGACACCGTGCCACGGAAGCGAGAAGTACAGCAATATTAAATGGTTTCTACCTCACTTCGCCGTCACGAACCAAAACAAGCCGGGTAGAGTAAGAATGGTATTGATACTGTTTTAAAATCTGGTTGCGTCGTCCGCCTAATTGAGCGTCGTGGGCACCCATCGCCAATCCTCTGCTTGAGTGAGCTCGGCGATCTCTGCGAGGCGATGAGAGACGAACGGAGTGTATTTTTTCGTCTCGTTCCGTATCCAATGGAGGACTGTTCTTGAATCGCTCCAGTAGAAAATTCTTCTGGGCTTCCACGTATGCTCCCTGAATATGGTGTTAGCTAGTCAAGCCACCTATCAGCGCTGCTTGAAGTTCCAGTCGTGGGATGGTGAGTATCTTCAGTAGTGCGACCTTTGCCTTAGCCATTACTTGTGAGACTCCTACGTGATCATCGTATGCAATCCTCCCGTAGGCCACCGTTTTGTAGGCTTGCTTACT
This sequence comes from Pyrgus malvae, assembly GCA_911387765.1. Lineage (NCBI taxonomy): Eukaryota > Metazoa > Arthropoda > Insecta > Lepidoptera > Hesperiidae > Pyrgus > Pyrgus malvae. The sequence continues at coordinate 16,608,223 of OU426960.1, forward strand.
CGCGTCGACGAATATTTGGAGCTCGATATATGCTTCTGGCGTCGCATTCAGACTGTAGCAACGAGGTATCGCTAGCGCTGAGACGTCTGAGAGTCGCTTTATTCATCCAATGAATAGGTCGGCTTTTTCTTGTGGCAACTCTTGATCCCAGTCAATTTTCTTGAGCCACAGTTGTTGTAGTATTATTTTCCCAATAATTGTGTATTGGCTTATGAGGCCCAATGGGTCGTACACTGACATAAACGCGCTTAGAGTTTCGCGTTTAGTCGGTGCTCTCAGCCGCAAACTGACTTCATCGGGGACTCTCTTGATGAGTGTGTTGAATGTGAGCACGTCGGAGTTCGGTTCCCATTGGAGTCCTAGTGTAATTTCCTTTTGATGCGCCGCTAGCTTCACGTGTGTGTTCTTTTCTTATCCTCCGGGATGCTGTGCTTCATATTGTTCCGCATTCAATCTGCTTTGTTGAGAGATCCGTGATAGTTCTAGATTTTGTTTATTTTTATTCTTATACAATACATTCCACAATATAAGAAACTGCATAGTTCTAGTTTATGTGTGCTGTGTATAAGTTACTAAGATTTTTTTTAATTTTGATTTCTTTCTTCGATATTATTCCGATTTCAATCTGCTTTGTTGAGAGATCCGTGATAGTTCTAGATTTTGTTTATTTTTATTCTTATACAATACATTCCACAATATAAGAAACTGCATAGTTCTAGTTTATGGGTGCTGTGTATAAGTTACTAAGATTTTTTAAAATTTTGATTTCTTTCTTCGATATTATTCGGAACTCAATCTGCTTTGTTGAGAGATCCGTGATAGTTCTAGATTTAGTTTATTTTTATTCTTATACAATACATTCTACAATATAAGAAACTGCAGAGTTCTAGTTTATGGGTGCTGTGTATAAGTTACTAAGATTTTTTTAAATTTTGATTATTTTCTTCGATATTATTCCTAACTCAATCTGCTTTTCTGAGAGTTATGTGACAGTTCTAGGTTTTGTTTATTTTTATTATTTTACAATACATTTTACTCTAACAGGCAACGCAGAGTTCTGTTTGATTGGTGTTGTGTATATGTTACTGAGATTTTTTTAAAATTTTGATTTATTTTTTCCTATTTTTCCGCATTCAATCTGCTTTGTTGAGAGATCCGTGATAGTTCTAGAATTTGTTTATTTTTATTCTTATACAATAAATTCTACAATATAAGATACTGCAGAGTTCTAGTTTATGGGTGCTGTGTATAAGTTACTAAGATTTTTTTAAATTTTGATTAATTACTTCATATTGTTCCGCATTCAATCTGCTTTGTTGAGAGATCCGTGATAGTTCTTGATTTTGTTTATTTTTATTCTAATACAATACATTCCACAATATAAGAAACTGCATAGTTCTAGTTTATGTGTGCTGTGTATAAGTTACTAAGATTTTTTTTAATTTTGATTTCTTTCTTCGATATTATTCCGATTTCAATCTGCTTTGTTGAGAGATCCGTGATAGGTCTAGATTTTGTTTATTTTTATTCTTATACAATACATTCTACAATATAAGATACTGCAGAGTTCTAGTTTATGGGTGCTGTGTATAAGTTACTAAGATTTTTTTAAATTTTGATTAATTACTTCATATTGTTCCGCATTCAATCTGCTTTGTTGAGAGATCCGTGATAGTTCTAGATTTTGTTTATTTTTATTCTAATACAATACATTCCACAATATAAGAAACTGCATAGTTCTAGTTTATGTGTGCTGTGTATAAGTTACTAAGATTTTTTTAAATTTTGATTTCTTTCTTCGATATTATTGGGAACTCAATCTGCTTTGTTGAGAGATTCGTGATAGTTCTAGATTTTGTTTATTTTTATTCTTATACAATACATTCTACAATATAAGATACTGCAGAGTTCTAGTTTATGGGTGCTGTGTATAAGTTACTAAGATTTTTTTAAATTTTGATTAATTACTTCATATTGTTCCGCATTCAATCTGCTTTGTTGAGAGATCCGTGATAGTTCTAGATTTTGTTTATTTTTATTCTTATACAATACAATCCAAAATATAAGAAACTGCATAGTTCTAGTTTATGGGTGCTGTGTATAAGTTACTAAGATTTTTTAAAATTTTGATTCCTTTCTTCGATATTATTCGGAACTCAATCTGCTTTGCTGAGAGTTATGTGATAGTTCTAGGTTTTGTTTATTTTTATTATTTTACAATACATTTTACTCTAACAGTAACATCAGAATTCTGTTTGATTGGTGTTGTGTATATGTTACTGAGATTTATTTAAATTTTGATTTATTTCTTCTTATTTTTCCGCATTCAATCTGCATTGTTGAGAGATCCGTGATAGTTCTAGATTTTGTTTATTTTTATTCTAATACAATATATTCCACAATATATGAAACTGCATAGTTCTAGTTTATGGGTGCTGTGTATAAGTTACTAAGTTTTTTTTAATTTTGATTAATTTCTTCGATAGTGTTTGGCATTCAATCTTCTTTATTTCAATCTTAAGATCCTTATAATATTTTTTATTATGGATCATATTTCACTTACACTGCAGAATTTTGTTCATTGGTGCTGTTTATGGGTAATTTTTTTTCGTAACGATTAATTCTGTCAATATAGTTCGATACCTATTCTATCTGTTTTGCTGAAGTTTTTCTGAGAGTTTCTGTTTATAGGTGTCTTGATTTTTTAGATCAGACATTAATCTATTAGGAACTGTAGAGTTTCGAGTCCATATGTCTTATTTTAGGTTGTATTTAAATTATTTATTTTTAGATGCGACGCAATATTTACGTCATTTTACATTTGAGATTGGGTTACTTGTACCTCGATAGAGTAATTTAAATGTTTTATGCTTTAGTTTCATAGTATTACTGTGTGTCTCTTCTTACCTTATTAGTTTTTGAAGTTACATGCAATTCTTCAGCATTTATCATCGTCAGAATCCAAATTTTAGACATTAGGCAAAAAAATCACAATTTTTTTTCTCGCTTTGTAAAACAGATTTGTTTTAAAAAACTATCAGGAACTATCAGTTTTATAGATATGTAACAGGACCCCAAGTTTCATTCGGATCCGTTAAAAATGCTCTGCTACGGCTATGGGAAGTTAGCAGCGCATTTCATGAATATCTTATACTGCCTATATCTTTGTATATACGGCAGAACTATTCAAGAAAACTATAAGGAACTCTGGAACTCATGCGCCTGCCATCAGAACACCAATTTATTTTTGCTCTTCTAACAAATGCTCTGCTAAGTTCACTGAGGCTTAGTCTAGGCTGTTAATAGATAACAATCGCTAAACTTATAAGCTTAGACATCCGACACATGTTGCATTGAAACAACGTGGTTGAATAAGTTTCACCTCCACCAAAGGCTTGGTAGAGCAAATTGGGAGAGGGCCTGATAGCAGACTGTACTCATAAAACAAATTAGCCGTAAAATCGTAAATAAAGATTTTAAAATATTTTTTATATTTTTACTTACTCACAATTATTATCCCCTACAATATGTGTATCAGTTGTAAGGAGCTAATAAGTTTTGTGTAGATCAAAAAAGTGCAAGTTTTTTTATATAAAAAAATCGATGTAACAAACCTCGAAATGTCTTTTTAATTACTGCTTAATATGAGATGGTTGTTTTGACAGCAAAATGTCAAAACTAATTAAGATTACTCAAATTAAGATTTTTGATGAGTCTTTCTTAACTTGCATGTATGTGAACATTTATACTTAATGAATTTAAAAAAGCCTAACCGTAATATATTTCATAATAGCGCTAATATTGTGATGTATATCCACTTTCCAATGACGGCGTTTGATTTGGATTTTTTTTTTTTCTTTTAATTTGTTTTTTTCTTAGAGCATCAAGGTATTGACAGGTATGACACCCGTCAGAGGAGTGGCCTTTACGGGCGAACCCCTCGTCCCAACGTCCATGCACAATGTGCCTTCTAGTTATACAAATAGTGTCTCTGTGTGTGTCGGTGTTAGTGTTGTCGGTGCATAGAAAAGGACGTTGTTAATTGAAATTGACATATTTAGAAATGTATGCGTCTGTATCAATGAAAGAATATTTGTGAATGTGTGACAAAATTAAAATGTGTGCGTTCTTCCCCCGCACCAGATTTGGCACAAAAATTATGTATCGAAGCAAAGCGTTATGCCCTCTCCACTGAAGGGTGAGTACTGACTCAATAATATCGGTAATATATCAAAGGTACTGACCTTTGATGCTCTTAGAGTTTTATTGATATTAAGTCTATGGTCAGCACCTTTTATAAATTACAGAGCCTACCTTAGAGCATCAAAGTATGACTATGACAGGTATGACACTGAAGGGTGAGTCAGTAACTTTGATGATCTAAGGAGCCTATATACACAATGAAAAGTGGCATAGAAATCCGTCCGTTGCGTCTATCGGCGATCTTTATTTCTTCTATCTTATGTTTTGGTATGATATCAAACTTCTGGAATTTGTGCAGATCAAAAAAAAATTATTTATAGACTTTTTTTCAAATAATATTTGTAATTTTAATTGGTTAGGTAGGACATTGAAGGGCGTACGGACTATTATGTTTTTTGGGCGAAATTGTGGCCCAAAGAAGTAAATATGAAAGTTACATGAAAAAATGTTCCCATTTATGCTTACTTTTAAAGAATAAAGTCATACTTATTAGGGTCTTCATTATTTCAAATTTAAACGCAACTGTTGGTGTGCAAGTCAAGCTCTTTTCCAAGGTACTTGACCAGTTTGCCTGAATCAATTCGAAAATTAAACACGATATGAATAAACGGTAAATTTATTAAAAATTTTATATCAATCAAGAACAAAATCTAAGAAATAAAATATTCTTAATAATATTAACGTGACTCGTAAATATTATACAACCCTTCTTCTACAGAAGTAAAGTTAATATTCGAAGGATCATATCTCTGTATATTCTGGTTCCGTTGAGGAACTCTGGTTCGTAGTTCTTGGAGGAATCTTGCGAATAGTCCCAGTTGTTGAGAGTTACAATTTGCACAAGCTGTCATAATTGCTACTTGCATATAATCTGAAAAAGGAAGATTGTAACAATGTAAGGTGACATTATAACATTTACTTCGACGTATCACGACTAACGCAACCAATAAGTAATATATCCAATAAGTCCTTGCTTTGAGAAACTTCTAACTATTAAATGGGAAGTTGTGTTGTGAGTCGATAAATAGTTTTCAATCTTTTAAAATAGAGTCCACAATATTATATTCAATAGGTAACTGAGAGTGAGTGTAGTGTGGTAAAGTTATATCCCGCAATAGTTAACTTGAGGGTATTTTTTTTGTTTGTTATGTACTATGTCTTAGGTCGACGTCGTAATTTTGTTTTTATTGATCTAATCTGAGCAAAGTCTTAAGTTACCTTTTCTGGGTATTATTCATACTAATATTATAAATGCGAACGTTTATTGGTTGGAGTAGAATGGAATGTAGATTCGGGAATTTAGTGATCTCGGGGAATGATTTTTGTGCGTGGAGATGGGGGCTGGATAAGGACATTCTGGGCAAATTTTTAGCACGGTAGAACGTCTCATTCCCATGGGAAGATACACTATAATATATTTTATATTTTCTAACACGGGTGAAACCGCAGGGCAAATAAAGTTAACTATATAAAAAGCCCTAGTTTCATGCCTAATTTTTTTGAACAAACTATTCCAAGCCCTTTACCGCACGACCCTCAAGATCTCAAGTAATCGTTTTTTACACCTCAATCCAGTAATTAATTACAATAAACTTACTTTTAAACCTCTCAGCTTGCGGTGAGCAGGGGGTTCGATTAAGGAAACAATCGACGTAACCTTGTAAATCTGCAATCGCGTTGTTCATATCAACGTAGTCATCCTCTGTATTGTAGTAAGTTTCTGCCAAATTACTGCTTTGTGCTACCACCAGCCCCAATACAGCAGACATTAAAATGACAAACAATTTCATTGTTGAAGCTGTAAATTAAGAAAATGATATGCACCATACTAGCAAATATAATTGCCTTTTTTATGCGTTACATCTTATCCTTTACCTTTAACCGAGCAATTCTTGTATATACATTTACAGGGCGTCCCAAGACTATGGGACATGAAAGGAAAGTACCTTAAAAATCGTTCCCTTCATGTCCCATAGTCTTGGTTGGGAGGCCCTGTATACAGTACCTGAAACTCGAAAACAGCTTCAACGATTTTATGACATTTAGTATGCAGGAGTTTGCGGGAGCAAAAAATCGATCTAGCTAGGTTTCATTTCTAGAAAATGACGTTTTTACCGACTTCCAAAAGGAGGAGGTAGGTACTGTATTCGGCTGTATGTATTTTTTAGGTATGTTCACCGATTTTCAAAATTCTTTTTTTGTTCGTATGGTTATACTCCCGAGGTGGTCATATTGTCACCAAGTCGGGATTTGATGATGGAAGGTTAGGAGTTGAGAGCAAATTCTTTCAATATATCTTTTTTTGTTCAAAAACTCCTAAGGTGGTCCAACCATCAAGAGCTCAAAATTTGATGATGAGATGCTAGGGAAATCGAGGGAAACACTGAAACTTTATATGTGTCTATAAATAAAAATATCTTGTATAATAAAATAAATATATCTTGTTTTAGTTATATTTTTTTAACAGAATACAAATATTCATGTCCGGTAGTTATCACCTTATGCTGCTAAGCTGATGATTGAAGGTACAACTTCTCAACGGTTAGGAGCTGAGAGCAAATTCTTTCAATAAATTTATACCTACGCAGATGGACCGATAGTATTAATCTTTCAGGCTATTAGATTAACGTGATTACAAAAGGTAAATCTCATTAACATTTAGAAGTTAGGTGGAAATATTTCCAATTAGGTATATAAGACGTATGTATATAAACTATACAGAATTATACTAAAAAGAGTAAAATTAATTAAGTTTTTATCAAAAAAATAGAACCGACTTCAAATTTTTCAGTACCTACTTCTTGTTGCTTATGGTAATGACTCTTAAAAGTATTTTTGGAGTCGGTGGCCATTTGGAACGAAAGGTACGACATTTTACTAAGGGCCTGACTCCAAAAATAGTTTTAGGTACAATTTTTTTATGTTTCCAACGCCCACTTGTGTGTCCGGGTGCCGTTACTTAATATTATTTTTATTTTTTTATAACTAATGCAAAAACTTTTTTCAATATGTTAAAAAGAAGTAGTACAATTAAAAATACTCACAAGACTTGAATTAAATATAACCAGGGCACAATTCCCAACAAGAACAGATACAGAAGAATGTTAAAAGTAATTTATATAAAAAAACTTGTTGCTATTACCTAATGGGGAAATTTTAATTGATTTGCCTATTTATCATGCATTAGATTTTTGTCCAATCATGTTATTTTTTGGAGTTCCTTTGCCAGGTCAATAAATTTTATGTAGGTAAATGGTTTTAAAATTACCTACCTACTTTATATTATTTATTCAGTCATTAATAAATTCGAATATATGGCTGGTACAGACAGTAGAACGCTTGTCGTATAGTAAATGTAACGCATTAAGTACATGCACTACAAGGTTTATTTATTAGGTACACTTTATTGGTTTCTTCACACTTAAAGCTCGAACTGCTTTAAAAATTACAACACAAAACCCTGAAAACCACCAGCTTTAACTATAGCTATAACTATAGCAACAGGGGTACAACTGGTCATAGTAAAGCTTGTTAAGTGGAGCCTTTTCATTAAATAAAACTGCAGACCTGGTTTTTTTAAGTTTTATTTTGTGCAAATAATGTTAATATTTTTGTGTATATTTCTGGTTCCTAAGGGCTACACTGTAGCATCATATCACGTAGTTGCTACAATGTAGACTAAACGTTTCATCCACTTCTCTTATAAAATCAAACTAAAATCTATAATTTTGATTCCTTCGTGAAATGTCTATATATGTGTAGGAAGTCTCTGACTTTCACTATTACAGTGACTCTGAAAGTCTTCTATCCGCAGTATATATCTGTGTATAGATTTTATCGTTTTCGGGTTGTAAGGCAAAGATATACATACGTGATCTGTAATTTGTAATCGGACGCGAACTGGGCAAAACTACATATGTATATATATATATATATATATGTATGTGTAAATTGGTTCTAGCTTTTTGTCCGAAACCATAAAGTGTGTGTTGCACCAGTCTACAATGGAGCAGCGTGGTGGAGTAAGTTTCATACCTCACAAATTGTTGAAAAAATAAAAGAATTAAAGACCCGTACGAAGTAATGGGATGCAAAAAGGATTGCAAGCATGTAAGTTTTAAGATTTATAATATTTTTTCCAAAAAAAAAATTGTGCCATAAATCCAGCGTATTATATTTTTGCTATACCTAGATGATACATAAAAAATACCATTTGTCATGGTATTCCAGCTAGAACACTTCATTGAAGGGCGTAGGCCAAGGTATCGTACTTAATAGAGTGATAAGGAGTATCATTACCTATTTTAATTGTTTTTTTAACCGACGAAACCAATAGATGGTTACGTTTTACTTATTTCATTCCTTATTTCATTCCAAAATAACACGCTCATCACAAACAAAAAGTGGGCGTATTTATAATGTTTATTTCCTTTCTATATTCAATTTTATTTTTTTAAAACTCTTTAAACCACTCCTACATTATTCATATTATTTTTTTATTTATTTGTAGTTGTTATTCATTTTCTTTGTTTTTTCTGATATCTGATCTCGGCGCTATAAACTTCGAAATAATTTTATTGATGGGAGAGTATGTATTCAGAAAAAAATAGTTTATGTAATTAATAGTATCTTGAGATACTTGTACATATAAATTTGTCATACCTCTCAAAATAAGTAAATATGATTCAAATACACAAGTGGCGCAATTCTTATTATGTTTGGGCTCTACTTGCCTCATTCACTTTTCTTATTTGCTCAAAGGCTTGTTTACCTCTCGCCTTTGACAAAAATAACGTCAATATTTTTGTTTGGTTATTTGTGTTACCTGCTTTCCAGAAAATACTGACATATTTATTCTATGTTTATGTATGGTTACTATTATTATATATATTTATTTAGTCTTTAATTTTAGTTTAGTTTTTTTTATTTATCGTTCCTTCCAAATTGTTTATTTTTACCGACTTCCAAAAGAAGGAGGTACTGTATATACAGCCGAATACAGTACCTCCTTCTTTTTTTTTGTTTTGTAAGTATTTTGTTTTGTTAGTTTTTTTTTGTTTGTAAGTTTTGGAAGTATTTTTTTTTATATATGTTCACCGATTACTCCGCCGTTTGTGGACCGATTTTCAAAATTATTTTTTTGTTCGTATGGTTATACTCCCGAGGTGGTCCCATTGTCACCAAATCAGGATCTGATGATGGGATCCCAGGGAAATCGAGGGGAACTCTCAAATTTTATAGGCACATACATTGATTTTCTTATAGTTTCTGAAGCATAAGAGATATTTACGCATAGAAATCATCATCTCATGTTGCTGAGCTGATGATGGAAGGTACTGCGACAGTGAGGAGTTGAGAGCAAATTCTTTCAATAAATAGTTTTTTATTCGAAATCTAACATTCCCGAGATGGTCAACTGTCACCAAGTCAAAGTCTGATGAGGGGATCCCAGAGAAATCGAAGGGAACATTCAAATTTTATAGCACAACAAATGATTTTCATATTTTAACAAAGCAAAACAAACATTTGTGTATAATTATCGTCATATCATGTTGCTGAACTGATGATGGAAGGTATTACGACGGTTAGGAGTTGAGAGCAAATTCTTTCAATAAATGGTTTTTTGTTCGAAATCTTACATTCCTGAGGTGGTCCAACTGTCACCATGTCAAAATCTGATGATGTGATATTAGGGAAATCGAGGGAAACACTGAAACTTAATAGGCACACACATGCTTTTATTCATATTTTTAACATAATACAAATATTTATGTCTGGTAATTATCACCTGCTGTTGCTTAGCTGATGATTGAAGGTACAACTCTACAACGTTTAGGAGCTGAGAGCATATTCTTTCTTTAATTTAAACGTTCATGTGGACTGATAGTATGTCTTTCAGACTTTTAGATGGCTATTAGATAAACATGATTATAAAAGGTAAATCTGTTTAAAGTTTAGAAGTTAAGTGAATTTTTTTCCAATTATGCTAATACATACAGAATTATTAAAATTACTAAAAAGAGTGAAATAAATTAAGTTTTTAACAAAAAAATAGAACCGACTTCAAACGGTAAAAAATTAAATTGTTCAGTAACTACTTCTTCTTGCTTATGGTAATGACTCTTAAAACTATTTTTGAAGTCGGGCCCTTAGTGAAATGTCCTGTCTTAGTAAATATAGTGTACCTTTCGTTCTGAATGGGCACCGACTCCAATATAGTTTTAACAGTCATTACCATAAGCAAGAAGAAGTAGGTACTGTCCCACTGTCTGTACTGTCGGTGCCAATTTAGAACGAATGGTACGACATTTACTAAGGGCCCGACTCCAGAAATAGTTTTAAGAGTCATTACCATAAGCAAGAAGAAGTAGGTACTGAACAATTTAATTTTTTACCGTTTGAAGTCGGTTCTATTTTTTTGTTAAAAACTTAATTTATGTTGTTAATTGTTCACTTTTTTTCGGTTTTCTCATTTTTACCGCCTTTGAATCTCTCTGTACTCCCTTAGGTAAGCTGGTAGATAATGCCATTGGGCATTAAGCTCGCCTATTGTACCACAATATTTGGGGTTCAATAAAGTTTTTAAATAAATAAATAAATAAATATTTTCAGTTTCTGATTACTGTAGGAAAAACCAGATATAACTACATAGTAAGTACGAGTATATTATGCAAATCGAGTGTTTTATTTTGCCTTACCTTTCTTATTTGGCAGCAGATTCAAATAGGTACCTTTTACATCATGACGGCCGCTACGTCGAAAATTACGTTTTTAATTACTTGAGTTTTAAAAATTTATAGAGTTACTAGCCCTCCGCCAGCGGCTTCGCCCGCGTGGTCCCGTTTTATAGGTTTCCCTAGGATAAAAAACCATCCTATGTCCTTTCCCAAGGTCCACTCTAACTGTGTTCCAAATTTCATTAAAATTAGTTCAGTAGTAAGCGGGAAAGCGTAGCAGACAGACAGACAGACAGAGTTACTTTCGAATTTATAATATTAGTAGAGATAAAATTATAATTGTATTCTTTGACTTAATTGATAAGCAATATAAGATAAGTTGGAAACTATAATTAAACATGAATGCTATAAAAATTAAAGTTCACAACTGCTGCTTGAGCAAAATGAAAGAATACCCTTAATTATTTTAAACCCTTTTACTGTGAATAAAAGCAAATACATTATCTAACAAAGTCCATTGAATAGTTTCATAGAAAACTTTAATATTAAATTTAATATTAATATTATTATCATTTGTGATATTTTTGTTAAGTATACTACTCCACGACCAAAAACCTATAATACTAATATTTACGAGTATAACTCAAGACAAGAGTCAAGGTGTTAGTTTATCGGTGTGAAAACGGCACCCAGCGGGACACTAGATCCCAACTTCATTATTTACATTAAAAGGTTTTGTGCGAATACTAAGTATATTATTATAGTCCTAAGGGAAGAAAGTTAGCAAATGATTTTATCATTTTATTAGGAACTGCATGTACAAACATTTTAATGTTTTTCTTACTTATTTTTAATACTTGCTCTAGTCTAGGGCATAAGTAAACAATATGTTATTAGAGCAGATTACGAACTCTTTCTTACTTGGTTAGGGTAAAGTAAAGGATTTTAATGATGATAATGAGACAAAAACAAATATGTGTAAAAGGCTGTCGAATGATGCACTATAATAAGTAATGGAATGGTAATGAGCACTTACTTACCGGTTTTTGATTTACTTAAAAATTATAAAATAGGTACATGTTTTGATTTTATTGCATGACTGTAATGTATCAACTATCGTCTGCTTATTTAACAAACGAGCAGACGGGTGTATGAATTGCAATGTAAACCACAATATCTTAAAGACAATACCAAAATTTCATTTTCCATCACTCCCTGAATAACTTAATTTGCCTATGTAAATGTTCACAAGGCGCACGTCCACATGACCCGGTCATACCGCTGTTCGTATTAAGTTACCCGCTTTGTTTGGAGCAACCAAGTGTGGAACCTAATTGACGTAGGTCAACTTGGTTACGTATTATAATGGTCTTGTGTGCTGTACGTAATTAGCCACTGGAAACGTGACAAAGCGGCATGACTTAGTTTGGAGAACAGCTACCTTGCCTATAGTCTTCTTATTAGTTTTTTAGCGAGTTAAGGAGAAGTTCCTGGATAACCGAGCTTTGCTCGGATATATAAACGATTGATTTTCTTGGTCTAATCTCAAAAACGAACTCCCCCGAAATCTTATGCATACTAAATGTGAATGTGAACCGCGTGATTTTATGGTTTCCCGTTGGATAAAAACCTTCCTACATAAGAATAATTATTTATTCTTTGCTTCCTATGTCCTTTCCCACGGTCCACTCTATCTGTGTTCCAAATTTCATTAAAATTGGTTCAGTAGTTTAAGCGGGAAAGCGTAGCAGAGAGACAGAGTTACTTTCTTTTATTTATAATATTAGTAGGGATTACCTACACAATTTTGGTGCATGGTTACTTTTAGGGCCTCTTTCACCACCTTCAAGTAAAATGACAAGTACGCTAATTGTCAGTTAAAGTCACCCGTAACTTCAAATTCACGATGTTCGAGTAACACTAATCATATGATAAACTGACCCGTACTTATAGCTTTTACTTGACAATTAACTTCACTAATCAACACTTTACTTGGAGATGGTGAACGACGCCCTTAGTTTATTTATTTATAAACTTTTTAATGATATAAAAATGTGCTTAATGGGAAATAATGGTATCTCTTTGTACAGTATTATGGTGCCTACCCTAATCTGGCACCTTATGTTTATCTGACTGTAACATACCAATAACTATAAAATAAACCCGCTTAATAGCAAATGTATCGTAGTACAGGAGGAGACATGTTCCCAGCAGTGAGACATAAAATAAGGTTGGAAAAAAAACTAACGTTCCGCCTGCGGATTTATCCACGAGGTCTGTAAGTGTTTTCTCATAGGAATGAGATATTTTTTGGGTAAATAGTAACCTATGGTACTCTCCAGCTCCCCAACTTTCTCGAAGAAAGGTCAAACAAACCAACACACTTTCATGTTTATAAATATCACTATAGATCTCATGCGTATCTTACAAAATATACCAATATGTTCTACACATTTTATGAACGGCATCGTGACATGTAAGCTAAATTTCGTCTTTGGGATAGGTTTGCCGTGACTAGTAGGTACAACCCGCGGCCTTCACCCGTAGGCAGGTGGTTGCATCACAGCCCAACCCATTTTCCTCAGCTTACGTGCCTTGCATATTTAGACAGAGTTACTAGTAGCTTCCCTCAGTAGATTAGAATTTAAAAGGAGCTTAGATATTGCTTGTATAAATTACACTACTTACAATTCATAAAAAAATATCTGTTACAACTTTCTTTTTGTTTTTGAAGTTATAGGTACTTTTTTTGGCGCGTTTGGATCAGAGTGAATTTGTGAGCTGCGCGCAAGAACGACATGGTGAAGTTAGCACAGAATAGAAATAATAAAAACGTATATTTTCAACACTGAATATAGTTACAGTATTCAGTGTCCATACTATATAGCAGATAGATATAAATAATAAGCCAAGTCAAGCCAGTGTTTATTAATTTAAAATAATTATTAAGTTAATTAAAAGTTTTTTTTTATTTGAACAAAATCTTTTTGATTGATTTTGATATTATCGTCGATTACTACTGCGTTTGAGTTATTTTCAGCTTTTTTCATACGCTAAAGAAGTATAACTTCTAACGCGTGTACATAAGTACACACATTCTTTTTTCTCATCATTTACCGCCTTCGAATCTGTCTGTACCCCTTCTGCATGTCCCCTGTAAGCTGGTAGATAATGCCATTTGGCATTAAGCTCGCCTATTGTACCACAGTTTTTGGGGTCAATAAAGTTTTTAAATAAAAAAAATAAGCCTAGTAGGGCATGCCGCGTGATGGATATCTGTTCTATGGACTTGCCTATTTTTAACTAATTTGACACGTTTTGGACGCAACAAAAAGAAACTATGAATTTTAAATTGGGTGACTAAATCATCTGCTTTAACATTTTGTTTACACACCTATGGTAGGTCACCTATCTAAAAATACTAGGAAAGAATATTGGTGTAAGTTACTTTTTTTTCATTACTTTGGTTGTATGTAAACTAATATGGTACTCAAACTATAAATTTTAAATTTTCTTGCATATTTTTCTTGAAGTTCAATTAGTTTTATCGTATCTTTTGTTTTCGATGAGAAAATGTTAAAAATAATACATATTACCGAAATTCGTATATTAGGAATTCAAATATTACTGTAAGCATACGGTATTTTTACTTATAAATAATTAATGGATTTCATGTGTAAAGTGGTGCAAAGACAGAAAACATAAAATTTATACGACACCAAACTGTGTCATAATAGCCCTGTCTATGAAATCACGCTATTCATAGCATTTATGTACTTTTATCAATACTCTTTGTAGTATAGAGACTTTAATTATACTAAATCGTGATCGCTAAAATGCATAGCCCAGTTACTACTGTAGAGCAATCTATCTAAATTACTTAGCTATGTTGGGTGGCAGAAGAATAGCAATCATATAAGCTTATGGTACGATAGGTCTTTGAATCGGTTTAAAAATATCCGCCAGCAAGTTTGCCACTAACCTATGTATACACACTTACATGAGGCGACCGCCAGCCTCGGGAGTAGCAGCGCAACTGCATACGACCTCAGACAAGATTTACCTATGCTTGCTTGAGGTTGTATGTAGATGTCCATGGGCTGCAGCGACCACTTAACACCACGTGGTCTGCATGCTCGTCTGCTACTCCATTCAAATAAAAAAATATAAAAAAATGTTTCCACCATCTATCCTTGGAACAGCATGTGTTAGTTTTGTTTACCAAATTTTAAAAAAGGGCAATATGTTACATGGACGAATAAAATTCTCCTTTCCGGAAAGAAAAAATAATATAGCATGGCCATGATAAGACGTAGCAAACTTAATTGTCAAGTATTTTCTCATTCTCCTTTCCGGAAAGAAAAAAGTTGATTTAAAATATAGCATGGCCATGATAAGACGTAGCAAACTTAATTGTCAAGTATTTTCTCACACATGTAACCGTCAGCTTGAGATCAAATACCAGATTTACGGGCTGCAGAGCCAAAATATTTATCATGCTTACGCTTGCTACAGAAAAAAATATAAGCGCGTAGGCCGATCTCCATGCAATAAAAATTCTCAAAATAATTTCTACGTAGCTCGTAGCAAAGTGCTACGGAAACGGCGTAGATATGAAATATTTCTCCCACGTAGCACGTTGACAAAGCGCTCTGTCTGAATTTCCATTCTTTTACAAATTCTTCTCCGCTTCGATTGTTGTTGAATTTCCGAACAAACGTCGAGCGGAGATGAAGTGGGTCAACGTTTTAACCGCCCTTGACACCCATCGTTTGTTTGGATTTGGTCTGCATTTGTTTAAACTGCCTCTAATTTATATAAGCGGGGAAAAATCCACAGCTTGAAGAGATACTTTCGTGCTTTGAATATTTTTTGCAAAGAATTTTTCGTACTTAAGTTGTATGAAGGAAAAAGTTTTGAAGGACGGACTCTCTTATAAAAATGTAAAATGTAAATCGAAAGTCGTTTAAGCACTTTATTACAATACAAAGAGCGCCTTTCTATCAAGCACTTAATAAGTATTTTTTGATTCAGTTTATGTCGAGTATTGCGTTTTAAGTTACTTAATATCATCAAAAAAAACCTACCCTCCAAAACCAATATAAAAATCCTTTTAAATTAATTATGTATATCACAATTTACCTGTAACATTAAATGCATAATATTTACGTACTTAAGTAAGTCTCCCAGGTTCAAACCCTCACATAGCTAGAATCTAATAGCACCATCTAATAGCACATAGACTATTTTTAATCCTACGGGGACTCATAAAACGGCTCCACGCAGGCGAAGCCGCTGGCGGAAGGCTAGTATCAAATAATTATGTGTCAAAATGTTTTAGGGCCGGTACATCGCAAAAATTTTTTAGTGAATACTTTTATCTGGCGATGAAAAATTGGCCCGTAGTTACATATACTTTATTATTTATCTTAACGTATATCTTTTTTTACTTCCAGGTGCTTCCGGGGCTCTACGTGGGCAACTACCGGGACTCGAAGGACCCGGTGCAGCTGGACAAGAACAAAATAACCCACATACTGTCCATACATGACGCTGCTCGGAGGCATCACTCCGTTAGTACATTTTTATTGTTTTAATTTGATTTTACCATAGACTAGAATATACTCGCGTATATATCATAAGTCTATGGATTTTACCTCATTTTTAATGACAGGACAATTATCAGGCATACTTAAAAAGTAAAAAATAAAATACAGGTTAAAATCACCATAACGTGTATATATTTAAAAGTGTCATATACATTTTCAGTTGTTCTCTATTTACATATTCACCGAGAAATTAATTTAATTTTCTTGCATCTTTCTTTAAAGTTACAATAATTTGTCATCCAAAAAAATTGTCTGAGAATACGAGTGATGTTTTTCCTTACACATGCCAAAAAGAAACTACATGGTTTGGCCGAAAAGTACCAACAATGGACCTTTTAAATAGTTACTTTGTGTTTCGTTTAGAAGGTGTGATTGCTAAAACACTTATATTAGCTGATGCTCAGCCTCAGTCAAGCGATACTTGACCATCATTAAAAACCAATCTCGGTTAAGGTTTTAGTACCTGGACGCCCGAGCGTTGCTCGGATAAAAACAATTTATTTACTTATTCTTTGACTTAGTGTTACTTTACAAATCCTTTTGAAATACCTAGCTCCCAATTTAAAAATAAATTGTCACAAAAAAATAAAAAACGCAACTTACCTACTTGAGATTTGATCCCGGGTCTCTAGCTCCGTAGTCGGCTTTCGTAACCATTCGACCAAGAAAGCTTCGATTCCCTTGACGAATTTTTTATAGAGGTCTTTCATAATTATCGACATTGTCATTTGTTTGAAGGGTGGATTGTCAAATGTTGACCATTTGACGGCTTTCTACGCCACAATATTATTAATATTTTCCAATAGATGTCGGTACGTGTAATTTTATATTTAACTGCATAAACATTTAAAAAAACGACAAATTCTATCAATAAAAATTTGTGGATCGATTTATCATCCCCGCAACCAGTGTACTAAATTTCATCAAAATATTTGGAGCCGTTTCCGAGATTCAAAAAATATATTTAGATACATACAATAATTGCTCGTTTAAAGGTATTAGATAGATTTATATTTCCGGGAACAGCAGCACAGACATTTTTACCAGGTGACAGAAGCCTTGCGTGCATCTTCATAGTATGTAAATTATTCATATCCATTGTAACTAGCGTCCCCACATTGCTACATAGACATCTGGTTTCGCACACTTTTTCCATTTATTTTGTGGTACAAACCCAAGCTCCAATATTTTTTACTGAAGCCCTTTGCTGCTAGGATTAATATATAAGATTATTACTTCAGTCAATTTCTTTATGATTTATTAGTATTACGAATTTTTAGGTAATCACCCGAAGGTAATGAGCCAGGAATCCAGTGTTAGTCTGTTACTGTCACAGTAAGAGTTCACAGTACCCGAACGATCAAACGTTGCTCTGATAAAAATAATATTGATTAACTTCGTTTACTTTCAAATAAAACACATTGTCTTAGTATTACTTAACAACGCCATCTGAAATAACTCCCAACAATTTTTTTTCGTATTTTTTAGTTTATCTTTCTGTTGATTATGACTGTAAAAAGTTTTTAATAATTTAAAATTTCTAAAAATAGAACTTAGTTGGATCGATTTATCAACCTCGAAACCAAGGTACTAAATTTCATCAAAATCGTTGGAGCCGTTTCCGAGATTCAAAATATATATTTAGGTATACACAAAAATTGCTCGTTTAAAGGTATTACATATCAAAAGACTAACCTTAGCAAATATTTATATTACATGAACTTGAAATAATCTAATTTTATATGTCTTTTAACTTACCTACTGAATTCGTTCTTACATGTTACGATACCTAAATTTAATATCAAGTTGTTAATCCACGATAATATGATAATGACAATCTCACTACAAAATAGGTACCTAGAGCATAATTTTGAATTTTAAAGTAATATACCTCCTTAAATTTTAAATGACGCTGACTCGAGCGAGCTCCCTCGGCTCGACGAGATGTTCAGAAACTCCAAACGACTTCGTGAATATTCATAAAAATTTATACGTCAAAATTGATGTAGTGAAGGACAAAGCTGAAACCTTAAACCTTCAATGAGTAAATTCCACGCCGTTATGTTGTGTCATACTATTTCAACAGGTAGAAAATGCATTTTGGTGAGACGAATAGGATTTTATATTTATTTAACGCTTAAGACGACTCTTCCACCTCCATAACTCGCATTGGACTAGCGTGGTGGAGTAAGCTTAGGCCTGTCAAATTACGAGGTCAGGAACGTGCCCAGTTGGAGGGCGTTAAAACAGAGCTGCAGACTAATGTTCCACTGCTGGGTACAGGTCTACTATAATCCCTTTAGCTTCGGGACTAAGAATAGAGTTACATTATCCCCTGCCTGATCGTAAGGCGACTAAAAGGGGGCTTCCGGGGTTGCGGGTGGTAAGAGTGGGAGCTCGATCCGTCCAGCCAGCGGCCCCGGGAAGGACGGCGGTGTGTGCTTGGCCGCCGACCTTGGTGTTAAGACCGATTCTTGCCTGAGATCGTATACAGTTAGTTAGTCTGGCAGGCAACTATATCCTATCTATAATTGTTTCACGGCAGCAATGAGTGCTACGAATGCTACGACGCTATTTCCCTGGTCGACCCATAAAAGTTCTAGCACCTATAAATTTGTGTAATTTGAGTATAAGAAATCTAATCTAATAACAGCTCATGTTTATTGTTACGACCATGTCTCTCTATATCATAAACTCATTTATTGCGCTAGCTGTCCATAAAGAGATTCGAAACGTACGTATGCCACACTCAATTCGTCCGAACTTATCTCTTATTCATGTTCAAATGTAAGGTTACTTTTTCAACTCCTCTTATTTTCATTGTTTTGCCAACAGGGTATTTATTAATTTATAATAAATAAAATAAGTATTATATAAAGGTAATAAAATGAAATTCACCTTACATAGTAAATAAAATAAAATAAATTTATAATATAAGAAGAAAAATTAAACTTATAATAGTACAAATATTTTAAAGGTTAATACAAATAGCAATTTAGACCAATTTTTTTTAATTCAATCGAAGCATTTTTGTTTTAAGATTAGAATACTAAATCTGTTAAAAAATATTTTTTAGCTCCTCTTATTTTCATTGTTTTGTCAAAAGGTAATATAATCTTATTTATAACCGCATTCAGAAGAAATTTATAATAGTACAAATATTAAAATGGTTTTAAAGGTTAATACAAATAGGGATCTTGACATCTGATTTAAAAAAATATGAAAGATACAAACGTTTTAAATTAAAAATAAGAAATAGAGTCTTACTGTACTCCACTATTACTATCCACTTTTCTCTCGGTATCATCAGTTTCTAAAAGTGTTTTGATAGTAGGCATCATACAAAGATCAGACCCTCCAAGTTTCAGGTGTCTACGATGAGCGGTTTGGTCTATGTCTTGATCCATCAGTTAGTCATCATTTCATTAATTTTTTTTCAATATTAGAATCGCAAACTCTGTGCATATTGTCAGCGTCAAGTTTGATTTTTGCATCACTAAGTCACAATATAGATATAAGTATACAGGCGCTCCTTGTATTGTGAGTAGTCATAGAAAAGATCAGTAAGTTGTCAGTAATCAGTCAGTGTAGTCAGTCAGATGTTCAAGTAAAGCGATGACTACTTTACTAGAAGCAAAACGTGTCCGATGTAGTTTTAGAGGCAAGCTGAAAAACATGTTTTCGCACTGTTATTTTAATTTCACAAAAATCGTGCACTTTAATTAACCTATATGGAACAAAACGCCATCAACTTTATCCGATATTACTCAAAAATACACCAATAAAATGAAAATAAAACAAGAGCACAATATGTCTTTTTCGACTTCCCGCCAAAACTCCTAAGACCACTTTCTTTTGAATCTCGTGTGAACATGGCGTAGTGCTTCGGTGCCCCTAAACTGAAACATGTAACAATCACAACTGTCAAAAACTAGGCTACTCATAAGCACAATACAAAGAGCGCCGTGTCATAAGATAGGACCAGCCCAGCGGACCAGCTTCCGACCATTTTCCGACTTTTCCCGCCAAAACTCTCATCAGCCAGTCTTTCAGAACAAAGTATTTTATGTGTATAGTTTAAAATTTCTTTCAAATTAACAAGTCAATTAAACAATGAAGGAACATTTTTTAAACTAGCCTTTATCTTAGCTGGGAACGTTGCACCCTTAGAATAAATACGTATAGAATGAGTGTCATCGTACAAACGCCCTGTCAAAATTGAAGCACTAAATAGATTCCTACAGCTGTCACATCTGACAATTTTTTTTTATTTTGACCAAATCTATAATATACAAAATGTGTTGGTAAGCGCATAACTCAACAACGCCTAGACCAATTTGGCCAATTGTTTTTTTAAATGTTCGTTGAAGTTCAAGGATGGTTTTTACGGCGAGAAAAATTCGGAAAAACCATAAAAACAGCCCTTTTCTTTTTCCAATACAAATGTTTTCTAACTAAAACGTAGTCAATTTGAGCTTTATTGCTATTGTATAAAGTTCATATTAAATTACAAGCACTCACTGTTGTCTAAGCAATGTAGGTGTGTTCCTAACGTCAAAGATCATATCTATCAAAACAGTGTGCGTGTGTGCGTTGGAGCACAGAATACATCGTTGGAGGAGTTTAATGTCGCATAGCATGATGTTATAATAGCTTATAGCCTTCCCTAATAACTGGACTATTCAACACAAAAATAATTTTTCAATTCGAACCAGTAGTTTCTGAGATTAGCGTGTTCAAACAATCAAACATCCACGCGGACGAAGTCGTGGGCGGCCGCTATCCCTAATAATATTATAAATTCGAAAGTAACTCTGTCTGTCTGTCTGTTACGCTTTCTCGCTTAAACTAATGAACCAATTTTAATGAAATTTGGAACACAGATAGAGTGGACCTTGGGAAAGGACATAGGATGGTTTTTATCCTACGGAAACCTATAAAACGAGTCCACGCGGGCGAAGCCGCTGGCGGAAGGCTAGTTAACTATAAAATACTACAAAATATTGAAAACACCGTGAAAAGTTATTTTATTAGACTTCTTTTGTTTTTAAAAAGTGTTGTAAAAAAATTTAACCTTAAGTCTTACGGAGCGGCCCGGCGTTTGGTGCCATTAATGGCATGGCAATTAACATGCTTCAATTTGGGCGCGCGAACTTGGTTTCTATAATGTAATTGAAATTATTCTAAGGTTTCACCGTCTTTTATTAGATTCAAATTTCAAATTGACAAGTCTTAATAAGTTCGGTAATCTTAACAACAAGTCTTCATTCAACCGCACTATAAGCACGAAAAGGAGCTCTTTGTATTGTGCTATATTGTTATGGCAACATCTCACAGATAAAGCTTATTTCACACTACGCAAACCAATTAACATAATAAAATTTAAATGATCAATAACTTTAGCATTAAGCTCTTAAAACAAATACTGGATAAAGTCCCGAAAAGGTCATACTCAAATCATTTTTTTTTTTTGCTATTTTTTCGAGTTTTGACCTCGAAAATAAAGTTTGCGCCAATTTTAATTAACATGCTCGTAATCAGCGTGTCGAAATACGTAAGTGTACGAAATTTCAGGGAAAAAAGCGGTATGACCTTTTCGGAACTACACCCCAAATACTTTCCTTTGACGATTATGTTTTCCATTAGCTGTAAAAGCATTGTGGTAAATTAATACCTCATGAATACGGTGTGTTTTCAATTCCGAAACAAGAAGAGGTTACAGTATTATGGAGTTCCATGCTAAACAGGATTAACATTACGAGGGTTGTTGATAAAATTTCTTATGTGTATTAAAAAAAAATAAGATAAAAAAATATGAGCTCTATAATTCTAAAATTCTTAATACCCACGCAATGTATGAAAGTAGTTTGATTAACATTTTATTCAAAGCATTTCAAGATCAAAGTGACCTTATCAGAATTGAAAGGCCTCTAATCCATTTTCAAGACGATCGTTTCTCTCTAAAGACCTATTTCTATCGAAGCGAATTTTCAGCTTTATTGGCACCCCCGAGATCCCAATTTATTTTACTACGCGGCCGATCAGAAAACGTTCACTAACAACCAATACACTAAGGTTATTTACGATGTCGTAAGAAACAAATTGAGCCTTGGACGCTATAAAACTGCAAATTATCTTTTGTAATAATACCCTATAACTTTAAACATGTGCAATTGCAAATAGATTAATCTATTTAAACTGATTGAATATGCATCGTTTTTAATCCTTATTGTAGTACTAGCTGTGCCCCGCGGTTTCACCCACGTCATTTTTTTTAAACTATCCTTTTTTATTTCTGATAACTCCAAGCATATAATGTTCAAAGTTTCATGATGATCGGTTGAGTAGTTTTCGCGTGAAAGAGTAACAAACAAACTTACTTTCGCATTTATAATATTAGTTATAATATTAGTTATAATATTATATATATATAGGTATATAATTATATATATATTATATATTAGTTAATAAATAACTTTACGGTCTACGGGTTTTTTTCCTACAGGAATCAGATATTTTCTAGGGTAAAAAGTAGCCTTTGTCTCTTTCCGACCCCAAACTACAAGTATATTCATACAAACTATCACAATTTCACATTTATAATAACAGTACCTGGATAAACGAGCTTTACTCGAATAAAAACTATTGAATTTTTTTGGTCTAACCGAAATTATGACGATGTTTATAGAACCTTTCATATATTAAACTAGTGGACCCCGCAGACGTTGTCCTGCCTTAAATATATTGAAAGAGGATTAGTTTCTTTATCATCTCAAAGAGTTTTTACGTTACTGCCAAATAAAAAATATAGAACAAATAGTGACAGATGTATTGTTATTCAGACAATGTCAAACTTTTGGACGATGGCGCGAAGAATCAATGTTTGATTGACAGTTGTCAGTTACTAACAGAGCGAATCCGGCAGACGTTGTCCTGTCTTAAAATATCAGAAATAAAATAATATTGCGACTATAAATTGAGATGTAACCTATCCTATCTTTCAAGTTGGATCAAACTGCACACGGTGTGCAAATTTTATTAAAATCGGTTAAGTAGTTTAGGAGTCCATCGCGGACAAACACGTGACACGTAATTTATAAATATACAATGCTAAAAAACGGAAGTTACTCATTATATCTGGCCTTATTTAAAGGCACTCTATATTTGACACCACATGCTCTGCATGTTTCTGTGGTGCTCTATTTTACATAAAAAATCTTACTAGGTAGTTAGGTACGTATTCGTTAGTGTGTGTGGTGTAATCAATGTGGGTAATCTTACAACTTAATAACAATCTGAACTCGATACCAACACGCAATAGTCAGCAAAACAAACTTCCAAAATAGTAAACCATTTTCTTGTTTATTATCGTAGGTTGTTGATCTAGTTTTGAGTTTCAACTGAATCTGAATTGCCAATTTGCTTTTATAGTACCTAAATATAACTACACGAGTTCTAACATTCAAATGCAACGGACGGAATTTCAAAATTGTATTTCAAAATTATATTTTTTTTAAGAAATAACAACACTTGTCGCTTTAGTTAACGCCCGCCTCGAAATACAGTGGAAGTTTTACAATACTAGTAGTATTGTAATACTAATGTATACGAGTTATTTAGTATTTTTTTAATTAAATGAGAAATGAATTTGAAAACAGCCGCTGCTCCGCGAAGGCAAAACATGGTGTTTAGTGATCGCTGCAGCTCACGGACATCTGTGATAACCTCCGGCAAGGTTTTAGTTTCATCTGAAGTCCTGAGGTTGTATAAAGTTGCGCTGCTACTCCGAACTTTACAAAGACAAAGACTTTTATTTGCACCAATATGGGTGTTAACAAAAGGTGTTTTATACATTTGGTTCGACATATTTACCTTCATGAGGTACCTATGCAAATATTACAATAATTTAAAACTTAACTACATGTACATTGAAATAATTTTATTTATTATACATTATACTATTATTTATACAATCATTATCATTATTTGTACCCATTTTGCGCCTTTTAATTGATTCATTTTATTTATTTATTTTTATTTTTCGGATCGGATCCGATCGTCGGCTTTGGGTACCCATATTGCAGGGTTTTTGTACACTAAGAGGAGCTGATAGATAACCAACCAATTTGTTAACAGGACAAGCACTACCTCTGTATAATGGCCTCGGACTCGCCGGACCAGAACCTCACCCAGTACTTCAGCTTGTGCAACGACTTCATCCACGCGGCTCGCCTCAGAGATGGAAATGTGCTCATTCACTGGTGAGTGCACTTGGGACATGCGGCTAAATTATACACTGCATTATGCATCGTTGACACTCGTACATAGCGATTCACCGAAATAGACGTGTTGAGGTTAAGGCTTAAATGATAATACGAAGACTTGAACTAAGAAACAACTCATATATATTTAAACTATTAAAACATGTGTAAGGAGAATATCTCCAACGTATTATTAGTCAAGTAGGTGAGCTCGTCAGTTCTGTCATATCTAACGGAATTAGAATCATTTTTTTCTGATTTTATCCAATATGGTTCCATATTTCTTAAACTTGAAAATAAAACTATGCGTGTATGTGTTGGAAACATTGTCACAATGTATACCTATAACGTTTCACACTCTACTATGCCGGACTGCCAATCGAAGGGTCCCGGGTTCGATTCTAGGCGAAGCAGAAATTTAAATGATGAGTTTAAATTTCCATTCTCGGTCTAGGTCTCTTGTTTCTGGCTTTTTATGTGTCCATGGTACCCACGACACCTACCCCGGGCTATGAGTGTGAAGCGTTATTATTACTATAGGCCCAAGCACACGGCACACCCATAGCAGACAAATGTAAATAATGTTCACTATGAGTTTGTAAAAAAAACCGTAGATTATTCTAAGTTGTCAGCAGATGTCTGCTCAGACCCTTTTTCTTAGGAACGCGGAAAAAAATTGAAAAGCTTGTATTTGTTTATACGCATATAACTAATAATTTGTGATTTCTAAGGTCGACGAACGTTCGCCAAAAGACCACTGAGACTCTCAAAGGTTAACCCGGAGTGCGCGAGTAAGCATTTGAAACTGCAAATCTCCTTCGTTTTATGATATCAGTTATTAAAAAAATATCTTCAGTTTAATAGATTTTAAGCCTAATTATTCCATTTTGCCAAATACTTATCGAATTTATTACTATATAAATTTCTGGGTCTCTACTACGTGCTCGTGTGGCTGTGTGTGTGAGAAAGTGCGTGTGAGAATAGAAACATACAGCCCATTTTTCTTGCATACTACAGTAGATTAAATCAAATGATGCTGAACATCAATTTCATTACCTATGTAACATTTCTAACTTTGCAAATGAAACAGATTTGATTGTAATTAAACTGCGAGCCGTGAAGCGCGCCAGTTATGTAACCGTGTAATAATCGGAGTATTAATCTCATTGCAAACAATGATTACACTTAATTTTACAAACGCTTTAATATTATTTCAGATATCCCTTGTTTATTTCAGTTAAAGTACCTTTGTTGGTATGACTATTTTATACATGTAAACCACGCGTTGATTTACGCGTGGTTTAGTTCCGTACCATTATCTTTAAAAAACAGCAAAAAAATAACGTTTATTATATGGGTTGGCTGTTTTTAGTAATTTGTTCTTCTAGTGGCAACAGAAATAAATCAGCAGTGAAAATTTCAACTGTCTAACTATCCGGTACGTGGAGATACAAACTGATGACAGAAAGACAGATAGACAGACAGTCAGAGAGCGGAGTCTTAGTAAAAGGGGCCCGTTTTACCCTTTAGGTACGTAACCTTAAAAAGAAGAGTCTTAATCTGAACTGAAATCAGAGTACATCAAATAACAATCTAATAGCTGTATCAAAATAAGATTCGATCGAGGCGAACTACTTACTACTGAGCAGCTGCCTGTTGCTTTCCATTGAACACCAACGACATGATCAGTCGAGTAGGTTCCCTTTATAATATATATAAATACACACAAAATATGTAGGTGGTAGAACTATTATCGTTCGCCCGGGGAAGAACCACCGCTGCACGCACTTTTGCCGTGAACCAATTCTGTTGTGTTTCGGTGGAAAGGTGCAGTTGCCGGCCACACTTTCATGAGGCGACCACCAGCCTCCGGAGTAGCAGCGCAACTGCACACGACCTCAGAAAAGACTTACCTATGCTTGCTTAAGGTTGTATGTACATGTCCATGGGCTGCAGCGACCACTTAACACCACGTGGCCTGCATGCTCGTCTGCCACTCCATTCAAATAAAAAAAAATACAATATACAATTGCATTCAGTTCTTAAAGTGTAAGTAAAATCTACAAGTTTTTTTTGGGAGGTGCTATGCTATCGTGGAAACCGGTCGTGGTGGGGGGACGGTCTAAGCCCCCGCCATCTGATATGTCGCCTTTACGTCATATATGAGTTTAAACACTGGAAATTAATAAATAAATAAACAGTTCTGAAAAAGGTCTTTAAACAGGGGCATCACATAACACATTTGCCCGATTTGATAAATATGGTTCATGGTATTCCAACTTGAAAAGAATATAAGTAAAAGCTTGTGAAGCATGTTTTGTATTGTAAAATTGTTTACCCAAAAATAATGGTTTCATGTAAAAAAGAGGAAGAGATAGCGGAATTGTAAAACCGTAATTGGAGCATACAATTTTTTACACGCTCCAAGCAATCAACAAACAATCTGAACATTTCTGTTACATTGTTGTGGGTACTCTTAGTATATTTTTGTAAAGGTGAGAAAACGGAGAATTTAATGACATTATTTACAAATAACTTTTAAAGTAAAAATTTAAGAACGATGGAAATTTAGATTTCGTGCAAAAATTTTTTGTTACAACTTATTAGTCTTTTATTTATTAATTATTTATTCAGAAAACATAAAGAACAAAAAAAAATTTTGTATTAGCAGTATATTTTGTGTAGTCTAAAAGTCAAATCATCAAATATCTCTGAAAATACTGAAAATCAGTGGGTATTTGATGACTTAGATGACTTATTTGAAAGGAAATGGTACATACCTTCACCCTTATTTGGAGCTCCGTGCCTATTGCAAATTACCAATTTGTATACTGTAATGTTAGTTGTAAGTATATGAAATAAATAAATAAGTAAATAATGGAACACAAGTCTAAAGTATATTTCATAAGTTGACGTGAGTTCCATTAGCGTGATTTTCAATCTCATAATTTTACGTGAATCATGTCACCAACGGTTCATCGTACTAATGGACTAGTTTCACAGCACGCTCATAAAATTAACAGAGAAATCGATTCTTTCGTGTCATCGGGGACAACAATCTTAAAATAATTTTGTTTCTGATTTGTAGCTGCTATAGGAGCTTGAAAATAATTTTGTACTCATAACTAAGATCATAATTAAATATACATACCTGTTGACCATTCGTAATATCTGTTGTCAAAACTACTTAATCAGATTTTTTTGTATTCATTTCATAGTTTCCTTTAAACGGTGATCATTTTATTTTCGTTCGATGTAATCGTTGGCTACAACCAAAGATATTGGAATTTTCGATTTCTATGGCTACAACAAATCTAATACTTTTTTGCAGATTTGCTCTTTTATTGATATTTCTGATGCAAATAATGCTTAGTATTAATTTCTCACATCTGAAATACACCCAAAAGTACTACTTACTTGTGTAATTTATTACATCTTCGTTTAACATTCGTCTAGGATATTTGAATCTGGAGAAACAGAATTATTGTAGGAACCTACGTAATTTGTGATGTAACTTTTCGTAATGGAGATGTTTGTCTGCAAGCACAAACAGGTTACGCGTTATTCTGATTCAAATTTCCATAATATATCGTCCAACTTGTAAAGTTTTGGCTCTCGGCCAAACAAAATCAATAAGATAGATAATAGATAAGATCCTTTTGTAATTTGGCTGTGTTTTTCAGTTTGGCAGGCATGTCCCGTAGTGTGACGGTGGCGGTGGCATATATAATGTCGGTGACGCCGCTGACCTGGCGCGAGGCTCTGAAAGTGGTGCGAGCCGGCCGCGCGGTAGCTAACCCCAACCTCGGCTTCCAGAGGCAGCTGCAAGACTTCGAGACTTACAAACTTGTTGAGGTGAGTCAAAAAGGTATATTTAAAAGTTAAAAGTTGATGTTGATTAATTTGTAAAGATATTGTTTATTTTGCACGATTCATTTCATACCCTTGGTTATTCTGGTATAACAATAGTATTTTTTCTTTTGTTCAATAATGGAACAGTCTTGTAAGACCTCAAGGTCTTAAGAACTTTACAAGGCCTTGGGCACTTTTAGGAAGCCTCTGACTACCCAGAAATAGCCTGGACAAATGAATTTTTCACATGACCGATTTGTTAGAATAAATAAAATTATTTTCTTGCTTTCATACTTTTATAGGGCAACCTACTTTTGTCCGTTTTCAGTTACACTTTAACGAGGCTTTCTAAATTTGACGCCATCGGGGTGAATGGCCTTCCATTATACGATTGCTGCAACCCTTTTTTGCGTCCCACTGCTAGGCACGTGTCTCTCTCCATTGTTGGGGAGGTCTGGAGCTTCCTCCACCACGCTGCTCCAATGCGGGTTGGTGGAGATGCGGGTTAGTGGCCAACCCGCTGTCGGGTGTTTTCAAACCGCCCATAAGGCCTCCGACAAGGTTTAATGACTGTCATATATCTACAACAACCGGGACCGACGGCTTAACGTGCCCTCCGAAGCACGGAAACGCGCATGAATTTTTTGCCAATAGCGGTCACCCATCGCACACCTGACCGCGCCCGTTTGGCTTAGTTGCATAGATCGTTTACGTTCTACGCTAACCGCCGTGCCATGCACGCTTCTATAGGTTAAATAATTGGCAATTATTATACGATTACATTCTTTAAATTCGTTTAGTGTCGAAGCTGTAAGAGCTTGCTTATTTGGTTAGGATTCGGATCTTGAAGCTTAAAAAATAATTTTAAATTGGTTCTGTGGCGAGTCCCTAATGGTCCTGTTGCTCGACTTCTAGAATCAATTCATTTCATGCTTACGATTCTCAACCGATTGAACGTGTGTCGCCTTTGGTAAATTTTTCTGGCACGTACGTAATGCATTTAGGCTACGCCGTAAACGCAAGTTGCCGAGATTCACACATGAATTCCAGCCGTAATTCCCGTGACATGAAAAAAGAAACGAATGTTCATTAAGGTTGGATTTGTGAAAATAGCACACTATAGGTAACATTAAAAAATAGTTTATTGATCTATGTGTTAGTTTGCTACGAGGGAGGAATATAAATATACAGACCCTATTAAGAAACGCAAAAGGAGTGCCAATATTGTGAACTCAAAATGCTCATTTAAAAGAAAAGACGAAATTGTTTCTTAACAGGCTATTATAAAATATGTGTTTGTAGGCACTTTTAATCTGTTTAACAATACATAATTTTTTATTATTTAAATCTGTACTTTTAAAGAGACATTGCATTTGTAATCTGTGGTGCTTAAAAAGGCCGCGAAAGATAGTAGCGCCAGATTAGTAAAAAAGCGAAGTAAATTCATCTTATTTTGATAACCATTAACCCTGTTTATAGTTCACCTATTAAGCTTCACACTTTGTACGATACGGGATAATAATCTGTGTGGTGGCTGCTATGGGCACACACAAGGACTCAGACTAAGAAAAGACATACAAATTCATGATTAAGATTATTCCACCGCTAGACCCATTTTTATTTAATACTGCGTTTAACTGAATATACCTATTTGACCAATTTCTCGTTACCATGAAGGAGAGAAGACGACTAAAGGAGCGGTACCCCTCGCTGGCGCTGGCGGACAGCGACCTGGCCGAGTGCCGCGTGATGCTGGACTCCTACCAGACCATGCTCAATCAGCGCACGATTTGCGAAGGAAAGTGTTCCATGGGCCGGCAGTGTCCTACAGGTGAACAAACATGCTTAATAAAAAAATATATGTAACTTATTACCATACTCGCTTAATACGTGTGGGTTGTGAAATGTGTGTTTCACAGGCGCTGCACACCGCGCCAAGTATACTCACACAGATACATCCGAATGGCGACGTCACGCTTAATGCGTGTGTTGCTTAATGTGTGCTTCAGACACTGCACACTGACACTGCACATTTTCGTGTGTCAATGGGTTGCACGCGCTTGTTTTCGTTATTCGACTTGCAATACATAAATAACTAGCTGACCCCGCGAACTCCGTATCGCGTTTAAATATTAAATAATAATAATAATGGATAGCATATAAACCTTCTCCGTGAAAAAATACATGTACATACCAATTTTCATAATAATCGGTCGAATAGTTTCTGAGTTTTGCGATGTCATATATACAAACATTACTTAACACCCCCGCAACCCCCCCTTCCGGGTGGAATTTCGTAAAATCCGTTCTTAGCTGACCTCTACTCGGCGAAAGGAATATTCCTACCAAATTTGAAGTCGGTAGGTCTTATAGTTCCAGAGATATCGTGATGAGTCAATATATGGGTGGAAATACCCCCCCTTCCGGGTGGAATTTCGTAAAATCCGTTCTTAGCTGACCTCTACTCGGCGAAAGGAATATTCCTACCAAATTTGAAGTCGGTAGGTCTTATAGTTCCAGAGATATCGTGATGAGTCAATATATGGGTGGAAATACCCCCCCTTCCGGGTGGAATTTCGTAAAATTCGTTCTTAGCTGACCTCTACTCGGCGAAAGGAATATTCCTACCAAATTTGAAGTCGGTAGGTCTTATAGTTCCAGAGATATCGTGATGAGTCAATATATGGGTGGAAATCTCTTATATATATATAGATAATAAATTTGATTATTGGTGACTGTTGCCTTTATATAAACAGCTATGAGAAATTTTGTCAGTGGTATTAGCTGTTATTTGTGCGCTAGAAACTTTAATTCTTTGAATTGAACTTAACTAATACGCGTCCTGCATTTCTTTATGCTTTGATTTTTAGTGCTTTCATAGAACCTATGTGCCATTGAATGTTTGCTAGGTCTGCTAGAAAATCAATTAATATTTACTGATGAGGCTTATTCCTTTCCTCGGTTATACAAAACTAACTTTAACAGTTCTTTTCTTCTTCAACATAGAACATTTTTCATTCTTATTCTTTCTATATCTTCTCATTATTTTCTTCTAACACTTTTTGTTATTGTTGTTATTTGTGGACCCTCGCAAATGTTTGTCTCTAGCTAGTATAATCTGAAGCCAAGAGAAACATAGAGCGATCTGCTGCTCGGAGCGCCTGGCATCTGGATATTAGCATAGATTAATATAATAATAATAGAATATACCTGTGATATTAGCTCGTGATAAACAGTTGTCTCAAATGCGATTTGTTGCTTGATGCATGACGAAATTAACGGGCAAAAGAGCAAATGTCATAGAATATTATGTCTCTCTGTCGATTCATTCACAATTGTTTACCACGTAAATGTTCACTTTATTGATATAAAACCTTTTATTAAAACAATTTAAAATATTGATAAGTACCTATAACGCATGAGGCGATGACAGTGGTGCATGCATATTGCAGCGGTGCTAAGCAAAATACGGCGTTGTCGTTTTCGCTGTTTTAAAATTAAGACATTCTTAATATTATTCCTTATTTTTTCTCATAAGCAACCATCATATTCATGTACGACTGTAATTTGGTTTCGTAAGCAAAATAAATTTTAACAAAAGCTACACAAAATAAACACAACTACTCGTATAATATGTATATGTATTACTACTCTATAATATGTAGCAGTATTGTAATCATATTTTAATTATAAGCAGTTTTAAAATAAAGTGGGGTAAGTATAAAAAAACACGCTTCGCATTCATAGTTCCCTCTGCGGCTGCCACCCCCATGAAAATGAGTTATTACGTCTATATTTATGTTCATGAGTCATGTAATTTTACTACATAGGTACTTGTAAAATGTAAATATTTTGTGCAAAAATTATTATCATAATTACTCCCAAGAGCAAAAACTTCGTAAGTTATGTAGCTTGTATTAAAATTAGGGCAGAAAATTATGTACGAGTATATTGTTAATTTTCTGCCCTGACTTTTTTGAAGCATGGTTCTTACCCAGTGCCGTCTTGAGTTACCCATAGTCCCCCGTCGCAGTTTCACAATTTACGAATGTATTTCTGTGATAATCCCATTTTTTCATTAATTCAGTGCAAATGCCAGCCAGATTAACTTGAGACTCGACCACCAACCAGCCTTTAGTGTAGCAGCGCATCTGCACACGACCACTTAACACCGCGTGGGCCACATGCTCGTCTGCTCCTTCATTCAAATAATAAAATCATACCTCAAAACAAGGATACTCTCAGAGATACACCTTCCCTCCAGTCCAATCATTCGACTCCGCTGAATATTTTGCAGTTTAATAGTGTACGATAACCAGAAACCTATTGAAATCTAAGATATTGTTATGATATAGCTATACTAAAATTTGTAACATCCCCAAAATTCGAAATTATTACACCTAATAAAATAAAAGCACTCTTCTTTACTAATATTATAAAGAGGAAAGATTTGTATTTTGTATGTATATTTGTAATGAATAAGCTCAAAAATTACTGTTCCGATTTCAAAAATTCTTCCATCATTAGAAAGCTACATTCACCCTGAGTAATAAAGATTACTTTTAGCGGGAAAATGCTTCATTCCTACGTGGAAACGGGTAATAGGGTCAACGCGGTTAAAGCAACTAGCTAAACGCCTATGATTTTAATTTAGCAATATACGAGTATCTTACGTCGTATTTCAAATGGATGGAAGAAAGTTAGAGACATAGCCTGGAATAGCACAGGGTCCCATTAAACGGGTCCACGCGGTCGAAACGCTAGTCAATTATATATTAAAATTCGGCTTTTTTGAAGAAAATTAAAGTTAAACATATTTAGGTACTTACCTACTTTCTAGTTATCCTCTAAGTTTTAGACTGGGCAAGGGTGTCTCTACCCATAATCTGTTACGTTTGAGTGACTTTAATTTTAATCGATAAGTTATTTATGCCGATAGAAGAGGGGCTGTGTCACGGTTGGTCGGTTTCATTGTAATACTTATAGTACCTTGTAAGAACTTTATTTTTCTATCTGGATTTTTGAAATGGAAGCTCCGCATCGTCATACGAAATTACCGTCACTTGAAAGTTTAAGCACTTGTATATTTGCAAGCAAAATTCATATTTTTTTAGAAAAGAAGCAAAGTGAAACCCTAATGAGCTCTCGTTTTTGTTAACCTCTAGCTTCTAGGACGAGTGAGGGTAGATATTACCTATTAACCTATTTTAAGCTTGAGTGATTTGAATTTAATCGATAAGTTATTTATGCTGTCTGAACTTGTTTAGTTTTTGTAGGTGGTAGAACTATTATGGTTCACCCGGGGAAGTACCACCGCTGCACCCACTTCTGCCGTGAACCAATTCTATTATGTTTCGATGGAAAGGTGCTGTTGCCGGCCACACTTACATGAGGCGACCACCAGCCTCCGGAGTAACAGCGCAACTGCATACGACCTCAGACAAGACTTACCTACGAGTATGCTTGCTTGAGGTTGTATGTAGATGTGCTGTGATGGGCTGCAGCGATCACTTAACACCACGTGGCCTGCATGCTCGTCTGCTACTCCACTCAAATAAAAGAAAAAAAAGAACTGCGACCATGTCAGGGTCGGTCGTTTCCATTTTAATAGCATGTTGTATCGGTAATTTCTGTATTACTTATAACTGGTATTCTAAAGAAATATCAATGTTTGGGAAAAATGAGTATCGCTAATGTAGGTTATTAAACAAATCTAATCCTAGAGGCTGGAAATAGTAACTTATAGCATATCTATGTAAACCAACTAAATAATATAATGGGTTCAGCATACCTGAGCTTACCTGCCGCTCTCATCGGGTACACAAGCAAAATCATTTTCCAATATTTCGTTCCGGATACGCAAAAATCTCCTTATCATCTGACGTTGGCTAATATTATTATTCGTTATTAACGAACCATAGAATAGCTGAATAGGGGATGTAGGTATAAATGGTGGTCTTCGGGTGGTGGCGTAGCCGAAATCATTGTTTTAATAATTTATTAATGTATCGGTAATTTATAAAATTTCGAGAGTCCATGACATTCGAAATTATGTTTGAGCACACTCATGTAGAGTGATAGTGACCCGGCGCGGTTTTATAAAATTACCACCTCTTGAAAGTAAAAGCACTGGTATATTTCAATGCAAAATCCATTTCTTTTTTAGAAAAGAAGAATATTAAAATTCTAATGAGCTCTCGTTCTCTTTAATTTCTAGCTTCTAGACACGTGAGGAGGCCTATTATCTAACAACCTATTCTGTGTTCCAGTTACTTTTAATTTAATTACATTAAAGAACAGTCTGTGTTCGTGGTTGATCGGTTTAATTTTAACAGTAACTCGTACAAAGGTTTTTTATGTTTGGCTGACTTTGAACCTAATCGATAAGATATATATGTGCTGAATCAAACGTTATTCTGGCACGGTTGGTCGGTTCCGTTTTAATCGTACCCTGTTAAGAAAATACTGCCTCTATTAAGGCTTCGGTTCGAGCTCCGCTCCGAACTCTTGCTGCCCGCTACCCCCGAAAGCTCCTTTTTAACAGGGACCACCATGAGTGATACCCTAGCCAATAGTTATAGCAAAATGTCACTAAACTCATTACCTAATTTTCTACTGAGGTATAATCTTTCATAATTGTATATTGACCTATATACCCACCTCTATTCACAGGCAATTGGTTTTGGCTAGATCTAGGTCTAGTGTAAAACTCACTCGAGCGAGCTTTGTGTCCTCAGAGTAAAAATAAACTTTGAACACTCAAATACCAACGGCTATAGTTCTAAGAGCAGTGTTCTTTTAGTACCTACATAAACACAAAAGAACCGACCATGTATTACTAAGAAGAGACACCAAGTGGGTAAAGATTAATGGTACAATAACAAAAAGGCTTCTGAAAACGCAGTGATCTTTTATTTTGTCTTTATTTTGTTACAGAATTTACTCAAATAAAATGAGAATAATAGCGACGCCTTATAAAGTAGAAATATATTGCGTGTAAAAACATCTATGTAAAAACGCCAAAGACGTTGTTTAATTTTTTTTCAGATTTACTGATGATTTATTAATGATTTATTATTGCAAAAATCTTAGTACACATTTAACTGTGTGTGATGTGAGTTTTTTTATTAGGTGTATGCAGAACAGGATCTAAAAGACAACCACGACCACGGCGACCATCTACGGCAATAAGCGAGGGAGGGCCTGGGGGCCCCGGGGGCCTCAAAAGGTCCCCCTCAACCTTATCCACTACGTCCACAGCTTCGGGGTATAGACCCCGGTCGTCTCCTGCTGGTCTATATAGTTATACTGGGAGTAAGTATCCTATACATAAAGCCGCTGAGATAGTTGATATGATTTTATTGGGTACGATAACCCTCGATAACCATGTATAACAAATTAACAAGGTACTGAATGATAAGCTGATTCTTAAACTTGCACGTATATTAATAATCTCTTATTTTAATTTGATGTTATGAAAAAATAATCGTATTGACTCTAACTAAGGCATTTCCTAGCCTTTCTAGTTTCCTAGTCTTTCCATGAATGCATGCATGTTTCTAAAACTTAAATAATTTTTTTACATGTAACAAAACATCCATGAAAAGAAAATTGATTTGAACTGATTTGTATCTTTACGTTTCTTACTGAACGGCGAAGATAGATACATCAGAAATCGATGTTGTGTTCTGTTGAGCATCCTCTCAAAGTTGACGTAGTCGAGATTTTTTGACATACATCTATCCAATGTAGGTACAACGGTTAATAAATTTGGTCAGAAAAAAACCCGTTACAAAGGTTATGAGAAAGTCATCTAAAAAATTATAATTTGGCCGTCTATGGGGCCCTGACTTTCTGCCTTCCAAATCCGGTTCTTTACAATCATAATCCATCGTTTTAACGAGTGGGCTTCCAGCGCCGTCGAGGCCGACGCGCTCAGCATCAGGTATGAGCGTGACGCGCATCACCGACCCTGTGGGCGGCTGCACGGCGGTGGTGGTGGGCGGCACGGAGTACTCACGCCGCCGCGCCGCCTCAGCCCCCGCCACGCCAGCGCTCTCGCCTGCAGCGTCTCCGCCGGGCTCCCCGCACCGGGCGCCGCACAGGTGACCGACACTGTCGGATCTATGACCCTCGTCATGTCATGCTACCGCTACATTGTCGTGTGTTACATCCTGTATTGTGTGTCGTTAGAAAAGTCGGCTTGGTTATCATACAGAGCACAGACACAGAATGCGCGCGCGCTTTTGGTGGAGACGGCAATCTTAATATTTTTTATCAAAGTATGTAATCAATGGGTTTCGCTCATTGTTAATGTGCTACTGCTGAGCACTGGCTGAGTAAATGAGGAAAAAAATAGACTGAATTTTTATTAATTGCGAATTACTTACTAGAAATTTAAATCAAGTAATCGAAAAATAGAATTTTCTTGTAACGAATGTACAGGTAACTTTAAGAATAAAAACTGTTCGGACGGACCTATTAAATTACAACAAGACAAATAAAAGAATAGAGTTAATAATTCATTTTGATTTGTGTATTCAGCCATATTTTAAAAGATACTGAAGAAAACTACCTATTCAATAATATGTTCGGCGACAAGCTCATCACTATTACCGCCTTTAAGAGAGGTGCCAGCGAATGAGTTTCTTGCTTTGTCGCCAGTCTACTAACATCTTTACGATTCTTGATAAAATGTCAATTTGAATTTGTGTATAGTAGCGTCTCGCTTTGTACAATACAAAGAAAATCCTTTTCGTCCGTTTTTCAGGCACCATAAAGACGCCATTACCTCAGTAGCGTGCTCTACCTCGTCGTCACTAACATTTGACCTCTTGTAGATAAGTAATACTACTATCATCTATTATGTGCTCTTTTCTTATCTAGGTATGCATGTTTACTGAAATTTTATTGTTACTTGCGTTACTTTATTTTTAAGTAAAAATAATACAAATTCATGAACAAAGCAAACCATAATAACATTTTAGATTGTAAATAAAGGAACAAAACTTCTTTTAGGATCTAAAACTTGAATTTACTAAACGAATACTGTAACGGAATTACGCCGATATTTCAGAAGCCTTTTTGTTTACTACTTATTTATACAGGTACCCATTTCGTTTACCTTCCTTCGTTCTTCCACTAACAAATTCTTCGTTTTTTTTCTTTCTTGTTACTAACAACCCATTAATTTATTTTAATTTTCAGCCGCTAATCAGCGGTGCAAAAATTGCAGCGTAATGAAGTGAAATACGTAAGATAAATAAATCAAAATTTTGGCACAAAACACTGTTAGCTTCTCACGTAAACTTTGATCACGATCGGTATAGTTCAAAATTGTATCACTAGAATAAGTAATTATTTGATTTAATTGGCTGTAAAAATTTTAATTCTTAAAAACACAAGCTTTCACGTCACGTTTATGTAAAATTTAAAATTGATATTTTATATTTAACTAGGTTTTTTTATTTTATTTTGTTCTTATATTTTCAACCGAAGTTTGCTTCTCAATTATTTATTTCCTCCTGTCTATGAAAAGTAGGTATCGAAAAATAGAACGGGTGATTCAAAGGGTTCTTTGAAAAGGGTCTTGTCGAGGGTCGACCTCTCAAGAGTGCATGCAGCTATTGATGACTGGCCTCAACGTTTAAAGAACTGTATTGCAGCCAATGGAGACTTCAAATCAGATTTATATATTTTTATACGAGTATCTGACTCCCTAATTTTTGAACGTATTTATCTTTTTGAAACATCATAGGTACTTTAGTAATTTTACTTTTTTTGTAATCGGCGTTGTATAGAAGGTGATATAGATACTGTTTCTATAATTCTGATAGCATATTTAAAACCACATTTGATTCAAACACTTCCTTTCCTGTCATTTTTACCACAATCATTTTAATTGCATGGCTTTTTTCTCATTTCTATCCAATAGAGGAGGCTGTTCATGGACGATACACACCTTGGAATGGGACCCCGAGTCCATGTGATTACGTCACCTCGGCTGCTTTACCATCTTACACCCAAGCTAAAATAAAAGGTTATTCAATAATACATAATTTACATGTCTTTATGTTTTAATTATAAGTAGGAGTATGCAATGTAAATACACGCACCGGCACAATTAGCGGAACAACCAAAAAAGTTTGATTTGTTTTAACTATTGGATATATTTAGATGTAGCTTTTATTATTATTGAAGTACCCGCTTAAAACAATATTTATGTACAAATTGTACACTTTATTTTTTATTTTGACAGGTTGGTTTCATGGTCAATTTCGAAGTTGCTAATTTGTAGTTTTAATTGATTTTTTTATATAAATAAACCGTACAAAAAGGCAGACGGACCGCGTGGTGTTAAGCAACCACCGTCGCCTATGGACACGGGCAACCCCAGGGGGAGCATTGCCGGCATTGGAAGCGAGCTTTAGTAACATTTACGATTTAGATGAAAATTTCATAGGATGCTGTGTAATAAGGCTTTGACTAATTTGGCGGCAATTATTCCGTATCGCATTATTCGTCATGACTTTCTCATGTCATGTCATGTCATGTTATGTTGGCGCATGACCTTTTTTGAGAAAAAAAAAGAAAAAAACCTTCGATCACTCTGCAATGGTTTTATGGATTTTTTGTGTTTTTATAGATTAGGAAAAGGGGTGTTGGGGGGCTTTGTCCCCTGAATATGGGGAGGTGGGGGACGAAACCCCCCGCCAATAATATACAAAAATAACTCATTTAAAATGAATTGGATTGGTTAGGTTAGGTTTGACTTTTTCTAATCAATATAAAAAAGGAACCCCGCCCAGCGGGGTTCCGTCGACGTGGTACCATTAATTTACTTTCGCCGAAACCGCCCTCTTTTTTATAGGTTATGTTGGTGTTTTTTTTAAATCATGCTCCGCCCGAGCGAAAGAAAATTAATGGTACCACGTTGACGGCTGTGCGGGGCAAAGCCCCCCGAAACCCCCCTTCCCCTTATCTATAAAACACAAAAACTTTTTTTATTTTTTTTTCTCAAAAAAGGTCATGCGCTAACATAACATGACATGACATGAGCAAGTCATGAATACCTAAGTCATAAAAAAAATCAGCCTCAAAATCGCTGGTGGCGCGATACGGAATAATTACCAATTTGGCTAATGGTATTGAATAATACGTGTTGTCCTCACAACGAAAGCTACATATTATATCATTAACCAGTAGCTTTATTAGGTAGGACGCGGTGACCATGCTCGAGGAGGAAAAAACCTAACACTCAGTCAGTCGCGTATTGGATATATTGATATCGGCAGTTCGTCGCATTATTTGATGCTATGGAAAGACCTTCCTATTCTATAGAATTCATGACAGGCGAATGAGCTGGCCAGCATATTTAAGTAATGCCAATCTCATTTAAAGTACGTAGTCGGCATACGATTAGTATGATGGCGTGCGTTATCGTGCATAAAAATGAAATTTTCGCCAATGGACGAGGCAAAAGGCATAACATGGGGTTCTAAAGGCATACAATGGGATTTACATATCGCTATGCAGAAAAAGATTCATTTTCAGTAATCACTAACACTAACTCTATGCGAGCTCCCAAACATTACATTATTGACCCTCACTGATATGACATAGTTTTTGTAAAGTTGACTTGGTTATAGCGTTACCCTTAATATCTTCAAATCGTTACCCATCTATCTGACAAATAAACCCAAAATCAGCTCTTGCCTGTAAGGAAAACTTGGCTCCACTCACTTTTCCACTATAAATCGCGTGCGAACACTAATCTTGCCACATCATGAGCAGCCTAACAGTAGTTTATCAACAGTTCCTTAAAGTCTACAAGACGATGAAACGATCATTTTTGGCGCTGGGGGACGGATTTCTACCTTGGTCTCTTCTCCTTATATAAGATTAATTAGGAGAGACCTAGCGTCAAACAATGCGACTAACTGTCGAATTTGATATATACAATATGCGACTGGCTGAGTGGTAGGTAGGCTTTTCCCTCTTCGATCATGATCACCGCCCTAGCAACTAAAGTTACTGTTATATCACTCTTTCCTTGTCAGAACAACACCCTTTATTCTATACCACTAGCCAATTTAGCCAAAGTCTCATTACCAAGCATCCTATGAAACCTTCATCTTAAACAATTAAAATTCTACATATTACTTAATTCGAAAAATAACCATAAAACCTGCCAAAATAAAAAGTGTAAAATTTGTACATAAATATATTTTAAATGCATACTTAAAAATAAGAAAATCTACTACTAAATATATCCAAAAGTTAAAAAAAATATGTTTGTTCCGCTAATTATCCGGTGTGTATATTTTAATACATTAATTAATTAAGTAATTAACGCTTATATAATAAGTTATCAGATAAAGCGAATTAATCTTCTGGAATCAACAGCTACATAAATATCACGTATTTTATGACATTTAAAAATATTTAACGTGTAAAACCGTGCGCCACCTCATAAACATGTCCTTTTATTTTAGATATTTTTCTTAAATTGCTATAAATTTAGTGTAGTGTACCAAACTTGCACAATTTCAATTACTATTACTAGTAGGTAGTCAATACGGCAAACCGTGCTAAGTGAAATTATTTTCTCATTTACCTAAAAAGATTTTTTTAATTAACTGCTGTATTTCAGATGGACAATACAACCTACACAAAATCAGTTACTTTTATTAAAAAGATTGCATTTCTTTGTGCTATACAATACTCGTAGAAATCTCGCAGTTACTATTGTGTTGTAAAAATATTCTTGCTATTCTTATTCATGAACTAAATAACAATTCAATTGTAACGTGGCTAAGATTAAATTATTTTTGTT
This sequence comes from Pyrgus malvae, assembly GCA_911387765.1. Lineage (NCBI taxonomy): Eukaryota > Metazoa > Arthropoda > Insecta > Lepidoptera > Hesperiidae > Pyrgus > Pyrgus malvae. The sequence goes on from OU426960.1 coordinate 16,649,660, forward strand.
ATTAAAATAGCGTAAAGGGAGACGAAATTTGGGCAGCTTTTCTCATACAATCACTTTCGCCTGTTTTATTGTTTTCTACCTCTATAATATTGAATTAACAACTATGCATAATCATACCTTAATCTAGGGGTTACAAGGTAGACTTAATGCCTAATGGCTCTGCCAGTCAACCCAGAGAAATTTAGGTAGACGGACGGAGAACAGTAACATCATGCTCGATGACTAATGTTTTATTATATTGTCTATTTTTTAAATAAGTTTCATTTTTTTACTGACGGCCAAACAGGAGCTATTCTGTGTTGGCTGTATGTATATATTTTACCAGCCCTTTTGTTCTGTTAGTAGCTCGTAGTCGAACCACATGTTCATGTATTAGTTGTCAGTCATAGAGAAATTAAACACTACGTTGTCAGTGATCTGTACGCTCACAGAATAACAGCAATTTTCTTATATCTATTTTTCAAGTTTGCAGGCAGGTTTTTGAGATAATGGCATATTAAGATAGATAGGATTTCAGGATATTTTTATTTTAGTTTAGCCATATTTATTTTATTTATAGTAGAATAGTTCACCTTCGGCGATGTTTTAAGCCTATAATCTAAACGTACTGTAATATATACGTCTTATATTTTATTTGTAGAATTTTTAATAGTAGGTGTTCTTTTTATTTATTATTTTTGTACAACTTAAACAAGTATATATTATGTAGGTAACAAATACTTGAATTGTAACGGAAATTACAGGTATATAAAATATCATACTTATAAGAACTTTGCGTTGGATCTCTTCAGGACAGTAATAATTATTTGAATGATTTGAATTGAGTAGCGCAGTCCAGGTTGGTGATAAGTTGTTGCTGCAGGTCATGGATATCTACACACAGCCATAAGCAAGTCTGAGAGCCTGAGATGGTTTGCAATTGCGCTGGGCCCTTCATGTAAGTCTGGCCTAAATATGCGTGAAGGCTTAGGGCCTCTTACACCACCTTTAAGTAAAGTGACAAGTATGTTAATTGTCGGTTAAAGTCACCCGTAACTTCAATTTCAATTTCACGATGTCCGAGAAGCGCTAATCATGTGATAAACTGGCCCGTACTCATGCCAATTAACTTTACTTGGGAAATAACTAATCAACACTTTACTTGGAGATCGTGAACGAGGCCGTTAGCAATTGGCGTAATTTTGCCATGATTTGTAAACTCAGTTTAGAACGCGTATTAAGAACTCTGCCATTCTTTGATAGGCAGGAATCGCTGTCGTAAATTGCCTGTTATTCTATAATAAATGAAACATATTAAATATTTATCTTCCAGGTCTCGAGCCGTGCAGCGGTGCTCGTAGCAGACAACCGCTCAACGTCCAACATCCGCCCAGTTCTATCCGCACAATTATAAGCGCACCTGAGCCAATATACCAGCAATTTGGCTGTTCTTTACGCAATTTCGGCCATGATTCGTGCTAGATCTACTGAAGTACTAATGAACTGACATTTAAAAGAAAATTGACGGCGCCTACGTAATCTTATTATTTAAGTCCGAAGTCCAACGAGGTTGTTATATTAAACCTAGACTTTGTTCTAATTATGCTTATCTATGTAAGCTTAAACCTTCTACACATTTTGTGTTCAGCTGTTTCCTATCTAAACGCTTTATATTACAGTCAGCATGTTATACTCGAGTGTGTGTAGATTCATACAACCTTATTCATTAATTTTTCTACTAAAATGTTCACACGAAGTTTCAGATGTGTCTTGAGATATGAACACACCGTGTAATAAGATGCGTATGCTACGAGCATAGGTCGCGTTACGGCGTAGACGAAGAGCCGTAGCATACTAAGGTTTAAAATTATAAAATATCTTTGTATAGATAAATCAGCACAATCAATGGAAATTGAAATAAAATGGATATTCACATTTTCGTCCCGCTGATTCCTTCTAATAAACATAATTGATTTAAAAAAATACATGTAATTTTGCCTTCGTATACTTCGTGCACGTTCACATAATAGTGTACCTCTTGAAATATGTTACTTACAGGAAAATTCCACTTTGCTAAACTAACGATCACTACCAAATTACAAAATACTAGAAAAAAACTTGTTTCAATATGAAATAAAGCACGGAGGAAAATATAAGAAAATGATTAATGAAATATAAAACTGCAAGTTGTATATGGAAAGCTACTTTTATTATTGTAAGTAACAAGTAGCGTCAGCCTTCTAGATTTTTTTAAGTCTTTTCTCTAGTACTACTGTATAAAAATAAGAAAATGTCTAAAAGGGATTTAAATTTATACCGCTTGTACTTATATTATATCTTGCACTTCTCTAGCTAAGGATTCAAGAATTTAAAAGAGTACTTAGGTACTTATGTACCGAATGTAAAATAAATGTTATGTACATGGTAATGATAAAAATACAAATTAAAAGGCGCAAGTAAAAGTACAACGCATACCTAAAAGGAGATCTTTTTATAGTTAGCTTAGGTGATTAAGGAAAATGGCAAGTGCATTGAATAACCTGAGATAATTAGATTTTAAAAGATTTTATATATGTAGAGAATGTAACGATTTAACGTATAATAAGGTATGATCTGGCTGGTTCAGATAGGTAGTGAATTTTTTCTACTTTAAAGCGTATAGAAAAAGAATGCGTATAAGTCCTGAAATAAAACGCCACTCTTAGTGGTATCGTTGCAGTGCAGAGTATGACGACAATGAATATAATTATGGCTATTTATAGGATATTTTAATAATGTTATATGTATATGTATTACGCCGGTATGCTGTTACACAGCGAATATAAGCTAGGTGTTTGTCATCCTGATTGTTTAATTGATAATTGAGAAGTTCTTATACAAACGTTATTGTTGAAATTGTTATGGACTAACTGATTTTGTTGAACTGTTGATTTCTTTCAGTGTCATTGAAAGTTCAGAAATTGTAAAGTGTATACCTAAATAAATCACATGGAAATTATAACAAAGTGACCACAAACGTCCTTAATTTGTAGTCCTTTAATGTAAAATTAAACGCTTGTAACTAATCTGAAACACAAATCAATTAGTCCTTGGCATGATAAAGAATAGTATTAACACGTATTTGTTGAAATTGGCAACGGGCCTTTGCAAGGGTTCTATAGCTTGGCCAGAAAGTATAGAAAATAAATGAGGGAGCCACTATCGCTCATATGGTATCATTATTATACTATGATATAAATTATTTTGATACTTCCAAATATTTTCTCGAATAGTTGTAAGATGTTTATTGATAATGAATTAGAAAATTAGACTGTTCTCTTGTTCTTGACTAAATCTGAATTATATCAATTTGTGATATAGAAAAATTCTGTTTATTTCCATATAGGACTGTCCATCGCATAATTCTTGCAGGACAATTCAATATCAATTCGATCCAATATTCATTCTAATAAATATCCTGAGAAATATAAAACATTTTTATTTATATTTAAATTACAATATATTTTCTAAAAATTATCTGAACACAGTAAATATGTACACCTGAAATTACAAATACCATCTCTTCTCTTGTACCATCTTTTATGTTTTCAACTCGTTTTAATAACAATACTTAATTTAAAACGTTTAATCTACCGAATTAATCAATAATTAACTAATCGAATGGATGGATGGACGGTCTGTTATATTTTTCTACACTTCCTGAAGGTTAGCTGATAGAAAATGCCATTTTGGCATTAAGCTCGCCTTTTGTTCAAATTTTTAAAATTTGGCCAATAAAGAGTAAATAAATAAATAAATGTTTTTCATTATTTTTCAGTTGCCATGTGAACATTTTGTTCCAAATTATTTAATTTCTACTCTAAATGGCCAAGCTATAAATACCTTACTTCAATGTTTCCTCTTCGCACTGTAGCTTTTCTGTCTGCATTCAGTCTATTCCTTTAACTAACTATCCTTGTAAGTTTTCAAAGTTGTATTCAATAAAAATTGCATGTCGGATCATTGTAAAATACATCTACCAGTACAAACCTATCTAATCTTCCTTTAATAGAACCATTTTTTTATCTGATAAGATTAACGTTCTCTTGCTAAAATTAAAGAGGTAACCCCACGTTATTAAGATTAAAGGACAAAACCTAATAGTTCAGGTTACGTTTTAAGTTAATGATACTGTTATATTATGATTTTCTTCAGTTACCGGAACTTACTTAGGAAGTAGTTATCCCAATGTTTTATATTTATCCATTATCTAAACGTACTTAATGGTTAACAGCAATGGGTGTATTGTAATGTATCTACGAGTTGCTTTAAATTTTATATTGTGTAAATATAATGCAAAACACGAATATCACTTAGCGCAACGATTTTATATTATAGCATAATACACTACAAATTTATCTTTGCTCAAATTGTAAATTAAATCCGTTCACCTTATGTTCCTCGATTAGTTGCGGTAAAATTCTGGGCGTATTTTTCTTTTAGTATCTCTATCAAATATTTTTTTTTCTAAAATAGAAGAACCTACAAACTTAAAATAAAATACTTAGGTAACATTTCATTTTAAAGCCACAAAAGCATTTGCAAATAATTTGTTAAGGAAGCCAGTGTGGTTCTTATAGTAAATGCTAGTTTTTTCTTCTTCTTCTACCTACGCCCACATACTTATTTTGTACTTGCAATACTGTAGATCATTTCTTTTTTCTCTATTTCCTATCGTAGTAACAAGTTGTGACTTTTGCATATCTCTCTTTTTCTCACTCTCTCGCTAGGGCTTAGCCTGACTTAGATGTGATTTAGATGCCTTTAGCGTGGTGGCAAGAATAGATGTTAGATTAAATTATCATTTCCAAAAAAATGCTGCCACTTTAGCTTCTTAAAGACACCTTTAGATTGTAAGAAAATGTAGCCTTTAAATGAGTGTGTTAAACGCAATGCGAAAGCTATTTAATTCTAAATTATCTTAAGAAAAACTACTCATACTGTACATGTTGTGAACAGACTTTTTTAAATATATTTATACTTTATTGTTTGTTTATTTTTAATTGTACTGAGTAACGCTACCTATTTTACTAATATTGTACACGACTAGCAGAAGCCCTTCTCTACCTACAATGTTGTTGTTTGACTCGTTAAATACGACATAATTCAGATGTGACAATATTTTATGAAAAGGTTTGAAGAGTACTATTTTTGTCCATTTTTATAAGAATGTGATTGCATGTATGATAGAGCTAAAGCTGACTATTTAGACACGTTGTACAATATTCTTGTTAAGCACAAGACCAGGATGTATTTTTACGTTGAGTGTTACTTAAAATTAAAATAAATGACTAATTTGGCGTATGTATTTTGTCACAAAGATATCAATTCTAAAGCAATAACATAATAATTATGAAGCGATCTATCAAAATTAAATGATCTAAATTGTGAATATAATTTAATGGGTATAACTGTATATATTTTTAATTAAAAAATCTGACATAGTTGTGTTATTATTTTTCTACGCAGATAATTATAATAAGGATGTTACTATTTTATTAATTCAATCGAAGCATTATTATCGGAGGACACAATCTAATTTTGAATAATTAAAACAAATATTATGCAAGATTGGAATTTTGTACCTTGCATTTGTTTTAGTTATTCAAATAGCACTACTGGCCGTACCACTAGTGGAACGGTGGGGAATGAACAGAGTGATTCAAATGGAATATCGTACAAAGGGATAGACAATAATTTTATTACATTATAACTATACTTGCCGTTTGATTTGAATTTATGCGACAGTATTGTATTGATAAAATCATAAACTCTACATATTCAATATCAGTGAACTACCCTACTGATACCTTGACATTCTTCCTTGACACTGCGTCACGTGGTCTCGAAATACCTCCATTACGCCAATGAATATTATGCACTACACGACTACGCTTGTCGCGTAGCGCATAGACACTACCTGAACATGCTTTACCAACAAAATACATTATATTCTGATAAGAAAATACTGTAACATCCAATGAAAGGGAAAACAATGTAAAAACACTGTGGTTGCCAATTTGTTGTTGGTAAGTCGATTTTTCGTCCAACCCGCATTGGCGCAGCGTGGTGGAGTAAGCTCCAGGCCTCCCCAATAATGGGGAGAGACCCGTGCCATGAAAATCGACTTGGTTGCATCCCTTTTTACTCGATTTTCTTACTTTTAGTCGATTTTCTTACTTCTAATGTAATTACAATATATATCCTGCACATAGCCAGCTTAGTGGACTATGGGCTAAATCCCTCTTAATTCCAAGGAACCTATGCACAGCAGTGAAACATTAAAGACAATTGATTAAAAATAAATAAAACAAGCAGTCCAATTACGTCAATGTTATCATGTATTTATATTCTTAAAAACTTGGAGCTAGAACATCTCAATATTATATCTAACAATTTATTAATTTTTCCTTCAACAATGGTTCCGACGAAATCCATTCTATGACTGTCCCTTACTATTTCCATTACAAAAATAATTTTATTTATTTAGACGTTAAAACGGAAAAATTCTACAAAATATTGCCTATTTAAACGAGCTGTTTGCTACAATTAAAAAAGATATATGATTAAAATATCGATGAAGGCTCGATTCAGACAAGAAATACCAGTCATCCCTAGGATAAAATAAAATAATTTACTATTACATAAATGAAGGCACCATGTTAACTACTAAGTACTTGAATTGCATGATAAATAGATGTAAGTAAATTATTAAACTAACTTTGCAACATATGGAGTTCAACTGTCAATAAAATATAAAAGCAAAGAAATATTGATTTTCAAAACCGCAGCAGGTAGGTTATCAATTATGCCGTGAAACTTGTGGGCTATACCTGTTAAAGTCCACAATTGTCGGAATCAAGCCTTAGAAATTTTAATTGACAATTCATGACAATAAAACATATACGAGTATATAATTAAATAAACTTTACTTTACACACTCATTTAACAACACAATTAAAACATAAATAGCCCTACATAAACTAAATATGTAAGTAGTAGATACTTAAAAAGTTAAAACAAATATATAATGACAACACTAAGAAACTGTATGTAAACTAACTTTAATAATAATAACGTATAACACATATCACAACAAAATATCTTTCAACTGTGTTATATATTTACACGTGTCATTAAGTAAAACAATTTCATCTTTGAAATATACATACTTAGATATAATACATAGTTAATGGGTTCCATTATTATTGTTGATTTCTTATCTTATAGGTTGGTACAGAAGGTATAATATAATTAAACATAAAATGCAATAATATAGTTTTAAACATACGTGTTTAATTAAAGTAATATTTAAAATACAGCCTTATGGTTAATAATATATCTGAAACAGGTACCTGAAATTTTTATCATGACGAGATCCTTACGCTATTTTTAACCGCCAAAGATTTCTGCCTATTTTTAACGTTAAAGTAGACATTCGAAATAATGTTATATGATACGATATTTTAGTAGTGCATGTAATAAGTAATACAAAAGGTAAAATTTTATATTAAAATACGCATCAGCACAGCACACCGAAGTTAATAACGCCACTATATTTTAAACATGTACTTTTGTATAGGCAAGCTAATGAACCTCAGATTTACAATATGTTTTAACTAAAATCATAACATAGAAACCACGACTTCAAAAACCAGTTTCACAAAAAAGCTATCTGTTATTTCTTTCCAAACCAAGTCTTAGAACTGAATTAGAGAATGCGTTCACTGCGTTAATTCATTTTCACAGAAAGGCATAAAAATATCAAATTGGACGGCGAAGCAATTTTTCTCATTAAAGCAAGCTCCAGGAGGAGACATTTATTCATTTATTAAGTCACTATGAGCTACATAATCTGATAGATGTAAATGGTCCTTTGAAAGAGTTTTTATGAGATCTACAAAATATCTACACAAATGAATCGAAGCCAAAGTCGATGAAAAATAACACTAATTGAATTTACTTCCTCATACATAGTATTATTCATATATTTAATTAAGAGGCAAAATGATCAGATGTTTTATAGTATCCACAATAAAATTGGAAGTTAAAGGCTGACAGGCGTGCAAAGCATGACGTGCATTGAATATTTTAACAATCACGTTTGCCATTTTACAGAACTACAGAAGATGTAGACAAATATTTAATTAGAAGTTTATTAGAATACGTTAAACATAACACAACGTGTTAAATTAAAAAGTTTAATCACTAACTACAGTACACTTATTACGTTTATAAAATTAAAAATAGATTACACATAGGTTGCCGTGTCATACAATTGAAACAGCAATAATATAATAATATCTATGTAATTCAATAATTAAATTTGTTTTCTGCTCTGTACACTGAATATAGTGTGTAATTTACCTATTAAATAGTTTAATTTACATAACTATACATATCTTAGGAATATCGCGCCATAGTCGTCGTTAATAATCTCCTGGATCTAGGACCGCTCTACACATTACAATGGCAAGCTTTCATAAAAATTCAGTGGTATTCTTATGCACTTGCGCTGTAGGCATTATAAACTTCACTACTATTTTATAATGAAGATGGTGAATTTTTTGATTTAATGTAATTTGCCGCGTAGAAGAAGCGCGCATGGCCCTGCGGTTAGCGTAGAACGCAAGCTATCTTTGCGACTAAGCCAAACGGGCTTAGTCGCTAGTGGCAAAAATTTCATGCGCATTTCCGCGCTTCGGAGGGCACGTTAAGCCGTCGGTCCCGGTTGTTGTCGATAGATAGCAGTCGTTAAACCTTTGTCGGAGACCTTATGGGCGGTTTGAAAACATCCGACAAAGGGTTGGCTACAAACCCGCATCTCCACGAAACCGCATTGGAGCAGCGTGGTGGCGTAAGCTCCAGGCCTCCCCAATAATGGGGCCAATCTGCCGCCAATAGGTAAAGATCCACATGACCTTTAAAGAAGCGTCAAAAACATCTAAGGTTTCTTCAAACTACCTATATTTAATTGTAAGGCTTTTTCAATTTTGATAATCTCCAAATCGTTAACACCATCTCAGTAAATTTGAGAAAAATGCAATATCTGTGATATTTACTGTAGACTCTACTTTCCGTATTATTATTTAAATTCGAGTGGTCCTATGCTAGGGGGGTAGACACCCTTGACTTGCTTTGCATTCGACAGACAAAGCCACATTGCAAGTTTAAGTACCTTAGTTTCAATATCAGTTCTACCATTTTTATAACAACGTACCTATAGATGATGAAACCATAAGAAAAACTCTTTGGAAAATTAATTACAAGATTATTCTTAAAACAATAAAACATCGCTAACAAATTAAGCCTAATCACGCTTACTCAAACCCATTATTGTGACCTAAACTTTGGTTCAGTTTGAAGTTATTACGCTACGCCACTGAAAGTATCGTAGTCATCGACTACGCTGTAGTCGTCAAAATCCAGAAAGGAACGCATTATATGCGTAAAATAAGCGACTATTGTATGCAACAGACATTGTTTTATTACAGCTTTCTTATAGAACTACATACTGAGACTATCCAATAAATTGAGTTAGATACATAGCTTTTTATCTCATGAATGCAAGATTACCAGAATATATTGAGGGTGTATACCATGCATTGTCTCACACGCTACACTACACCTCCCCCTGACTGGGAAAAACCGCCCCGATTCGTGGTAAACCTTCATTCGCAAAATAAAAAGAACTATTCTAAGACGTAATTAACGGAATGACGAGATGTACGTAAGTAGCAGCGAAGCTCTCGCGTATGATATTCTTTCGCTCTTTTTTTGTCGTTGTAATAAATCAGCGAGCATTCACGGTAGGGATGGTCGGTGTAAAGCAAAAAAAAACTTATCGAACCGTAGGCATTGATGAGTTTTGAGTGAGCACAATTTTATTTTTTATTGGATTGGAGTAGTAGAAGAGCATGCAGACCATGTGATAACAGTATCACATGGTATGTATCACAGTGACCACAGGGTCGCTGCAGCCCATGGACATCTACACACAACCTCAAGCAATTCTAAATCTTGCCTGTGTGCGTATGCAATTGCGCTGCTATTCCCAAGGCTCTTGATCGCCTTAAGTCTGACTGGCAACTGCATCTTTCCACCGTAACGCAATAGAATTGCTTCACGGCAGAACTGGGTGCAGCGGCAGTACTTTACCGGTCGAACCATTAAAGTTCTACGAACTACAACAAAAACATGATCTTGACTATCACGGAAAGTACTAAGTCTGACTACTCGCTGTGGCACCGTACTATGCGCTTGCAATGTGGCTCGTCAAGGTTAATAGCGTTCACTGGAACTCGTCGTCGGAGCTGAGCAACGTGGTCTTCTCGTGGTAGTTGGTGGCGTGGCTGATGGTGGAGACGCGCGGCGGCGGCGGGCGCGGGGCCAGCGCCGCGCCCTCCTCCGCGCCGCGCTTGCCCGCCCCCGCCCCGCGCATCACTAAACCCACAAATGTGTTAAAATACGGTTATACAGGATGTTTCTTTATAAACGAGTTTGGAATTAGGATGTTGAAAAAGACGTCTTGCTTTTGTTTTATTTTCATTTTCTTTGTGTATTTTTGTGGACCTGATATGGATAATTGATTGTCACTACTGAGTTTAATGAGTAGAGCCAAGGGCAATTAACGGAATATTAAAATTGCCCGTGGCACTACTATTGTAGTTCGAAACAGTAGTGCCATGGGCAAAGCCAGTTACAGTGCCAGAGTGAATTAAAAATGTAAACGAAAGTACATAGCATACGAGCACGCAGGTCACGTTCGTTAAGTGGTCGGTAATAAAACGAGCGCTAACTTTGCATCAAGTCCACATGATGTTAATTGAAAGTGTTTGCAGTGGCAAACCGTGTATGTCCCATAGAACTATTACGAAGTATATCCATATCTAACCTCAAGAAGAATGTTGTCGTTGCCGAGATCGTAAAAGTTATTGCTACACCCGTACAAATTCTCTTTCTCATAAAACATTAAAAAAATGTAACGGCAAGATGCATGTGGTTATTTTGCCTCCCCAGACAAACAAGGGTTAATAAAAGGGTTATAAGGAAGACCTGCGTGGCGCAATTGTTACCATGTCGGACAGCCAACCTTCCTGAATAAATGACATATTAAAAAATATTTTTTCAATTCGAACCAGTAGTCCCGAGATTTGCGCCTTCAAACAAACTCTTCGTTGTAATATAAGGGGGTGCTTTTACAACATTTGCAATCGTGAAACCGTGTAATCATTTGCAGCGGTGAGTTAAACTTATATAATATTATTAAATTATGTGCGTTTAGGGTGTTTCAGTGAAGTAGCTTGTGTTATCATTATCTGAAAATATATTAATTTATTACCTTACTTTCTGTAATTTTGGTGCAGTATCCCTATTTATGTACATAAGTATAACGGAACCAAATGCTAATAAGCTTAAGATTCATATGCACACACAAAGGTGCATATTTTGTGTTTTGCGTGATGCATTTTAAAATACAATATAAATACTTGACAGTGTTGCGATTTATCTATGAATAAACACATTTCATGTGTATACTAATTCCTTAATAAGTTTTTCTCAAGTCCTTTTATATACTGTCACCATCATCATAACCAATACTTTACCATGCCATGTTTTAGTTTTTGTTAATAAATCATACCAACGCGAATTTGTTTGGTAAAAAAATTGCGTGATAATATGACACGCCACACCCCTGTGATACCTACAAGAGCGATTATCTTAAAAACTATAAAATTCTTATCATTAGTTTGATTTGTAAAATGTACTAAACCAAAATCTTGAAAGACAGACTTTATGATACACTGTAGCACTGCATACATAGGTTCATACAAGCAAGGCACACGAGCAAACGAGGATGAAATCTGTGATACAACATGAGAGCATGCTGCAAATCATAGTAAAAAGCCTTCATTCGCATACAAATCGTATCTTACCTTTATCTTCGGATGTAAACTCTTTGCCGCAAACTTCAGTTTTAATATCAAAGTCTAAAAGTAGGTAGAATCGTTTATTTATTAGTGAGATGTCAAGTACAAAGTCGGGTTCACATAGGGTTCTGCTGTTAAAACGATTTAAACTTAAAACTATTTAGCACTAAAGAACTATTTAGACAAGATCCTCATAGACTTTACTTGAGAAAAACTGTGAATTTAAAAAGGTAAGAAAAAGTTTTAACAAAAGCTTAATCGATCGAAGGAGTAAGAAGGGGTGAAAGTAATTCCAAAACTTTACAATTCGCGTAAATACAAAGCGGTTTATTACAATATTTATTATTTGCCATCGTGGTCCATACTAATCGCATTACCGGTTTGTCCAGTCTTTGGCAATTTTTAAATTATTTATTTCAACAAGTGGTTGTATTTATTAAATTCTTCATGAGCAAAATAATAATAGTTCAGTCCACGAGGTAAAATCAATTTCAATAGGTACTTAATTTCTCCGTGTAACTATACAAGCCTAGCTTTAACTAACGGATTATATCCTATAAATAAACGACAAGTAACAAAAATTATACAAGTACAAAAAAAGAAATAAATCACAGAATAAAAAAAAACATTTACAAACTATCTAAAAAATCGAAATAATTAAGTACAAATAAAAAGGGTACTAATTAAATGGCAATGAAAAGTCCGAAGCTAGTTGAAAGTAAACATTCCTCTGTGCAACATTAAAATACTTCGTTGATGTTTTTATTTCGTTTTCAAAGCAATATTTATTACACTTAATTATACGAATTTAAACACAATTTATTATGAAATTTCGGACTAGTCAAATACCTGTTACTGAACGAAAATAACCTTAATGATAACAAAAATTCTTAGGAAAAGGGTTCGAAACCGAGCACCGAAAACCAATAAATTCTCAAAAGAAATTATCCCCATATTTAATGAGTTATTTTGTTTTAGTCACTTTTTTTTCTTTTTTTGTCATTTTTGTTGTGAAAACGAATGTCTTAATATAAAGCTTATTATAGGATTTATTAAAGGCACTGAAATTATCACCCTACATTACTAACACACATATGATACTGCCAACATCTAATTTAGTTAAAATATACACTGAGCCGTCTGACTTCTGGCGACGGGTCATGAAATCTTATGTTCGGTACCGATTACATCATTTTTACTAACAAAACTAAATAAAAACAGAATGCTTGCAAGTCGATTTTCAAAAGATGTTATTCAAAGATCCTTCAGTTACTATCTAGCCATTATTATTATTATTGGTTTACTCTTTATCGGTGGACAACAGCAAAAGTAAAAAATTTGCACATTATAGTTTAAATAATAATAATTACGAATAATATTGAAAGCAGTACTATAAAATAAAATATACCTACTTAACAACATTATTTTTATTTTCTCATCAATTTTATTACTGGGTAACGAAATGACGTAATTAAGGTTAAATGTTAATGGTTTTTCCATGCTCGGTGTACATTTTTATGCGACTAGCAAGCATAGTAAAATTTTAATTCGATATTCGCATATCAAATGCTTTATACAATTTAATCAAGCAAAATAAATCATATTTTCAAAATAATAACTCACTGAGAATTAGTCGTAAAATAATGCAATCGGAAATGTTTTGCAAATACGTTTAAAAATAGTTTTTTTAATACTAACAAAATTGCTTTAACATAAGTAGCCAGTCGCATAAATGTTGTGTAGGCGTTATAATGTGTATGTCGCTTATAAAATATTATTAATGTATTCAATGGACAAAACAGCAATGCACTGCATGCAGGCTATGGCAGAGCTTAAAGTTTCTCATAAGGCAGTTGAGAAGTGACATCTGAAAGAAATGAAACCAAAAAATAAGAAGACACTTGCTTCCAAGTGCTCGAAAAAAAAAAAACACTAAATAAAAAATGTTCCAAACACTATTCATAATAAAATAAAATAGTCATAAGATTTTAAAATGACGAAATTTTGAAAATTATAATGTAGCATATACTCTTTACGAAACACATAATACAACATAAAATAATAATTGATTCTTCTCTAAGATGACTTGCAAATTAAATGCTCAGGCAGCCGATGAATCATGCACAAACATACACAGATATCTTTATACTTATTATTAGTGTGTAGGTAAAGAGATCTTACCGGAGCTGTACTGGGTGTACTGCTGGTACTGAGGGTGGAAGTTGTGGAACGCGTCCGTCATTATGTCCTTGGGATTCATTGTCTCCTGAAAATTATCAACAATCGTCAATTATTTAACGACCTGTACTTATGGTGTAATGGTTACCAGATTGCCAATTAAGGGTCCCAGGTATGTTTTCTGGCAATTAAAATCGGTTTTTAAATCTGTCCGGTTTTGCATTCCCTATACCCACGACACAGGGTATATCTACCCTGGTGTGAGACTATGAGTGTGAAACGTTATTGATTATTAAATAATATTTCGGACGACCCGCATGGTGCAATGATTACCATGCCGAACTGTCAATCGAAGGGTCCCGGGATCGATTCCCGGCGATACAGAAATTTAAATGATGATTTTAAATTCTTAAACTTCGTTAAATTCGTGTTCCTGATTTTGTATGTGTCCATGGTACCCACGACACATGGTATTAATTACCTCACTGTGGGACTATGAACGTGTAAGTTTATTATTTGTTCGCGCCAATTAACCTTCATCCTCCCTCTCTTTCCCGCAAGCGCACTATTATATCATATCGGCATCATTCGCACCTGAACGAATGTATATGGATCAGGAAGATTAATCAGTCTGTCTTCGTCCGGCCGCCGACGCGCACGCAAGTCCTTTCGTGACAACCGCACCGCAAGCCACCATGCGTGGTTAGACTCGCCGCATCGCCGCCATCACCGCTGTCAATAGTTTGTGATTTAACGACTCAAAGTGATGAATAGGTACTTATAGTGTAGTGTGAAGGACAACATCAGTTCCCGGGCAAGAGAAGATTGATCGAGGCTTCATCAGTACACGAGCATACCATCTGCTCCAGCCCCTGTGATAATCCAGATTAGTGCGCTTGCTCCCTTTATCAATCCTTCTCGTTTCCACCTTTAATTCGACACGCAACTTACAGTCCACAATTCCTGCACCCGCAGCGGGGGATCATCTTCAGATCCACCATCATTTTTGGTCCTTCGAGCCGGATTTCGAATCAATATTCTGGTCACTTCACCCGGGTTAATTATTTAATCTCATAAATACGCATATATATGTATTTCATGTAATATATTATAAGTGCCTATTCATATTTATTTTTGCAAATAAGTGTTATATCTACGATTATTTTATATCCCGCATATTAATAACGCACCGCTCACGTAGGTATATTATTCTTTTTGCAAAACGCACCGCACCATCCACTCCATTATTTACCTATAATTGTAATCGAAATTACACCTCATAGGTACGCATTCTATTTTTCATTAATTTAAGTCCGCCATATTGTATTTACTGGAACCGACGCGACCGGATCGTTGTTTCGCTAATAACTACGAAACCATTCATTCATTACGCCATTTGTAATTGTTATAATCTCAACTGTTTTAACTGATTTATCTTGTTCACGACAAAATGTCTACTAAAGGCAAAATTGAATTTGAAACGGTTTCAAATGACGAAATTAGTTTGAAAATATTAATTGCAAAACGAAATTCTATTTACGAACGTTTACAACAAATTTATGATTTATCTATAAGTGCATTAAGTTCGTCAGACGCACAAGACACATTTCTTGACACGGCATCTGACCTTGAATACTTGCGTACTGAGTTCAGGGACACGTTAGAATCTTATAATGTTACAAATTTAAAATTAAATCCGAACGCGCAAGTAGATTTCGGATTGTGGAAATCTTTTCATGATCTATATAGTCGTATTAAAAGTCAAGTGTCCAAATTAAACGCTCCATCTTCATCTTCAAGTAAATTACAGAATAGTTTACCTACAAAAATTATACCGTCGCTTCCGCCCATAGAATTACTTTCTTTTAATGGGGACATACGACACTGGTCTATGTTCTACCAACAATTTAAAACATTAGTTCATGATAATCAGCATTTAACAGATGCTGAACGCGTCTATTATCTTGTTAGTAAACTTAGTGACAAGGCATTATCAATCTGCTCAGGCTTAATGCCTACAGCTGAAAACTATTCTGTGATATGGAACGCGCTCATACGTAGATACAACGACGAGCGTGCGCTCGCGACTACCTACGTCAGTCAGCTGTTAGAACTGAAGAACGTTAACACTAACACATCCGCTGGTTATCAAATATTTATGGATAAATTTGACGCTTCTATTAACGCCCTTAAGCAACTTAATATTGAGGACTTATCTGATTTTCTGTTTCTAAATATCGCGCTTAGAAAATTAGATAACGATACCGTAAAGTCGTTCGAAATGTCATGTCGCAACGTAAATATACCTAAATATTCCGCTTTGGTTCAATTTTTACATGACCAGAATAGGGCTTTGTGCCATACAATAAATACTTCGCATACGTCTAACAACCATAAAATTAAAGGTAATTTTGTTTCCGCTCCCGCTAAAAATATAAGCAAAACTTTTATTAATACAGATTCGTCCCGGTCATGTATTTTCTGTAAATCGGGTGACCACGAACACCTATTTGTCTGTCCGCATTTTTTAAAAATAAATACACAAGACAAGTACAATTTTGTAAAACGAAATAAATGTTGTACTAATTGTTTAAGTAATAAACACGCCACTCCTTTTTGTAAGTCACAGCGTAGATGTAGGCATTGCTCCCGCTCGCACCATACGCTACTTCATTTTGTTAGTGGTAGGAATAAGGTCGATCAGCCTTCGGTACAACAAGGTCCAGGAGAACAAAATGGATCCACGTCATGTAACGTATCGCGCGATTGCGGTAATGCGCCGCACTGCACTTTATTGGGGACTGCGAGGATTAAAGTTTGTACTAAATACGGTCACCAATATTTGTTGCGTTGTTTAGTGGACCCTGGCTCGCAATGCGATTACATTACGAAACAGTGTTGCAAACGGTTATACCTACCGATCTCAAATAAAACACCAGTTAAAGAGGCGCAAGGAATCGGTGGAGTATCGCAGAAGATTTTAGGTGTTACTTCTTTGCAGTTTAGCTCCCGCTTTGATGAAAATAAACTTTATCATATTGAACCGTTAGTTGTTCCCACTATAACTGGACAATTACCCGAGTCGTTAATAGACGTTTCGAAAATTAATAATATAAATAATTTACGTTTAGCTGACGCTTAATTCCATAAACCAGGTGACATTGACGTTTTATTAGGGGTTAACACTTATCTACAAATTTTGTTAAGTGATAAAATAATTAATTCGCAATCGCCGAGTGCCATAGAAACGTCACTAGGATACATAATAATGGGAGACGCAGAGATCGACTTTCCTACTTACATGCCGCGTTCTTTAGTTTCTTATCCTACTCGTATTGATAATAGTCAAACGTCGCTCATGCATTTGCTCGAAAAATTTTTGGAGGTTAGAGGAGCTGCCGCAAAAAACTTATTTGAGTCCTGATGAACAGGAATGTGAGAATATTTATACTTCCACTACTCGTCGCAATTTGAACGGACGATATGTTGTCGCCCTGCCCTTCAAGGACACGCCTGATAAGTTAGGTGATTCTTTTATAACCGCTAAAAACGCTTCTCGCTCCTAGAGAGACGTTTTAATAAATGTCCCGATCTTCGCTCCCGCTACAATGAAGTCATTCACGAATACATCAACAAGGGTTTTTTATCATTGGTTGCTTCAAATAATTCTACGGAACCTTGCTTTTATCTCCCGCACCACCCTTTTTTTTTTTTTGGTATCGGGGGGGAAACCTTCAAAAGGTACCCGACACCTTGGGAGAGGATACCGGGTTATGTGGGATTTGACCGCACTAAAACCCCCTCGGTGGCCTGCCTCTACGTTTGTGAGGACTCAGGGATCTCCATAGGAACGCACCGGTGTCCTCCACGCGCGGCGCCCCATAACGGGCCCATCTTCGGGAGAGCAGATGTGCTCTCCTGCACCTTCAGGTGTTCACGGCGGCATGCGGCCACGCATACACCGCCGTCCTTCCCGGGGCTGCTGGCTGGACGGGTCAAGCTCCCACTCTCACCGTCCGCATCCCCGGAAGCCCCCTTTTAGTCGCCTCTTACGATCAGGCAGGGGATACCGTAGCTCTATTCTTAGTCCCGAAGCTACAGGGAACGTAATGATAAAAGTACAACTAAATTGCGAATAGTACTCGACGCAAGCGCTAAGTCAGATAATGACATTTCATTAAATGATATTTTACATAGTGGGCAAAATTTACAGTCTGATATTTTAAATATTTTAATAAACGTACGAGTTTATCGCATCGCATTTTTTGCCGACGTTAGATAAATGTATTTATGCATTGAAATACAAAAATCGCACCGCGCGTTTCAACGCATTCTTTATCGCTTTTCTGATGAGGAAGACATACAAACATACGAATTTAATCGTGTGACTTTTGGTTTACGCTCTTCGCCTTTTCTTGCGCTACGCACATTACATCAGTTGGCTTCCGAGGAGAGGGAGTCCTATCCTCTGGCTGCTTCGGTGGTCGAACGAGATATTTATATGGACGATATCGCGTCCTGCGCGCCCTGCGTCAACAGCGCCGTTGACGTAGCCACTGAACTAATTCAAATGTTTCAGCGTGGAGGATTTGAATTGGTTAAGTGGACTAGTAACAGTTCAGAGCTTTTACAGCACATCCCCGCAACGCACCGTCCGCTTGACGAGGTCTCATTCGACGACCAAAATATTTTTAAAATATTGGGTCTTCGTTGGCACCCCGCAACTGATTCTTTTTCTTTTCTAGTTTCGCCGCCGCCGCTCGCTTGTACCAAGCGTTCTATTTTATCTGCAACCGCTCGCTTGTATGATGTTCTGGGGCTCGTGGGTCCAGTAATTCTTTTCTCTAAGCTTCTCATTAAAACCTTATGGGTTCTCAAACTTGACTGGGACCAGGCTCCGCCCGCTCACGTTGTTACTGCATGGCAACAATACATTTCAGAGTTACCTTTGATATCGAAATTAAAGTTTCCTCGCCATATGGGTATAAATAAAAATTCGCAAGTCTCGCTAGTCGCGTTCGCCGACGCCAGTGAAAAGGCGTATGGCTGCGTAATTTATTCGCACATCGTTAATGATGATGACTCACCAGTGGTAACGCTGATTTGTTCTAAGTCAAGAGTTTCGCCGCTAAAAACTATTTCGTTAGCTCGGCTCGAGTTATGCGCCTTAGTATTACTCGCTAATTTACTGCGTACCGTACATGACACGCTATCCTCTAGACATCCCGTTAGTAACATTTATGCATTTTCGGACTCTGAAGTCGCCCTTTGTTGGGCCCGCTCCTCACCCCACAGGTTTAACACATTTGTGGCTAACCGCATTTCGCAAATACAGTCTTCTTTATCTCCTGATAATTTATTTCACGTAGCTGGTTTTGAAAATCCCGCCGATTATATTTCTCGCGGTTTATTGCCGTCGCAAATAATAAATTGTGATCTGTGGCTACACGGTCCCTCTTGGTTGTCCTCACCGAGGAGTGAGTGGCCAATACAATCATTTTCACTATCTACCACCGATCTACCGGAACAAAAAACTGTAACATGCACCGTTACTAATAGTCCAGAGCATCCATTTATCACTCTTAGCTTAAAATTTTCAAAATGGAATAAATATCTCCGATCCGTAGCTTATGTACTAAAATTTATAAAAAAATTACCGCGTGATAAAACTATAACCGCTTCTGACTTGGAATACGCAGAGAATACTATTATTAAAGTGGTACAATCTAACGCTTTCATCGTCACTAAAGCAGTTCATTTAGAGCTGGCCTCGGATCTAAGTTCTGTCAGCTTCTTAGACGCATTTAAGAGGTTTATATCTCGTAGAGGTCCATGCAAGTTTATCTATAGTGATAACGCTACTAATTTTATTGCTTCGCGTTCATACTTGAATGAACTTCATTCCTTTTTACGTTCAGACGAATATTATAAAGTATTTAATCAGGTCCTTTCTGATAACCGCATCACTTGGAAACTTAACCCTCCAAACGCTCCACATTTTGGTGGGCATTGGGAGTCAAATATAAAGGTAGTAAAGTATCATTTATTTCGCGTCATAGGTAAGCAAATCCTCACGTATGAGGAGTTGCTTACTGTCCTCACTCAGGTCGAACGCATATTAAATTCACGACCGCTTTACGTGTTAAGTAGCGATCCGGCGGAACCTACTGCACTTACGTCCGCGCATTTCCTCGCTGTTAATCCACTTGGATGTTTACCCGCCGCGGATCTTAGTAAAGAACGCATTAATCTTTTATCACGTTTTTCATTGCTTGATACGCTAGTTCAGTCATTCTGGAAGCGCTTCAGATCAGAATACTTACATACACTACAAGCAAGGGAAAAGTGGAATAAACATTCTATTAATTCCATTTCTGTAGGAACCGTAGTTCTTATCGATATGGATAACGCCCCGCCTCTTCATTGGCCGCTAGGCGTCGTCACTGAACTGTTTCCTGGTAGGGATGGTGTGGTGCGCGTTGCACAAGTGAAGACTAAGAGCTCCACTTTGCAGCGGACCATTGTTAGACTTTGCCCTCTACCAACACAATAATATTGTAGTTTATATTTTATAAGTTATAGTTTAAGTATAAATTCTCATCCCGCTATTATAATATTTTTATTAATTTACTAATTATATTCATCGCATCGCCTCTGTTCACCGCATATATAGTTTCTTCTACATAATATTGATTCCGCTGTATATATTTATGTTTATTTTTTTTAATTCGCTATTTGAGGAGACCTCAAGGCCGGGGGGATGTTCGCGCCAATTAACCTTCATCCTCCCTCTCTTTCCCGCAAGCGCACTATTATATCATATCGGCATCATTCGCACCTGAACGAATGTATATGGATCAGGAAGATTAATCAGTCTGTCTTCGTCCGGCCGCCGACGCGCACGCAAGTCCTTTCGTGACAACCGCACCGCAAGCCACCATGCGTGGTTAGACTCGCCGCATCGCCGCCATCACCGCTGTCAATAGTTTGTGATTTAACGACTCAAAGTGATGAATAGGTACTTATAGTGTAGTGTGAAGGACAACATCAGTTCCCGGGCAAGAGAAGATTGATCGAGGCTTCATCAGTACACGAGCATACCATCTGCTCCAGCCCCTGTGATAATCCAGATTAGTGCGCTTGCTCCCTTTATCAATCCTTCTCGTTTCCACCTTTAATTCGACACGCAACTTACAGTCCACAATTCCTGCACCCGCAGCGGGGGATCATCTTCAGATCCACCATCATTTTTGGTTCTTCGAGCCGGATTTCGAATCAATATTCTGGTCACTTCACCCGGGTTAATTATTTAATCTCATAAATACGCATATATATGTATTTCATGTAATATATTATAAGTGCCTATTCATATTTATTTTTGCAAATAAGTGTTATATCTACGATTATTTTATATCCCGCATATTAATAACGCACCGCTCACGTAGGTATATTATTCTTTTTGCAAAACGCACCGCACCATCCACTCCATTATTTACCTATAATTGTAATCGAAATTACACCTCATAGGTACGCATTCTATTTTTCATTAATTTAAGTCCGCCATATTGTATTTACTGGAACCGACGCGACCGGATCGTTGTTTCGCTAATAACTACGAAACCATTCATTCATTACGCCATTTGTAATTGTTATAATCTCAACTGTTTTAACTGATTTATCTTGTTCACGACAAAATGTCTACTAAAGGCAAAATTGAATTTGAAACGGTTTCAAATGACGAAATTAGTTTGAAAATATTAATTGCAAAACGAAATTCTATTTACGAACGTTTACAACAAATTTATGATTTATCTATAAGTGCATTAAGTTCGTCAGACGCACAAGACACATTTCTTGACACGGCATCTGACCTTGAATACTTGCGTACTGAGTTCAGGGACACGTTAGAATCTTATAATGTTACAAATTTAAAATTAAATCCGAACGCGCAAGTAGATTTCGGATTGTGGAAATCTTTTCATGATCTATATAGTCGTATTAAAAGTCAAGTGTCCAAATTAAACGCTCCATCTTCATCTTCAAGTAAATTACAGAATAGTTTACCTACAAAAATTATACCGTCGCTTCCGCCCATAGAATTACTTTCTTTTAATGGGGACATACGACACTGGTCTATGTTCTACCAACAATTTAAAACATTAGTTCATGATAATCAGCATTTAACAGATGCTGAACGCGTCTATTATCTTGTTAGTAAACTTAGTGACAAGGCATTATCAATCTGCTCAGGCTTAATGCCTACAGCTGAAAACTATTCTGTGATATGGAACGCGCTCATACGTAGATACAACGACGAGCGTGCGCTCGCGACTACCTACGTCAGTCAGCTGTTAGAACTGAAGAACGTTAACACTAACACATCCGCTGGTTATCAAATATTTATGGATAAATTTGACGCTTCTATTAACGCCCTTAAGCAACTTAATATTGAGGACTTATCTGATTTTCTGTTTCTAAATATCGCGCTTAGAAAATTAGATAACGATACCGTAAAGTCGTTCGAAATGTCATGTCGCAACGTAAATATACCTAAATATTCCGCTTTGGTTCAATTTTTACATGACCAGAATAGGGCTTTGTGCCATACAATAAATACTTCGCATACGTCTAACAACCATAAAATTAAAGGTAATTTTGTTTCCGCTCCCGCTAAAAATATAAGCAAAACTTTTATTAATACAGATTCGTCCCGGTCATGTATTTTCTGTAAATCGGGTGACCACGAACACCTATTTGTCTGTCCGCATTTTTTAAAAATAAATACACAAGACAAGTACAATTTTGTAAAACGAAATAAATGTTGTACTAATTGTTTAAGTAATAAACACGCCACTCCTTTTTGTAAGTCACAGCGTAGATGTAGGCATTGCTCCCGCTCGCACCATACGCTACTTCATTTTGTTAGTGGTAGGAATAAGGTCGATCAGCCTTCGGTACAACAAGGTCCAGGAGAACAAAATGGATCCACGTCATGTAACGTATCGCGCGATTGCGGTAATGCGCCGCACTGCACTTTATTGGGGACTGCGAGGATTAAAGTTTGTACTAAATACGGTCACCAATATTTGTTGCGTTGTTTAGTGGACCCTGGCTCGCAATGCGATTACATTACGAAACAGTGTTGCAAACGGTTATACCTACCGATCTCAAATAAAACACCAGTTAAAGAGGCGCAAGGAATCGGTGGAGTATCGCAGAAGATTTTAGGTGTTACTTCTTTGCAGTTTAGCTCCCGCTTTGATGAAAATAAACTTTATCATATTGAACCGTTAGTTGTTCCCACTATAACTGGACAATTACCCGAGTCGTTAATAGACGTTTCGAAAATTAATAATATAAATAATTTACGTTTAGCTGACGCTTAATTCCATAAACCAGGTGACATTGACGTTTTATTAGGGGTTAACACTTATCTACAAATTTTGTTAAGTGATAAAATAATTAATTCGCAATCGCCGAGTGCCATAGAAACGTCACTAGGATACATAATAATGGGAGACGCAGAGATCGACTTTCCTACTTACATGCCGCGTTCTTTAGTTTCTTATCCTACTCGTATTGATAATAGTCAAACGTCGCTCATGCATTTGCTCGAAAAATTTTTGGAGGTTAGAGGAGCTGCCGCAAAAAACTTATTTGAGTCCTGATGAACAGGAATGTGAGAATATTTATACTTCCACTACTCGTCGCAATTTGAACGGACGATATGTTGTCGCCCTGCCCTTCAAGGACACGCCTGATAAGTTAGGTGATTCTTTTATAACCGCTAAAAACGCTTCTCGCTCCTAGAGAGACGTTTTAATAAATGTCCCGATCTTCGCTCCCGCTACAATGAAGTCATTCACGAATACATCAACAAGGGTTTTTTATCATTGGTTGCTTCAAATAATTCTACGGAACCTTGCTTTTATCTCCCGCACCACCCTTTTTTTTTTTTTGGTATCGGGGGGGAAACCTTCAAAAGGTACCCGACACCTTGGGAGAGGATACCGGGTTATGTGGGATTTGACCGCACTAAAACCCCCTCGGTGGCCTGCCTCTACGTTTGTGAGGACTCAGGGATCTCCATAGGAACGCACCGGTGTCCTCCACGCGCGGCGCCCCATAACGGGCCCATCTTCGGGAGAGCAGATGTGCTCTCCTGCACCTTCAGGTGTTCACGGCGGCATGCGGCCACGCATACACCGCCGTCCTTCCCGGGGCTGCTGGCTGGACGGGTCAAGCTCCCACTCTCACCGTCCGCATCCCCGGAAGCCCCCTTTTAGTCGCCTCTTACGATCAGGCAGGGGATACCGTAGCTCTATTCTTAGTCCCGAAGCTACAGGGAACGTAATGATAAAAGTACAACTAAATTGCGAATAGTACTCGACGCAAGCGCTAAGTCAGATAATGACATTTCATTAAATGATATTTTACATAGTGGGCAAAATTTACAGTCTGATATTTTAAATATTTTAATAAACGTACGAGTTTATCGCATCGCATTTTTTGCCGACGTTAGATAAATGTATTTATGCATTGAAATACAAAAATCGCACCGCGCGTTTCAACGCATTCTTTATCGCTTTTCTGATGAGGAAGACATACAAACATACGAATTTAATCGTGTGACTTTTGGTTTACGCTCTTCGCCTTTTCTTGCGCTACGCACATTACATCAGTTGGCTTCCGAGGAGAGGGAGTCCTATCCTCTGGCTGCTTCGGTGGTCGAACGAGATATTTATATGGACGATATCGCGTCCTGCGCGCCCTGCGTCAACAGCGCCGTTGACGTAGCCACTGAACTAATTCAAATGTTTCAGCGTGGAGGATTTGAATTGGTTAAGTGGACTAGTAACAGTTCAGAGCTTTTACAGCACATCCCCGCAACGCACCGTCCGCTTGACGAGGTCTCATTCGACGACCAAAATATTTTTAAAATATTGGGTCTTCGTTGGCACCCCGCAACTGATTCTTTTTCTTTTCTAGTTTCGCCGCCGCCGCTCGCTTGTACCAAGCGTTCTATTTTATCTGCAACCGCTCGCTTGTATGATGTTCTGGGGCTCGTGGGTCCAGTAATTCTTTTCTCTAAGCTTCTCATTAAAACCTTATGGGTTCTCAAACTTGACTGGGACCAGGCTCCGCCCGCTCACGTTGTTACTGCATGGCAACAATACATTTCAGAGTTACCTTTGATATCGAAATTAAAGTTTCCTCGCCATATGGGTATAAATAAAAATTCGCAAGTCTCGCTAGTCGCGTTCGCCGACGCCAGTGAAAAGGCGTATGGCTGCGTAATTTATTCGCACATCGTTAATGATGATGACTCACCAGTGGTAACGCTGATTTGTTCTAAGTCAAGAGTTTCGCCGCTAAAAACTATTTCGTTAGCTCGGCTCGAGTTATGCGCCTTAGTATTACTCGCTAATTTACTGCGTACCGTACATGACACGCTATCCTCTAGACATCCCGTTAGTAACATTTATGCATTTTCGGACTCTGAAGTCGCCCTTTGTTGGGCCCGCTCCTCACCCCACAGGTTTAACACATTTGTGGCTAACCGCATTTCGCAAATACAGTCTTCTTTATCTCCTGATAATTTATTTCACGTAGCTGGTTTTGAAAATCCCGCCGATTATATTTCTCGCGGTTTATTGCCGTCGCAAATAATAAATTGTGATCTGTGGCTACACGGTCCCTCTTGGTTGTCCTCACCGAGGAGTGAGTGGCCAATACAATCATTTTCACTATCTACCACCGATCTACCGGAACAAAAAACTGTAACATGCACCGTTACTAATAGTCCAGAGCATCCATTTATCACTCTTAGCTTAAAATTTTCAAAATGGAATAAATATCTCCGATCCGTAGCTTATGTACTAAAATTTATAAAAAAATTACCGCGTGATAAAACTATAACCGCTTCTGACTTGGAATACGCAGAGAATACTATTATTAAAGTGGTACAATCTAACGCTTTCATCGTCACTAAAGCAGTTCATTTAGAGCTGGCCTCGGATCTAAGTTCTGTCAGCTTCTTAGACGCATTTAAGAGGTTTATATCTCGTAGAGGTCCATGCAAGTTTATCTATAGTGATAACGCTACTAATTTTATTGCTTCGCGTTCATACTTGAATGAACTTCATTCCTTTTTACGTTCAGACGAATATTATAAAGTATTTAATCAGGTCCTTTCTGATAACCGCATCACTTGGAAACTTAACCCTCCAAACGCTCCACATTTTGGTGGGCATTGGGAGTCAAATATAAAGGTAGTAAAGTATCATTTATTTCGCGTCATAGGTAAGCAAATCCTCACGTATGAGGAGTTGCTTACTGTCCTCACTCAGGTCGAACGCATATTAAATTCACGACCGCTTTACGTGTTAAGTAGCGATCCGGCGGAACCTACTGCACTTACGTCCGCGCATTTCCTCGCTGTTAATCCACTTGGATGTTTACCCGCCGCGGATCTTAGTAAAGAACGCATTAATCTTTTATCACGTTTTTCATTGCTTGATACGCTAGTTCAGTCATTCTGGAAGCGCTTCAGATCAGAATACTTACATACACTACAAGCAAGGGAAAAGTGGAATAAACATTCTATTAATTCCATTTCTGTAGGAACCGTAGTTCTTATCGATATGGATAACGCCCCGCCTCTTCATTGGCCGCTAGGCGTCGTCACTGAACTGTTTCCTGGTAGGGATGGTGTGGTGCGCGTTGCACAAGTGAAGACTAAGAGCTCCACTTTGCAGCGGACCATTGTTAGACTTTGCCCTCTACCAACACAATAATATTGTAGTTTATATTTTATAAGTTATAGTTTAAGTATAAATTCTCATCCCGCTATTATAATATTTTTATTAATTTACTAATTATATTCATCGCATCGCCTCTGTTCACCGCATATATAGTTTCTTCTACATAATATTGATTCCGCTGTATATATTTATGTTTATTTTTTTTAATTCGCTATTTGAGGAGACCTCAAGGCCGGGGGGATGTTCGCGCCAATTAACCTTCATCCTCCCTCTCTTTCCCGCAAGCGCACTATTATATCATATCGGCATCATTCGCACCTGAACGAATGTATATGGATCAGGAAGATTAATCAGTCTGTCTTCGTCCGGCCGCCGACGCGCACGCAAGTCCTTTCGTGACAACCGCACCGCAAGCCACCATGCGTGGTTAGACTCGCCGCATCGCCGCCATCACCGCTGTCAATAGTTTGTGATTTAACGACTCAAAGTGATGAATAGGTACTTATAGTGTAGTGTGAAGGACAACATCAGTTCCCGGGCAAGAGAAGATTGATCGAGGCTTCATCAGTACACGAGCATACCATCTGCTCCAGCCCCTGTGATAATCCAGATTAGTGCGCTTGCTCCCTTTATCAATCCTTCTCGTTTCCACCTTTAATTCGACACGCAACTTACAGTCCACAATTCCTGCACCCGCAGCGGGGGATCATCTTCAGATCCACCATTATTATTTATTATTATTTCAGTGAATGAAAATGTTTTCTTTCTTTATTTCTTTCTTTTGTTGTATAGAGTAGGTAAATAAAACAGGTAGTACCTTGAGGCTGCTGGAGATGGACTGCATGGTGACGGAGCGGTGCGGGTCGCGGTGCGCGTGCGCGTACACGGCGGCGGGGAAGGCGTAGCGCAGCGCCACGGCCGCCGCCAGCATCTCGATGCAGATCAGGAAGTTCTGGTAGCCCGCGGAGACCGTGCCGGCCGTGGTGGGCACGCCGTTCTCGTCCAGGATCGGCGATATCACCTCCGCCTTCTCCATGATGGCCAGGGCGACACCTGCCGATCAATAACATGTTAACATCTATTACTTTCTTACACTGTTATTTTTTTACCTTCTAAAGGTACTCCAGCTTACCCGACATACCTTCTGGCCGATTATGTAATTTTGAAGGAAATTATTTCAATTAAAAATTCTAACACTATAATGGTTACTTGAGATTTGAACCTCCTCACTAAAAACCCTTCGGTGGACTGCCTCAGCGCTTGCGGAGGAATCAGCGATCTCCAGGAGAACGTAACTATGCCGTATCGTCCATGTGCGATGGCCCAAACGGGGCCATCTTGGAAGAACGATATAGCTCTTCTGAGGAGGACTATATCGACTATACCTCAGGTGCTTACATCGTTGTAAGCACCTGAGGTGCGGGCACACATCACCCTTCCCAGGGTCGCTTTCTAGACGGTTCGACCTCCCACGTTCGCCAACCGCAGCCCCCAGAATTCCTCTTTTATAATTAATGAGATGAGATGATTTTATTTTTATTCAAATGTAGCTGAATTCAATTTTTTTAAACTTTCCTTTAATTATGTACTGTCATATACGATCAGCTGTCACGTGTGCCCATTATCGACCCATAACCATACTGTTAACTCAAATAGTACTTTTTTTTTAAGTGCTGCTGGGAGTTATTTTCCCCCGCCTTTTTTCTCTCAGCTCAACATCTAGCCCAGACGTCCCTGTAGCTTCGGGATTAAGAATAGAGCTACGGTATGCCCTGCCTGATAAGATTAAGAGGCGACTAAAAGAGGCGTCCTGGGTTGCGGACGGTGAGAGTGGGAGCTTGACCCGTCCAGTCAGCAGCCCCGGGAAGGACGGTGGTGTGTCCGCATGTGGCCGCATGCCGCCGTAAACACCTGAAGGTGCAGGAGAGCACATCTGCTCTTCCGAAGATGGGCCCATTCTGCCTGCCCCCCCCCCCCCCCCCCGATACAAAAAAGGCACCTAAATATTTTGACTTTTGACTTTAACTGCAATGTTAAATGAAGAAATTACTTTTAATTATTTTTTTATTTCAATGGAGTAGCAGACGAGCATGCAGGCCACGTGATGTTAAGTGGTCGCTGCAGCCCTTGGACATCTACATACAACCTCAAGCAAGCATAGGTAAGTCTTGTCTGAGGTCGTATGAAGTTGCGCTGCTACTCTGGAGGCTGGTGATCGCCTCATGTAAGTGTGGCCAGCAACTACACCTTTCCATCCAAACACAATAGAATTGGTTCACGGCAGAAGAGGGTGCAGCTGTGGTACTTTCCCGGGCGAACCATAATAGTTCTACCACCTACAAAAACCACGTGGATTGACGACCTGAAGAAAACAGCGTGAAGCTGCTGGATTCAGAGAGCGCAGGACAGGACGGAGTGGTGTATGTTTTTGGAGGCCTTGCCATTTGCCATTGACATTACCACAACGACAGGAAGATGACGGACTTCACGGTGAAGAACTTCAGCATGGGTTCGAAGGACAGAGCATTTCGTGAGGGACTTCGAGGAACAGGAAGAGGCCATACCGCGCTGCTCATGGCGAAGTTAATCTTTCTTATTTACCGACCTTTCCAGGAGCATACGCCGCCCTCCAACAAGGTGGAATGACGACCTGAAGAAGATAGCGGGAAGCCGCTGGATTCAGTGGGCGCAGGACCGGTCAGGGCGGGGGGGAGGGGTTGAATTTTCCCCTAACAGCGCTTTTTCGGCAGTGGATCTGTAAATGCTGATAAATGGATTGATGGATATACAGACCTTGCCAGAACGACAAAAAGATGACGGACTTTACGGTGAAGAACTTCAGCACGGGGTCGAAGGGCTTGAGCATCTCGCGGGTGGCGCCGAGGAACAGGAACAGGCCGTACAGCGCCAAGCTGACCGAAAAGTTGTACACGATCGTGATGTAGAGGTAGCCGCCGTTGGGACTCCAGTCACCGTCGTGGTAGTGGCCGGCGGACTAAAACAATAAAACATTTATTTTTATTAAGTTGTAGCGGCGCGCGCTCATATTACTGTAGGTATCGCAACATAAATCGTAACAACATAACACTTCTTGTCGAAACATTTTTATTGTGTTCCAATGCCAATACCAGGTCATTAATAATAAGTTATTATTAATAACCCTTAAGCATGCCAAAAACACTAAAGAAAGGCAACATTATATTCATTGTTGATTTTTAACTGCTAAGAAATCTGCAAGAAAATTATCTTGTGGTATTGAAAAAAGTAATCTTAATGTCACACGTCACATCACGTATCACGTGTTTGTCCGCGATGGACTTCCTAAACTACTTAACCGATTTTAATAAAATTTGCACACCGTGTGCAGTTTGATCCAACTTGAAAGATAGGATAGCTTACATCTCTATTTGAGGAGGTGATTATCAAAAGGTACATGTCCACCTCATACATATTTTTATTTTTACGAAAAGATTCTCTAAAATAAACTTTAAATGTAGTGTACATTTTAGACTTATCACTTACTTTTAGCTTCAGACTTATCAAAATGTGCTCACGTCCAGTACTTATTAAGGCTCAAATATGCCCATATTTTTTAAATTGGGGACATGTCCGTATTCACGGTAGCACTTCGGTGGCGAGAGGTTTGTATTATTAAACAAAAAGTGTACATATCTCACACAATTTCATCAAAAGGTGTCATGTCCTGTACACTATCAAAACAAAAGGTGATATGTCCAGATGATGTCCAGATGTTATAACAAAAAGTGACATGTCCATTCGTTTAAAATTTTTATTTCTGTAGTTTATTCATATATAATCCAGATTTTTTCACATATTACTAGTCTCGTAACTTTACTATAACACATTTTTTTTGAGCGGAAATATGGTAAGACTATAAAACGCGCACATTTTCATCGATTATTATCAAATAATAAACACAGGACATGTTACCTTTTGATATTCACCTCCTCATTTATAGTCACAATGTTAGGTATTTTATTACTGATACTTTAAGGCAGGAGAGCGTCTGCCGGGTTAGCTAGTCATACTATATTTAATATTAATCATAATTATAACAAAACTATCCAATTTTATATTAATATTTTCCCAGTCAGATTGCTACTCTGAGTTAATTGAATCACCTCTAACTGTGCTATGTTATTGGAATTCCGGCATTCTGGCATGACTACACACTGCACAACGTACCGTTTGACATCTCATTTGATTTACAGCCAACTTAGTCGCTTCGCGACGTCCACAGGTTTTTGCTATCGCGCAATAAAAACACTACATACGACGCGAGATTAAAAAACAAATCTTAGACACTAAATGTTATACTACATTGCATGTAAATAAACACATATTACCAGAAAGCACTTTAAGTGGAAATTATTCGTGAGTCACTTTTATCAAGAACGAGAATTTTACTATAGATAATATTCTAATAAAACTATCGTTATACACTTAATATATCAATGAAACATACAATAGCAGTGCTTTGACCATTAAATCAAAACATCGTTATCATAACATTATTGGGTTTTGTTTAAACTAAACATAGCAAGAAATAAACACGAAACGGGACTAACGAATTAATGAATTGAAATCAATTAGTATCGTTATTATGAGATGTACGTAAAAACTTAATGTACTCGTATATTCAATTTCAGTACTAACAAAAACGCAGAAAACCAAATATCAATAAGCCAGATTATTTATTTTGCAAAAATCCTAGGAATTCGATGATGTGGGTATCTCCAAACACTAATAAGTAATTTTATTAAACCTCAACCAAGACCGAAAGGCTCCGGTTGGTGATTCTGCGCCAGGTTAGTGTGGATGGGAACCGCACATTTACGGGTTCCGGGTTCCAGCAAAAATGGATGCAACGGTCGAACCATACATACAAGTAATGTATCAAATTACCTGCAGGAATATGATAATGAAAGCGCAGACGGGCTTGACGAGACAGAACTGCAGGGTGGCCTGTTTGCAGAATCGCAGGAATCCGATGGTGTAGGTGGCTCCCGACAAGCAACACGTCCCATTGACGCAGGAGGCTCGCACCGGCCGCCCGCGCAGCTCCGACATTATGTTGCCCTCGCCGCCCAGGTACTCGTAGCAGAGTGACAGGAAACTGTATATCACGAACGCTGGAAATATTTAAAAAATTAGTTAAACCTTATGGGCTTTGATTTGACCCTAAAGATAAATGGTATAGACTGCCAGGTGCCTGCAAATATGACAGACTGCCAATTGGACTGTTTTTGTATGTAGGCACACGTGTGGTATCCACGTGACACAGGGTATATACTATGGGGCTATGAGTGTGAATCTTTATAAAGAGGTCCTTAAAAGGGGACTGCTTCTGAGGATGCGGGTAGCGAGAGTAGGTGCTCTAACCGTCTAGTCAGCGACCCCAATAAGGACGGCGGCGTGACCGTGGTTGCACGCCATTGTAATCAATTGAGGCTGCAGGAGAGCTACATTGCTCACTCAAGACGGGCCCGTTTGGAGCATCACGCATGGAGAACACCAAGGCGTTCCAATGGGGATCCCGTAGCCTGCCCCAAGCGCTGAGGCAAGACACCGAGGGTTTTTAATGCGGTTCAAATGCCATGTAACCTTTTTTTGTATCGGGGGGGAAACCTTAAAAAGGTACCCGACACCTTGGGACAGGATACCGGGTTATGTGGGATTTGACCGCACTAAAACCCCCTTGGTGGCCTGCCTCTGCGTTTGTGAGGACTCCGGGATCTCCATAGGAACGCACCGGTGTCCTCCACGCGCGGCGCCCCAGAACGGGCCCATCTTCGGGAGAGCAGATGTGCTCTCCTGCACCTTCAGGTGGTCACGGCGGCATGCGGCCACGCATACACCGCCGTCCCTCCCGTGGCTGCTAGCTGGACGGGTCAAGCTCCCACTCTCACCGTCCGCATCCCCGGAAGCCCCCTTTTAGTCGCCTCTTACGATCAGGCAGGGGATACCGTAGCTCTATTCTTAATCTCGAAGCTACAGGGACTAAATGCCATGTAACCTAAGTTACAGCTCATGTTACTCGCAAAGTAGAATGTGTCTGCTTCCTGCTGCTGCTTTGATGAGCGTTGTTATAACAACACCAGCTCTTTTCAGAGATTCTGTACATTTTATACAATTCTGACATTTTGGTTAGTGTTTAGTGTTAGGTAAAATTAGGTCAGCGTCAGTCAGCAAGCTGTTTAGTTATTTGAATGACCTTTATCTCGAGGACATTCCTAATAGTTTCTTATCTCTAAAATTTGTTTAATCTCCTTTGTGGTATGTAACTAAACCACAATAGAACATTAAACATTAGGTACTATATTTTCACAACCTATTATTTTAAATTCGCAACATTCATTTGTAAAGTGCGTTGCCTCTCTTATCTCATCAAATTGAGCCACATGTAAACATGACATAATAACATCCTTTAAAATTCTTAAAATTGACTGAAAGACGACAAATAACATGCATGAAATACGGTCTTGAAGCATGGAATGCAGAGATAATTTGTTTATAGGACAATACATATTATTTTAAATGCCTACTCCATGAGGAAGCAATGGCGTATGAAAATCTTTAAGCGTGACTAAATATCAAGGCGCGAGATGCAAATTGTCTGGACTTAAAAATGGTCACAGAAAAAATACTGTGATAAATTATGCGGCTAGTGAATGTAATGTATATAATCAACATATCGTCACACGACAACCCGCGTGGCGTAATGGTTACCATGCCGGGCTGCTGATCGGAGGGTCGCGGGTTCGATTCCCGGCGAAGCAGAAATTTTAATGTTGAGAAAAAATCCTGCTCTCGGTCTGGGTATTAGTGTTTGTACATAGTACTAACGACACAGGGTATACCTACCCTATTAAAGGACTGTGATTGTGAAACGTTATTTATTTATTATTTATACCTACTCTGCGAAACATATTAGCGCGCGTCGGGAGTTGTATGATTGACAGCTAAGTGTAATCGTTAGACCCGTCCTAGAGGCGTAATGGTAGTCTTTAAGCCTCAACCGCTATGTAAAGAGACCCATGCTCAGCAAAACGCAAAAAGTATGGAAACGTTACCTTCATAACAATCTCTGACGGTGAAAAAGTAGACATAGTACGAGTCGCCATTGAAGAACATCAACGATATCCAACTGTAGCATCCGTATATTGGCACGATGAACAATATGCGCACGATCCATCTCTGCTCCGACGGGTTCGTGTACCAGCGCAAGTGTTGGTAGATCTGCAATAGAAGGAACACAATTTTTAGTATACGTTAAAGTTGGTAGGTTTGCCTAAACTAGTACGTAGTACTTAAGTTATCGTAGATTATCCGAAGGCTGGCAACGACACCTTCCCCACGAAATACTTAATGATACGTGAATTTGCTATATAGAAATGTATTTCTCTATAGAACCGTACAAGTTTTACTACCTTAAAAGGTATGATAGCTAAGGCCACGACTGTGATCCAGGTTCAACTCTCAGCGCACATAAGTTGCTCTATGGTACAAACCCTGTTTAAAATCGGTGTAGCCCCGTTTGGTCGATTTTCGCCTGCACACTTCAAGCATTCTTATCTTTGTTCTTAGTATGTGTGATGTGCTCATGGAAGAAGGTCATAATGTGCGAACAAGAAGTTTACGCGATAGTGTCTTGAAAATTATGCACCACATCTGCACCTTACTATACATATAAATTTTGAAAGAATTTGCCTCACAGAAATGGGAGATGCGGTTGTTATTTACCTATCCATCCATCCATCCATCAGCCTTTTACTGTCCACTGCTGGACACAGGCCTCCCCTAACGTTCGCCACTCCTCCCGGTCCTGGGCCTTCTGAATCCAGCGACTGCCCGCTGTCTTCTTCAGGTCATCAGTCCACCTGGTTGGAGGGCGGCCTGTACTCCTTTTGCCGAGACGTGGTCGCATTCGAGGACCTTTCTTCCCCATCGGTTGTCGGTCCTCCTTACTATATGGCCTGCCTATTGCCACTTCAGCTTGCAGATTTTGAGAGCTATGTCGGTAACCTTCGTTCTTCTACGGATTTCATCGTTACGGATTCTGTCGCGTAGAGAAATACCAAGCATAGCCCTCTCCATCGCTACCTTGCGACCTTGAGCTTATGGAAAAGGTTAACTGTAAAGGACCATGTCTCAGCGCCGTAGGTCATCACTGGTAACACACACTGCTCGAAAACTTTCGACTTCAGGCACTGAAGTATTCTGGACGAGAAGGCACTTTGTAATTTCCCGAACGCTGCCCAACCGAGTTGGATTCTACGAGTTACCTCTCTCTCGAAGCTGCACTTACCCATACGGATCGCTTGTCCCAGGTAGATGTTCTCGTCGACAACTTCGAGAGTAGCGCCATCAACAACGACCGGTAAAGGTGTGACATGGACGTTAGACATGATCCTCGTCTTGTCCATGTTCATCTTAAGACTTACCCTTTTTGAGGCGCTATGGAGGTCACCTAGCATAGTGCTGAGTTCTTTCAGGTTTTTCGCCAGGGTTACTATATCATCGGCAAATCGAAGGTGTTTGCCATTGATGTTAATACCTCGCCCGTTCCACTCCATCAGCTTCAACACGTCTTCCAGTGCAGCGGTAAACAGCTTCGGGGATATAACATCCCCTTGGCGCACTCCGCGCTGCAGTGGAATAGGTCCCTATAGAACCATGCAAGTTTTACTACCTACAAAGGCATGATAGCCTTATTAAGAACGTGCCGATGAACCAGATTCACTCTTGCGAGAAATTAAATACTCAAACGTTGGGTATTAAACAGAAGCAAGGGATACCTGCTCTCTGTACCCGAAGGTTTGGCAACTCCTGAGGGTTAGTTAGGTACATTGGGGGCTTAAAGGCACAGTATTTTTCTCACGATCGAGGGGAAGTCATATCCAGACGAGCGACATTAAATAAGTTGTTAACGAACGTTTATTAAGTTTTATCTAGATCGGTATTAACTCTTATCAACCATTTATTAACATTGGTTGATAAAATATACATCACTTTCATGTTGACTAATAGCTAACAGGCAGTAGGACTTTTTTATTTATGCCTTACGACATAGGTTTTTTATGACCTAAGTGGTTTTAGGGTAGTTTGGATTAGCATTTGATTATAAGGTCTGTTTTCTTAGAATTTGGTGCAGTAGTTTCAGAGCAAACTGAAAGATGTTTCTTCGGTTTTTCACACGAAATCCTAGTAGTATCCTAGTAGAAGTAGGGTAGGCGCATTACATAAATTATACCATACATTGATAAGTAGTATGAAGCAAAGTACATATTAAGTCACGTTAATTTTAAAGTATATCATTATTATATAAATAAAACCGTCTATGTGTGAGCCGTAATTGTAACAGAAGGTTCCGTAGTATCTTGAAATATTTAATCCAAAAATACGCGGAAAACTAATAATGTAAAAGATAAATAAACAAAAATATATTTTGCTATATAAATACAAATTCAGATTTTACATTACTTGTGCTACAGGATCTTTATTAATGTATTTTATAATTAATGTCTTCCTGAATATTAGTCATCACATTTAGCATGTGATTCAGGGTACACCAAAACGTACCAATTTATTGAACTTTTTAAAAAAAATTAGTGTTAAATTTTGTGTACCTAATTGCGTTGATACAGGCGCTTTCCAAAATGCTTCTAGTATTCAGAAACAATAACATCGTTGAAGGCAGTTAGGGTTGCCATCCCCGGACGGGTTTCCCCGGATTTGTCCTAGTTTAGAGGGCGTCCGGGGAGCGTCCGGGCCGGACTTCATTGGTAGTCCGGGTTTAAAAAGAATTAGTCTTGGGCCGCCCGCGACACACGTACTGTGCCCGCACGCCGCGGTCAACCGACGAACCGACTCGCTAAATTCACTGTCCCCCCGCTGTTGACATGTCCGGGTTCTGGGCTCTAAAATCCGGGGTTTTAACGCGTCTTGTCCTGGTTGACAAATTTTGGAGATGGCAACCCTAAAGGTAGTCAATACTTGAGTATTCAAATAGGAATACGCTTAGGACAATGCAGCATCAGTAGCAAGACATATTCCAAGGTCAGACTTGTTTTCAACTTAACTTAAGTTTCGAAATGGAAGAAATCAATGAATAGCGAATGAGATCATAATGAATTATGCACGATACGAATAAACAAATTTAAAACTCTTCGTTGATGAATTTTAACTTCGTAAAGGAATTTACAAGTAGGTACAATCTACTTTTCTTCTTCGAAAGTACCCAGGTAGATATAACACCCACGTAAACATTTAATTAATGATTAAATAGTATTGATACTAATTTTTAGTAAAAATTATGGGGTGGGTTATATACTTTGTATGTATAATGGATATAACATGATTTCAATACTTAAAAAAAAAATAAAAAAAAGAAGGACGCTTATAGTAATTAAATTGAAGCATCCTTCACAAATGTTATCTACCTATAGTTTAGAATTTATTTCGGTTTTAATAGAAACAAATGATTATTTTGCTATTTACTGAATAGTTAATGCTTATTTACTTTTAGTACAGTGGAATTTCGGTAATCCGGCAGACGTTTGGCGGGGTGATAACAGATTATGGAATTGGTCGGATTATAGAATATACGGATTGCCGAAAACCCTGTATAGTGCGGTAGTTTGAATTTGGACGACAGAGTTTGTATGTGGCAACAGTTCATAGTAAGCTGGATGGAGGGATGGAGTTGGAAAGCCGACACTGAGAGATTACACAATATCGACTCCCGTTTCTCTCTCAAACTCTCTCCTCCCAAACATACGACTATGATTATGTTCGTCCATTCGTCAGTCGTATTAAAATTTAAACGAATGTCTACACATTAAACAAACATCATTGTATACCCATGGAGTAATTTAGAAGGGTTAGGACCTCGTTCACCATCTCCAAGTAAAGTGTTGATTAATTACGTCCCAAGTAATAATTGGCAAGTAAAAGCTATGAGTACGTGTCAGTTTATCATATGATTAGTGCTACTCGAACATCGTGAAATTGAAATTAAAGTTACAGGTGACTTTGTGCTTTAACCGACAATTAGCATACTTGTCACTTTACTTGATGGTGGTGAAAGAGGCCCTAAAAATTTAAATAACCCAGTATAAATCCCAACGCAACGATTTAAAGATTACGACAGGTTTTAAAGTGTTATTAAGGAAGCCCTAGCAACTAACAGTTAATTATTTTTCTGGTGAAAAGAACTACTTAGAGCCACGAAGGCACGTACGCCAGCCCTCATACTCATATTTCCTGCGTGCTATTCATTTATTCACAACAGCCCATAATGGGGCGTTATCAGTTTGTAAACACTACCGGAAAATGGCACAAAGCCAACGATAACCAGTTGAATTCGTTAACACTTCGCGTTGCCGTTTTGATGTCTAATCATTTGGAACAGTTCCGTAATCTCTGACTCATTTTCTACATGTATGAATTTATTTCATCATGCCAGTAACAGGTAAAACCTCGTTCGGCATGTAAAAGGTTTAGTGACCTTCACCACGTATCTGATCCATAAAAGGCTAGGTTTCTAATTCTGTGTGTACGAGTTATAACAATCGTATCGATTACAGAACTAAGCGAAGCGGGCTCAGTCGGGACATCGGGAGAAGATAGGAACCCGCCAGTTATTCATTGTTTTTAGGGAAAATTGTGCTGTCGTCCCTCAGTCTCCGTTATTGTTGATATATTGTTGTCGTTAAATCTGGTAGAAAGGCCTATAATACTTTTAAAACACCTGTCCAACAGCGAGTTGACCAATAACTCCTACCTATATCTCCATTCTTCACCAGTCCACATAGGAGAAGCGTTGTAGGGTAAAGAGGAGTAGAGCGTCTCAGCCTTACAAATATGGAGAGAGAATGATCTCTCTCACGGAATTCTAGGCATGATCCTAGCAGTGAGACAAAAAAGGTCCTTTTTCAACAAAGTGCCGCATCAGTGTGATTTTTTAAATTGAGATTTAACATAATGTAAGTATTGGTAAATGCTTCATAAGGATGCCCTTTCAAATTGCGCTTATCTGAATCATAATTTTAAAGAAACAAAGTTAATAACTATTTACTAATGATACTTATGATGATGTGGCGGCAAAAATCGTCAGTCCGATGTCCGTCCCTATTTGTTGCCGCGGGTAATATTAGGGCTGATTTACGTTGATCCAGCGCTGGCATGCAACAACGCTGCATTGCAGCAGCTGATGGCTCGACTGTCTACTTGTAAAATTCGTTTATATCGAGTATTTAAAATATGGACATTGAACAAAGTGCATCTATTAATGAAAAAAGTGACGAAGAAATAGTGAAAGAAAATGAGTAAGTACTTTATAAAAAATACTAGATGAAAACCTACTGAAAATACTAGATGAAAAATAATACTGATAATAAAAGCAATTCGTGCGAAATTATTCCCTAATCATTCCAAAATATCAAAAATGCACAATGTTAATGTTCAAGTTTTCACTTCTGCCAGCACTACTGGAGTGCAACCCGTTGTTTTTTTTTTTTTTGCGTGAAGCAGTACGAGTATGATACAAAGATTTTTTGACAGTATTTTAATTGCCTGCGCTTCCCAAGACGCTGAATACTCATTTTTGCTGCAAATTTGTTGTCACTCTAACAAAGTAAGAGTGTCTACTGGATTGAATGTAAACGGCCTGAACCAGTAGCAATGCCGATCCAGCGCTGGCATGCATCGACGCTGGATCCAGCCATTGGATCAATGTAAATCAGCCATCGCTCTCAAAAGTCTCAAAAACACAATTCAACTATGGAGCGATACGTACCTGTGTTATTAAGGCTGCAGCCTTTAAAATTGCAATATTATGTTGTAACACTGTATTTTACACCACTGTTAACACTTACTTTTTTGCTTTGGATTTCCACATATAATAACATACTTGTATTACATTTAAATAATTGTAAATCACCATTGTTTGTGTTTAGTTTTTTTTGTACTTGACGGACCGACTGACATTATAGTGACATCTGGCATTGACGTTTGGCAAGTACAGGTAGTTGTTTTTTTTTTAATGAAAAGGGTATCGGTACAGCCATTATTTGGCCAACATCAATTGTAGTAAATTATTTTAGAATTAAAATTGAGATATCCTAGATTTTATTAAGATAAATACTAATTGCTTTGTCAAACTAGGCCCATGTCCGTCACGAGAGTTGTTTTTCTTAAATGTCGGTAAAGTATATTTTTTTTCAAATCATAGTTGCAATTGGACTTATGCGATACAGTGTTGCTTTATTTTTTTTTGTTTTGTCTGTGACCATGGTGCATTACGGTGCAAGAAGTGGGTTTCTCGAACTTTCGGCGTTCGCAAACGTATATAAGGACTGGAGGGGTAGGCCTCCGCCTTTTCTTTCTCCGGAGCCGGCGTCAAATAGAAGCAGAGTCGTCGCGTGTAGCCCGTGTTCTTAGACCACGTGCGCTATTCTTCAGTATAGCTGGTGAGAATCTGATGGATTTTTGTTGTAGTTCTTCTTTCTTTAAAAAGTGTTTCCTAGTGCTGTGCACAGTATTTTTGGTGCTAAGAAGTTCGTTCCTTTTGTTTTTAGCTGCCATTTCCTGGGGTTGAGTTCGAGCGCCTGACCCTCGCCGAACTCCCTCACCTTATTTATTTTGGAAGAACCCAACCTTTGTTGGTAAGTTTTGAACCATTTTTTTTTTAAAAAGGTTAGGTTTATTTGGTGGGCCTATTGTCAAACACAAAGGTTAACCACGTGTTCCTTTGTGTTCCAGGGTTCTTCGTTTCTTGGTTCTTCTTCTTCTCTTTTACTTCACGAGACGTCCACTCCATCAACCCCATTCTACATCCACGTGGTAGTAATCATCGCGTTGGAATCTTCCTGAGGGTTAAATTGGTTGAACCGTCTTGGAGACCTCAACCCCATCCGGAGCGTGACGCCCTGTGGGTGTTGGTATCT
The DNA here is from genome assembly GCA_911387765.1 of Pyrgus malvae. Taxonomy (NCBI): domain Eukaryota; kingdom Metazoa; phylum Arthropoda; class Insecta; order Lepidoptera; family Hesperiidae; genus Pyrgus; species Pyrgus malvae. The sequence continues at coordinate 16,690,520 of OU426960.1, forward strand.
GCGGTCTCCATTTAGAAAACTTATGCTGCCTCTCCAAGGATTGTTCCAGGTTCCTTGAAGGAGGGAAGTAGGAGTATATTTTTTTTAACTTCAGTTTCCTTTTTATCTTAAATTATTTCACCTTTTATCTATATAAAGGGAACAACAAATAAGGAGAAAACTGTTAAACTTAAGACTTATTTCTTAGGTATTTTACCTGTATTAGGTAATAAGAACCTCTTATGTACTTTTATTTAAGTGAAATTAGATATAATAATTTGAACCAACTGTTTGATTGTGATAGTGTGGTAAGGCGCCCAACAATTTAATTACCCTTTGAAGAATTGATAATAAATAGTCCATTTTTTTTATTGTTCTGTGTAGTTTTTTTTTAACCACACCGTCCTCCAGGCCTACACACCCACACACCCTCACACACACCGGTGCACCCTAACATCTGGTGCACCCTGCTCACCGCTTATAGAGCCTAGCCGAGGTGGACTGTCACAGTGACGTTCCCAACGTGTGGCCTGGAAAACAGTTGGTTCACTTTTACAACTTTGTTTGTTAGTTAAGTAAATTGTACTTGTAAACTTTTCAGGAGGTTAATATTTCAATTAATATTGTAAATTATAACCTTAACTTTTTTTTGTTTCCAAATTGAATTTACTTTGTGACAATTTGAATTTCAAATGTTATTTTAATTGTTAATTTTAAATTGTACTTTTGTCTTTTTGACACTTTGATTATTTAAATCTGTGAAGTGTTCCTTTTAGAACGGAAACTTTAATTTAATTAACAATTATTTTATATCTTTATTTTAAATATGGCAGGTTTAGGTTGCAACATTAAATTCCTAACTAAAGATGAAATTATTTATGAGCTGTCTATCCGGAAAATTTCAGTTTCTTCGGAGAGTCGACTGGAGGAGCTCCGAAGGAAGCTTCGCTCAACTCTGAAGCTCACCCATGGAGGTACCCTTAACGTGTCTGGTGAGGAGGCCGACGGTGATGCGGGTGAAGAGTTGAAGGTAATTTCCGCAAAGGTTAGTGATTTAGCTTCGGTTTTGGCTTCGGACGAGACCCTAACGGAATCCACTCGTATGCGTTTGTTAGGGCGGTGCCGTTATTTGTTAAGAAGGTTGAACCGAATCTCAGACTCAAAGTATGAGGGGGAGACGAGTAAACTTAGGGATTCTTTGGTCAATGGTGTTTCCATCTTAGATCCGGATAGCTCTAGTTCAGAATCAGAGGGGAGCTGCGGTAGTAAAAGAGAGGTAGTGCGCAGTATCCTCCATAAAGTAGAACACAAGGTGAATTTAAATAGTTTAAACTTAAAATTTGATGGGCAAACTTGTGTTCGTTCATTCATTAATAGATTAGAAGAGCTCAGAGTGGCTAGGGGCATTAACGAAGAGGAGGCTCTTCATGGTTTTCCTGACTTATTGTCCGGTCCGGCTTTGTGCTGGTTCCGTGCCAATAAGTCTAACTTTTCTAGTTTATCAAGCCTTTTGTCCGCTTTACGGAATGATTTTGATCTGCCTGACTATGACCATAGATTATTGCAAGAGATATATTCTCGCACGCAAGCAAAAGGGGAATCCATTGCTGTCTATACCTCTATAATGTTAGGAATGATGTCCCAGCTCTCGGTTCCTTTGTCGGAGGAGGATAAACTTAAAATTATTATGAGGAATGTCCGCCCCGAATATAGTAGAGAATTTATATTATTCGATGTAAAATCTATATCTCAGTTATTAGAACTTGGGAAAAAATGTGAATTAATAAGATACAGAATGGAAAGTTTTCTTGAACCTCCACCTATAAAGAAATCTTTGGCTCCAGATTTTAATTTACCTTTTAAGGCTGAAACCACATCTAAGCCACCTAGACTCTCTCAGGTATCCTCTGTATCACGATCGGCAAACCATAAGTGTTTCCGTTGTGGGGAGACTGGGCACCCTACTAAGGAATGCACTCTTACTGGGGATATACTTTGTTATAAATGTGGAGAAAAGGGTGTGAGAGTAGTTAACTGCCCTAAGTGCTCCTATTCAAAAAAACTGAATAGGCCTGTCTCCGTGAATGCCAGGGTTCCGGAGACACATTTAGCTCCTGATATTAATGTTAAATTTTCTAAAGGGCATTCTACTAAGTCCGGCACACCAGTCTCTGCTTCCCCTGCTCAGCCTGAGTCGAAGCAAGCCAAGCCTAAGAGGCGCTCGACTCTGCCATGTAAGGTGTCGCAGCAACCGGAAGGGTCAGTAGTTGAACACAACCACTCAATAGAACCCTTATTCTCACCACCAGCTGAGGACTGTAGGCCATATTTGTCAGTTACCATCTTAGGACAAAAGGTGTGTGGTTTATTGGACTGTGGTGCTTCATGTTCTATTTTAGGTGACAATGTTCACAAGTTGTTTTTAAAATTAAAGGTTCCACTTTTAAACTTTGACCAGCCCAGAGTGCTGAGAGTAGCCAGTGGAAATGAACTAGTTTGTAAATCTTATATGAACCTTCCGGTAGAATGCAATGGAATGGTGCAAGTAGTTACTTTCTATGTTCAGCCACAAATTAAATTGCCTATTCATTTTGGTATTAATTTTTGGAAAGCTTTTAATTTAGGTCCTGATATTTTATCCTGTTTACCTACATCCGATATTAATAGTTTTAATCTTAGTAATATTAAGGAAGATGGCTTAAGGAGCCTGGACTCCTTAACCGCTTCTCAAAAGGTTCAGTTAGAGCGAATCAGGACTTTGTTTAATAACATTAATACTGATGTTGTTGGTTTGGGTCTTACAAATTTAATTGAACATAATATTGATACTGGGTCAGCCCAACCAATTAAACAGAAGTACTATCGCCTTAGTCCGGAGAAACTTAAGCATTTAAACAGTGAGTTAGACCGAATGTTAAAACTCAAAATTGTTGAGCCTTCATCTTCGCCTTGGAATTCACCCGTTACTATGGTGCCTAAGTCCAATGGTGAGGTGAGACTTTGCCTTGATAGCAGGAAGGTCAACTCCGTTTCTAAATCTGATGCCTATCCATTACCTTATATTAATTACATATTGGACAACCTTCGGGACGCCAAATATTTGACGTCCCTGGACCTGAGTGCGGCATATCACCAGGTGCCTCTCTCTCCGTCTTCGAGGGAGAAGACGGCTTTTACAGTGCCAGGACGAGGGTTATACCAATATAGGGTGATGTGCTTTGGTCTCATGGGAGCCTCTGCAACCATGCAAAGGTTGATGGATAGTCTCTTTAGTGCAGAATTTGACAATAAAGTATTTTGTTATATTGATGACATAATTATTTGTACTAGTACCTTTGAGGAACATATAAATATTTTAAAACGGGTTTATGACAAACTTAAGTTTGCTAACCTCACCATCAACATGGAGAAATCTATGTTCTGTAGGAGTGAATTAAAATATTTGGGGTATGTTGTAGATTGCTTTGGTCTTAGGACTGATCCATCAAAAGTCGATGTGATCATGAATTTTCCCACTCCTACAGATGGGAAAGAGGTTAAGCGATTTTTAGGTATGGCAGGTTGGTATCGTAGGTTTATAAAGGATTTTTCCAAAGTGGCTAGGCCCATTTCCCGGCTTACTAGTAAGAAGGTGAAATTTGTATGGGATGCTGATGCCGAGGAATCCTTTTCACAATTAAAATCCGCTCTTATATCATCTCCTATCCTTAGGTGTCCTAATTTTGAGGAACCTTTTTACATCCATACTGATGCATCTTCTTATGCTATTGGTGGTGTCTTAACCCAGAAGCATGAGGGCGTGGATCATCCAATTGCTTACTGCAGTAGGACACTTTCTGCCCCTGAAACAAATTACACCGCTACGGAACGGGAGTTACTAGCCGTCATTTATGCTCTAGAGCAGTACCGTTCCTATGTAGAGGGCAAGAAGTGTTTTATTGTGACTGACCATGCCTCACTTCTGTGGTTCTATAATTTGAAAAATCCAACGGGCAGACTTAACCGATGGGCATGTCGGTTGAGTCAATTTGATTTTGAAATCATCCATAGGAAAGGGAAGGAACATGTTATTCCGGACACTTTATCCCGAATCAAGATTGACTCTATCGACATTGTTCCCGAGGATGTCTCTGACCCGTGGTACCTTAAATTACTTGATGGATGTAATAGGAATCCCAACCATTTTCCAAATTTTAGTATCATTGAGGGGAAGTTGTACCGGTTGTCCAAGAATAAATATAACCTAACTTCTCAGTTTGACTGGAAGCTGGTGGTTCCTTTGGAGAAGCGACCAGACATTCTGAAGAGGTACCATGATGACCCCGAGGCAGGACATTTTGGTGTGGCTAAGACCCACAAGAGAATTTCCACGCATTACTTTTGGCCATCTTTATTTAAAGATGTCAAGGCCTATGTGGACTCTTGTGAAACTTGTCGCTGTTACAAGCCTGTTAATACAGCACGCCCCGGACTCATGGGAAATCCCAAGTTAGTTTCACAACCATGGGAAGCTATTTCTTGTGATATACTTGGACCTTTTCCTCCATCTTATTCTAGGAACCAATATTTATTTGTAGTTTCTGATTATTTTTCAAAATATGTTTTAATATTTCCTATGCGTACTGCTACTGCTAAAAATATTGTAAATATTCTTCATAAAAAGGTTTTCTTAGTGCATGGAGTTTGCAAATTTTTATACACTGATAACGGACCTCAATTCACTTCTAAGGAGTTTAGGGATCTTATCACTCAATTTGGAGTGCCTAATTTGTTTTATAATCCTCGCTATCACCCTCAGACAAACCAAACAGAGAGAGTGAACAGAGATATTGTTAGGGCTATTGCATCTTATGTGCGTTCTGATCATCGCAACTGGGACCAGAACATTCCTGAGATCCAGTGTGCCTTGAACACCTCTGTTCACGATAGCACCAAATTCTCAGCTTATTTTTTGAACCATGGTAGGGAGATAGTCTTGGATGGAGCTTTATATAATCTGAACACCCCGATAGATAGGCAAGCCGTACGAGTGGATTCCGACACCTTTCCGAAGGGATTGCCGAAGTTAAAGGAAATATTTGGCAAAGTTCATTCCCATCTTAAAAAGGCTCATGAACATAACGCCAAATACTATAACCTGCGGAAGCGACCAGTGGAGTTTCAGGAGGGGCAAATAATTTATAAAAGATGTTTTCCCCTATCCAGTGCTCCCAAGTACTTTTCTTCCAAATTGTCTCCGAAATTTGAAAAGTGTATAATTAGCAAGAAACTTTCTCCATTAGTTTATTCATTGAAGTCTTTGGATGGGAAATCTTTGGGTCAATTTCACATCAAAGATCTTGTGGACAGGAATAGGGAAGAGGAATCGGCATAGAAGGTGGTAGCAGCTGTACTGAAGAGCATTGGGTCACTAGGTTAGGTTTTTGTGTCTGTGTTTGTCCTTCGCATAGTAAGTTCCCGTAGGCCTAGATGCATTGGTGGGCCTTCTGTCCACCAATGATGCTAAGGGACTTACTCCTAGTTAGGTAGGGGTCAAGTTTTTTTTTTAACAATGGATTAAATTTTCTTTCATTTGGACTTAACCTTGTCTTTGTATTTTGTCGGGTCGAAGTTTGTAGAAAAATTTTATTTCTCCAAAATAAAATTTTTCTTTCCAACGGGAGATGTACTGCAACACTGTATTTTACACCACTGTTAACACTTACTTTTTTGCTTTGGATTTCCACATATAATAACATACTTGTATTACATTTAAATAATTGTAAATCACCATTGTTTGTGTTTAGTTTTTTTTGTACTTGACGGACCGACTGACATTATAGTGACATCTGGCATTGACGTTTGGCAAGTACAGGTAGTTGTTTTTTTTTTAATGAAAAGGGTATCGGTACAGCCATTATTTGGCCAACATCAATTGTAGTAAATTATTTTAGAATTAAAATTGAGATATCCTAGATTTTATTAAGATAAATACTAATTGCTTTGTCAAACTAGGCCCATGTCCGTCACGAGAGTTGTTTTTCTTAAATGTCGGTAAAGTATATTTTTTTTCAAATCATAGTTGCAATTGGACTTATGCGATACAGTGTTGCTTTATTTTTTTTTGTTTTGTCTGTGACCATGGTGCATTACGGTGCAAGAAGTGGGTTTCTCGAACTTTCGGCGTTCGCAAACGTATATAAGGACTGGAGGGGTAGGCCTCCGCCTTTTCTTTCTCCGGAGCCGGCGTCAAATAGAAGCAGAGTCGTCGCGTGTAGCCCGTGTTCTTAGACCACGTGCGCTATTCTTCAGTATAGCTGGTGAGAATCTGATGGATTTTTGTTGTAGTTCTTCTTTCTTTAAAAAGTGTTTCCTAGTGCTGTGCACAGTATTTTTGGTGCTAAGAAGTTCGTTCCTTTTGTTTTTAGCTGCCATTTCCTGGGGTTGAGTTCGAGCGCCTGACCCTCGCCGAACTCCCTCACCTTATTTATTTTGGAAGAACCCAACCTTTGTTGGTAAGTTTTGAACCATTTTTTTTTTAAAAAGGTTAGGTTTATTTGGTGGGCCTATTGTCAAACACAAAGGTTAACCACGTGTTCCTTTGTGTTCCAGGGTTCTTCGTTTCTTGGTTCTTCTTCTTCTCTTTTACTTCACGAGACGTCCACTCCATCAACCCCATTCTACATCCACGTGGTAGTAATCATCGCGTTGGAATCTTCCTGAGGGTTAAATTGGTTGAACCGTCTTGGAGACCTCAACCCCATCCGGAGCGTGACGCCCTGTGGGTGTTGGTATCTGCGGTCTCCATTTAGAAAACTTATGCTGCCTCTCCAAGGATTGTTCCAGGTTCCTTGAAGGAGGGAAGTAGGAGTATATTTTTTTTTAACTTCAGTTTCCTTTTTATCTTAAATTATTTCACCTTTTATCTATATAAAGGGAACAACAAATAAGGAGAAAACTGTTAAACTTAAGACTTATTTCTTAGGTATTTTACCTGTATTAGGTAATAAGAACCTCTTATGTACTTTTATTTAAGTGAAATTAGATATAATAATTTGAACCAAGTGTTTGATTGTGATAGTGTGGTAAGGCGCCCAACAATTTAATTACCCTTTGAAGAATTGATAATAAATAGTCCATTTTTTTTATTGTTCTGTGTAGTTTTTTTTTAACCACACCGTCCTCCAGGCCTACACACCCACACACCCTCACACACACCGGTGCACCCTAACATCTGGTGCACCCTGCTCACCGCTTATAGAGCCTAGCCGAGGTGGACTGTCACAATGTTTACTGACCTTCTAAAACGTGTTTTCAATTTCCTGGTTGACATGATACAAGCAAAGCTATTTACTGGTGCCGAAAGCTAAAAAAAGTCTGAAGTTGCGTCTGATAAAGTAAATAATTTAATAAGGACTCCCCACATAAACATTCATATTTTCAATTCAATAAATGTTTTAAAAAAATGAAACCGGTAATCACGGATAATAGCGACTGTGAGTTATGGAGTTATGACAAATGGTGAAAGCTTCAAGAAATGCGAGCAGGCTGATTTGTAAAGTAGACAAACTATTAGTTTTGATTGAGTGAGAAATTATTGACTAGGTAACATAAATTTAGGCTAATGAAACTGCACTTGGTCTGCCTGCATCGTCTGCCTGTTAGATTAAAGTCTAATTTTATTTCTGAGTACCTACCCTTTTTTTTTGTTGTCGGGGGGAAACTTTCAAAAGGTACCCGGTACCTTGGGAGAGAGTACCGGGTTATGTGGGATTTGATCGCACTAAAACCCCCTCGTAGGCTGCCAATGCGCTTGGGGAGGACTCCGGGATCTCCGGCGGAACGCACCGGTGTCCTCCACGCGCGACGCCCCAGAACGGGCCCATCTTCGGGAGAGCAGCTTTGCTCTCCTGCACCTTCCGATGCTTACGGCGACATGCGGCCACGCACACATCGCCGCCCTTCCCGGGGCTGCTGGTTGGATGGATCGAGCTCCCACTCACACCGTCCACAACCCCGGAAGCCCCCTTTTAGTCGCCTCTTACGATCAGGCAGGGGATACCGTAGCTCTATTCTTAATCCCGAAGCTACAGGGACTTCTGAGTACCTACCCTACCCATATATTAATAAGAAAGGTGGAGAATTGGTCAATAACGATACAAAAAATTGCATATTGTAGGTAACTAAACTATAAAACTCTACTACAATATAAAACGCGAACGTTATAATAACAAAACCGAAACGCAAAAACGTCATTCTAAACCTTTTCCCAAGCATTTTCCCACAGTAACGCACCATGAATCATTTTGCGGGTAATGTCCGTACGCCTGGGTCGAAGCACTGCCGGTGAAACATTACCCACGGAGTATACGTGGTTTATTTCACGATCCATGACATTATTTTTTTTCATTTTTTTATGTTATGTAAGAGGTATTACGGCTAAAATTGTGGCCATAACGGTGTTAAGTTCAACACGTTTACTGTGTGGTAGAACCACAGAATACATAATAGTAAAGGTAGTAGAACTCACAATGTTCAACTAGAGAGGTATCATCGCTGGACCTATTTTTGGTGGAAATGTTTCCGCAGTATAATTGCTTGAACGGGCTCGAGAGCAGCAGTGCAACTGCATACGATCTCAAGAAAAACCTGACAATTGCTTGATAATACTGTTAATGGGTGTCGTAGTGCAGCATCTTCAATTTCAACATTAAATTTACAAGCAAGGTTAAGTCTCCGGATACCGAAGCTATATCGTGCTGAACTCCAAGCAAGAAACGTGTAACTTAACTTACAGTTTTGCTTGACCTTAAAAAGAACAACTGCATGCAGTATTGTAATGCTTGTTAATGCGCCATTTCCACTTTGAACAGTGTGTATAAAATAATCTAATACCTTGAAACGAGCAATTCTTGTATATAAAAATATTTTTTTTAATCTCGGAAACGGCTCCAACGATTTTGATGAAATTTAGTACCCTTGTTTCGGGGGTGATAAATTGATCTAGCTAGGTTTTATTTAGAAAAAAAATTAAATTACAAAAAATATTTTCAGCGATAATCAACTTAAATATAAACTAGAAAACACGACTCTTCCTGACATCTATTGGAGAGTATTAATATTATAGTGGCGTTCAAAGAAATGACAATGTCGATTTGAAAGAGCTCTATAAAAATTTCGTTCAATGAATTAAAGCTTCTTTGGCCGAATGCTTACGTGGGCTGACTGCGGAACTAGAGACCCGGGTTCAAACCTCAATCAAAGCCAGATGCGGCTCGTCCTAAAGAGCGCTGGTGCAGTGCACTCCCAAGAAAATTACATAGGCAACCTATGTCCCTTCATAATACATATATACCTACTATCCTTACATTACATTCATTCTATTATACTATACCAATACAAAGTATATTATATTAATTATTACCTATATCTATGCGTACCTACCTACATTTAGCGTAAAGTTGTAACGAGTGGAGCGCCAGCGATTGCGCTCCTATGAAACGAAGTTTAGTACGATTCCTAGCGCTGTATTCAATGAGTGCGAAAAAGAAACATCGACACAGGCCGACGCGTGAAACAAAAGATTTCGTATGAGAAATTAACCTAATCTGGAGCGCCGCTCACGCGCGACGTTGCCAAACCGTGGGCTCAATCTGCTTATGCGATGTTGCCGTTCTTATGTATACAAACAAACGTGTCGTCGTCTTAGTCAGTTATTTCGTAGATTTTATTTTAAATGAATATTTAAAGAAATAGTTTATGCGCGACATTTTGTGTTAAAAATGGAACAATACAGTGCAACTTTTATCATTTGTATCTTTTAGTAAGCAGTGAAAAAAACTTTCGAAATACGCCTTGAACTGAAAGCAATAATGTTGTACGAAAACTAAATCTTTTAAATTACGCGTGTTTTTAAATCTGAACAATATTTAAAACCCTTGGTTGTGTGGATGTGAAGAAAGCAATAAATTAATTAGTTTTCCGTGTCTTGTGGTTATCAACTGGAACTGAGGGCCCACTCCGTCCTTTTTAGTATTATCAGAATGCTGGCTAGCCTCTGCAAAACATATACCTTGTTTACATAACTACAATTATGCAACAACAACTAAACATAACACTCAAAACGAAGGAGTAGTCGTATATTATAAAAGTCATTTACGTGTTACTTGCGAAGAACCCCCAATAGAAGAAGCAAATGGGCTGCTATTAAAAATTAATAACAATACATGCATAATAGCTATATATCGTCCCCCAAGTTATACAAATATTAGTAATTTTATATCCTCCCTTGATTCACTTCTTCATAAATTAAATAGTTTCCAAAATATTATTCTTTGCGGAGATCTTAATATAGATATAAGCCCCAACTCTATAGATAAGCGTTCACACGAGTACCTGAATATGCTAGCTAGCCACGGCATTCTCCCTGGCCACTCAATACCAACACATGGCCGTACTTGTTTAGACCACGTTATGATCAAAACTAAATCAAAAGCTCTCTGCCTGATCCTCCATGATCAATGACGTCAATAACGGACCACGAAAGTGTTGGTGTTAGTATTAGTAAGATAAATTGCCTAAATTACACATCTTGTATTAACTTTCGTATTATATATGAAGGACTAGATCAAAGTATGCAAAATATTAATTTTGCGCAAGTTCAGGACTGCAGAGATGCAAGCTCAGCAACCGATCTTTTAATAAAATTATTATCCTCGGCTATATCTGCCAACTGTCGACCTATCAAACCACCAAACCGACAACGTATAAGAAAACCGTGGATAACGAAGGGTCTTTTACGGTGTATGAGACATAGAGACAATCTATATAAGAAACTAAAAAAGGATTCTGAGAATGAGGAATTAAAATTGATTTATAAACGTTACCGTAATTTTTGCAGCTCGATCATTAGAAAGGCTAAAAGGACCTACGAAAAACAGGAAATTGATAACTCGAAAGGCAACAGAAAACAACTTTGGGAAGCTATAAAAAGAATAAGCGGTATTAACAGAACATGTGACTTTTCGCCAAACCTGATTACTTCTGAAAACCCCAAACATAGTCTTAATAAAGTAAATAAATTCTTCGCTAACATTGGAAAAAACCTTGCAAACCAAATTAAACCAAAACAGCACTCCCAACAAAGATCTCCGGATTATTCTATTTCCCCAGTGCATTCTTTTTTAATGATACCTACCGATGAAACCGAGATCTTTCAAGTAATTCAATCACTGAACGAAAACACTGCTGAGGGCATAGATCGGATTTCAGCAAAGGTGATAAAAAGATATGTAAACCTGCTAATCACACCTATAACCCACATCTGTAATCTGGCTATGTCCACAGGTGTATTTCCGGGGGCCTTTAAAACCGCTGTTATCAAACCTATCTATAAGGATGGGGACAAAAGCTGCGTAAATAACTACCGACCAATATCTATCCTACCAACAATGTCAAAAATACTAGAACGCATTATAAACAGTCGGCTCATTAATTTTCTAGAGTCCAGCAAATTACTTGCTCCTACCCAATACGGATTTCGTCGAGGTAAGTCAACAAACGATGCCGTACATGAGCTGATAAACTCTGTTATTACTAGCCAAGACGATAGGAAAAAATGCGTCACTATATTCCTTGACTTGGCGAAAGCCTTCGACACAGTCTCTATCCCATGCTTACTGACCAAATTAGAAAGTCTTGGAATAAGAGGCCTCCCACTAAAACTTCTCGAATACTTTTTGACAAACAGAAAACAGAGAGTGAAGATAGAGCACAATTTAAGTGACGAGTTATCAACAGAATTTGGCTTGCCTCAGGGAAGTATAGTCTCTCCAACCCTATTTTTGGTATATATCAATGACCTACCTCAACTCCAACTCCACTGTGGTAAAATTTTCACTTTCGCAGACGACACAGCCCTCTTTTTCGCGGGTGACAGTTGGGACGATGTCTTCAACACGGCACAAGATGGTTTTAATCAAGTCGGTCGTTGGTTGGAAAATAACCAACTAACATTAAATGTTTCCAAAACTAAGTACATGTGCTTCGCTCCCAGATGTAATCTGCTCCCACCTATGTCTCTAAAAATAATAGCTCACTCGTGCAACAACTACTCTCCAGCCTGCCCATGCCCTCCTCTCCAAAGAACAGATAATATTAAATACCTGGGAGTATTTGTAGACCAACAATTGAGTTTCAAGTCACATCTAGAGTCTTTGGTGACAAGACTGCGTAAGCTAATATATATTTTCAGGTCCTTGCGCCACGTAGCCGATTTTGGTAAGATTAAAACTGTCTACCACGCACTATGCCAATCACTGATAGACTATTGCATTATTTCCTGGGGGGGAGCAGCAAAAACACATGTTCTAGAAGTCGAAAGAGCTCAACGCTGTATCCTCAAGTAGGAGCCAACCTTCCTCGCAGGCACCCCACTGCCGACCTCTACAGACGTTGGGGAGTGCTAACGGTGCGACAAACTTTTATACTCCACGTAGTACTAAAGCGACATTCTCAAATTACTTACGACGCCGAGCTTTTTAAAAACAAACGTAGGAGGGGAAAGGTATGCCCTACAAGAACATTTAAAATGGCTCTATCCCACAAATTCTTTTGCTACCTAGGAAATTTCCTATACAACAGATTGAACGCTAAACTTAATATTTACCCACAACATAGTCACGCGTGCAAAAGAACGTAGTAGAGTATCTAAAAACATTGACATACGAAGACACCGAAAAGCTACTACATTTTGTCATTTAAAAAAATCATGAACATCTTCTACCATAATCTCTATCTAGTCACCATAATTAACCTTTCGATCGCAGTTAATCCCTTTCTTTTATGTTCCCTAATTCACCGAATAATTGAACCCATCCGTATTTTACACCTCAACACTTAACCAATACAACAAATATGCACACGTACACGAAAATACACACACACACACACTCACACACACACACACACTCACACACATACAAACACTAACTCATCACACACGAATAAACAACTCGCTACACTTCAATAATACACACGTAGTTACTTTACTACCACACACTAATTTAAAAAAAAAAACTACATAGCATTATAATACATATTTATAACATAGCTTACTTAGTTGTAAATTTAATTTAATAAAAAAGGATCTTTAATATACCTACTTACCTGCAAATTTTGAGCTATGTCACCTAATACCAGTCCGCGGAGGGGCACTGGTGACCTGTAACTCAGGTTTTTCTAAACCTACTTCAGGCACCAGGCTCTTACCAAGAAGGGTCTTAGGCAGAAACTTTATGTATAAAGTGGTGTATCATGTACCTTTAGATAAGATCATAATGTAAGAGCAAATAAATGATAAATAAAAAAAATAAAAAAAAGCATCCGTCCGTAAGTTCTAACATTTTCGGAATCATTTTAAGCATACTCAGATCGATTCTTTTCCATAAATTAATAAGGTACGCGTTGTCATTGATGACATTAAGCTATTGAATGATTAATATTGCTAGAATTTCTTCAATCTAATTCAAAAATAAGGCCCGAAAATTCACTTAGTTTCGGATACGGACGTACAGAGTGGGCCCTCCGACACCGACAGTGGTGGTGAATCTGCTTGGATGGCAACGGGTGGTAAAATATTTTTTTGTTTTTTTTTTGTGAACCCCCATCGAAAAATGTCACTAGCCGCCACTGATTGCCGCCGCCATGTTTAATTTTTATTTTTTGTGATTTTTTTATTGGGAGCTATTTCAGATGGCGTTTTTAAGTAACACTAACTAAATGAGTGTTTCGTTTGAAATTGAAACTAAACCAGGAAAATAAATTGTGTTTATACGAGCAACGCTCGGTCGTCCGAGTACTGTTACTTTATAAAACTATGATTTATTCTGTATTTTAAGTAAAACAGTATGTGAGAAATGTGTCAACTACAAAGGTTTAAAAAAATCCCAGACCCAGAAACTCCCAGACCATATTATTAAATTTCCTTAATGTAATAAATTTCATCTTACGTTTGCTACTGCAACCTTTTTTTTTCGTCCCACTGCTGGGCACGGGTCTCTCGCTTATTATAGGGGAGGCCTGGAGCTTACTCCACTACGCTGCTCCAATGCGGGTTGCCCGGTTGGTGGAGATGCGAGTTAGTGGCCAACCCGCTGTCGGATGTTTTCAAACCGCCCATAAGGCCTCCGACAAGGTTTAACGACTGTTATCTATCGACAACAACCGGAACCGACGGCTTAACGTGCCCTCCGAAGCACGGAAACGCGCATGAAATTTTTGCCACTAGCGGTCACCCATCTCAAACCCGACCGCGTCCGTTTGGTTTCGTTGCATAGATCGCTTGCGTTCTAAGCTATCAGCCGGACCACGCGCGCTTCAACTTACGTTTAAAAGGTAAAATTACATTCGATATAAATTTTAAACTAGTGTTGCATTTAGCCAAGAGAGGTGAGTTTTACTAAGATAGGTAAATGAAAGACTTGTTGTATTGTATCACATTTTTCACAAACTTACACGCCTAAACCTTAGCTTTCATGACTATTCCCAGACCTCCCCTGCTTCTCTAAAAACCGTAAATTAGCATCCGCTGGAATTCGTTACCGGGTGGCGTAGAACATTTAATTTTATCGTTTAAACTTAAAACTAGTGACTAGTGTAGATAAAAACCGATTGAGGAGTCTTCTCTGATGAAACTTTCTAATGAGGCTCGTTTGCCCCGACTTATGTAACAACCGGTGTAGAAACATCTTGATTTCAAGGAAGCGAGAAGGCATATTGTAACGATGTTACATTAAATATAATAAGTGATTAATAATATTGATAAAAACCAAACAATTGCGAGACGATATCGCATTGACATGGTTCTAAAATATTATATATATTTTTATTTTATTTTAATCAAATTACCTAATAAAAACCCTAAAAAATAAAACGGCAGGTTCTAAGATTTTTTTCTTTACTTGTGCTACAAAACATACCTAGAAAAAAACAATTATATATGCTTTAAGTCGAATTTTGTAAATTATAAGCTTTTAGTCGAATTTTATAACTGGAAATACCACATAAGTTTTGATTCCCTTTCTTAAGACTGCGTTGACTATGAAGTTAGACTTTCTCACAGCTCCTAGAGACTGCAAACTTGTTTTATTAACACGCTTACATTAGCTTCACCTGTATGTTTGTCAGTTTGTGAGCTTGTTTGTTATTCTGCTTTGGACAAAGAGCATTCATAGCATATGAAACTAAAAAGTGTGCTTTATTTTATTTTTTAAAACTATATTTATTGCTCTTGGCCAACTTGGACCAAACTTCCTCTCAACTCTGATTGGAAGGTAACTTTTCCCCAGCATTAAGACACTAAAATGGGTTGGGAAAATATTTTCAACTGGATACCTACCTCCTTCTTAAGTTTTGTATGAATAATGGTTAGCATTGGCGTGAATCATAATTTTTTTTTTTGAGGCCGTGCCTCTGAAAATATTTGAAATCATCAAAACTAACAGTAGCAGTTACTTTGTTTGTAAAAAGTTCTAAAGAAAAATAAGTGTAAGATTGTTCTAGATAGAAATCAAGTTGGCAACATAAACTGGTAATACGATATCAAGGCCGGCACAGGGATCGAATCAATTATTTAGCTTAAAATGTCACGTTTATAATTTTCACGTTTATAAACGCCTTTATTTTTAAAATCAGTAGGTAAGATAGACTAAAAATAGTGTAACTGATTTCCAATTTTATTATTATTTTCGCTTTATTTAGCATTATTTTTGTAAAGAAGTGCCAGGAATGGCCAATATTGTCATAAGCAAAAATAATATCTTCTAATTAACAAAAAAAAAAAACGACTTCAAACGGTAAAAAATAGAATTGTTCAGTACTTGGCACATAATTTTTTCCTTGCTAATCGTAGTGACTCTTAAAACTGTTTTGGAGTCGGTGCCCATTCAGAGCGAAAGGTTGACATTTTACTAAGGGCCCTACTCCAAAGTAGTATTAGAGTCACTACAATTAGCAAAGAACAGTATTACACTGAACAATTTAATTTTTATACCTTTTTTTTTGTTATAAACTTATTAATTTTACTTTTTTTACTTAGTACTTTTAATTCAATAATTACTGTAGATAATACCCGGGCACGAAAATCTGTACCTATAGTTTTACTAAGAATTACAAAAACAATGTGTACGCCTATAAAGTTTGTACTCGTATTTCCCTCGATTTCAATAGCATTCCATAATCAGATTTTGACATGGTGGCAATGAGACCACCTCGGGAGTGTAAGTTTATAAACAAAATTTCCTTTTGAAAAATAATTTCCTCTCAACCCCAACCGTCGTAGTACCTTCCATTATCAGCTCAGCAACATGAGATGATGATAACTATCTATACACAAATACCTACGTCCTTTGCTGTAGTAAGCATAATATGAATATTAATCTGTGTGCCTGCTGTGTGTCCAATTTTGAAAGATCCCTTAATTTCTCTGGGATCCTATCATTAGATTTTGACTTGGTGATATTTGGACCACCGGTCGGTGATAGTTCGAACAAAAAACATTTATTGAAAGAATTTGCTCTAGCTCCTAACCGTCGTAATACTTTCCATCGTCAGCTCAGCAACATGAGATGATGATTATAACTATACACAAATATGTGTTTTGATATAGTAAGTAGTAGTAGTAGTTATATGAACATTAATCTGTGTGCCTGCTGTGTGTGCAATTTTGAGAGATCCCCAGATTTCTCTGGGATCCCATCATCAGATTTTGGCTTGGTTATAGTTGGACCACCTCGAGAGTATAAGTTTTCGGAAAAAAAATATTTATTGAAAGAATTTGCTCTCATGAAATGAATGACATGAAACCGTGGCACAACGGTTGGGCACATAATTCATGTGCCGGAGTAGATGAGAAAGACGAAGAGACACATATTTGTGAACGCAGTCTACCCGATTAATATCTGTGCTCGTTTTGCCCCACAGCACTTTCCATCTTACCCCAGTTATGGGGCAAAACGGAAAATTTGCCGACTTTAATTTTTTCATTATTTCCCAAAAAACTTCTGTGGTTTTACATGCTACCACGTTTAATTATAAGAGACAAATGTATATTTGTGTCCTCTTTCGCTAAAGAACATTATTAAAGAGTAATTTTCCTTGTATAACGAGTTTTGTCTTAGCTAACTCATCTTGCCCCAGTCTCCCCTACTATAAATGCTAGCGATAATATCGCGTAAATATGAATGTCATGCTAGTATAATAGCATTAGGCCCTTCTTTGCTATACTATATAGCACAATAGTATAGCGTAGTCTGAAATCAGCTTGACCCTTAACATTATTTATTTAACATAGCCATTACATAAAAGAACAAAAATTTGCCAAATACGAGTATCCCTAACTTATAGAGATAATTATAGCTCGAGACAAAGATGTTTGTCTCGAGCTATAATTATCACATTGAACATATCGTAAAATATTGTTCATAGCGAATACCTGCCCTGCCATTGTCGTCTTATCGTTAATTAGTTAATTTCGCCTGCTTAATTAATTAAGGTAAGAACCTTTCAATGTTAAAGGGCAAATGAATTTCGCCTCCAAGGACGCCGCTAGTATAGGAACGTCCGCGCTGCGCAGTAATCTCATACACAAACACGAATATGCGAAAATTAGCCTTCACTTGTACAGCTATACAGTATAGATTTACTTTAATGTTGAAACGTGATTTATCTAACATAAAAATTCGTGCAGAAACACATCAATATAGAAGTTAATAATGAACGTAATAGTTAATTGAGTTTTTAGTGCACATGAAAACGAATGTGCGAAACAGACTTCACTTGTATAGCTATAGCTATAGCTGTACAAGTGAAGGCTATAGCTATAGCTATACACGTGACGGCTGTTTCGCAGATTTACTTTAATGTTGAAACATGATTTGCCTAACATAAAAATTCGTGCAGAAATACATCAATATAGAAGTTAATAATAAACGTAATAGTTAATTGAGTTTTTAGTGCACATGAAAACGAATGTGCGAAACAGCCTTCACTTGTATAGCTATAGCTATAGCTGTACAAGTGAAGGCTATAGCTATAGCTATACACGTGACGGCTGTTTCGCAGATTTACTTTAATGTTGAAATGTGATTTGCCTTACATAAAAATTCGTGCAGAAATACATCAATATAGAAATTAATAATAAACGTAATAGTTAATTGACTTTTAGTGCACATGAAAACGAATTTGGGAAACAGTCTACACATAAATTTTAATTAATTAATAGTAAATTAACACGATGTCGAACTTTTGCAGCCTCTCGATGATAAACCTAAGTATAGCCGGCTAATCTTAAGTTTATGTTCACACCTACCTATATGCGAACACGAATTTTCGAGGTTACCAGAAGTTACAAATAGAATTAGAATTAGATTAACCTTAACGGTATAACGTGATTTTACATAAAAAATATTTATAAATGTATCCTGCGAAATAGTCTACATTTGTATAGAGAATATTAGAATTTAAAATGTCAACTACTATATTAATTTAAGTAAGAACCTTTCATCGTTGAGGCTAAATGAATTTCGCCTCCAAGGACGCAAGTGTCGACGTCCGCGCTGCGCAGTAATCTTATTCAACAACACGAATTTGCGAAATAGCCTTCACTTGTAGACTATTGTAGAGGTTTAAGTAGAAGTTAGCAATGCTCTAGATTTTACTTAAAAGA
The DNA here is from genome assembly GCA_911387765.1 of Pyrgus malvae. Lineage (NCBI taxonomy): Eukaryota > Metazoa > Arthropoda > Insecta > Lepidoptera > Hesperiidae > Pyrgus > Pyrgus malvae. The sequence goes on from OU426960.1 coordinate 16,709,202, forward strand.
AACGTCATTTTATATCACAGATAATATATGTACACGAACACGAATTTTGTACATAGTCTTTACTTGTACAGCTGAGAGGTTACCAGAAGTTACAAATAGAATTAGAATTAGATTAACCTTAACGGTATAACGTGATTTTACATAAAAAATATACATAAATGTATCCTGCGAAATAGTCTACATTTGTATAGAGAATATTAGAATTTAAAATGTCAACTACTATATTAATTTAAGTAAGAACCTTTCATCGTTGAGGCTAAATGAATTTCACCTCCAAGGACGCAAGTGTCGACGTCCGCGCTGCGCAGTAATCTTATTCAACAACACGAATTTGCGAAATAGCCTTCACTTGTAGACTATTGTAGAGGTTTAAGTAGAAGTTAGCAATGCTCTAGATTTTCCTTAAAGAAACGTCATTTTATATCACAGATAATATATGTACACGAACACGAATTTTGTACATAGTCTTTACTTGTACAGCTGAGAGGTTACCAGAAGTTACAAATAGAATTAGAATTAGATTAACCTTAACGGTATAACGTAATTTTACATAAAAAAATATATATAAATGTATCCTGCGAAATAGTCTACATTTGTATAGAGAATATTAGAATTTAAAATGTCAACTACTATATTAATTTAAGTAAGAACCTTTCATCGTTGAGGCTAAATGAATTTCGCCTCCAAGGACGCAAGTGTCGACGTCCGCGCTGCGCAGTAATCTTATTCAACAACACGAATTTGCGAAATAGCCTTCACTTGTAGACTATGTATACTTGTAGACTATATGTACACGAACACGAATTTTGTACATAGTCTTTACTTGTACAGCTGAGAGGTTACCAGAAGTTACAAATACAATTAGAATTAGATTAACCTTAACGGTATAACGTGATTTTACATAAAAAATATACATAAATGTATCCTGCGAAATAGTCTACATTTGTATAGAGAATATTAGAATATAAAATGTCAACTACTATATTAATTTTAGTAAGAACCTTTCATCGTTGAGGCTAAATGAATTTCACCTCCAAGGACGCAAGTGTCGACGTCCGCGCTGCGCAGTAATCTTATTCAACAACACGAATTTGCGAAATAGCCTTCACTTGTAGACTATTGTAGAGGTTTAAGTAGAAGTTAGCAATGCTCTAGATTTTCCTTAAAGAAACGTCATTTTATATCACAGATAATATATGTACACGAACACGAATTTTGTACATAGTCTTTACTTGTACAGCTGAGAGGTTACCAGAAGTTACAAATAGAATTAGAATTAGATTAACCTTAACGGTATAACGTAATTTTACATAAAAAAATATATATAAATGTATCCTGCGAAATAGTCTACATTTGTATAGAGAATATTAGAATTTAAAATGTCAACTACTATATTAATTTTAGTAAGAACCTTTCATCGTTGAGGCTAAATGAATTTCACCTCCAAGGACGCAAGTGTCGACGTCCGCGCTGCGCAGTAATCTTATTCAACAACACGAATTTGCGAAATAGCCTTCACTTGTAGACTATTGTAGAGGTTTAAGTAGAAGTTAGCAATGCTCTAGATTTTCCTTAAAGAAACGTCATTTTATATCACAGATAATATATGTACACGAACACGAATTTTGTACATAGTCTTTACTTGTACAGCTGAGAGGTTACCAGAAGTTACAAATAGAATTAGAATTAGATTAACCTTAACGGTATAACGTAATTTTACATAAAAAAATATATATAAATGTATCCTGCGAAATAGTCTACATTTGTATAGAGAATAGTAGAATTAAAAATGTCAACTACTATATTAATTAAAGTAAGAACCTTTCATCGTTGAGGCTAAATGAATTTCGCCTCCAAGGACGCAAGTGTCGACGTCCGCGCTGCGCAGTAATCTTATTCAACAACACGAATTTGCGAAATAGCCTTCACTTGTAGACTATGTATACTTGTAGACTATATGTACACGAACACGAATTTTGTACATAGTCTTTACTTGTACAGCTGAGAGGTTACCAGAAGTTACAAATACAATTAGAATTAGATTAACCTTAACGGTATAACGTGATTTTACATAAAAAATATACATAAATGTATCCTGCGAAATAGTCTACATTTGTATAGAGAATATTAGAATATAAAATGTCAACTACTATATTAATTTTAGTAAGAACCTTTCATCGTTGAGGCTAAATGAATTTCACCTCCAAGGACGCAAGTGTCGACGTCCGCGCTGCGCAGTAATCTTATTCAACAACACGAATTTGCGAAATAGCCTTCACTTGTAGACTATTGTAGAGGTTTAAGTAGAAGTTAGCAATGCTCTAGATTTTCCTTAAAGAAACGTCATTTTATATCACAGATAATATATGTACACGAACACGAATTTTGTACATAGTCTTTACTTGTACAGCTGAGAGGTTACCAGAAGTTACAAATAGAATTAGAATTAGATTAACCTTAACGGTATAACGTAATTTTACATAAAAAAATATATATAAATGTATCCTGCGAAATAGTCTACATTTGTATAGAGAATATTAGAATTTAAAATGTCAACTACTATATTAATTTTAGTAAGAACCTTTCATCGTTGAGGCTAAATGAATTTCACCTCCAAGGACGCAAGTGTCGACGTCCGCGCTGCGCAGTAATCTTATTCAACAACACGAATTTGCGAAATAGCCTTCACTTGTAGACTATTGTAGAGGTTTAAGTAGAAGTTAGCAATGCTCTAGATTTTCCTTAAAGAAACGTCATTTTATATCACAGATAATATATGTACACGAACACGAATTTTGTACATAGTCTTTACTTGTACAGCTGAGAGGTTACCAGAAGTTACAAATAGAATTAGAATTAGATTAACCTTAACGGTATAACGTAATTTTACATAAAAAAATATATATAAATGTATCCTGCGAAATAGTCTACATTTGTATAGAGAATAGTAGAATTAAAAATGTCAACTACTATATTAATTAAAGTAAGAACCTTTCATCGTTGAGGCTAAATGAATTTCGCCTCCAAGCACGCAAGTGTCGACGTCCGCGCTGCGCAGTAATCTTATTCAACAACACGAATTTGCGAAATAGCCTTCACTTGTAGATAGCGCTGCCAGGCGTCCGGATAAAGCCGGACATAGGTAGGCTTTTTGATTGCTTGTCCGGCCAAAATAAACGGTGTCCGGCTTGTCCGGCTTTTGTTAGGCTTTTTACATTTCGCAAACGAGTGAGCGCTGAGCAAGGCCGAGCACGGGCATGTCGACTGTCGGTCGCTCCCGCAAGCCGCAGTGCCGCAGTTTTTTTGTCGTACCTATTAATACATAAACACAAAATCCTCAATGATGTAGGATGTCCGGCCTTTCTACCCAAATGTCCGGCCAAACTGGCAGGTCTGTCCGGCTATTAGGTTTGGCAACCTGGCAACCCTACTTGTAGACTATTGTTATTGTAGAGATTTAAGTAGAAGTTAGCAATGCTCTAGATTTTCCTTAAATTTGAAACGTCATTTTATATCACAGATAATATATGTACACATAATCTTTACTTGTACAGCTGTTGAGGTAACCAGAAGTTACTAATAGTTTAGATTAACTTTAACGGTATCACGTGATTTTACATAAAAAATATTTATAAATGTATCCGATCCTTGATATTTCGTGCGGAAATACACCAGTATCATAAAAAGCGTAATTAGTGTCAAATAACTATCCTAGCTTACACGAACACGAATTTGCGAAAAAGACTTCATTTGTAGAGCCGGAAACGCTACCAGTAATCAATATTTTAAATCTCTTTCCTTTACGAGGAGTACCGAGGAGTTATTTAAAAAAACTTATATAGATATGAGAAGTTACTAGAAACTTGAAGCATATTTTGTGCAAAAATAGTTAAGGACAACAATCACTAAGCGAGAAAAACTTCTCCAACACGATTGAAAATTACTGAGCAATTTTATTTATTGATAATTTTAAGTTGACGAAAAAAACTGCTGTGCTGCTAAAGCTGTACGTATTAGGGAATGCAATCCCGATCCCGCGGGATCCCGATCTCGCGAGATCTCGTGTAATTTTTCGGGATCAATCCCGACGCATCATATGACGAGATCCCGTTCGAGATTGACGGGATTGGGCGGCAGTGGTCAGCGACGCAACACACAACCACTCGGGGCGCAAGCGGCGGCCGGCGCACAGTGGTCTGAAAATCAAGCTTCATACTCATAGAAACTGATTGTCAGAAATCAATAATTAAAAAATGTTATTGTAATAAGTACACCTCCCTTTGTTAACTGTTATAGTATGAAGATCGTGAGTAGCTCCATGTGTGAGAAAAAAAATATTGTATTTTTTTTTGTATGGGAAAAAAACTTCAAAGTGGATTTTAAAAAAACTAATCAGAACTGAGGGTCTGGTATTCACATGAGTTATTACAGCTTACATGGCGATTAAGATGACATACAATTGTTATGCCTTTCGGTGCCGCTTTGCATGTAGCAAGCTTTTGAAAGTTGGAGTTGTTGGTAGTTGAATCATACCCTTGATATCATGACATGATCATAACATTACTGATGTTGTCATTACTTAACAACTTGCTAATGACCTTCTTTATGAATACAATAAAAAGGTGCAGATTTTTTTTACATTATACTACAAAATTTCTTTGATAAAGTAACTCATTAAGTAATTACCTTCATTGCTGTTGAATTTTAATTAAGTTTTGATAAGATAAGCATATTAACGACAGCAAGCGTAAATGAGGGTAGTTATAATATAAATAGGACGTATATGCTAACTTAATTTAGTAGCTCTTTGCACTTGTTCGCGCTTACTATACTTATTTATTTCGATTTGTTTTCGTGTTATAATGGAAAGCTTCAGTACCAATTTGGATATGTTTATGTTTGTGGCGAACAATAGCTGTTTTTCAAAACCCAGCGAATTATTTGAAGTTTTGGTGAAAAACGTTACTTTGTCAGAAAATGAAAATAAAGAATTTAAACAATTCTGTCAGACTTTTGTGTGTTCGTTGAAAAACAAATGGATCTCGTGTAATCGCACGAGAAAAACATTCATAAAAAAGTATGAGATATGGCTGCAAGAAGACATAAAATGGCCTGAGTTCATAAAAGAAAAAATCACACCTTCTTTGGTGTTAGAAGAGCAGCAACCATGTTCTAGTTTTGACTGCAGTGTAAATGAGGGCGCATCAACATCATTAGGGTTGAATGCAGAGACTTGCAGTGTTGGAACATCAACAGAGGTGAGTCCAAGAAAAGTGTTCTCTGAGCTAAGCCCGCTACAGAAGAGAAGAAGAGTGGAAGAACTACTAGCACATACCAATGAAAGCCTTGCTTTTGCAACTGGTTTAAGTGCTGGTAACAACAACGTAGCAGATATAATTAAATTAGTCACAGAACATCCTGAGGAAGCTACTAAGATAAAGCAACTGTTGAAGCCCAAGAAAGCTCAGCCCATATATTCCGCTGATAAAGCATTAGGTATACTGATTTCGTTGAAACTTTCAAAATGGCAGTATACAACATTAAGAGTTTGCGCAAAAGATGAGGGAATACCCCTATATCCTTCATATACTGCTATATTAGAGGCGAAGAAGGACTGCTACCCACCAAAAAATACTATAGATATCACTGAAAGAGGGGTAAAAGTTAAGCTTCAAGCGATTTTGGACAAAACTGTCGCTAGACTTGGGAAATTCCTACGTTTGGAATCATGTCTGGACAGAAAAGTATTAACACTTACATGCAAGTGGGGCTTTGATGGTGCTTCAGGGCAAAGTTTATACAAGCAAACTATGGGGGGTGAAGATGATTACAGTAATTTTATGTGCTCCTTTGTGCCTTTGACACTTTGTGGCGAAGAAAAGTTATGGGAGAATCCAAAGCCATCTTCCACAATGTTCTGCAGACCGCTTTACTTCAAATTTGCAAGTGAAAACATATTGAATATAAAGGAAGAACAAGCTATGATTGAAGCTGAGATTGCAGCACTAGAGCCGTCTATTATAGGAAGTCATACTGTGAAGCACTCAATGCTGATGACTATGATAGATGGTAAAATCACTTCACATCTATCAAATACTTCAATGCAAACTTGTGACATCTGTAAAGCTACTCCTTCGGAAATGAATAATTTAGAGAAGATCTCAGAGTAAGTATTAATAATTCTACAAATTAATTTAAACTTACCGTAATGTTGTTTATCTTATTATTAATCAAATCATTTGTTTCCAGAAAACATGTTTCAACAGAAATATTTCAGTATGGTTTATCTACACTTCATGCTTGGATTAGGTGTATGGAGTGTCTACTCCACATTTCCTATAGACTCGACTTCAAAACATGGCAAGCCAGAGATGCAGACAGCAAAGAGTCATTGAAGAGTAGAAAACAAGCCATACAGCAAAAGTTCCGAGATGAAATGGGCCTCTTAGTAGACATCGTTAAACAAGGTGAGTTATGAAAGTAGTTGTTAAGAATATGACCCTATTATTTTCAAATATCATTAACTGTTTTCATGCAATGTTTTGGATTAAGTTTTGTTGATTCATATTTTTTGTTTCAGGTTCCGGAACCACAAACGATGGAAATACAGCTAGAAAATTTTTTGGTGATCCTGCCAGAACTGCAGCTATTACAGGCTTGGATCCTAGTTTGATCCAAAGATTTACGACACTTTTGCGCGTGATGGCTTGTGGAGAGCCCATTAATGTTGATGCGTTTAAAAACTTTGCGCACCAAACCGCAGAAAAATATGTGGAACTATATGGCTGGTATTACATGCCATCTAGTGTCCATAAAATTTTAATGCACGGTGCTGAAGTCATTAAACATTTTAACATGATGCCCATTGGGAAATTATCTGAAGAGGCATCGGAAGCCAGAAACAAAGATTTTAAAAAAATCCGAGAAGACCATTCTCGAAAATTTTGTCGAAAAGCAACAAACGAAGACATTTTCAATGGTCTTCTTGTTTCGTCAGATCCCTACCTGTCCAGCATAAGGCCACAGCTGATAAAATCAAAACGCACACCTATTACCGATGACATGAAATCTCTTCTCATTGGTGATGATGATGCAGATATAGACAAGGAGAATATTGAATTCGTTGATGTTAATGCACCTATGCTGGACTCTGATGAAGAAGATACTCTTTGATAGATAATTGGTCTTTTATAAGTAGTTAGTAATAGAGAATAATTAATATATATGTAAAGCTCTGAGTATTACTACATTTAATTATATAATTTACTGAAATAATATTTAATAGTATAATCAAATAAAGAAATTTTGACAGTTTTTATTGAATATGTGCTTTTATTTCCTATTTTTTAAACAATTATATTATTTAAATATATCCTAAGTACGTATTTATTCCTTGTGTATATACGAATTTCAATTATTTTCATGTTGAAAGTTATAGGTATCCTTATAATATAAAATGAAGACTTGAATAATCATCTACCAAAAACTCAAACTTTCAAAAGCTTGCTACATGCAAAGCGGCACCGAAAGGCATAACAATTGTATGTCATCTTAATCGCCATGTAAGGTGTAATAACTCATGTGAATACCAGACCCTCAGTTCTGATCAGTTTTTTTAAAATCCACTTTGAAGTTTTTTTCCCATACAAAAAAAAATACAATATTTTTTTTCTCACACATGGAGCTACTCACGACCTTCATACTATAACAGTTAACAAAGGGAGGTGTACTTATTACAATAACATTTTTTAATTATTGATTTCTGACAATCAGTTTCTATGAGTATGAAGCTTGATTTTCAGACCACTGTGCGGCGTGCTGACTGACGGCCGGCCGCTAGAAAACTATTCCGACTATTTCCGAATATTAGCGACAGGTGACGAGTGGGACAGATAATATAGAACTGTGTCGAGTACTGTCGAGTAGTGTCGAGTAAGTGAGAAAGAAGTATATGCGCGCGCAGAGGCAGTCATTTGTTTGTTTACGTTCGTCATTGTTTTAGTTGTGCAGCTGTAGTGATTATTTTTTCTTTAATTACGCATTTTTTATTGTTTATGTGAGTTAAATAAACAAAACTATCTAAAAGTCCTTTTGCACGTATATCCACGTCCACGAGCTTAGACAAATTAGAATCTACCATTAAAAAAGAAATGGATTTGTTTGAGTGTGGAGGAACAAGGGGGCGATTTTTGCAGTTTGCATATAATTGCTTCGCCACGCTGTTGCCAACCAGCGTTGAGTCGGAGAGGGCATTCTCAGCAGCGGGGTACATTGCAACGGACATTAGATGCCGTTTAGCAGATGAAACTATTAATAGGTACCCTTTGTTTTTTAAGGAGTCATTTTCAAAATCACTCTTTTTCCTAATTTCCTTGAAATAAGCTTATTGTTTTGAGTACCTAATTTACCTACGTTAATTTCCTTACAACCTGATTATTATTTAGTAGGTAAGATTAAAGAATAAAGGTTTTTATTTTCTTTCGAGTAATATGTTATTTTAGTTAACTATTGGGGGTGGGTGAAGAAAACTCCTTTATTTTGGTTTCTTCCCGTTTATTTGTTTCTTCTTAATTTTCTTCCTTATTTTTCTTCTTATTTTTCTTCTTATGCCGAATCCGAATATTCCGAATACAAAAAATCACAATCCTAATCACCTTAAGTACTATTTTGAGGTGTCACAATAGCAAGGGGTTCAATGAGTTGCCGACCAATCGCGTGGCACTATGTCTATCCCGTTCTTACCTATAGGTCTGTCTCTCTCTACCTATCTCGTTCTAACTTATAGGTCTATCTCTTTCTATACCTATCTCTTTCTATCATATAGGTTTGTCTCTTTCTATTGCGACACTGCTCTAACCTACGTTTTTATCTTATTCTACAGTAAATTAGGGAACTTTTATTTACATTTTACCTAATTAACTTATTCTAATATGTTAAAATATTAACTTATATACTATCGACTTATTGCTAAGTTGTCGCCGTCCGTAACATTCTCCCCCCGGCGTAGACTCCTCGAAGCCTCTTCCACTTGAAGGACGGCGAGTTTTGTCGTAGACCTCCGGAACACGCCTCCTTTAGTGCGAACATCTGCTGATCTGATGACGCCGTCCGGTCCCGGATGCACTCGCTCGATGATTCCTCTTGGCCAGGTGTTACGGGGCAGCGTGTCGTCGACCACTATTACTAGATCGCCTTCTCGTAGTCGGGCAGCCTCGGCGTTTACTTGTCCCCGTGGAATGAGCGTGGGTAAGTATTCCTTTATCCATCGTTGCCAAAACTGGTCCGCTAGCGCTTGCGATTTCTTCCAGATATGACGGTCCGCCTCTTCGCATGCTCCAGTTCGTGGTAGTCCTGTCGATGAACCGATGAGAAAATGATTGGGTGTCAAAGCTTCTTGATCGTCGGGATCCACGGAGACGTGCGTAAGTGGTCGTGCGTTCACGCTGTATTCTGCCTCGGCGATTAGTGTCTGCAGCACTTCCTCTTTCGGTGACTTTTCCTTGAGCGTTGTGCTTAGTGCCGCTTTTACCGACCGCACTAGCCGCTCCCAGGCTCCCCCCATATGCGGCGCCCCTGGTGGTATAAAGCGCCAGTCCGTGTTGTACTGCAGGCTGTAATTCCGTAGCTCAGGAATCCACTTCTTGTAAGTGTTTGGTTCCAAAAAGGGTCCAAAATAGTCTATGCCACAGTAAGTGAAGGCACGATGTCCTGGGTCCAGTCTTTCTTTTGGCAGGTCTCCTTTCGGTGGTGTCCTCGGGGTCGCCTTGTATACTCGACAATATTGACAGTCTCTTGCTATCTTCTTAACCGCCGGTCTTAGGTGCAGTATTATATATCGTTGGCGAAGTTCGTTGACGACTCGTTCGTTGTTCGCGTGTCCTGCTTGACGATGATAACTCTCGATAAGCAAACGAGTGAAAGGATGTCGCCCGTCGAGTATGACTGGCTCGTTTGAATGCGTCGTGGAGTTAAGCGCACCTATTCTGCCTCTGGCTTTCATTAGTCCGTCTTCTAAGACTACGTCGAGCTTCTTCAGTTTGCTGTAACGTGACAGTGGTTGGTTCCGTTTCAGACGCGTTAAATCTTCTTCGAAGGAGTCTCGTTGCGATCGTTGGAGCCACCGTCGCTCAGCTGCTTCTAAATGTGAGACTTCCAAATGTAGAGCCTTGTCCTTTGATTTCAGCTTCTCGACGAAGAGCTGGACTAGTGCCGTAGTTCTTATTAATTTCTTAAAGCTGGAGAACCTCTCGATGTCGGGTAGTACTTCGTCCAAGTCTGAGTCATTTCTCTCGATGGTGTAGCAAGTAATTTTATCTGTCTCGACGCTCTCTTCACTCTCCTTAGGCCAGTGATCTTCCGGCGCCTGAGGGAAGGGAGGTCCGGTGAACCATCGGTCCTGACTGTCGATCCTGCTGTTCTTCTTGCTTCCATCGCACGGCGTCGCGTAGCCTTTTTCTAACAGGTTATCGACTTGCGCTGTGTATTCTTTCTTGAATGCGGGCTCCTTGTTCAACCTCTTCTCCAGTGTGTGTAGTCTCTTCAGGGCAGATTCGTAGCTCTCAGGGAAAACAAGGTTGTCCGTCTTCCATGGTAGACCCACTTCGAAGTATCCGTTCTTCCTCTTGACGGTTGCTTCGAAAATATCGTTGGCTCTCTTTTCGTACTTGTTGACTTTCTCTTTGGTCGACACGCCAAGCGAATCCACGTTGAAATGTGACTCGACGAGTTTTTGAAGTTGAATGTCGCTTGTGCATATGTGAAGCACGGCTGCTTCGTCTTGTACGATCATTTTTCTTGGGACTGATCCATGTAGCACCCATCCTAGCTTCGTCCACGATGCGGCTGGCTCGTTTCTTCTGCCGGCGCGTAGTTGACTTGATATTATCAGATGCCAGTTGTCAGCTCCTATGAGTATGCGAGGTTTCGTTTCTCCCGCGCAGATCTTCGCCTGTACGCCTCGTAAGTGTGCATACCGTCCTAAGTCACGTGGCACGCGTTGTTGATGCAGCTGTAGTCCCTTTATCGTACGAGCAGTCACGTCGTATGCTTCGTGTTCGCGTAGACCCCTGATTTGAATCTTGACTGCCTTGCTGTCGATTCTTCTTTGATCATTGATGCCTCTTATGTTCAAAGGCTGTGTCGATCCGCCGTCGGTGAGTTGGTTCGCTAATTCTTCATCTATTAGCGTCACCGTGGATCCTTCGTCCAGAAGAGCATGGGTGATCACCTCCCCCCGTGGACCGCTGAGTTTCACTTTGCAGGTCTTGAGCAGCACTGAAGTAGGTGTCTTCTTCGTTATGACGTTCATTACCGCTGCCTCTGTTTCGTCTTCTTCGCAGTCGTCTGGAGTGCTCACCGTAGTCGTAGTCTCTGCTGCCCTTTCTTTGTGAAGTATTGCATGATGTCGATATGTGCACCCGCGGACTCCACAAGCCTTAGCTTTGCAGCTAAATCGGTTGTGCTTCCGCTTCATACATTTGAAGCACATCTTGTTTTCTTTAGCCCACTTCCAACGGTCGTCGATGTCGAGTGCTTTGAGCTTCGAGCAATCTGGAGTGTAGTGTCCTCCTGACTGACACATGAAGCATCTTCTTTCTTCCTGTGCGCTCTCTTCTGCGGTGTACACGCCTCTAGTAGCCACCCTCTTTGGAGCTACTTCCTTCTTGACGGGTACCGGAGCGCTTCGTCTCGTTGTGTGAGTGTATCGCAGCATTAGATCCGCTTCAGCCAGTAAAAATTCTGATAGGACGATCATCTCGCTTTCTTCGACGATGCGGTGTTCGTTAGCAGCAGCGAACTCTGCCCACTTGGTGATGAGGTGAGGAGTCAACTTCTCAGTTACGTCGCGGACCAATAGTGGATTCTGCAGATAGCCCCTTATGTCTACGCTCTTGATTGTGTAGACTATATTCTGCACCTTGACTGCGAAATCGTACAAGTCGGTACTTGCATTTCCTATTTTCGGCAGTTTCTTGAGATCTTCCATAGCCCGGTCGACGATATAATCTGGACGTCCATATTTTAATTCCAGCGTGCGCATGATGACATCTGGGTTGGATGCTGTGAACAGCTGTGAGAGTACTGTTTCCCTTGCTTCACCTTTGAGGCTGTTTCTCAAGCGTAGAAGGTTTTCCGTCGGCGAAAACTTGAAGATTCTTGTAGAGTCTTCCATGGCGGCTTTGAATGGAAGCCACTCGGCGATAGTACCCGTGAAGATAGGAAGCTCTGCTGTTTGACGCGGCGGTGGTCTTGACGTAAGCATCTTCTCCAAAGTATCCGCCAGTCGTTGAATGCCTTGGTACTTGGAGCTCTCCCCTTGTTGTTTACTAGTGGGAGGGCGGTCCTCTTGTGGCTCTTCTCGGTATTTGGAGGTTGACGGCCGTTGTTCTGCGATGCTTCTGTCGACCCAGTCTTGTACCCTTTCTTGACACGCGCTGGCTGCGTATTCGGATTCGGCTTCGATCGCTGACATCTCGGCGGCTAGTCGCGACTTAACTAGCTTCGCTTTCATTTTCAATCGTTGTTCTTCCAGTTCCGCGAGTTCTTTTTCCGCTTCGTATTGAGCCATCTTTAACCGCGCGTCGGTGCTTCTTCTTGACGTGTTAGTGCGAGCGGTAAGCGCCGGTGACGTAGGTCTTCGTATAGGCGATGTAGCTTCACGTCTTGCCGGTGTAATGGCCGGTTGTGCAGGTGGCCCCATGGTAGACATCCCCGTTGATGCCTCTGTTGCGGTTTCTCTCACTGGCCGTGGAGGTGAGCGATGCAACCTTCTCCCTTGGGGTATTTCTCCTGCTGCGGTCGATGGCGATTGCGGTGGATCTTCGTATATGTGGTGCAGTAGCGGCCCCGATATACCCTTAGTAATGTGGGATGCTTCTGCCTCGCTGAACCCCGACTCGGAACGAAGACGGCTTCTGGTATTCATGACGATTGATTTATTGCAGATTCTCTTCTGAACCTGCCGTAGCGTGAATCCGCTTCTGAATCCACCGGAGCGCAGATTCGCTTCTGAATCCCCGGAGCGCAGATTTACTTCTGAATCCGCCGTAGCGCAGATTCGCCTGTGAATTCGTAGCGTAGATTCGCTTCTGAATCTACCGGAGCGCAGATTCCTTTCAGAATCCCCCGTAGCGTAGATTCGCCTGTGAATTCCTTGTAGCGCTTCTTCTTCCTGGATTCTCCACCATCCGGCTCGAAGGACCAAACTATTGGGGGTGGGTGAAGAAAACTCCTTTATTTTGGTTTCTTCCCGTTTATTTGTTTCTTCTTAATTTTCTTCCTTATTTTTCTTCTTATTTTTCTTCTTATGCCGAATCCGAATATTCCGAATACAAAAAATCACAATCCTAATCACCTTAAGTACTATTTTGAGGTGTCACAATAGCAAGGGGTTCAATGAGTTGCCGACCAATCGCGTGGCACTATGTCTATCCCGTTCTTACCTATAGGTCTGTCTCTCTCTACCTATCTCGTTCTAACTTATAGGTCTATCTCTTTCTATACCTATCTCTTTCTATCATATAGGTTTGTCTCTTTCTATTGCGACACTGCTCTAACCTACGTTTTTATCTTATTCTACAGTAAATTAGGGAACTTTTATTTACATTTTACCTAATTAACTTATTCTAATATGTTAAAATATTAACTTATATACTATCGACTTATTGCTAAGTTGTCGCCGTCCGTAACATTAACCTCACTATCACAAACAAGCAGTTATTAGCTTTTTCAGTCATCTGAATTCAACATTTTTATTTAAATTAGACGGGATCCCGAAAATTCCGGGATCCCGCGGGATTGATATTTCTAATCCCGAATTTGCAATCTCGAGTCGGGATTGCATTCCCTAGTACGTATATAAATTGCCTTACAACAAAAGAAATAATTTTAATATAGCAGTGAGAGTATGAAATAGAGCCGCCGAGGGGTTTTGGCTGCAACCCTTTTTGCGTCCCACTGTTGGGCACGGGTCTCTCCCCATTATTGGGGAGGCCTGGAGCTTACTCCACCACGCTGTTCCAATGCGGGCTGGTGGAGATGCGGGTTAGTGGCCAACCCGCTGTCGGATGTTTTCAAACCGCCCATAAGGCGTCCGACAAGGTTTAACGGCTGTTATCTATCGACAACAACCGGGACCGACGGCTTAGCGTGCCCTCCGAAGCACGGAAACACGCATGAAATTTTTTGCCACTATTTTTCACCCATCTCACACCCGACCGCGCCCGTTTTGCTTAGTTGCATAGATCGTTAGCGTTCTACGCTAACCGCCGGGCTATGCGCAGTTCATGAGGTCAAATTCCACATAACCCGGTACCCTCTCCCAAGATGCCGGGTACCAAACTCCCCCCGATACCAAAGAAAGGTTACATTACATTACTTCGGCGCTCTAAAAATATGCTAGCTTTCATCTGCTATTGCTTCACTACTTGAAAGACCGACGTATCTTAATTTTTTTTAAGTTATCATGTTATCTTAAAAAAATCGATTACATATAAAAATACGTCCTCACTAATGCAATTATTTCATCTTCATCTATTTTACATATGGACCTAAATGTTAAGCTTTCTATAGGATGTTCCTGTTACTTATAATTTTTTTAATAGAAGCTAACAGTTTGCAAATAAAATTCAATCTATTTATGTTTCATCTCTCTCTTATATCGAAATATGTCGAAAATCGCTGCTACCTTCATCTATGTATTTCACTATCTAGTACATTGGTAATATGAGTAGTGTGTAACCTAATAGGAATAATGTATTGCGAACAAGATACTGTCTCTAGAGGGGTCATTTGCTCCTGTGAGCGTTATAACTACTTATGACACACACACCTACCGCTAGTGATGTCATATTGTTCAGGGCTTTATAACGCTACCACATTCACACTATAAGTACCGTTAAGTAACATTATTTTCATAATGTTAATATTTTAACGATATCACGAGGTAAACGTTAGCTTAGTATCAAATTCAATTCAGTACCGTGTTCAAGCAATATTAAAAAAATGACACTTTCTTTTTGTTACCTAATGCGTTGTTGCCAACTCGTGCGGCCTGTCGTGGAGCTGGGGTAGGCGCATAATGGAACGTCAATATTACTCAATATCTACATTGACTTAAAAACCAAATACATCGTAAGAAAGAAACGGAAAATAAGAAAGAGATGAATAAAAACGTTACTTAATGAAACTTTTAGTATTTTGGTAACGTTATCAATCCCTGACCGTGGTAAAATTACGATTTACCGATAAAATCATCGATAACGTTAAGTCACTTCAACGGTAAAAGCCCACCTTGTATGGTTACAAAGCATATCGTTACCTGAACGTTAACTTAGTTTTATGAAGGTAACAATACCTCATTTTTAACGGTATTCAAAGCCAAACGTGTTACCACTATTTGAATAAATCTTGCTAATCACGTTGTTAATTAAAAATCTGTAAGTCTGCTTCTTTTCACAAAGACACCAAATTGTGAACTTACGTAAAACAACAAAAGAAGTAACTGAAAATCAGAAACAACAGATAGAGTCCCCAGTTCCGCCTATTCCTTATGTTAACAAATTTGAAAGACAAATTATAAATGCGATTAACATTTTGTATTAATTAATATGTAGAATTACATTTCAATGAAAACGGTTCATTGCCAAATATTCTTAAGTGCGTGTTGTTTGTATCGTTACATCGTTATCGTTTTTGAAATCCCTTTCACTTCCCAGAGGAAACCTGTGCCCTGCAGATGAACATAAAACAGGTTTGAAAAAAAAATATTTTAGAATAAACATGAAGTTCTGTTTAGATATCGATTTAAAACTAAAGTTTTTTGTAACTTTTCCAAGACATCACAACTTTCTTTCGCAAGCGGGAAGCAATTGAAATGCTATTACTAATAGCATAACTTCTGTTATCATGAGGTACGACATTATGACGATACGGCTCAGTAAACAGAGCAGCTGGAAATTCAAACCTAAACGAGAGTTGAAATCGCACACAGAATGTTCCGTGTCATATAATTATAATGCAGAATATTTACGTTGAAAAAGCACGAAATAGGAAACGAACGAAATAAGAATAACTCGACTCACAAAATCACTGACTTCGAAGTTTGGTTATTGTATGAGGGTTTGCAGATCAAAATATTTAATATTACATAATACTTGATATATCCAGGCGCGGTCCCAGAAGGGGGGTCACAGGGGACATGACCCCCCCCCCCCTAAAATCCATCAGTCATGCGTAGATGGAAGGCGAAACAAGGCAATTTGGGACACCTCTTCCCCCAAATTTCTCAGTGACCCTCCCAAAATTGAAGGCTGCGACCGCGCCTGGAGATATCCACATGCATTTGCGAAAAACTCTCTAAACAGACACACTTAGATGTCAGATGTACAATTAGCCTACAAGGTTTTCTACTTTCCTTTTAAGACACGGAACCATAAAAGTAATTTATTGACGCATAAACAAACAATGACTTTTCCGCACATATCACACGTATAATTAATTTGCTAACAAAATGAACAATTAAACTGTCGATCACTAATTATAGTTATTTCCGTTAATTATTTAGCAATAACAAAAATTATAATTCCATTAATATTAACAAGTTTATTTATTTATTTATTTGTTTAACAAGATCGATTTTATTTTTAAATATATGGTGTTTATTTAAAAAACATTTCTAAAAAATTCTTCGATTATTTCCCATTGACGGATCGAGAACTCAATCTCACCGCCCACAACCCCGGAAGCCCCCTTTTAGTCGCCTCTTACGATCAGGCAGGGGATACCGTAACCCTATTCTTAATCCCGAAGCTACAGGGACGTCTAGGATTATGCCTAGTTAAGCATTTATTTTTATTCGATTCGATTTTGTTTTTGTTTGAACGTCCATGATTTTGATAATGTTTGGCCACTTGTCCCTTTCCTTCCGGCCACTGTTCCTTTGTCCTTAACAAGGGTAGTAAAAAAGTTTTACCGATTTTTTTTTATTTTTAGTAATCTATTTGCGATCAATAATAGATTAATATTTATATAAGCCATTTTTAGGGAAAAAATTCTGACTAAATTATGGTCATAAGACGATATGTAACCACCCTTACGTAGACACCTACTGTACGTAGGTACTATGTATGTTTACGTTATTAATATTGGCTCGTTACTATACCTACTAGAGGCATAGAGGTAGGGCTACGTGCGTTTATGGAATAATCCGGTTAGGGCACTTTCTTCCGGATGATGTTTCAACTAGATAATTAAATGAGTAAAATTACAATATGTCGCTCTCTACGACAGAGTTTTATTTTTTCTTTTATTTTAAACTCTTGTGATCATTTAAAGCAGAAGTTTTTTATTTCAACTGTCAGGGCTTTTGTAGATTTACGCATTTTTTATGTTTACAAAATACCTCCTTCAAAATTTAATAAATATGTTGAACACCTCCCTTACTTATAAATATTCCTTTCATATGATAAATATTTTGGTAGTTGCATGGTTTGACTGGCAAAATACTACTAATATGATTCGAACGATGTCAAACAATTCTATTAAGTTTTGTTGGAGAATTAGGATTACCTTCCAGACTGGTATGAAGCGACCATCACCCTCCAGAGGTGCTAGCTACGAAATGCATACAACCCCAGCCTTGCTTGAATTTGTCTGTAGCGAAGTGGCCAGCCAGAATGTCAAATCGGGAAAAAGTGGCTGTATTTAATATTATCTCGTATAAATATTGAATCGACACAAAGTTTTTCCTAAAGACGCGGTTACCCTAGCCCGCGCCGTATCTAGGGGCTGGCAATAGAGGCGGCTGCCAGGAGCGCAGATCTGGGGAGGCGCATTTTGCAGACGTACAGTTTTCGAGCTGCTGGGGCACAGACCCACGACGTAAAAAAAATCATATATAAAGTACTGCGGTACTTACTCCTGCTAGAATTCACACATTTTGTATCACCCTGTTCTACAAATACATTGTGTAAACGAACATACATACATACTTATACATATACATAGAACATATACATAAACGAATATTCACTAGAGATTTAGTTGCTTATTGAGAATATTAGTTAGGTTACTTAAATAAAATTATGACAGGCCAGCTATACTCGTGCATAGCCAGATATTGAAATAGGAGTCTAAGGTGGAAAAATAAATGGCTGTCAACCCTTCTTGCGTTGTTTCCCACTGCTGGGAACGGGTCTCTCCCCCCTATTGGGGAGGCCAGGAGCTTACTCCACCACACTGCTCCAATGCGGGTTGGTGGCATCGATATAAAAAGTAGGTAGATTCACAGTCGCCGCATAAAAGTGGCACCGGCAAAAGAAGGCATAACGGCAGCGATATGCCTTCTTTCGCTTTCATTTGCTAAACCGCCACGGACGTGTCGCACGTCTGATGCGCTAGAGAACAAAGTCAGTAATGGAGTCGCCATTTGTCTTTTATTTAAAAAAGGCGTATTGTTATTTTAGTTTTCCGAAAAATGAAATTCAAAAAGAAAAGTGGAAGTGTCTTAAAACCCACGGCGGACATAATAAATTTCATTCATATACTCCGCAGATTTCATATGTCCTAATTGAAATGATTCGTAGGTGGGAGAAGCGTATAAATAATAGCAGCCAAACGCGACTTCATTCGCGTGGACTTTAGTTTTAGATTTTCCAAAAATAAAAGTAGCCTAAGTTACACCTTATTACATCAGCTACCTGCCACAGAAAATCCCGTCAATATTGGTCCAGCCGTTTCAGAGATTAGTGGGAACAAACAGACAGATAGACGGGAATCAGACAGACAAAAATTGTAAAAAAAAAAATTTTGGTATATGTAGTGTATAAACATTCATATGCATGTAGTAAAAGGCGGTTATTTTAATACTAGCTGTGCCCCGCGGTTTCACCCGCGTTAGAGAGGATCATTAGCATAAAGTGAAGTCCCTTCTGAAGTACCGTGGACCGGCTTTTTTGTAGGACTATATAAGATAAACATTAACATCATAAATTACATAGGTGTACCTCTAGCGGTTTTGGCGGCGCATGCCAGAATAGCTCGCAGATGGTAGATTTTTTCCTACTTACTTGACACTTATCGTCATATTTTGGACAATTCACACAATATCTTTATAAATTGTAGCCTATATGTTATTCTGATGTATAAGCTATATTGTGGTAAAGTTTCATTCAAATCCATTCAGTAGTTTTTACGTGAAAGAGTAACAAACATCCATACATCCATACTTACAAACTTTCGCCTTTATAATAGTAGTAGGATTACAAACAGACACTTCAATTTTATTTACATATGTATAGATGTAAAATGTGAATATTGTAAAAACTGTTTGCTAGCGAAACAAAAACTACGGTTCCATATATTGATAGATATTAAAGATTTAGGCGGATTATGTTATGCATCAGAAGATGTGTATTTAATATATGAAAAAAGAGAATATGTTGTTAGGAAATTTCTACACACTGGTGAATGTATAAAAAAATGTGCATTTCATTTTAAAAACTATATTTGGAGATATAATTGAACACTGTCAAGGAACAAACTTTGGCCATAAGATCGAGCTGTTAAAGGCTGTTATTGAAAAATATATTGACATACATTACGTCCTTATTATGCCGGGAAACTAAAAACCGCTGAAATCAAACGCAAATTGAAAAGGCAATTATTTAATATATTTTTGTATCAAGGTACCTAAATCTTTGCTGGGAATAGAAACCGGGACCCTAACACACACATGCGTATTATGATCACTGTGTTCATTTCATAAAATATAATGTTTATAGATTCTAAAAATTTTCTGTTGTCTGCTCGCATTAGAATTTTAAATAAATAAAAAAGAAACTCCACTCCACTGTCTATGTTCCAAGTGGTGTAAATATGGCGGTAAATTAATCTTGTAAACGAATTTGTGCTTTATTGTAATGCTTTTGGTTTCATTTCTCAATAAACTCCTATTTCGTAAGTCTAAAGTCGTAAAATTTTATTGCCGTATTATAAACATCGAACCAGAAGGTGATAAGTAACAATTTAACATGGACTTATAGTCTTACTTATGTTAGTAACATAAGGTTTAAAATAGATAAAAAGTAAGATACCTTAAAACATTTTTTTGTTTAGAATACTTGTAAACATCTATAATAAGTACGTTTTTACGCGGGGCCACCTTTTGACTCAAGTTTGTATGGGAACCTTGCATCTACCTACTTTTTATATCGATGGTTGGTGGAGATGCGGGTTAGTGGAGATGCGGGTTAGTGGCCAACCTGCTGTCGGATGTAAAAATAAATATTTTTCTTTAATTTTCCACTCTTATCTTCAACCACACAACACTATTTTACTAAGGGTACTGAGGTAACTGAATGCCAATCAATACTCCTGAATGATAGCTTAGTCCTTGATTAAAACCACAGAACATGGTCTTTTAATATGTTCTGTGATTAAAACAGTATGTGTCAAATGTCAAAAATAATAATCATACCTGTTGGCAAGTAATGAAGAGTGCTGTCCACACAAATATGCCGGCTATGACCTGAGCAGTACGGGTCTGCAGGAACACTGGCTCCTGCAGCGGCTTCAAAATTTCGTGAACAGTGTCCGAGATGGGTTGTGCAGTCAAGTTTATTGTATCTGCACTCATCCTGCGGAAAATTAAATGTACTTAGTAAGAGAAAAATAAGATGAAATACTGAAATGAAATAAAAAGATGTTATGTGCACAATAAAATGTCAAAAAAGGCAGGGTTTGTACCCAGTGGCAAGATACAGTGGTGGACACATAATTAAAGACACCTCCTAATTGATCAGAATAGCTTATATTGATCAGTTGAGCACGTCAAAATTCACACACAATTTCAGAAAGTAGTTTGTATTGTAACAGTTTTAGAATGGGCCTGTACAGTCCAGTTTGATTCTAATAGAAAACGTATGGTACCTGGTGCTTCAGACAATTCTCTTTCTTTGGGTGAGTCAGTCAGTCATTCAGTCAGTGAGTCAGTCAGTCAGTGAGTGAGTCAGTCAGTCAGTGAGTCAGTCAGTCTCACATAGATGCAATCTATGCATCTAAGCCAAAGTGTTTAGGATGATAGATCAGTGACCACTACTGGCAAACAAATTTCATGCATGTTTCAGTGCTTGGGAGGGCACATTAAGCAGTCAGTTCCTTATGATTTGGAAATATCAGACATCCCAAATTGAAGCAGCATGGTGGAGTAAGCTCCAGTCCTCTCGCATAATAATAGGGAGGCACCTGTGCCCCGCAGTGAGACAGAACAAAGGTTGTAGACCAGAAAGAAATTTATAATTTCTTACTTTCTGAATTTATTTCTAATACTAATAATAATATGCTTTATTTAAGAGGCTGTATACAAAATTTTGCCTATTACGCTGATTTTACATAGGAGATTTTGAGGTTTGGGTAGATGTTGGACACAGGATTTTGACTATTGTGTGAATGAGGGGCGGTTGTTAGGGTGTAGTTGAACCCTCTAGCGGTTTTTTTTGCCAGAAGCGCGGTTTTTTTAAATTACGATTAAAATTAAAATTCAAAGATTTGTGCGAAATAAACAAGGTACAAAAGGTACAAGGAGTACCGGCAAAACCCCACCGAAGTTGTTTAATATGTATATTTTTTAGAACTCATTTAAAATGAGTGGAATCGGTTAGGTTAGGTTTGACTGGTTTGCATAATTTAAAAAAAAGACACCAATATAACCTACAAAAAAAGGGGGCGGTTCTGGCGGGGGGGAAGGTCCAAAAGGTACCGCCGCACCCTCCGCCCCCCACACCGCCCTCCTCCAAAACCCTACGAAGGTGTTTAATGACTATACTTTTACCGATTTTGAGGTACAGTATTTCCATAAGTTTAATTACACAATATGAATCATTACAATTAATAAAAAAGTATTAAATGAGCCACTTTTTCATTTTTATTATTACTTAATTTTAATTAACCTGAAGACGGCGATAGTTTTGTGAATTTTACTGTAATAGTTATAAAATACTACATATTTCTAGATCATTTTAAAATCTAAACAAATCGAAAAAATTCCATACATTGCTGTAAAAATCTCATACATAGTAAATGAGTCACTTTTTGCCAATCTCGTATAAAAATATTAGGAAAAATACACTGAACTTAGTCAATTTGAGAGAAAATGGGACAAAAATTGCATTTGATATTTTTGACACAAATACACTTCAGTTCATAATCAATCCAATTCCTGAAAAAAAAACAAATTAATAATGAAAATTTGGCATTAAAAATTAAGTTTTTAACAAAAAAATAGAACCGACTTCAAACAGTAAAAAATAAAAGTGTTCAGTACCTACTTCATCTTGCTTATGGTAATTACTCTTAAAACTATTTTTGGAGTCGGGCCTTTACTAAAATGTCGTACCATTCGTTCTAAATGGTCACCGACAGTACAGACAGTGGGACAGTATCTCTACATCTTCTTGCTTATGGTAATGACTGTTAAAACTATATTGAAGTCGGTCCCCATTCAGAACGAAAGGTAAACTATATTTACTATAAAAGGACATTTTACCGTTATTTTTTTGTTATAAACTTAATTTATTTCACTCTTTTTAGTAACTTTAATAATTCTGTACATAGGTTTAAGGATAGTTGGAAAAAATTTCACTTAACTTCTAAATGTTAAAGAGATTTACCTTTTATAATCATGTTTATCTAATAGCCATCTTATGACCTGAAACTACTATCAGTCCACCTGAACGTATAAATTAATGAAAGAATTTGCTCTCAGCTCCTAACCTTTGAGGAGTTGTACCTTCAATCATCAGCTTAGCAACATCAGGTGATAATTACCGGACATAAATATTTATATTATGTTAAAAAATATGACTAAAAGAATGTGTGTGCCTATTAAGTTTCAGTGTTTCCCTCAATTTCCCTATTATCACATCATCAGATTTTGACATGGTGACAGTTGGACCACCTAAGGAGTATAAGGTTTTGAACAAAAAAATACATACTGAAAGAATTTTCTCTAACTCCTAACCGTCGTAGTACCATCCATCATCAGCTCAGCAACATGATTTGATGGTAATTATACACAAATGCCTGTTTTGCTTTAGTAAAAATATGAAAATCATTTGTTGTGCTATAAAATTTGAATGTTCCCTTCGATTTCTCTGGGATCCCATCATCAGACTTTGACTTGGTGACAGTTGGACCACCTCAGGAATGTAAGATTTCGAACAAAAAACCATTTATTGAAAGAATTTGCTCTCAACTCCTAACCGTCGTAGTACCTTCCATCATCAGCTCAGCGACATGATATGATGATAATTATACACAAATGCCTGTTATGCTTTAGTAAAAATATGAAAATCATTGTGGTGTGCTATAAAATTTGAATGTTCCCTTCGGTTTCTCTGGGATCCCCTCATCAGACTTTGACTTGGTGACAGTGGGACCACCTCAGGAATGTGAGATTTCGAATAAAAAACTATTTATTGAAAGAATTTGCTCTCAACTCCTCACTGTCGCAGTACCTTCCATCATCAGCTCAGCAACATGAAATTATGATTACTATGCGCAAATATCTCTTATGCTTCAGAAAGTATAAGAAAATCAATGTGTTTGCCTATTAAATTCGAGAGTTCCCCTCGATTTCCCTGAGATCCCATCATCAGATCCTGATTTTGTGACAATGGGACCACCTCAGGAGTATAAGGATACGAACAAAAAAAGAATTTTGAAAATCGGTCCACAAACTGCGGAGTAATTGGTGAACATATATAAAAAAAATACATACAGCCGAATACAGTACCTCCTTCTTTTGGAAGTCGGTAAAAATCATTTAAAGTAACCTAAATCTCACATTGTAATTCTTGACGTAAGCTAAAAAAGTGGTGAAATGATCAGTTATACTGTGCAATGAAACTAATGGAAATACTGTAATTTAACAGCAAATCTCAATGTTAAATCAGGTAAATCAGCAAAATTGGCATAATTTTGTATACAGCCTCTTAACACCAAGAAATTAAAAAGTATAATATATTCAAAATCATTACAAATACTACTACTCGTGGTAAGTAGTACTGTGATTTGAGATTTCAGTTTTTAAAGATTTTAATTGTTAAATTTTGATTAATCCCCTTAGACAAACAATGTAATTATTTTTAATGACTTATGTGAATCAAGGCTTGTTCAATAACAATGTACAATAATTGCAATAACAATCCTAAAGATACTGCTAGGGAAACACTAAACTCCTATTGTCCAAAATCATGTCACAGATATAAATTAACATTTTAAATTGCTTGTACTTCTTTTGGCTTTACTTAAAACCTTGGAGTGGCCTTTACGGGCGAACCCCTCGTCCCAACGTCCATGCAAAATCGTCCATATAAATTCTATTTATACAACTAGTGTGTCTGTGTCAGTGTTGTCAGTGCATAAAAAATGATGTTGTTAATTGAAATTGACATATTTAGAAATGTATGTGCCTGTAGCGATGAAAGAATATTTGTGAATGTGTGACAAAATTAAAATGTGTGCGTTCTTCCCCCCGCACCAGAGGGCCCACTCTGTACGCCTGTATCCGAAACTAAGTGAATTTTCCGACCTCATTTTTGGATAAGACTAAATAAA
The DNA here is from genome assembly GCA_911387765.1 of Pyrgus malvae. NCBI lineage: Eukaryota > Metazoa > Arthropoda > Insecta > Lepidoptera > Hesperiidae > Pyrgus > Pyrgus malvae. The sequence continues at coordinate 16,733,817 of OU426960.1, forward strand.
TTTTTGTAAACGTTTATTTTGTAAAAAAACAGAAAAAACTAATTACAAATATTTCACCTACAAGTATACAATATAGTTAATAATTATGAACTATTACACAATTTTTTTGTTACATAAATATATCAATAACCAATGATCCAATGTGAGGGATTCTACTCTCTACACTAGGATATTTTTTTTCGATAAATGCATGCATGTATGGCATGCATGTGCATGCGCGTACCCAGGTTCTTGTCCAGGGGGGGGCAAAGTCTTGGCCAGGGGGGGGGCAACGACTTGGCCAGGAGGGGGCAAAATTTTGGTCGGGGGTGTCAATTTTTTTTAAGCTAAGCTAAGGTACCGCGCGTGTTTTTGCCTTGTACATTATAGACCAATGTCGATAATTTTTGAGACCAAAAAAAATTATAAGTAGTAGAATGAAACCTCAATGGGGTTCAAAAGGTAAGAGAATAGGTATGTATGTATAACATAAATGAAAGGAAAAATTTGTACGCGCGATCTGAGATCGGGAAGGGGGAGGGGGTGAGTTTTTAAGGGTAAATAACGGTTTATTTCGATTTCCGGAAAAACTACAAGCTCTATAAAAAAATGGCAAAGTTGTAGGTAATAAAAAGATCTACAACTTTCGTATTTACAGTTTTTTCAAATAACTTCAAAATTTATGTGAAATATTCAAATTTTATAACTAAGTTTTTTATTTTTTATTTTTATCTTTTGCAAAAAATTTTTTTTTCACAAAATTTGGTGATAACCTACCTTTTTTTATGAACCAAACACACAGTATTTTTCACCTAATTTTAAAAAATCACCCTAGTTTTCAATGGAAAATTCTCACGTCAAATTATCTGCTTTTTAACACGCTTTTATTAGCTTGACCTGTATGTATGTATGTAACGGAATCTTTTAAGTCCATTTTCACTTACTTCTAGGAGTCTGATTAACTTGAAAATTTGCACAGGGTTCAAGGGCCGATGACAATACAATAATCTCATAACTTTTTGTAAAAGTCCTAACAAGGATCATCAGGATAAAAAAAATATACGAGGGGCGGCTGATAAGTTCGCGGCCTAAGGTACCTACTTACATAATGAAACAGTACCTGGACGCCCTAGCGTTGCTCGGATAAAAACAATTGATTTTCTTGGTTTATTTTTAAGCAAAATATTCATTGGCTTAGTTTACTTAGCAAATCCTTTTGAAATACCTAGCTCCTAATTTAAAAAAAATTGTCACAAAAAATAAAAAATGCAACTTGCCTTCTTGAGGTTTAAACCCGGGTCTCTAGCTCCGTAGTCAGCTTTCGTAACCATTCGACCAAGAAAGCTTTAACTCCATTGACGAAATTTTTATAGAGGTCTTATCATAGCGAAATTGTCATTTGTTTGAAGGGCGGATTGACAGTCGATATTTCACGGCTTTTTACGCCACAATATTGTTAATATTCTCCAATAGATGTCAGTAAGAGTGATTTTGTATTTAATGGCATAAACATTAAATAAAACGACAATTTCTATCAAAAAAAATTTGCTGGATTATTTATCATCCCCGAAACCAGGGTACTAAATTTCATCAAAATCTTTGGAGCCGTTTCCGAGATTCAACTAGAACTACGAATTGCTCGTTTAAAGGTATTAGATAGATATATAAAGTTTTATATTTTTAAGACGCTTATATTAGCTTGACCTGTATATATGTATGTAACGGAATCTTTTAACTTCATTTTCACCTACTTCTAAACATCTGATTAACTTGAAAATTTGCATTTGCATGACAATGCAATAATATGTAAAAATAATCCAACTAAAAAATTAAAAATAAATAATGTACTTTAAAAAACTAAAAAACACGTTTTTGTGAAAATACGAACTAAAAAGTAAAAAATAAGAAGAAAATATATTTTACTGTAAAAAAAAATCGTGGGGTGCATGGTGTCAATAGTATCTTAAAAACCACCCCACGCTTCGTATTTTCAAAAAGCGTGATTTTTGTTTTTTTTAATTTAAAAAGTCGGTGTGAGTTTTGTTCGTTCACATCTCTACTTTCTGATGGTATAAAAATATAATATACAGTACTACAGTAAATGTTCTCAGAAAATACAAATAATGAAAACTCGAATCCGAATTTCTTTTGAATCATTTATGTACAATTTTGAGCTATTTATTAAAATGTATACTTAAATTACTCGAAAAACATAAGATTTTATGTTATATTGTATACTTATGTGTTTCGTAAATTTTTTTCCTTTCATTTTTGTTATATTCTCTACCTTTTCCAATGGGTTTCATCGTACTATAAAAAAAACACTTTTTACCATTTTCAAAATGTAATAGACCAGGGTCGATAACCCTGGTCTATTACACGTAAAAATATTAAATATACAAAGGAAACAGCAGGAGGTAGCATATTATCTAGCGTACTCTTTATAGGTTTCTTTTTTTGTTTAGGAGATCTTTTGGGATTTTGTGAATTCCTGAATCTGGACCTTGATCCAGGGGGGGGGCAGCTGCCCCCCCCCTGCCCCCCCCTGGGTACGCCCATGTGCATGTGTGCTAATGTAAGTATGCGTTCGTAATGTTTATATGTGTGTGTGTGTGTGTGTGTGTGTGTGTGTGTACGCAACCGAGTATATATTTACAATAAATTTGAAAGTGTGAATTTGTGAATGTGTATTATTTATATGTTTTTGACAAGTTAATTTCTCATCAATGTATATTCCAAGATATTTGATGAATTGGACTATTTCAATTCTAGCAATATTATTCATTCAGTAGCTTAATGTCATCAATGAAGACGCTTATCTTAATATTTCGTAAAAAAAACGGATGGATGCTTAAAGAGTGGGCTCTCAGATTTGGCACAAAAATTATGTATCGAAGTGAAGCACTATGCCGTCTCTACTGAAGGATGAGTCAGTAACTTTGATGCTCTAAGCTTAAAACAGATGCCTAATTTAATACTTGAGGTTCAGTAAATTTAACATCAAGCCATATATAAGTAAATGACCATATATGACCAATGACCATACAACTAAATAAAAACTTTTGTGTCATTCATCACAGTCATCACAATTAAGTAGATATGTGCAATGTGTAGGATTATAATAAGTAAGGATTATCTTTTAAGACACAATTATAGCCTAGCTTTACTAAAATATTTACTGTATTATTATATTTACTGTATATATTAAACTCAATTATTCAGGTTTTTGATAAAGCTGATAAAAATATCTGTTTGCAAGAACCTATTGATTACATATCACAATTTCTAGAAATATTAAGAGATAATTGTGTACATCTAACATGAAATCTGTGGAAAGCATTTATAAGTACTTAACATGCTCATTAATGAAGACAAGCCAAATTGATGAAATAAAATAATTTTTATACATAATAAAATAATTTCACCACCTTCAAGTAAAGTGACAAGTACGCTAATTGTCGGTTAAAGTAACCCATAACTTCAATTTCATGATGTTCAAGTAGCACTAATCATATGATGAACTGACCTGACCTCATAGCTTTTACTTGCCAATTAACTTTACTTACAAACTAATCAACACTTTACTTGGAGATGGTGAACGAGGCCCTAAATGTACAAAAGTAAGTCATGCTTATAACATTATGACATACCATTGTTTTGCAGTTATTTTATTTGTATTAACTTATATTATTAGATTTTTCTATAGGTTAAATAGAACTATCCACAAGTTGTTATGTGCGCTGAAAGCTTGTACAGCAAGCAATTTTCTCAACACAAATTCACAAATATGACGTCAATATAGAAACATCAGCTGTGTAAACAAACAACAACATGATCCACCAATTATTGTCATGTATTTAATTTCATTGAGGAAGTGCCTAACGTTATAGTCTTGAGCGTATCGAAAGTTATGAAACTAGTGCAGCTTAACAACGGAATTAAGATGTTCAATCACCATTTCGATTCACCTACATGATAAGTAGGACACGTTACTTTGAAGATGCGTAATTTTACATGAAACTTCTATTCTTATTAAACATACTTTTCAATGGTTACTTTAGCGTAGTAGAAATTATAGAAAAGCGGAACTTAAAACTGGAGGCCATCAATCTTGACGTTTTCTTGTTTGTAACTATTATTAGGTGAAGGGAACATGTTACTTTTAAAACAATACGTGTTCATTTCAAAATTTGTAACAATGCTTCCTAGAATTACAGCGTCCTGGTTACGTGCTTGTATAGTTTACCTTCTTGTGGATGGGAAATCCTTTTAGCTACGTTTTCCTTTTGTTTCGACTTTGATGTCATTCGTAATCAACACTGCACATATTGTCTAAACCACTGTACACAAGATCGCATCGATTTTCTCCACGCGAAGTTCAAACAATGCCTATTGAAACGTACAATGTAAACAATAAGACTTGTTAACCAATAGTACAAAAAACTATGTAACTACTGATAAATTATTTCATTACAGATTTCCATAATATTTTTCACTACACACACACTTCACTTACGGACACTTACGGAGTAGTGAGTCGTAGGGATGGCGATCTGAGATCGATTAATCGAAGAATCGATTTTTCAGTCCAAAAAGATCGATCTTTTAGATCGATATGTAGTACTGAATCGATTCAGTGAATCGATATTTCACCCTTGAAAATCGAAATTCGATATTTTCTGTTTTGGTATAAACCATAAAATTATTTACGATTCGTTGAATGTACCCGTATTATAAGAGTGTTGCCTGTTAAAGGGTAAATTACTCCAAAACTCCCTAGATGGCTGTGTGTTTAGTTTCCTTAGACTCTCTTTGATAGAAAAAACATTACGTTTGTATATATGAGTATCGTAGGATCATCTGTTCCTTGTGAGCGACTTTTTTCAATTGCCGGAAATATCACAGGCGATGAGCGGAACCTCATGGATCCCAGTAGACTTAACAGACTATTGTTTTTAAAATTTTAAAAGTTTAGACTTTAGATATTAAGCATTTGGAACTATAAGCTATATTTTATTATCTATTTTATAAACTTTTAAATGTAACCAATATATTTATAAAATAAATGTCTTGTTTTATACCTGATCTGATATGGTAATAGAAATATTTTTTATTTTTGAATTCCCTGATTTTACTAATAATAATAAGACATCGTTTAATTACAATATTTTACTTGTATTAAATACGAAGTACTGAACAATATTATTTTTTACCGTTTAAAGGCGGTTTTGTTTTGTTATAAAGTTATATAATTTCACTCTTTGTAGTACTTTTAATTTAATAATTCTGTATTGTTTAAACATAATTAGCGATATTTCCACATTATTCGAGTGCAGTGCCGCACGCGCTCGGTGTCGTACACATACATTGCACTTACGAATAAATATTATTCGCGATCTGCGCGGCGATTGCCGCGGCACGCTTCAATGGCTATGAGTTCCGAAAAACTCGTAGCCAATTGCTGGCGTTTCTGCAGCACGCCATCGACAGCATGGATGAGGTCAGCATCATCCAGATCTGCTCGTCCAACTTTTCGTGTGAGGAGATAGCCAATTCAAAGGCGCTCCTGTTTGAGTCGCTTGGGAAGATCGACGAGATGCCGTCCCATAGGATGGATGAAAAGGGTGAAAGAAGCCTTCAGGATATCATCTACTTATTGAAGATGACGGATCCCGATGACGTGCCGTCCTTTGTGGCGAGGAACTTGAAAAAGTTGCCACCCGCCACGTTCGACCACGTCGATGTCACCAGGTTGCTGAAGGACATAACTACCCTGAAAGCGAGCCTGGCGGAAGTGGTGTTGAGGTTGGAGGCCTCTCAAAACACCATCTGTGACCTGCGAGCTGAAGTTGAGTCATTGAGAAATACTTTGGCTCTAAGTGGGCCACCAGAGGCCATTAACATCAACACGCGTCGCGGGGCATGCATCGCTTCGCCGTCAAGCGTCGACTCAGCGAAACTTGACGCGTCACCGGCCGCTGTTCCCGCACGTGATAGCCTGTCGTAGCCGCTACCCGCCCCCTACCTCCCCCCGCGGAGGTGTCGCCTGTGAAAGTCACGTTGACTCCTCAACGTGACTACGCCGCAGCTGCCGCCCGCCAGCAACCCGAAAAGCGAACAAAATCAAGGACAGAGAGTGGGAGCCGAAAGAGTCGTAACGAACCCCCTCGAAGTGCAGTGCCTAAGGGGCAGGCCGATAAGGATGGCTTCATCAAGGTGCACTAAGCGTTGAGAAGTTGGAGTCACGCAACGCAGTGAACTTTAGTTCATTTGCGGTTCGCGTCCCGACTGAATTTCTCAGTACCTTCCTGGACGAGAAGTTGTGGCCAAAGGGGGTCGTGTTCAGAAAATATTATGGACGCCGGCGACCGCCAGAAGTCACCGGACCCGCGCTCACATCGCCGCAAAAATTGTGAAGTAGTTTTTAAGTTATAATAATTATGTATGTTAGTCTATAAGGTATTTATTGTATGGGCCTCGATGCCTGAAATAAAGGAATTATTATTATTATTATGTGGGGCTATAAAATTTGAGCGTTCCCCTCGATTTCCTTGGGATTCCATCATCAGATCTTGACTTGGTGATGGACCACCTCGAAAGTATGAAATGAAATGAAATGAAATGAAATAGTTTATTAACATCCTGGGTAATAATATACACTTGATGTTTGTCATTGTTCTACGGTCATCAGCTGACCGTCATCCGCTTTGGGTGCGCTAAGGCTTATATGGGCTAGGAGAAAAAATATAAGCTTTCGAACAAAAAAGAATCATCAAAATCAGTTCATAAACGACAAAGTTATCCACGAATAAACATAAAAAACATATATACGGTCGAATTGAGTGACCTCCTTCTTTTTTGAAGTCGGTTAAAAAAAGATCGATTTTTTGGAAATCGATCTTTTAGACCTCGATTTTTTTTGTGAATCGATTCATTAGGTCACGATTCGAATCGATTCAAAAATCGATCTTTTTCGGAAAGAATCGCCATCCCTAGAGTCGTGTCGTGTCGATTCGTTCAATTTCGTTGATTTCGTTCGCTTAGACTCTTAGGGATGGCGATCCGAGATCGCCTAATCGAAGAATCGATTTTTCACTCCAAAAATTTATATAAAAAATAATAATATCGATATGTAGTACTGAATCGATTCAGTGAATCCATATTTCACCCTTGAAAATCGAAATTCGATATTTTCTGTTTTGGTATAAACCATAAAAATATTTACAATTAGTTGAATGTACCCGTATTAAGTGTTGCCTGTTAAAGGGTTATTACTCAAAAACTCGCTAGATGGCTGTGTGTTTAGTTTCCTTAGACTCTCTTCGATAGAAAAAAACGTTACTTTTGTATATGAGTATCGTAAAATCATCTGTTCCTTGTGAGCGACTTTTTTCAATTGCCGGAAATATCAAGCGGAACCTCATGGATCCCAGTAGACTTAACAGACTATTGTTTTTAAAAAGCTTAGATATTAAGCATTTGGAACTAAAATCCATATTTTATTATCTATTTTATAAACTTTTAAATGTAACCAATTCATTTAGAAAATAAATGTCTTGTTTTATACCTGATCTGATATGGTAATAGAAATATTTTTTATTTTTGAATTCCCTGATTTTACTAATAAGACATCGTTTAATTACAACATTTTACTTGTATTAAATGCGAAGTACTGAACAATATTACTTTTTACCGTTTAAAGGCGGTTTTGTTTTTGTTACAAAGTTATATAATTTCACTTTGTTTAGTGCTTTTAATTTAATAATTTTGTATTGTTTAAACATAATTAGCGATATTTCTACATTATTATGTGGGGCTATAAAATTTGAGAGTTCCCCTCGATTTCCTTGGGATCCCATCATCAGATCTTGATTTGGTGACAATAGGACCACCTCGAAAGTATAAGCTTTCGAACAAAAAAGAATCATCAAAATCGGTTCATAAACGCCAAGTTATCCGCGAACAAACATAAAAAAGCATATATACGGTTGAATTGAATGACCTCCTCCTTTTTTGAAGTCGGTTAAAAAAAGATCGATTTTTTGGAAATCGATCTTTTAGACCTCGATTTTTTTGTGAATCGATTCATTAGGTCACGATTCGAATCGATTCAAAAATCGATCTTTTTCGGAAAGAATCGCCATCCCTACGTTCGCTGTTGCCAGTCAGTGCTGCCACTCTTGTATAGTACTCTGTGCTTAGACTAAGAATAATGTACTTTTGACTCTGTGGTTGCCACGGGTTGCCACCATGTTGCCACCTTGGTTTTTGAAAAAGAGCAGTCGGACAGACTAAAAGGAGCTAGATTTAGCATATTTTGCCATCACAAAAGGTGCTAGAAAGAGCTAACATAAATACAATGCTAATGGTTAAAATTTGTTTATTTCAAACGTTTTAAATAAAGTCATTTCAAAAAGTGCAAAATCTAATTAGAATTAAGTTATAAATTTGTTAAAAATCAAAGTCTTTCAAAATCACACCTGCCGAAGCAAAAGAAGTTGATAGCTAATTCAGATCTGTATTCTTAGCCAGTATGAACGAGTATTTTACATTACTCCCACATTTTTTACTATTTCAGTTGGCACCTTGTGGGAACAGTAAGATTCTTTCAATTGTTTCAAGCCCCATTGTATATTATGTACTCTTTTTTATAATGTTGTTTGTAAACATTATTTTTCTGGAATGGTAAATCAGTAATTTTTTACCTCTTTTGGTATCGGGGGAAGACCTTAAAAAGGTACCTGGCATCTTGGGAGGAGATAACGGGTTATGGGGGATTCGACCGCACTAAAACCCCCTCGGTGGCCTTCCTCTGCGCTTGGGGAGGACTCCGGGATCTCCAGTGGTACACACCGGTATCCTCCACCTGCGGCGCCCCAGAACGGCCCTGTCTTTGGGAGAGCAGATGTGCTCTCTTGCACCTTCCGATGCTTACGGTGACATGCGGCCACGCACACAACAGCAATATTATAATACTGCGAAAAAAACAGACACTTAAATAATATTATGACGAACAAATTGTAATTACATCCTTAATTAATCGGTTTATCTTTATACTTAGAATTAGAAACAAACTTGGGGAATTCCTAGTAAAGCAGAAGAAAGAGTAGGTGGCAAAACTATACTAAGTATATCCAATTAGTCATCATAAAGTTTAGTGTGAACTAACGAAATCTACTACATGGCGCGCATTGTTTCATAACTTGGTAATCGCGGTGGGAATTTTTTGTATAGCTTAGAAATAGCAAGATTGCTCTTTTCGGGCTAAATCATGAAAAAACGATTCCACTTACAGTAAAAAGTGCTATCTAGCCCGAAAAGGGCTAAAGGGCTTATTACATTGACCAACCTGCAGGGGCCGACACGGCATACATTGCTGGTTATCTTGAGTATTTTATTACAATGTACTCAGGATAACCACTGCCCCTGCAGGTTGGTCAATGTAATCAGACCTTAACTGACGAGGGTGAAACGGTATAATATATTCAATTTCCAACCTGCTTCCTCCTAAACTTTTTTCTTAGTATAAATCAATTTTAAATAAATAGAAAAGCGTTTTTTAAAAAGGATAAAAATGGATAATACCAATTATATACCTTAACTGACTTCCGAAGCGGAATATGTATTGTGATTAGCTGTGTGTATTTTTAATGAAAAGATATATGATTATTATAACAAGCTTCAATTTTATCCTTTATTTTTACGGTTTACGAAAATAAGATTTTTTTTAGCGTGTGTCGCAATAACTCTCTTGAGATTAAAACACTTTGTTTAATTCAAATCAATAATAAACCGGATTATTTTGTCATTTCTGAAATTTCTCTTATACTACATTTTTCTAACAAATTCGAAACTAATAATAATTGTAAAATAGCATTTATAATCTTCATAAAAAATTAGGTAAATATTGATAATGATAAAATTTAATAATGATAAAATAAAATGAATGGATTAAATAATTATTTACCAAAACCATGTAAATTATAAATAAGTAGACTTTAAGCTACACAAAATATAAAAACGAACGAAAAGATTGATATACTTTTTTTGTAAATAACGTGATAAAACACAAATTTAAACCAAAAATAAACGCATCATCGCAAATACTACTTTACAAGTTACCTGTAAAATGTGCAATTTTCATAAAAATGATTCACATCATATTTGATTACGGAATATCTAACCATTGTTGAATAAAATCGTATTTACTAAAAATGAACTAATTGCGGAGATAACTGCGGAGCTAATTTTTCGTATACCACGTACCACGTTGTGACGGCTATCAATCAAAATCTAGTCACTGGAACAACAGATTAAATTTGCCTTCCTTTTCTGTCTTGCTGTAACTCGGTAAGAGATTTATCTTCTCTCTCGCACGCTATGTTCGTCTCGTAGATAGAGAAACTAATAGATTAAGCCACCGCGTAACCGCGTGTGAGATAGATATATTTACCCACAGTGTTGTCATTTTTTCATTTTCCGGAATTTTCAGGGAATAACAATTTGATATAAGGTGTGATGGACTGTGATGTGTTTTCTGTTTTTAAATATTTACAAAAGATAACTTTGGCACACAAGAGTTTCGAAATCGGGTTCGTCAGATTAATACTAGAGTTACTTAAAATACGCTGCATATTCCGAATACAAAACAATTTAGTTGTAAAGCACACTCAACAACTGATTTTCCATCTTATTCATAAAAATTATCAAACGTTTTAAAAACGCGTTAAAAGACAAAGCATGTTTTAGCTATAAAGGGCATGTATAAAACGTTTCGTAGTTTTTTTTATGTATAAGAGGGTTATTATTAGGTTACATAATAATGTAATATCCTCTAGCATTATTAAAGTGCAGTACAAAAAAAAAATAATGAATATTTATTTAACATTGTACTGCGTTCCATAACACTAAAGGATATTATATTATTATAATAAAACACAAAATAATTCATACACTTTTAATTTCCCATCATCGTTGCTTATCTTTACTTTTGATACTTAAATTAAAATATTATACAACATACAGTAATCCAGTAACCTATACCAATACACATTATGTTGTACTATGTTATATAATATACAGTATATGAAATTACGTTGGGGATTGATAAAAATGATAAACTAAAAAAATATTTTTTATACATTCTTCATTTCTTTCATTGGGAGATTTGGGTATTAACTTTGCCCGTGGAATTTCAATTTAAATTTAACGTTTACTTCAACTTGATGCAGTCATATACATGATCTATACCTTCCACTATATCTAAAAAAATATCTAAAGTTGATGGATGAGTTAAAAAAAACTTGCACTAAATGTGTTTATTATACCTGATAACATGTTCCATTTTATTTCAATATGGGAATGCGAAATAAGATTTGTTTAGAGATATTCTTTTTTTCATGCAATAATAGAGAATTGAATCAATGCGCTTTTTTTATTTCATGTATGGTATGTACCTATGTTGACAAAACGCTTAATTCATGTAACATGTATTTCACTTGCATTATAATATTAGTAAGCGAAGCATTTTTATTCCATTATTGGCATGTGTTTCAATACCTTTTCTAAATCTAATGTGGGAAATCTGTAACCAAAATTTTCAAAATTGTAATTTTATAATGAGTGGTTCACATATAAGTGTAAACAAAGTGCTTACATGTAGGAGTAATAATTAAATATGGTTATTTTATAAGGTTATCAAATGGTTTATTGTCAAAACGAATACAAGTTCACAAAAAATATCACAATTCACAAACGGTCTAAAAAAGTGACACGAAGGTGTTAAAATTGTATGCTATAAAAGGAAAAATACACGTGGATATACCTATCTGCGCCCTCAATCATTATTATTCTTATATAAGACACCAAATTGAGGAAAAATTGTTCTCTTCATATGGTAACACTGACAGTTGTAATATACATTTTAATTTAGATAATTTCGAGGTTTAAAGACACTAAATGGTACTGATACAGTTGTAGAACAACATTAACTCAACAAAATGATTAGTTTAACTATCAAACAACCAGTAAAAAGTAGTTAAATTCACCTATAAAATGTAACATCACACGACACTAGTTTAAGTCGGTTTTTAGAGCTTAAATTAAAGCACTGCACCTTATTGAGGCTCCAATATACACAACATATACTTTCAGTCACATCCTTATTAATAATACATGGAAATATTACGAAAAAACACAAAAAAACTCTTCAGCACTTCTTATTTAATAACATAGTTTGACATTCGAAGTACCTTGTGAAATGACATTTTGGAGTCTACGTTTTGGAGTCACCCGGTTACAGCGATAAGGACAAGAAACTTATATTCATGTCTCTTTTGCACATGCTGTATTTAGATCTGGCTATTTCGCCGTGGGGTAAAAGAGATGGAACGTGTGACTTGATCTATTAGTTTCTCTATCTACGGTTCGTCTATACATATGTATATGCTAAGTCTATGGTTAAAACGTTTTGTATCTCTGTCTATGGGCTTATTACATTGACCAACTTGCAGGGTCCAGCACGCAGGGCGCCCTTAGTGCAGGGTCGGGAGCTTCTGATTACACTACGCTAAAAATCGTGCCCAACCAATGTCCAACTTGACAAGTGTTGCCAAATTTGGTTACTTTGCCAAAGAATTAAGGAGTTTTGCTTCTATAATTTTGAACAACATTGCGTTTCGGGACTGTAAAAGTTAAACACTATTTACCAGTGGTATCTAGTACGCACTTTTTAGTTTTTAGTACGCACTGAGCAATGAACTAGATTTTTGAAAATTCACTTAATGTCCATTCAACGATTTTACTTAAAGTAATATGAAAATTTCATGGTAAAAAAAATTAATGTCATGGCATGCGTGCAAGCGCTTGGTGCCGAACCGGGACGGGTGTAACATTTTGAACAATGAATACTTGGAGAGGTGATTGTGGAAGTTTGCCAAGCCACGGCAAGAATTTAAACGGATCATTACGTTGACGGTATAATATTTCTTTTCATAGATAAAAGTATTATAATAACGTAGTAACTACTAGTAAGAGTATAATAAGTAATATATTATTATAGTACTACTAGTGGATACTGCAGACGTTGTCCTGCCTTAAAAGTATTGAAACAGGATTAGTTTCTTTATTATCTCAGAGTTTTTATGTTACTGTCAAATAAAATATATAAAAATGAAAACAAATAGTGACAGATGAACGAACGAAAGGAGCGTTTTGGCGGGAAGTCGGAAGATACATATTGTGCTCTTGTTTTATTTTCATTTTCTTGGTGTATTTTTGAGTTATATCGGATAAAGTTGATGGCATTTTGTTCGATACAGGTTAGTTACAGTGCACGAGTGTTGTGAAGTAAAATAACAGTGCTAAAATATGTTTTTTAACTTGCCTCCAAAATTCCGAATGAAATGAAATGAAACATTTTTTATTCACGTTACGGTTCCTCTAAAAACTCTTAGTGAACGTTTTTTTTTTTGGTCTGTCTGCTCTGGGTGCGCTTAGGCGATGCTGAGCTGAAGAAAAGAGCAGACGGAGAAAAACTCCATCGGACACGTTCCAGTAAATTAGCCATCGCTTTCCACGTTGAACATCTGACTGACTAGACTGACTGATTACTGATGACTTTCTGATTTGATTATTTCTATGACTACTGAATGATGCAAAAATTATACTTGACGCTGGCCGTATGCACAATGTTTGCGATGTCATTTTTGAAAAAAAAAAAGAATGTTTGAAACTTTGAAAATTTATTCGGTTACAGTTTATAAAGGAAAATTAGGAAAATAAAATAAGTTGTTTTACTGTTAATTTTGCATTTTTTCCATAATTTCTCAAGTTTGAGTATCTACGTAATCGAGATTTGAGCTAAGGATTAATGTGCAAAACTGGAAGCATATCTTATATTCTAATTAGTTTCCGACTGGAAGTGTCGCTCACTATGCCGCCAACGTTAACAAAATACCAAAAAATTGGATTAGCAATGACACTAGCTCTCAGTGTGGATACAGAGAAACCTTTATAAAGAAAACAAAGAATATGGATGAAAAAATACTTAGAACTCAGAGATAAAATCAACATTCTGAACATCTTAGAACCAACAGATCGTCAAAATTATTTAAGAATGACAGCTGAGGAATTTGAGGAACTATTTTGTTCAGTGGCACCTTTAATTGAAAAAAAGACTACAATTTTAAGAAAAAGCGTTAATGCCAAGCACAGATTTATCGTAACTTTACGATTTTTAGCCACGGGAAACACATACCAAGATTTGAAATTTAGTACCTTTATATCCCAGCCTCTTCTGTCTCAAATCATACCCGAGACATGCCGAGCTATTTACAAATCTATAAGGCATTATATTAAGGTAAGAAAATTATTAATAAAAACGATAATTTTATATTGACTTAACCATTTTTATTAAACCAAATCAGATTACATGGATAAGTTAAACAAACATTGAAATTGTAAAGCAAGTGCTATGAAAATTAATCATACTGATATAGACTTCAGAAGTATATTCACATGAGATACATTTCGTGTGATTGATACTGACACCCTGTACAAAATTAAGTAGGTATTTATTTCTTCTTATTCCTATGCTCTAGCTAGAACATTATTGTTCAAACTTTGTAGTATTGCTTTAAAAAAAATACTCAGTATATCAAAATATAATTAAAATCTCAAACAGTTCCTACTCATTGATTGTTTGTTATTTGACATTTATTCAAAAATATGACACACTTGAAACATCTCCTGTTATTACTTATTATGTACATAGGTACTTGATGATACTTATTTTATTTCACAGTAATTTCCTAAGATGAATACCTAGATTTAAATGCAAATGGTTGTGTAGGTACATTAAACACCCCAAAGAGTTTAAATTAAGTGGCTATGACTCTGCAAATCGATTCTTAATTTTATTAATATTTTAAATTAGTTATATTAATTTAAGACATATAAAACATTATATTAAAGGTATTATAATTTTAATAAATATTATTATCGTCGTAATAATGAGTATATTTTTTTCTTACCTCATCTTCAAAATAATCCAGTGCTGGACGACAAGACTCTGTTCTAGTTCCTAGAAAACTTAATGTTTCAAAGTACCAAACAGATGGTTTGTACACATCTGCTGCTCCTGCTCCTGTGTGTTTTGACAATGATATCTAAAAAACACAATTCATCGAAAACTTCAGTGAAACTAATAGCAGTGGTTTTGTTAGGAGATGGGATATCTTCCATTTTTGTATTTATCTAAGACTGAATTGCATTCATTATTTTTATTTAGTCTATTTTATTCCAGCCAAAAAATATTAGAACCTAGAGTACCTAGATTCTATGAATATAATAAATTTAATACATACCTATATTCAACCAACCATAACCAATTTTTTATATAAAATAATAGCAAAAATAATGTTACCTTTCTTAACTCTCTTGCATATGATGTACGCATATTTTCTAATTTCCTTTTTAATATTTTAATTGTCGACTTTTCATCGAAGTCTAAGATGTGAAACGTTATTTTTTCTGTCTACGGCGGCGGTTATTGTACGCTTACACGCTTGCCATAGCTTGGCTTCCCGAGTTCGAGTCCAAGTCTTCACAAATGATTGAATGCCATTTACACGCTTGCGAGTACCGTTAGTCTTTCGGACCGACAAGCATGGCAGACGTAAATGTAGTCGTTGTATCAGGCCCAGCGTAACGGCTCCAAATTAGTTCAAATACTTTTATTTCAAATATAAATTAAAGCAAGTGGAAAGTTTGTCAGAGAATATAGGTATTGGCACCAAGCGCTGCCAGTACCATGCCGCCCAAGCCAAATACCCCGTTTACACGCTTGCCTTTACATTTATAAGCGTGTAGACGTACCATTAAGATTAATAAAATAATTATGTCCAAAAGACAACAATGAAGAAATATAAAAGTAATTGTTCATGTTAATGAACAAATATTCCACATTAAAACAATACAAGACAAGTTGTACTCAGTGAAAGGCGCAAACGTTATTATGAAAATTGATTTTAATCATAAACATGTATTGTATATAAACTCATCTGTCTGTACTCTGCACTCCCTAACACGAACGAGACAATACATTTTAGTTCATCTGGTATGAATAAACATTTGAACAATAAAAGCCTTATTAAACTTTATCTCCTAAGAAAAAAGCAAATAAATTATCTTTTTTAGATTTGTTGAGGAATTAAAAAAATATTTATGGCAATACCATGCTCTAGAGATCGGGACCACTCGACCGCCCTTTGTCGGGCCCTGCGAGCAGGGACCCGATCTAGGGTGGTCGAGAGGCCCCAACCTGCAGAGCCTAAATATCGTGAAGTGTAATCAGAGGTTGGGTGGCAGGGTGCTTTGTGTTGCCACTAATAGCATAACATTTCTATTAACAGATTAAAGAAATTTGATCAAAACACGTTGAGAATTTCAGTTTCACACTCGTACATGTAATGCGTAAATCATTTATAGCAATTTATAAAAAGATTTTTGAAAAAACAACAAGTCGTCACAGGTCTTATTCATATAAACTACATAAACTGGCAACATTTATCGAGTTGGGCACGATTTTTAGCGTAGTGTAATCAGAAGCTCCCGACCCTGCACTAAGGGCGCCCTGCGTGCTGGACCCTGCAAGTTGGTTAATGTAATAAGCCCATTAGTAGTATCCAAAGAGTATGTAAATTGTAAAAGGTAGTATCGAGCACAGGAGTAGAAACGACGTATCGAGCGAGCGATCGCTTTCGTAACAACAATCATTTTGTCCATAGACAATCAACAACAAACTGAAATGGAATGAAAATGTCCGTCGCAAAAGATACGTTTTTAATTTTCATTGTGACTGTGTAGTGATCGTGGTTAGATATGTAATGTAAAGTTATTTACAATATTTGCTTGATCTCGTTCGACGTGTTAGTGATTTGCAAAAATGATTGTTCAGGAACCTATACAAGTGAGTAAAATTTCATTAGAAACAACTGTCAATCATGTTCTCAGTAAGTAGGTACCTACCTACCTATTCCAACCCTGTTCATAATTAAACATAAAAGATTTGATATTTCGCAGGTAATCGTTTGGGATTGTCTCAATAATTATGAATACGACAATGCTATATTTTTGGCTGAGAGACTACACGCTGAAGGTAATGATATAAATCAAGCCACCCTCAAAGTTCCTCACTCTCTGTAGTTTTATGCAACGCTTGAAATCGATATTTAGTTTATTTAACTTTGATATGAATAAAATTAACTCGGAGATAAAAAGCCTATACTTCTTTTTTACTAATTTAATTCTCTTACAGCTTAAATATAACTTAGTTGTATCAAAGTTAGCTATGAATTTTAAGCACTGAGTAAAACAGAAACTACATTAACCTTTAATTACTGTTTATTCCCTACAAACTCTACTTCAACATCAGTATGCAGCATCCTATTATGCAGCTTGCAATATCACTTATGACAGTTGTAAACAAAATTTAAACTTAAAGTACATACCTAGTTCTGTATTTGGTTTAAATATGAAAATGATTGCCTGATAAAAATTAAAATCAAAATTAATTCATACTGATATTATAAATGTGAAAGTGTGTTTGTTTGTACTTCTTTTATGTTGCAATGGAATGATTTTTGTATGTGGAGATAGTTAGGAGACTGGTGAGTAATAATGGTGGTTGTATCATGTTAAAAGAATGGTGATGGTCAAGCAGCGCATTAGGTGACTTAACTGTCTACTTGGTGGTATGAGGTTTTTCAACAACCTACAGATAACCAATATACAATGTCACAAGGGAAAGGTTAGTTCAAAAATAAAACCATATGCTAGACTCGTGTGCGAGTGTACGCATGCGCAAACATACCCCCTCCACTTTCTTCCAGTGTTCTTTTTACATGATGCGAACTATACTAACATGTATTAATGCGGTAACAATTTTCATTCCCTTGGTAAGTACTTGGCACTTGGTAATCCACCTTAATGTTTTTGATCCTTCTTAATGCAGGTGAAATTGCAGCTCAAATAGTTAAGATTAAAATACTACAAAGATTGTTTGTTGCTAAATAGTAGGGATGTTATGGATATGAAATTTCAGATACGGATTGGTTACGGATGTAGGAATGATTATTATACTGAATACTGGTGTAGATATGAAATTATTTTGGATTTTCCGTTAGTTTCGGACAGTGTTGGGCATTAATTAGTTAATGTTTAAATCATCTTAGTAATTGATTGAAAATTTAATTGCAATTAATTTAATCACAATTAATTTAACTGCAATTAATCTGTTAGTTGCATATTGCAATTAATTTATTTAAATTTACTCATTGTTGCAGTTACAGATAATTTTTTATATTGGATATCCGATAGTTTTGGTTACGGTTACGGAGCTCCCTAACATCCCTGCTAAATAGAGTTTTACTTTTATTGCGCTTTGACATTCTTCATCACTGCACTATTGTTATTTTTGCAGGCTACCTCCATCACAGTTTTCTATTGTAGCACCCAAAGATTCAGAAAATATAATTTATTAGTATTAGCTAAATGTGAGAAAAAATAATGAGGGATTTTCTTCAAATGAAATAATGTTTAACCCTTGAGATTTTCAAAACCTTTAAAATTAGTAAATTATAATATTTACTAATTAATATTATCAATTTATTTATGCAATCAGACACATAATTGGTGCAATTATGTTTTCATTACTAGTCAAAGCATTTAGGTAAATAATAATTACTACTAAGTACTAATAATTAGTTCATCTTATTTATTAATATCTTTTGGTGGGCTATACATTTCTTCCAAAGGAATGAATCATTTTATTTTAGCCTTGGCAAAATGTCACTCGTCATCCATTCTACTATCAGTCTCCATACCTAAAATCAGGTCAGTCTGTATCAACATTGCATCATGAAAGAAGGATAAACTAACACATTTTCACATTTATAATACATACTAGCACCACTGATTTGGTTAATTTTGGTTTCAAAATCTTTGAGTATAAATTTAATCACTTAGGTTAGGTGTTTAACGAAATATTATTAAACTCCATTTGCACAGATGACATATGACCTACTCTAGATTGTCTTTGAATGATAGAGATGTGAGTTATTGAACTGGATGTTTTGTAATGAAAGGACGGAAAGGAATGATTTTTTGAATGTTTATTGAACTGGATGTTTGGTATTGAAAGGACGGAAATTAATGATTTCTTGAATGTTTATTGAACTGGATGGATGGATAAATAAAAATTAAGTTGTTTTGTAAAAATTATATTTAATTTAATTACAAAGTACCTGGATGACTGAGCGTTGCTTGGATAAAAACAATTGATTTTCTTGATTTCATTTTAAACAACTCATTGGCTTAGTGTTGCTTAACAGCACCATATGAAATAGCTCCCAATTAAAAAAATATTGTCACAAACATAAAATAAAAAAGGCTTGAACCCGCATCTCTAGCTTCGCAATCAGCCTACATAATCATTCAACCTAGGAAACTATAATTCTATTGACAATATTTTTATAGAGGTGTTTCAAATCGACGTTGATGTTTGACAATACTATTAATATTCTCCAATAGATGCCAGTAAGAGTCATATTTCTCAGTTTAGAACTTAAGTTGAAAATTTGAATAAAAAGACAAATTCTTCTAAAAATAAAACTTAGTTGGATCAACTTATCACCCCCAAATTCTGAGCAATAAATTTCATAAAAATTGTTGGAGCTGTTTCCGAGATTCTAATTACATATTATTATGTATATAGACATAGGTCTTTACAAAAATTGCTCGTTTAAAGGTATTAGACAATAAAACGAATATTTGTATTCCTAAAATGAATAAAATGTTTTTAATTGGTTAATAAGTATGTATTATTTATAATAAATCCCTCTCACTTGTGAGAAGGAGACCTGTGCCCAGCAGTGGGACATAAAAAAGGTTGAAAAAAAATAATATAATAAACCTACTGCCAACTTTCGAGCGAGTTTTTGCTTAATGTCCGCCATATTTGTTTACTATTTAGGACAATTTATGATAAAACAAACTGCAGGATTTTTTTCTATGAAAAATGTATATGATTTTCTTTTATAAAATTTATTATTTCTAAGATGTCTTCATAAAAAATGTGTTTATTTCAGTGACATCAGAAGAAACTGCATTTTTATTAGGAACATGTTATTTTAGAGCCGGACGGGTAAATGAAGCTCATCATTTACTACAAAACATCTCCCTTACTCTACCCCAGGCGCGGTTTCTCCTAGCAAAATGCTCAGTTGAATTAAAATCGTAAGTATATTGATTATATCATGTGCCTGTGTCATAAGTTAGCCATTTGGATAGAAAGAATAATGAAAAAAAAAAAATGAATGACAAAAGTTTTGTACTTACTAAATACCTAGTTTACATCAATATTTCGTTTTTTTGTTTAGCCATAAAATGTCTAGTTGATTTGTTGATAACAATGATTTCTCCAAATATGGCCATGCCTTATCTTTTTCTAAGCAGGTTTATTTTAATAAACTTGTAATGAATGAATAAATTTAGGGCTATTTTTCTCTTACAGTTATAAAGATGCAGAGCTGGCTTTGGGATCAAACTTAGATATAGTGGCTTCAGAATTTGGTGAGCAGGCACCTTACGCATTACAACTGCTTGCAAAGATTTACATAATTACAGAAAGAAGAAGTAAAGCTGCAGACGCACATCGAAAAGCATTATCATTAAATCCGTTCATGTGGAAATCCTTCACACAACTGTGCAACATGGGCGAGAAGGTCGACCCTCATCAAGTATTCCAAATTAATAATCCCGATTTCACATTCGGTGTTTCTACATTAGTGAATCTAGTCAACAATTCTGAAAATATTTCTATCATATACAGTAATGTTCCTAACAATACTAGTGTGAATGCAAATGTTACACCAAATAATGTTCCGGTCAGGACTCCAATGACTGTGTCTACAAGTATCACACCTGAGACCCAGTTACCAGTTAAAAGAATGCATAGTGTGTTCAGTGGTATGGCACCAATTCCGTTTTCACCATCTTTTGGAATGTTGCCTATGGAAGAATCTCCAGTTTTGTACACCCCTACCCTCACTGACTCTAATGAGCAGAAAGCTATACCTAAGATAGTTAATTCTTTAAGAGCACAAATGGGCCAACTGAAAGATGCTGTGTTCAGCCCTGCACCGCGCTGCACTCTGGGACCTGCACCAAGGAGATCATCTAGACTGTTTAGTAACAATAATAGTAGTTATTCCGTCAAAGAAAACAATAAATCTCCAAGTAGAAAATTTGTAGCACCAAAGAGTCCTTCTAGGAAAAATAAACAACGCTCTACTAAAAACTTAAAAGCAAATGCTGTTGATTCAAGTGAAAGAAATAAAAGTTTAGAATCCACACCAACAATTACACCAAAAAATTCTAATGGATTAGCTTTATTAAATTTATTGAGGGACCTTGGAGAGGCATATAAAGCCCTAGCCTTTTTGGACTGCAAAAATGCAATTAAACTATTTCAAGAAATACCAAATAAGCAGTTAAATTCACCTTGGGTCCAAACAATGATAGCGCGTGCACATTATGAGCTAGCGCAGTATGAGGCGGCCGCCAAAATATTTACAGAAATTCGGAAACACTACCCAAATCGCACAGAAGGTATGGATATCTACAGTACCTGCTTATGGCATCTGCAACGGGAGGCGCAGCTTTCTGCGTTGGCACAAGAGTTAGTCGAGTTGGATAGAAGTAATTCTATTGCATGGTTAGCAGCAGGAAATTGTTTTTCATTGCATAAAGAACGTGAGACCGCACTTAAATTTTTCAAACGCGCCGTTCAAATTGATCCGGATGCAGCGTACGCCCATGCTTTACTCGGCCACGAGTATGCAGTGGCCGAGGAAACTGATAAAGCTTTGGCGAGTTTCCGAACTGCAGTTAGCATCGACCCTAGGAACTACGTGGCGTGGTTCGGCATAGCGACTGTGTATGCGAGACAGGAGCGCTGGAAAGCATCGGAAGTTCACATTCGACGCGCCCTTGCCATTCATCCACATTCAGGAGTGCTGAGATGTCAGCTGGGCTTAGCGCAGGCGGCGTTAGGCAAGATGGACCGCGCCCTTGCTACCTTGGAAAGGGCGGTGGCGTTGGACACTGAAAACCCACTGTGCCGTTTTCACAGAGCGTCTGTGCTGCTGCGTGCCGGACGTCCCCAGGATGCGTTAACTGATTTGCACCACTTAAAAGATATCGCACCAAGAGAATCTTTAGTATACTATTTGCTTGGAAAAGTTCACAACAAACTCGGAAACTCGCACTTGGCACTTATGCACTTCAGTTGGGCGACAGACTTAGATCCTAAAGGCACCGGTGGACATATAAAGGAAGGATTCGACCCATCCAAGCAGGAAGATCCGCCCGAGAGATCTACTTAAATTAATTAATTGCAGGATATGCAGGACTAAACATTACAAATTCGCCATCTGTGTAGGCGATGTCATTTGACTGACTCGTTGTAAATATCGCGCTCATCTGTCGAGCTCACGATTGACACCAAATCTTCCAAATATAGCTTTATGGAGGTTGATGGGTGTGATGGCATTTAGTTGCTGTAGAAATAAGGGTGTATGTGGACTTGTTTATATAGAGTAAGATGTGGATATTCCTAATGCTATCTTAGTTTATTATATATATCTTGTATAGTTGATAAAACCTAGAATACTAAAATATAACTTAAAATAATGTTGCTTCTGAAAGACCTAAAACACATAGGGCCTTGATCTCAATGTGGTGTTTTGATTGGAAAATGTAATTTATAATAATTGGATGTTACAATTTTTTGCTATTCCTTTTGAAATTCGACATGAAATTCATATAACTTATAACTGATTTTCTTCTGTTTTTGTAAACAAGAAACTAAACAGACTAAAAAAGTATTTGGAGCAGAAAAAGCTATATTGTACCGCTGGCGGAGTTTTGACAATCATTAGGGTTATGTTATAAAAAAAAACACGATTTTTTTATAAGAAAATACCTGTAAACTCTATATAACGATACTGAAGGGACTGTGCATTTTACGGCGTTATAGAGTTGTTCAATGGAGAGAAGAAAAATCATAAATAGAAACAGAAAAAGTTCATTTCAAACTTGTGTTAGTAGTTACTGTTATGTACATAAAAAAATTTATTTTAATACTATTGCACGTTATCTGTTTTTTTTTCTGACGTCTTTTGCTGCACCAGTAATTTTGTTGTATTTTTTTTACTTATTTTATTCATATCTTCCACCAACTCTCATTGGAGCAGCGTGGTGGAGTAAGCTCCAGGCCTCCCCAATAAGAGGGAGAGACCCGTGCCCAGCAGTGGGACGCAAAAAGGGTTGCAGCCATTCATATCTTGCGATATTGAGGCATCTTGGTGATAAAGGAAGTAATCACAAAAGCGTGTTTTTTAGTTCTTTAAACCACATTATTCTGTGAATAAATAATAATAATTAAAATAAATAAATAAATAAATTTTGGCCAGACTCCCTTGATGATGCTGTTGCTTGAATTTTCCAAACTATCCTGCTTATGCTTTGAAAGAAGTTAAACGAAGTTCTTCAGCAAAATTATCCTCCTTAGCTTTCACGAGCGGCCCATAGGCATATTATTCTGGCTCTGTCGGTGATACCAAATCTTCGTATTTAGGTTTCTTTAATTTTTTGGAAGATTTCCCCTCGTCCTCAGCTAGGAGATATTTTTCTTTGTTTTTACATATTGTGGACACGGTAGAGCGACTAAATCCAAAGCGTTTGCTAACATCACTTAACTTTTCTCCCATTTCTATTGCGCGTATCAGTAAAACTTACGTCAATACAGTGTTTTTTACTAGCCATGTTTACAATTTGAATGTTTGTGAGCGACTAAGAATATTATAAATGATAACGTATAGATAATCCAATACTCCTACTTATTACTCATGGTCAACAACAGTCTACAGGTGTAAGCAATCCCAATTTGTAAACAAAAGAACGAATTTCTTAGAAAGTTCGGTATGTATGATACCGACAGTCGAGCCAGTTTATTGCGGGCTAGGATAATAAAGCGACAAAGAACGTACACAAAAGCTGCGCAGTGTTTACTAATTTAAGCAACTTAAAAGGTACTTTTTACTAATCAATTGTTGTCGTTATTGAGAATGAGTGTAATGCTATGTAGAGTGTAAAATTGTACGGAACACAAGCTAAACCTTCAGACGCCTTAGAGAGTTTGTCTTAAATCGAGTGACGTTACATGGAGTTTACATTGTAAATCAATTTTATTGCGTGCAGAATTTTATATATTTTTTTACTTAATCCAATAGAAGTGACAAATAAATTTCAATACACGTTTTGTTTTGCAAATTCTTTAATAAAATCACTTAGAATAAAATAATTAATCTAAAGATGTTATTGTGTCAGTATCTCAAAACTTAGTTGATAGTATGTTCATGAAGTTATTTTCGTGTCTACATAATCATGAATATGTACAAAACTAGCACTGTTTGTCTCATCAAATCACCTATGAAATGCTAGCTCTGTGACTTGACCACCTGAAATAAATATCATACTACTAACATAATTGTGTTTTATTTATCGTAGACAGGAATTTCATTTTTTTAATGATCCTTTAACGCCCTTAGTACACCTACGCGTTTGCATGCGAAACCATTGCAGTAGCGAAATTCTGCGAAACGTTTGGTTGTTTCGCAAAGTAATTTCATTCTCTCGTGGATTATCGTTTCAGCATGTCGTCCTAGTCATCCCTTTCAGATTTTGAAGAGGAAGAATTGTTGTGTTTTTGTAATTTACGTGTCCAACTGAATATAACTCTGGTTAATTCCGAATTAAATTCAACAATATTTCTATATTTTCGGCTTCCATTATGCGAACATCTGTCCACCCGGACATAAACATGTAGTGACGCGTTGCGATGCGAAACAACACTTGCGTTGCGAACTCTTGCGTCTGTGTAATGAACTGTAATGAACTGACCATTTCGCATTCGCCTGCGAAACAGTACCGACAAGGACGCAACTATCTCATCTCGCTGTAGAGTGAGTGAGACATAGCTGCGAAACGCTGCCTGCAACTGACAGATTTTTCGCTGTTTCGCTACCGCATGCGAATGCATATGCTATGTCTCACTCACTCTACACCAAGATGAGATAGTTGCGTCCTTGTCGGTACTGTAACGCAGGCGAATGAGAACAGACGCAGGACAGGAGTTCGGTCATTCTCGTTTGCAGTGTGTGTTCGCACACTGCGGTGTGCGTCGCGGGTTGACAATGGATTTGGTTTGTTTGAAGATAATTTAATTCTTTATATAAAGATAAAAAAACAAAAGTATTTTGTATTCATAAAGATCAATTTAATGCCTTTTTATTAGTTTCGAAACAACCTTCACGCCTCCGTTGCAAAAACATGTTTTCAGTCTGCTTTTTGTCTATTCGAAAGCAATAGAAATTCTTCCTCCTCAAGCAAAGCACAAATTTCAATAATATTGTTCATGTTGACACGTCTACTTTGGTAGCTGCGGCAAAATCAACAGACCAATTCTCCGCAGAGACGGTAAAACTGCGTCAAGCCGCATACCGAGGCGTTGTGAGACTTGTGAGTTACGATCGGGAGATCGAGGCTTAATGAGGTGAAATTCTGTTCTAGATATTTATTCTTATGGTAACAGTACACAATATACCTACTTATGCGTTTGAAACGGGTTTTTTCAGGATCAAAATTAAACACATTTAAATGTCTATCTATATTTTATTTGTAACTGTGGAAATTGAATTACTAAGTAATAGTATACTTAATAATTATTTACCAACTTATAAGTAAACTAGCTTCCATCAGCGGCTTCGACTCCGTGAACCCGTTTTATAGGTTCCCATAGGATAAAAACCATTCTATGTCCTTTCCCAAGATCCACTCTGTGTTCCAATTTCATTAAAATTGGTTCAGTAGTTTAAGCGGAAAAGCATAGCAGACAGACAGAAAGACAGACAAAGTTAGAGTAGGTAGAATTTGAATTTATAATATTAGTAGGGATTACCCTACTAATATTGAAGAACTTATCCTTTTGTTTGAATGTACCTTTTTTAGATTTAACAAATAAAATGCAGTTTATATGAACGTGAGATTTTCATATACATAAAACTTACAAGTTATTATTCACACATGAAATTATGGTCATTACATCTTAAAATCACACATATAGAATATTAATTGGAATCACATAAGGGGAACATTTTGTAATATAGAATCTAGGGCTTTTCTGACGGTAGGGTCATTCAGCAGTTTGTTTTGAGTTGGCGGCGGCTGCGGCGGCGCTTCGGGGGCTGCCGGGGCGTCGGGCTTTGCCACCTTCTTATCGTTCAGTATACTCAGGATCCTCTGCTGAAGATCCACTTGCGTTTTATTGGTCTCGGGGTTTGTGTTCATGGGCTCTCCTAATTCTATTTTAAATTGTTGTTCCCTGCGCTCCTGTTGACAATATGGTTTGAATTAGACATTGAGGTACTACTACTACGTATAGAGCGGACAACGCGTTGCATGATTTTGCGCAACGCTTTGAGGTACGCTGTACATCAACTCTCCAGTGAGTATCCAACGCTCGTAGAGAAGCTCGAAGTGGGTGCAGCGGTGGTACTTCCCTGGGCGTACCATAATAGTTCTACCAACAAAATTATTAGTAGTAGTATTATAAACCAATACACCAAAATTCGATTGCATCATGAAGCAAAAACTGTTAAAACTGGTAATTATTTCACAAAACGACCGAAACCTATATTATTTAAAGACAATTAAAACATCCTCTAATATTAAATACTCTTTTTATTTATTCTCAGTATCAATACCTACCAACAGATAGTATTGAGTATGAAGAATACACAGTACCTATGTCACATCTGCGCTTATTAATTAGTAATCTATGAGAACAGGACCCCCACTCAGCTCGTCCCGCGCATGCCCAGCCGCACTGGCCGCGCGCAATTTGTTTGGTTTCCAAATTTTGGAATATTATTAATTATTAATAATATTTATTAATAATTATTTAATTATACCTATATATTTATAGCTTTATTCAAGATAAACATTTCCATCATACATTACGAATATAACTCTAGCGGTTTTGGCAGCGCACGCCAGAATAGCTCGCAGATGGTAGATTTTTTCCTACTTACTTGACACTTATCGTCATGTTTTGGACAATTCACACAATATCTTTATAAATTGTAGCCCATGTGTTATTTTGATGTATATCAATTATCAGTATATATATCTCGATACATTTATATTGAAATTTGTTTAAATGAAGTAGCAGACGAGTATGCAGGTCAGAAACATTTATTTACATTCAAGCAAGCTTTAGCCTTGTTTGTTCTTATGCAGTTTTGTGCTGATAGTCGCCTCATTTGAAGCGCGCATAGCCCGGGATCTAGCGTAGAACGTTCAGCAGTCATTCCCGGCTGTTATCTATAAATAGCTGCTAGACTTTGGTAGTTCCTGAATGAATGACACAATTGAAGTACTTCACCTGTCTAGTCCATATGTATCACTCACTCACTGTAGTCCAAAGCAGTTCATTTAGTTCAGTAGCTCAGTGACATGAGAGTAAAACGTACGGATATATTTCTCAGTACTGCAAGAGCGAGACGGATGCACGGCCCGGCTCGCGTGACCCCGGTGAGAGTTCAAGCTAGTTTCGTGCCTAATCTGACAACTTAATATTTGAAACAGTGCATGCCGAAAGATTTTTTATCTTATATGAATTACGACTAGGTATGGTTTTACTTACCTACCTACCTACTGTTATTACTTGCGCCTAAAAATTATATTCAGGTTGACAGTCCTAAGCCTGTGTAAAGTATGAAGGAATATCAGTTTTCTATGTAATATTTTCGGTATTCATTTCACTCCGCTTCCAGTTCCACCATGAACCAATTCTATTGTGTTGCGGTGGAAAGGTACAGTTGCCGGCTACACTTACATGAGGCGATCATCAGCCTCCGGAGTAGCGGCGCAACTGCATACGACCTCAGGCAAGACTTACCTATGCTTGTTTGAGGTTGTATGTAGATGTCCATGGGCTGCAGCGACCACTTAATACCACTTGGCCTGCATGCTCATCTGGTACTCCATTAAAAAAAAAGAATAGATCTGTCCGTCCTCGATAAATACATTTATGCAATACAATTGAACTGAATATGAAGTAGTAGTGAGTTAGATTGTACTACTAGATCAAATGAACTAAATGAACTAGATGTGTGATACATATCTTTATCTCCCACTGAACTATATCACTCATTTCACTTCAGTGAACGATTTTGCGCATCTCTGATAGCTGCCATTAAACTTTATCGGAGGGGAGGCCTTATGGGCGGTTTAAAAATATCCGAGAACGAGTTGAGCACTTACCCACATTAGAGCAGCGCGGTGGAGTCATCTCTAGAGCAGTGGTTCTTAACTGGTTGTTGGCGGACCACTGGTGGTCCCTGGAGGCATTCCAAGTGGTCCACGATTTAACATAATAATGTATAAATTTATTGTTAGTCGTAAAATTATGCGTGTTTTATATATAGAAATAGATAGTTCAAGCAACCTTTTATTTATTAATATTATTTAAACTTTAAAGTTTAACCAATTAATAGACTTTATTGGTAATATGGTCTTGCCGTTGAACTAACTGGGTGGTCCCCGGTAAGATAGAAATTTGGGAAAACGGTCCCTCAAGACTAAAAGGTTAAGAACCACTGCTCTAGAGTAACCACCCCAATACCCAATAATGAGACGAAACTTGCCCAACCATTGCTGCCTGAGGCACCCAAGGATGCAAAAAGGGTTGCAGCCAGTCGCCTCATGTACTGGCCGATGCACCTTCTAACATAAAATATATAGATGCACTCGAATCACTCAACTCTTGAAAGTTGCGCGACAGCAGGTTCAGGGCGTCCTCTAGCAGCGTGTTGCTGTGGCCTATAATATTTTACAACAAGCCATATTTTGCAGATATAAAAAACAACACTTTGTCGCTGCCGCGCTGCACCACTTGTAAGTTGCTTCTAGAGGCATGTAGCGGTGTTCTATAGCGAGATGCCGGCCCTACCTTCAGATACTCGATCACTTTGTCGTACTGCAGGACGGTGAGCGAGCGTCCGTCGGCAAGCTGTCCGAGCAGCGCGTACACCGCCTCGCGCCCCGCCGAACCACCGCGCTGCACCTTGAAAGAGAAGAAAGAAAACATTTTATTCTCTGTACGGTTTTTTTACAAAGTTATGGAGGAAAGCGGCTCTCCTGCCAGGCTATGTGACTGCATGGGGACCGCGGTCCTAATGCAAACTTCGGACCGTTTGTATATATACTAAGATTGAAGGAAACTTCGATAGATACAGGATACGTCTTTTAATTGGCCAGTTCAGTGTGACGTTGCTATTCTACTGTTTATAATATTCGCATGCGTCTTCTTGCATGGTCAGCATTTCATTTGAGGCGCGCGGTAATGTTACAACCAAACTCTTAGTGAACGTTATTTTTTTTTCTGTCTGCTCGGGGTGCGCTTGGGCAATGCCGAGCTGAACAAAGGAACAAATGGAGAAAAGCTTCAGCCCTGTTTTAAATTATGGGGTATACAATAATTAGCTTTTTATCACCTCTTGGTAGTTGCGCGACAGCAGCTGCAGGGCGTCCTCTAGCGGCATGTTGCGGTGTTCTGTAAATAAGAAGAAAGACAAGTTGTGTAGTGAATTCGGAAGTTGTGCCTTGAATCGCATTTTTATGAAGGCAGTGCCAGATGATGACTATTTGACATCTTAATTAACCCAGGCCACACATAAGCTAAACTGGTATGGGTCTTGTATTACGAAATAGATAGGCTTCTGATGCCCCTCAAGTCGTGTCATAACTTCTAAGCAAATTCTTAAATAATAATTGCGTATGTACCTACTAATCCGATCCTACTAATATTATAAACGCGAAAGTTTGTAAGTATGGATGTTTGTTACTCTTTCACGTAAAAACTCCTGAATGGATTTTAATGAAACTACAATAATATAGCTTATACATTAGAATAACATATAGGCTACAATTTATAGATATTGTGTGAATTGTCCAAAATATGACTATAAGTGTCAAGTAAGTAGGAAAAAATCTACCATCTGCGAGCTATTCTGGCTTGCGCTACCAAAATTATACATATGTAATGTAATGCTAGAGTTACACATTTGTAATGTATGATGGAAATGTTTATCTTAAATAGTCCTACAAAAAATAGCTGGTCCAGCGGCACTTCTGAAGGGACTTCACTTTATGCTAATGATCCTCTCTAACGCGGGCGAAACCGCAGGGCACAGCTAGTATTATATTATAAAAAAGTCTATGCTCAACTGGAGGGTTACTCTAAGCGCAACGATCCGAAGATTCGCATATTATTTTTCAGCTCATTTATGACCCCGTTCTGAATATTTCTTTTTGGAAAGATGACTCAATAGTAAAGTTAAAGAATATCGTGCTTTTAAGAATGACTATTCGTTTTACAAAACTTAAAACTACACGATACATCGGACGTTCACATCTGTTTACGCATGGCTGCCGAAAAACAAATTAAATGCTGAACAGTCAATGAACAAAACCACAGAACATATTAAAAGAGTTAGAATGGAAATGTGGGCGGGGCAGACGCGCCAAGAAATTTTGAGCAAACGCTCAAAATTCCAAAATCTCTACAGAAACATGCGATCGTGCTACGATATGCGTGCTTGGGTGTGACTCGTTCATTTGAAATCGCGTGATTGTGCGGCGCTAAGATTGGCTAGATTTGAAATTGCAAATATGTGCGTAAGCTTCGTATTTATTTAAGTTCAGATGGAATGGAGGTGAAAGGCGGGGCTTGATCGGAGACACCAGTCTTCATAAGAACAGCGCATTATTGCCGTTCTACCTCTCTTAATAATGTTCTGTGAACTAAACTATCTTTATTCAATATCAACCATTTAATTATGATTTAGCTACTAGCCTTCCGCCAGCGGCTTCGCCCGCGTGGACCCTTTTAATGGGTCCCTGTAGGATAAAAAATAGCCTATGTGCTATTCCAGGCTATAACTAGGCTATCTCTAACTTTCTTCCATCCATTTGAAATACGACGTAAGACGACATATTGGCTATATCCATAATCATCAATCAATCAAATCATAGGCGTTTAGCCAGTTGCTTCAACCGCATTGACCTTATTACCCGTTTTCAGGTAGGATTTTCCCGCGGTAAACCTAGTAGGATAGGTAGTAGGTAGCCTATGTTACTCAGGGTGAATGTAGCTTTCTAATGGTGAAAGAATTTTCAAATCTGAACAGTAGTTTTTGAGTTTATTCATTACCAACATACACACAAAAATACAAATCTTTCTTCTTTATAATATTAGTAAAGATTTAATTTTATATAAAATAATGAGGAAACCTTGAGGGCGTGAAGAGAAGGAAGAAAAGAAGATTACAGTGCAAAGGTATATTTAAATAAATTTTAATTTTATTACAGTGCATGCATATGTAAAGTTTGCAACAGGT
This sequence comes from Pyrgus malvae, assembly GCA_911387765.1. Taxonomy (NCBI): domain Eukaryota; kingdom Metazoa; phylum Arthropoda; class Insecta; order Lepidoptera; family Hesperiidae; genus Pyrgus; species Pyrgus malvae. Next base: position 16,765,379 of record OU426960.1, read on the forward strand.
CTCGCATTTCTATTGCTTTAAATATTCAGCTTTTCCTATTTAATATGACAGATCAGACTTATTGGTGTACCCAGTGATAAGCAAATTTATGTTAAAGGAATAATGTCCTAATTGACTGTAAAACAACTAACCTTGAGGCAAACCATGTAGGATGGTGAGTGTAAGAGATCGATTCTCCTGGTTCTGCGGCATGACCAGAATAGCGTATAGGCAGCCGCGAGACGCGATGTTGCCCAGCACTTTCCCGATCGGCACATCTTCCATGGGGAACAAAAGGTCTACCACGATGCCCAACCGTTTCAGTCTTCCTTCAATGTACTCAGCATATTCTCTGAAAAATGGATGGATTCAATGACAGATTGCTATTTGATGCGAGTTAACTTAATCGAAAAATTTCACGGTCTACACACTTTTTTCAAGCAGATAATTTTGCCAAACATTTTACTACATGCCCTATTATTGGAATTTTAATCTTTACCTACTAATATAATAAAACTGATAAGTTTGTTTAAAAGTATCACACTATACCATGGGTAAAACGGTAGGGCAAATCTAGTTAAAATATTATTTTGGAACATTTTTTTTTAAGTAAATTGATTTAAATGTAGGTAATAATAGTAATATCTAAAATAGTGCCAAGATAATTTAACAACATAGGTATTATAAACAGTAGTATAACCTCTTGAGGAAGGACCAAATTATGGTGTGAATCTAGTCCCAAAAGGGAATTTTACTGTGGGGGCATTGTGAAGCATTATTTAAGGATATTTACATTATCATATTTTACAAAAGTAAACTTACGTCAGTCCCTTAGAGACCACAATTATTTCGCAATCATTTCTCTCTGGTACGGGAAGCGCTCTCGGATACTCTGGTGCAGGCGGGTATCCATACCCTGGGCGATCTTGCCAATCACGGTCACCTGCAGATTTCTTTTTGATTACAACAAAGTAGCTAACAGTATTGCAATGTATCCTATCCCAAATTATCAAAAAAGTATTGAAAATAAAATAAAAAATGGTACAGCTTTTTACAAGACAAAAACAAAGCATTTTTGATATGGTTATCATGTCTGGGCAATATACATGACACCTGATGTACAACTAAAATAGGTCAGCTGAACTATGTTAGGTTGTTTTATCATAATTAAAAAATATTCTGCCTGCTGTGTTTTTTCTGCTAAGCGGTTCAAATGTAGACCCTAAGACCGCTATTCCAACAGTGTTCTACGTCAACGTCGGGTTTGTAGAGCAACAAAGTTGGAGTAACGCTACCTCGTAATATGTCAATGGGATAACTACCTTAAGGTTTTACAGGCTTTAAACGTTGCGTTAATGTCGCAGTCGTTTGAGAAATGCCAACTGTTGTTGAGTTTGATGAGCATTTACAAAATTTCCATAATTCAATAAAATTAAATATATTAACCGCATGGAAATGTTATCTTACTAACTCGAGTAATCCCTGGTGCACACTATACAATACACCACCACCTCTTCACCAATACAACATATAAACCCATGGTAAGTAACAATTAATTATTTTTTACATCCAGAATTGATTATAAATTCTACCTTTGTTTATAAAGCAAACTCTTAGTATATTAACCGGTTCACAGTTGCAGTTATAATGACTTTTGCTGTGGCAGGCTCAGAAATTACCAGAATAAAATAAAATAATTTTAAAAATGTAAGTAATATTGGTCAACTTACTAACCTTTTGTGAATGTTTAATACTTTTTTGCAGTTCTGCCTTTAATAAAAGGGTGTACCCGTTGTTTTGAATGAGCACCAACACCAAAATTCTTTTACTATTAACTACTGCATGTAGAGTATTTAATGTCTAATATGTAGCTGACTACATGCACACCAGGAATAAAAATAATATTTTCCACCATTATTGTAACCTCTATCATCCCTGAAGCCTGCAGAACCCCTGCCGCGAGCGCCCCTGCCTCTGGGTCCTCCTCGGCCACGCCCTCTCTCTGGCCAACTCTTTGCATAACCTTCATAACCTTCATCATGCTCTTCTTCCCTGTAGTCTGTAAAATAAAAATAAAAACAATAAACTGTGCATGCTTTGCATAGGTACATTAGTAGTATATTATGCTAGCCACAGGATGCACTTCTATGTATTTACAATAATTTCCGTAACTCTCATATCTCTAGTATCTGTACAGGGACATTGAAAATGAAAAGTAAAGATTTTGGTTATTTGGTCTGGTTATTTTCACAAACTCTTAGGAGCCATTTCGCCATCCCTAGATAAAAGTACATATTTGTTGAATATATGTTAGAGCTGTCTGTGTTATTCATATGACATATGAAATGGATAGCGGCCATTCAAATTGGCCCTTAGCGAACATTATTTTACAGTTTTGTCCACTGTGAGAATAATAAGGTGAAGAAAGGGGCACACATAGAAAAACTATTTGACAATAAAATATTCTTACTTTGATCTCCTATGTAATTTCCATAACTGTCATAGAGTTCATCAGGGTCATCCGGAACTGTTACTACATTGTCATTCAAAGCAAGTGCTGGGGGTTTATCGTTGGTGGAACGAGCTGCAACTGGAGCTTCTTCACGCCTAAAAATATGTTGGTAGCATTTATATGCACTTTTGATGTATTTGGCATCTATTGAAATCAAAATTATAGTTCTCTGCAACTCTTTTTTACATCCCACTGCTGGGCATTGAACTTTTCCCTTTCCCCATTGCGGAGATGAGGATTAGTAGACAACCCTCTATTGGATGATTTCAATATACAGTAGAGCATCAATTATCCGAACTAATTGGGGGACATGGGTGTTCAGAAATCCATATTTTTCAGATTATTGATCTGTATTGATGTAGCCATACATATTATTAGATGGTAAATGAACAGGATTTACATATTAACATCTTTAATGACAAATAAGAACTAACCAAAGAAAGTGCAGTTTTTGCAACAAAACATATTTAATTGAAGATTTTTTCAACATTAATTTTACCAACACTGATGCAAGTACATGTAAAACAGGAATTTGGATAAGCTGTTGTTCGGTTGTTCAACTTTCCGATAGTCAACACTCCTACTTACTGTAAGACCTCTGACAAAATGTAACTGCTATCTATAAATAACAACTGTAATCACTACATTAACATGGCCTAAACTATGACTATAACTTTTAACTATCTGATACTTGACAACCCATGTGCCACAACTGTTACCAGTGTTGACTTTCCAAACAGGGGTTCCAGTCCCAGGGGTCCCAGTGAAGCAGGCAATGAGATGAGTTTCAGTTTCTGTTCTCGGTCTGGGTGTTTGTGTTCAGAGGGTTGATTTTGTAATTCTGACAGATATTATTTCATTTACTTTGATTGAAATAATTTCTTTCAGAATAACGAAATCAGCCCACTATTGGCTGATTTTTAATTCTTAAAGAAATTATTTCAATCAAAGTAATTGAAATAATTTCTTTCAAAGTTACTAAATCAGGGGGCAGGTCTATGTATGTATTTCCATCTGCAATTGTAGTCTGCAAGTACCCACGCATCACATGCGCGGTGACTATGGCGGGAGAAGGCAAGCTCGACTCTTTGTAGAGCACTTAGTTCACACGCATTGTACTGCTGCTGCACCCCACTGTGCTGCTCCCGTACTGATCAATAGGTTGCTTGCTCAGAGACCTGACACTGACATCTTTTTTGATAATCTAAGCAAATTTGTAAACATATGTCAGCACTTTTTAACATTTTACATGTAATCTTTTAGGATAAGCCTGTATATTACATGTATGTTTTAGAAATAAATAAATAAATCTGACTTACAACACAGGGCTGTGAGTACTGTTGGGCTATGAGTGTAAATTATTATTAATGATTACTTTGACAACACATGCTGGACAGCCCATCATAGGGTCCGATTCCCAGAGAAGCAGAAATTTTAATGATGAGTTTAAATTTCTGTTCTCGTTCTGGGTGTTTGTGTTTCTGTCTGTGTGTGTGTTGATGGTACCCAAGACACGGTATATCTACCTTACTGTGTTGCTAAGAGTGTGAAATGTTCTTACCTCTGTTTGTCATTCTGGGTTTGGGCTGGTCTTACTGAAATATTCTTTCCTCTCAGGACAGTGTTGTCAGCCTTTGAAATAGCTTCTTGAACACTTGACTCATTTTCAAATTGTACAAATCCAAATATTCTGTTTATGATTATGCCATTAATTTTTCCGTACGGGATGAAGTGCTCGTATACTTCATCGACTGTTATGTCATCTACTAAGCCTCCAACATAAATTCGAAGATGAGCTGTGGCCCGATTTCTCATAGCAGTCCTATCGAGAGTTAGTTTGTCTGAAACAAACCGCATTTGTAGGAACAATTTGTTTAGTAATGTTTATTTTTCATGTATAAATAATACTAGACGGCATAAGTACACAAAAATTCTAACTGTAAACAAAAAGGACCATAAACTTAAACTTTTCGAGCTTTCCACTAATTAAGACCGCGTCAATACATATCTTACCTGCCATTGCAGTTAAAATGTTAGAAGTTACCTCACTTGAAAACCTTTTTCTTTTTTATAAGGTAGCTGATATTAGTTGTGATAATGTTTGGTAATTACATGAATGCATCGATTTAAAACCGACCGACATTGACGTTTTTTTTTTTTTTTATAATTTTGTTTTACGGCATTGGATAAAAATCCTTTCAGCCATTCAATATTTACTTTTCAATTTTAATAATGGCGTCGCAAACTCTGTGCATATTGCCAGCGTCAAGTAAAATTTTTGCATCACTGTAATCGTAGAAAAAAGTCAGTTAGTCGTCAGGTATCAGTCAGTCTAGTCAGTCAAATGTTCAAGTAAAGTGATGGCTACTTTACCAGAACATGTCCGATGGAATTTTGGAGGCAAGCCGAAAAAACATGTTTTCGCACTGTTATTTTATTTCACAACACTCGTGCACTGTCATTAACCTATATCGAGCAAAATGCCATCAACTTTATCCGATATAACTCAAAAATACACTAAGAAAATGAAAATAAAACAAGAGCACAACTTGTTCCTTCAGACTTCCCGCCAAAACTCCCCGACATTGACGCCGTGAACCATCGTGAACCACAAAATACCACAAACAAACAAAAGTCAAAACGTCAAAACGACGGAATCGGCGGCGGGCGGAGTACCACCGGTTATTTATTCATCATAAGTCACCGGCATAAGAATAATTTATTCTTATGCCACCGGGCTTAAGAATATTATTTATTCTTATGCCACCGGCGTAGTATTATTTATTCTTATGCCACCGGGGTCCATCCATATCTTTTCTCTATGACCGGGTCGGTAGCATAAGCTGCTTAAGAATAAATAATACTACTATACTATAATCTACTATTCTTATGATGTCGGTAGGTTATTTTAAGGGCTGATTACATTAACCAACTTGCAGGGTCCGATTAGGTATACATTGCTGGTTATCTCGAGTATTTTATTACAATGTACTCAGAAAACCAGCAATGTATGCCGGGTCGGCCCCTGCAGATTGGCCAATGTAATCAGATCACGAGTGCACGAGTGCACGAGTGTTATGAAATTTAAAAAAAAAACAACGCGTTGCATTGCACTCCGGGAATGCCGGCAGAAGTGAAAACATTAACGTTGTGCATTTTTGATATTTCCTTTCCAATATTCCATTGGATGCCATTGGTTGGTTACTGTATTTATTAAGATCATGGTGGTTAATGTATTAAGATCGTTTTACTTGAATATCTGACTGACTTCACTGACGATTTACTGACTTATCTATTATAACAATAAATTTACTATAAACTACTTAAATATAATAAATCTATGATAAGAACTTGTTTAGTTTCAACGAAAGTGGTAAAAAAGTGATTTTGAAAGAAATTATACTTGACGTTGGTAATATTCTCAGAGTTTTTGATGCCATAATTGAAAAAAAAGCTACGCGTCACTGTCAGACTGTCAGTCACTCTCCGTCAGCCAATGTATCAGTCATCAGCAAAGTTACGTCAAAAATGATAACAATGTTTTAATATAAAGGTTAGCTGAATATCGTGTTATATTGCCAAAATGTACGTTTTTGCGTCGTAATTAATTTTATAACATTGATATTTAGTTAACCCTTTATAAATTTTAAATATATATTCACAAAATCACTTCCTTTAAGAAAGCGTACAAAAAAAAAAACTTAAATTGGTGTTATCACAATATGTAAGTAAAATAAATTATTTTGTTGGATTTAGGATTAACAATTGAAACTTTAACTAAATAAGCTGGACTTTAAATATTTATGGATCTTTATTTTGTTGCATTTTTAATTTTCACTGGACACCTTAAAAATTGTTTCAAGGTAGAAGGTAGAAAAAGGTATAAAACGAGTTAAACACCTTTTTTATAACTGTTTTTAACTGTCTAATTATTTAGCCCTCAATTCTACTGGATAATACAAACATTAATCCATTTTTTAACCCGACTGTGGCAGAAGGAGGGTTATGTTTTTTTAAATCACTGTAGTAAGCTGTAATACCCAGTGACATTTAGTCACTGCTAAATATTAGTATAAGTTAGCTTGGTGCTAGCTATTACTTATAAATGATTTCATAAATTACTTAGTTCCTGTCAATCAACAATAACATTGATATCAAATTAATGAAGTTTCACAATACCTGTTTCAAGGTACTAACAATGTGAAAAATAATGAAAGACAGATTCCGAAAATTTGCTTTTGTAGGTTTGTAGGTTTGTAGAACTATTATGGTTCGCCCAGGGAAGTACCACCACTGCACCCACTTTTGCCGTGAAGCAATTCTATTGTGTTTTGGTGGAAAGGTGCAGTTGCTGGCGAAACTGACATGAGGCGACAACCAGCCTCCGGAGTAGCAGCACAACTGCATACAACCTCAGACAAGACTTACCTATTCTTGCTTGAGGTTTTATGTAGATTTCCATGGGCTGAAGCAACCACTTAACACCACGTGGCCTGCATGCTCGTCTGCTACTCCATTCAAATACAATAAAAAAAGATTAATTCAAACGTAAAATAATGGACACATTAAATGTTTCTAATATGTTATATATAACAAATATATTAGCAGAATTTTCTTGATGATGACAAAACAAGCACTAAAATCAGTGTTCTTCAGTTAGTTAAAAGCTGGACTATACAAAGATTTTATACTTTGATCCACAGTAGTTTGGCAATCTCTGTTTGTTTTAGGTGTTTACTTAATTCTTAGCCAAATGCCAATCAGAAGGCTGCTATCTAAAAGTTCCTCAGTATGTAAACGATACATTGAAAATGCTTTTAGTTCCAAAAATTTGCTTTACACAAATGTAACACTGTCTATTGGAATTTCAACTGTTGGCGATATTATGGAGCAATGTTATGAGTGGCATACACAAGATATTGATAAGATAGACACACATAGGACAGCACACATGGCCTATTCTGGTGCTGTTGCTGGGGTGATTTGCCATAATTGGTATAATATTTTAGACAGAATAATCATAGGTAGATCATTTAGCATGATTGTAAAAAAAATACTCCTAGACCAATTCATCTGCTCCCCGATTGTGATATTATCATTCTTTGCCACAGTAGCTGTATTTGAAGACAATCCATTGGACAACTTCAATGATGAAGTAACATCTAAATTTTGGACATTATATAAAGCTGAGTGGGTTGTGTGGCCCCCAGCACAGATAATAAACTTTTACTTTTTGCCTACAAAATATAGAGTAGTGTATGACAACACAATATCTCTAGGGTATGATATTTACACTTCCCATGTAAAACACCAGAAGTCTCCTCATGAAGTTAATAAACAAGAAATTGTAAAGAAAACCTAAGACTTATGGAGTGGAATTATGCAATGGTTAACAAGAATTGTAGATAGATCCAAGAGTTCTTGTTATTTGATGTTCTAATTAATTTTTTTAAGGAAAATGTCTACAAATTTCGTGTGAAAAAAATATTGGAAATTTTTAATAAAAGCTTTGAATGAAAAGATGAACTGTTTTATTATTTCAGAAACACACACAATGCAAGCACTTGGAGTAACATGGCGAAAACTTGCTACCAACATAAGGGCATCAGGGCCTGTCTCCAGCTTCAGGAAAGTTGTGAAAGTGGCCTTTAGTGACAAATACTTGTTATATACAAACATATCTATATCTGTAACTTTGTCATCATTAGGTGACATTATAGAACAAACATATGAGGTGTATACCGGAGACCAGGAAAAATATGACCCTAAGAGAACTATGCACATGGCATTTTCTGGGGCTGCTTTAGGTGTATTATGCCACCATTGGTACAAAGTTTTAGATAGATTTATAATAGGAAAAACTTTAGACATGGTAACAAAAAAACTTTTGCTAGATCAAATAATATTTTCTCCTATAATGATTGTTACATTTTTTGGAAGCTTAGCTTTGCTAGAAGATCGTCCTCTACAAAACTTTAAAGAAGAAGTAAGAGACAAGTTTATTACATTGTACAAAGCAGAGTGGATAGTGTGGCCACCAGCTCAAATAATTAATTTCTATTTTCTACCAACAAGATACAGAGTTCTGTATGATAATACAATTTCCTTGGGTTATGATGTATATACTTCACAAGTAAAACACAATAAGTCTTCAAAAGACGCATCTAATGCTGAAAAAGACGCTTGAAATATAGAAACCTAAATATACTCGTAGTACAAAAAATTTTTGGTTTTTTAGTGGGAATGTGAAAAGAACATGTCCTTTTATGGTGTTATTCTATTTTCATCATCTACTATATTTTTAAGTTATGTTGACTTAACACGACGACCTGCGTGGCGCGATGGTTACCATGCCGGACTGCCAATCGAATGGTCCCGGGTTCGATTCCCGGCGAATCAGAAATTTGAATGATGAGTTTAAATTTCTGTTCTCGTCTGGGTGTTTGTGTTTCTGTCTTTGTGTGTGTCCATGGTACACCTACCCTACTGTGGGGCTATGAGTGTGAAGTGTTATTTATTATTATTATTATAACAATCATGGAATTTTATTAGATGAAACTTAATTATAGTACATGCTGCATGTGAAGTAGAATAACAGTGAAAACATGGCTTTCAAGTTGCCTCCAAAACTCCATTAATTGACTTGACTATTGACTGACTGACTTTACTTACTTAGAATTTTTCTAGACATCGATATGCATTAACGATGTGGTTTTGAGCTTTTTGTAGAATTTTTAATACCAGATCCATCAACCAGGTCCCTAAACGCAGGCGTTATTTTAAGTTTTTGCGCTCGCCATAATAACAAAAAAAGGTGTTCAAAAGTAATTTTAAATATCTCCCTTAAATCTTTTTAGCATCATAAAACGTTTTTTCTTTTTACCCGTATAAAAACTCACTTCACAATGCTCGAATATATATGATGTTTAGCATGATTGGCTGGCTACTCTATCTATCCACTATATATCTCAAACTATAAAATATTCATAGTTACCATAAACCTTTCTAGTACATATATAAATCAATGCCTATTGCCTATGGGTAAGTATCTATCAATTGTAAAAACTTTTGTCAAAAATGTTCTTACGGTCTATGTAAGGGTGAAATATAATGATTTTATATTTTCATTATGTACATTGTGTATAATTGAAATACCTGTTATTGAAAACCATTGACTGTAATTTTAGAATACTTAGGGCCTCGTTCACCATCTCCAAGTAAAGTTTTGATTAGAAACGTCCCAAGTAAAGTTAATTGGCAAGTAAAAGCTATGAGTACGGTTCAGTTTATCATATGATTAGCGCTACTCGGACATCGTGAAATTGAAGTTACGGGTGACTTTGACCCACAATTATCGTACTTGTAACTTAACTTGAAGGTGGTGAAAGAGGTCCTTAATATTATTTTTTTTCGCCTTGAATAATCTTTGTAGGAAAAAGCTTGATTGTAGAGGACTGCCTTAGCAACTGATACTCATGAAGCAATTCTGTGATTTAATACATAGGATTCTAAGTAGAAATAAAACGCAACTTACAGTACTTATTTTATTTATTAAGTATGTATTTATTTTGTAAATTGTGATTTTTATTGAACACACAATATAAAACCTATGTACTTTATAAATGAACAGTCAATTAATAAATATTGTTGTCGTTATAACTACACGTATTATTGCAAAACACCAATTTCACATTTTTCAAGCGTACCTACCCAATTAAAATCGTAATTTCCCCGTGATCCAACAAGGTGGACCGTGGTTGGTCCACGGGGAACGTGCGTTACGTTTGTAAATATTTCTTAGTAGGTACCTGGACGCCCGAGCGATGCTCGGATAAAAACAATTGATTTTCTTGGTTTATTTTTAAGCAAAACATTCATTGGCTTATGTAGTGTTACTTAATAAAGCCTTTTGAAATATCTAAGCTCCCAATTAAAAAAAAAAATTGTCACAAAAATAAAAGACGCAACTTACTTGACACGTATCGTCATATTTTTACCGACTTCCAAAAGAAGGAGGTACTGTATTCGGCTCAGTGTTGCCAACTCTGAAATCTAGCGGATGGTAGAATTCCTCTAAAAATACGGTAAATTTTACAAAATTACGTTGCAATCGTCATTTGTAATTACGGTAAAATTACCTTGTTTATTTAGCAGCAAATTATAGGTCAGAGTTGTGAAAATAAACTATATTTTTAATCATAACCAGACAATATAATAGTTTCAATATTATATATATATATCTATATTGTATTTTTGATGCATAGCGTCACTGGGATTAAAATCAACGCAGTTTTTGAAGTGAAATCTTCTTTAGCGGCGTTGTGCACTTTTTTGAGATGGGTAACAAATGTTAAACGCGCGTCAGGACACGTGGCCTGATCGATAATTCGTAAGACAGAGGGGTGATAGCTGATGACGGCTCGACTGTCTATACTTGTAAAATTCATTTATATCAAGTATTTAAAATATGGACATTGAACAAAGTGCGTCTATTAATGAAAAAATAGTAGATGAAAACCTACTGAAAATACTAGATAAAAAATAATACTGATAATTAAAGCAATTCGTGCGAAATTATTCCCTAACCATTCCAAAATATCAAATATTATTACTTTACGTTCAAGTTTTCACTTCTGCCGGCACTCCCGCAGTGCAAACCGTTGTTCTGTAAACGTTGTAATCCGTTTCATGTTTCCCTGTCTCTGTATGGCCTGCTGCGATAAAAGATTTCGTTTGATAGATTTTGTCAGGAGTTTATTCCGTTTTTTGTTTTAATGTCATTGACTCCTCAGCATAGGAGTGTGGTAGAGACAAAATGCCCAACATAAACACATTCCCACATTCAAATTTGGAAAAATATTTGAAATTATATCATACATAACATATCTACAAAATGTTTAATCGATTACGATTTTCAATGTGTATTACGGTGTTTTTTGCTACCGTAATTATATTCCTACCGTAGGTGGTAGATCTATGCTGATTACGGGGTTTTTACCGTAATTACGGTGCAGTTGGCAACACTGATTCGGCTGTATGTATTTTTTTTTTATATATGTTCACCGATTACTCCGCCGTTTGTGGACCGATTTTAAAAATTATTTTTTTGTTCGTATGCTTATACTCCCGAGGTGGTCCCATTGTCACCAAATCGGGATCTGATGATGGGATCCCAGGGAAATCGAGGGGAACTCTCAAATTTTATAGGCACACACATTGATTTTCTTATACTTTCTGAAGCATAAGAGATATTTGTGCATAGTAATCATCATCTCATGTTGCTGAGCTGATGATGGAAGGTACTGCAACAGTGAGGAGTTGAAAGCAATTTTTTTCAATAAATAGTTTTTTATTCCAAATCTTACATTCCTGAGGTGGTCCAACTGTCACCAAGGCAAAGTTTGATGAGGGGATCCCGGAGAAATCGAAGGGAACATTCAAATTTAATAGCACAACAAATGATTTTCATATTTTTACTAAAACAAAACAGGCATTTTTGTATAATTATCATCATATCATGTTGCTGAGCTGATGATGGAAGGTACTTCGAAGGTTAGGAGTTGAGAGAAAATTCTTTCAATAAATGGTTTTTTGTTGGAAATCTTACATTCCTGAGGTGGTCCAACTGTCACCAACTCAAAGTCTGATGATGGTATCCCAAAGAAATCGAAAGGAACATTCAAATTTTATAGCACAACAAGTGATTTTCATATTTTTATTAAAGCAAAATAGGTATTTGTGTATAATTATCATCATATCATGTTTCTGAGCTGATGATGGACGGTACTATGACGGTTAGGAGTTGAGAGCAAATTCTTTCAATAAATGGTTTTTTGTTGGAAATCTTACATTCCTGAGGTGGTCCAACTGTCACAATGGCAAAATCTGATGATGTGATACTAGGGAAATCGAGGGAAACACTGAAACTTAATAGGCACACACATTCTTTTAGTCATATTTTTTAACATAGTACACATATTTATGTCCGGTAATTATCACCTCATGTTGCTAAGCTGATGATTGAAGGTACAACTCCTCAACGGTTAGGAGCTGAGAGCAAATTCTTTTATTAATTTATACGTTGAGGTGGACTGATAGTAGTATTCTTTCAGGCTATAAGATGGCTATTAGATAAACATGATTATAAAAGGTATCTCTTTAACGTTTAGAAGTTAAGTGAAAAAAAAATCCAATTATGCTTATACATATGTGAAGAATTATTAAAATTACTAAAAAGAGTGAAATAAATTAAGTTTTTAACAAAAAAATAGAACCGACTTCAAACTGTAAAAAATAAAATTGTTCAGTACCTACTTCTTCTTGCTTATGGTAATGACTCTTAAAACTATTTTTGGAGTCGGGCCCTTAGTAAAATGTCCTGTCTTAGTAAATATAGTGTACCTTTCGTTCTGAATGGACACCAACTCCAATATAGTTTTAACAGTCATTACCATAAGCAAAAAGAAGTAGGTACTGTCCCACTGTCTGTATTGTCGGTGCCCATTTAGAAGGAATGGTACGACATTTTAGTAGGGGCCCGACTCCAAAAATAGTTTTAAGAGTCATTACCATAAGCAAGAAGAAGTAGGTACTGAACAATTTTATTTTTTACAGTTTGAAGTCGGTTCTATTTTTTTGTTAAAAACTTAATTTTGGACAATTCACACAATATATTTATAAATTGCAGCCTATGTGTTAATCTGATATATAAGTTATCATTATTTTATATATAATAAAACTAAGTTGATAAAATGTGCGTGCCGATAAAACTTAGGAGTCCCGGCACGATAAAGGGACTTATATAGTGTGACAGCCCTTTATCCCCCCTCGAACAAGAAAGTTCCCGTTTTAACCTAAAGGGCGTGTTTTTAAAGATATAAGAGCTTTTCCAACCCTTAAACATGGAAATTATGTGTAGTGGCGCCATCTGTTGTCGAGTATTTGAACTTCATTCAGAACAAAGATTATTTGGGTTGCATTTCGAAAGGCGCTGCGAGCAATTGCAGCATTGTCGAGAACATTCTAGAAGGTGTGAGAATCTAGTTTTACAATTAACAAAGCGCAAGGGCAAACTTTAAAATATTGTGGCATCAACCTCAAAGAATCCTTCTTCTCTTACGGTCAGCTATATGTAGCTTGCTCAAGAGTAGGAAATTCGAAAAATTTATGTATATAGACCCGGACAATACAATGAAAAATATTTATAAACAAGTAGTGTAAATAATGAGAATATGTTTTCTATATTTTTTTTACTTTTTACGTCACAGTTTATTTTTTATTTCAACTACCACGTGATCTCATATCAACTCCCGAGCGAAGCCAGGTATCACAGCTAGTATTATTATAAAGTTTCATTTTCAGTAGTTTTTACGTGAAAGAGTAACAAACATCCATACTTACAAACTTTTGCGTTTATAATATTAGTGGGATTTTCCAGACGTTTTGAGAAGTTTCTGGAACTTTCTCGAACATTCTCAATAAAATTAAAATAGTTTGCTAGAGCATCCCAGAAATTTTGAGATCCACCCAGAAGTCCCTATTGGTTAGAAAAGGACAGATGTTTTTTTTTAGATTTTTCCACCCACTTCCACCCACCGCGATCAAACTCCCTTACTATCATCTACGTACTACGGGGTATTTACAACCCCAACGGGAAGTTGATTGGAGTTAATGATAATACAGAAAAACGTGTTTTTACGTACAAAAAAACCAGGACCGGCCGACCCCTCACAGCGCCTTTGTGCGAAACCTGTGAAGCGCCTCTTTTTTTCACGAATCTTTATGTTTCAACTTATTTTTACATAATACATAGTTTTGTTGTTTACGAGGCATTTGTTGCGCCTATTACTACTCTACTTACTTATCGATACTTCACTACAAAGAAATATGTTGTGTAAGTGTAACAAAAATAATTTCGATAGCGGCGCCCCTATTGTCTTGGCGCCTGTGTGCGCCGCACACTTCGCACATAGGGGCGGCGCGGCCCTGAAAAAAACCCTTTACTTTTTATATATATATTATATTATATTATTAAGTAGATATGTAAAAATGTATCTATGTATACTTATGTAAAATGAATCTTTGTATATTAAAAAAAAACCGATGTGGCTTCGTTTGGACTTGAAATATTAGTAAAAGTCTAGGGAATGTTCAAACAATGTGAGAATATGGAAAAATAGCGAAATTGATAGTAAAACGACAAATTTATTTTCATTTAAAAAGGGTTGCTTTTTACGTCCTACTGCTGGGTACGGGTCTCTCCCCACTATTGGGGAGACCTGGAGCTTACTCCACCACGCTGCTCCAATGCGGGTTGGTGGAGGTGGTAATAAACTATTACCTAGTACCTGTAAAACATTTGTTATTCGTGCTCTTAGCTCCCTAAGTTTGCGCCATCATTGTTCAGAAGTTTGACACAGTCTGAATAACACTTAGGGCATCAAAGTTACTGACTCACTCTTCAGTAGAGACGGCATAGCGCCTCGCTTCGATACATAATTTTTGTGCCAAATCTGGTGCGGGGGAAGCATACATTTTACTTTTGTCATACATTCACAAATATTCATTCATCGCTACAGACGCACACATTTCTAAATATGTCAATTAAAATTAACAACGTCATTTTCTATGCACCGAGAACACTGACACCGACACACACAGACACACTAGTTGTATAACTAGAAGGCACATTGTGCATGGAAATTGGGACGAAGGGTTCGCCCGTAAAGGCCACTCCTCTGACGGGTGTCATACCTGTCATATCTTGATGCTCTAAGGAAATGTAAACATTACAACACTATTTTTTTTATTTCGGTGTCAAGAAGGATTCATCGACAGGTGAACTTTTGCGTTGTGATCTTAAATTATGTAAAACGTTTCGAACGACGGCATCTTCATACAGCTTTTCGGGCCAGGACTCTGACCGTCTGTTACGCATTATTTCTTCTAAGACTGGCATCCGACTACTTCGCGGAGTGCCTAAGTGTGATCGGAAGGATCTTCTCCTGTTGTTTTGAATACCAAGTAATGACGTCAGCAGTTTGTCCAAGGCGGCAATATCATTGGGATGTTTATTCGTATGTTTGTTTGCGTACGGCGAGGCTGTCCCTGAGTTAATTACACTGGAACGAACTGAGGCGGGTGATCGTGATTGAAGTCCGATCGAGCGGATTACCTGTAAAATAAATACAAATATGCTTTATTGTACTCCAAAAAAAAAAAAAACAAGTAGAACAAGATAAAACACAATGTTATTTAAAAAAAAAGCCTTCCGCCAACGACTTCGCCCGCATGGACTCGAGGTTCCCGTAGGATAAAAACCATCCTATGTTCGTACACAAGGTCCACTCTATCTGTGTTCCAAACATTAAAGTTGGTTCAGAAGTTTAAGCGAGAAAGCGTTACATACAGAGTTACTTTCAAATTTATAATATTAAGTAAATAAGTATGGATAGTGTACGGTCTAAACAAAAGGCGATCTCATCCAGGGAAAAGATGAATTTAAAGCAGGCTACAGGCCTTCAGTTTTATCTACAGTTAAATCGTATTGTGTGTACGCAAAACTGATAATATAAATTTATCTGACAATATAAAAGTGCCAGTTTTAACTTAACATTTTAACTTCACAGTTAAAACTGTGCATTTTCCCCATATTATACTATAGCGCGTACCTCGGTACCTTATAGTCTTTTCACATCTGTGAGGAAACTCGAAGCCAGTATTGGATTAAAATTAACTACATAACTCTGAAACGCGTAACTGACCCTCAGTGACGAGAGAATACACTTGATAAGTAATTTTAAACTTACCTCATCAGCATTATGGCTCTGATAACTCATTCTCTTAACTTTTCTGTATGTCTCGTCATCCACGGCTTCTTCTACGGCTGCCTCCAATTTTTCCTTTAGATCTTCTGCGTCATTTTGATTGAGGTCATCCATTACTAATCTGTAATACAATACCGATTTTTTAATGTTTTTTTTCATTGATAGACGATGATAAGATTAATCAATCTTCTCACACACGCTTCTACGTAATTTATGGCCAAAAATATCAAGACAAAAGCAGTTGAAAAATATGTCCGTAAAGCGAACTTATATTATTTATAAGGTATATTTTTTTTATTAATATAGAGTAGCAAATACGCATGCAGATCGCGTAGACGTAGTGTCAAATGTTCGCTGCTGCAATTGCTGTGTAGATACAGCATACAGACTCCACGGTCTACACGCAAGTTATATCTAGCTTGAGTCCTGTTGAGTGCCTGAGGCCACATACAGTCGCGCTGTTTATACAAAGGCTCATAGCTGCTTCATTTAAGTTTTGCCGGTAACTGCAACTCTACACCTAAACATAAAATTGCTTCAAAGCAGAAATACATAGGTGCAATGGTGGTATGTCCCCGGTCGAACTATAAGTCCAAAAAATATGACACTAAAATGTATACCCTGCACGTTCTTCCTCTTCAGCCTTCTGTAAATTGGCGCGGTTAGCTTCCCGAGCCACCTTGATGTCTTGCTCCCAGAACCTCCTTAAATCTGGAGTAGACGTGTAAGGAGCCGCCACTTCTTTTATTTTCAGGAATATTATCGCTGTTATGAAAATACATATCACGTTGACAATTGTAAGACAGCAGCTTACGATTCCTGTAAAATATTGTTACTATATCAAATAATTGCTTTATATAATTTTATTTCAATTTTTATAAACAGAAAACTTGTAAGATTTACTTCGTAGTAACTTCAAAGTATATTTTGTAAAAGATAAAATTTATAAAGATAAAATATATTCTATTCTATCACCTGTGTACCAATTTTCATAGCAATAGTTCTCTATCTGTCACAGATCAGAGGAAACTTAATTCGTAAAAACGATAGTTATTATTAATTATCAATAGTCCCTGCAGCCAATGGAAATTTATATACTATCTCATGATCCGATATGCTCCCTTTACGAAAGTGTTTAAAGAAGATTATATAAACTATAATATTTTTCGAAAACAATAGCGGGTATCGGCATGGGCGTCGCCAGCCGATGGCGCAGGGGGGGGGGGGGGGCAAGTTGACTTTACCTACTACAATTCATACTTTTCTCATTCTCTATGAATGAGAAAAGTAGGTATGAATTGTAGGTAAAGTCGACAGCACATAAAGCTTTTCACTTGTGCTACGAGCCTTACATCTACAGCGATTGTAATAACAACAGTATCTTAGTACTATATACATATATATTCTGTGACAGTACAGAGTCCAATGTGTAAAGCTACACGAGCCCGAGCTCTTGACTATGCAATAAAAAACTTGTAAATAAGTTATAATAACATTGATTAAAAAAATAGAATAAAAGGAGTTTGAATTTGAATAAATGTACAGCGTACAGCGCGTACAGCGTATTTTTTTTTAAATTACCAGATTTTAATATTATAGTGGTCGTTGTTTGTTTATATTAGGTTAATTAAAACATAATTTTCGGGTTTCATTGTAAACTTATCGACCATTTTATTATTAAAATCTTGTAAGTTTCCATGTATAAGTTTTCAGTGCACACTCATCATGGCCAAACCATTGAGGCGATTTTCACTCATAGTGCTTCTTAGCCAGGTTTTTAGTCTCCTGAGGCTGCTAAACGATCGCTCTACCGTACACGTCGTGCATGGAAGAGCGATCAAAATTTTCAACGCTTTTTCCGTGTCGGGAAAGAAGGTTTTTGCTTCTTTTAGGATATCAACAACGTTTTGATCTGTTGAGTTTGGTTTATTATGCCAGAATTGCTGCCTGCCAAAGCTCGACTTCAATTTTTATGTTTGGTAAATTATAAAACTGAGCGATAGTTTCACAAGTTTCTGTGAAAGTTTTTTTAGAATCTCTAGGGGGGGGGGGCAGCTGCCCCTCCCTGCCCCCCCTTGGCGACGCCCTTGGGTATCGGGGTGAAACGATATGCCTTTTCATACAATGAATATTATACATCAAATTGAAACGGTTTGTTACCTGTGGTACAAGCGCGTGGCCCAACTGATAGTACAACGGACAATTTTTTTTGCCCATGGTCCAAACAAAGAGACTTTCTGCGGTTTCACACCAGCGTAATTTTTTGGCGCATTTACGCGTCTATACCACGGGTACTATTTTGTTCGGTGTTATAGTTCCACTACGAGTAACTCTCGTACTCGTAGGTACATAACGGCAATAGATATTCAAAATCGACAAACATTGTTGTATCAATTAAAAATATTGCCCGTGGAACTACCAGTTGAACTACACGGTTATACCACTGGCATGGCAACAATCAAACTACATTTATTAAAACATTACCATTAACAGCAAATTCTATTGGAAGATAGTCGTGATAGAGCGGAGTATACGAAGAGTTTCCGAAGTACGGTTCTCCCTTTATGTGAGGTATCTTGACACCTGGGTACAAAAGCCAGATGCATGCCAACGCCCAGTATAGGCCCTGTATTATTAAATAATAATTATTATTATTTATTTATTTGTATGAACTTGTACCTTAGAGCATCAAGATAGTGACAGGTATGACAAGGGTCAGTCGGTCAGTACCTTTGATGCTCTAAGACTTGTACAGTAAAAACATATGAAGCCTCTGGTCCCTGAATTAGTAAAAACTGTGTCTTAGAGACCAGTGTCTTCTCCCAATATTTATATTGATAGAGTTATACAATCAGACTAATGTAATATATTATATAACTAGCCTTACACCAGCGGCTTCGCCCGTTGGATCCGTTTTATAGGTTTCCGTAGGATAAAAATCATCCTATTTCCTTTCCCAAGGTCAACTCTATCTGTGTTCCAAATTTCATTAAAATTGGTTCAGTAGTTTAAGCAGGAAAGCGTAGCAGACAGACAGACAGACAGAGTCACTTTCGAATTAATAATATTGGTAGGGATTTAATATTATTAGTAGTAAAGAACACTAGAAATACATTTTTATAGAATTTATATTTACGTGCATCTTGTACTATGGAATTGCATATTAAAATTTATCCTTGCCACATGTGCTTGCTTGCCTGAGTGACGCAAAATATCTCAGTCATATCATGTACATTAACTAGCAATCGGCATTGGTGGATTATGGCCTGAATGACATTATTAGGATTATACAGCTGTATAGCGGGTAATTAAAGGGTAGAAAGAAAAGTTGCCAACGCTTCCCTATCGGAATTGTAAAATGACGTTATAACTTACGCAATTTACTACTGGTGGTAATAATGATGCTGATATGGCGATGCCAATAAGAGGTCCCGCGCTTCCTTGCAACAAGGCCAGAGCCACGCCTGTACCTGACGTAAGCGCCCAGAGCACACCCATCCAAAGCGCTCTGACATTACCCCTATAATTGTATTAATACACAAATATAAAAGTCACCCGTTTACTACTAAGGTCGTATCGTACGCCTAACGATTATAAAGTCAATTATTGATCTCGAAGTTGTTTAAAATTGTAATTTCATTCTCAAATTCTAAAATACAATTTTGGTTTTGAGCAATAAGGAACGGTTGTTCGAAAATGTAATAGTTTTGCTCTGTGGTTTTGCTAGAGGGGCATTCTGTGTGCTACTACGCGGTAATTTCGTAGCTTGTCCGTAGACTACGGCTGACGTAGTCGTAGACCTTCATTCAGTTCGTGTTCTTCATTAAAATTTTATATTTTTCCTTTGTTTATTTTAAAATAAATAATATTGGGTTTATTAAAACACCACAACAACAGAATACTATGCCACAACACAATTTTTACAAAACAATAAGACTTTATGTGACTACGAAGTTACCTACGAGGATATATCGTAGCAGATCCGTAGACCCAATTCTGTTTTAGTTTGATTATTTCTCGTAACTCCTAACACGCAAAAATTATGTCATACCAGTGGACTATTACATGTAAACCTTGTATCTTAACAATTACTTCGTCTTAGTTACGGATAATTAAGAACGTAATTACCGAGATTTCATTTCTTCTGTCGGCCAATCGCCAAACCCCCAAGGCATTTCCGTTGTTCCGAGAATCAGCCCAAAAATAAATCCAAATAAAAGCGATAGAAACATTCCCATAATTAGACTTTCAAACCCGCTTCTTACAAGACTTCTGTCGGATATAATGGTTCCGAATGTAATGGACATGACTGGGCCCATAAGCGGCGAAACCAACATCGCTGCCACAATGTTAGACGCGTTGTTTTCTACTAAACCAAGTGCTGCAAGGGAACTAGAAAGGCAAAGTAAATGGTTAAGAATTTTAATCAGTAATTATTAATTTTATAACACAATTAGGCCCAATATTAAATATTGTTGGTTTAATTTTCTCCTTTGTAGTTCTGTTAACAAAATGTGCAAGTATCGTGCAACATGGAAATGCATTTTGTGAGTTTAGATCTAATAAAAAGCAAAGAGCGAAATGAAGCTGGTTTCAACTGCACCTTGTTCTGTACATGCACATTACACGCACATACAACGAAGATGCACGTTGCTTTGTCAATTGAATATCGTCGCGCATCGAGCAAATCGTGAAAAATATCAAAATTTACAAGAAATAATGCCGCATTTTGATGTCAAAGGAATGCGGCATTATTTCTTCATGAGTAATGAATAAATATCATAATAGTGGGATAGGTACTTTGAACTATGATCGAAACTTCACTCCACGCACAGATATTAACAAAACTGGCCTCACTTTGTTGTTTGTAGTTTTATCTTTACATTTTTTTGTTTGATCTGAGAGTATGAGTTATGACAGCGCACCACCATGCGATAAACTCGTAGTCTAAGTATATATAATGAAGAAAATATAAGAATTATCTGTAGCTTATAAGTATCAATAACTTTTCTACGTAAATGAAAGCAAAACATACTCCGTCCGTAATGTAACAGCAAAACAAACTTACTCTGCCGTTATAATTAGAGTAAGATAATCAAAGGATAGTTCGCCACCACCTCGAACACCGTCAACAACTTGTTTGACCGTCAGTTTTGATCTAATGGATTCTACAAAACTTCTCCAACGCCTTGCTTCCTCGTTTTTTCTTCTAAAATGTAGAAAAAAATATTCTACCATTAATTTCATGTTATATGGGACACCGTATATGCTACATTCGCTATATTACTACTTACAATATCGTTTCATCATCAAGATCATCGTGGTCCAATGCAGAGTGGACAACATTGCAGGGTAAAACGCTAAGAACAAAGGAAATAAAAAATCATATTGAAAAATGTGTCTGGTAGTAGTACTTTGACGACCCGCGTGGCGCAATGGTTACCATGCCGATCTGCCAATCGAGGGGTCCCGGGTTCGATTTGAAAAGATCCGACAGCGGGTTGGCCACTAACCTGCATTGCCACCAACCCGCATTAGAGCAGCGTGGTGGAGTAAGCTCCAGGCCTCCCTAATAATGGGGAGAGATCCGTGCCCAGCAGTGGGACGTAAAAAGGGTTGCAGCCAATAAAAATGTCAACTTACCTTACGATAGACTTGCAGCACACACCTATGCCAAGTTGAGTGAGACAGTGCAGCATGGTCTCGCATTTGTCTCCAGTGGGCAATGGAAAGACCACCTTTATATAGTTGCCCACTTTGTCGCTTGTCCAGACTACATGCTCTACGTGAAGTTTTCTTAGTAATTCTTGTAATATCTAGAAAAAAGTGGTATACAATTTTATAAATTCTTATTCAACTGTTAGTTTTTAAATGAATAAAATAAAATAGTGAATGGTATATAAGTACATCTCAAGAGAATAATAATTCTGCGTCATTAATTCATTCTTTCCAATTTATAGGCATTATTAATAACAGACGTGCTGGTATCAAAATTTGACGACCCGTATGGTGCAATGGTTACCATACCGGACTGCCGATCGGAGGGTCCCGGATTCGATTTCCGGCGACTCAGAAATTTGAATGACTTTAAATTTCTGTTCTCGGTCTGGGTGTTAGTGTTTCTGTCTTTGTGTGTGTACATGGCACATTCGTTCTTGTTACCTTACGAGTGTAAAACGTTATTATTATATTAAATATTATTCTCAGTTCAAATTAAAAAATTAAAATAATTATATTCATATCAAAATATATGCAGGTACCTTTAATCGATATTCTTATAATGTTAAGCATATATTTTCAAACAGCAAATCTTAATTTTCGCAGAATGGTTGTAAGTAATATGAACAACCATTCTACGAATATTCTATTTTTAAAAATGTTCATCAAAACTACCTTGGAGTCGTTAAGAAAAACTAATTGCTATTCAAATAAATTCATATAAATTGAAATAGTTCATCAAAACTACCTTAGAGTCGTTAAGAAAAACTAATTGCTATTAAAATAAATTCATATAAATTGAAATAACGTGGACAAAAGTACATTATGCTGGGAAGATGGAAATAGCTGAGAGGTCGGTAAATTTTACCGAGTTGGACACATAAATTAAGCGCGAGATAAATAAATTGGCTTCACGAGTATTAACCCTGTCCCTAGGGAAGTCTTGCTGACTTCGGACAACACAAAGCAGTCTGGAGTCGTTATCGTTAGGTATACATTAATATTTAACTATACGTGTGAATACTCGACATTCGCCTGCACGCTTCAAGCTTTCTTATTTATGTTCTTGGCGTGTGTGATCAAGGAAGAAGGTCATTGTGTGCGACCAATAAGTTCAACCGAGTTTTTGTTAAATATTACACCACTTCTGCACCTTACTACTAGCTGACCCCGCGAACTCCGTATCGCGTTTAAATATTAAATAATAATAATAATGGATAGCATATAAACCTTCTCCGTGAAAAAATACATGTACATACCAATTTTCATAATAATCGGTCGAATAGTTTCTGAGTTTTGCGATGTCATATATACAAACATTACTTAACACCCCCGCAACCCCCCCTTCCGGGTGCAATTTCGTAAAATCCGTTCTTAGCTGACCTCTACTCGGCGAAAGGAATATTCCTACCAAATTTGAAGTCGGTAGGTCTTATAGTTCCAGAGATATCGTGATGAGTCAATATATGGGTGGAAATACCCCCCCTTCCGGGTGGAATTTCGTAAAATCCGTTCTTAGCTGACCTCTACTCGGCGAAAGGAATATTCCTACCAAATTTGAAGTCGGTAGGTCTTATAGTTCCAGAGATATCGTGATGAGTCAATATATGGGTGGAAATACCCCCCCTTCCGGGTGGAATTTCGTAAAATCCGTTCTTAGCTGACCTCTACTCGGCGAAAGGAATATTCCTACCAAATTTGAAGTCGGTAGGTCTTATAGTTCCAGAGATATCGTGATGAGTCAATATATGGGTGGAAATCTCTTATATATATATATATAAGAAGATAGATAGATAGATAACAAGTCATTCCCTCTACTCACATTTTCCATTGTAAAAAATTCATCGTTTTCGGTAATGTTTTCCAGCGTAGGATTAAAAGCTTCATTGTAGTACTGTTGTGTCAAGTGGATCGGAATACTTTTTGACTTCTTGTTTCGTAGTTCTACCTCCAAATAGCTTTGCTTTGGTGCAACGTCTTCAACAAGAACCAATTCCTTGGGTTTACCGAACTTCAACAAATGTTCATGATTGCTAGAAGGTATGAAAACTACAAAAATAACACCGGATGGCATTTCTAAACAGAAGTTGTTTCGCAACAAGACTACTTTCAAGTAATGCAGTAAATGTATTGAGTGTTACAAATACGCAGATACGAGACGTTATTAATATGTACGAGATAATTAAATACAAAAGTAATTATGAGACCGTGAGGATGGTACCCTTGTTAGCGTAGGAGGCAGTGAATGAATCATGAATCTTCGCGTCGCGATAATTTTACAGAGTGCTTCCTAATTGGACACAAATACGTCCTCGAGGAGCAGCACTTTTTAATTGTTAATAACTCACTTCTCTGTGGTGTCATGGCTGGCTGCAACATTCTTTAGCTTTTACAACAAACGTCTAAAGCAAATATGTAAATGTAGAGTAGTGATCGACACGTCTATCAGCAATTATGCATCATCAGTGTAGGCTTCTCTTCTGAGAACAGAGCATTACTAGGCTCACTTGTTATTTATACCCCGGCATTCGAATCAAATCTCCGTCGTTTAAATCAGCTCATTTTTTATATTAAAAATAAGAAGCATATGAAGCTTTTATGACTGAATTAGTATAAAATCACCAAGTATGGTCTACAGCTTTACGAATGTATGGTAGGCCTATAGCGCGTTCTTACAACAGCCCATGTCTACATTTAATCACAGATTATTTATGACACTATCAAATTAAAGTACTCCTAAACTATGTCGCTCGCACAAACAAAAAAATTGGGGGTCCGATAATAATTCGAAACGTGTCATACAAAATTGAGCTATCTTGTCTTGACGACCTGCGTGGCGCAATGGTTAACATGCCAGACTGCCAATAGAGGGGTCCCGGGTTCGATTTCTGGCGACAGAAATCGAACCCAAACAGAAATGTGAATGATGATGATGAGTTTAAATTTCTCTGCTCGGTCTGGGTGTTTGTGTTTCTATCTTTGTATGTGTCCATGGTACCCATGACACAGTATACCCTGTGTCGTGGGTACCATGGACACTATATCCTACTGTGGGGCTAGGACTGTGAAGCGTAATTTTATCGACGACTTATGTAATAAAACTTTTGAAGGAAAATCCTTGAACAATGGTCCCGTAGTATGCTAACGCATTTATCGTTAAACTACGTGATTTATTCCAGGCCCTATAAACAAAACGATCATGAAACGACGGGCCGGACGCGCTGTAAATAAGGTAAACTAGTTAACGTAAACAGTAGCTACTCTACATTACATTTTGTGTTTATGATTTAATAGAGCGGTAATATCTACTGACTTCTTTACAATCGTATCCACATGGACACACAATTACAGGGACACAAACACCCAGGACAGGTATAGAAACTTCAACTCATTCACGTTCGAGTATGTTCATCATAAAAATACAGAGCACCAAAATACCAACTACACTTATTTGGTTCCATAGCGAACCAGCGAAGCGACCAGTCCGAATCGTCAACGACCCAAGATTGACTGACAGGCTAGAACCGCTTAGCTTGCGACGAGACATATGCTCGCTCTGCGTGTTCTACCGACTTTACTATGGTGAGTGCTCCAAGGAACTCTTAAAATTGATGCATCACCATTCCATGATTATACCACCAGATCAAAGTTAAAGTTCCACCGGCACCATCTGGACTCGTGGCGGTCCACCACAGTCCGCTTTGCACGATCCTTTTTACCACGGACGTGTAGGTTACGGGACAACCTTCCAGCTGTGGAATTTCCAGTGAACTATAACATAGGGAGCTTCAAGGATCTTCAAGAAAACTGTAAAAAAGGTCTCCTCCAAAGCCGGCAATGCTCAGGTGGCTCCCCTGGGACTGCCCGTGTCCATAGGCGACGGTGATCACCACGCTTATATATAAAAAATATATAAAAACAAAATCATGTTCAACTAGAAATCGCACTCAGGATCCTTTGAAAGGACAGTCCGGCACGATAACCATTGCGTCTCCTTTTCAAGTTACCAACACTTGGTACCATCATTTAATTTTCATCTGTTCGTCACGTAGCATATATCCTAGCTTAATCTGTGCAACGCTGAGAATTGAATCTAGGACTTTTCAAATGGCATACCGCCTTGATTCTGGTACATATGGACCCGATGGATAGCACCCGACATTCAGTACTTTTAAACATCCTTTTAAACATTCAAAAGGTACCCGGCACCTTGGGAGAGGTATGGTAAATCCCACATAACCCGGTATGGGTTATGTGGGATTTGACCGCGCTAAAAGCCCCTCGGTGGTGTGCCTCTGCGCTTGGGGAGGACTCCGGGATCTCCAGTGGAACGCACCGGTATCCTTCACGCGCGGCGCCCAGAATGGGCCCATCTTTGGTAGAGCAGATGTGCTCTCCAGCACCTTCCGATGCTTACGGCGGCATGCGGCCACGCACACACCGCCGTCCTTCCCGAGGCTGGGCGGATCGAGCTCCCACTCACACCTGCCACAACCACGGAAGCCTTCTTTATGTCGCCTCTTACGATCAGGCAGGGGATACCGTAGCTCTATTATTAATCCCGAAGCTACAGGGACTAAGTACGTAATTTACGTAAAGAGTACGTAAAAGCACGAATGTGACCGCAAACATATTAATGGTAAGTGTCTTTATTACGAGTATTTCCAACATGAGTAAACAAATTATTGAAAAGCTTTCTACGAAGTTGCTAACCAAATATCGTAGATATACCCTTACTTGTACAGAATAACATTATTTCAAAGTTCGAGTATAACAAGCTCTCCCATAACATGAATACATTTCCATACCTGATAGTTCTTAATATGAAAATAGAAATGTAGAGCTGTCTTGTACAGACAATAACGTCATGACGGTCCTTAATGACGTCAATGAATAGAAATACGGCTATAAATGGGATGTAGACCAAGAGGCCAGGATAATATTGGAGTATGTGTTTTTAGTAAATAATGTGACCCACTTAGCGCAATGGTTATCATGTCGGACTGCCAATCTAAGGGTCCGGTGCTCGATTCCCGGCGAAGCAGAAATTTGAATGACGCAATAAATGCACACATTACAAATCTCTTTGTCAGAGGATTTTTACCACTCGGCCACAGCTGCTCTTTATTTTTTTTATAGCCGCGTTTTTTATATTTAAAGCCAACAATGGTTGAGCCCTTAGATCAGCAAATCCGTACGAGTTTGTAAGTGCATAATTAATTGTGAGGTAATAAGCCTCATTCAGCGAAGTGGCGATTGATTTTTGTTGAAATAAAAGCAGATTTGTTGGTTTGAATATAATAGTATATTGAAATACTAAATTAGGTTTACAGTGTACAGCAAGAACCAAAGGAGTTCTTTGTAGTGTGTACGGCCGAGCGTACACGGTAGCGTGAAGGGAACAGAAAACAATTCAAATTGACAATACATCATAGAATGTTATTATTTTAAGCACCCAGATAAAAGCGGTTTGTGTTCATAAATATTTCCAACAATTTTTGACTCATACTCTGAATGAAATTTGGTACACAGATAGAGTGGACCTTGGGAAAGGACAAAGGATAGTTTTTATCCCGAAAAAATGTATTGTTCCCGTAGGATATATAAGTAAGATTATATAGATTTAAATCACCAAAAGAAAGCCTGGTCGGGCCACGTAAAGATTTATATCTATCTCCTTTTTCTAGGTTTTATAAATTGCACTATTTAGCCACAGATGTAAATTTAGTCCTACACCCAACTCAGGAAAGACATCCAAGTTGGTCCGACTCTGACATTTATCCTACGCTAAGTATCGTTTCTGTACAGTACTTAAAGCATCCATCAAGGTATGACAGGTATGACACACGTCAGAGAAGTGGCCTTTACGGGCGAACCCCTCGTCCCAACGTCCATGCACAATGTGCCTTCCAGTTATACAATTATTGTGTCAGTGTGTGTAGGTGTCAGTGTTGATGGTGCATAGAAAATGACGTTATAAATTATAATTGACACATTTAGAAATGTATGCGTCTGTAGCGATGATAGAATATTTGTGAATGAGTGACAAAATTAAAATGTGTGCGTTCTTTCCCCGCACCAGATTTGGCACAAAAATTATGTATCGAAGCGAGGCGCTATGCCGTCTCTCCTGAAGGGTGAGTTTGATGCTCTAAGGTACAGCACAACGTCGTAGTGACCACTCTTAGAGCATCATAGGTATTGAGGTGAAACCTTTGATCTAAGAAAGACACTCTTTGTATTGTGACCACTGCGCCATAGGGTTGTCAAAACTGAAATAACGTAAACACGTAAAGCGACCGAGTGGGAGACCTTCGTGTAGGAGGAAATAGTCTCAAGGGCTACACTAAAGGTCTAAGAAAATAATAAGATTATAATCCCTACATACATACTTAAAATAAATAATCTGAGTAGTAAATGATCGGATTTGTATATCTCGATTGGTGAAGATCTAGCGCTGGTAAGCTAAGGGCTGGATCTAGAGCTGGAAAGGTACGAGTTACTGGCACATTTGTATGAGGCAATATATAAAATCAGTGTCTGTAATAGCATATTAAGACCTCATACAAGACTCGTGCCCTGCTTGAGGTTGTGTCTAGAAGTCTGTGGGCTCCAACGACTGCTTGCGAGCTTGTCTGTAACCTTATGTTATCTACAAAATTATAACACAAAGCTTCATCAGAAACTCCCAAAAATAATTCAGGAGTTTTCATTAGTTTGTATTTATATTTTTATCTTCAAAATACTCTTTGACCGGTACTTTTTGTTTGTAAGGCTAAAACAAATACTCAATTTTGTCATCATTCCTCGGGCCATTAAGGCCGATGAATGCGCACAAGGGCTATCAGCCTCACAAAGCGGGCATTGATTGAACTTGACAGCCACGTTGTCAACCTGTTACCGGTGAAATGGCTAAATGGGCAGTCATGTAGGAAGTCTCCGCTCAAGCTCCGGTAAACGTCTAAGGAGACAGGGTTATATTAAAATGTATGTAGGTCTAACAACAACAACAGGGACTTCCTACGCGAGACATTGAGCACTCAAACGTAAGGGACTACGGGAGCGAGGAACAACCTCTTTACCCGGGCAGACTCATGAGGATCACTGCCTCATGGAAAGAAAGAAAGAAAGAAAGAAAAAATATTTATTTCATATTAGGAATACAAAATATTCGCTTAATGAATGTCATTTTTTTCCGGTCATCGCCTTTAAGTGCCCGTTTGGGCTAGATGTTGAGCTGAGAGAAAAAAGGCGGCGGAAAAAAACTCCCAGCACTCTTTTAAAAAAAAACAGTACATAATAATATATTTGAGATAACAGAATGGCTATGGGTCGATAATGGTCACACGTGACAGCTGATCGTGTGAGACACCATCAACCCACTTCCACCTGCTCACAGATGCGAGTAATTACTAAAACTAATACAATCTATGAAGAAATAGCCTTGTGTGAGCGAGATTCATTCCCACGCTCCTTTATCATTAAGATAGTCCTTAGTGTTATAATAAGCCTTACGGCACAGGACTTGTTTGACTGCCTTCTTAAAAGGTTTTAAAGGCAGGGATTGAATCTTTATTGGGATTTTATTATATATCCTGATGGACATCCCAATAAAAGAATTACTTTTTTTATGAAGCCGGCATTTCGGAAATGCCAGCTTGTGGCCGTTCCTAGTTGAAACACAATTAGGACTATGCAAGTCCAATATAGTAGTGAATTTTTCTTTGTTTTTACGTACATATATGATGTTTTGGTAAATATATTGCGAAGCAAATGTTAGAATATCTATCTCTTTAAATTTTTCTCTGAGAGATTCTCTAGCACCTATGTTATAAATTGCGCGAATAGCCCTTTTCTGCAAAATATTATTATGGTGATTTCACTCCGCCGTTAGGCGGTAGGCATTTTTGCCAAGGTTTGGATGTAGGTCTAGAGTGTTAGAGTACACAAGTATCTTTGATACTAGACCCAAAACGGGGGTCCCGAGTTTTCACTAAGATATTCGATAAAGGTTTTTGTCTGCTCCAGCCGCATGGGCTACACATTTTCCCTCATAGGAATGAATTATTTTTATTCCCTGTAGCTTCAGAATTAAGACTAGAGCCACGGTATCCCCTGCCTGATCGTAAGAGGTAATTAAAGGCCTTCGGGGGTTGCGGTTGGTGAGAGTGGGAGCTAGATCCGTCCACTGCTGGGAAGGGAAGGACGACGGTGTGTGCGCGGCGTGGTTATGCGGTGGAAGATCCGTTGCGAATGTAAATGACCTTAGGCAAGACTTGAGGTTAGTTTGAGGTTGTATGTAAGAGTAAATATTTGCAGCTCTATAGCCATGTTTAGCATCTAATACACGTGATACAATCTTGTGAGTTGCAGCAATGTAGGAGTAAGCCCTCTGTCTGTAAATCTGATACGAAATTTTTCGAAGTGCTTCGGTAAATTTACGATGAAAAGTGTGGTTGCTGTTTATATGTTGCAATAATTGGTCTTAATGTAAAAGACCTCAGGGAAGACCCAAGCCTCTTCTTGTGGCTGTGTGTAGAATTCTCCAGCTACATATAAACGCAATATTCAAAATTTGAATATGATACACGTCATAACTTGTGGGTGGCAGTACATTATGTGGGATGGATCATGAATCATGGAATATTCCGTGGGCTACATCTTACGGCTGCTAAGAAAGGGGCTTGTACAAAATAGTTGTCATTAATTGAACCATTCCTGCTGAAAATAGATAGGAAAATTTTCATTGAGATTATTTAAAGATTTCTTATACTTAAAATGAAATTGTGTGCAAATAGTGTAGGGAAAATTTCATGTCATTGCTTTAGTAAGTTTTTATAACGTCTCAAGTAAAATTAAGTACGGATCAAAGTGCAACAATGGTATTATTTTTAAAATTTCCCTGTATTTTTTTTATGATATTTCATAAGGCTCTATTTAAATCAAATTTAGAGTGTAATGTTGTACGATAACGATTTATTTATATTAATTAAAATAATTAAAATAAACATTAAATTAATTCATTAAACCTAAATAACAAATAAAATATGTTGCAACCTGTGCCGTACTATTGTTGCGTACTATTATTTAAATTAATATTATGTTTTAAACTACCGTTGCCGTACTATTATTTAAATTAATATTATGTTTTAATGTTTTCTTAATTTTTTCTGTTATATTTTAGAAGTCAAGAAAAACTACAAAACAAGAGATATGAAACCTTAAACAAGCATTGCACGAAAATTAATCTATACATATAATAAAACTGTAAGCAGGGTCAATTCTGTACATTGCATATAAATTTAAAAAAATACTTCTAGGGGTCTTTTTATAAGTAACAGAAGCTAAAAATATAAGTTTTGAAATTATTGTCTGTCTGTCTGTCTGTCTGTCTGTCTGTCTGTCTGTTGTTAGCTTTTCACGCAAAAACTACTGGACGGATTTTGATGAAACTTTTTTTGTTTTATATATATTGGTCCTCGCTAACATTTGGGCTATAGATAATTTTAAAAATCACCCTTTAAGGGTGTGAAATGAGCGATGAAAATTTGTATGGAAAACTTGGATTTTTTCAATAGATTTTCTTGAAATTTGGTATAAATATTTTCTAACCAAAATAAAAGAATACGTGTTTCAGCATTTCCCGAAATTCACCCTTTAAATGTCAATTTTCTTTGAAATTCTTTGAAAATTGAGTGTCGAAACTTGATGTACAGAATATTTTTGTGCAGAGTAAATATACTTATAATTTTGTATTTGTAATCTTTACTAACATAGTAAGAATTCTATTTAAGCTTTTTTCAAAACTACCCCTCAATAGCAAATAAAGTGGATTCGAAAGTTGGTATCTCAAGCGTACAACAATTAACCTTAACTTAATATTTCATTCTCAAATTCTTTTCCCTTCTTTGAATGATGTGTTTACTGATTTATTGTTGAATGAATTTCCGTAACATTAGTGTGTATTTCATATCAATCGGGTGATAAACAAAAAGTTATGTTCATTTACACAATACGCGACATAAACTTAAAAGGCACTTTGGGGAATTTGTATGAAAGTTTCGGTAACAGCCCATTCAAAACCATAAACAAAAGTTTAAATTTAAGTAAAATTATTTTGAACTCTCACTAATATTGTCGACTATATTAAATATACTTAGATCAGCTTACTGTATTTTCTTTCGTTGGCCGAGTATGGCTACCTAATAAGCGCATCGCGAGCCTTACCGCCGCCGAACCTTACATCACAGGCTCCATTGAGTTAGTTGCTCAGCTTATTAGTCTTCTTTTGGGGTGGAAGATTATTAACAGGCTGCAGCTGAAACGATTATTATCGCTACATTATATCAAGCTGCAACCTATTTAGCATTCCACTGCTGAGCATAGAGCTCTCCCAATATTGAGGAGGCCTCAAGCTCCGATGAACCGAAATCCAAATCTTACAATCTCAATGAATCCAGCATTAAGGTTATAAGATACGGAATCTAAACCTTCATACAGAATGTACAAAGCCTTAACAAAACAAGACTACTGCAGACATCTAGGTGACGAATAGTTAAACTTTTAGTGAACCAACTGTTAATCTCAATATCTACCTATTTGGTAATTTGACATTCGATTTATCAACCACAAAGTTTACATATCATACGGTAGATGGCGTTATTGAGCAATATTCATTTCTTCTCCAAAGTGAATTGATGGAGATAATTTCAAATAAAAGCCTTAAGTCTAATAAAAGTAAGTACATAGTGTAAAAAAAATAAAAAATAACATTTCACACGTATAGCCTCACATTAGGGTAGATATACCCTGTGTCGCGGGTGCCATGAACACACATAGAGACAGAAACACAACCACCCAGACCGAGAACAGTTTAAACTCATCATTGAAATTTCTGCTTCGCCCGGATTCTAACCCGGGACAGTTCGATTAGCAGTCCGGCATGGTAAACATTGCGCCACGCGGGTTGTCCCATCGTTGGGTAGGTATACGTATGATGCTGAACATTGTTAATTGGACCAATGATAACTTAACAAATTTTTTGCGTCTCTTTATTGCGTACGGGCTGAGGGCTCATCCACACACGTTGATTGATGGAGATATTAAGGATTCTTTTAAGATTCTTTATAAAAATATTCTTTATTTCCAAATACAGATAGCACACTGTGTAGAGACCCTGCCTTCTGCTTTAGTTTTCACAATGTTATATGAGTTATGACTTATGACCAAATTGCTGTCCGCAAGTTTTAAACCTATAGTTTATTAATTGACCTTACAATTATTTTTCCGATTGTTTAATCCTAAGCACGTGTATGTTTAGAAATTTTATCTCCCCACTACAAGTAGTTGTATAGTGCACCTCTTTTCTGCAGTAGGTTAAAGCTATGTATATAGAATGAGTCTATACATTCTTTGCAGTATAAATTCACCCAATTTACTAAAGATACTATTTTTAACATAGATGAAGCCTCGGGCACAGCAGTATCTCTTAACTTTAATAAACGAGGTACATATTTGTAAAGAGAATCTGATTGCGCGAGACAAGCGAAACGTGAGAAAAGTGGATAGTAAGATCAGTACAGTAAGCATTCCTTACTGTTTTAGGTTTGAAGGATTTAGAAAAAATACATTAAGTTTCTTCTGAACATATGAACATTGTATTATAAGTGATTTCACTATATGTAAGAATAATCTACCTACTACTTATTCAATGCAAATAAATAATCTTTAATTTTTAATCAATCCATTTTATAAAAGTCTTTATACACGCGGACGACGTCGCGGGCACAGCTAGTAAGTAATAAACTAGACTTTCTAAAACTTGCCATGCCCGCCCATTGACACAAAAATCAACAAGCAAGATAGTGAGGCGCCTTTTATTTATGACACGAGTTGACACGACAAGCCTTTCGGAGAGCGTCTTATCTTAAACCTTTTACTGACTTTGTTTCTCGGAATGAAGAGAAGACTTCTGCCGTATACACTCAGCTGTTCCACTGGCATAAATATTACTACAAAACTTCGCTAACACCTTAGTGTAATATGTCCAATTTTTATTTTGAAAGGGTTTGGGCAGAATTTACGTTGAAACTAATAAATTTACTGAAAATTTATCAAAATATATATGTAAAACATGCTCCATAAAATCCATATTACTTGATTTGGTCCGGTTTTCATTTTATACTAATAAAATTCTATATATTAGGACGCAGAGCTTATAGGTACCTATCTTAGTTATATATATAAATCATATACATTCATAGGATTTACACGTTAAAAAAATAAAGGAACTGTTTGCTTAAGAAACGTCTCATGCTCATTTGCTCAAACATGTAACCCACATGGCAAGTTGATATACATAGATCCTTTTAGGGGTTGCAGTTTCCATCATATCCGCCTGAATACCATGAACTTCATACCGCAAGCTTACAGGATACTTGTTGGATAGCAGGATAAACGCAGTTGTTTTTAGGTATATCTGCAATGTAACTCACGTAGATTTTTTTAAATTTTTCTGAAAGGAAGAAAACACTGTTTACAAAATTTCTTTTCTTAACAGTTAATCGTCTACTACGACCGAGTTGATTCAGTTACCTGCAGTTTCCGTGTTGAGAATAATAAAACAACTTGTGTACTATACAAAAATGATACGCCTTTCTAGATGTAACCCTGTATAAAAATTAATAAACGAAATAGACATTTGTCTTTTGTTTTCGACACGAAAAGCCTCTTGGAGGACGTTCTCAAACCTTAATAAACCTTTTACTACGTTGTTTCTCGGAGTGAAATGAAGACAGATGCCGCAGCCACTCAGTGTCTAGTGGCATATAGATAAAATATTACTACTTAGATATTACTTCAGTATATAGAAAAGTGGCTACTATACGTAACTATTTAGTTACAAATATTTCGTTTGCCTATAGGTAACTATGGTGAAGCGCGCATGGCCTGGCGGCTAGCGTAGAACGCAAGCGATCTATGCAGCTGAGCCAAAACGGGCGCGGTCGGGTGTGAGATGGGTGACCGCTAGTGGCAATAAATTTCATGCGCGTTTCCGTGCTTCGGAGGGCACGTTAAGCCGTCGGTCCCGGTTGTTGTCGATAGATAACAGTCGTCAAACCTTGTCGGAGGCCTTATGGGCGGTTTGAAAACATCCGACAGCGGGTTGGCCACTAACCCGCATCTCCACCAACCCGCATTGGAGCAGCGTGGTGGAGTAAGCTCCAGGCTTCCCCAATAAGTGGGAGAGACCCGTGCCCAGCAGTGGGACGCAAAAAGGGTTACACCATAGGTAACTAAGATTTTTAAATTGGTTCAAATTTAAATTTTAAAACTTAAACACTAACCTTAAATATGTAAAATGCTGATTCGCAGGTTTGCGAAGTGTACAAAGGATGTTAAAATAACGTTATTTAGGGCATACTGCCAATCATTTTACACTTGCAGCCTGTGGATCAAGTTTACCAAGAGGGCATACAGCGTCCTGCGTGTCCAGTATAACAACGCGTTTAGGGCGTTGTTGGGGCTCCCGCGACACTGCAGTGTCTCTGGGATGTTTGCAGGGGAGCGCATAGATGGCTTTCAAGCTATTATGCGTAAGCGTGTGGCATCCCTGTGGCAGCGGATGCGCGGGAGTACCAATGGCATCCTGCGTACTGTGGCAGACCGGTTTGACGGTCCCATAATAAAGCACTGGACCACCATGCATGTGATGCAGTCAGACCGTGCTGCCAAATAATTAATTAGACATTAATTTTAAGTAATTTATTTTGTTTTTTCTTTTGTGTTATACTACTAACATTAGTATATAAGTTTCAATTTACTAACACATATGGATGTATGTCCGAAATAAAATTATTATTATTAAATACTTATCATAGAACCTGTAGAAAGTACAAGATGGTATTTTCCATCATAAAGGGATTGTCTTTCTTTAACAGGTTAGTACATAATGTAACTCCTAAAGCTTATATCCAGTTTATACATAAATCCATCACGTCATCCACTTTTAAATAGAACGCAGCTTCAAATTTAAATCAAAGTACTACCACACAGGTTCAAAGTTTGTTTCAGAAGTTATCATAAAGCTATGTAGTTACTAAAATAGCGTGGTTTGACGTTAATTATAACTTTACGACTGTTGCCTACTTACCTGAATTTAGCGCAAATTGTTTTCCGTTACATAAAAAAGTAGCACGTGAGTGCTTTTTGAGTGTATATTAGGAATTTCTATAACTAGTTACAAACGCTGTATTATTTCATGAAAACGTTCAAGCGTTTTATTTTTGTAGAATGTTCGAAGTTTTTTTTATATTTAATAGTGTCAACAAACATATTTTTATTGAACTGAGGAATAGATGTGTACGCGTGTTGGAAAGCAATCACCTTCCAATGTAGTTATGAGTAGGAAGTCTCCTTTACATTGCCGGCTCTAGCTTTTCTAATGAACCTTACTTCACCATAATGTCGTATCTTCTGTAAATGACCCAAATGAAGGGTTTTTTACAGTAATATAAATATTTCAAGGATATTACATTTATCGAAACAAAAGCCAAGTCGTTCTCAAGTTCAATTATCCCGCTGTTTATTTAAAATATGTAATAATATTAATAATGACGGCAAATAACTTTTTTCAACTTTACAGTGTAACGAGAAAATAAATTTGAAACGTGAAATAAAATCAAGACGTATCCAATTTAAGTTTATTGACCATTTATTTCGCCTGGACGGTTACGTCTGCTTCCAAGTCTCCCAGTAGCCGCGGAGGGCCAAAACAAAGCGTTGCGCAGTCGTACAGGGCGTCGTTTGAGGCGGGCGGGCGGCCCAGTCGCGGCATAGCCAGCCGCGAGCGCGCACCACGCGACCTCAACATCGCGCGATCAATACCGGGACTCTCTCCTTTAATTCAATGAACCATCAAATAAATCAAACAATTCAAAAAATCCACCTTCACTAAAATTTAAAATCCCACAGCCTCAGTGATTGGACATCCGCGATGCTGAACGGTTCTTGTCAACACCATAAATATGGCCACCATAGCAAACACATGATCCTCGAACCAGCACATTACAGCGGTTGTGGACTATTCTTGGTTATGTAAACGACGGATGGTGTGCAAGTGTATTCCTACTACGTATGTATTCATGTTTTATCACAGGGTTACGTAAATGTTACGCGGCAGGCGTTGGAAAATCAATAAATTATTAATTTTGCCAATGAACGATTTAATGCCATTTTTGAAGAGCTTCTGTTGTGTTGCGTTAGGTGACGTTCTTAAAAGCGAATTTTCGATGACCTAAGTCTCATAGGAAAGTAATTGGAAACGAAGTTTCATGCATGATTTCTTCTAAAAATGTTTTACTCACCTGTGATTAATTGTTATTGTTTGCTTGAAATATTGCGATACTTTCTTGTCAAAACTGTGTTATATAACGTTATCCTTGTTGTGACGTAATTTTGAACTTGTTAAGTTGATCGTGTATCGACTCTTCTTACATAGCGATATGCCCCATTAGGTGTCAATTTCTCAGAAATTTGGTTCATCTTTATAAGTAAATGGGTTATAAAATAAATAGGTACCTAATTTATTCGAGGAGAAGATACCCTTCATTAAAATGCTAAGACTTAAAGATGTTTTGAATCGATGATTAAGTTGTAACACGGTCAAGGCTAATGACTAACCTATCCTAACCTAAATGAGCATTATTTTTTTGAATATGACATGCAAATTGTAGTTGGAACGTTCATGCCTCTACTATTTTAGTCATATTTTATTCAGTAGCTAAGGAAAAAATGTTGCCTTATCTGCTAATATGGTATTTGACAATAAAATTTAAGTTTATCATTGCTGTTTACATTTACATTGTGCTTAATCTCATTTTAAAGTCGTAGTTATAATTAATTTGACGTCCCGCGTGGCGCAATGGTTACCATGCCAGACAGCCAATCGAAGAGTCCCAGGTTCGATTCTCGGCAAAACAGAAAGTTCTCGGTCTGGGTGTTTCTGTTCCTGTCTTTGTATGTGTCCATGGTACCCACGACACAGTGTATTAATTACCTTACTGTGGGAATACCTATGAGTGTGTGTGTAACGTTTAATTTGTAAGCACACTTAACGTTCCTTGAAATAAAGCTAAAAGATTTTTTCAGCGAATATAAGTACTATTAGTGCCAACTCAACATCCTGCGGTACTTTTAACCTTCGGCGCCGAACCCAAATAGTTTTTGCTTATATTAGGAATATTGTAGATGTCGTAAATGTGAAGGTTCTTTAGATTTTCGCAGAGATACCTAGCTTCTGTTTTTAAAAATGCTTTTATAAATATTCTGCAAAGTACATTTATTCTCTTGCTTTATTTATAATCCACACTTTTAAAGATAAATAAAGATTCGTAGTTCCTAAAAGGGTTTATAAATAAGACCTGTTTTTCGTATTTATCACAAATCGGTGTTATATCTTTGAATGCAAAAAAATATTCATTACTTTGAAATATAGGCTAAAATCCACAGTTTTTAAAATAATGATGTAGCGTATGAATGAAGCTGCAGATAGTATACAGAAAACAGCTAGTGGCGAAATTGGATACTTTGAAGGGAACAAGATATCTTATAAATAAATATTATCCAATAGCGGGCTAAAGACAATATTATTAGAAATACTCCTAACAAGCAACGAAACCAACTTCAGGGAACTTAATTAAATATTTCATAAGACATACCAATAAGACAAATTATATACAGGTACGTTGTTATAATATCGGCGATGGCCAAGCGGGCAAAACTGGGGTCTCAGACACGGGGACACCGAGTTTAAACTCCGGCGCGTACCTCTAACAATTTTTGAAGTGAAATCTTCTTTAGCGGCGTTGTGCACTTTATTTGGAATGGGTAAAAAATGTTAAACTCGCGTCAGGACACGTGTCCTGATCGAATATTCGTAAGATGATACAGCTGATGACGGCTCGACTGTCTATACTTGTAAAATTCGATTATAATATCAAGTATTTAAAATAGGGACATTGAACAAAGTGCATCTATTAATAAAAAAAGTGACGAAGAAATAGTGAAAGAAAATGAGTGAGTACTTTATAAAAATACTATATGAAAACCTACTGAAAATACTAGATGAAAAATAATACTGATAATAAAAGCAATTCGTGCGAAATTATTCCCTAACCATTCCAAAATATCAAAAATACACAACTTTAATGTTGAAGTTTTCACTTCTGCCGGCACTTCCAGAGTGCAACACGTTTTTTTTATAATATTTATCGCTGCTCCATGGTGAGCGAAAACATTGTGATATTTAATTACGATGTTTTCCATCACTGTGCAATACTGTGCATGCCTAAGTTACTCATAATTTCTCGAAGGCATGATGCCCATCTATCCACATGCCACCGAGGTGGACGATGGTCTACATCACTCTCTCTTCCTAGAGGAGACCAGTGCCCAGCAGTGGTACATAAAAAGGGTTGAAAAAAACGTACATGTTTATTAATGATGCTCTATACATCGTATATGTATGGAACTGTATATGTGAATCATCAATTTTAACGAGATTGAGCCTTTGTCGGTCAGCCTTCATACGAGTAATGAAAATGTCATGTTATGGGAAGGGTACCGTTTAATGATATCATGTTAAAATAATGACGAAGAGTGTAGTTCTATCTTATTGAATTGTTTTATTTTTTAACCGACTTTAATAAAGAGTAGAAGGTTCTCAATTAGATTGTATTTATTATGTATGTTACCTCCTAACTTTTTACAGGTTGAACCGATTTTGACGGTCTTCGTATTAAGTGTCGCTGCGAAGTAATCCAATAAATAAATTGTTATGTTATAAGACCTAGTTGATTATTGGAGTTATAAACAAAACTGTTGCCGAGAATCCAGTAATATATTTAGTTATTAGTAATTTATTTAATCTTTTCAGTTAAAGTGAAATAATTTAGTTATTTATGAAACAGTTTTAAATATTTTTTTGGGTGCAGAACCATTTAAGCTTTAGGATAACCTGAAAAAAACACGAATAAATTGATGATGATCTACATGATGATGAGTTAAATCATTCTTATTTTACTTAATTTTTTTCATATATACTTTAGTAGACATATAAAATATGTAGTTGAAATCGGTTATTTTTTTAATGTTTGTATAGTAATATGTATTTCTACATTAGTGACTTATACATACAGATTATTGTCATTTTGTTTTTGATCTCTTTTTATGGCCGGAGAAAGGCATGTAAAAAGGGTTTTTAACATTGCACTGCTGGGAACGGGTCGCTCCATATTGGAGGAGGCCTGGAGCTTATTCCACCACGCTAAACTTATGCGGGAAGATGTATATAACGTAGTTTATTCTATAAGAAGTTAATCTGTTAGAGCCTTTATGTAGAAAATTCACTGAAGACGTATTCTCTCGCAAGAAAAGGTATTTAGTTTGTCGCAAGTTGCAAGATTATATTTGATAGTGCGCTTGCTACCTGAGATGGATGTGGCTTGGTATTGCTGTGATAAAGTCCAAGAGACACTATGTACCTTGATATCATTAATAAACACTCTGTGCGTACTCCGAGCCTAATATAAGTTCAGTAAATGTACTTTCCCTTTATATATTTAGGTTCAAAAAGGTTTTCTTGATCCTGCGGTAAAAGTCCCAAATGCAAACATGAGCTTTTTGTAAATCAATGTACATTAGACCCGATTATTTCTAAATTAAAATACAGCATTGTTAAAACGATGTGCCCCTTTTACGTTAGTATTTTTTGAGCAGGCAATCCATACGGTTACCTAAATCACACGTTGATTGATGGAGATATTAAGGATTCTTAAAGATTCTTTATAAAAATATTCTTTACTAGCTGTGCCCGCGACGTCGTCCGCGTGTATAAAGACTTTTATAAAATGGATTGACTAAAAATTAAAGATTATTTATTTGCATTGAATAAGTAGTAGGTAGATTATTATTACATTATAGTGAAATCACTTATAATACAATGTTCATATGTTCAGAAGAAACCTAATGTATTTTTTCTAAATCCTTCAAACCTAAAACAGTAAGGAATGCTTACTGTACTGATCTTACTATCCACTTTTCTCACGTTTCGCTTTTCTCGCGCAATCAGATTCTCTTTACAAATAATATTATGTACCTCGTTTATTATTACTGTGCCCGTGGCTTCATCTATGTTAAAAATAGTATCTTTAGTAAATTGGGTGAATTTATACTGCAAATAATGTATAGACTCATTCTATATACATAGCTTTAACCTACTGCAGAAAAGAGGTGCACTATACAACTACTTGTAGTTGGGAGATAAAATTTCTAAACATACACGTGCTTAGGATTAAACAATCGGAAAAATAATTGTAAGGTCAATTAATAAACTATAGGTTTAAAACTTGCGGACAGCAGTTTGGTCATAACTCATAACTCATATAACATTGTGAAAACTAAAGCAGAAGGCAGGGTCTCTACACAGTGTGCTATCTGTATTTGGAAATAAAGAATATATTTTATAAAGAATCTTTAAAGAATCCTTAATATCTCCATCAATCAACGTGTGTGGATGAGCCCTCAGCCCGTACGCAATAAAGAGACGCAAAAAATGAGTAAAGTTATCATTGGTCCAATTAACAATGTTCAGCATCATACGTATACCTACCCAACGATGGGGCAACCCGCGTGGCGCAATGTTTACCATGCCGGACTGCTAATCGAACTGTCCCGGGTTAGAATCCGGGCGAAGCAGAAATTTCAATGATGAGTTTAAACTGTTCTCGGTCTGGGTGGTTGTGTTTCTGTCTCTATGTGTGTTCATGGCACCCACGACACAGGGTATATCTACCCTAATGTGAGGCTATACGTGTGAAATATTTTTTTTATTTTTTTTACACTATGTACTTACTTTTATTAGAAATTATCTCCATCGAATCACTTTGGAGAAGAAATGAATATTGCTCAATAACGCCATCTACCGTATGACATGTAAACTTTGTGGTTGATAAATCGAATGTCAAATTACCAAATAGGTAGATATTGAGATTAACAGTTGGTTCACTAAAAGTTTTACTATTCGTCACCTAGATGTCTGCAGTAGTCTCGTTTTGTTAAGGCTTTGTACATTCTGTATGAAGGTTTAGATTCCGTATCTTACAACCTTAATGCTGGATGCATTGAGATGGTAAGATTTGGATTTCGGTTCATCGGAGCTAGAGGCCTCCTCAATATTGGGAGAGCTCCATGCTCAGTAGTGGAATGCTAAGAAGGTTGCAGCTTGATATAATGTAGCGATAATAATCGTTTCAGCTGCAGCCTGTTCATAATCTTCCACCCCAAAAGAAGACTAATAAGTTGAGCAACTAACTCAATGGAGCCTGTGATGTAAGGTTCGGCGGCGGTAAGGCTCGCGATGCGCTTATTAGGTACCTATAGTCTAGCCATTCTCGGCCAACGAAAGAAAATACAGTAAGCTGATCTAAGTATATTTAATATAGTCGACAATATTAGTGAGAGTTCAAAATAATTTTAGGTACTTAAATTTAAACTTTTATTTATGGTTTTGAATGGGCTGTTACCGAAACTTTCATACAAATTCCCCAAAGTGCCTTTTAAGTTTATGTCGCGTATTGTGTAAATGAACATAACTTTTTTGTTTATCACCCGATTGGTATGAAATACACACTAATGTTACGGAAATTCATTCAACAATATATCAGTAAACACATCATTCAAAGAAGGGAAAAGAATTTGAGACTGAAATATTAAGTTAAGGTTAATTATTGTACGCTTGAGATACCAACTTTCGAATCCATTTTATTTGCTATTGAGGGGTAGTTTTGAAAAAAGCTTAAATAGAATTCTTACTATGTTAGTAAAGATTACAAATACAAAATTATAAGTATATTACTCTGCACAAAAATATTCTGTACATCAAGTTTCGACACTCAATTTTCAAAGAGTTTCAAAGAAAATTGACATTTAAAGGGTGAATTTCGGGAAATGCTGAAACACGTATTCTTTTATTTTGGTTAGAAAATATTTATACCAAATTTCAAGAAAATCTATTGAAAAAATCCAAGTTTTCCATACAAATTTTCATCGCTCATTTCACACCTTTAAAGGGTGATTTTTAAAATTATCTATAGCCTAAATGTTAGCGAGGACCAATATATATAAAACAAAAAAAGTTTCATCAAAATCCGTCCAGTAGTTTTTGCGTGAAAAGCTAACAACAGACAGACAGACAGACAGACAGACAGACAGACAGACAATAATTTCAAAACTTATATTTTTAGCTTCTGTTACTTATAAAAAGACCCCTAGAAGTATTTTTTTAAATTTATATGCAATGTACAGAATTGACCCTGCTTACAGTTTTATTATATGTATAGATTTCCAAATACAGCTGTGTAGAGACCCTGCCTTCTGCTTTAGTTTTCACAATGTTATATGAGTTATGACTTATGACCAAACTGCTGTCCGCAAGTTTTAAACCTATAGTTTATTAATTGACCTTACAATTATTTTTCCGATTGTTTAATCCTAAGCACGTGTATGTTTAGAAATTTTATCTCCCAACTACAAGTAGTTGTATAGTGCACCTCTTTTCTGCAGTAGGTTAAAGCTATGTATATAGAATGAGTCTATATATTCTTTGCAGTATAAATTCACCCAATTTACTAAAGATACTATTTTTAACATAGATGAAGCCACGGGCACAGTAATAATAAACGAGGTACATAATATTATTTGTAAAGAGAATCTGATTGCGCGAGAAAAGCGAAACGTGAGAAAAGTGGATAGTAAGATCAGTACAGTAAGCATTCCTTACTGTTTTAGGTTTGAAGGATTTAGAAAAAATACATTAGGTTTCTTCTGAACATATGAACATTGTATTATAAGTGATTTCACTATAATGTAAGAATAATCTACCTACTACTTATTCAATGCAAATAAATAATCTTTAATTTTTAATCAATCCATTTTATAAAAGTCTTTATACACGCGGACGACGTCGCGGGCACAGCTAGTCATTAATAAACACTCTGTGCGTACTCCGAGCCTAATATAAGTTCAGTAAATGTACTTTCCCTTTGTATATTTAGGTTCAAAAAGGTTTTCTTGATCCTGCGGTAAAAGTCCCAAATGCAAACATGAGCTTTTTGTAAATCAATGTACATTAGACCCGATTATTTCTAAATTAAAATACAGCATTGTTAAAACGATGTGCCCCTTTTACGTTAATATTTTTTGAGCAGGCAATCCATACGGTTACCTAAATAATTTTTAAAGGATTTCAAAAAAGCTATGCTTTTGAACCAGTATAGGATCGAGATGTTCCCGTAAATTAAAAATGGTTAAGATCTGATAATGATCTACTTTCTTAGTAAAAAACTGATACCAGGATCAATTCTTTAATCATTTAACGTTCAGAAATTGAAAATAACTTTTGATTTATTAATAAGTTTTGAACAACGTAGGTAATAGCAGCCCAGTTTCCTCCCCTTGCAATGAAAACTCCTGTACCATTGTTCTCAGAGACCGCTGATTGTATTGCAGCAATTAATATAAGAAAATAACTTTTTATTCCGCCATTATAAAAGTCGTAAATTTTATTTATAAA
Source organism: Pyrgus malvae (assembly GCA_911387765.1). Taxonomy (NCBI): domain Eukaryota; kingdom Metazoa; phylum Arthropoda; class Insecta; order Lepidoptera; family Hesperiidae; genus Pyrgus; species Pyrgus malvae. The sequence goes on from OU426960.1 coordinate 16,810,044, forward strand.
GTATTGAATAAGTCGTAAAAATTAACTTACTTATGTTTTCCACTTTTATTTATATACTAGCGACCGCCCGCGATTTTAATAAAATACAAGTAGCCTATTACATCAGCTACCTGCTAGTGAAAGTTCCATCAAAATCGGTCCAGCCGTTTCAGAGATTAGCCGGAATAAACAGACAGACAGATAGACAGAGAGCCAAACAAAAAATGTAAAAAATGCCGTTTTAGTATATGTACTGTATATATATTCATATGCATGTAGTAAAAAGCGGTTATTTTAATACAACAAAACAGTGTCTTAAAAATAGTACCTATTAGGTAAATATCTATTGTTACTATCTAGACCCAAGGTATGGTAAGTTGTAATGTGGTAATTATTCTGGTTAAAAATTTATAAACGAAATAACTATTAATGAGGTGGCCCACGTAGCAGTAGTGAACAAAATAAAAACTATTAGAAATCTAGTCTTCCGCCAGCGGCTTCGCCCGCGCGGACTCGTTTTATAGGTTCCCGTAGGATAAAAACCATCATATGTCCTTTCCCATGGTCCACTCTATCTATGTTCCAAATTTCATTAAAATTGGTTCAGTGGTTTAAGCGGCAAAGCGTAGCAGACAGACAGACAGACAGAGTTACTTTCGAATTTATAATATTATTAGCAGGGATTAAAAGCAAAAATATAATTACATTTTTGTAAATCAGCACACTCGGCGGAAAAATTGTATCTGTCCTGGTTCATAAATACTTAAAAAAGTATTAATACACAAATTATAAAAAATAAGCATAGTCGAATGATTAACAAACCGGTCTCTTATGCGGCTGTCCGGGTTCAAATATTACAGCGCACAGCTGACTTAGAAAATTTGGTGGAAAATTTCTGCCTCGCCGGGAATCAAACCCGGGACCCTCCGATTCGTAGTCCGGCATGGTAAGCATTACGCCACACGGGTCGTCGGGTATACAAGCAAGCGAACCTACTGGTTGTTTTACCTGATTTAACCCACGCGTTTTCTGTTAAATGAAGTGTGATGGGTATAGGTACATTAATGATTTAGTGTTCGGAACTTCCACGTGCCATTTTCCCACACTATGAGGTGGGGTCGGTTAATGAGGTTCCTGATGGGCCGACGGACAAAAAATATTTTCCAATATGTTCTGCCTTCCTACTTAACTTCTTGATGGAACTTATTACTCCTGAAGACAAAGAGGGGTATAATAAGTTTGACGTTGTCGACGATATGTGCCTGCGACGCACATATCGTAAATAAATTCCATAATTTGAGTGTCCTTATAATAATCCTTTGTTTTTAGTTTTGATGGGAAGGATTACAAAAGTCTCAAAGAGATTCAGTTTCCGTTGGAACTATTTATCAAACAGATCTCAACTCATATTCAAGCTCATAATTTTTACATCAGGAATCCTACTTTTTCCTCTGAATATACATAACATAACATAATTTCTATGGTAGTTAGTAGTAGGAGGCCTACGGCGCATCAACGCATGAATAAAAAAGTTTTATGATTGCTAGTCACAGTCTATATAGATGCAGTGCAGATGACAAATTTTACAAAACGTTAAGCCATGCTAGAGCAGTTGTTATCGTACGACAAAAGAATCCTGTTTGGGTTGCAGCCGAAGAAGATTTCAATTTGTTGATAAAAACCTGCACTGAAATTCAATGTTCAGCGCTGTAAAAAGTTGCCCCAAAAGCTGTATATAAAGCCAGAGCAAGTCTTTACGTCCAACGGTTATTTGAACAAGATTAAGCCTGAACTAAGATGACGATTAAAATTACAATGGCAATAAACTTACATAGAAGTGTGACTTTGCTTAAGTTTTTTAAAGTAGTGAGTAAATATACCATTAAATGAATGAAAAACGAGAATTATCTGAAAACCTTTTTGTGTCCACTGCTGAGCACTGGTCTATCTACATCATTGCAGAGGCTTGGAGCTTACTTCGTCCCGCTGCTTCTATGCGGGTTGCTGGAGATGGAGGCTAGTGCCAACCCGCTGTTGGAAGTTCTAAAACCGCGAATAAGGCCTCCGACAAGGTTTAACGATTGAATACTATCGATTACAACCGGTAGCGACGGCTTAACTTCCGAAGCACGAAAATGCGTATTAAATTTTTTGCCACTAGTGATCACCCGGGCCATTTCACACCCGACCAACGGCTGGCGTAGTGTCCTACGTGGCGTGGCGCTGCTTCTTCCTTACTTTTTGTTCATATAGACATAATTTAATTTAAAACCTACGATCCTACGTTCACTGCGCTATGACCTCACTCTTCAACAAGAGATATAGTCTAACAGCAATACATGTCACTGGGGGTGTACGGAGAGAGAATAGTTGGTGTGGCTTTTTATTGGATTAATGAAATAATCTTATATTGAATTATAATGAGCCACTAATTTATGAGTCGTGCCATTATGCATCTACCCCCACTACCATGCATACCATGCACTACTAGGCATTCCATTAAAATTTCTACGCATTTCTTTCAAAATCCCGTTGGAAATCGAATTCGTATTCCTGCATGGTAACCATTGGGCAATTCAGGTTGCCAAATACATTAATGTTAATGTTTAAAGAAGAAAAAATCGTTGTAATAAAAGTATAATGATCACAAGCAGTCCTGGATCATAACATGTCTCTCTGCATTAAAATTACGTCATCCATTGCTATCTACGTTGCCACGAGAAGGACAAACGGATATTTATAAAGCATTTTATTAGGGGCTTCGTACGCGCTTTTCTCCTTTTGTTTGACCTAATTATACTAACATGACATCTTATTCCATTTCAACTTTATACCGAAACACGAAACACCGGTATTTTCTTTTTGCATAATCTCTTTGGTATAAGCCATTACCCTGACAGGTCATTGTCAGGACCTGACCCGTCCTGACTGAAATGCCTTCTAGTAGTACTTGCCACACCAGTAGTCACCCGTAGCCCCCAATCGCGCTTGTTTTGCTTAGCTCTACAAATAACTTGCGTTCTACATCAGTCGCAGAGCCATGCTTGCTTTACACGCAAATATAGACTGACGAAATGTATGTAAGAAACAAAAATCCCAGAGAGAACATGAAATATTTAACACAAAAAGCGAGATTACAAATTCCCTGCTGTGACAAAGCATTGTTTCTCACCAAATTTAACGATATTTTATATATTCAAGACCCATCTATACAATATAATAAATCTGTAACAAGTCGGTTTCTGTACATTGAAGATATTTGAGAAAAACTGTCACTAGGGCTATTTATTAGCGTACAAGACCCATCTATACAATATAATAAATCTGTAACAAGTCGGTTTCTGTACATTGAAGATATTTGAGAAAAACTGTCACTAGGGCTATTTATTAGCGTAATAGAACCCAAAACAATGATTTTTAGAAATATTGTCTGTTTGTCTGTTTATCTGTTCGTTTGTGCGCGCTAATCTCAGGAACGGCTTAACGTAGAAGGATGCGGTTTTCACTGGTGTATTGGTATTTTTTTGGATTAACATTTAAGGTTTGTTTTATTTAAATCGGTTCACAAACAAAAAAGTTACGTCAATTTCAAGAATGATGAAATGGCGTGCGAATGCAGGCGTTCGCAAGTTTCGATAATTACTACATCTCTTAATATTCTAATAGCAAATTTTCAATCATTTATGCTAGATTTTATCTCGAAATATTAAAAAAAGAACCATACATATCACCACATATTCAAAGAAAATCCTTAATACAAAATGTACAAAACCTTAACAAAACGAGGCTACTGCCGACATCTATGTGGCGAATAGTTCATATTCAGAACTATTTGGTGATCTGTTGCAAATTTGGTACATCGACGATTTAATACACGCTATACGGTAGATGGCGTTGTTACTGAATAACGCTATTATAGAGTGGATTGGTGGAGATAATTTCAAATAATTAATTACGAGTATATTTACATAGTAAAATATCGAATAAAAAAATTAACAATTTAGAGAGCTTTGGAACTGGCGCTGATATTTTACTCATTGTGGTAGAGCATTATGGAGGCGCGGCGCAGTGGTTACGTCCAGATATTATTGGTATTTGGTATCGATTTTATTTAATAGGCGACGCTATAGATGGCGTTGTTGCTTAATAACACTATTCCAATGCAGATCCAGAGATACTTAATAATAAATTGTCGACTCGCGTGGCGCAATGGTTACCATGCTGGACTGCCAAGCGAAGGGTCTTTGATTCCCGGCGAAGCAGAAATTTTAATGATGAATTTAATTTTCTGTTCTCGGTTTGAGTGTTTGTGTTTCTGTCTCTGTGTGTCTCATGGTACCCATTACACAGGGTCTACCCTACTGTGGGGCTATCAGTGTGAAACGTTAAAAAAATCAAAGTGTTCTACCGACTTACTATGCTGAGTGATCTTTTCAAAATGGTACCTACGTCGCCATATCATGATTACACCACCAGTCGAAGGTCAAAGTTCCACAAGCCGCTTTGCACGCTGCTTTTGATGTTTGAACGGATGTGTAAGTTATGGGACAACCTTCCAGCTGAGGCATTTCCAGTGGACTTTGACATGGGGTTCTTCAAGAAAGCTGTAAAGAAAGCTCTTCTTGAAAGCCGGCAGTGCTCGGGTGGCTCCGCTGGGGTTTTTTATTGAAATTAACAGTCGTTTTCAGTGGTTAATTTAATAAGAGCTATTACATACACACGCAGTACTGGCACTGGTGTTACACTAATATGCTAAAGCGTCACGGCAGCAGCTCTGCATGGTGGTCACGCCCAAAATAATATTAGTAATCGATATAATATGTATCGAGGACTTACTTTATTTCTGATGCTGTAGGAAGGGTTGTTAATAGGACCAATTGACAACTAAACTCAAACGTAACGTCCAGATTTTATTGGTATGAATCTTATTTAATAGGCGACGTGCCTCTTAATCGCGTAGGGGCTGATCCTCTCACGTTGCTCCAATTCAGGTTGATGACATCTTCATTGTTAGTGGCCTAACTGCTGTCGCAAGTTTTATATCGCTCAAAAGACCTCCATTAAGTATGAACGACGGTATGTTAACGACAATTGCAACCAACGTGCAAGCAACCAAGAATTTGACTCCCAACTACTAACCACGCCTGATGTAGCGTAGTTGTATAGTTCATCACCTTTCTGCAATAGATTTAAGTTACATAATAATAATTAATCTATGAATTATTTGCAGCACAAATTATTTAATTATAATGATACTTTCCGCGGGCACAGCAGTACTATCTAAACACTTTAAAAACAGGCTATTGTAATACGTTTAATTTGTAAAAAGAAACTGATGATAACGACTGAAAAGTCGATATTATAAGAGGAGTACAGTAAGAACTGTAAGGACTCAGGAAGAATATATCTACTCAACATAATAATATGAACTTTTGTATCATAAGTAATTTCATAAAAGGTAACAATAATCGAAGGGACAGTGGAGGGCAAGCGGTCACGCGAGCGCTCACCTACACGTTAGACAGACATCAAAGCTGCAACACAGACCTCCATAGTCTAGAGTTTTCAAGATGCTACAAACCGCAACAAATGGTGACGCATCGCGAGAGCATCATTATCCAACGAAATTGCAACCTCATCAGCCACGACCACTCTGTCAAGAGATGGTCAAGAGTGAACGACTAAGGAGGAGGAGGAGGAGGAGGAACAAATAATCCAAGTCTTTTGTACAAGTCTTTATCTACGCGGACGACGTCGCGGGCACAGCTAGTATATACTATATATGCTTCTTTGCCAGCCACGTTAGAACCGTCTGGTTTGTCAAGAAGCGATGGCAAGAGACCTGATGGTATGACCTTAGTACCGTGGCATCTTGGGCGTCCCCTGGTATGGGATGTTACCTGTGTAGATACCTTGGCCTCCTCACATATTAATATCTAACACTGCGGAGAGGGCCGGGTCTGCCGCCGACCAAGCCCAGGTCCTCAAGCGCCGTAAGTATTGTAATTTATCAGACAATTACTTATTTACGGCACTTGCTGTGGAGACCTTGGGCCCTTGGTCTTCTGACATGAAAAAATTCATGTCAGAAATGTCGTCCAGGCTTGTCCTTGCATGTGGCGACCTGAGAGCTGGCGAGTATTTCGCCCAAAGGCTCAGTCTCGTTATTCAAAGGGGTAATGCCGCCAGCGTCTTAGGCGCCATGCCGAACACGGACATTCTAGAGGAAGTTTTTTATTTATAATTTTATTGTTTTATTTTTGTAATTATAATATTTTTATACAGTTTTTTTTTAATTCTTATTGTATATACTTAAGTCTTTTTAATATTAGTTGTAAATATAAAGTAGTCTTAATAGTTTGTAAATAAATAAACTTCATTATATACAAATGTATCCATATATAGACGTGGTGCAGTTTAAACCGGCCTCACTACTTTAATCGCAGCATTCTATCTATTCTTTTTATTTCAGCTGAGGCCGTTAGTAAAATCTTTAGGCCGTTGGTCTGACCTGTGCAATATAAGCATTCATTGAACTCTCTCGCGGCGACTGCATACCGTTTATAATCTCAAGTCGCGTGGATGCACTTATTGTCACAATATCATAGTACATTAGAATGAATTAGCAGATATTAACATACAATTTGTAAATGTTAGCGACCAAATCTGCAAGCATTTTCTGAATTCAGAATTTCAGATTATTTAGCAATAGGTAGGTACGGCACATTGATTCAGTACAGAATTTTTTTCCATTAGCTAGTCGGATTCCTCTTTTGGCATGTGGGTGGCTTTCATTTCGTAAAATAATGATAAATAAGATTTACGATCGTCGGTCTTTTTTATTTTTTATTAATTTAGAACAAGTGTTACTCAACTTCGTAACAGCAGATTACTACATACTTCATTAATGTGACCTACTATTGGAAAAATCCTTTATGGCTTTTTGTTCATTAGTGAGTGAATATGGCTATTACCCTTTTTAGCGTCTCCCTGCTGGGCACAAGTTTTTATCTACTATTAGGGAGGCGTAAAGCATACTCCACCAATCTAATCCGTTGCGGGTTGGTGAAGATACGGGTTAGTGGCCAACTCGCTGTCGGATATTTTCAAACCACTCATAAGGCCTTTGACAAGATTTGATGACTGTTGTTTATCGATAACAGGCGGGACCGACGGCTTAACGTGCCCTCCGAAGCTTAGAAAACGCGCATGACATGTTTACCACTAGCAGTCACCCATCTCACACCCGACCGCGCGTGCCTTAGCTACGTGCCTTCTACGCTAGCCGATATCCCACGCGCAATTATCTCAGAATATAAAATAATAAAATGTTATTAAAGAGTTTTAACAGAAAGTTAATAAAGTTCTGCTACAACTAAGGCGGTCAGAGCAACTCGGATGGTAAATTGAAGTGTATAAAAGCACACAAGTCTATTTTTATCGTTGAATGAAATGAGGGCTCCATTCCATTCCTGTTCGTTTAACATTCACTCCCGTTGTTACCTTCTGTTCGTTCAGATGATATTTGTTATTGTTTAACACCATAGTGACACAATACAAGGAGCGCCTGCCTTTCTAGTGACATTAAAATGGCTCTTTTCCTTTACAGAGCTCTCGTTCTGAATGCCATTTATAAAGACAAAGACTTGTTGTTCATATTCATTTGGTCTGCCATATTTATCTAAATGAGGCTTGCAAATATAATAAAAGAATAAAAAAATAATTAATTTTCTGTGATAGTACATAATTATCAAGTCCATAAACGTGTAATTTTTTTTAAATTTACAATTGAAGAAAAAAATATGAAAATATAATTAATCATAAAACATTTGCATTAAAAACAAGTTGAAACGGTTGAAACGTAGTTTTTAGTAAGTATATAAAGTAATTTTGTATTATATGTTTTAGAATATCAAAAATGGTTAAAACAAATACTAACATAAAATACTTAATGGAATGGAATGGAAAAATTAATGTCCAGAATAATTACGTGTACCCTTGGCATAATGTTTACACTTTAAATTACAATGTAAAAATTTGGCACCAAACACACCTTACCCGCTTTATAACAATACAATAAGTGGAATTTACGCAAGCATGTTATATATAGGTGCTGCCACAAACTACAGTATTTTAGCGATTCATATAAATAAATAAACGTTATACTTTGGCATAAGGGAGATCTCCCGCCGGGCGAGGTGATCATGCCCGGGGAGCGGCCGCGCTCCAACTGACTCAATTCGGAGCTTGTATATATGCTCAGATATTCAGAAAACTTCGATAGCGTGACTCAGGAATACACGTGGTGCCATCTCTTGATGAGTAGCGGAAGGTCGCTACATCACCCCCTGCTCAGACCGGAGGTCGATAACTTCTATCCATGTTTGAGTAATCTTCGCTTACAAGCGCCTTGAATGCCCTCTATCTGCGGTGAGTCGAGATGTGAGGGTGCAGACCTTGTGTCGCCCTCTATCCACGGTGAGTCGGGATGTGATGGTGTAGCGAAGTGTGGAGATGCCCTCTATCTTCGGTGAGTCGAGATGTGAGTGTAGGTTGGAATGTGGAGGCGAGTAGAGTGGGTACTCGAGCCGTCCACGATGTCGCAGGAGGTAGCTGGATCAGGATCAGGAAGCGTTATCACGATGCGCTGCGATGACCCTGACGAGCTGGTGAAGTGATGCTGCAGTCCATCCAGGGTGTGAAGGTGCGACTGATGAAGGTCAGAAGGGACGTATTCTTGTCCGGGGTCACCAGTTTGGCATAAGGGAGATCTCCCGCCGGGCGAGGTGATCATGCCCGGGGAGCGGCCGCGCTCCAACTGACTCAATTCGGAGCTTGTATATATGCTCAGATATTCAGAAAACTTCGATAGCGTGACTCAGGAATACACGTGGTGCCATCTCTTGATGAGTAGCGGAAGGTCGCTACAATACACTCATAGCCCCACAGTAAGGTAATTAATACCCGGTGTCGTGTGTACCATGGACACATACAAAGACAGGAATACTAACTACCCAGACCGAGAATAGCAATTTAAACTCATCACTCAAATTTCTGTTTCGCCGGAAATCGAACCCGGTACCCCTCGATTAGCAGTCCGGCATGGTAACCATTGCGCCATGCGGATCGTCAGTGTTTTAAATGTTTGAAAAATTGCGTTTTCTTTTAAATTATAGTGAAAAAGATAGCAATGAACTGTATTCTGTCTGTTAGGGAAGCCATAAATTATGTCAAGAGCGGTCTACAATAATTACTTGTAATGTCGCTAACGTAATGAATGGCCTACGCAAAACGTCTACGCGCCTCCGTAGCACTCTCGTAGCATTTTGGGCTGAAATAATATTTAAGGCTCAAGAGCTTATAACATAAAACATAGCGTTACCTCAAATCACTACGAAGGTTACTCTTAATGACTTGGGTCGTTATATAAAGAAAAGTACTTAGATATAAATGGCGCTTTGTAACTGCCTACGCCTAAATTTCATTAAAAGTAATAAATGCTGCGTAGAGGTCGTTGTATGGACTATCAATTATGCTGTCACGAATAAACTCTTTGCTTAAATAATTCAAATACATACCTTCTGTTCCCCTTTTCACCTTCAAGTGCTGGGTGCTTTCACATAACAGGGCTCTGTCAGATTTAAATCTAAATCTTTGGAGCTCACTCCGACATGCTGGTCCGATGCGGATTTAATGGAGATACGTGTTAATAAAGGTCGTAAAGTTATCAAACCACCTAAAGAATTTCTACTAAACAAGAAACTACTACCGATCAATAATATCGTCTTCGTTAACTCCGAACGTACAATGAAATAGGCCAAAGAAATTATTTGCCGCTAATTCTTCTTAAGTTAAGTCTTTGTGTGTGTCCATAGTATCCACGATACAGGGTATATCTAGTGTGAAGCGTTATTTATTTAAAAAAAAGAATATTTAACTTTTGACTGAACTCTACGGTGCATAGCATTGGTTTATTGGTTTTGCACATGCATCCGATATGTTAATTTTAATAATGTAATTAACTATTGTGTGTATCTTTTTCAATTTAGACATAATGTCACGGTGTCTCTTAATTATTTACGGTACATACTCAATTAGTATCAGTATTATTTTTATTTTTCATATTTGTGTTTACCACACTAACGGGGAAATAATATTTTCGGTATACGAGCGGTACTGTAAGAAGGGAGAAAGAAAGACAGTGAGACATAATATTGTAAATTATTCCATCGTATACGAAGTGTTCCGGTTAATCTAGGCTAAAAGGTTTATTCAAATTAAATACTGACATATACGAAGATTTTTTCAAAAAGAAGGCTCCCAACAAGGGCTTATAAATTAACCTATTATTACCTATTTGTAACATACTGAACAATGGCTAAAGGAGCAGAAAAAAGTGTGGTAGAAAAGTCCCAGTGTGTTATTTGTTCGAGAAACAGTGTCATTAATCACGCACGATGTACGTACCTACGCTAGTATATTTTAAGTTTATGTAAAATATACTAGCGTAGGTACGTACTCGTATTTTATATAAGTCTATGATCACAATATACTGATACTCGTATTTAAAAATAAAGTTTTTAACAAAAAAATAGAACCGACTTCAAACGGTAAAAAATAAAATTGTTCAGTACCTACTTCTTCTTGCTTATGGTAATGACTCTTAAAACTATCTTTGGAGTCGGGCCCTTACTAAAATGTCGAACTATTTCGTCTTTTCGTCGTATTTTGTCGTTATTGTTTGTATTGTTGTTGAATGACTGCTAAAACTATATTGGAGTCGGTGCCCATTCAGAACGAAAGGTACACTAAATTTACTAAGACAGGACATTTTTGATTTTACTAAGGGCCCGACTCCAAAAATAGTTTTAAGAGTCATTACCATAAGCAAGAAGAAGTAGGTACTGAACAATTTTATTTTTTACCGTTTGAAGTCGGTTCTATTTTTTTGTTAAAAACTTTATTTATTTCACTCTTTTTAGTAATTTTAATAATTCTGCACATATGTATAAGCATAGAAAGAATACTACTATCAGTCCACTTGAACGTATAAATTAATGAAAGAATTTGCTCTCAGCTCCTAACCGTTGAGGAGTTGTACCTTCAATCATCAGCTTAGGAACATGAGGTGATAATTACCGGACATAAATATTTGTATTATGTTAAAACATATGACTAAAAGAATGTGTGTGCCTATTAAGTTTCAGTGTTTCCCTCGATTTTCCTAGTATCACATCATCAGATTTTACCATGGTGACAGTTGGACCACCTCAGGAATGTAAGATTTCCAACAAAAAACCATTTATTGAAAGAGTTTGCTCTCAACTCCTAACCGTCATAGTACCTTCCACTTCCATCATCAGCTCAGCAACATGATATGATGATAATTATACACAAATATCTGTTTTGCTTTAGTAAAAATCATTTGATGTGCTATAAAATTTGAATGTTCTCTTCGATTTCTCTGGGATACAATCATCAGACTTTGACTTGGTGACAGTTGGACCACCTCAGTAATGTAAGATTTCCAACATAAAACCATTTATTGAAAGAATTTGCTCTCAACTCCTAACCGTCATAGTACCTTCCATCATTAGCTCAGCAACATGATATGATGATAATTATACAAAAAATGCCTGTTTTGCTTTAGTAAAAATATGAAAATCATTTGTTGTGCTATAACATTTGAATGTTCCCTTCGATTTCTCTGGGATCCCCTCATCAGACTTTGACTTGGTGACAGTTGGACCACCTCAGGAATGTAAGATTTGGAATAAAAAACTATTTATTGAAAGAATTTGCTTTCATCTCCTCACTGTTGCAGTACCTTCCATCATCAGCTCAGCAACATGAGATGTTGATTACGTTGATTACTATGCACAAATATCTCTTATACTTCAGAAAGTATAAGAAAATCAATGTGTGTGCCTATAAAATTTGAGAGTTCCCCTCGATTTTCCTAGGATCCCATCATCAGATCCTGATTTGGTGACAATGGGACCACCTCGTGAGTATAAGCATACGAACAAAAAAAGAATTTCGAAAATCGGTCCACAAACGGTGGAGTAATCGGTGAACATATATAAAAAAAAAATACATACAGCCGAATACAGTACCTCCTTCTTTTGGAAGTCGGTAAAAAATCGAACTCATAATAACGCTGCTGGTAAGATTACTATTCAATAAAATAATAAAAGTCAATTTCGTTATGTTTTTCAATTATAGACAGGCTTTAGTCACAAATTACAAAGCAGTTCATCTTTCTTTAGTTATATGAGTAAATCTGCAGATATTCACTTACTGTTTACACGCTCAGCGCCGTATCTCGGGGCTGGTAACACGGGCGGCTGCCAGAGGCGCAGGTCTGAGGCGGTGCATTCTACAGACACAGCTTTCGGCCTGCTGGAATACAGGCCCACGAAATTTAAAAGACGAAACTCATATAATGAATTTTCTAGACCCTAGCTCTGTATAGGTTAACTATAGCTTCGGAACATTTGCTTTGCCAAGAATATCATTTGTAACTTCCTGGCTAAAGGAGCACAGGCCGCCTCCCAACTCGTGGACTGACGACCTTAAGAAGACAGCGGGAAGCCGCTAGATTCAAAGGGCGCAGGAGCGGATGGAGTTGTGAAAATCAGGGGCGTAGTCCATCAATGGACTATGAATGGTTAGACACATTATACACATGATCGTGCCTATTTTGCTTTGTGGAAGCATAGAGATATAGACAAGCATAGAAAGAGAGAGAGAGAGAGAAATAGAGAAACTATTTAACGTGAATTGATTAATCTTCCAATAATCTGATATCAACAATTTTTGCATTCTTTGTACAGACTAAAAAAGTTTCTAACGGTTAAGACCAAACTCATGCTAGTTCAATCTCTTATTCTCCCAATAATTGATTATGCGGATGTGTGTTACCCAGACCTAAACAGTGAACTTCTTAATAAACTAGAGCGCCTTCAAAACAATTGTATCCGATATGTATTTGGCCTTCGTAAATATGATCATATCTCAGAGTATCGTCGCCGACTGAACTGGCTCCCTGTTCGTAGAAGGCGTAACTCTAGAATACTCCACGTTCTATATTCTCTTTTAAATAACCCTAGTTTTCCGTCATATTTAAAGGACAATTTTCAATATGTGTGTGAAACGCATGACCGAGTACTGCGCTCGGAATCCAATCTGACGGCTTATATTCCACCGCATTCGACTAGTTTCTTCCACAATTCTTTTTCTGTTCAGGCTGTACTGCTCTGGAACGACCTACCTCTCTCCATAAGAAAGGCTCCCACACTGCTTTCGTTTAAAAAGCAACTCAAAAAACATTTCATGAATCTTAGCAACTAATTGCTCACCGATATAATGTGGTCACCGTATATTAATTATTGTATTTTTAGTATATTATATAGGTATATTATGTATATTATATATATGTGTATATGTATATTATTTATGGTTGTTATATTATACATGTTATTTATATTTGTATGTATGTATTATTATTATTTATTGTGTGTATGTTAAACTTTGTATATTAGATTACACAATGTTAGTTTACTGTTTTGTTTCGCCTACCACAATTTATCGCCATCATCAAGGGTTAACTGGCAGAGAATGCCTCTAGGCATTAAGTTCGCCCTTGTAAACTGTAGGTTTACAAAAGAGTAAATAAATAAATAAATAAAACAAAGTACAGTAAAATATCCTTGATTATAGGTAGAAAAGCATTAAAATATACTAAAAGTAGTGGCTTTTTACGTCGAAGTAAGATATAATGAAAACATAAATGTGTACCTACTTTGAAAATCGACTGTTTAAATATTTACCCTTAATCATTACGAGTCGTTTGAATGTAGGTTATCCATCCATATTCGATTAATTGTTTTGAAGAGTTATACATCCATCTAGTTCTTGGGCGCTATAAATAAAAAATATACAATAATCTATAATACGAATGCTATTAACTTGTTGTCCAGTCCTCCCTGGCATGAATAAATAATGGTTTCAGTGTCACGGCTGTATTTGCACACTGCGTGACCTTACTGCACTTTCTGTCGTTATGCATTAAACTACAAAGTACTTATACGAGAAATAGTATGTTTACTTCTTTATATTGTTTGATTTCGTTTTTATTAACAAAGAAAGTCACCATTTATTTGCGCATATTGTTTGCAGTATATTCTTGACAGGCATTAACCATAATGAAACAATGCAGTAGTAGTGTTCACTTTAAGAGTTTTCGTAGAAGATAATAAATTTTTGAGATAATAATGACGTCAATATTTATTTCGCATTAAGACTTACTCTTGAAATATATATACATTTATTATTCTTATTAAAAACGGCATGTATTTAACGCGGCGACAAATTGATACCATTCCGGGTCTTAAAAAAACTGAAAATGGAAAGTAAATAAACTACTTTGGCAATTAATTTGAGGTAGCATCTTAACTAGAAAGCGGTGGCTTTTTAATGAGTTTTGAGGTTTTATTTAAATTTTAACTGGCAGTGATTTTATTTTGTAGCAATTCAATTTCTTCTAAGGCGACAAATTATTGGCAGATAAAAAAGTAAAAATAGGCTTTCATAAATTCTAAAATGGGGTTGTATATAAACTTGACCAAGGTCTGAAATAAATACAAACAAAATCTTTAAAAAAATACTTTTCTTGGTCTATTTAATTTTTTCTTGACTATCTTAAGTGCCAAAGGGATAACTTGATGTCCAGTCCTCCCTGACATGAATAAATAATAGCTTTTCAGTGTCAGAGCTGTTTGCACGCTGCGCTGACCTTACAGTACTCTTTGACGTCATGCACTCGACTACAAAGTCTACAAGAAATAATAATTTTCCTTCTTTATAATGTTTGATTTTGCGTTTCGTTGACGAAAGTTCACGTTTATTCACACACACACACGCATGTTATGCATATACTGTACATTGAATAGAATGAAACAATCCAGTGGTCGTATTTGCATCACACAAAGGAGCACCACCGCATTTCAGATATCGGAACCGTTTCGATCCCGGAGTCTTCCCCAAGCTCTGCGGCAGGCCGCCAAGGGGGTTTTAGTGTAATACGAGTAGAAATTTCATATAACCCGGCCTCCCAGGATGCCGAGTTTAACATTTAGAAGGGTTTTTTTGCATCGGGCGGTAAACGCAATGTTTAAATAATCTTTAGAAATAAACGTGCAGAACATGCTTTTAAATTTTATGTATTGGCTGCTATTTCTTTGCGTTGATTTTCGTTCTTTCACTTTACGTTTTTTGCGTTCCATTGTTGGGGAGAGACCCGCTACGCATAAATGGCCTTATAGGCCAGGAGCTCACTCCAATGCGCGGTTTGCATTTTTTCAACTCTTTTTAATGTCGTACATTTGAGCACCTAAGATTGTTATTTGCATAAACAATTTAACTATAGACGGGTACAAGACTCATTTCTTCCCTCGCAGGAAATATATTGTCAGAACTCAATATGTAGTAAAATAAATTGAAGTAGATATTGACATTTTCCTTCCAAGCAAGAGAGTGTTAAAACTGAAACAAATATGCGGCCAACATAATATTTTTACGAGGATTAGCTCATGTACAAGTTTATATTTTATGGCCCTGTATGATGATTTCGTAGTTTCATATCGTAATACTGGCCGGAACATAGTAAAATGTTAAAATGGTTTGTGTGTATGTATATCATAGAATGTTTGACTAAGGTTTGACAGTCGCTTTTTGTTGTCTAATTTATCAGTTCAGCGGCTTCGCCCGCGTGGACCCGTTTAATGGGTCCCCATAGGATAAAAAAATAGCCTATGTGCTATTCCAGGCTTCATTGCTATATTAAAAGCAAAGGCGTTGAGCCAATTGCTTCAAGGTTTCCTTGTACCTAGTTTCTACATAGATACTGAAATAATTATTGAAGAAAAGTGACAAAGATTATTTAAGGTCTTTTTTAAACATCATAACATATTGAAGACTTTATTGCTGCTCTGTTTTTATATAAGCGGTCCTTCGTTCGTTATCGTAGAGCGTTAAAATTGACAGGTATGACACCAGTGAGTCAGTACCTTTGTTGCTCTAAGCGACGTAAAAATAAATAAATAAATAAATAAATATCTTTGGACAATTCACACAACACCATCTGATTCCAAACTAAGCAGAGCTTGTACTATGGTAATCAGAGAGCTGATAAACATATATACTTATATAATTCTAAATACATACTTAAATAGATAAATTAACACCCAGACACAGAACAAATGTACAGTATATATTAAAACTACTTTTTTAAACATAAACTACTATTAAATAAATTTTATAATAATTTACCGTAAACTTATTTTAAAATAGTAATAACCTAAGAAAGTAGAAAGTTCTTTTTATAAAAATAGCTCGATTTCATTTTTAGAAAAACTTCAACGTTCACCCTTTAAACAGATGTGAATAAGGCATCGTAAAAAAGAATAGAATAAGTAGAATGCACTCCGTTAATCTAAGTTAACTACATATAGCTAGCCAGTAGGTACTTATTAAAAAGGCAGAGTCTAGACACTTCTTATGCTATAGAATGAAACATTGGCGGGGTCGAATCAATATGTAAATGTACCTACTCTGCTGCATATCTGTTTTATAAATTTTTAACAATTATTGACTTTTAATACCTAAGCATAAAAATACCTTCCACCACGGACACTTTTATTGCCCGCGTATGCTGATGTTGATGCTTTGATCTAGGTAAATGCCACTCTCTGATCAGCCGTTACTGACTACTAGATTCTATCGTTTGGACAAATACTTGATAAATTTCTTATTTTGTTTCAATATTTATAAATGGCCCAACCAGACACTCAACCAAATTGCTTATTCCTACACAGGAGCAGCTGCTATGGAGTGGTTGTGACAATAGCTTTTTTATAAACTTGAAAAGGATCGGCATTTATGGATTTAATTTATTTTGGGCGATGAATGTTTGTGATGGCATAACCAACTTTAAATTTTTTAATTTCCCTTTGAATGCACATTTAAATTTCACATAGAAGTGGGCTTGGACAGTAAAAAGGAAATAAAAACATGACAGTTAATGTCCTTCATTTTATAAAAAAAATATTTCAATCTAAGACCACTTTCTTTTGAATCTCGTGTGAACATGGCGTAGTGCTTCGGTGCCCCTAAACTGACATATGTGACAATCACAACTGTCAAAAACTAGGCTACTCATAAGCACAATACAAAGAGCGCCGTGTCATAAGATAGGACTAGCCTATCGATTGGTGAAATGGAACTTTAAGCATTGCCCTAAAAAGGTGTTACTTAGTAAGGCGTTCCCTTGTGCGTCGTTAGTGAAAACGTGCATTAGTGTCTTTTTCAAATTTTTTCAATATTTCCTAGATTTTTAGTACATAATTTGCTACGCTTCCCAATGTCTTCCGCCAGCGACGATGTACCTAACTATTTCAATGCATTTTTTGTAGTAAGTAATGTTGTAGGCACAAAACATTTCGAAGAACTTCGTTCAGATCGCTTCTTTTGCCTTGACCGAGTTTGCGCGCCTAATTCTTCTGTTATACCTACGAACATTCGATACGATTTATGTCCGAATGGGAGTTGACGGCAGCCTCATTTCTCTACGACATGGCTTATTTGTATTACAATTTCCTTTTGAGACTTTTTAACAAAAAATGAACTTTAGACGATCCGTTTGAAGCAGTGGTCAACACACTGATGAGCCATGCAAGAGCAGTATGGTTTTAACCCAGTACGGTTTGCTTCCAAGTGGAATTTTCCAGGGAGAGTTAATAAATGATAAATTTAGAGGTATTTTCCTGGTCTCGCTATTTGTGTGCTTGTCTTTGTGTTCAGACCGCCTTGTGAAATCTAGATCTTAGAGCCTCCAACAATAAAATGGCGCTGCCAAATATTGGGGATAACCAGTAAGCGGTAAAAATAAAGTAAAGTAAATTCTATTCTTTCCACATAAATGTACGAGCGAGGACCGCGTTTGGTCAAAATGCTTGGAGCCTCTATTACCTTTCGTTCTTTGAATAACACTTTGTATCTTAAAATGCTTAATACTGGGAAATACAGTATTAAAACTAAAATGTATAGTAATTAATGATGAAACAAATAAAGGGTATGTAATTAATAATTTTATCGCCTTTAATTAAGCAGACGAAAGTACAATGTACCTATATGGCGGCGTAGTCTGCCCGTAGAGTAATCTCAACGAGAATGTTCTTTGTATTGGCTATTTAATTTTTCATTATGTGAATGCGCCCTTCACGGGCCGTTACACGTAGATCTCCGTTTATTTATTTACACTACTTTAATGTAACTTACATAACGTAAGTCTTTTATTTTTTTTAAAACATACGTTATGTAAATTACTTTTTAACTAAACATGAGTAAGGCCCGCGGTGGAAAACATTTATTTAACCTCCGCGGGTTTGCAATATAACATTTCAGGGTGGAGTAATGTTCTTTGTATTGGCTATTTTAACTATATGAATGCGCCCTTTACGGGCCGTTAGATATAGATCTACGTTAATGTAGTATTTACACCCAATCCTACGGGAAGCTATAAGACGGGTCCACGCGGGAGATGCCGCTGGCGGAAAAGGCTAGGTTTAAAATAACTTACAAAATATTTCAGTCGTTTAACTTTGCTTTCAGAAATAAAAAATAAAATAACCCACAGTAGGGTAGAGGTAGTATCCTGTGTCGTGGATGGACACACACAATGACGGAAACACAAACACCCAGACCGAGAACAGAAATTTAAACTAAGCATTCAAATTTGAGAATGAGACCCTCCGATCGGCAGTTCGTTATGGTAACCATTGCGCCACACAGGTCGTCATACAGTGACAAAAATGTCTAAAATTATTTTTTAACTAAGAACGTAATACCCGTAGACCCTTACGGTGGTACAGACACGTGCCTATTTTCATTATATGAATGCGCCCATCCCATTACAGGCCGTTAGACGTAGATCTTCGTTTAGTTATTTGCATTACTTTTATGCGACTTCCATAATGTTACAGTCGTTCTTTTTATTTTAAGAAATATCTTAAATTATTTTCTTATGACAAACAAAATTAAGTAATACCCGCATTGAAAAAAATCAATGCCCCTCAAAAGTGCAATAAAACATTTCACGGTGTGTGTACACTTGTTCTTTTTGATTAGCTACTCGTATGAATGCGCCATTTTATCGGCCGTTAGAAGTAGATTTCCATTTATTTATTTACACAATTCTAATGCAACTTTCATACCTTCTAGACTTTATATTTTGTTTTCAAACCCTTCGAATTTGCAATAAAACATTTACAGTGGTACACACATGATATCTACAATTTTAATTCGCATATGTTCGGGTTTTAAGATTGACTTAAACATTTAATGCCAACAACCTTGGAAGGATGTCGCGTCGTCGGGTCGCCTGTCGCCACTATCGCCATATTATTTCGCTCATTAACCATTCAGTATTTCCCATTTATCAACCAAGCTCTCCTTGAATTTTATCGCGCTATTCTCAGGCAGCTGATGTCATTCGCTTAATAAATATTGAGTTGAATGTAACCTAGCTGCGATACCGCAACTCAGGGATCTTAACTTCAAGAGTGCTTGTTCAGCTGAGTCTTAACGACATTTATGTATAGCTAACACTAAAACAAAGTTTAAATTATAATTTAGTTACTTTTTGTTTAATCTTTTTTTTATTTTTTATTTGGTAATATTTATTTTAATTTGGTAGGTGATAGAACTATTATGGTTCGCCCGGGGAAGTATCACCGCTGCACCCACTTCTGCCGTGAGCAATTCTATTGTGTTTCGGTGCGAAGGTGCAGTTGCCGGCCACACTTACATGAGGCGACTACCAGCCTCCGGCCTATGCTTGCTTGAGGTTGTATGTAGATGTCTATGGGCTGCAGCGACCACTTAACACCACGTGGCCTGCATGCTCGTCTGCTACTCCATTCAAATAAATAAAAAAACAGTTTTTGATTGCTAAGGTCTCTTTGTAGAGCAGAAATGTTTCGCCATGCATTTTGCTCTGTGGCCTATAGTTAGGCCTGTGGCTAATAGTGCATTTCGCGCTACATTATAATAACCTTAATGTCAAGAAATAAACAGTTCGGTCTTGCTGCGGTTCACGTGATGAATACATACGGGGCGGACTTATCAGCATTGCGAATGTTCAATTAGAAACAGTAAATGGTACTAGGAATCTGAGGCCAATGGGTATTTCTAATTCGATGCTCGTGCAGTGCGTTACATAAATGAGTCAAAATTAATGTAATTAATTGTGAGCCGTAAAATGCACCAAAGTGAAGGAAGTGGTGAATGTGCTTGAGGTGACCTGCCGCATGCGGTGAGCAGCCATGACGTCACTCAAGCACGGAGTCAACCTCAGCCGACGCGCCTGTAGGGACAGCCTCGCCCTCGTCATCGCAGCCACTCTTCTGTCATGCGTGTACTGCAATCCTGTCGAAGTAAGTATAAATTATGTATTTAATTAAATTTGATGGGTTCTTATACTTTGCTTAATACTCAGCGATCGGTTGAGAAAAAACAGAAAGTTTTCCATACCTGTGGGGCAGTGATAAAATGCGCACATAAAGAATTTCTTAGAGGAGCGTGCCGGGATTTGAAGTCGGGACTCCCATTTCGGAGACCGATGTCAAAACCACTCAATTACCTCTGCTTCGACACATGTGCATACTCAAAACTGTCTGATTTACATAGTTTATTCTTTAAGCAGTATAGAACTGGACTGTCTATCCTGCCGACTAAACGTATCAAAAATATTCAAAACTGACCCAGCGTTGTCTTTTAAAAATAACCTAAAGCAAACTTATGCCCGAGACTTACACAAAGTATTACAGACAGATAGACTTACAGATTAAGATGCGTTTTAAGGTCAATAACCTGCCAATTTTTAGCAATTTCAGTTTTTGCTACGTGATATACAAGTGTAGTAAAATTTAAATATATTTTTAAAGTAATGACAAAAAAATTAAGAGACGTGAACCATACAGTATTTCATTAAATTAGCTTCTTTTGTAGCGATATATATTTACGATCAAAGTTTGCACGAGTATGCAGACACTCCGAAATTCTCCCAATTTTAAGTACAACGAACTTTTGGAATGTTAAACTTGTCTAAAGGCTAAATTTTCTAACAACGACGATGAGTATTTCCGAAGACATTTTGCGAATGTATGCTGATAGGAACTGCGAATATCTCCAAATTTCAACTACTGAAAATGTTGAAGTTCGCTATAGGTTAGCCTCGAACTTGCCACAATGCTGCATCATTTGTGACAGCTCATCCTGAAATACGAGTATGTGGCAATTTTCCTAAAATTAAATTTTATGTATTGCTCATTATTCAATAACTAGTGGACCCCGCAGACGTTGTCCTGTAAATTATAAAATATAAAACAAATAGTGACAGGTGAATTGTTATTCGGACTATGTCAAACTTCTGGACGCTACTAGTAGTAGTAGCTGGATAGCGCTACAGGCGCGAAGAAACAATGTTTGACAGTTACTAACAGTATATATAGGAAAATAAAATAAGTTGTTTTACTATTAATTTCGCAATTTTTCTATATTTTCTCATCATTCAAACCTTCCCTGGACTTCTACTAATATATCACGACCAAAATTAGCCACATCGGTTCAGCCGTTCTCGAGTTTTAGCGAGACTAACGAACAGCATTTCATTTTTATTTATAGAGATTAAGTTATGATATCGCAACTTTGACATTGGCAAATAGTGAAATCACAAAGATGCGATTCGATAAAAGAAAAAAATATTACAGACACCTCGTGCCATATAAAATTTATTGATTACGTTTTTGACATGTTCGTGCGTTCATTCATAAGAACAACAAATGATTGATGGACCCTTATATGGAAAAATAAAATCGTTGAAATATGAATAGAATTGAGATTTTAATCATATTTTCATACTTATTATTCTATTCCCGGCAAAGACAAATCCAAAAACATAAAAATCATAAATATTGGTCCAGCCGTTCTTGGGTTATAAATGATGTAACTACACGACTTTGTTTTATATTATACTAGCTGTGCCCGCGACGTCGTCCGCGTGTATAAAGACTTTTATAAAATGAATTGATTAAAATTTAAAGACTATTTATTTGCATTGAATAAGTAGCAGGTATTTTATAGCAGGCATTACATATAGTGAAATCACTTATAATACAATGTTCATATGTTCAGAAGAAACCTAATGTATTTTTTCTAAATCCTTCAAACCTAAAACAGTAAGGAATGCTTACTGTACTGATCTTACTATCCACTTTTCTCACGTTTCGCTTTTCTCGCGCAAACAGATTCTCTTTACAAATATGTACATCGTTTATTAAAGTTAAGAGATACTGCTGTGCCCGTGGCTTCATCTATGTTAAAAATAGTATCTTTAGTAAATTGGGTGAATTTATACTGCAAAGAATGTATAGACTCATTCTATATACATAGCTTTAACCTACTGCAGAAAAGAGGTGCACTATACAACTACTTGTACTTGGGAGATAAAATTTCTAAACGTGCTTAGTAAACAATCGGAAAAATAATTTGTATGGTCAATTGAGAAACTATAGGTTTAAAACTTGCGGACAGCAGTTTGGTCATAAGTCATAACTCATAACTCATATAACATTGAGAAAACTAAAGCAGAAGGCAGGGTCTCTACACAGTGTGCTATCTGTATTTGGAAATAAAGAATATTTTTATAAAGAATCTTTAAAGAATCCTCAGCCTCATGAGCCCTCAGCCCGTACGCAATAAAGAAACGCAAAAAATGAGTTAAGTTATCATTGGTCCAATTAACAATGTTCAGCATCATACGTATACCTTCCCAACTATGGGACAACCCGCGTGGCGCAATGTTTACCATGGCGGACTGCTAATCGAACTGTCCCGGGTTAGAATCTGGCAGCGAATCCGGCAGAAATTTCAATGATGAGTTTATACTGTTCTCGGTTCTCGGTCTGGTGTTTCTGTCTCTATGTGTGTTCATGGCACGACGGACGACACAGGGTATATCTACCCTAATGTGAGGCTATACGTGTGAAATGTTATTTTTTATTTTTTTTACACTATGTACTTACTTTTATTAGACTTAAGGCTTTTATTTGAAATTATCTCCATCGATTCACTTTGGAGAAGAAATGAATATTGCTCAATAACGCCATCTACCGTATGGCATGTAAACTTTGTGGTTGATAAATCGAATGTCAAATTATGAGATTAACAGTTGGTTCACTAAAAGTTTAACTATTCGTCACCTAGATGTCTGCAGTAGTCTCGTTTTGTTAAGGCTTTGTACATTCTGTATGAAGGTTTAGATTCCGTATCTTACAACCTTAATACTGGATGCATTGAGAATGTAAGATTTGGATTTCGGTTCATCGGAGCTTGAGGCCTCCTCAATATTGGGAGAACTCCATGCTCAGCAGTGGAATGCTAAAAAGGTTGCAGCTTGATATAATGTAGCGATAATAATCGTTTCAGCTGTAGCCTGTTCATAATCTTCCACCCCAAAAGAAGACTGATAAGCTGAGCAACTAACTGTGAACCTGATGAACCTGTGATGTAAGGTTCGGTGGCGGTAAGGCTCGCGATACGCTTATTAGGTACCTATAGTCTGCCATACTCGGCCAACGAAAGAAAATACAGTAAGCTAATCAAAGTATATTTAATATAGTCGACAATATGAGTGAGAGTTCAAAATAATTTTACTTAAATTTAAACTTTTTTTTATGGTTTTGAATGGGCTGTGCCTGTTACCGAAACTTTCATACAAATTCCCCAAAGTGCCTTTTAAGTTTATGTTGCGTATTGTGTAAATGAACATAACTTTTTTGTTTATCACCCGATTGATATGAAATACACACTAATGTTACGGAAATTCATTCAACAATATATCAGTAAACACATCATTCAAAGAAGGGAAAAGAATTTGAGAATTAAATATTAAGTTAAGGTTAATTATTGTACGCTTGAGATACCAACTTTCGAATCCATTTTATTTGCTATTGAGGGGTAGTTTTGAAAAAAGCTGAAATAGAATTCTTACTATGTTAGTAAAGATTACAAATACAAAATTATAAGTATATTACTCTGCACAAAAATATTCTGTACATTAAGTTTCGACACTCAATTTTCAAAGAGTTGCAAAGAAAATTGACATTTAAAGGATGAATTTCGAAAAATGCTGAAACACGTATTCTTTTATTTTGGTTAGAAAATATTTATACCAAATTTCAAGAAAATCTATTGAAAAAATCCAAGTTTTCCATACAAATTTTCATCGCTCATTTCACACCTTTAAAGGGTGATTTTTAAAATTATCTATAGCCTAAATGTTAGCGAGGACCAATATATATAAAATAAAAAAAGTTTCATCAAAATCCGTCTAGTAGTTTTTGCGTGAAAAGCTAACAACAGACAGACAGACAGACAGACAGACAGACAATAATTTCAAAACTTATATTTTTAGCTTCTGTTACTTATAAAAAGACCCCTAGAAGTATTTTTTTAAATTTATATGCAATGTACAGAATTGACCCTGCTTACAGTTTTATTATATGTATAGATAATTGTCTATACAATTTCTGTTAATTGGCTAGTAGCACCATACGATTAATAATAATTCATTAAAGAATGAATGTTTAATTTTTTATGGTTTTAAACACAATCTGAATGGAACTGGTTATGATTTACAAAGAAAACATGAATTTTAGGCTGTTCCATTAATTTTAGTGAATATTTCATCTTGTATTTCAAATTATTTTCTACATCATCTCCAAACACGTTTTCGAAAAATGTTTTTTCCTGCCACTTCAATTTCTAGCATCACTTTATGCTACGAGTAGCAATTATTCTAACCCCCTCTTCGCGCTCAGGTACAAGTACAAATGAATGGTTAGAAAGGAATTTTGATTACGTTACGTTGTTAACACAAATTATAATAGCAATAGAGGATACACAGGAGGAGGCCATAGGAGGTCTCGCCTCGTTAGTATGGGCCGTTGTCAACGCCACGCGGTGAGGTTTCATTTGGCTCACATTTCTGTGTTTTGTGGTGATCCAATCGATGTGGTCTTTTAAGAGCACCTGATCCCTATACCAAAAATAGTGTCGATTAATTCTTTAAAAAAAATCATGCATATTCCCTATTGGCTGGCTGGCTGGCTGCAACCCTTTTTGCGTCCCACTGCTGGGCACGGGTCTCTCTCCATTATTGGGGAGGCCCTATTGAATTACTAAGATATTTTTGGTGACGATGGAAATTTTAGTATCAATTTTATTTTTATTTTATGTATTTCAATAAGTTTAATGGAAAATCCATAAATCGTAAAAGTAACCCGTGAATTGATCCAATGAGTATTCATATACAGTTCGTACGTGTATGGCGATAGGAACGCCGAATATATTCCAATTTCAAATACAAAGTGCTTCTGAAATGACTGAAATGCTGAAGTTTGCTAAAGGTTAGCCTCGACATTGCCACAAAGCTGCGGCGTCTAAATTCTGTCTCCTCGCATACTGAAACATTAGGGCAAGTTGCGGAAACGTGTGTTGCGTTCTGATTTACTAAATCCTCAATATACTTTAATTCATTGCTCTCTTTATTTATTTACAATCAGATATTCCATAAAACATATTGAATTTTAGATTGTAGACTTCTTTTAAAGTTGCAAGTTACTCTATAACTACTTATACGATTAAAATTAAGACAAAGTAAAAAATATTTTAAGCCTTTATGGGTAATAATCATAATTCAGATCGGAACATAAATTTCACGTGGTTTAATTAAATTACTGAGGTATTTTAAGATCAAAGAAAAAAGTATATATAGAACGCTGTGAAGGACGAAGTGTTTAAACTACACCTAGCCGTGTACAAACAAATGACACGGAAACACGTACAAGGAAACTACACCTACCTTTGCCAGTCGAATATCACGGTGCATTGAGTGAGTAAAACGCTGCAAAAAATATAAAAATTCACCAAAAAATTTAGAAATGCGTTGCGAAAGCTTGAAAAGTTGTAATGATTATTAATAAATAATAGTTATAATTATAATACTGAAGTAATTTAAATTATGACCGCAACATATGTGCGAAGGTCAGTTACATTTGATCTGAGGATGTAATTTTGTAATTTTTATTGAGGTTTCAAATTGTTTTTTACATTTTCTCCAAGCACGTTTTAGAAAAATGTATTCAAATTTTCTCGTCCCTTATAAATAAAGCGTCACTTTAACGGCGCTACGAGTAATTACTTAATCAACTCTACGCGCTCGGGTGAACTTGTGTGTAGAAAACGAATGCTTAGGACTTTTGATACGGTTACTCGTATTTTGTTAACAAAATGTATGAAAGGAATCGAAACACTAAGATTTTCTTAGTCAGGAGAGAAATTTTAGTATTTCCTTTAGTTCTATTTATTAAAATCTTCGTTGTTTTTAGTCACAAAATGTATAATGTGATTGATATTTTTAATAAATATATTTTTAAGCTGAGATAGGTATACTTACCACAGAAAAAAAAACTTTTAATAAAAAAAACATAAATCTTACCCAATACCCATACAGCAATCAATATGCAAAAAGCAGCAACATCATATGCAAACGACGTTAAAAATTTACGAGCATAATGCAGATAGGAATGCCTAAAATGAAACAATGATAATCGCATACTGAAACATTGGGACAAGTTGCGAAACCTTTAAGGTTTACGGAACTCTCACCTTACATAGCATTGTTCACTATTACTTCCTATTGTTAGATATGTTCCAATAGTTAGGTAGGCACTTACAAGATTAGAAGACTTATGTCCGTTTTCACAGATTTTTAAAAAAATGTGATTTTTTATATTGTAGAGAAGCAGTGGCCGTTCCTTTTATTAAAAAACGGGTTGCATTCCGGGTGTGCCGGCAGAAGTGAAAACATTAACGTTGTGCATTTTTGATGTCTTGGAATCGTTAGGGAATAATTCCGTACGAATTGCTTGAATTATCAGTACCTATTAATTTCTATCTAGTATTTTTATAAAGTACTCACTCATTTTCTTTCACTATTTCTTCGTCACATGCAGATACGAACGCCAATTTCAAGTCCGATAGACTTCTTAAATGCTAAAGTTCGCTGAAGGTTACCCTCGACCTTGTACAAAGCTGTCATCTAAACTTCATCACAATGTACATAAATAATTTGGGCAAGTAGCGGAAACGTGTCTTGTATTCTGAATTTCAACTTGACTTACATTTATGCATTGCGCACTATCTTTTTTGCCATAAGACTTTACATAAAAGATTTGATGTTTTGTTTATTATAGAGTACAGTAAGTTATCCTCTTTGACCAACACTTGTGTAAAATAAAAAAGATCAAGCCGGTATCGTTATCAAACATAATTTGAACGAAACTTTATTAACGAACCAAACACAAATTTAACGTGGTTTCATTAAATTACAGATGTAATTTATTTCTGTTTGAAATTGTTTGCTTTATATTCAAAAACACGTGTTAAAAAAATGTATATACATTTTCCGTCACTTCAAATTTAAGCGTTACTTTGGCGCTGCTACGTGAAGCAATTATTTTAACAATTTTGACTATGTTATTCTGTAAACAAAAAGGCAAAAAAGGCAATTGAAATGATAAGGTCTTTTGATTACGGGAAATAACTTTTATTTTTATTTATTGAAACCGCCTTACAACGCTATTCGTATGGCGAATAGTTTAAAAGCATACAGTACTGAGAATCATTGGGCCTACGTAATTTTTATTTATATAAACCGGAAAAAAAGGCATATGGGCCGCGTGATGTTAACCGAAAACCGTTGCCTATAGACACGGGCAACTACTAAGCAATGGAGGACAAGGAGGACACCTGAGCGTTGCCGGCTTTGAAGGAGATCTTTTTTACAGCTTTTTTGTAGAACATATTATACTCAACTGGAAATGCCTTAGCTGAAATGTATCACGTCAAAGTTTACACTTCCGTGGCAAAAAAGAATCGTGCAAAGCGGATTAATTAGGTCGGAATAATAAGGAATTTCAAGTGAATGTTTTAGTCTAAATTTAAATAGAAAT
Source organism: Pyrgus malvae (assembly GCA_911387765.1). Lineage (NCBI taxonomy): Eukaryota > Metazoa > Arthropoda > Insecta > Lepidoptera > Hesperiidae > Pyrgus > Pyrgus malvae. The sequence continues at coordinate 16,838,159 of OU426960.1, forward strand.
ACATCGAATATCTGATAACTGTTGGATAAATCTAGTACAAACAGTGTTGTACGAGTCCATGATTGCTTATCGGCAAACAAATCCAATCCATTACACAGCCCATAATCGATTAAAAATGGTTTTGTTTGATTGTTTCAATGGTCACATTAAAATATCTAAAGCGATTTGTGTTCTACTAAACAAATTACATTAAAATATCAACTAATATTGATACTTACATAATGTCTTTATCATAGACCTTAATAAATAAATAAATATGTTTGGACAATGCACACAACACCATCTGATTCCAAACTAAGCAGAGCTTGTACTATGGTAATCAGAAAGCTGATAAACATACTTATATAATTCTAAATACATACTTAAATAGATAAATTAACACTCAGACACAGAACAAATAGTCATGTTCATCACACAAATATTTGTCCTGGGTGGGAATCGAACCCACGACCTCACGTTTCGCAGTCGGCTCATCACCCACTACGCCACGGAGGCTGTCTAATGTCTTAATAACATAGGTACACATGTTATAAACTATGACTAGGTATAAATAAAATAAGTTTTATAAATTTTACTGAAATCTTTATATTTACTGAATTTATGAATACTTATCATTACTGACTTTTATCCACCCCATTTGAATTTTATTCTGTACTAACGGCCGCCTAGCCTATAGCACAATACAAAGACTAGGCTTTCCAATGAATGAACTATTCGAGAGCTGTGCCCAGCATTGAGACATAAGAAAGGTTGAAAAGTAAACCTAGGCCTATTGTGACGAAGCTATGTACGAAATGAAATAAATACATAATACATAGGTTGTATTGCTTCAAAGAAATCGGCAGGATTCACTGGAATCTTGGTGAACTCAGCTCCGTGCTCAGCTGCTACTGCTTCATTACATAAAAAGATTCATAATTTTGTCGACGTTAACTCTATGAGATAAAGGCCAAGATCGAAGACAAAGAGTTCGTGCACAAGGTCGAGAGACCCGCGTTGGCAAGAGTTCAGCTGTAATACGTCATAACTCTGCCAGCTCAATTTCCATTAACATACGGTCATTCAAAGCGTAGTAGCTAGAATAAGTATGATGTTTGCGGAACGTAAAACTCGAATTGCGTTTCGGGTTCTATATACTATACAAGGGAAGAGTTTGGTCCCAGATCGAGAAATTCGTTTCCTGTAGGCAATTAAAACCCATTAAAACTACTTTGATGTTATATTACATTTCATTATAGAGTTCATTGTACAGGCTGTTTAATTACAACTAAGTTTAATTACACGTATAATACTTTTAATTACAATTAAAAGTACATCACACGTATAATACATTTACTTACAACTCAAACATACCCTTGTGTTGATGAATTATATTATTCCTGAGCAAACCATTAGTATGTATGTACCATCTGGTTAAAAAAATCTAAAACGATCGACAATCTTAATAAATGATGTACTTACATTAAATTTTCATGCCAGAGGGGGTCGGGAGTGAGATGGCTAACCTCTTGTAAGTCAATATTTTATGCGCGTCTCGCTGCACTGTTGAGCATAATAATATCAAGTCGCATGTCTTAGATGTTAAACTTATAGTTTTAAAAATGTCATATGGGGTATTAGTGTAACGAAGTAAATTAAAAGTGGTCGTATTTAGCTGCGAAATTTATTTAAAATTTGCGTCTTAATTTTGCAGCAAATTGATTAAGATTTTCGTTTTAGTCCTGTCTGTAGGACAAAAGTAATCTCAGAGACTAGACCCGCCCACATTAATTGAGTATCTACTTAGTTAAGACTTCGGGTGTTTTATCAAATGCGACGGTCATTTCAGAGGTGATGGCACACTTACAAGTACGCTTTAATTATGGTCCTCATTTAACCCTTTTACATTTGGGAGAAGTAGAGCCACCATGCTGCTTTAATGAAGCTGTGAATTACCAGTTATAAAATATTCTATGTGATGAAGTCCATGAGGCTATGAATATTATGAAGAGTGCGCACATGCTTTGTTGCGTATGTGTAACTTTGTGAGCGCTTAGTATCGAGTAACATCAGAATGACAACTAACAGTAGAAGAGTTGTGTGAATAAGAAACAATTTTTAAACGTTTTTTTTGTTAATGACAGAGATTTTTATGTTTTTCTACTTACGCTTCAAAAGCTTACGCACACGAGCGCGCTTATCAGTACAACAACAAGAGCCGGTCGGACTTCGTGAAATAGAATATCTATAGAACATTTTGATTTTTGACTAAGGGTTTTTTGAGTTTTCCGATAAATAACGCCAACTTTACCGATAAACTGAAATAACTTAACAGTTTCGTCTTCGTTAGCGTATTTATCACTTGCTCTAATAGGACAACATTGTAATAAGTCAACTGCAGAGCATAAAAAATTTAATATCAAATTAACTATCTGTCGAGCACATGAAGTCATTCAACCAAAACTTTAAAAGCGTAGTAGACTATGGAGAGAGGTCGCTTTTATTTACGACACCAGTATCTCTAATCATTTCATTATGATGTTAACAGAAAGTTCTGAAATAATCATTTTTTATGCGGTCCCAAGGAGGTTGCGATTTTTAAAAATTGTATATTTTAGCGCAAATTGCGTTATCATTGATTCGCAATGACTCTACGATTATTGAATCTGACTTGTTTATATGACGCATGTCGACGCCATCCGATCAAATTAAGTTAATGCCACGGACAAGGTTAAAGTCATCCCCGAAATTGGCACGAGTTTATCTGCAACGCGTTTTCACATTTTAACGTACGAGTAGTATTGGTTTATGCACGCGATGCGGTCCTTGTAAATTCAATTTTATATAAAACATCGAATTTAGGTATATGTTTGGTGTTGTAAGCATATAGTGGTTAAAAAAAGACATCTACAAGCATTTTGGGGTATATATAGATATCGGGGTATACCCACATACCCATTAAAACTCTATCTGTTGCTAAACTGTTCGAAGGAAAATTTTCTGTAATCTTAGATAACTGTACTAGTGCTAATGGTAAGTAAAAAGAGATTATTCTCGTTATTCCGATTTTACGAGTTTTAATGAACCAACTACTCACACAAACATCAATATTTTTTCAAGATTTCCATAGATTATGCACTGGTGTGGTGTGCTGTGTGCACAATCTTATAGATTCTTATGACTTTGGACCATTTGTATACATATACATTTACTCAGAATCTAAGAAACTTCGATAGCGTGATTCAGGATTCGTCTTTTGATTGACCAGGTTAGTGTGACGTAGGGATTCTATTGTTATATAGGTATCGCGCCGCTACATACTAGGTCTACGGTTGCACCTTTCTTGCTAAAAAAAGATATGACTTTCCCGAGAGCTCTGGTTTGTTTTGGTTGATATCTTTACTAACGTAATTTATTGTTCTTCATGCGCAATGACAACCATGATAACTAAGGTAACTAACCGTTAAATTTATACGAGTAAATGTTACCGTAAAACGTTTGACTGAATTTAAATGATTTTACGAATCGCGTGCTTATTTACACGCTTTCTGACTTTACTAATAAGATATTTTTTAATGCGTAATCCGGAAATCTAAGTAATGAAAAATAAGCCTTTACGACCTGTTACCTTAACGCTCAAAATTTTTATCGTAATCATAATAGTTTGTTTGCTACGTTTTCACGCTTGCCAAGCCTTTTCAGGAATCCACCAATGCAAGCATGTAAACGGGGTGTTTGGCATGGCTTGCGTTGCGTGAGCTTGCGGGCGCTTGATGCCGATTCGGGTGGGGAAAAATACACCTGGTATTTTGAAGGCAGTTTGCGACAAGCGTTTGCACCAGAATTTACACGTTGGCGTGTGTTTTGTGCCGCTCACGCACTCGTGCTATATTTTAATACCTGCTACGGTTTCTATGGATTTTTAACATCCAGCATCTTCTGCGCCGAATTTTTCACTTCCTTTGTTTTTATTCATATTTGAAGCCATACTCTGGACCGGAAACAATGTTTGCATCTACATCTGCCATCCTTGTACCTACAGACTTACCTACAAACTCGCAAGCATGTAATGATGGTCAAGCGTTTGTGAGGCAAGCGTGTAAGCGCGTCATCACACTTTCATGGAACGTAAGATTAAAGTATAATACACAATACACATAGCGTTCCAAGTTCCAAAGGAAAATGTTTCACGTTAAGAGGCCGTATACGAAATTTTGCCGATTTCGCTGATTTAGCTCATTTTATACAGGAGATTTTGCAGTTAAAATACAGTATTTCCATAAGTTTTATTGCACAATATGACTGATCATTTCAATAATAAACTATTAAATGAGCCACTTTTTAATTTTTATTTCGTTATTTTGCTTAATAGACCTGAAGCCGGTGATAGTTTTGTAAATATTACTGTAATAGGTATAGAATATCACATATTTCTGGATCATTTTAAAGTCTAAACAGATCGAAAAAAATGCCATGTATTGCTGTAAAAATCACATACATAGTGTATGAGCCACTTTTTGCCACTCTCATACAAAAAATATTAGTAAAAAAACATTGAACTTAGTCAATTTTGAGAGAAAATGGGCCAGATTTTGCATTTGATTTCGGCAAAATGGAATAATTTTTCGTAAAATTTATGTGACATAAATACTCTTCAGTTTATAATCAATCCGTTTCCTGAAAAAATTATCTTATTAATAATGATGATTCGGCATTAAACATCTTTTAAAGTAACCTAAATCTCGCATAAAAATTCTTGACGCAAGCTATAAAAGTGTCTAATGTATTAGATTATTAATGAAATGAAAAGTTATATTGTGCAATGATACTTGTAGAAGTACTGTAATTTATCTGCAAAATCTCATGTGTTAAATCGGGTAAATAAGCAAAATCGGCAAAATTTCGTATACGGCCCCTTAAGGCCGTAGGTCCGAACAAAATCTTGCTTTTATTCAGTACCAAAAGAGATGTTTTGTAACAGTCGTCTCAGCTATTGTGAAAAGTTACCGTGTCCCTTTCCTTTTTAGATGTGACATTTACGAAAAAATGGCCAGGAAAATTCCATTACAGTAGGTAGGTAGGTACTGTGTTGTTCGAAGTTTATTTTATGTAATAAACTTTGTTGACTTCGGTTTGTTATTGAATTCAAAAAGGACCATTATTATATATACAGTACTATGTTCGGCTGTAGGTATATATGTATTTTTTAATTATGTTCAACAATTGATGTATGTGGTATTTTGGATCGATATTGATATTATTTTTTATTTGAAAGAGCGTACACATCTGAGGTAGTCTAACTGTCGCCAAGTTAGAATCTTATTATGTAATCCCAGGGATATCTAGCCAATTTATAAGTCTGTACCATCGATATACCCGTAGTCTAACTAATACACTCCTAATAGGCTAGAAGTTAAAAACAATTCCAACATTTTTTTATCCACACATTTTTATGTTCCACTACTGCGCACAGATCTCCTCTCAGAAATGAGAAGGACTTTGGCCCTAGTCCACCACGCTGGCTAAGTGCTGATTTGGTGGTCATCATGCTTTCGAGAAATTATGAGTTTCTCTCAGGCATAGTAGTGATGGAAAATATCGTAATTAATTCAATATCATAATATTTTCTCTCACCCTGGAGTTGCGATAAATACGCACTTAACAAATTTCTTTATCAGAGTTGAGTGCCAGGGATTTGAACTCGGTATCTTCGTGTTGAAAACCGCGGTCTTAACCGCTTGGCTATCGCTGCTCGTACATTCAAAAACGTAGAGTATATTTTTGTGAATTTATAAGCCTTCTATTCGACAAAATATACTAACCGATGCATACATAATGTACGAATTTCGGAATTCGTACATTATGTCGGAGATTTTTCAAAATGTGGGTTTCTTACGTAAACGCGTTGGATTGTTATTGTAAAAAGAAAAAAAAATTGCTTCGTGCTTTTATTTAAGACTAGTTATTAATCAATATTGCTGAGAGTTTAATTATAAGTGTAATAAAAATTTAACATAGAATACTTAAATCGTAACTACTGTGATTAAAGAATATCTACTCTAATTCAGTCCATGGAGAATCATGCGCGGTCTCAAGTGGTAGGAGGGAAAAATTTAGGACATAATTTATTTTTAATGCCAACCCATAAAATTTACCAAAAAAATTTGTCCAAAAAATGAAAAATAAAATTTTAGCACTTGCTAAGGTTGGCTCACCCTAAAATTTTATTATGTAATAAAATTATTAACTAATTTTATACCCCTAAGTAGGGGTTACCGTTTGCGGGTAACCGTCATAGAATCAATAACCCTGTAGATGCTCTGTTTTGGGGCGAAACACGTGTTGGTGGTGGTACGTATGTTGGTGTATACTTTTTGTTGTTGCATGTGCATGTGTCCTATGTGCGGATTGTTGCAAAGTAGTTTTTACCTAACTTTATAAGAATAGAGTTCCGTAAAGTGACGCCTGATTCTATTAATTTTAATTAATCAATATTTTAATCTATACATAAAGCTGAAAAGTTTGTTCGTTCGTTCGTTTGTAGGTTTGTTTGAACGCACTAATCTTAGGAACTACTGGTTTCAATTGAAAAAATCATTTTTGTGTCGGATAGTCCATTTATCGGGAAAGGCTTTTTTTATAAATAAACCGAACAAAAGGCAGACGGGCCGCGTGGTGTTAAGCAATCACGAACGATGCGATATGGACACGGGCAACCCCAGGGGAGCCACCCGAGGGCTTTAGGCTATATAACATCATGCTATGACTAATACCGAAGTCCACGCGGACGAAGTCGCGGGCGGCCACTAGTGATAAATAAAATCATTTTCGAATCGAAAAAGAATCTTCGGTCTCGATTATCAATAGTCAGCAATAATTTAGCAAGTACCTGGACGTCCGAGCGTTGCTCGGATAAAAACACTTGATTTTCTTGGTTTTTTTTAAGCAAAACATTTATTGACTTAGTGTTACTTAACAAAGCCTTTTGAAATACCTAGCTCCCAATTTTAAAAAAAATTGTCACAAAAAATAAAAGACGCAACTTGCCTACGTGAGGTTTGAATCCGGGTCTCTAGCTCTGTAGTCAGCTTTCGTAACCATTCGACCAAGAAAGCTTTAATTTCATTGACGAAATTTTTATAGAGGTCTTTCATATCGACATTGTCATTTGTTTGAAGGGCGGATTGACGGTCGACATTTGACAGCTTTCCACAATATTATTAATATTCTCCAATAGATGTCAGTAAGAGTAATTTTATATTTAACGGAATAAACATTAAATAAAACGATAATTTCTATCAATAAAAATTTGCTGGATTGATTTATCATCATACTAAATTTCATCAAAATCTTTGGAGCCGTTTCCGAGATTCAAAAAATATATTTAGATATATACAAAGCTCGTTTAAAGGTATTATATTATAGATGTTGTTGGAGGCCTTAACAGTGGTTTGAAAACATTTGACAGCGTGTTGGTCGCTAGTCGGCAGTGGAGCAACGTGGTGAAGTGAGTGCTCAGTATTGGGCCGCAAAAAAGGTTACAAACAAATTGGTATTTTAAAAATATTAGTACTTAAAAAATATTCAAATCTGCATGGTATGTTACCTACCAACAATGTTTTAGTTCATATAAAGTCTTGTTTAAGATAAATGTATATGTACAATTAACGGCTTCAGGCCTCCCCAATAATGAAGAGAGACCCGTACCCAGCAGTGGAACGCAAAAAAGAGTTGCAGCTAGTTATATAATTAACATACCTATTTATGTTTTTTTAAATCTCATATTAATCCAGAAATATTTCCACTTTCAGAGCACTACGAAACAGAGTCCGTCCATTGCTGTCGATGGGACATCCACGTACCCAGGGCTGGGCTTCGGGCCGATGGGTCCCGTGGCGCCCATGCCCGGCGAGCCGCCCGGCACGCAGCTGGGCCAGCGGCAGGAGACCACCACCGACTCCTCCGAGTCCGCCACCGATAAGCCGAAGAAGGAGAGAACCTTCGTCATTGCAGCCGTTGAGTTCCATCGCGTCGAGACACCCTTCTTGATCGGATTATGGATTTTTTTCGCCAGCATCGCTAAAATTGGTGAGTTATATAACTCTTCATAGAGTTTGTTTAGAGAGAGAATATGCATGGTACTGGATGCAACTATTTAATATTTCTCATAATTTCGTCTTTTGTGGATGGATGCTTTTGCTTTATTACTGAAAATCTTCATGTCTACTCTGTCTCTCAATGGACTCTACTTCTATTTAAGAAATAATAATTTGAGTTATACGAGAATTTAGTTACTTATCCATTTAAACTTCTTCCTTGCTTTATCCGTACAAATGTAACTCGAAAACTTATATTATCCAAAAAGAGCAAGCAATACGATTTGGCCAAAGGGTAAAATTACAACATTCATTGGCCAGTTTTTTAATATGCAAATGCAATAAAATCTTGAAGGATTTGTATTTGTAGTCCACCATAGGCAAACATGGCGGTGGAATAAATCCTATTGAAATGTCACAATATTTTCCCTCACTACGACGTAGCGGTAACTACGCACTTAACCAATTCAGAGTGGCGCACGCGGGGTTGTAACTCGGGATTTCTGTGTTGTAGACCTTCTTAACTAATCTGTTATCCCTTTTCTGCTAACGCCATTCCCTATCATAAAAATGCACAATCTGGATCAACTAGATACGCCTCATAACCGTTACATATAAACTCGACAGTCATGAGAAATCGAATCGGTACCGTAATACACTACGAGTATCTCAAACTCGTAAAAGTTTCATAAGCTTAAAACAAAAACAGTCGAGAGTAATTTGCCAACCTCTTCAGAATAGACTATCACATACATGGTTTTTAAATGCATTTGGAAACAACAAAACTTACTATACTATACATGGCGACTTCACTAAAGTTACAATTCAGCCTCTCCAAGCTACGAAACAATGCACAGAATTTGCTATTGTACACAAAATTCATAAGGCTAACTGCATCTGCTCTAAATGAAATGTTGGTGAAAATTTTCGGTGTAATATTTAACTAACATTTGTGTACAATATAAATGTTACGAATACGATTTGTCTGGTGTTGTATATAAAAAATACATCCTACATTTCATATTAATACGAGATTTTTATTTTACTTCATATACCTAGCCTTTTTCATAAAGTAGACACATAGGAAGTGATAGGGGTTATTGACAGCCTACATCGTCGTTTAAGTAGAAACACTGTGAATTGAAGAGCCCGTTCAATTTTCTTCTTATTCTGAGTTATATAAAACTTACGACGCTTAAACTGACGTATATACAGGAACCAGAAGATTCGCAGTCATAAAAATTTCATTGCCGTTAATGTTTTTATTATTTAAGTTTAGGTATTAGAAATATAACCAACTAAAGTTTTAAATTCTTACAACTCCGAGCCTTAAACTGAAATAAGTTTCTAGTCTTCAGTTGGTTGGATATATTCTTATAATAATATCGCTAAACCGTAGTTGAAAACTTTTGTAGAAATAACATTCTTCATTACGAGGGGTCTGGCTACGAGCTTTATATGATTTTCTACTCACACGCTACGAGGTGCTACGAAAGACTACAATTCAGAATTCTTAGCATCGACACATAAGGCACTTATGTTAATCAAAATTCGCTATAAATTCGGGTGACTTAATTTTAACTGTTATTAATAAATTTTAATTTGATTTTAATTTGTTAATATATATTATAATTTTTATTCTAATTGTATTATTTATTTTATGTATGATGTGTTTTGTTCTTAATTTTTATTTTAAATTTTTTATAACTAAATTACTTATATTAAATTATAAATATAACACATTAAGAAAAAAAAATAAACAATACTAAGTAATATAAAATACTTCATCCAGATTACTTCCATGTGGAAAAGTACCCAGAACACTGGCAACGTTACCTCGTTGAATGGCCAAGCTTATTCTCTGGCCGAGGTAAGTACCAGCTCTCTGGTCACCCGTAACCTGGACTAACCGTTTGGATAGATGCTTGACAAAAATTTTGGCATCTGAACCCCATGACCCCATAGTTTCGACGCCAAAGGGCAGAAATATGTAGTCTTTAACAAGAACTACATATTTCTGCATTTTGCGGATTTCAGCGTCGGTCGCTATCAAACCAGCCGCTCTGGATGAGAGTTGTAAGTGGGAAGGTGCCAATGTGACGACCTTCCGTTCATAATTTAATTTGATTTTAATTTGTAATTTTAATTTCAATTCTTTATTTCAGTTTGACATTTGTTTTAAACTAAAGTTTTAATTGTATTATTTTTTCGACACTTGTTTTAATTGTTTTACTTTAAATTGTATTACTATTAGTATTTTATATCTTAGCGATCGACGACATATTTTTGGAATGATTAATTTGATCTATATTAGTTTTTATATTATCAGATATATTATTATTATAAGTTACTTTATTAGTTTTGATTTTTGAAATGAAAACTTCTTTAATGGCGTTGTTCACTTGTTTTGGGTTAGGCAAAAATGTTAAACTCGCGTCAGGATACGTGACCTGGTCTAATATTCCTAAGACGTGGATGGTGACAGCTGATGGCTCGACTGTCTGTATACTTGTATATCAAGTGTTTAAAATATGGGAATTGTACAAAGTGCATCTATGTATGAAAAAAGTGACGAAGAAATAGTGAAAGCAAATGAGTGAGTACTGCATAAAAATACTAGACGAAAACCTACTGAAAATACTAGACGCAAAATAATACTGATAATAAAAGCAATTCGTGCGAAATTATTCCCTAACAAATAATATCAAAAATGCACAACGAGAATGTTCAAATTTTCACTGCTGCCGGCACTCTCGGAGTGCAATCCTTTTTTTTTGTAATTTAGTTCATATTTAATTTTTCTTCTCAATTAATCTTGTGGAACAAGTCCCGGCTTCGTCGTTCGTAAAAGAGACGTATAATTCAGTCAGCGAATATAAGACACAACGCAAATTGCCACTGAATGTGCATTAGGATGGAGAGTCGTGAGCAAATAGAATATCACCATTAAAGTTTTATTAAAGCTTTTATTGCCATACGTCGTGTATGATAAAGAACACTATTGGAAACTGATTTATGAGATGTATGTGAGGTTGATTTTATGCATAACAATATACATTTCTTTCGGTTTGATTGATAGCTTAAATATTGAAGTCGTTTCGTTAGGTTGCTTGTAGTCTCGTTTAAATAAGACGACGCGACGATTTGAAGATTTGAACAGTTTCATGTCTCATAGTATCAAACTAATGCACCTTAATAATAACGTTTTTAAAGCCTAAAACATAAAAAATACGTTGAATGTAACGTTATTTTTTGTCACATTCTTATGCGTTTGAAATGACGTATAACCATAGCAAGATAAAACATTATAAGCATAATAAGTTTAAACAACATTTATTGTTAAGTGGGGTAATTTTATCCGTTCTTCTGTAGTCCCGGATTTTCTGTAAGTTAAAGAAAATGACGAACGCGGCTCCGTAAAACCTATTTTGCGAATATCCGACGCAATGTAAATTGGCACTGAATATGCATTAGAATATGAAGCGTCGTGAGCTAATAGCAGAACGTCTGTAACGTTCTGCTATTAGCTTTTAAAGTCGTTCTGCTAGTAGCTATTATTAGTTTTTAGAGTCTTATTACTAAATACATTTGCGCGATATTTATTTATTTATTTATACTTTATGTACACATACCCTAAACTAGGTGTACAAAGGTGGACTTAATGCTATGAGCATTCTCTGCCAGTCAACCTTCAACCTTCAACCACTTTATACACATTTACAGTGAATATGTCATTAAAAAAATACAATTGGCAAATTGGGATAATTCGCTCTAGTTATTCTAGTATTCGGACACTAAGTGAATCTTTGTTTTGGTGGAAAGGTGCAGTTGTTGGCCAAAATTAAGGCGACCGTCGATCTCTGGACTAGCAAGCAACATTCAGGAGGAGCTTAAGGTTGAGTTCAACCAACACTCAGTCTTGCTTGAGGTTCATATCATAAAACCGACATTAAAAACCGATCCTGGCAACTATCGGCCTATTTCTGTGTAGCCAGTGTTGTCAAAGATTTTCGAAAAACTCTTGCATACCTGACTACAAAATAACTTAGATTCGATTAACTACATCTCTAAGCAAGAATATGGTTTAAGGCCCAAAAGCAACACACGTACAGCTACAATCGACCTTGTTACTAAATAAAACAAAATATTGATAAAAAACGTAGTTCTTGGCATATATATCGACCTTAGAAAGGCTTTTGATACCGTAAGCCAAGAACTACTTTTGCAAAAACTAGAAGTTCTCGGAATCACTGGCAAAGCCTTAAAAATATTCAAATCATATCTAACACGAAGATCGCAAATAGTTAAAATAGATAGCTTTCAAAGTAATTCATTGCTTGCGGTATTCCTCAGGGCTCAATTTTAGGACTCTTTTGTTCACTTTTCACGTTTCTCACGTTGCTCTTCCTAACGTATAAAATAATGTACAAGAACTAGGTCTAAATGGTCACATAACCCTATACGCAAATTATACTTTTTTTCACTTTTACATATAAAAATACAGAATCATTCAATATATTAATGTATTAACGGCGAAAATACTAAGATATTTTCTCCGTTCTTCTCGAATCCCACGTTTCCGAGTGTAAAGTGACGAGCACGTCTACCCATAACCTACTCGTAGTTAGCGAATATCCGACACCACGTAAATTACTTAAGAATTTGCATCGGAATATAATAAGTGACGTGAATAAAATAATAGCAGATCATAAAAGTTTTTAATTAAAATTATCAATTACATTTGCGTGATTAAAATTGTCGTAATCAAATGGCCCACTGGTGCATTTCGTTCTAGCAACTGAATTTCACTTCGTGTCTGGACTCTTTACGATTCCTGTAAAGGTACAGTTGTTCGGTAAAATCCCGGTATCTTTCCCAAGGTTTCGAGTACCTTTTGAAAGTGTCCCCTCCATTACAAAAAAGGTTTTTGTGGCCAAAAGTCTGTGAATAATCTTAGCTTATATTTTCTCCATTCTTCTCTAATCCGGTTGTCTATGTGTAAAGAGACGAGCATGTCTACGCATAACTTAGCGAATATCCAGCACGCAATATGCATTAGGAAAGGAGTGACGTGAGTAAATAGTAGATGATCATAAAAGTTTTATTGGAGCTTTAAATATGTTATTGAACTGGAATCTCAGTATTTAAATATAGCCATACTGTTCATCAATATTTATGTAACAACTGGCAGTAAAAAAGAGTGCTGCTGAGAGGTTTCTTACTTCGGCTCTTTTCTCTCAGCTCAATTCAACGCCCTAGAGCCGATGACCGCAAAAAGATTGACGTTCATTAAGAGAATATCTGTATTCCAAAAAAAAATTATTCAACGAAAAACCCACCTCTCAACAAAAACTGATCTTGCTGACAAAATACATAAACATCACCTAAAAATGCATGTTGTAAATGACTGGTATTTATTCCACCTTCACATGCAGAGCGTGCGGAAAGTAATGGCGCTCTCGTATCGGCTTATTTACCATGAAAAATCTTGCCTCAGACGCTGAATATATCAGCTGTCACAGACATACCTATGGCCTATGATAATGATGATGAATTTTATTTGGAAGCTGATGGTTTCTCATTAGGCTCGATTAAATTTGATTCAGATCTAACCAGTACTCTTTAGGTTATCTGTAACAATAGATTAAAACATAAAAGTGTAATAAGTACCTCCAAACAAAAGATACATTTAAGGGTGAAATGTTTTTTTCTAAATAAAAATGTTGCATATTGTAAATACTGCTGATTTGTTTCGAAATTAAGTTGTGGTAGACCCTCAATATAACGATACATTCGTTTCTTCCGTCTCAATTTTTGTGATCTTAACACTTTTTTGATCATGTTGTTAATTAAGTTTCAATTAAAATAGCCTTTGTAGATGTTCTATGTCATGAAGTCTGTCTTTGTCTAAGTCTGGCTATGAATTTTATGAGGCGTGCACATGCACATAGTTTTAGTGTCCGTAACATCGAGAGCGCTGTGTCGCGTTAGCATGACAACTAAACTTATAAGAGTTGTCCGTAGTGAGGTAGGTAATGTTTTATTAGTACCTGTAGCTTCGGGATTAAGAATAGAGCTACGGTATCTCCTGCCTGATCGTAAGAGGCGACTAAAAGGGGGCTTCCGGGCTTGTGGGCGGTGTGAGTGGGAGCTCGATCCGCCCAGCCAGCAGCCCCGGGAAGGAAGGCGGTGTGCTCGCGTGGCCGCATGCCGCCGTAAGCATCGGAAGGTGCAGGAGAGCACGTCTTCTCTCCCGAAGATGGGTCCATTCTGGGCGACGCGCGTGGAGGACACCGGTGCGTTTCACTGGAGATCCCGGAGTCCTCCCCGAGCGCAGAGTCAGGCCACCGAGGGGGTTTAGTGCGGTCCAATCCCACATAGATATAGCCCGATATATCTTCCAAGGTGCCGGGTATCTTTTGAATAGGGGGTATTTCTACTTTCCCTCTACCCCGATACAAAAAAGAAGGTAGGTAATATTTTTTTTGCATCACTAACAGTGGTTATAAACTAGTGTATTATTGTGCGCGTATATGGTAGTTTTGGAAAACGCGCTTATACGCGCGCTTATTTTTGTAACAGAAAATGTTAAATCTCGGTATTACGCGCGTACACGCGCTACAAAACACAAACAACCGTACACGCGTCAAAACATTCGCTAGTTTAAAATGACCGAGACTTGGATATAATCGAATAGAATGTCTATACTATCTTAAGGTCATCTATAAGTATCTCCTCTCTTCTCCGTCCGTAAATGGGAATGACGAGCACAGCTATTACATAGCTACATAGCATTAGGATAATATAATGATTATAGAGCGTCGTGAGTAAATGGCAGATCATAACAAAACTTTTATTACAGCTTTTATTACCAAACTGGGCCATATTGAACTGAAATTTATGAGAAATAGATGTGGTAGTGACTTTATACATGTCACGTTACATTAAATATTCTTCATCACTTACAGAAAATCGTGTCAAAAGCTACCAATAAATAAATCGATCTACAAACAAAACTAAGTCTGAGATGATAAATTATACCATATCGTTTTTATGCGTTGATGTGAGTTGCATATCGGTTTTTTTGATAATCGTATCTCTCATATACAACTATAACGTCTATAACCATTCGGCTACCACAATGGTGCCCGGTTTACGCGGTGTTTTGGATCACATCGAATTTTTTCTATCCCTTTTTATGTCCTGCTTTTTAGCTACTTAACAATGCCATCTACTGAAGTAGCTCCCAATAAAAAAAGTATTGCATACCTACATACTCGGCAATAGATGTCAGTAAGAGTAATGTTTTTCAGTTTATGTTTAAGTTGATTATCGCTGAAGACACGGATAATACGATATTTTCTAAAAATGAAACATAACTAGCAGAGATGCGCAAAATCGTTCACTGAAGTGAAATGAGTGATATAATTCAGTGGGAGATAAAGATATGTATCACTCATCTATTTCAATTAGTTCATTTAGTTCAGTTGATCTAGTAGTACAATCTAACTCACTACTACTTTATATTCAGTTCAATTGCATTGCATAAATGTATTTATCGTGGACGGACAGATCTATTCTTTTTTTTTGAATGGAGTAGCAGATGAGCATGCAGGCCAAGTGGTATTAAGTGGTCGCTGTAGCCCATGGACATCTACATACAACCTCAAGCAAGCATAGGTAAGTCTTGCCTGAGGTCGTATGCAGTTGCGCTGCTACTCCGGAGGCTGATGGTCGCCTCATGTAAGTGTGGCCGGCAACTGCACCTTTCCACCGAAACACAATAGAATTGGTTCACGGCAGAAGTGGGTGCAGCGGTGGTACTTCCCCGGGCGAAAGATAATAGTTCTACCACCTGCTAAAATCTATCTAATGACTAGTAATCAAACATTAAGAAGTTATCAGCAGTCAAGAATTACAATTATTAAATATATTAAATAATGAATACCGAAAATATTACATAGAAAACTGATATTCCTTCATACTTTACACAGGCTTAGGACTGTACCTGAATGTAACTTTTAGGCGCAAGTAATAACAATAGGTTGGCGTGCTCAAACTATACTAAGTCTTAATTCATATAAAATAAAGAATCTTTCCACGTGCACTGTTTCAAATATTAAGGAGTCAGATTAGGCGCGAAACTAGCTTGAACTCACACCGAGGTCACGCGAGCCGGGCCGTGCATCTGTCTTGCTCTTGCAGTACTGAGAAATATATCCGTACGTTTTACTCTCATGTCACTGAGTTACTGAACTAAATGAACTTCTTTGTACTACAGTGAGTGAGTGAGTGATACATATGGACTAGACAGGTGAAGTACTTCAATTGTGTCATTCATTCAGGAACTACCCAAGTCTACTAACTAGATCGATTTATTGCCCTCAAAAACTCCTGCATACTAAATTTCATGAAAATCGCCGGAGCAGTTTCCATGATTCAGATTCTGTATATATTTACAAGAATTGCTTAAAGGTATTACGAGTAGATATAAATCGATGCTGGAACTATTTCCGAAAGGAACTATAATATGTATTTACCGGCCATCTGCATTTCCTCCATAAACTATTTATTTCTCGAAGCAAAGCTATTTCGGACGGCTCTCCACGTGTATACGAGTTAGTACTCGTAGAAAGTAAATCATTCTCCGCGCTAGTAAACAGCTCCATTCAACAAAATATGTTTATTTTGGTACCTACAATGTAGGGGAATAGGTGGGAAACTATTGAGTTAATTGTTTGTAATTTAATATTGTAAAAAATATTGAGTTCAATAAATACGAATAATATACCTCTACCTCTAGTATAAGGGCAAGTTTTTCAATTCTCATATGATGTTACTAGTCAGTTAATATAATATTATCGCTATCGCCGTATCATATTTATTTCATACTAGCGGCCGTCCGCGACTTCGTCCGCGTGGACATTGGTGTTATTCATAGCATAATGTTATATAGCATATAGCCTTCCCCAATAAATGGACTACTCAACACAAAAATATTTTTTCAATTCGAACCAGTAGTTCCTGAGAATAATTCAAACAAACAAACTCCCTTACACAGCCTTATATATTAGTATAGAAGTGACGTTAACAGTACACATATTTATTTAACGAATAGTTTTATCCGGAGTTGGAAAAATCGACCCTTAATAAACTGTACATAGCCTCGTGGATTAAATAAACAAAAGAAACAAAAAAAGTAACACATGTCACATTCCGTTTAACAGTTTTTCCAATATTCTCTATAATAATATGTAGTTTGAATAGTGAACATGAAATGTAAAAAAAACTAATTTAATTTATAGAACCAAATAAGGTTTATTTTTTCTTCTAACAAAACGGCATGCAATGGCCTGCGCTACATGCGTCTGGTTTTGTATTATAAGTAATCATACTAGCTTTCAGCCTGCGGCTCGCTAGCGTATAATTCTATTATATTTCGATACGAATTTTAATCTTTTATTTCTTCCCCATGTAGGTCGAAATATCAAAACCATTTTATAACATTTAATAAGTTTTATCTCCGACGATGACAACACTTCATATAAATTTTTTATCCCCTATTTCAACCCCTTTAAGCCTATTTTTGTCAAAAAAGACTATCCTATGTCGCATTTCAAAGTCTACTCTCTCTATCTGAGTATCAATTTCTTTAAAATTGGCTACGTAGTTTAGGCGTGAAATCGTTACAGGCCATAGACTTAAAATTATATTATAAGTCTATGTTACAGACAAACACAGAGACAGAGTTACTTTCTATTAATTTTTAATATTAATATTAGTATGGAAGTATGGATTGTTGAATGAATTAAATAAATTGAAATTAAAACTTCCATTTATTACAATATCAAGAGTACGTTGTTAAGAACTGTCGGATGAGGCAGACTCTCTCCGTCAATCTTGACTAGAAAAAATGTTGTCGCATTTTATTCTCCATTTTCGAAGCGACCTTGCAAATCTTTTAGGGAAATATCTACGTACTCGTATCTTGGTACCTTGGGACCTTTCAAGTCACACGGTAGTAGTTTGTCTTCGGGTAAATCTTGTCTACCTGAGCAAAACATTATAATATATCGGTAAGGGAATACCGAATATGTCGCAAATTAAGCAATTTATATACCTAGGTAAGAGATAAGGAAAATTTATTTGTATTATGTCTTTTTAAGAATTAGAACCACATAAAACATGCTAGCTTGCTTCTCGCGAGCCCAGCTCGTGAGTAGCACTGCCTCATTCTTTATTAATTAGTTTTGCTACAAAATAATCCGATTTTTACAAATATAATATTTATTTTATACTTAATAATTCGAAATTATGATAAAACTGGACTATTTTACTCAACCATATTTGACTTGTACAGCTATAATAATAGCTTGTTAAATCGAAAAAGTGTAGAGATTCCTTGATCGAAAGCATAAAAGATTTTTTAATTAATAATTATATGTCAGACAATAACGTTACATCACGTCGTCCTGGCGTTTGTTAATTGGAAAGTTGGGTAACAGCTTTGTAGGGTTTCAACGGCTACGGTAAATAAGTTAAGACCAAAGACCTTTCGTCGTGTTTGGGTCATTACGTGTAGGTCGATTACTACAACCTGGCACACACTAGAATGCTTCTGCGTGTATTATCTGTGAATCAGCATTACAAGACACACGCAAGGACAAACGTTTATTAAGCTTTTTTCGTTTGGAAATGGCGGACAATGCCAGTTTTAAGTGAAAATGTTTGAATTAATTTTTGCCCGTTTCGTTGTTTCATGCCAGGCGTATTTAAAAACATTAGCCTAAATTTGTCGTCAGTAATCAGTAAGTAAGGTCAGTCGAATATTTGAGTTAAAAGACCTACTTTACCCGAACGTGTCGGATGAATTTTGGAGCCTGAAAAAACGTTTTTGCACTATTATTTTATTCAATAACAGTACAGGGCACTGTACATCGAATCCACCACCTACCCACAATACACTCTACATCGAACAAAATTCTTAATAGAGAGAGAGAGTAGGTACAACATGCTTCTCTGATCTTCCCAACAAAAAATATTCTTCATTATTTATTATTCTATGGCTGTTCCAACATGAAAATGCAAAAAAATGGTCTGTGTAATGATAGCGCACCCATTTTTAATAATCAGTATATACATACTTAGGTGTAGATCAAATCTTCAAAAAAAATTGGTGTTAGACATGGAATCGATCCAGGGAACACGTTTCTCATTGGAAATTTATTTTAGAATTTCAAGTGCCCAAATACTTAGGAATAATTAATTTATACATATTTTACAGTTATAAAATTTGGACTTTGTGAGTTAAGAATTGATACAAAGCTAAAGTAAGAATAATAATAACCAATATTTTATGATTCAAATAATAATACAATAACATTAAACTACACACAACAGAATGTTTCAAATGTGTTTTATTTATAAATAAACATAACGAGGTATCAAATAAATATAATGAGTGATATTACGATACAACTTTTTTTATAATTCAGACAGTTTTTTTAAAACTGATCTTACTTATTTTATAACACGCCCTCGATTTCCTTCTTCTTCTGGCTGTGAACATGTTTTTACACTTGATTTTTAAGTAGCTGTCAGGGGACTTTAAGCAATTCTGTCTAATTTTTGAGTTGTTTACGGATGCAAATGAGGATATGTTCTGTTTTTCTACTTTCTTTTTAAAGTTGTCGTTCGCAGATAAACAAAAATTTACAGCTGGGTCAATGTGAGTGAAACCCACAAACGGCGCCAAATTAGATTTTGGGATAAAGCCCGTCGGTGGACTTGTCTGGCTGTCCCTGTTCTGATGTTTGCCATGCGTCGGGCACTGAGAATCGATCTCCGTAGAACTAAATGTGCCTGTCGAAATTGATAGTTCTTCAGCTGATATGGGAATAGTAAATTTGTCCTCATATCTCAGTGTCTGGAAATTTCCACAAAAATTTTCACTGTTTTTAGAGATGTAATTGAAAGATCCACTTGAATTTTGGGATCGTACTAAGGAATCCTTAGGGGAGTAACTTTTATTTCGGAATTGACATCCGACATCTCTTATGAATATTACGTCATCCTTGCTTGCCTTTTCTAGATTTAAAAAAATTTGTTTCCTATCCCCATAGTCAAATTGACACGATTTTTCAGATATGCAATGTTTGTATGAAGTTAATGGATGGCAAGGACTTGGTATCTGTGAAATACAACCTAGTGTAGGGTTCAATGCAATCCTGGGTGAACATTCACTTAAATACTCGCAAGTATTTTGTACTCTGTTAACTGGGTTTTCTATCATTTCATACTGATTATTAGTAATGAAGCTGTTTTGATGTAAATGAAGGCACTCCGTCGTGCCTAAATGTTCAGGGACTAAATCTTTATCAGGTTTGCTTAACGAATCTTCGTAGTAAATATGTTTTGAAAGTGGTGCGCATAAAGGTAAATTAACGCAGCGTGGTTGGTGTAGGCACGGAGGTATATATTCACAATTATTGTTTAACACATTAATTCTTTGACAAGATGGAACAACAGTGCAAGGAGGATGATGTCTACAGCCCTTGGTTATTCGAATTACTCGAGTATTATTTCTTACTGGACTTTGCTTATTGGTAATATTGGGATTATTACAAATATTGTCAGTTGGAAGTATTTGACACACAGGGACCAATTCACACTGGGGATCGTGGTTGCAATTATCTCTACTTTCAACAACATTATTTTTTAAATCCTGATATGCATACGCGGCTGAAGCAGATAATTCATTATTTCGGTAAATCGGAGAGGTTTTTGATTTGAAACCTTCTTCTTCTTCCGTAATGCTCATAACATCCACCATCACATTACAATTTGGGCATAAAACTTTGCGAGGAACTTTATTCTTTACTTTCACACCAGACACGTCTTCTGATTTATGTCTCAAAACGTTAAAATCATTTGTGTTTCGTGAACAAGGTTCATTAGACAGAACTTCTTTTGATACCATTTCAATTATATCAGTTGTACTTGTTCGTCCATCTTCATATACAATTACGTCTTTTGTCTTTTTGGTTTTATTGCGCTTTTTATATTTTTGTTCTTCCACAAACGCTTGAGGTGTGATTGTATTTTGATCAGCTACAGTTAAGGATTTGCTATTTTTGGCCAATTCAGTTAATGACTTCTTATTTGTACACGGACAAGCATATGAAAATAATTGACACGGACATGGGTCTTCAGTTCTCTTTCCACGATCTTTCTTTTTTAACTTTCTTTCATCATCAATTGGATTTGTAAACTCAGTTTTATATTTAGCAAATGACCAAAACTTTTGTCGTCTATCATTCACTTGATTATTATCGTCTAGTTCGGGCTTATAAGGGATTTCTACGTTATCTCGTAGGAATATTTCTGACGACAGCAATGAGTCGTTTGGAAAATACTTTTTTGCCTTTTTTTTATCTTCTTTGTTGATTTTTGATGTCAATTTGGGTTTCAGTTGAGTGGCACACTCTTGAACAATAGCTTCAGATTTAATACCAAACCCATTTTTAATAATTTCACTGTTTTTCATTTTAACATTATTTTTAGATTCTGATTTACCGCTGATACAGTGGTAGGAGTGTCTTTTAACTAAAGAATCTAAATCATAGAAAAAGGTGCTTGTCGACCGAACGATAGATTTATCACTGGATTTCTTGTTTAAGGAATGGTAGCGTTCACTTGTAATGTATTGTGTTTCATTTATCATCTCTGAATTATTGTAGTGTATAGATTTTATTTTATTATTATCTTCAGTTTGCATCTGTAATACATTAATGTCTCCAACACGAATAATTGAACACTTATTACCGGAGGACTTTTTAAAAGCCGATGCTCCGATAAGGTCATATATACTTGAATACGATTTAGCATGAATTAAATCCCGCCCTATGGAATCATGCATGTTTTTCAAAAATTATAAAGTTTTTTTACATCCAATAAAATCCATGTATATGCCACTGCATATTTCAATATAAAATAAATCTTTTTACCATTTTTAATAAGTTTTCCTGTGAATACTTCTATTGTTGTCATGCATAAAGACATCAGTGTCAAAAACGTTATAAAATTATTATTCTTTTTAATTTTTTATGTTTTGAATTGTTGCAGGTTTTCATATGACGCCAAAATTATCGAAGATATTTCCCGAGTCCTGTCTACTGATTTTTGTGGGTGTTTTAATTGGAGCATTACTTCTAAGTACACACAGTGTGCACGTTCAGCCTCTAACACCAGATACGTTTTTTTTATACATGCTCCCACCAATTATATTGGACGCCGGATATTTTATGCCAAACAGATTATTTTTTGATCACCTCGGTACTATACTTTTATTTGCTGTCGTAGGAACTGTGTTCAACACAGTTACAATAGGTAAGTTGTCATGAACATAAAATATAAATTACCTTAAAACTTAGACACTTATTTAAGATTTTATTTATTTCAGGTGCATCGTTGTGGGCATGTGGTCAAACTGGCATGTTTGGTTGTACCACTCCGTTATTGGATATGCTGTTATTCGGCGCCCTTATATCAGCCGTAGATCCTGTAGCTGTGTTGGCGGTCTTTGAAGAAATACACGTAGATGAAATTTTATATATCGTGGTCTTTGGCGAATCCCTATTAAATGACGCAGTAACGGTCGTATTGTATCATATGTTTGAAGCTTACACGTAAGTGCTCATTCTGCTGCGATAATTTTATGATATTTTTACTCTTAATGGGATACAATTATTTTTACTATAATATTACTTTAGAGTAGATGGTGCTTATTATTATTATTTATTAGTACAATTGGGTAACAGTTTACGGCAAATGTCCAAAAATGTACTATTAGTAAGGTGCTAATGTAAATGTTTTGTTTCAGTGAAATGGGGCCATCACGTTTGATGTATACTGATTTTCTAGCTGGTTTGGCATCGTTCCTAGTTGTAGCTGTTGGGGGCACTTGCATTGGCGTAATTTGGGGTTTTGCTACTGGTCTCGTTACTAGGTTCACACATGAAGTTAGAGTCATTGAACCCATTTTCATTTTCGTAATGGCGTATCTTGCGTATTTGAACGCTGAAATGTTTCACATGAGCGGAATTCTAGCGTGAGTACCATTAACATATCCGATGGATATATTGAATTAATTAGTTCTGATATGACCGGATTAATCCAATGTGACGTAAACACATTACCTTCAATTATAGAAATTGCTTGTGATAGTATGACCTTCATACGTACGTGTAACTCAATTTCAAAGCCTTATTTTATTTCTCAGTCGCGTCATAACTCTATAAATACCATATTAGTTTAGACGATCTTGTACACAAGGCTTGTTTGCTTGAATTTGACATATCGCTGATAATTTAATTTAAATATAATCGTGAAATTCTTAATTCGTTTTTAATTGCCTTTTAAATTTAGGGCCTAATGTAGCCATATTAAACATAGTATACGTCTATGAAATCAGATGTTTAAAATCATCCATCTGAATCTGCATCCAAAAACCGTCTGTGTCATCCTTCAGATACAATCTTTGTTATTTCAGGATAACTTTTTGTGGTATTACAATGAAGAATTACGTGGAAGCAAATATTTCGCACAAATCTCATACGACAATTAAATACACGATGAAAATGTTGTCATCTTCATCAGAAACAATTATCTTCATGTTCCTTGGCGTCGCTACGGTCAACAACAGCCATGTCTGGAACACTTGGTTTGTTCTGTTGACAATCACTTTCTGTTCAGTATTTCGAATCATAGGTAATTATATAATTTGAGAAACTATGTCAATATATTAGAAATTTGGATAATTTATTGACCAATAGGTTATTTATTTCAGGAGTGTATATATTTAGTGCGGTAGCTAATAAGTTTCGATTGCACAAATTAAACACAGTTGAAAAATTTGTTATGTCATACGGAGGTAAGGATATTTAATACCTATCAAACACTTTCTTGGAGAATTTTGGACAGATTTTTTCAGAAACAAAATATTTAAACTATGATTTTAGGTCTTCGCGGAGCAGTCGCATTCGCATTGGTGCTATTAATTGACCCGGAAGTCGTAAAACTACAGCCCATGTTTGTTACCACTACGATAGCTGTGATTTATTTCACTGTTTTTATTCAGGGCATAACAATAAAACCTCTTGTAAAAATACTAAACATAAAAACAGCAGAAAAACGAAAACCCACCATGAACGAGAGGATACACGAACGGGTAATATAAACTGATTAGATAATTTTTACTAAAAGGTATGAATGTTAATATTGAATGTAAAACAAATGTACAAAATGCATTTTTTCAGTTTATGGATCACCTGATGGCAGGCATTGAGGATATTTTAGGCAAACACGGGAACCATCATATAAGAGACAAGTTCAAAAGATTTGATAATCGGTTTATCAGACCATTTTTGCTTAGGAATTATCAGGTATTAAAAAATGAATTATTCAAATACGTTTCTTAAATTAGAAGTGAAAAGAGAAGACTCATGACAAAATTATTTTAAGGGGGCAGAGCCAAAGATTTTGGAGACTTATTCGAAATTAGCAATGAGAGACGCTATAGAGTATATGCAGAGAAATGCATCTACTATTGGCAACATATCTGGTGCTGAGTCAATGTCAGCTATATTTAAGAATTACACGAATGCAAATTTCAATGGAAGGTACGTTGTGAAATATGACATTCATCTGTGAACTAAGGACTAGTACCTAAATATATCTCATGATTTATATTTATTTCAGCCCAAGCTTTAGTCAATTAGATTCTTCTACGTGGAATATTGACATGCAGGAATTGGAATACAATCCGTCCAAAAAAGATCTTACTGACGCAAGGATTCATCACCTTCTTGCTGAAGAGTTGTGCAAGCCTTATCGACGAGTATGTGTAAATATTGTTTTGGTACCTCTATTCTAGTTTGTAATTTGTGTCAGTCATAGTTATAACATTCGTGCAATGAACTTCTTAAAATATCACGCAACATTAACTATGTTGCAGGCAGGGTTTATTTCATAGCACTCCCAATATACTTATTTTTTTTTATCTGAGTACCTAAAATATGACTTCTTGGGAGGCTTTAAAGTTATTTACTTTTACTTACTTCACCTATTCAGAAAACTGTTAACCTTGGCATTACCTTGTTAATGTCCTACTTAGCATTTTATTTTGAATAGGATAGAGTATTATTTCGTTTTCGTAAAGCGAACTCAGTCTTACGTAGCAATGAATTTATTAATTACCTTTTGATCGTTTGACAACGTCTCAGCATACGAATATATCTTTTCATAGATCAAATTCATCTTCTAGATTTCTTCGTCATTTCATGAGTGATTTCCTACTAATTTTCCACTTGATGTTTTTTTTAATTTTATTGAATTATGTTTTTCCAGCACCGTCGCTTAAGCTACAGTCGGCACGCGGTAAATGACCGAGACTTGGGTACACAGGTGAATTACAAGACACACATGAACATTCGCCGGCTGGTCGGCGACAGAAAGCACCACCATAAGCGCAGTAAACGTGGGAAACAGGTACATTTCAACATCTCAGTTGCTCAAATAACTCTTTTTTGGATTTTATGGTCTACTATGTACTTCTTAATACCAAAAATCTTTATTTACTTATAGGTACATCGATTTTTCTTTTACTGCTTTCCTTCGAGCTCTTGTTTACATTCCATTATTTTATTACAGAAAAATTTCTATATATTTAATATCTACTTTCATACCGAAAAGTTTTAGTGGGGCTGCGTAATTTTAGAAGATGGTGTCTTATCGAATGGTATTTGCAAAATGACCTATTTCTTTTATTTTCAGGATGGCAAAAACCATGTCACATTCCCCGAATTCCAGCAAAATGGTTCGGCCAAACAGTTCACGCACGGTAAAAAAAAATATTATAGATTAGGTACTTACATTATTTCCTTATTAATATCACAAGTGTCAGTCGCATGCACGTGTGGGTTTAAGTATCTATTTTTTTTTCTTTTTTGATTTTTTTGCCAATATTCCATTCTCGTTTTGTTTTGCCAAGTTTCCAGGCTTTATACATATTACTGCCAGTTACATTTAACACACTATGTATAGTTCTTTCGTATTATAATAAAAAGTTTTTTGTTTCGTTGCATGTACACCCACACTTAGCGATAGAAACTGTATATTAATAAGAAATGTCATGCCCCTAGTTTCAGTATACTTTACTTAAAAATCCAATAAATTCACAATCACAATTACTAACACGATAGAGGCCACATAGAGGCTGTTTACAAAGAGAGTAATCACGAAAACGACAGCATTTTAGACGTTTTACTTTCTTTCATCTTTTGTTTTAAACATGTTTATCATTAGTTTACAAGCTTTATAGTTAAAGCCTTTTTCTTTTCGAACAGTCTCTATTTTGGCCATACTGTGATTGTATTAAGTCTCTTACTAACTGCAAGATAGAATAATAATTACAATAGAAATATTTTTTACCATTAACATTTTTAATATCCCACTACTAGACACAAGTCTGCTCTCGGCATCCTAACCGATTAAGGTCATAGTCACCACGCTGGTCAAATGCGGGATGGTAGACATCATGCCTTAAACTTTATCATATAACTCGGGCATGCACGCTGATAGGAAATTTCCTTGCCATCCCGTGGAGCAGAAATATATATGCACATATTTGTAACACTTTTTGTTTGTAACATAAAACAATCGACTATATTAGACAGATGTGCGCCCCAGGATATGAATTAGTGAATCTCCCTGCCTGAGAGTCTGATGACATGAACCACTGCACTTTCAGCTGCCGTTAACAAAATAATTACAGAAAAAATAACCATTTATTTTTAGATTACATAGACGAGGTGCTCCAAGAAGAGGAGGCTGAGCCACGTCGAGAGCAGGACGATGGCGGTATAACTTTCACTGCCAAATCCCCGCGTAGGTATTCTGCATGGACCACGCTGTGTGAGATCCAATGCTTTTGGATTTCAATATCAACAAACACTTAAAAAAACATACCAAAATCTTATCTGTTTCATTCATACACAAATAGCATCAAATTTCAAAGATATTCAAACCCAAAAGCAATAGATGTTGTAACAATTTGTTTTTATTCAGTTATTGTACACTATTAATATCGTAATTAATAAGAACTTTACTAAAATACTAATTGGATTTTTAATTTGGTACGTATAATAAAAAAAGTACTTTTCGGGGTCAATCTTATATTTGGAAATGGCTATTAATATTATACGAATGTGCATTTGTGATCGCATGTCCCAATACCTCTGTTTAATCAACTTCTGATAAGTACTACTTTATTTAAATCTCCTTCTTTAAATTAACTGTTGAATTTAAATTACTTTCCAAATTAATTTATTTTGCTTATTTGCTTGGGTTTTACTAACTTTAATAATTATTGTTTTAATCAATATCCTTTCCTTGCCTACCATGGTCATTTTTAAATCGGCTAGTTCATTAGGTGATTCCCTTCCTTACGTTTCCCGTCCATTTCGCTTGTTTAATTGTTTGTGTTTGATTGTCGTTTTCTTCCCTTCTGGCAAACTTCATGTGGCACCGCAAACTTACGATACTCTCGACAACTGGCGATAACGTTATCAGCTGGATATAAAGAAGTCAGTCCGACGTCCTCGCATAAAGAGAATAGTAGTTCCCTTCTAAACCAGTTGGCTAACCTGCCGGGATTCAATCCACTGAAAGCGAGAATCGTTAAGCAGTATGCTAAAACGCCTGAAGAAATACTGCCAACAGCTGTTGAGAAATCTTTACCGTGGAGAAGGGACAGATCCACGTATAACTTTGGTATGTGTTTACTGAGAATCAGCGATTTAAGCAACAGTCTATCCGCTTTAGAAAACCAAAATTTTATTTGATGCGCTTTAGTTTATTTTTTTTCTGCACTAAGGCATAGATTGGCCATTTGAACAAAATTTTTGAGCGTTATATTCGTGTTAAATTCGAGTACTTTCATAACATCAAAGACAGTCATTCATTTGTGTTTGTGTCTGTAATTTACTTCCCACTTTTATTTAATTTTAACTGCAACTAGATATTTTGAGATCACGGTTAACTGAATTTTTCATTTTTAGATTTTTTCATATTTAAATCAATGCACAAAAACACAATCAATAGAATTAGAATGCAATTTACAGTGATCACAAAGTAGTTAAATATTGTAATCTTTATATACTGTGTTTTTTATTTTATTATTTTACTTGAAACGTAAGTACATTGGTAAGTATATCTCTTATTATCACCCTAATATGGTTCAATTGTAATGCTGCATGATGCATTGACGAAACATGCATGATTGTAAACAATATAATTAATAATTTTATTTCAACACAACGTAAGTAACTAAATAATAGCGATATATAGAAAAAAAATACAATATAATTTAGTGCATATCTCTACTAATATTATAAATTCGAAAGTAACTCTGTCTATCTGTGTGCTACGCTTTCCCGCTTAAACTACTGAACCAATTTTAATGAAATTTGGAACACAGATAGAATGTACCTTGGGAAAGGACATAGGATGGTTTTTATTCTACGGGAAAACGGGTCCACGCGGGTGAAGCCGCTGGCGGAAGGCTAGTAATAT
The DNA here is from genome assembly GCA_911387765.1 of Pyrgus malvae. NCBI lineage: Eukaryota > Metazoa > Arthropoda > Insecta > Lepidoptera > Hesperiidae > Pyrgus > Pyrgus malvae. Next base: position 16,866,865 of record OU426960.1, read on the forward strand.
ATACATATGTACGTTTGAATCAATAATAATATAACTTTTTTTAACTTTTAGTGCCCAATGAGGATATTCTAGAAGAGGATGAAAGAAGATTGTCGGATGACAACGGTATGTCTACATATTGGATATATTATTACTATTGAATAATATTACAAAAATAGATACAAGTCAAGTCCTAATATTATGAATGTAGGATTTTGTATGGACAAAGAGTTTTCACACGGAATCGTGAATCAATAAGCGCGTTTTAAGCGCATATATGTAATTAAAGTTATGGGAAGAAACTTAATACAATGTCTCTGATATAAATCAAAATAAAGAGCAAAAAATACTCTCAAATGTATTAAGACAACGTATCTTTAGTATACGTAGTTGCAAACTTATAGGTACCTACACATGTACGTAGTAAACGAATAATTGATAATGATATTAATGATGCAGTTCAAAATAAATGCTCTGTTGACCAATTATATTAGAATAAAATAATGTTATTCTTGTTGACCATATAGAAATGTATTTTTGTAGATATTTTATTTCGTCGTATTATCGTACTCGTACCTTCCTTCTTACCGTGGATGTGCTTACTGTTCAATTCTTTTCGTTTACATGCAGAAAATAGGAGAAATGTGTGATGTAGATAAATCAGCTGTTGAACAGTAGGTAAACCAATCCAACCACTGCACTAATTCCGAAGGAACGAATTTGATATTTGTATATTTAAGAAAATAAATAGTCCTAGTCCGCGTTGCCTCTACAAGCGATAAAATATTATAGTCATTTTATGATCTACGTAGATGCGTTATTTAAATATCGTACCATATGAGATCATGTTCTATTAGGTAGTCGATGAATATGTAGGTATGTATGTAATTTGACGTGTTACTCAAAAAAGGTCCTTTAATTTTACAACACAGATACGTACATGACTGTAGCGGAACAGGCTCGTGTCGCCACCCCGACCGCTACTGAGACCATGTTGCCATGGAAACGGGAGGAGGCCGAGGGGACCGCCGCCCTCAAACAATCGGAGTTCCCCTCGTGGGCCTCCAACAAGGAGTATCTGGCTTATAGCTCACCATCTGCCACATTTTTAGGTAAGTTGTAACAATTTTCCTAATATAAAACAATATGACAAAACTAGAAATAAATTTTATAGAGAAGCTGCTTTACCTATAGAAATAAATAAGTAAGATAACTAACATAAGGCTTATGTAGTAAAAAAGCGTAAATAGACCTAATTATATTTAAACCGGTTTTGTTAAGCTTGCCCTATTTGTTTGAATGGTGTAGGTTTTTTAAACAGCTAATTTTGTCTCTGCTGGTGTAAAAAAGTTACAACTTGATACTTGAAATTTTACTTGATACATCTTCATCAGTTAATAATATATTACAAGCATTATTAATATTTACAATTAGAATATTAAGCTTAAAACATTTCAATGAAGATAAAGCTGACAATAAGCACTGTCCTTTTAAAAGCACAAGATAACGTGGCTTATAAATGCGATAATGTAGTTTTTATTTTTATTTTGACGTTTATTTGTTTTCTTGCACATTTGTTAGAGCACGTGTAAACTAGAACCCTCGTTCTGTTCAAACAGAACAAGCTTTCGTCCTATCCTGCATCTGATAAATAAACCTTAGTTTCTACACTACTGTTATGAACTTATTCTGATTTAGTATTTTTTCTTTTTCCCCGTCCATGGTACCCTTCACCTTTTTCCCGCTATTAGGTGGTATAGAAAAGCCAAAACATCCCAAATCTATCATAGGTCTGTTTCGACGAGAAAGTTCAAGTTCTACGCAAGGCGTTACAGAGATGCCGGTGTTGTCTGACACTGAGAGCAAAGGAGAGTCAAGTAAAGGCGACAGCTCCTCGGTGAAAGGAGAAGCCGGGTTCGGGCAGTCGAGGCCTGGACTAAACCTGCTGTCCAAGAGGAGCACGAGTCTGGGCGGCCCCACGGTACTTCTGATGGAAGACGTAGCGCATTCAGATCCTCTCGGCGCATCTTCGAGGCCTGCCAGCATCATGCAAGGCCCACATAGGGGCCAGTGTCGGCGAGGGTCAATGTTGGAATTGACAGGGTAAGGACATTTTTATTTTGCGCTAAAAATGTAAACTGTCGCGGGTGCCTGGCAGATGTATCGTTAAACATATCAACTTTGCACATATAATATGTGCATGCAAGGATAGTTTGAGAAAATAAATTAATAGGGATCAATAAAAATAAAACTTGTAAAAGAGATAGAAGGAGTTCCTGAATTTAGCGCATTTAAAGAAACAAACTCTTCAGCTTTATGTATTAGATTTGTATGATTTGTACGCGTGTTTTCTTTAATAAAGCAACCGAGACAGCGCTGCACCGATTTCTGAATTAACTTATACTTACATATTACGTTGTATAAATTGTTTAGCAATATAAGACACGTAGCCACGGCGATAATTTTGGTGTAATCCACCACTTTAAAAGGTATTTATTTCACTTTAAAATAATGATAGAATAACTTAAAATCCCACCTAAACATTTTCATGTAGAACATGAGAATTCCTGTGAAAAAACAGATCTCACGTAGAGCCATCTCCTAAATTCACCAACTGTACATGACAGTCATAATGAGTGGCTTTTTGTGACCATTTCACTTGTATTGTATTTCCACGGTGTATTTCTTGTACAGAAGTAGCTAATCGGAGAAAATCCTATACAAACTTTCACCCTTTTTTAAGAGATTAATGAACGATTTTGTAAAAATCCTGACATGTATTTTTCTGTTTTTATCAAAAAAGATAATTATAATGAAAATTAGCGAAAGTCTCATATAAACTTCCAAAGGAAAGTCTTTACTTCTGAAAGTTTAAAATAATTTCTTTTTTATGATTATTCATTCATTCTGAATTTATTCTGTATTGTTTTGAGCTAGTAATCGGAAAAACTGTTATCATATCATATCTGTTCTGTCATCTGTAATGTTAAGTCACTGGGATGTTTTTTGCATTAGATACTATTCTGATTATTTTTTAGTGGTTCGATGTCGATTAAGTGTAGATACTATAATATTATTACTTGCTTAACCTACATATAAAGTGGGATCTTCTGGTAAGAAAATAAAAAAATTAAATAAGATTTTCTACCCAATCTCCATCTGCATCAAAAGTATTATCTTTTCATCGTGTTTACACCACAGCCCAGCCTATACACACTACCTATTGATACGTGATATTTCTTTGGCACTTTCATTTTTGTCTTTATAGATCGCTGTCCCGAGATGCTATAACTGAAGAAAAATGCAGTAAATCCTTACCAGAGAGTGAGCGAATGGGAGTGCGGAGGTTGGCTCTCGGTCAGCAGAGCCTCCCGCGAGAGCCGTTTATCCGACAGTTGACTATGGCCTCCAACCTTCTTACCAGCTCATCGTCAGATGACTCCTCCGATGAGAACACCTGAGTAACACGACGTGGTGACCCTGACCGGTTGCCACTACTTAAGTATAGGACTCTAGAATGAATCTCATTCGACCTACAGTAAAATAAACTTTCATCTGTGCTGTGAATTTTAAGCGTGGTGTATTTTATAAGAAGCTTTAGCATTTAGATATTTGTCATGTTTTGTTGAAGTTTAGTTAACGATGTGTTCAAAATTAACAATTTATCATAACAAACACTTGGCTTACAACGGAAATGTTTTATTATTAAAGCTTTAGGCATATCGTCACACTAATTTTAGATTTTATCCTTAGAATAATTACGTATAGAATGAGTCTCTTCATATAAACTCTTCATTCGCGCTGTCAAAATTGAAGCACTAAATAGATTCACACAGATGTCACATCTGACAAACAAAATATTTTTATTTTCCCTAAATTAACTATACTTAAAATACTACAAAATATAGAAAACTTTACTGTGAAAAGTTATGTTATTAGATTAGACTTCTTTTGTTTTTTAAGAATGTTGTGACACAATTTAACAGCACACCCGATGTTTGGTGCCATTAATGGCACCAATTAACATGCTTCAATTTAGGTGCGCGTACTTGGTTTCTATAATGTAATTATTATTCTAAGATTGTATCTTGCATTTAGTTTATTGATTAAAGCATTCGTTGAAATAGCCAACGTTTTCCATAGTACTTAATTTAAGTATGTACTTATTACTAATATAAATGATGTGCCTGATTCATTGTAAATACAAGAATGTATCGATTAAGAGAGGAAACTCAAGATACATTCAACCTTATGGAAAAGTGATAAAAATAAAACGGAGAAAACCCGAAATTCCTTTATAGTACAAATTATTAAATTATTGTTAAATATATATACATACCCAAGATATCATTATTTTTTCGTTTTAATCTTAGACAAATTGCATATACCTACTTAGTTAGATGAATATGTAGAGAATAATCGTAGCTAGTTTTCATTAAAGATTCATTTTAATTTGGAAACACTCATTCGAAATTACCTAATGCAAAACATTTTTAAATCAGCTGTATACATTATTTTACCTAAAACGTTGCATTTGTGGATAATTTGTTGTAACGCCAAAATACGTGTATTGTATGTTTGAATGAATGCTAATAGATACTAATATTTTATTGAACAATATTTTTCTATAACATTTGTAACTGTCTAATAATTACTACTATAGTATGTATTTAAACAAATTATAAAAAAATAGTTTAAACCTGTATTAACACAAATAACTTCCGTTTTAAATAATATACCTACTACCTAATTTAATATGGCATTTTTTGCTAATGACAATATTATATTTAATTATGTTCAACATGTTTTGTTTATATTTTGTACTTACTGTATAGTAATAATTTGTAGATAATGTGGATAATATATATAAAATATGTACGTTGCATAGTTAGAAATTTACTAAAACTGGTGATAAGCAAATAACATAGGTACTTTCGTACCCCATTACGCCTTATTCCTTTTTTATTAGAAAAATATTTTTTATCCATTGAATTCCTAATAATACTAATAGTATAAGTGTTATTATAATGGCCAATTCTACTAAAATTAAAGTCTCCAGTTAACTTATAATTTAGGGACAAAATAAAAACCTAAATTAGGAATTCACTTCGGGCCCAAGACTATTTCTTCATTATTTTATTTGACGACATCGACCCTTAAAGGGGTGACAGATGTGCGAGTAAGTATGCGTACTTGTGTGGCACAATGCAAAGAAGAAGCATTACAGTCACTTCATTATATCGCCCGTATTGTGAAGTTGATATTATTATGTATTATGAAGTTACAGTATTGCTTGTTCTTCTTTGTATTGTCCACAAGTTCACGTACTTAAACTCGCGTCTCGCACGTCTGTCACCCCTTTTAACATCAACCATTTTACAACATTGGTTTAGTGGATATTACGGAGCCATTGGCAACTCAACGGTATATTTATTAACAGGTACGCAAAGTTCATGTAGATAAACTGTTTGTAATTTATTAAGCTTCTATGATAAGATTATAATAAAAAAGCAAATATTGACTTGTTACTAGATAATTTGTTAAAAATTCACTTTAGATAATGTAATAAAATAACGAGCAATGTTCGAAAAATTAGTACAATAATAGAGCTAGATAATTTTGAATATACATAACTGCTGTAAAAAAGACTTATGATAGCATATTTTTTGTATTATATGTTATTATCGCGTGTGTTATGTAGTTATGTTAATTTGTTTTATTCGATCGACCTATTTAACCAATAGTCATAAAAATATACGACTTCATCTGATCCTATATTTCTCGACTTTTTAAACATATAATATAGTATTACAAAGTACCATTTAATTTTGTTTTCTGGCTGCATTTACCAATATCAACAACGTGTATTTACTTAATATTTATTTAAATGAGTTTACACTATAGCACAAAATATACCCACATGTCACATTTATTTACTAAGACATTCATAATATGGCCTAATATTTTTTTATTTCTTTTTTTACTTTATCTGTCTTTATTAATCTCTTTTAATTGATATTATTATTATTTATTGTCATAAGTAGCATATCGTTATCATAATAACATTAAAATACAAAGTAAGTTGTAACAAGATTGTTTTTTTTTCACAATATTATACGCTGATTTAAAAATATTAACTATTCCTGAACAGCGTAAAAACTTCATAATTTTCAACGCCATAATTTCAAATATCGCTTACATGGCTTTAGTAATACTTACATTTAAATGGCACTGGGATGGCAATGGAATGTAAATAGGTGCTTATTTATTTAATAATTTAGAAACCTCTCAAGAAGAACAGATAATATGCAAGCGGCAAGTAATTTTATAGGATTTTAAAAATATAATTTTATTAGTGTTCATAAAAGAGTAGATTTATGACCTCGTAACTTACCAAATATCAACAGGATAAACGCGAACACATGATTAAAATGACCAATTAACGTTAAATTAAAGAAAATTGCTATAAATTCAAGGTCCTGGACAATTATTATTATCACACCTATTGGTCTACCCTAACTTAAAAAAAACCCCTTTTATGGTATTACTGTACTGTGCTACAGTATCTACTACATTATAGGTAAAAAGTAAATATATTGGTTTAGTAGGTAGGTCCCTATTTAATTTTCAAAAAGTATTTAAATAAATTCAACCTCATATATACGAGTAGGACTTATGTAGTACTTACTATGGTACCAGTGGTACACTCAAACAAATCCATTTCTTTTTTAATGGTAGATTCTAATTTGTCTAAGCTCGTGGACGTGGATATACGTGCAAAAGGACTTTTAGATAGTTTTGTTTATTTAACTCACATAAACAATAAAAAATGCGTAATTAAAGAAAAAATAATCACTACAGCTGCACAACTAAAACAATGACGAACGTAAACAAACAAATGACTGCCTCTGCGCGCGCATATACTTCTTTCTCACTTACTCGACAGTACTCGACACAGTTCTATATTATCTGTCCCACTCGTCACCTGTCGCTAATATTCGGAAATAGTCGGAATAGTTTTCTAGCGGCCGGCCGTCAGTCAGCGCGCCGGCCGCCGCTTGCGCCCCGAGTGGTTGTGTGTTGCGTGGCTGACCACTGCCGCCCAATCCCGTCAATCTCGAACGGGATCTCGTCATATGATGCGTCGGGATTGATCCCGAAAAATTACACGAGATCTCGCGAGATCGGGATCCCGCGGGATCGGGATTGCATTCCCTAGGTACCACTTTGTTTCTTGTACCTAAACTTCAATAACATAAACATCCCTGTAAATTTTTATATTATTGAGATTATTTAGGAATCAATCAAATCACGCGAGTTGTGATAGGTAGGTGTATTATTTCTTGAGAAAAATTTATATGAATTACATGTGAAAAAAACCCGTGTTATACGGTAGGAAATGTGTAGGTAGTTAAATGTAGATATACAGGTTTGACAATAGAATAGTGCTTTCTTCTTATTTTTGTAATACATTTTTTTTAACAGAAGTTTTAAACAAGTAAAGTACCTACCTAACAATTTTGATAAAAATATAACATCTATTAGTACGTTATATTGCGTAATGGCTACCATCTGCGTAAAGATTAGGTTGCATCTTATTTTTGGCGAAAACCGAGGAAAATTCTGTTACATTTCCAATTTTTGTAACGACCTGCATGGCGCAATGATTACCATGCCGGAATGCAGGACTGCAATCAAAGGGTCCCGAGTTCGATTCCCGGCGAAACAGAAATTTGTATGATGAGTTGAAATTACTGTTCTCGGTTTGGGTGTTTGTGTTTCTGACATTGTGTGTGTCCATGGTACTCACGACACAAGGTATATCTGCCCTACAGTGGGGCTATGAGTGTGAAACGTTATTTATTTATTACTTAATTATTAATTGAAATTTCATACAAACCACATTAAATATAATTTTAAAAAGATTAAATGATTAAAGCGAATCTTTTGTTTCGCAAAGAAAGTTATAACCCCCATTTCGTAATTAAAATTCTTTTCTAATGTAGAGTAGGTATAAGAATGTAGATTAGTCATTTGTTTTTTTATGACTTTTTAGCAACAAAAAATACAATAAGAGGAGTTTATATCGTGATATTACTTTAAAGAAAAATGCAGAATTCTACTTCACCAATCATTTATTTATTTATTTCATCAATTTGAGTCATAGTTCACATTACATATTTATTAACAAAAAAATAAGTTATAGATACTGTAGTCGGACTGAAATTAATCAGCATAGAGCTGTTTACATGGAAGAGCAATGCGAAATGTGACAAACCCTACTATACAAATACATATATCGCACTAGTAATACAATAGTGTATCAACTCAAAATACTTCGTATTTGACATAATACTATAAACACACGTAAAATTTAATTCTTCACACGTCATTAAAACCGTCGTTCGAATAGTGCAAGAAACAGATAAGAAATGGCGCTATAAGTCACTATTTACGACATTTCGGTTGCCTACTCCTCTCCCGCAATATTGCGTCATCTTTAGTTCCAACCATCAGTGAGCGAGAGAGCACGTGCCGCTTGGCGTAATATTTTGAGTTGCAACAGTATTACTGAATCAGGTATGTAAAATTTATATTTTTATTTTGAATTAATACAGTATTGTTGATAAGACCTAAACACGCGCTTGGTGTTATTTCGAGTTATTACACTATTACAGATTTACATAAGCAATAATTAAAGTATTATTTCTACTTATGACACTATAATTGATTAGGTTAGTAGTTTTTGATATGATACAGTTTTGTTGAGTCATGAGGTTTAGTTGATTTTTGTATGGTTTATTAATTTATTATTCATAATATCTATTTGTCAATTGCAGTAATATTTATAACTCATTCGAATGTGTACAAGTGTTATGAGAAAAATGCTTACTTAGAATTATTATTTTATTAATTTAGAGTTGATACACTATTTGTGACAGGCATGCATCAATTATTTATTTGACTAAAATTTTTTTTATTTGTAGGTTTAGTAACATGGCACGACATGAAGGTGTTTCGTCTTGATTCATTTTCATTTTTTACAAAAATTCTTACGAAGATCAAAACTACCAGAAAGTTTTCGTACGTAACTTGCGACGAACTGGAAATCAGACTTTATTATTCTCAAACGGTTTGACCCAAGAATACACAAGCAATATACCTTTAACTCAAAATAAGAAAAGGGATATAATAAATATTTAAAAAAAATTTAACATGAATAGTACTATGCAAATAATTTGTATTGTTTTAATATTTGTGTATTCTTGTTTTTAAAGGTTTATTTTGATAAATAGTTAAGAATAAACTATACTTTTAATTTATTAGTATTAGTAACGACTGTTTTTGTTTTAGAAGACTTGTTATTTTTGTTTTAGAAGATTGTTTATCTTATTTTTTTACGAAATGTTTGTTTGTCAATTCGTTTAAGTATTTGTTCTTTTATTTAAATGTCTATTTCATGTGTAATACTCCAGTAACTGACAGATTAAAAATGAGAATTTACTTTAAATTATAATCTTTAATAAAAATAGCTGGTTTTATTTATTAATATCCAAAACAAAATAATAAACAGTTCATATAAAACAAATTATCTTATTCAAATGTATATAATATAATATTAACTATAATATTCTACCACATTCAGACAATACCATCTAGTGTCAACCTAAGCAGAGTTTTTTCTACGGATATTAGAAAATGGATAAACATACATTGTAAAGACATACACCAGGAATCGGTTTTCATCTATGTTGTATGTACAAAAACTAAGTTAAAACAGTAGGAAAAATGATTATTTAGACTCTAACAATACAAAATATTTCACCAATAATGATTTAACTATAAATAATGTTTTATTTTGAAAAAAGTTTATGGACGAAGACAGTCTTAACTCAAAATTTCTAAATAATTAAACTATTAGTATTCTTTTTTATTTTTAGTAAACATATTATTCATTTAAATTCAGTCTAAAAACTCATATGGCAGTTATTCAATTTGAAACTATTATAGGAAGTGAGTAATAAGTTTTTCGTTGATTCTGAAAAATGATCGATTTTGAGTTGAAACACTATTGTATTATTAGTGCGATATTATTACATTGTATACTAGCTGACTCCGCGAACTTCATACCGCCTTTAAATGTTTGGGACTTAGGGGTTTGAACAAATTACAACCGATTTTCAGACCTACCCAATCCCTAACGGATCCGAGGGGGCTCAAGCTGATATTTAGAATTTATTTTTTATGTAACTAATTATGTGCCTGTTCAAATCTTAATTTGTTCATCTTTCCAAGCCAAGATGTCTTTTCGGTTTCACATTAAGTTCAGAATAAGAATAGACATGGAACTGGACTGCTGGTTATCATTTTTACCGACTTCCAAAAGAAGGAGGTACTGTATTCGGCTGTATGTATTTTTTTTTTTTTTATATATGTTCACCGATTACTCCGCCGTTTGTGGACCGATTTTAAAAATTCTTTTTTTGTTCGTATGCTTATACTCCCGAGGTGGTCCCATTGTCACCAAATCAGGATCTGATGATGGGATCCCAGGGAAATCGAGGGGAACTCTCAAATTTTATAGGCACACACATTAATTTTCTTATAGTTTCTGAAGCATAAGAGATATTTACGCATAGAAATCATCATCTCATGTTGTTGAGCTGATGATGGAAGGTACTGCGACAGTGAGGAGTTGAGAGCAAATTCTTTCAATAAATAGTTTTTTTATCGAAATCTTACATTCCCGAGGTGGTCCAACTATCACCAAGTCAAAGTCTGATGAGGGGATCCCAGAGAAATCGAAGGGAACATTCAAATTTTATAGCACAACAAATGATTTTCATATTTATACAAAGCAAAACAAACATTTGTTTATAATTATCGTCATATCATGTTGCTGAACTCATGATGGAAGGTATTATGACGGTTAGGAGTTAAGAGCAAATTCTTTCAATAAATGGTTTTTTGTTCGAAATCTTACATTCCTGAGGTGGTCCAACTGTCACCATGTCAAAATCTGATGATGTGATATTAGGGATATCGAGGGAAACACTGAAACTTAATAGGCACACACATGCTTTTAGTCATATTTTTAACATAATACAAATATTTATGTCTGGTAATTATCACCTGCTGTTGCTTAACTGATGATTGAAGGTACAACTCCTCAACGGTTAGGAGCTGAGAGCAAATTCTTTCTTTAATTTATACGTTCAGGTGGACTGATAGTATGTCTGTCAGACTTTTAGATGGCTATTAGATAAACATGATTATAAAAGGTAAATCTGTTTAAAGTTTAGAAGTTGTGAAAATTTTTCCAATTATGCTAATACATACAGAATTATTAAAATTACTAAAAAGAGTGAAATAAATTAAGTTTTTAACAAAAAAATAGAACCGACTTCAAACGGTAAAAAATAAAATTGTTCAGTACCTACTTCTTCCGGCTTATGGTAATGACTCTTAAAACTATTTTTGAAGTCGGGCCCTTAGTGAAATGTCCTGTCTTAGTAAATATAGTGTACCTTTCGTTCTGAATGGGCACCGACTCCAATATAGTTTTAACAGTCATTACCATAAGCAAGAAGAAGTAGGTACTGTCCCACTGTCTGTACTGTCGGTGTCAATTTAGAACGAATGGTACGACATTTACTAAGGGCCCGACTCCAGAAATAGTTTTAAGAGTCATTACCATAAGCCGGAAGAAGTAGGTACTGAACAATTTTATTTTTTACCGTTTGAAGTCGGTTCTATTTTTTTGTTAAAAACTTAATTTATCCATAGTCTTGTATTTTGCATAACTTTATACTTTACAAAATACACAGGCCTATTCTTATTCTGAACATACATACTATAACGTTAAATGTTTGTCAAAGGATAAACATCTTTTTATGGAGACAGAACATAGACTGCAAGATGATTGTGGGTACTCGTACAACGTCATGGCTTGCTTTATATGAGAACTATGGTGTGTCAATTGAATAATAATAGTGCCTAGCTTAGAATATCGCGGCTCATTGTTTGAATAATTATAATTGTTAACAATAATGTAACATAGTTGAATAATAGACGATGTAATACTTATTTAAAATAAAAATTGCAACTTAAACTTTTGTGTTTTTTTTTAAATATTGAGCTAATCTTTTAAATGCCATTTTTGTGCCATACTTCACCACAAGGCTCCAATGTGAGATAGGGGCCAACTCGCTGTCGGATGTTTTAATCGCTTGTAACGTACTCCGATAAGGTTTTACAACTGCTACCTATCGAAACAATCGGGTCTGACTGCTAAACATGCTTTTCGAAGCACGAAATCACGCATGAAATTTTTGTCACTACCAGCCACCACTCTCACACCTGTCCGCACCCTTTTCGCTTCGCCGCATAGATCTGGCAATCTGCGCTGGGCCATGCACAATTTTTATTAAGTACCTGGACCAAATTGGTAAGAATGTAAATGTGGGCAGGGCAGACAAGCCAAGGACGCGCAACGCTCATATCTTTACAAAAACGCGTGATCGCGCTGCAGCTAGCTGTTGAGGTGGCGCAGCACCGTGGAACCACCTGGGAGGCTTGTATTGACCAGGCTGGGAAACACGAGCGCTCGCTGCATCACCTGAACAGACAGCTGACCAGGGCCAAGGTGCCAGTCTGCTCTGACAGAGCAGTTCACTCCGCACACGACCAACCCTGTCGCTTCCGAAGGGGTGGAATTTATTTCGCCCGCTGAGACGCGGAAGGTCGTCTTACATCTACCTAAGCGTAGGACGCCAGGCCCTGACGACATTACGAACGTGGCTTTAGCCAGGCTCCCCAAAAGAGCCTTGTCCTCGGTGACTCGGCTCTTTAATGGCATACTGCGCTCCGACCATCTGGAAGACGGGCAAGGTAATAGCCCACCCGAAGCCAGGCAAGGACCGTAAGGTCCCCACCAACTACCGCTCCATAACACTGTTACCCACACTAGCTAAGTTGTTTGAGAGGCTGGCGCTGAAACGACTGTCTCAATCACTTACTATAAGGGACGAGCAGTTCCATTCCGCGGCGGCCACTCGACGACGCTGCAGCTGACTCGGGTGATCCATCACTTGGCAGAAGAGTCCAATTACGAGCGACACACTGTCGGTGTCTTTCTCGATATAGAGAAGGTATTCAACCGTGTGTGACACCCAGGACTCATCTACAAACTGCTGGATATTCCCGTGCCGGCGATGCTGGTGAACTTTTTACATCTCGGTGGAGGGCGTTGCCTCTAGCCCGCGGCCTATAATATGCGCAGGTGTCCCACAGGGTAGCTGTCTATCGCCCACGCTATACGCTCTATACACAAACGACATTGCTGGTCACCTAGAGGAATGGTAATATGACGTTATTCTGGCGTTGTTCGCTAACGACAGTGCAACTTCGCGTCATCCCGTCGAGCCGAGCTAGCCGCCAAGAAGATGAAGCGATTGCTGGATGTTTTGTCCGCGTGGCTGGATAAGTGGCGCATGGCCGTTAATGTCGGTAAAACTGTCGCAATACTTTTCAGCCGGAAGCGTATCATGCCCCCGGCATTGCGTCTCCGCGACCAGGAGATGGAATGGAAAAGCAAAGTTAAGTACCTGGGATGCACCATCGATCGCTCGTTGCGCATGATCTCCCAGGTTGACCATGTGGTCACCCAGGCGAGGGCTGCCCGAGCGATGCTCAGACCGGTGCTGTCATCCCGGCTCCCAACCCATAATAAACTGCGCATTTACCAAGCCTATGTCCGGTCAAGGAAAACGTACGCGGCGCCCGCCGGCATGGTACGTGTACACTAGCAAAACCTCATGTATTCGCTTGCAACGCTAGCAAAATAATGGCTCTTCGAGCGATAGAAAAGGCACCCCGTTATGTGAGGAACGACGTGATCGCGCGCGATCTCAAGGTACCGTCTGTAGAGCGGTTTGTGGCATTTCTGGCGCGAAACATGTACTTTCGCGCCGACAATTGCCCGCACTCCCATCTCCGGGGGTTCGCGCCCCTTCACGTTCGGCCTCCTGACGGAAAGCCGTTCCCACGAGACTTAGTGCGGCTAGCTGAGGCTTCCGATGAGGAGGGCCGCTAGCCAAGTGCGGCCGGCGGATAATAGGATGATAGGATCGTAATGTTGACCAAACCTTGGCAAAAATGCCTACCGCCTAACGGCAGAGTGAAATCACCTTGAGGCAGTGATCCTCATGAGTCTGCCCGGGTAAAGAGGTTGTTCTTCACTCCCGTAGTCCCATACGTTTGAGTACTCAGGGTCTCGCGTAGGAAGTCCCTGCGATATGCGTGCTTGTGTGCGTGCTTGGGTGTGATTCGTTCATTTGAAATCGCGTGATTATGCGGCGCTAAGATTGGCTAGATTTGAAATCTATACAAATGAATAAAATTGGAGTGTCTGTTTGTAATATTAAAATAACCGATTTTTACTACATGCATATGAATGTTCATACGGTAAATATGCCAAAACGGGATTTTCACTGGCAGGTAGATGATGTAATAAGGAGTAACTTAGGCTACTTTTATTTTGTCTGTCTGTCTGTTTGTTCCGGTTCATCTCTGAAACGGCTGGACCGATTTTGACGGGGCTTTCACTGGCAGGTAGCTAATGTAATAAGGAGTAACTCAGGCTGCTTTTATTTTGTCTGTCTGTCTGTTTGTCTGTTTTTTCCGGCTAATGTCTGAAACGGCTAGACCGATTTCGACGGGACTTTCCGGAAGGTAGCAGATGTAATAAGAAGTAACGGAGGCTACTTTTGTTTTGCCTGTCTGTCTATTTGTTCCGGTAATCTCTGAAACGATTGGACCGACATTGAAGGGACTTTCACAGGCAGTCACAACCAGATTCAACAGAATGACATTTTAAAATGGCGGCATTAGTTCCAGTTTAGGCCACCGGGCCAGATAAGTTTGTGGCACTGTACCTACCTACATTGTTTTTGCTTTAGTTATTTAGAATAATTACAATTACATAATAGAAACCAAATTCGCGCGCCCAAATTGAAGCATGTTGATTTTTTTTTCAATTATGGCATCGCAAACTCTGTGCATACTACCAGCGTCAAGTATAATTTGTGCATCAATTTTTTGCCAGTTTCAATGAAACTGGACGAAGTAATGACAAAGTCAGTAAGTAAGTCGTCAGTAATCAGTCAGTCTAGTCATTCCAACATTCAAGTAAAGCGATGGCTACTTTACTAGAACGTGTCCGATGGAATTTTGGAGGCAAGCAGAAAAAACATATTTAGCACTGTTATTCTATTTCACAAACACTCGTGCACTGTAATTAATCTATATCAAACAAAATACCATCAACTTTATCCGATATAACTCAAAAATACACAAAGAAAATGAAAATAAAACAAGAGCACAATATGTCTTTTTCGACTTCCCGCCAAAACTCCAAGCATGTTGATTGGTGCCATTAATGTAAAGTAAAGTAAGACTTTTTTTTTCAGATCTGGCATCGCAAACTCTGCCAGTGTCAAGTTTAATTATTGCATGTCGTTTTTGCCACTTTCGGTGAAACTGGACGAGTGTAAAGTCAGTAAGTCGTCAGTAATCACTTAATCAGTCAGTCAAGTCAGTCAGACATTCAAGTAAAGCAATGGCTTCTTTACCAGGAACGTGACCAATGGAATTTTGGAGGCAAGCCTAAAAAATCTATTTTCGCACTGTTATTTTAATTCACAACACTCATCCACTATAATTAACCTATATTATCGAACAAAATGCCACCAAATTGATCCGATATAACTCAAAAATACACAAAGAAAGTAAAAATAAAACAAGAGCACAATATGTCTTTTTCGACTTTCTGCCAAAACTCCTCTCCGTAAGACTTAAGGTTAAATTTTATCACAACACTTTTTTAAAACAAAAGAAGTCTATTAAAATAACTTTTCACAGTGTTTTCATTATTTTACAGTATTTTATAGTTAATTTGGTCAAAATAAAAATATTTTGTTTGTCAGATGTGATAGCTGTAGGAATCTATTGTTAGTGCTTCAATTTTGACAGCGCGCTTGTATGAAGACACTCATTCTATATGTATTTATTCTAAGTTTAGTTAGGTATTGTTCTGAGGCTTTTAGCATAAGATGTATAAATTATTTATTCTTAGGCTTTTAGTTTTACCTACTGTCAGAATTATAGTGTTGCTATCTTAATTTCAAATACCACACCAGAGTGTTATAAAAATACAGCAATAAAAGGGAAAACTAAATCGTAAAATAACTTATATATAATTATGCATATGAATATATACCTATCTTCTCTAGGCTTCGCCTTTATCGTATTGCGGTCTATCAATCAATATATATATATATCAGTTGTGAAACATCGAAAGTGTCCCCTGACCAATATTTATTGAATGTCTATGGAATGTCTAGTCTTTTGTTTTAAATCTGTGCAGTGACGTCCATGCGTGTTTCTTTCTGTTCCTGTGTTATCTGTGTAGCCCGTTTGTTCGAGCGAGTCGCTCGCTCGCACGCTCGTCCGTCTGTGTCCGTCAGAGTGAAGTCAGAGTTTAATGTGAATGTGATTTTTCTCGTTTATAATTTTCATGTAAAATAACGGAAAATGAGGTGTAACTGTAAAAACTAATGTTAAATAGATGTAAGCTCATTGAATCATGTAACAAACGTGCATTGATTACTGGTGTATACTATGTGTGGTAAACGTATCAACACAAGAATGAAACATACTTATTCCTTGTAGTAATTAATTATAGCGGTAAGTAGTATGAAACACTTTATAAAATAAACAAATTAATGCATAATACTTCATTCAGTCACAGTCATTTTCTTTTTAGGTTTCCTTTTAGTCAAACTTAAAAAGTGACGGTGCCTTTCTAAATTTGTCGGTTTGTGTACATTCTTTTTCGTACATAGCGGGTCGTTTATTTAATTTTGTTTACTAGTTTTTGTTAGTGCCAATACGTTTTATTGTTAATATTACATTGGCTGCTGCGAATACATCTCATAAGTTGGTACTTATCATTGCTACTTTATTATTATCTTATCAATTCCTGACTTATCTAATAAATTTTGTAAACTTACTTTACCAAACTTTTAAAATAATTACGACGAAATAATTTTTGATACTATCACTAGCGTTAGGCCTTAGCTAGAATACTAAAGTACTTTAAGAATAGATTAAGTCATTAATTAAATTGTACACTAAACAATTTGTTTTCATTTAATTAAGTCTAAGTATGCAAATTTAAACACATAACTATAAAATGCCTAATCCCTAATTAACTTTTTTAAAACCAGTATTCTTAGGAATAAAAATACACATAATTTACTGTTTCAAGGACTAGGTGAAAACATCTAGTTTTCATAATGTCATCAAATTAGTTATTTTTCTGTAAAATGGGTCATAAGTGGTATTTTATGGTCTGCAAAAAATTTAGATCAGTATAATATGTATTCCATCACAAATAAGAATATAATAATATGCTCAACATTTTCAACACAACCAAATAAACATTTGAATAACATTTAATTTGTTATGATTTATTTACTTCAAGTTTTTACATTAATTCATGACCCAAGATCCATTTTGTGAGTGATATGTAATGATCCGAGTAGGTAGAGATGTTTTGTGTACTTGTCATATGTTAGAATAACATGGATATCCTCAATATCCAGGAATTTGCATTTTAAGTTTAAAAATAATAAAATACTATTTACACCCTAGGGAGTTATGAAAAAATAAAATACACATCCTCTTTGACGGGAAGTATAAAAAGGATGGGTTTAAGGATAGAATAGATAAGTAGATAGAAACTAGATTCATTAAACCACATTATAAGTTATGTAACAATTTCTTATATTTTTACATGAATCAACCATCATTTAACATGTTTATTTAGAAGTTGTACAAGAACATATTACCATACAAATTATTTGTTCCTCAAAAAATCTAAATATGATCAAACAAAACAGAGACAACATTTGACAACAAGTTACTGTCAGTAAACAATTGAATTCTAGTGGTGCAGAAAGAGAGAAAAATAGATGTGTTAATCTGGCGACAGAAACACCCTCCTATTGTTTTCGTTTGTTTCCATAATGCAGCGACGTCATGTGTTTCAATAAAGCGGCAACGTTGCGCATTTGACAAAAAAAGTTTGGCAATGTGTTGCTGATGCAAAATTTACAATGTCGCTCATGCGACTATTGGCTTACTTAAATCATTTTTTATACTTATTCATAAAAAGAATTAAATTCATTACAATCATGGAATATCAGTTGATCTCCCATGGAATATCCATAATAATATTAGCATTAATGTTTGCGGTCAATGAACCTAAATAGTTCTATCACTCCAATCAGTAGTGATATGTCATAATTTAAAATAAAACTTACTAAAACCTGTTTTGGTGTAAGTACCAATGTAAAAATTCTCTTATTGCAGTGCGTTGCAAATTGCAATACTCTTCCAATCCAGCTTGATAGATTTTAATGAAATTTTTTGTATATTCTGTAGATCTGAGAATTATTCTTAATCTATTTTTCAACCGGTGATACAGAGTTCACGGAGTCATCTAGTACCAATATAAATTTTTATTCGCCAATTGTGTATTATCTGTATTAAACAACTGATAAAGTTTAAAGCAGGGGATTCTCACAGTGGTTTTTCTATCCGGTAAGATTGAGAAATTGTAGAGAGACATTTTATAATTTTATGCTTATACTGTGAATGCCAGTATGTCAAAATGACATGATGCATTAACAGAAACAATAATTTTACAATAGATAAAAATTAAGTAAGGGATTTTTTAGGTTAGTTAGGTTAGGTTAAAAGTAGAGAGTCCCTGTAGCTTCGGGATTAAGAATAGAGCTACAGTATCCCCTGCCTGATCGTAAGAGGCGACTAAAAGGGGCTTCCGGGGTTGCAGACGGTGATAGTGGGAGCCATCTAGCCAGCAGCCCTGGGAAGGACGGCGGTGTTTGCGTGACCGCATGCCGCCATGAACACCTGAAAGTGTAGGAGAGCACATCTGCTCTCCCGAAGATGGGCCCGTTCTGGGGCGCCGTGCGGGGAGGACACCGGTGCGTTTCAATGGAGATCCCTGAGTCCTCTCAAGCTCAAAGGCAGGCCACTGAGGGGGTTTTAGTGCGGTCAAATCTCACATAACCCGGTAACCTCTCCCAAGGTGCTGGGTACCTTTTGAAGGTTTACCCCCCAATACCAAAAAAAAAGGTTAAAAGTAGAGATGCGCCGAATGTTCGACCGAATATTCGTATTCGGTACATTTGGCATTTTTTCATGTTTATATTCGGCCAAATGTTTGGTTGATTTGCTGAATAATTACAGAATATTTAAATTATTGTTAATGTTAACTAATTTCTTACTTATAAATGTGGTTTATTCTGAAAGATATGCATAGTTTTTTGTTAATGAAAGAAACATTTCTTCTTATACCAATTATTTATTGTGAAAAAAAAAAGATTTATTTTAACAATCAATTAAAAAAATTGTCATTAAAACTGCTGCTTTTTTTACAAACGATAAATGTAATTTATATGAAACTAGACTTCCTCAAGCGGCCGCAGTGCCGCGTGGTCCAGTTTTAAAGGTTCCCATAGGATAAAAACCATCCTATGTCCTTTCCCAAGGTCCACTCTATCTGTGTTTCAAATTTCATTAAAATCGGTTCAGTAGTTTAAGCTGGAAAGCTTAGTAGACAGACAGACAGAGTTGCTTTCGAATTTATTATATTAGTGTGGATTAACAATTTTAATATCACTGCTTTGAGTAACAACTATTTTCAGAAAAACATTTTTTTTAGAATACAGTATATTAAATATTATTTTTTTGGTTTAGGTTTCTGTGGGGTGGCACTTAAATAAATTTTAAAATAAAAGCTTCAATTTCATTAAAACTTATTTTTTTTGCAGATATAAAGCAAGATGGAGCATGCAGACTTAGTGTCCGAGATGGCTCAGGTGGAGCATCTCACCACACAGGAGAGGCTCCACTTAGCTCGCAGGTATAGTGCCTACTTAGGTATTTCAGCAATGCCATATTTTGTAGAAATGTCGTCCTTTTGTTCTGCCTCTGATTCGCCTACAGCTGCTGCTGCATTTTTCATGTTGCTGCAGCCCATGGACATCTGCGAATATCCTCAAGCAAAGTTTGCATCTGATGTTCAATAATTATAGGCAGCAACGGTTTGTGGTTAACTGTGGAAACCCAATAAAAGTGCTTCACAACAGCAATTGGTGCAAGTGACCTTAGAAGTTAGTTTAAAAGTTCTACATAGTATTTTGATTTTATTAGGATGTATTGCTGTTTGTCGTACGTATATATTAATCTAGCAAAATCACCTCATTTCTCTATAACCAAAATATTGTTCACAAATTAAACTATGTGAAAATTTGTAGTTATATCAAAAACATGTGAAGTTGCCGCATGACTGGCATGATAGTCATATATATCAATAGGCATCAACAAATCTTAGGGTCGAAGCAGGACCTTGTGTGTTTCATTATCACACCACTGCTTCCCTTTTTTTTACGCTGGGAAATGCATTTACGCACACCTCCGGGACTCTTGCACGGACTCGATGGCGATGATGCCACAATACCCACTAAAACCCAGCGGATCCGTCAGCGTCAGATTGAAGTGTGTCCCCCCCCCCCCAGTACGTCGTCGCCGGAGCGGGTTATCGCTGGCATTAGCTTCCCGCTCACGCTCCGCAGCCTCAAGTGATCACGGTTTCGCAAAAAGTGGCCATTGCTGTCCAGCATCTCTCACTCTCCAGCATCTTACATATTATGTTGGAAAGTGAGAGATCACCGCCTACTATGGCAATAAGCTCACTGCGTTGAGGTGGATTCTCTTATTCAATCCCTTCTCAATCAAAACACGATCGTGTAATTGAACACCTGCGGATCATAATGTACTGATTAATGTGTAGAATTACTTTTCAATAGCTTATTAGGGCATTAATGAGTTGTTAAGCAAGTATCTGGGCGAGTATCGATCTTGACAGCGTAGGCCACTTTGTAGGGCAATGCAAATAAATATGTATAATTCGCGCGGCAAACGCCTACGTGTGCTATTGCAAGTAATACAATTTGAATATAATAAATATTGGGCATGAATCTCAGAAATTAGAGCGACCAAGATGACTTTCATTTCTTTTTTGAAAAAAAAAGTGCTTTATTCTGAGGCATGCATTTTTATTGCGATGTTTTTCTATACATTTCTATATCTTTAAAAAAAAATCCTTTAGTAACTACAGCGCGTTCATAACGATTTATTAAAAAAAGATGATTAGTTGCGTAACTTAACTTTATAGAACTAGCGTTAATAAGTTTAGGTAGATTAAGGATTAATTTTCGTACACTAACAATCTTAAACGACCTAAGTCCTATGTTAATATGATTATTTGTATTACATAGTCGTTTAGCGTTGAATAATGAATACTGAAACTGTCCGTCGTTAGGGGTTTAAATTTGTGGTTCGCCCCATTTATAATAGTTATTTGGGGTTGAATCCGTTTTATATGGGAACTGCAATTATATAAAATAAAGCACTGGATCATAGCGTCCTCCATCTGATGCCTTAGAGTCAGTCTCACTAACTCACTCATCCAAAGTCGTTTAGCTTACCACGGAAAGAGCTGTTTTGTGTGTCAACAGGCTCAAAGCAAACAAGCAAGCAAGCATGTATATTACTACTCCATACTCCGTCTTTGAATATTGATGTTAGTGGCAAGTTACGCGCCAGATCACTTGTCAGATCACGTGTCACGTTGCTTAGGTGGGCACAGGGCTTTATAGAGAGGGCTATGCTACTGGTATGCTTGGCGTGTCCCTGTAGTAACGAAAAAATGTGTATGAGAACCGAAGTAAAGGCTCAAGTAAAGCTGAAGTGGCACTGGCCAATAGAAGTCAGTCGAAGCAGTGGCCAGTCGAAGAACCGACATTCGGTGGCTCTTATTTCATTTTTCAACTGGAAATGTTGCAGATGGCATGAGTGGCCTTTTCTGCTTCACTATGCTTTTTGGCAAACCTGAGTGACTCAACCGGAACTGATTTAATGAGAAAATGTATTTGAAAAAAAAAAGGACATTTTTTATATCAATGTAGATTTATCTTACTATTTATTTCCTTTTGTGACACAAAATGCAGCTAATTGTGAAATCTAAAATGCATGTAAATCACATGCTCAAGTAATGCTATATTAGAGCAATTTATTTCAATTTAACGCCTGCCCCAAAGATATATGAAAGGTCGTCTCGTGTACGCGTGTGACACGTTGCAAACAATTACATCTCCTTGATCTTATTTTACCCAACAAATTAAAACGCAGATAGAAATGCTACATATGTTGTGTATTTCAATGATTCTGTTTCGTATTTGTCACCTTGTAAACATTCAATGGTGAAAGTTCACAAAATGCCAATTTTATTTTAAATTGTGTTTTAAAAGTATGCGGAAATTCCAGAGATTGAATTATTTTTAAGTCAAAGCGCATTTTTTCTGTGCGAATTACGCGGGCGATTAAACCTTGGAAAACCATTTACTCCATTAGGTAGATTTCTTAATTTAATGTCAAAGTTTTTGCTGACTTCTCATCCTATTACTCGTAGATTACCTAAGATCTTTGAAAGTAAACAAGAGCTATAAATTCAAACCTACGCAAAATAATAGTTACGTTTGCTTACCCATAACTTTGCTTTTTAAATGTTTTAGCAATCTCGGTGTCCTTATTTTGTTTATTATTGTGTCCTGATTTATAACGTGACCTTAGGTAAAAGACCGCTTTCTTTGTTGTTGACTCGTAGCTTTAATATACATCTGGCCTTTACCATCCTTTACCCAATATGCTCTCAACCGGCCCTTAATAACTACATGATAACTTAATAACGCATGAATGGAACCTGCTGTTGCTGTTTCTTATACATAAGTTCTTAGGACCTACTACTGTTAGTATTATTCAAAATGTTTATGTGTTATTTATTTATATATTGCAGAGGTTTACAAGCATTCGTAAATATGCACGATCTAGGGTAAATTTTAAGATTTACAGTAAGACCTAAGATTTAAAATCCATAGTTCGGGATTTTAGAATAAAAAACATAATAGTTATCTCAATCAATTTAGATCTAAGATAAATATCTAAATCAATTTAGTTATTCATATCAGTAGTGCCTATTTTAAAAATAGAAAAAGAAAAAAACAGTTCTGAAAAATCAAAACCATCTACAAATTGTATCTATACTATACTAGCCGTGTCCCGCATTTTCATCCGCGTTTAAAGGCATTATCACCGTTCGGAGTTTTCATGGTATCCAATTTAAACTCAAAATTTCATTCTCTTTTTTTTAAAGCTTTTATTTTACTTGCAATGTATGTATCTATGTTTGTTCGGGTGGAATCTTGTTTAGGTGGAATCTTATTGAATTTCGAAGCAGATACCTTTAACCGATTGAGCGGAACATCCAAGATGGCGGAATAGTTATTTTTTATGCACTTCTACAATATGGGTATCAAATGAAAGAGTTTGTTGAGATGAGAGTAACTCGAAAAATAATGTGACGTCATTCTAAATCCAATATAGCGGAACATCCAAGATGGCCGAATAGATATTTTTATGCCATTCTACAATATGGGTATCAAATGAAAGTTATTACCGAGAATAATTAGAAATGAATAAAAGGTAAAAAATAGATTAAAAGAAAAAAAAACTTTTAAAAAGCTTTTATTTTATTTAAATGCTCTAAAAAGTGCTTTAAAATTTTAACTATCGACTTATAACCTCATTATGACGCAATTTATATGGTCATAAAAACTTGTCGCGCGATTTAAATATAGGTACTTACGCAAACCTCGCGACAAGCTTTTATAATGAAATTATTTTTTAATCACTCGAAATAGGCGCCGTTGTTATCGATCAGGCCAGTAATCATCTGGCCTGATCTCAAGAAGCTATAGTGGATAACACCAGCACTGGTCCACCAAACACTAACCAGAATCTTCTTATTGGTCAGTTTTCGCTTAGGGGTTAGGGTCCAGGGTTATGCTATTGTGATGATCGTTTCCGATTGTCGTACTAGGATCTATTTCTCAATACAAGTTACGATACGGTTCAAAATTCGTTCATTATTGTGACGATTGAGCAAAGAAACGCAGCAAGCGACGCGTGTTTGTTGGTTTGCTTCAGACAATTCGTGCGGTACCTACCCACTTATCGAGATTTTGACTTTTCCGATTGCGCAAATGGATAAGTACCTATCGTTCTGTCACTCACGCCGAAGGCTGCTGCTAAATCAGAAGTGGTTTGAGACGGATCTGCTTCCACTATCGCCTTCAATTCTTCGTTATTTCACTTGAGTGTCAGGTCGTCCACGAGGTTCATTGTGTAAATCGAAGTTTCCAGAACGGAAACGTTGAAACCATAAACGCACCGTTTGTTTGTTAGCGGTGCTTGGTCCGTACATGTCGTTAATTCTTTAAGTCGTTTCTGCAGCACTGCTGCCACGGTGGAACTCGTACTTATTCATAAATATCGCGAATTTTCAATTTGTACATAGTGGTTGTTGTAGCAATGTTAAAGCTCAAACAAATAATGTGAAAACAAATGAAATACCAATTTTTCAGGTCAGTATTTTTCTGACTTTATCTATAAGTACCTATATATAAAAATTTTGTGTCACAGTGTTTGTTACTATACTCTGAAACAGCTGAACCTATTTTGATGAAATTTATATATTTACACTTTGTAGTTCTGAGAATAGGTTGTTATCTATTTTTCACCCCTCTATGAGATAAGGGTGGCCCACCCAAAAAAATTAACGGCTGTACGGAGTTCGCGGGGTTAGCTAGTTTCGAAAGAAGTTTGAATTTGGAATTCCTAATCAAACGCAAGATATTTGATTTTAAAGTTGCCAGTATTGAGTATCGGCAATTTCATATGTAAGGTTCCAAATGTTCCAATATACTTACTACCAATATAAAGCTAACTGTTAAGTTATTAAAAACGTACATTTTTTAACTATTTATGTAATACTGTTGATAATGTTTAAAAAAATTAATCACCGCGTAATCTAGTAGTAATCTTCCATCGCAGGCTTTTTCACGAGAGACGTAGAATATATTATTATCTGTGTTAAATTTAACAAATATATATTTGTAAATATACATGTTTGTTTCTGTTTCATATGAAAATATTTCTATGTATGCATTTTATAAAAGTCAATGCGGGTAATATTTATGTAAATCAGCTTTGCTACGAAGTTATTCAGATCACCTATCATAAGTATGACAAATTTGTATTTATTTATTTGTAACTAGTGGCCGCCCGCGACTTCGTCCGCGTGGACTTTGGTATTAGTCATAGCATGATGTTAAATAGCCTAAAGCCCTCTGGTGGCTCCCCTGGGGTTGCCCATGTCCATAGGCGACGGTGATAGCTTACACCACGCAGCCCGTCTGCCTTTAAAAAAAAGGCTTCCCCGATAAATGGACTATCCAACACAAAAAGATTTTTTCAATTGGAACCAGTAGTTCCTGAGATTAGTTCGTACAAACAAACATACAAACGAACGAACGAACTCTTCAGCTTTATGTATAGATTAAAATATTGATTAACGGGCTAATATAAAAAACATAAATAAGCCAAAGACAATTTTATACATTATTAATCTATGAAATAAGAAACATACAATTTTTCGTTGCTTTAATATTGAATGGCTAAAAGGATTTTTATGCAACGCCGTAAAACGAATAAAAAAAAAGAAACATAAAAGACAGACATGACAATTTTGATAGCTGCATCAAAATGTAAATAAAGAAACAGAGAAAGTAAATAATTTTGTAAAGAAATAATAATGGAAAAGCAAAGTATAAGAATAAAACAAACGGATATAAGTTATAAAATATGATAGTCGACGTGAATGAAGTAAGTAATAACATGTAGTGTATTTATGACACTACACGGCGCATTTCATTATTTCATTTGCTTCCCGTGGGAATGAGATATTTTCCCGCGGTAAAAAGTAGCCTATGTTCTTTCTCAACGTCCTTTCTATGTTTATGCCAAATTTCATCAAAATCGGTTCAGTGGTTTAAGCGTGAAAGAGTAGCAGACAGACAGACAGACAGAGTTACTTTCAAATTTATAATATTAAAGTATGGATTAGTTCTTTAAATTGTTTTATTTGTTTGTGTGTGACAGACATTACATTAGCGAAAAGTATGTTTTGGCTGGAAGGTGGTAGTGAACTGAAATGGGGACTGAAAGGCACTGTCTAGTTTTATATCCGTTAGGGATATGATTCATGGTGTGTCATGCAAGTGAATGTTAAGTTAGTTACAGTTAAGAAATTAGTTAGGGTATTAAATAACTAAAATGTGGCTGGCCAGACTTAAATGGGGAGCATCAGCCTCCGGAACAGCAGCACAACTGCATACGATCTCTGCCAAGGCTCGGTCTGCTTGAGGATGAGTTAGATTAGTTAAAGATCACTTTCTTTCTTTATAAGTTGTTATCTCTTTCCTGTTTTCTCTCTCCTTTTGTTAAATTACTTTCCACCTGTACATTTACTTCTCCTTTCCTTTCGCTGTCGGCTGTATCCTTGTCTCTGTTATTCTTTGCTGCTTCTTACTATTATTTCTGTCTTACTACTGTTTTGAATGTAAACAGTACTGGATTTCATGGTCTGCAGCATCCACTAAATATCACGTGGCCTGCATGTTCGTCTGCTACTCCAGTTAAATAAAAAATGTCAATCACAGGTACGGTTGTCATGTCCATGTATCTTCAGGATTAAGAATAGAGCTACGGTATCCCCTGCCTGATCGTAAGATGTCGGTGTATGCGTGGTCGCATGCCGCCTTAAGCATCTGATGGTGCACGAGAGCACATCTGCTCTCCCAAGGATGGGCCAGTTCCAGGGCGTCGCACGTGGAGGACACCGGTACGCACCGGACTAAGGGATCTTTAGTGGAACGCTCCACTAAAGATCCCTTAGTCCTCCCCAAGCGCAAAGGCAAGCCACCGAGGGGGTTTCAGTGAGGTCAAATCCCACATAACCCCGTATCCTCTCCCAAGATGCCGGTTACCTTTTGAACGTTTCCCCGCAACATAAAAAAAGGTACGGCTGTCATAATATTCAACGGTTTTTTAAATATTTCTCCACTATACTTCATGTTTTTGTGTCAATTTTCTAGTTTCCTCTTACTTTAATGCGGAAAAAGATAGTCATCTCTTGGAATTCCGTGTTCAGTTAGTGACGCTTTTACTTGTTCAGGTAAAATCGATTTACCATCATTTTCGCTCAGTTAGTAAGTCTTTGTCTAGGTTCAAATGCAAGTCAGTCAATAGTTGGTTGGTTGTCTCATAAATATGTGTATTTACGAGTATATTCTGTAGATGGTAATGAAAAATGAAGTAAAACATTAGAGAAAGCTCCCGTATTATTTTTATTAGGCCTAGGCAATTTACCATAGCGTGCCACTTTTATAGAGCATCAAATTTCTTCATATGACACCTTTGGGCCCTATATGCCCAAATTAATTAATTACAGGTTTAATTAAAGTTACTTTATCACATTGTCATCTATTGTTGTCAACACTATTGTTTCTAATAATTTACCATTATTAGTTTTACGAATTGTAAGTGAAATAGTGACAAAGTGAGCCTTATCGTGGCAATGTGTCAATGATAACGTTGATATATTGAAGGATTTATTCTAAGACGTGTTCTCTGTACAGATTATTTTGATACAGATTATCTAATGGATATACTTACCGTCCCGTGAAATATCAACTGTCGGATGTTACTGTCCATATAGTACATCGAATGATTTATCAGTAAATAAAATGTTTTCCTCAGGAAATAAGAAAACAAATAACAAGTGTTATTTTTTGTCATTGGAAGTTCTAACTGCATGTCACTTAAGTTTTATCGGCGAGCATTTATTGTAATAGTATATACCTATATGTTCGTTTTAAGAACGTCAGAAGAATTTCAACTATAATACTACAAATAATCGCACTAGCACGAAATCCTAACTAAATGGGTAAACAGGTGTGTGTACAAAGGATCTAAAGACCGACACTATACGTAGCCTGTGCCAATGTCAACACAAGATTTATCAAGATAATCGTGTTTTGTACCAACTCCAAATATAGCCGACTAATCCTCGCTGGTTCAGAGGCTGGCTGGCCGTTGCGATAAAAGTAATAAAGCCGCATCATAATGGCTACTCTATGGCAGCCATTTTGCTGTTTGGTTTGGGAGCATCATGTTTTTAATATACCATCAACTGAAGGATATTGTTATCTTGTGCTCCAAAGTCCTTTGACCTTCATCCCGTCTCGGAACCGAACAAGGTCGCTAGAATTATTTCATGCGCACATAGTTTTCAGTTGGCCAATCATTCATAATTGCCATTGTAAGTCAACTCGGACTAAAGCCGTTGTTTTTGTTCGTTAACTGTAACTGATATCTTATTATTCGTTCTCAAGTCACGTGAGGTTCTAAAAATGTTAAATTATTCATATGTAATTAATTAAAAGCATTTTTTGAGAGTCCACTAACTAATTATACATTAGAATATAACGAATTTAAAAGAAGTAGGTACCAAAAACAAAAACACTACAGAATGGTACGGATTCATTACTGGGTCAGTGGTGTTTATATTTAATTTATTTTTTACACTTACAACATTACTGTCAGAAACAAAGTGAAACTGTTTTCACTTTTTATGATCGCATGACGACTTACAGTAAAACATGGGGTTTTACTGACAGGTGGGCTTGAGCGTGGCCAACAAAATTCTATTGCGAAAATTGAAATTAACTTATGCGTAATGTTTGATACTGTTACAGATAGTAACATGGTAAATTATTAGACTGAAATGGACTTTATAGCCTTCGAAGATAATACGGATCCAGCGCCGGCAACATAATCTCCCCTCATTTTAGACTCTACTCTACGGCTTACCTAGTATAAAACTATAATGATACCATGTTATATATCTTTGTATTCATTACAAAAATGTTAGTCTATTTAAAGTGGTTATATAGTCTACTAGTGATCCGGCCCGGCTTCGCTCGAGTGATTTGCGTTCACTTGTAAATAAATAATGTAGTTTAAAAAACTAAAAAACACGCTTTTGTGAAAATACGAACTAAAAACTAAAAAATAAGAAGAAAATGTATTTTATTGTAAAAAAAGCGTGGGGTGCATGGTGTCAATAGTATCTTAAAAACCACCCCACGCTTTTTGTACAGTAAAATACATTTTTTTCTTATTTTTTAGTTTTTAGTTCGTATTTTCACAAAAGCGTGTTTTTTAGTTTTTTAAACTACATTATTTATTTTTAATTTTTAGTAGGATTTTTATTCTCATATTATTGCATTGTCATCGGCCCTTGACCCCTGTGTAAATTTTCAAGTTAATCAGACGCTTAGACGTGTTAAAGATATAAAACTTTATATTTGTTTCATTAAGTACCTTAGGCCACGAATTTATCAGCCTATATTTTTTTATCCTGATGATCCTAGTTAGGACTTTAATATAAAGTTATCAGATTATTGTATTGTCATCGACCCTTGACCCCTGTGCAAATTTTCAAGTTAATCACCCTCCTAGAAGTAAGTGAAAATGAAGTTCAAAGATTCCATTACATACATACATACAGGTCAAGTTAATAAAAGCGTGTTAAAAAATAGTACATTTTTCCGGGATCAAATGGCCTATGTTTTATTCCAGAGGATAATCTGTCTCTGTACCAAATTTTCATCAGTATCAGTTCAGCTGTTCTTGCGTGATTGAACATCTAACACTCCTCCAAACCTAAATTCAAACTTTTGCATTTATAAATAATAATATAATAATATGTATAAGTATTTATATGTATAAGGATTTTATTTATATGTATAAGGATTTATCTCTTTTTATCTTGGCTGTTGTCGGCATTTGTCATGTTTTTAAACGCTTCGGTGTTATTCTGTTTATAAAACGCTTTGTTTATTTTTAAATAATTAATTTTCTATTTTGATTTAACTTCAACTTTGTCCATTTTTTACCAATGGATTGTCCTGTGACAATGTGATTGATTTAAAATTGTGTTACATAGATTTAATTAACAAAAAGACTAGGTATTGTTTTTTTTACTAGGGTTATAACTATGTTAAAAGTTGCTACTGATATAATATTAGATTTAAAAAATCCGTATCTCTGAGAGAAATATTCGATACTCACAGCGTTATTATCTGAAAACACAAGATAAGTTTAATACATAAAGTAATAATATCACTTGTTTGTATTATGTATTAGGGTTATGCTCTATGCCAACTGATTGGTATGTACCCAATATTAGGACCTACTCTTGGACATCTACTCTTACACATTTATTTTTATTTATTTACTAGGTTACCCCACGAACTCCGTACCGCGTTAAAATGTGTGGGGTAGGCCACCCATATCACTTAGGGGTACGAAAAATAGGTAGTTGCCGATTCTCAGACCTACTGAATATGCATATAAAATTTCATAAAAATCGGTCAAGCCGTTTCGGAGGAGTATGGTAACTAACATTGTGACACGATAATTTTATATATAAGATTTAACATTCGTAACACCTTAAATTAAGGGCTAAAGGGTTTAACTAATGCCTAATGGCATTCTCTGCCAGTCAACCCTGGGCGATGGTGAGAGCTATTATCATTCACATTCTCCCGTTAAATCATTCAAGTTAGACAACCTATGAAATTACGAATTAATCATTTGGTCACAACAATTTACGATCATGACTTTTTACTAAACCATAAAACATCCAGTCAAATAAATTCTGTAAGAATTAAGGCAAATTATTTTTTTGTTTCGATTCGTCATTATATGCCTGTTATGGCAAGGTTGCCGTTTGACGTGCAGAAAACCAATAAAATTAACCTAACGACATATTTGACGTTAAACACGTCAACCAGAAGGCCTACTCTAAGCGCGTCCGTCCGAAGTATCATGAATTTGCAAACGTTAGTTTTGTAAAGGATTGAAAAGCAATAAAGTATATTACTTAGAACCTAAATAGCTTCGTTACCCTCAATGACTTTAGTAAAAACTTATACATTTACTAGCTGTTTCCCGCGGATTTAGCCGCGTAAGAAAGCATCCGTAGCAGTAGCATGAAATAAAATATTCTCTATACGTTTCATCGGATCCAAACTGTTGTTCTCTACAATATTCCCGTTGGTGTAAGCATAAGCACATCCTATACGTTTCATCGGATCCAAACTGTTGTTCTCTACAATATTCCCGTTGGTGTAAGCATAAGCACATCGGTCGGAGTGTCTTCTTAGGGGCATTTTGCTTTTGCTTTTTATTTTGCATAATAACTTCCACAGCGTACGCGATATAAGGATTTTTTTGGTAGTTTTCTCACACGTTGGCGTACATTAACGAAGTTTCCATACGGATCCAGGAATAATGTAGGTTGTAATGGTAAAAGTATTAATGAAATCGGTCTTGCAGTTTCAAGTAAACTAACAAAGAAACAAATCTTTTCTTATTATTATTTTAGTATAGATGAAGTAAGTGATAAGAAATGGCCAGAAAAGCTGCACAAATCGATCGTGTTCAGAGTAGATCCTCTGAAATATTTAGAATGTAATTAATATTTAGAAGGGTTCAGAAAAACTTTTGGTACTTACATAAATATCTTGCTTTGGTGGTAGGTAAAAAATAAAGTCAACTCTCATTATTCTTATGCCTCAAACTGCTTTTCCTGTACTAAACTTAACTACATCCAAACTATTTACATATTTAGAAGTTGCTACTGGAGCAAAGAAACCCATAGCCTCCTAGCCCTAGTTAGAATAAATAAAGCCAAAAACTTTATTTTTAGGAGTCGTAAAAGAACTAAACCGAAGTATAATTTAATACATTGTCAACATTTGTCATGTAAATCTAAAAATAAACGTATAATGTTAGCAATAAGCAGATTTTTAGTCCAACTCGATCAACAACACGTCAAGTGGTAACTATGTGCAGTTTGCGTAATTGACAGTTTGGCCAATTTGCATGAAGGCAAGCCGTTGAAGTTTGATAAGGTGTGCAAATCACACAGAATATATCTAATTAATTAATTTGTTCATTATTTTTTCACAGAACACAATTGATTACAATTATGTCGCTTCTATCACTTATCTTTTGGCTTATGTATCATTGATATTAGAGTTGATTATCGTGATTGATTACAAAGTTGCTATTGATGCCAAATGCCAGAATTAGAATATTTACCATTATTATTGCTAAGTAGAATCAATTTTTTTCTATATTCTAATTTTGTCAAACGCCATGACCTCGTATTTGAGAGAGTTGGAGCGAAAAATGAATTTATTCCGGAAGAATGCCGATAGCTTCCATTCGTCTGAAACTAAAAATGCTCCATATGACAAATGTTTTATCAAATTATCATAAAGCTACGTCAACCATAACGTGTTGAGCATTTACCTATACGTTAAGTGAATGTCGACTGTAACAAACACATCACACCTCCGTGGCGTAGTAGTAGGTATACATTATCTATTCAAATAGGTATATTTTTTTTCACTAATTTATCATGTCATGTTTGCTGTTTGCAGCCAATTGTTCTACAAAAAAGCAAAACAATATAAGTACACAGTAGGGTAGATATACGCATACGCATCTAAAGCCTTCCCCGATAAGTGGACTATCCAACAAAAAAAACATTAGCGCGTTCAAACAAACAAACTCTTCAGTTTTATATATCAGTATAGATTCATTATGTTGACCTATTTGTCGTAATGGTTACCATGCCGGACTGCCGATCGGAGGGTCCCGGGTTCCATTCCCGAAGAATCAGAAATTTGAATGAGTTTAAAATTTCTGTTCTAGGTCTGGGTGTTTGTGTTTCTGGTTTTGTGTTTGTGGCACCCACGACACGGATATACATACATCTATCCTACTGTGGGGCTATGAGTGTGAAGCGTTATTTTTTATTACCAAAAGGATAT
This sequence comes from Pyrgus malvae, assembly GCA_911387765.1. Lineage (NCBI taxonomy): Eukaryota > Metazoa > Arthropoda > Insecta > Lepidoptera > Hesperiidae > Pyrgus > Pyrgus malvae. Next base: position 16,899,864 of record OU426960.1, read on the forward strand.
TATTACTTTCGCCGGGTGGCATGTGTGCTTAAAAGCTTTTAGTATAATTTGGTCAGGGGACTAGTGGTTATCATGTTTCCAATATTTTATATATTTACTAGCTATGCCCCGCGGTTTCACCTGCGTTAGAAAGGTACTGATCCTTTCTAACGCAGGTGAAACCGCGGGGCATGAAGTTTATAATTATTCTCCGTATATTTCATTGGTCCCAAAAGTAGCATAAAAAATTAAGGGCTGTTATTCAAATTTGCGAGAGCCCTTGGACCTTCTTAATCCGGCCCTGTCGCTAAATTCGATTGTAGTGGACGTGTACTACTATATTTTGAATAAATCCAGTATCGCGTTGCAAAGTTAACTCCCAAATTAATTACTTTATTCAACAATTAATTATTTTCACTCTACCTTCTTTTGGCATCTGAGGAGACAGCGTTTGACATTTGTACCGCCCTAAAACCCACTAAAAACCTCGGCTCTGGGATTTATAGCGGAACCTACCGGTCGGTGCCTTCCATGCGCGGCGTTTTCAATGGGCTCTTGGGAAAGCAATGTAGTTAGCTCTCCCATACCCTTAGATGCCTTTGACGTCGGCCGCGCACGCCGTACTTTTTCTCGTGGCTGTTGGTTTGAGCTCCCTCTATTGCCGTGTACAACCCCTGAAGCCTCCACTTAGTCGCCTTTTACGATTACGCGGCCTCCGGTATCTTCAGTTGGGCGTGCTGATGTTCACCATGCGCGGTGCTCCAAAATATCTCCCACGACCCCAGAAGTTCACTTTTATTCGCCTCTTTTCTTGGAGATACCACCTACACGGTACCTATAACAATACTATGAAGAGTACTAAAAGTTTTTACGTTACTGTCTAATAAACTCTCATAGAAGAAAATAAAATAATGACAGACGTCGTTTAAACGTTTCATTCCGAGAGATAAGCGGCCAAAAAATACAAAAAACTTTCAAAATTCATTTTTTATATTCGGTCAAATTGGTGGAGTATAGAAATATTTTTTCGTCAGTCAGCAGGATTCCTTAGCGTCTGGCGCAGAAGATACTTATCTCAATTTAAAAAAAAATGATCACTGCAAGTACTTTAAAAAACCAGAAAATTAACAAGCAAGCATTAAGTCAATTAAAAATAAGTTTTACGGCCTTCAGCCATGCAAAACTTGTAACTCACACCGAGTTGAAGAAGAAGAAGAGAGTCACATATGAAAGCCGTAAAAATAGTACTTGCAAGTTGGAAGTTTTAGTGTTTTCATATAAAAATTTCATTCACAGCGTGTACACAGTGTTTCTACCATTAGTTATTTAAGCAATGGAGTCACTATTTTTGATGGTAGAAACACTTATTTTCTTATAATACCGTGCTACAGTTCATTATAGATTTTAAACACTAAGTTTAGCTGATAATTATGACGTAATTAAAAAAAATGCTATTAGAAAATGGTTGCAAATTTTGGTTGCTACCTCTCTGAATATTTAATGTGTGTCAAATTTTTGAACGACCAGACAAGACTAAGCACTAAAGAGTATTGATGCAAATCGTCCACAAAATAACTATCTACCCCTTTTTTACCTCGTTAGAAGATGAGTTTCAATAAAATACGAAATACGTCTTCCGTCAATTGTGTTAAAAATGTAAATGCAAATTTTGAAGTAGATTGGACCAAGGAATCACGTTGTCTCATACAATCTTTGCCACCGTTTTTCACCCGTTTGGGGTGGAATTTCGAAAAATCCTCTCTTATCGAATGCCTACGTCATAGAAAGAACACAACCTCCAAGTTTCAGATCTATACAATCAGCGGTTTGGGCTGTGGCTTGATCCATCAGTCAGTCATTCAGGACAAACCATTTTACGTAAACATAGATAATGCTTATGTCGCTCTTAAATTTCGATTATCTTAATAGGCTGTTAATGTTCATTAAGTAACTTACTTTCAGAAGAGCATAATGGACCAAACTTACTTATAAAGCGCGCCGCCAAATATAATGATGAGTCGGACTTGTTGTTATAAACTGGTTCCAATTTTCTATTTAAGTAGTTTTTAACATCCGTATATTCTATCTATTCCTAAGCTTGTGTTAGCTGCAATCATTTTTGCGTCCCATTCCTTGACACGGAGCTCTCCCAATTATTGGAAAGGCCCTGGCCACTAACTCCATCAGCTGGTACCAATGCATGCGGGTTGGTAGAGGTAATGGCTTGACCTTAGCATAGCTCAATTCCATTAGTAGCTATTATTAGATTCACACAGGCAATTAGTAAATATATACTTAATAAATGAAATTTTATACTTGTAATTTTTGCAGTCTGTACAATTATTATTATCCATTGCACCTTCGTTTTTTACCCGACTGCGCCAGAAGGTGGGTTGTGTTTTTCGAGAGTATTTACATGCAAGTACTTCATTGATATTTTCAGCCTTGCAATGCTGAAAATATTCTGGTAGTTGTAATAAATAACACATTATTGGTCTGCCTCATCGCAAATTTACTATTTTCATTTAAGAAATTACGAAAAAAAGTATTTTAGTACAAGGTGGCTACTTGGCTAGTTCGACAGAAGGCTGATTAAATATGAAAATAATACTAAAAAAATAAATCTCTTTATTACGATACAAAGCGAAAAGTGATACTCGTTGATTGAATTGAGTTGAAACTTACTACAAATAAATTGGTGTTTGTTACTGGTACACATTTTTGTATAATTTGCAACATTTTGTAAGTGTCCCAGATACGTCTATATCAGATTTAATGACACATTCATTTATCCCGAACACACTTGCGGCACAAACACTCGCTTGTCACACAACCGGTTCGGTCTGCTCGTGTAAAGCTGAATACCAATTATTGTGACTTGCACGAGTTGCACAAACGAACTAACTTATATTATGACTAGGTGTTACCTAGGTTAACACATGATTTTTACTTAAGATCGATTTCCGTTTGCGAGACACGAAAAATTATCTTATCAAAGTTTTTTATTATTACACTGCATTATCATCATCATAACACAGGCTTACATGTAAGTTTATCAAGCATTAATAACCATTGCCCATCGGTAAATGAACTTTACAATCCAATTCTTACTATCTACTACTACTACTACTACTCTCTGCTACTTTATGTACTTTTTGGATCAAATTCATCAATCATTTTCCTGTAAAACTGATCTAAATATTAGTCTTTTTTAGGGTCCCATACCCGAAGGGTGCCAACGGAACGCTATTACTAAGCCTCTGCTGTCTGTCCGTATGTCTATCATCAGGCTGTAACCCACGAACCGTGATGGCCATACATTAATTATTTTCACAGATGATGTTTTTCTGTTGTCGCTATAACAACAATTACTAAAAATAGAATAAAATAAATACTTGCTCCCATACAATAACCGTGATTTTTTATAGAAAATGGTACCCTTCGTCCGACTCGCACTTGGCCGGTTTTTCAAAGTCCATAACGTGGTTTTGCGTTGACATGTCCATTCCCAATAATTTGTACCTGCTTTTGGTACACTACATATATTATTATGTCGCCCGAGATAGCTAGTGCACAGGATAACATGCACAATTACTAATGCAATAAATTTCGTTTTGGCATCCTGCAAAGCTTATAGCTTATTGATTGGACCAGTTTACGCACATGCATTCACGGTTACGAAAGCACACGTTTGATAATAAGTGTCAATTTTATATTTTATTTTGGTCGTGATTGCAATACATTCGTAATATCATCGTATTACTATGACTAACATAAGCTAACGGGTCATGGCAGTCTATGCAAATCTAAGCCGATTCCAGATAGCACTGGATCTGCACTGCAGGAGGATGCAGGCTGATTTATAGTTAGTTGCTCTTGGTTTTAATATTTTTGGTTACTCCTCCATTGCATAAGTTCAAAGTATGTATGTACATTAACGTGAATCGGACCGTACCCTAAATCTAAAAGCTTTTACCCTGCCTAGTAAAATAAGAATTTAAATTTTATTTCTTTATATCACCCTAATTTTTATTTCTATCCAAATAGATCATTATAATTGACAAATTTAATTGTAAATAGACGTCCACGAAAACTTTTCACACCCTACACGACACTTTTAAACTAGACTCCAATATTTAAGTATTGTGAATATTAACTAAAAATATTTTGTTTATAATTCTCAAATAAGTTATTTTCAGTTTTTAAATTATATTAATCGTTTTTATAATAAATCACAATAACACTTGAAAAGCGGCGGCCTTCATAACATATTTCGTTGTACTCGTCTTCGGAATTAAATAAGGGTACACGACTGTTTAGTATGGTTTTGTATTTTATAGTGGCATGTTAATTTATATGTTAAATTGTCTTGTAAATATCGGCTAAGAAATTATATAAACCAGGACAATATTGTAAGAACTGCATACGCCTTGAGTTTTTGGCTGAGAAGGAATTCCGCGTTAGTTTCTGATATAGGAATGGGGATAATTCCTTTCCATAGTGTAGTATCTTCTCCAACTACGGTTTTTCATTGCTGGTGGTCTGTATAAAATTTATTTTGTACATTCGTACGGTGGCTTATTTTGTTTCATGTTGGCAACCTTGAATATAGGTTAACAAGTGCATGCGTGGGTGCTCGTGAAATATAAAAGTTGTCAGATTTAGAAATGTTTCTGCTGTTGGTATTCACAACTTAGTTTTCCGTTGAAGGTATGTTGGTTTCTATAAGGTGACGTGAACAAATCTTGTTTATACCTTTTTTTGTTCTCAACCATATTCAATCAACCAGTATTTAGTGAACCACTGCTGGTCTTGGCTCTCTTCCAAGAACTGAAAAACGTTTAGTGCATACATATTGGTCAGGTACAGTTAGATGCTCTTAACATGCCATTGAGAAATTTTAGGAAATCGTATGCGGATTTCCTCTGAAAATTTTGGGATCGTTCAGCATATGATAGGCAGACAGTTTTCTTAGTCACAGATAAACGCGAGGGTTTGAAGTACTTAGCCTGGAGAAGAGGAGAATACCCTGGTGTACTTTTTTTATAATACGGGTTATACAGTAAAATAAAGACCACGCGAAACTACTGCTTACTATTGAAATATCAATAATTGATCATGTTTTCCTTTCCAGGCGTCGCATGCAGCAGCTCAAGCTATGGCAGCAGAGGGAGAAAGAGTGGGCGCGGTCGCGCGCGAAACGGGAGAAGAGCAACAAGAGGAACATATACTTCAGCGACAGTGTGATGCTGCTCGAAGCTGCTGCGCGGAATGACATCGAAGAAGGTAATTTTTTTTTCAACTTTTTTTATGTCTGTGCCTGTGAAGTGAGAGGGATTAAGCCATATTCCACCGCGCTGGCCAAGTGCAGATTTGTGTACATCATGCCTTTGAGAAATTATGAGTTTTTCTCATCTGGAAAGCATCGTAATTAATATCACAAATTTAAACTTCACCATTACTGTGGTGGGTGGTGTTAGTGGTGCACGCCTAGCCCAGTATTGGAGACCGCGGGTTTTACCGTTCAGCCATCGGTGCTCGTAAGAAGGTAATAATAGAACCTAAATATGAGGGAATACGTTTACGTACAAGACCTTATTCCGCGATTTCCTCGATTAAATAGTTTCTAAATGAGTTACAGATGAGCAGGCCACTTGATGTTAAGTGATTACTGTAGCCATAACTAACTAAAACATTGCGCTGTCTGTGTAGCCTTTCATCGATTTAATCTGTGCATCGATATCATATTTATCATTTACGGTTTTATACTGCATTTTTATATTTGCAATCTCACTATAAGATTGCTTTTGTCGCTTGGCTGTAGCAATTTTCTTCTCATTTAAAATTATTGTTGTCACGTAAATTAGTAATGGATTGAAATTGATTTTATTAAATGATATTAACTACGTTTGATAGCACATTTCGCTTTACCAACCATTGTACTCACAGTAATTAACATGAACAAAATGACGTACATAAATTGTAACGCCTTATTACCGTTACATAATGATAGTTTCATAATCGCCGCAAATCGGTATCGCTTTATTATCTCAGTTTTGTAAACTTCCTATAATCTGATTACTTAAGATAACCGTACTTCCTTGGGTGACGTTCAGATTGCGCAGGTTACAATATTTTATTAATTCTGCAATTACTTTCAATATTACATAAACAGTAAACCAATAACAATTGGTTTACTGTTTAATCATAAAATCTGTCTCAGGAAAGTAAAACTTGAAGACTATTGCAGGATGAATATTACCTTTACTACCACTTATCCGGTAAAATAATTACATTTAAGCCGGTGGTTTCGACATTCGTTATTTATCGATTGATAGTGGATCGCCATCGATAATTTGACGTTTTAATTCGTAAAGATACATGTCATATTGGCGACATGTTAGATAGTCGAGACTGCTAAATTTAGTTAAAACTACTCAATTGTTAAATGCGGGGCATTATGCGTTAGGGTACAAGTGGTGTATCATAATAAAATTTATATATTTCTTTTTTATACTGTACTACTACTACTACTTTCTATTTTTGTACAAGATTAAATGAATTGAATAAAGTTGATCTAATATTTTTCTGACCGAACGCGTTTAACCGAACTACTATATTTTAGTGGATAAAACTCTTGCGTCATATTTACTATTACTGATTTCCTAAGCCTATATGAACTAGTCTTTAGGCAATACGTAAATTAATTGAGCTGATATAAGTTTTTTTTTGCTTTAAAAAAGTTAAGTTTCTTGTACGCATTGTTTTCCTCGATAGAATCAGCTGATGTTCGCGATGCAGATTAGTTCAATGATTACTTGTTTACGGTACGTGTGGCATGATCTCATCTGGCGACGTAATTCCCATAGTTGCTATCATAAAATATATTCTCAAATAAATATAGTCATAAAGTTGTATGACGTTGCTTATCAATCTTTTTTATATTTAAGTTTTCGTATTAATAAGGTTTTATGAGTACTTAAGTGTTAAGTATCAGATCATCATTCTGGCCCTGTCGTATCAGTGGTCGTTGCAACCAGACATAACATATCTCAAACAAGTAAGTCCAAAGCATTGATATTCAAGAAAAAAGTTTTTGTATATCAATGGTCCAGAGGATGTTTGCCGGTCGCCTTAAGTAAGTCCGGCCGATCTCCCTCACCCTCTATCTTACCTTTCTTTTTTTATTTTATTTGAATGGAGTAGCAAGCCACGTGGTGTTAAATGGTCGCTGCTGCCTATAGACATCTATATACAACCTCAAGCAAGCAAAGGTAAGTCTTGTCTGAGGTCGTATGCAGTTGCGTTGCTACTCCGGAGGCTGGTGGTCGCCTCATGTAAGTGTGGCCGGCAACTGCACGTTTCCACAGAAACACAATAGAATTGGTTCACGGCAGAAGTGGGTGCAGCGGTGGTAATTCCCCGGGCGAAACATAATACCACCTACTAGAAACACCTACCTTTCAACCGAAACATACTAACATTATCGCAGAAATCGGCGTTAACGACATCATATACGGTCTTCTAAAGTATTCTAAACAATGTTTGAAAAACTCACAAGTTAGTCCACGACTTAGAATCTACAATCAGAGAAGTCTAAGTGCATTTAGTATTATCATAGAATTGATCATTAATTATTGAAGACATCGCATACATGTATTAGAATACCTAATTAGTTTAAAGTTTTGTCTAACTGCTAGAAGGCCTTGACAGCCTACGACTAGCGTAGGAAGTTAATGCCCTTTAGCTTTAGCTATCAACATTTTGGTGTATCAACAATCTGACATAATTTGCATAGTTTTTATTGTTACTGCATTGTAACAATTAAAGTAAAGATTTTCATAGCCTTTGTTGATTATTTGACTTTAGATAGGATGTCATGAGTCACAGCTCCGTCCCTTGCCAAATACCGATAACCTCACTTACTTGCTTTCAAGACCATAATATTTCCTTAAGTTGTTTCCCGTTACTGAGAACATTTTATTTTAAAATGCTTTGGCTATATAAATACTCTCGAAAATATTGCAACTTTTAAATCAATAACGATCGATACTTTACCGGTTGCAAATAATATTTGAGAAATTGTATTGTAATTAATGATTCGGATTAATCAACGATTTCTTGCCCGAAAACCTTTTCAAACGTACTATTGCGGACGGGTTCCTCTCCACAATTAGATATAGGATTGAAATCTAATCCTCTGTGCTTTATCACAGCTTGGAGGCATCCCGTCGGGTTAGTGGATAACCCACTGTCAGACATTTTCCCACCCGGTATCGAGGGGGAAACCTTCAAAAGTACTCTGCACCTTGCGATAGGATACCGGGTTATGTGGGATTTGATCGCACTAAAACCCCCTCGGTGGCCTGCCTCTGCACTTAGGGAGAACTCCGGGATCTCCAGTGGAACGCACCTGTGTCCTTCACGCGCGGCGCCCAGAATGGGTATCATCGGGAGAGAAGATGTGCTTTCCTGCATCTACCGATGCATACAGCGGCAGGGGCCACGCACACACTGCCGTCACAGGGACTACCCCTCATGAACCTACCGAGATGGTCTAATGAAGGTTATCTATCGACAGCAACCGTTATCGACGAATTAATATGCTCTCCGAAGCACGAAAATACGCATTAATTTTTCGCTGTTTCTACTTGTTTCGATGAGCTTAGCAGATAACTTACGTTCCCATCCAACCCATAATCATTTTGAAATGTTCTTATACTATGTATCCATTTATCTTCCAGTTCGCCGCCTACTTGCTCGCGGGGTTACTCCGGACGCGACGAACGAGGACGGTCTGACCGCGTTGCATCAGTGTTGCATCGACAACAACGAAGCGATGATGCGACTCCTACTGGACCATGGGGCCAATGTAAACGCGGAGGACAGTGAAAAATGGACACCGTTGCATGCGGCGGCCACCTGCGGCAACCTCAACCTTGTGCGGATATTGATTCAAAGGTATATTATGTTAAGTATGTTTTCTAGTTTTAGTAGTGACTTTGATGTGGGTGAAGTTTACTGCTGACGCCAATGTAGATGACGACAATGAGAGTGGATTCCTATGAATGTAGTATATATAGGCTTTGAGATGTTACAAATATGAGATAGTGTTTACTTTTTGAATTTATTGGTACCTACTTAAATATAAAAATTTACGTCAAGATATCGTTGGTTGAAACCAGAATAAAACTTTTCACACGTTTATAAATATAGATTGATTGATTAAATATAGATTCATTACGATACAACGTCGCTATATTCTTATTAGCGCCTCTGCCTCCCTAGCCACAGATGTATTTACATTTGAGCACTACGTATCAATTGATAAATATTGACACGAAATGTATAGGTCGGCCTAAGAGAAAGAAATGTGAAAATGCGACAAGTGTAAGTCAATATTTACCTATCAGTTGATAAGAAGCTGTTAAATAGATAGGCATTTCAAGCTTGGGGACCTTTTACGATAGCTGATAAAAAAATAAACAAATATCTGGATGAAAATAAAATGTTTTTGTAGATTATTATGAGAAATTTGCAGCTCGGCATAGTCTTCTTCCCATATACACTGTAAACTTCTCTAGTTTACGACAACACACGCTTCAAAGCAGGTTAGTGACACGGGTTAATGGGAATATCTGACAGGTTTCCAAACTGTCCATAAAGTTTGAAGTGCCCTCAGAAACACCAAAATGCTTTAAATTTTTTCATTATAAGCCGATTTCTGAAACTAGTCACGCTCAACATTGACAATTGTGAGTATGTGTTGTCTGTAAAACACACAAAACACCCGCATTCGACATCGCCGCTCGTCACAACTTGTGTGTATATTTATGTAGTGTTAGCGCCGCACGTTTCTTTCGTAGCCTTTAACGGTCATCCATTTTACACATGCTATGTGCATTCAAAATGTCGCTTTAAATTATATATTTGTAATGAATACCTCCATTTCTCTTACAGGGGAGCCAACCTGCTAGCAGTGAATGGAGACGGAAACATGCCATACGACATCTGTGAAGAGGAGAGAACGTTGGACGCCATAGAGAGTGAGATGGCCGCAAGAGGGGTGACGCAGCGGTTGATAGACGAGACTAGGGCTGCGACCGAGATGAGGATGCTGATGGACGTAGCCGACCTGGTGAAGGACGGCATGGACCTGGACGAGCCGCGGGATGGACAGGGTGCTACGTTGGTGAGTACGTGCCTAACATCGTTTCAATCTCCTTTCGCAGATACATGGATACACAGAAATTGTTGGGAGGCTGGACATAGGTTACTTATTACCGAAAATGGACCTTATAACGCGTCTCTCCTAAGATTAAAGTAACTTTATCCTAAAATTACTTTTAATGACTTTTACTGATAAATCTTTTTAATGTTACCGTTGTACTGGTATTTTTTATTTAATTAAAAAGTAGAGATGAAATGGATAGCAGTTTGGACGGATACCGGATAATCGGGCAACCGGCAGACCTTAGCCGTTTGGTGCATTGCACACACACACACACACACACACACACACACACACACACACACACACACACACAAACACACGCGCGCATGCTTGCGTTATTTATGAAGAGAAGCGAAACCGCTTGCTACCTCTCAATGCAGAGAAATTAGTAATAAATCTGTAAAAAGCTTTCCAGTCAAGCTGGCAATGCTCAGGTGAGTCACTTGGAGACAGGCGCGGTCGCGCAGCCTTCGATTTTGGTCAACAAGAAATTTTGGGAGGGGGGTCACTAAGAGATTTGGGGGAAGAGGTGTCCCAAATTGGCTTGTTTCGACTTCCATCTACGCATGACTGATGGATTTTGAGGGGGGTCATGTCCCCTGTGACGCCCCCCCTGGGATCGCGCCTGCCTGGAGTTGCTCGTGTCCATTCGGTCCGTCCTGCTTTTGTCTATATATAAAAAAAACTTAATGGTTCGAAATCGCGGGGGAAAAACAACAATACCAACATAAATCATTTTTTACAGTTGCACATAGCATCGGCGAACGGCTACCTGAAGGTGGTGGAGTTCCTGCTGGAGCACCGCGCGTCTACCGACGTGGTCGACCACGACATGTGGCAACCTGTGCACGCGGCTGCCTGCTGGGGACATGTGAGTAACACCCTTTGGGTCACATCCCACACCCACACCCTTTTATCAGTTATGCACTTACAGAGGTTTATTTAGATAATAATTCAAATAGTAATCAATATATAGAAACCTTTGAGTTTGAGTCTTTAAAAAAATCTTTACGTTCACGCAAAATATGACATGACCGTTTATGCCGCATGTATTTATTATGTTAATTTCATGATGCCATATGCAAAGTATCGTAGCAAAAGAATGCAATGAATATTTATAGTACTTTAACCTCATTTGCTTTTGCTGGTAGCTGTAGTAATCTGCTGATAACTATAGTAACTGCTGATAACTATAGTAACTGCTGATCTATTGACACCTTAGAAGTAACGTAATGTTACACAATGTGCACATGCACCCTCACACAGCCCCAGCTCTCACGAATGCTAATTTACCACAGTTGTATAAATAAAAAAGAACTATTTTAATAGGTCATACCCATATACATTTACATTACATATACAAAACCCTTTGTTTTAAATTTTCCTACTCCTTTAATTTTATGCTGGAGCTGTTACAAATGGATCGTTAGATTGAACAACAGTAGAAATTGTGATTAACAACCACATAGTATGTGGTTTTCCTATTTAGATAAGGCAACCAAATATCCTCAAAATTTAGGAACTATACTGATATCACCAAGCAATATATATATTATATATAATAGCCAAAGGCAATTTCAAAATATCAAAATTATAACGAGTTAATTTTTGTTGCAGTTAGAAGTATTAGAACTATTAGTACAATATGGAGCTGATCTCAACGTGAGGAATAAGCATGATGAAACACCAGCGGGTATGTATAATAAAATAACATAATTTTAAATTGTTCTTAATAGTAAAACATATTTATAACATGGTACGCAACGGTTATATACGTTCCCGCCTGTTTTCTACCTGGTTCGTAACACTAGTAGAATATTTTTTAACCAACGTAATTATGACACCTATAGCTGTTATACTGATAGTTTTGTTCAACTATTATTTCCTTTTTTTTGAAAGATGCTAAAAAAGGTCTGTATAGATAAAGGCCATATAAAAGTACAAATTATTATTACTGTACTAATGAAACCATAATGACCCTGTACGCACATTTTGTATAGTTTATAAAATGTATTTTTTCTACCGTTTGGTGGGGCGCTCCGGATATTTTTTCCAAAAGAATCGGGAAATTTAAAAAAAACCTCTGTCTCATTGGCCCAAAATGCTGACTGACTTAGTTTAGATAGGGATACAGTTAAAAGTCGGTAGTCATATTTTTTTATTTATTTTTTATTTGAATGGAGTAGCAGACGAGCATGCAGGCCACGTGGTGTTAAGTGGTCGCTGCAGCCCATGGACATCTCCACACAGCCTCAAGCAAGCATAGGTAAGTCTTGTTTGAGGTCGAATACAGTTGCGCTGCTACTCCGGAGGCTGGTGGTCACCTCATGTAAGTGGCCGGCAACTGCACCTTTCCACCGAAACACAATAGAATTGGTTCACGGCAGAAGTGGGTGCAGCGGTGGTACTTCCACGGGCCAACCATAACAGTTCTACCACCTACAAAATAACTTATGTAAGTTATAGCCTGATAATTTTACGTCACAATGGAAGCGCCACTTCAAGTGCTTATTCAAACTACTTGATACAAGTACATAATAAAATATACTTCGTTTCGAATACATCTTGTTTGTTGTAGTTCAATCTGTGTTCAATACTCTTCATAATCAATTATGCCTTGTTATAGATAGCTTTGTTATTAAAGTACTCTAGTAACTTCGTATGTAACAGAAAGGGATTGACACAAAGGCTCAAATCGAGGAGCACTTGCTTGCTTTGAAAAAAAAAACTTTATAGTACTATTATATATTTTTAAGTTAAAATCAACTAACCTTTTTAAGTAAAAATTGTCGGTTGCCGTAATTAAATAATCCGGTCTCGGACTACCAAGTCAATTGAGATACATTTAATGAGCTGTCAAAAAGTGACATCCCCATACATTTTGTATGAGAAAATGATAAGTGACGTCACTTATCATATATAGTCAATTGACTTCATTATTATTGATTTAATCGGTAATAAAAATCATGTATAAAAAAGAATTAACAATTATATTGTTTTCTAAGCGTCATTTAGTGCAACCATTTTAAGGTAAGGTTTGATTTTTTTTTGTGCATAGTGTCCAAGACCCTATTGAGAGTATTTTTTTGTTTTAGTACATACGTCGGACTGAATGTATCTTGACATTCTAACTGCAGATGGTGCCCCATCATGTTCCAAAATACGTCAGTTTATTTATCCATTAAGCTGTTACCAATGCTAAAGCGTAATCGTATTGCAGATATATGCGAAGAGGGAGAGGTTCGCGCACGCATCCTGCGGCTAGCAGCGGAGCAACAAGAAGTGCGGCGGAGAGCGGCGCACTCGGCGGGCGAGCGGCTGCGGACGGCGCGCCGCTCCTCCTCCACCGCCTCCACCAGCAGGTATGGGGATCTGCTGAAGAACAATGCTTCATAGCCATTTAAAACACACCCTGTGCAAACTAAATATAACTCAAATTACACCGGTCAACAAAAACAAATTCGAGATTTACGAAGTATTTTCTTATTATATACGCAAAAAATATATTTAATTCGACTTTAATAATTTTAATTTAAATATATTTGATTCGATTTTAATATGACGACCCCCGTGGCACAATGGTTACCATACAGGACTGCCAATCGAGCGAGAGGTCCCGGGTTCGATTCCCGGCGAAACAGAAATTTTAATGATGAGTTTAAATTTCTGTTCTCAGTCTGGGTGTTTGTGTTCCTGTCTTTGTATGTGTCCACGGTACCCACGACACAGGGTATTAATTACCTTACTGTTGGGCTATGAGTGTGTAACGTTTAAAAAAATGTTTAATCAAAAAAAAAAAACATTTGCTTTTAAAAAAGTTTTTGTAAATTCTATCTCATACTCTTAACATCCCATATTTTACACTTTTTTGGAATTATCCCATGACATCTGACTGGAACGTAACTAATCAACACTTTACTTGGAGATGGTGAACGAGGCCCTACTACAATTTTATTAAACCATAATATAAAATAAAATAATTTTAGTAAACCAATATAGGTATTTAACAAAATAAGCGTGGCATTGATTCATCGCTGATTAGTACCATACTCGAAGGTCTTTCGTATTCACATGTGTCTGTGCTGTGCTTCAAATACTACCACTACATGTCACATGTGATTCTAATTTTATTTTCTTGTACGTAGGGTACGGTCAGTTCGACGGACGTCCCTACGAGAGAAACAGCTGGCAGCTAAGGCAGACGCGCGAGGAGAAGCTAGACTTCGGGAGACCTTCGATTCTGCTGTCGATGACGAATATCAGGTACGAACTTTATTTTTTGTCGTTCAATAAGTAGAAAAAAAAATACTGATTCGAAATAATATGATACTGAATATTTAAATTAGTATGCTGTTTTTATTTATTTTATCAAAGTGCATTGTTCAATGATACAAAGGTCTGCCAAATTGTGAAACAGTTTGTCGGCAGACTCCATTATGTGTCCACGGTAAACACGTAATGGAGTATTTTCCAAGGATCTCCCTAACCAGAGATGTGCTACGCTATGTATATTTAGTATATTTTTTATATACAGTGCAACCTCGATATAACAAATCGGAAGGGAACAAGTAAATATTTATTATATCAAACAATTCGTTAATCTGAGGCTTGTTATATTGAGTTTAGGTTGTTTTAAAATTTGTTCTAAAGAAGGAAAAAATGTTTTTGTTCACCCTAACATTACATATACATTATGGGATTAAGAGTCTGATCGGTGGGAACATTAGATACCGGTTTTTGATTTAAAAAAATCGTTAATTAGAGGTATTCACTTTTTTTAAGTTGATTATTCGTTATAAAGAGGTTGTGCGCAAATAATCTTTGCAATGTTATATTAAGGCACGTTGTATTAAGGTTACACTGCATTGGTTCATAACATAACACTAAGCATGCTCTATGTACGCAGTAAGCATGTAATTATAAAGACATTTTTGTAATTAAATATAATAAAATAACCTATCACCGTCATCAATCAATGACAGAAACCCGTCTGTCGGATGAATTTTATAATCGTAAATATTCGAAGTTTAGACATTGTATTTTTTTAATGAAATTCAATATCAAACAATGCTTTAGATCACGTGGTCTTATATTGTAAAATAAAAAATTATCACTGTAACTTTTCGATATCTACATTCCATCTAGCGCGCGTCTTCCACCATCGTACAGCACCGTCGTCCGTCGTAGCAAGCATTGTCAATCTTTGCTACACCTGAAGAAAATGGCCCCTATTAAGAATACGTTTCTACTAAAAACAAAATAATGGCAATACAATTGAAAGAGGTACGGCGGTGGTGTCGGTTGAAGCATGCAAATTGTATGAGTACGACGACCTACAATCGTGTGTAATAACTCTGCCAGTAGACGAGTGCGACAGAAAATGCTTATAAAACCGTCTTCCTTTATCATACGTCGGAACAATTATAAATAAATAAATAAAATAACGTTTCACACTCATAGCCTCACAGTAAGGTAGATATACCCTGTGTCGTGGGTGCCATGGACACATACAAAGACAGAAACGCAATCACCCAGACGAGAACAGAAACTTAAACTGATCATACAGATTTCTGCTTCGCCGGGAATCGAACCCGGGACCCTCCGATCGGCAGTCCGGCATGGTAACCATTACTCCACATGGGTCGTCCCTCGGTCGTTCCCTAGCATTACAATAACATAAATGAAGTAAAATATATAAAACAACAATTTGCACGCATTGCTCGTTAAACTTAAAAAGGCCTAATTATAATTATCATAATTGTGTTTAATCTGTGCATCTTATAACGAATATGCTTTGTACACGATACTTTATGCATATTACATTTCTTTACGCTTTCTCTCGGCAAATAGTAGTTGAATAAGTCTAAATGAATTCAATGATGTGAATAAACGCGAGAAACAGATCAATAAAAACATTATACTAATATATTATCTGTGTTTAGCCAAATGCATTATTATACAATTGATTTAATTAAGACGATTACTCTTAAAAACGCTTTGACCTATTGGGAAAATAAAACTGTTCGGTTTCATTGGTCATACGATTTCTTCCATATAGAGAGGCCGTTTCGACAACAACAGTGTTGTAGATCTCGTTTGAAACAAATCAGTGCATTTCGAAGAGTTACATAATATCCAAATAAAGTTAAATAAACAAAATCATTTCTTTCATTCATTTATTCAAGCCTTTCTCTCAGCTAATAATACTCTAATGAGGCTTTACTGTGTGTTCCTATTGGGATACCACCTTCTAGCACCAGCTAACTGACTCGAGGGAGATTCACATAATAATATACTACATAGGCGGTCGACCAGAGTTTTTAATTCATATACTACAGTGGCGATCTACCAGTTTTTAATTTGCATAGTATTTTGTAGGAACATCCACGGTTCAATCTTCAATTTTATCTGTGTAATGATTTTTATTTCTCTAGAAATGTGTGATCATAGGCCTTACTTAAATGAGAAGACTATCATCAGGAGTAACAGCGCAACTGCATGTCACGTCCGACAAGACTCAAGCCATTTCATTTGATACCCATATGTAGAAATGCATAGAAAATAACTATTCCGCCATCTTGGATATTCCGCCATATTGGATTTAGAATGACGTCACACAGCTTATCGTGTATTGTCATCCAAACTAAACGTGTTCACAAAATTTCAGCTCAATCAGTTGAAGATACTTCAAAATAGAGTAGCAAGATTACACCCGAACAAACATACGTATATTGCAAGTTAAATAAAAGCTTTTAACATTTTTCTTCGAAGTGCTTGCTTTATATTATGATAATACTCGTATGTAGTCGAATATTATTTGGGAATCCATTTTTCTCTATTTATCTTTCTTAGCCTGGGCATGAGGAATTCACGTATTTATAATTATCTTAAATATAATGATTATGCATTTAAAGCATTAATATGATAAAATGTGATAATTTTCCCCATCCGTTCATATAGAACATTTTTACTTGGAACTTGGAACTGGGTAGTAATCCTAGCAATAACGAATTAATCAAACCATATTAAATATAAAGGTTGATTGTTTATCAATTTAGAGTAATCCAATGTATTTTCTTAACGAATCAAAGTTGGTACTATTTATAATCTCTATTTTTACAATATTATAACTTAGTTTTGTTGTAACTGATTTTGTGAAATAGTGTATGCAGATAGTGTTGGTTTTAGGTTTTTGTAAATCCAGGTGTTTTTCTAACGTTTACATAACTTAAGTTGTCAACTCACTACTATTGTAAGTTTGCATGATTTAGATCATGGTTTGTAAAACGTGTAAAAAAACGTGTGAAATAAATAAATAAAAAAAAAATATCAGATGTAAATACAGTCAAAACCTTCCAACGACATCATTAATAATGACATATTGGTTATAATGACCGAAAATTAGTGCCGATTTCAATATTGCTAATAGAATTAACATCGGTTATTAAAACGAACCATACCCTAGATTAATAATAATAATAATAATAAACGTCACACACTCATAGCCCCACAGTAAGGTAATTAATACCCTGTGTCGTGGGTACCATGGACACATACAAAGACAGGAACACAAACACCCAGACCGAGAACAGAAATTCTATAGCTAAAACCTGTTAAAATAATACTGTTATCGTTTGTCAAAATAATGTAGACAAAATAAAAACCAAAAATTGTCCGTTTTGGTATGGATACGAGCAAATAATTCACGTAATTATTGGTAAATGGCAATCAATTGAAGGTTGTTAGCATTTATAATGCCAATCATCTTTAAAACAGTCACGTTTGAGCGATAAGTGATCTGGCGCATTGATTAATTTCTTTGATGACAGCTACGCTTATTGACTTCGTTCGTATCACTAATGTGAATAATTATGCCTTGTGAAATTATGTTAAAAACTACACGGTGCGGTTTTAAAGTTTTTATGCCATTTCATAAAGAATACGTTAAGATTTATAAATTTATATTTTTTCGTCCGATGATATAATTCTAAAAAAATATATATTAAAAAATACGGAAACATATATTTTCACTTTATAATAATTTATAAAGGATCCCAATAAAATAAACACAAACAGACAAGACATACACAAAGTTTGGTATAATACCTATAAATACGTTTGTCTTGTATATTATACACAAATCTATGTGTCCACTTATTTATTCAAATTTATTGGTAACATTTTTATTTCATTAAACCTACTTCAAGAAACTAAGGATAGAATGCAAGTTTTATCAAAATCGGTTTATTTTTTTTTCAAGATATTTACTTTATCTTGAATTAATTAAATTATTTAGTTAGCGAAATGTAGTTTATAATTTTAAGGAATTAATATTTTTAAGATATTTTTGAGATAGTTATCCCATAGGAATACAAAAATGCCTCACAGCAGAAATAATTGCAGAATAAGGTAAATTTTACCAATGCTTCACGCTTCAATTTATGAACAGTAATTGGAATGTTCTTAGGCAAACAGGGATGTTGTTAGTAGCTGCAAGATTACATAAAACAATAAAGAAATGATAATCACCGAGCAAGTTATTAGTACGCGGATGAATTTTGCGGCCAGTTTTGATACAATCTTGTTGTAGTTGTGTAAGACGCGGTGGAAACGCGAGTATCTACCTCACTAGCGGCCGCCCGCTACTTCGACCGCGTGGACTTTGGTATACCTAAGTCATAGCAAGATGTTATATAGCCTAAAGCCTTCCCCGATAAATGGACTATCCAAAACAAAAAGATTATTTCAATTCGAACCAGTACTTGAAATTAGCCCGTTCAAACAAACTCTTCTGATTTTCCCTGTTTTTGCAATATTTTTCATTGATGCTTCGCTCCTATTGGTCACAGAGTAATGTTGCCTTCCTCGATAAATGGACTAACCAACACAAAAATAATTTTTCAATTCGAACCAGTAGTTCCTGACATTAGCGCGTTCAAACAAACTCTTCATCTTTATATATTAGTATAGATTGTGTGTGCGTTATCTAAAGTAAAATAAATTTACTCTTTTTGCAATGTTAACGTAACAACCAGATTGAAATGTGATTGTTTTAAAATGTAATAAAAAAAATTTGTCCAACAAGCGTTACTTCTTCCTTTTTCATTCCGTTTATGACTCTGCGAGATTTATTTTGAGTTAGACAATAAATTTCTATTATTGCTTGTGAATTTTAGTAAGCACTTCAATGACTGCTTCTAATTTTTTTATTCAGATTAGATTCCTGGTTCGTTTATACAATGATTTGAAAATATTCAGGGCTATAAATACAGTTTTGATCAGCGCAAGACATTAATATGATAAAAAAATAAACTTAATAAAGTTTATTTTAATTGATATAATATATGATAAAATAATAATTAAAATAATCCTAAAAATATAATATTACTTATACCTATATTTCAACTTCCTATGAAAAAGAGTTCCTAGAGTCTTTTTTCAATAAAGGAAAAGTTTTTATGGCATATTTTCAAAATTCACTTAACCATAAAAACCCTTAGAGCCATGGATAATGGCAGGTGACTTAACTCGCTTACTTATGAAATCTTCACGGATTCGTATTACTTACGTAGGAATTCACCGTATAATCTATAAATCAATTTTAAACGAAAGCGCTTTGAATTTTCATGGTTTTTACCTTTAAGTACATAATATTTTGGTGTTTTTCTTGTACAATACGGAAATTTGTGTAGATAACATTTTAGTGCCAAGTAATTTATTGAGACAACTCCTTACTTGTAATATTTACCTCAATAATCAAAATTATATTTGTATAAATATTTTATGTAAGTATTTAGAGAGTCTACTTAAAAGTATTCGTCAAAAACATATTTACTAAACACGACCTGGCGACCCGCGTGGCTCAATGGTTACCATGCCGGACTGCCAATCGAGGAGTCCCGGGTTCGATTCTCGGCGAAACAAAAATTTGAATGATGAGTTTCCGTTTTCGGTCTGGGTGTTTGTGTTTCTGTCTTTGTATGTGTCCATGGTACTCACGACACAGGGTATTTATTACCTTACTGTCGGGCTATTAGTGTGTAACGTTTTAAACAAAGAAAGTTAAGCTAAACAAACAGAATGTAATTACTAAATGTAAAGGTAATTTCATTTAAGAAACTAATGATAATTATGACTTCCTCGATTTTTTTTATTACTACGCTTACATTCAAGAAAAAAACAACCTGATGTGTATGTTTATCATCTAAGTATGAATTACTGGGCTCTATGCCCCAGCAACTATCGAGATCGAGCATAAAAATAATTGTCGGAAAGTATGTGGTGCCGGTGGTGCGCCCCCGCGGCCGCGCTTCGCCTAATTGCAACCGTACTCATAAGAGTATGGAGAGAACTTTTTCTATCTACAATTTTGTTCTAATCTAGATACTTCTGAAATTATAGTGATCGAAACAATGTTACAAATGTGCTTGTTTGTTCAATATATTGTTAACAGCGAAAGGGAAGTGTAAATCGTGACGATGAACATGTTTTTATTTTTATTATGATTTTACAAACAACTTCTACTAATTGCAACCTTCAAAAATTATCATTGCACTCATACTCTTCTATCTATGATTTTGTTCTGATCCTCTCCTGTAAAGCCTGAAACTATACAAATGTAAACGAAAAAAAATTACAAGTAGAATTTTTTCTCCAAGAAAATGAAATGGAAAAATAAATCGACGTGACGGCTATGAATTTATTTACAAATATAATGATTGTGCGTGTACCATTGCTTCTAATTAAACCCATTATTTATCAATTCACAGTCTAGTGCAAACTCTAGATAGGTGTACATACTCTTGAAACTATAGTGAACACTGTTAGAAACTCGAAGGTTAAAATACTCTGATTTGTTTTCTCCGTTGTTACAAATGTACTTGTATCTTTAAGGAATAGTTAATGCTAATATTGTTAATAGATGGACATGGATTTGTTTACGAGGATATTATTATACGTGTACTGTTGTTCCTTATTTGAACCGTATATCACAAAATTTATGATAGATAAAATTAAGTTGTCAATCTAACAACTTTATGCTGATCTAGATAGATACTCTTGAAATAATAGAAAACGAGTCAATGTTACATTACAAGTGTGCTTGTTTTCTAAGGAATGGTTAACAGCGAAATGGCAAAGTAAACGTGACGCGCCGAACATGAATTTGTTTACAAGTATGATGATTAAGCGTATACGATTGAGTAAATAACGATTCGTGGGGTAAAAGATGTTGTAAAAATAGTAATCGTATGCAACGGATCTCACTTTACTTTAATTACGTACGTTTTGCTGCATAGAACGTGAACGCCGCATAACATCGGCATTTTCAGAGAATAATAATCTAAACGGGCGCCGCCGTTTTTACGCCGCCGTACTTTCTCTGCTTTCGACGCGAGACCGATAGTCATTAGGCGGGCTTAGATAATTAATTGTACAGTGTTCTCCCATGTTGACCAACCGCGTTATGATCCAACTGTCTATGCCTATAAGCGCTGTAAAGAACAATCACTGCCCTACTTCATTCTTTATGTGTTCGTAATGGCTACAAATTCAGCCAATTTATATGAATTGTGTAAGGTTTTGTTGTAGCTAGAATGATGAATTTTCACACACCTAACATTATTTCGCTTTACCAGAATACCAGATTGATTGAAAACTTTTATCTTGGATTCCTATCGTAAGTAATTGTTGGTAGGCATTTGTTAAATCATAAAAACTGAAAAGGTACCTTAAATTAGAGAAGTCACTTCTTTCCTTAACTGTTTTTGTGTACATGCCAAGTCATTTACTGTAAAAATAGCAGCACATATTTTCTTAACGGTTATTTGATGAACCACTAATAAATTCTCGTTCGCACGTAATTCATCTGGATTTGATATTTTCCACGTTAGATGTTTGAAATGAGCGACAAGTATGAAACGAAAGTGGTATAACCGACAATAAATTGGACGAATGACTTTTACAAATGATATAAAAAATCGTTAGACGAAAGATAATTAAAACTCAACACCGAGATGTTGTTAAAGAGCGATGGATTGCGACTGAAATGGAAAATCCTCACGGCACGATTTTCCACTCAATCCGCCAAATTTGTTTTGTTAGTCGGGTTCAGCAGATTGAGGATGCTTATGCTTATGCTATGTATTAGGTACTTAATTTTTATGTATGTATGTTAGATATGAGCGCCGCGCCGGCGCGCCGCCGCCGCCGCAGATTTCGCCGCGCCGCCGCCGCCGCGAAAAGGAAACGGCGCGCCGAGTGAGCGAGAGAGATAGTTGAATCGGTCACTATAAGAGGCAGGCAGATATAAAAGGCAGACGGGCCGCGTGGTGTTAAGCGATCACCGTCGCCTATGGACACGGGCAACCCCAGGGGAGCCACCCGAGCATTGCCGGCTTTGGAGGAGAGCTTTTTTTACAGCTTTCTTGAAGAACCCCAAGTTATAGTCCACTGGGAATGCCTCAGCTGGAAGGTTGTCCCATAACCTACACGTCCGTGGTAAAAAGGAGCGTGCAAAGCGGACTGTGGAGGACCGCCACTAGTCCAGATGGTGCCTGTGGAACTTTAACCTTCGTCTGGTGGTATCATGGAATGGTGATGTAGGCATTACTTTGAAAAGTTCCTCGGAGCACTCACCATAGTAAAGTCGGTAGAACACGCAGAGCGAGCCTATGTCTCTTCGCAAGCTGAGCGGTTCTAGCCTGTCAGTCAATCTTGGGTCGTTGACGATTCGGACTGCGCGCTTTTCAACGGAGTCAAATGGGTGTAGCTAGTATTTTGGTGCTCCTGCCCAGAGATGAGAGCAGTACTCCATATGGGGTCTGACCTGGGCTTTGTACAGCGTCAGGAGTTGCCCCGCAGTGAAGTACTGCCTCGCCCTATTGAGGACACCAAGCTTTTTGGACGCCAATTTGGCTTTGTGCTCCAAATGACTCCGGTACTGCACTTTACTCGTAATGTCAACTCGCAAAATACCGACACTTTCACCGAAGGTGAGCGCGGTACCCTGGAACTTGGGCGCTATAACAAATGGGGTTTTTTTAACCGGTAAACGCGCAAACTTGTGTCTTCGTGAGGTTAAACTCGACAAGGTTAAGTCGACCCCATTCCGAGACCCGCTCCAGAGAGTTCTCGACTTCAGACACAAGTTTGATTCTACTTTCCTCCACTTGTAACATAGAGGCATTGGCTCGACAGGTGCGTCCACCGTACTATCATCTGCATAGCAATGTATACTGCGTGATTGTTGCAGCATGTCATTGATATGCAGAATGAATAGTGTAGGAGACAGCACTGAGCCTTGGGGAACACCGGCATTAATGGGCTTCATATCTTAGCAGCATCCGTCAAAAACGACCTTAATCTGCCGCTCAGACAGAAAGTTTGCCACCCAGTTGCATAGCCTCAGGGGAAGACCGTAAGATGGAAGCTTCGCGAGAAGGGCCCTATGCCAGACCCAGTCAAAGGCCTTTGCGATATCCAAGCTGACTGCCAGAGCCTCCCCGTTGCCCTCGACGGCTTCAGCCCAGCGGTGTGTGAGGTATACCAAGAGATCACCGGCCGACCGGCCCTGGCGAAAGCCATACTGACGATCGCTAATCAACCGGTGCTTCTCGAGGTACCTAAGGAGCTGCGTATTTATAACACGCTCCATCACCTTAGAGAGCAGGGAGGTTATCGCAATGGGTGTACTAGGGCTACCTTCCACGAAGACGGTACTTTACTAGTGGTGTAGGAAAGCGAGAAGAAGCGCGTTAAGACGGGAGCCAACTCGGTAGCGCACGTCTTTAATACGATCGCGGGGATATCATCCAACCCGCTCGACTTCTTGACATCGAGGGCTAGCAGAGCTTGTCTGACGGCCTTTTGAGTGAATCGCACGTCTTTCATCGAGCTCTCACACTGCTTCATGGTCGGCGGTGTGGCACCTCCGTCGTCCAGAGTCGAGTTTGAGGCAAACAGGGTACCCAGGAGATCGGCTTTCCCTTTTGCCGTGTGAGCCAGAGTATCGTCCGGTTTGCGTAAAGATGGTAGAGACGACCGACAGAAGTTACCTTCGACAGGCTTGGCAAGCGACCAAAAAGCTAAACTCCCGCAAGGGTAGCTTGATAGACGCTGGCCAATTCTGCCGACGTGCCTAAACTTCGCCTTGGCTATTTGCTTCTTTGCCGAACGGGAGGCAGCGTTGAATTTTTTCCGAAGCTTAGACGATTCGGGGTCCTTGCGCGTGTGCGCATCAGCCCAAGATTTTAAAAGCTTCTTGCTTAAGGCTAGAAGCCTTAGCGCAAGAACCATTAAACCAGGGCTTGTTTCGCCCGCCAATGGATACTACAGAGTTGGGAATAAAACCAATCATGCCCTGTCGTATCACATCGGCTATCGATTCCGCACACGTGCTAGGATCACCCGAGGTGAAGCACAGCTGCCTCCACGGGTAGGAAGCCAGGAATTCCCTGAGTCCATCCCAGTCCGCTGACCCGTAATGCCAGATTTGACGCTTCCTATTGGGTCGAGAACCTTCTGGGGGCGGCAATGGTACGGCAGAATCTACTAGGCAATGGTCAGAAGTCCCAAGTGGGGCCCCAACCGTCACCCGGTAGTTAGATGAATGGGTGGTCAGCAGAAGGTCCAGCAGAGAGGCAGTATGGGTCTCAATATCTGGTACTCTGGTGAAAGTGTGTACCACCTTTTTTTTTTTTTTTTTGGTTTCGCTGGGGGAAATGCGTTACGCATCCCCTCCCGCGGAGGGGTATGTGGGACTCCCCTGGGGCAATACCCCCTGGTATACCCACTAAAACCCCCAGCGGCACTCCGGCTTCGCCTCCTGGAGGGGGCCTGGGAATCCGGCAGAGCCTTTACATCCAGTCCCCCTCCGGCGAGCCCCGCCTATATGGCGAGCCCTTCGCGCCCCCCCCTTATGATGGGTGGGGCAACGGGGACGGTCGTCCCCGTATCCACTGATGGTGAGCGGTGCAATGCGGGCGGAGGAGCTTCCGCACCTGTCGCCCGCTGCTCACCATCGGGAAGGTGAAGGCGGTCATACGCCCGCCTCCTCCGTCCCCTTCGCCGCTTCCGGAGCGCGGGCGCAAGAGGGTCTTCCTCTCGCGCGCGCTCCGCTGCCTCCTTCTGCGACATGACGGATTCGCAGAAGGAGGCAACCGCCGCCCACGCTCTCTCGCTCTCCAGCATTGCGCTCACAACGCGGGGGAGCGAGAGGTCCCGCCCGACCACCGCAACCAGACTGCGGCGCAGCTCGGACCACGACGGGCACACCTCGAGGGTGTGCTGCGCCGTGTCTTCCACCGCGCCGCAGTCGTGGCACGATGGGGCCTCCTCCCTACCGATTCGGTGCAAGTACGATCCGAAACAACCGTGTCCGGACAGTACCTGCACCAGGCGGAACGAGAGGAAGCCGTGCGCTCGTTCGAGCCAGTCCCTTAGGACCGGTCCGATGGCGTCCAGCGTCCGGCGGCCGAAGTGAGCGGCGGCGAGGTCCTCCGCCCAGTGAGCAATGACGGCATCGCGCGCCTGCTGTCGGACGGCCGCTTTCTCTTCCGGGGCCGGGCGCTCTCCAAGCGCCCTACGCCCCGCCGTCCATTCGTACACCCTGGAAAGCACCTCCGCCTCGAGTTCCCAAGGCGGGGTGCCGGCCAGGGTGCACGCAGCCGCAAAGCTCACCGAGCGGTAAGCCCTGCCCACCCGCTGGGCGATGGCCCTCTGGGGCGCCCGAAGGGCGGCGGCGTTCTCCCTTCTGCGAAGGGAGTCCACCCAAATAGGTGCCCCGTACAGGGCCATGCTCCGCAGGGTGCCGGCGTACAGCTGCCGGCACCGCTTGCTGGGCCCTCCCAAATTGGGCATCAGCCACGAGAGGGCGTCCGCTGCCTTCAGCAGGCGCCCCGACAGCGCACTAAAGTGAGCGCTGAAGTGCCACCTGCTGTCGACTATGAGACCCAGGTATTTCATCTGGGCCTCTACCGCTATGCGGACGCCCCCCACGTGGATGTGGGCATCCGGCGGAGGGCGCCGCCGTGGACCGTGGAAGTATACGGCCACGGTCTTGTGCAGCGCCGTCTTCAACCCCAGGCGGCGGATCCTGTCCACTACCAGCGATCCGCCCGCCGACGCCAGACTGGCCGCCTCCCTGAAGCTCCCGCGGGCTGTGAGGAGAGTGTCATCTGCATAACAGATGACACTCGTGCCTCTCAGGAGCGATCCCCGCAGGAGCCAGTCGTATCCGATGTTCCAAAGCAGGGGTCCTAAAACAGACCCTTGCGGAACGCCGGCCTCCACATCATATCGCCGAACCTGGCCCGCCTTGTCCACCAGGACCAC
Source organism: Pyrgus malvae (assembly GCA_911387765.1). Classification (NCBI taxonomy): domain Eukaryota; kingdom Metazoa; phylum Arthropoda; class Insecta; order Lepidoptera; family Hesperiidae; genus Pyrgus; species Pyrgus malvae. The sequence goes on from OU426960.1 coordinate 16,926,409, forward strand.
CTCCCGGTCCACCAAATAGTTGGCCAGGAGGCGCCTCAAATAGGAAGGCACTCCATGGAATCGGAGTGCCTCCAAGATGGTGGAATGGGGGATGGTATTAAACGCGTTGGCTATGTCAAACGACACAGCCAACAGACCATCCCCCGCCTCAAGTGTGTACCACCTGCGTCAACCCATATGCCAAGGAGAGGTTGTAAGCGGCCCTGCCAGCAAAGTCGGTGATTCTGGATCCCAACCATTCGGGCATTATTTTTAAGTTTTAATAAATGTTAATATTTTTATCGATAAACAAGGTGTTTATTTTATTTTTTATCTGCCAACATCTAAAAATCCTTTGGAGGTCACGCCGCCGACGACGCCGCCGCCGCCGACTCCAAAAAGTCGGCGCGCCGCCGCCGACCTCCCACCCATCGGCGCTCATATCTAATGTATGTATATCGCATCTTTGGGAACAAAGGGTCATTTCTGCATGTTTTCCAACTTTACAGGAAGAGCATTAATTATTATTTTTTTACGTAATTTTTTAATAACTCTGTACTGTTTTAGATATTTAAGGCGATTCTCACAGTCTTAAATTGATTAGTTCTTGACGGACAAGCGTGACAATTATTTTTTTTATATAAGAAGGGGTTTCAGAGAAACAAGCCATAAACTGAGGGAAGGCTACCAAAAGTGACTTTTTGTTACAAATCTCTTACTGTTATATTGCAGAAGTGACATTTTTAAAAAAAATAACAAAATCATGAAAGTACGTATTTTTCATGTTTAAGGATGGTTTAGTAAAATTGTATTTGATTAGAAACCAATACAAAAAAGCACACTATTGGAGGTAAAGAAGAAGAATCGGTAAAATACTATATTTATCAATAAAATGGAGGATTATTAAATGAAATAGGTCTTATTATCAAGTTTTTTTATTTGAAACTCAAAAAAATGTCATCAAAATGAAAAAAATGTAATATACAACTCGAAATAAATTACAGAAAATGGCTTTCAAGTTACTGTATAACTAAGAAAACCTTAGTATATACTGAATAGTTATCAAAAATATAATCGTGGCTTTCTATTCTTTGTATGGAGTTTATCTGTGCCCGTACGGATTCATGGATTTCAGTATCTATTCTCTTTTTAGTAAGTGTACCTCTTCTATCGGGTGGAACGGTTCCTGTTGCTGTTCTTTTGTCAATGATGTGGCGTAAATATCTAGGAGTAATGGCCAAAGTACTTAATAAAAACGTTTTACACACACGAACCTTATCACCATTTATAGGAAAATGAAAACAGCTATTAGGTTTTCTTGCAAATTTAGGGTTGGTTTTTAGTCGTCGGTAGTCAGATGCGAGCGTGGTAATACACGAAGCAATATAATCTCGCTGCCTCGTCAGACAGCCTAGTTCCCAATATCCTGCGAAAAGCTTTTGTCGATCTTCAGTAGAAATTCTTTTCGAACAGCTGAATAAACATTTTTCAGTACAAGGCGGTCCCATTTTTTTGGCTGGAATAACTTTTCCTGAAGAATTAATATGTTCTAGGCCAGTATTCTTAAGAGCTTTACGTTTATTTTGCTTCCAGGCAGCAGGATTTCGGGCTTTCTTTTTAGCTTTAGTCGCATCAGGTGTATTTTGAAATTCACATTCAAACTGAGATTTCATCTCCGTATTTAATTCATTGTTAGAGTCTTGAGTAGCGATTTGTTGCACGATCGGAGGTGGTTCCTGGGCATCAAGCAACTGTGTATTTGTTTGGTTTGGGGTTTCAGGTAAGTTTGTCAATTTGGCTGATTCTGAATCTGAGCTCGAAGATGTCGTACTCGAACTTGAGCTTGATTACGAAGAAGAGTTTCACGATGGAATTAGTTTCCTTTTAAGACCTTTATCGGGTACGAAATCTTTATCTCTATCGCTATCTGTTCCAGAAAAATCAGATCCATTACTTCGGAACTGGTTTCTGTGTTATCTGTAAAAATATAGCGTATAATTAAAAACAGCATTAAACAAAATAATATAATTCTTAACACAGAAATTAGAAGCATACTCTGTCCTGACTGAGATGTTTCTCGTGTTGAATTTCCCTCTTTGACATAATTAATTCTTTCTTTAACATTATCTGTTCTTTCTTTGACCCCGCCTATAGTTTCTTCAACACTATCTGTTCTTTCTTTAACCTGTTCTGTAGTTCCATCAAATTTGTCAGTTCTTTTTTTGACCTGTTCTGTGGTTTCTTCGACATTATCTGTTCTTTGGTTGTCATTAAGCCTTAATTTTCTCATTAAATTAACTATTTATTTTTATAATAAAAAGACACTGTCTATCGAAAACAACTTATTCATTTTATAAACAAAACAATCATTTTTATAAAACGTTATTTTTAGCATAAATACTAGTTTGTTAACATCAAAACAAAGAGTATTTTTTGAAGCAAAAATAACACTTCTATACAATAATAACATTAATCATTACAAAAATAATGTCACTTATTTAAAGAAGTAACGTTTTGGTTCCAATGATAAGAAAAGTTTTATGCTAAAATATCATTTAAAAACAGTAGTGACATTATGTTTACAGTAAACAAATACCAAGATTTGGTAACAAAACGTGATTCTTAACCAGAAGTAACATTATTATTGCAAGAATTATGTAAACAAATAGTCATTACTTACCGTAGTGCCTCTCCGTCACAAATGCGCAAGATCACACTTCGGCTGTCAAAACACTACTGACAGGATGAGACGTTACGTTTCAAGCAAACGGACCAATCTCGCGAAATAATGTAACGTCCCCCCCTCCCTCAAAACGATGTTATTCATGCGATTGTCACCATTTTTGCTGTGTATATAAAGTCGATAATCGCGGTTTCTTCTACATATTTAAGTCGTTTTTAGAAAAACTTGCAGAAGTGACGCTTTGTTCCCAAAGGTGCGATATATATTTATTTATTTATGTATTATATGTGTATTTATATATGTATGTATATTTATTATGTATGTATGTAAATCTTGTTTTACATATTAGTTCATCTTCTACTTGGCGTTATTTTCTCATTTTTTTTAAAATAAGCCACCTATCGCTGCTTTCCTCACTACCCGAAGGTTGACTGGCAGAGAATGCTCATAGCATTAAGTCCACCTTTGTACACCTAGTTTAGGGTATGTACATAAAGCAATAAATAAAATAAATAAATTTTCGATGAAATTATCCTTTTTTTAATGATAGTATAACGTTCAAAGCTTTACAAAGATGTTTGGCGATTTGTGCACAATGTTATTTTGTGCGCATTCCGTGTCTATCTTACATAAAAAAACCATCTGTTTCTTGTTTCTAAAATTGAATATTTAGGTCTGTATTTGACGGTTTGTTATCATACCTACGTTCAATCTGCTGCTTAAACTTATTTATATTAATTTTTACAATTGTGGTACCATCCTTGTTTAGTTTCCCTTATCAATTTGCATTGCAATTGAATATGTGATTGGGACAACTAGCAGAAATACGCGAAGAAGGTTTGCAGTCATATAAGTTTCGGCTGTAAGTCTATTTGTATTTCATGAGATCGAATGCAAAATCGTCCCGTACATCGAGGCCCAAGCATCCTGGCATCTCGTTCCGGTGGCGGCGTTGATTGACTACGGCGGTGTCGCGAGTTTTCCTGCGATTTCCCTCGCCCGCATTCGTCACGCAGCCCGCCCGCACACGCTCAGTCCGCGCAGTCCGCCGGCGCGCACGCACACACTAACCAACCTGCCCGTCCAACCGTCCAATATCATCCCGAAAATGCATTACGATGTTAGAAAATAATATGCTTCTCAACTTTGACAACTCCGCGACAAACTTTACGATTTTTGTATGACAAAAATTTGTTTATGTGATTCAGTGAAGATGTTTTGTGTTTATGCTCTGTGCTCGTGGTAACTGATTCGCGATGTCGCTGGATATTATGTTTTTGACTAATGATAATTTGCATCGTATGCGCAAGGAGCCGCCGGTGCTAGGCCTTCGATACAGGGTACGTACTGAGTATTGGGAAGTTCGCAAATTCAAGTTAGGATAGGAGCACTTAATGTAGCTGATTTATTTCTTTTTTAACCGTTGTACCTTGTCCGGCAATAAACTATTTAAATTTATTTGTAACAAATTACTAATAATTATGAAGGAGTAAGAAGATTTTCTTTAAATGTTTTCGCTGTAAACATTCTCAAAATTTGGATTTATTATCAGAGCTTTTGTAAAATTTAGGGAAGCCATGTAAAAGTCATGGAAATAGGCTATATCTTGGAAATGAAATAAGATATACCTTGTTCCTAAATCTCTATTAGCATTATAGTACAGAAGGCGGAAGATACGCCCATCTAGAAATAACTGTTCCTTTCAACTTCAATTTAGTTACCCATTTAATTAGCTACAACGATACGAGACGATAAATAAACGGCTGAACGAACATTAATTCAATACAAACACAATAAATCCACTTTGCCATTAAAGATATAATTTATTAAATACACCAATCGTTCCTATTCTTTCTACCGGCGTACTGTCCTATTTAGGCCATTCCACTTAGCGTGAGCCGAACTAATAATATGGAAAATGCCATTTAACAATGTCAGCCAGAATAACAGAGATACGTTACTTCAAGAAATTAATTAATGTGACATTTTAATGATATTTAAAAGTGTAGACACTCGGTATCTTGACGTAATATGTTATGCACCGAGTCAGAAACCCAGTAAATTATACGGAGTAGCAGACGGGCCACGAAGTGTAAGTGGTCGCTGCAGCCCATGAATATCTACACACAATCTGAAGTTAGCCTGAGGTCGTATGCGGTTGCGCTGCTACTCTGAAGGCTGATGATCGCCTCATGTAACTCTAGCCGGTGACTGCACCTTTTCTCCGACCGACACAACAGAATTGCTTCACGGCAGGTATGGGTGCAACAGTCGACGGCACCTTCTTTTGGAAATATGTACCTACATACCATAAAAGTTCTACCACCTATAAACAGTTCAACAAAATCTTAAACGAACTGCAAAGTAAAAGGATTTCAAAAATTATTCTATTCATCATTATGAAGATCTTATTAAGGTTTTATCGTTTTTTCAGGTAACCTTGTAAAGTTTTTTAGTTCTCAAAAATTGTCCTTGGGTATACATGATCCAAGGCTGTATCGACCTTAGTCCTTGTAATTTTGGGACTGAAAATAGGAATATGGTGTCTCCTGCATGTAAATACATAAATTTTATTTTTACCGGTTTTTATGTCCCACTGCTGGGCCATAGTATTGGACAAGAACGTAATATGCGATATAAATTATAATCAATATACTCTATATTAATATTGGGTTTAGTCACTATATTTTTGCTCTGTTTTCTTTATTTCCTTAGAACGTGCAAATAAATTTGGCGAAATACAATGATGTCATTTTCATGCCTATCCGGTGACTAGAACCTCATGTTTAAACTAGACAAAATGATAAGATGTCATAAATCGTTAAGATAAAATTCCTAAATACGCTTTGTTTATATTAGTTGTTAAAACCTATTTATAAGACTATTATGTTTAACTTGCAGGGCTTAACGAATGGCGTTGAGAACGATCAGAACGCGGCGAATGCACCGGGCGAATTGAATCACAACAACAGACTGTCAATCAGCTCGACGGCGTCTAATCAGAGCTACGACTCTGTGAACGTTGACTACGCGGTGCCCAAGGCCGCCTTCAACCAGCGCGTCGCCCTACACAAGAGCAACGAAACCGTCGACTCCAACGACAAGAACCTAACCTACAACCAACCGAAAATATCGAATCCCCTATTTGGAGTGAACGCCGCCTCACATTATGCGCCCGGCGCGATACAGCAGGAGCCCAGCGATGGCAAACTGTACGAGCGACCGAGCTTGCCCAACGGCATCCGAAAGGCGCCCGAGGGCCAGGACAACGAAACGCTCAAAACCGAGGACGCCATAGACGGTAGGAAAGATGTGATAGTGAGCCCCAACCAAATCGCCCTCACTGAGGCCGGCACGGCGACCTACACCACCGACAATAATGGTAAAATCAATGTTCATGTCACCGTCATGATTAACGCAGGTAATTATATGCATCCTTACGAACATCTCCATTTCACTTGTAATAAAGCACAATACGATATCAATATAATATTCTGGCACCGTGTCTTAACATTTCTTGAATAAAGTTTATCTAACAGTTTTGCACAGTGATGGTTTATATGTAAATTGAAGTTTGGAAGTGGGGACTGGGAACCGATTCCAGGATAGCTCTCGAGGATGCATATTGAGGCAAGCAGTTGGTTGTAGTTGCATGTTTGTTTGTCCGATGTTCCTCACTCTTTTTTCTGTCGTACTTTGGGATATGCGTAGATTAGTTATTCAATCCAATAGAATCACTATTAGTTGTGCCCTTACACTTCACTTGTACTTATTTCACGTAGATCTGTTTCTTCATCTATTTCACGCGACTTTTTGTTTCATTGAGTTTTCTATGTTTCTTTTGGTGACGTAATTTTGCAATGTCTTAAGAGTTTTGTTACACCGTTTGCTACATTTTATAAGATCTTGAAACTGTTCTGGCGGATAGGCATAATAAAGCCAATGATTGACGCATTGATGTGAAAGTAAATGCAGAATTGTGAAACAATGCTAATGCAATTATGCCTGTCTTGTGCAAGAGCATTTTGACTTGAGGACATTATTGCAAGAATCTTCTGCTGAAACCAATATTTACTTAAAAAACTACTCTTATTAAAATGTCAACGTCTTTTGAAATGAAACTTTATATATTTTAGACCGTAGAAAAACAAAAAAAGCCAGTGAGAGTCTTAATTGATTTTTTTTATGAACGATTGTGCGTTAGCATATCTGCGCGCATGTTCGGGATTTACTTCCTCAAACAATTTAATATTACAGACCGGCGTCCGTTAGCAATTTTCCCTACGCCAGTATCCTCGCAAAATTGTCCTCTTGACAACACTTTCTTTTAATGTACTTCACAAATTAGTTTCCATATAAAATTCTTCCAAACTTTAACTTCAAATCGAAATAAAAATATTCCAGGCACCCTCGCAGACTTGAAGAAGCAGCGCGCCCAAATTAGAACGAATGGTAGCCCCGTGGAGAACAGCCTGAACTCCACGAACAATCACAGCCTCAGTTCACTGCCGGAGGGGATGAAACAGGAAGCACCCCCTAGCGGTGCTCCGGCTGCAGCAGTACCGCGCTTCACGGGAAACACCAGCGACGTCGTCGGCGACACTAAGTCCCACAGGTGCTGTATCATCATGTAGGGAGGACCTCCCAGGCGTTACCTAACGCAAAAGACATATGCGCAGCGAGACTGCTGTTGTCCGGGTTTATGACGAGTCCCATCAGCTGTATCTTGGTCGATCATCGAAAGCTGGCACGGTGATGCAGCTCACACAAATACATTGTCATGTCGCGACGGACTGCGACACCACACTTAACGCACAGGTTGTATAAAGTGTGCGTTACAGACGATACGCTCTAGCAAGTGTGAACGTGTTCGACGTGCTTGATTTCGGAAATCGGCCTATATATTAGGGAGTGAATTGGTGGAAGGAACGATTTAATCACGTTAATAGCTTAATAAAGAGGAATCGGGCGACATTCAATCCCACCGGGCATATTGGCATATAGACCAAATTATTAGTATCTTTACAGAAAAGCCTGGATCGTTATATCGTTTTATTCAATGATTACCACGATTTTCGATTACCTTGGATGTTTTACCTGCTCGTTACTATAGTAACCTGATCGACAGGTGTGGCGTCAGCCAGTGGAGTCATGTATGACAACTTATTATGCAAGCACACGCTGTGTGTGTTCATGCACAATGAGAACCACGGTAAGCCCGCATTCGTGAGATAAAAGAAATCTACTACGTGTGATGTTCATTTAATTATGCACTACTGATTAGTTTTGCGAGGATTGACGTCTAAAAATATCGCGTGCCACAAAGAGTTTAAATCTTAAGACACACATGTCAAGCCCACAAATAGAGTGGTAGTATTTATACCAAATATAACATGCAGCATGGTTAACCTAAAAGTAAATACGTGGGAGGAATACTGCGCTCGATTTTAACGAGCTTACAAGTCTGATTGTCATTCCAAAATCTTACGCGGGTCGAAGTTGTCTGGAATTTGTTTTGGCGATGCGACCCCGTTGTGCGAGAGTATTTATTAGTTATGATTACGAACGGATATTGCCATTCTTGCTCGAAAGCGACGGCTTGCCAACGTGCTTGATAACAGTGTGATAGTCCTCTAGGAGCTCAATGATAATATCGTGTAGAATTTAGGAAAATATATGGTTGCTATTATTTAGATAGTGGGAGCGTTAACATTATTATTGTTGGGAGTAATTATTGCCTAGTGTGATTAAGAATTGTATTATTGTTAGATATCGTTTCGCCTTACCATTTCCTAGTTGAACATTCCATTATATTACGATTTAATGTCATTGTTTTATTTAGTTAATTTAATGCCTATTTGAATCAATAATTTTGATTTATAATTTGAGTAAAACGTGACGTATTTCGAACAAATAAGGTATAGAGTATACGTGAAGGAATTATCGGAAAGTGCCTGGGATATTGTGATTGAATAGTTTATTATAAAATTATAGTGAGTTAAAGTCAACCTCTAGTTTGATAGTAAATGTAAAAGGACTTCACAAACATAGAACACGTGATAGTGTATTATGTAACTTTATATAATTTACGTAACTTTGTCCATAAAAAACTTGATCATTAAAGTGTCTCAATTTGTAAAAGTTATTAGTGCATTGCATGTAAATTGACTGTAATCTGATGTAAGTGGTGGTCAATACTACATTTAAAAGTCTTTGCTTAACATGTTTTTTTTTCTAGTGAGAGATCTGTTTATAACTCTTAATTACTCTGTAAGTCATCTGTTGCAATATTGTCTTCATAGGGTGGACCACCAAAATGATAAAATATTTTCATAAAATTATATATAATAATAATGAATATTTGTATTCTAATGTGTGATATTCAGATAATATCCTTAGAACACAGCTGCGATAACTGCCTTATTAGACAAAACAATCACTTTCCCACTATTTAGATGGAATCGGCATATAATTTGAGCATTAATAATATAGATACAATTAAAATGTATAAGTACAGCGTGGTAATGCCGATTTTTCTACTTTGGCCATTAAAATTTAAGTAATTGACACATCAATGTTCGAAAATAAATATAAAACATTCATAACGTTTCATGTGAGAGATATTTACTATGAACAATCTGTACTAGTTTTACAGATTCCTTCAATAAAGTAGTTGTTTTATACCACGGGAGTGTTTTTGTAGTTTATAAATAATGTCAGATCATAAGTATGCTTCCGTCTAATATGAAAACAACTCTTGTCTTCCTCTTGCTCGTTTTGTAATGTTTATTTATTTTCCCAAAAAATAAATCAAAAGTAATAAAAATAATCTTATTGTTCCATGTAACAGTATAAAAGAAGATGTTACAATATTCTAAATGAATATACGTAACTTTCAGGGCCTCGTTCACCATTTCCAAGTAAAGTGTTGATTAGTTACGTCCGAAGTAAATTAATTTGGCAAGTAAAATCTATGAGTACGGGCCAGTATATCATACGATTAGTGCTACTTGAACATCTTGTCACTTTACTTGAAGGTGGTGAAAGAGGCCCTTATTCAAGTAATCATTTTTGTTCGGAATATTTAGAATCCTATATTATGTCATTAGAGTTTTTCCTAAAAGTTTTTCTGATAACCACTAAGAAGGGTTTCGAATGTTGTGAATCGCTTTATTAAAGTTTTGTATTACTAAAGAGTAGCATGTTATATAGGTAAGTAGAATTACTTGATAATTTGGGGCGTCAAGAGACCACATGCCATAAATACAATGCACAAAATGTAAAACTTTAATGTACATTATTTGGGTTATCTATCTAATACCTTTAAACGAGCAATTCTTGTATATATCTAAATATATTTTTTGAATCTCGGAAACGGCTCCAAAGATTTTGATAAAATTTAGTACCCTGGTTTCGGGGATGATAAATCAATCCAGCAAATTTTTATTGATAGAAATTGTCGTTTTATTTAATGTTTATGCCGTTAAATATAAAATTACTCTTACTGACATCTATTGGAGACTATTAATAATATTGTAGCGTAGAAAGCCGTTAAATGTCGACCGTCAATCCAGCCTTCAAACAAATGACAATGTCGATATGAAAGACCTCTATAAAAATTTCGTCAATGGAATTAAAGCTTTCTTGGTCGAATGGTTACGAAAGCTAACTACGGAGCTAGAGACCCAGGTTCAAACCTCAAGTAGGCAAGTTGCGTTTTTTATTTTTAGTGACATTTTTTTTAAATTGGGAGCAACAATTTTCACAAGGCTTTGTTAAATAACACTAAGTCAATGAATGTTTTGCTTAAAAATAAACCAAGAATATCAATTGTTTATATCCGAGCAACGCTCGGGCGTCCAGGTACTTATAGATTATATGTATAGGTTATAATAATATGGGGGACAGTACATAATGCTCTATCGTACCTATCATCGTGAATCGCTCAAAATTGAACTTCCTCCATTTACATTGTATGTCTCAACTTATACTTTCAAACGCGTAATTAAGAACTGTTATTTTTCGAACGAATTAATAAATTGTTTCATTCCTACGATTGTGGTAAGGTACAAGTGTGGTATTGTCCAAGATGTTGTACTAATGAGCACTCCTTGAGGCAGTGTAAAGAGGACCGTTACCCCGTTTGTTTTAAGTGCGGTATAAGGACTTCATTTTCCCAAACTGTCCCAAGTGTCATTCTGAGACCAATTAAAAAAAACTAGCTAGCAGGGATTGTTCCATTACACAGTGTGTTATTTTGACTTAGTTGCGGTCACGTAAATTTTATATAAACGATATATCCGATAGATAGTTACGTTTTAGAAGTTTAACAGAAACACCGTTTGTATATTTTTGTATAATTATAGAATTATGGAGATTTTAGCAAAAAGTGAGATAAATTAAATTCATTTTTAGTTTCGAAAATTGTTGATGTGCATATTATGTCGAAGTCGAATCGTATAATTCGCCGTATAACATTACAGCTAGCCGGTTACTAAAACAGGACCGTTCTGTATTGTGGCGGGTCCACGATTAGCCGGATTGTTATTGCGATACGTTCTAAAATATGGCGGCTCACGTTTAGCCTCATTGTAATGAAGCCTCGGAGCTACCCACCCTACTTATGATAATGACCGCACTCGCCATTGCTGAGCTTTACTGACCCCCATCCTGCTTATGAACGCACTACATGTTGCTGAATGGCCACCCATCCTACTTTTGACCGCACTTGACATTGCTTAGCTTTGTTGACACCCATACTTATTATGACTGCAAACATGTTGGTTAATGATCACCCATCCTACTTTTGACCGCAGGTGTCATTACTATAGATACATATTATAAATAATGGCCAGATAATATAATATCCGGATTTATTACGTTGCCTGTAACATATAATAGACAATTGGGCGGCACGATATCACGCCGCTTTGACGAACGCGAAGAGCTCATACAATACAACGTTCGCTAATTTAACTGAATTGCAATCCGGCTGAACGAGAGTGCGCCGCATTACAATACAGCCCTGTTTTAGGAAATAGCTAGCCGTAATGTAATACCTTTAAAAGTCAATATCTCCGAGTAACTGTGTTGGTTGTGTTTTTTTTTTGTTGTAATACTTATTATTGCACATACCATTTTCACATTAAAATAAAATGCCACCGTGTACAGAATAACTATAAAAAAATTACTATGAAAACATAGAAAAAATTAAATTTACTCCAACGAGAGTGTATTTTAAAAGTTTAAATAGGTATACTGATGCTGTTAGTTAATAGCTAGCATACTATATTATTAATTGAAAAATGTCCACCATAACATTCAATAGTTTTCTATGGTTTCTATGGACTTTTCTCGGTATTCGAAATAATTCTATAACTATGAGACATAATGCAACAGGAGTTTGAGTAGAGGTTTTGTTTAATTATAGTCTTTCCAAAAGCCACATAAAATTGAAGTGAACGCAACTAAGCCAAAATACTGTGCATTATAAAGAATAACACTAGGACTATTGATTTAAATTATTGGAATGAGTGGCTGGCTACTTAGTTTCTACTACCTAGAAATTTTATCGGCATAAACAACACCTAGTTTAGTCACAGATTCTTTTACATAGATTTCAAATCATTTAAATATAGCGATCACTTCTTTCATCTAATGTTCATTTACTTGTATTACTATTGGCATGTGGTTTTATTGACGTTTCCGTAAGTCGATATTGAGAATACAGCTGTTCGTTGACGGAGTGAGGGGGCCAGGCATTCCACTATAAGTTTTTTTAATCTCCGCACGATACAATAATGCACGCGCCAAGAAGCTCAAATTTATATGAATACATACTGTGATAAAAAATAGATGCAACTTTCAAACAGTTACTCAACTGCTCAATTGTATTTCTGAAATTGTTGTAGCACAAAAGAACTCTACGTTCTATTCTGAAGACTTTTTACGATCGTATATTTTTCTAAAATTACTGCATTACCTGTATCGTGTGGCTGATTAAACATGTGCCTTTAATTCAATGTTTCTTGAAATGTACTTTCCAGTAGGTATGCTTCTTTGTAACCTATTTACTTACCATTTAGATAGTTGAGTCTTACAATGCGGTTTTTATGTTTTACTAAACATTGCTAAATACTCAATTTGTGCCAATCAATATTCTTCAATCTATTGTACTGAAAGTTATAACTTGACTGTATTGTAATTGTGCATGATATTTACTATGATTCGCGACTTTTTGTAATAATATTAATGATTCAAAGTTAGCAGAAACCCTTTAAAGTAAAAGTGAGACAGGAAAAAAAAGTAGATATGAAAAATGTAGTCTGTAGTGTTGTCATTTTTAATTAAAAAAAAGTCCAGTGTTCACTGTCTGTGGTAATATAACTAGATAAATGTGGCACCTTACATTCCTTTGTATATGATCATGTTAACTAAAGTGTCTATATTTTTGTACATAAGCTTTTGGAGATATATTGTCATGTAGGTATCACTTGTTCCCATCCGGTAGCAATTCATTCGTCCATATCATAGTCACTAGTATAGCTATTACTTTTTCGTTTAATTGATTATATTTTAGTACTTAAAAAGTACTTAATTCATGTGCATTATAATAAAAATCTTAAATTTATAAAGGCCGCAAACATATAGTTTAATAGTATGTTAAAAAGGTATAATATATTTAGATTAATTTTAAATTATATATACACCGTACAGTAAATAATGCAATACAGAATGGCCTTATAGATTGATACGTAAGCAGCACAACTTGTTAGAGGATTCTATCTTGTTTGATTTTGACAGTATTATTTATAAAAGAGCATTTTAAGCAGCATTTTGTGTTTAAAAGGCAACCCCGTTTTAAAAACAGTAGCTGATCAGCTTCTAATTTGCAGCATTTATTTATTTATATCTTATTAAAAAAATATTCCACTGACGGATATGTTACAAACAACAAAAATAAGTATTATCTAGAAAAGGTTTTATTAAATTTCATAGTATTGTGTGTATTTAAAATATTTAAATTTTAAACTTATTTAGAAATAGTCATTAAGCCTTAAGAATAATAAATGTGTTATTTATGATTCTATATTGCCTGATGGGAATGTACTTATATTAAAATGTTTCACTGTTAGATGGCGTGTTCATTAAGGAGTCAAAAATGTAAATAAACCTCTTCGCATCTTGCCTATTGGTCTTCATATACATTATTAAATGTCTAATTTGTTAAAGACAATAATGCGTATACATTATTAAGTTTTCCTCAAATCTAATTTCACACATTATATTACAACAATGCTTACCATTTACTACCAAAACCACCTTTTTGTTATCAAGATTCTTAAACATACATTCAGTAAAATAAAAAAGTACTTAATGCAAAATATAATTATTATTGTTAGTACCTAATTGTTTTATAACAATTCTTTATGCCCTTGTCTCATAAGTAAATTGGGACAGATTCGCAAACATATCTTTCTTACCTTGCCACAGGAAATCTTGCCTTGTCGTGGACCATAGTGCGAATGATATTTTACAAAATCATTTCCAATATTTTCCGCACAATTTATTTATTTTTAAAATTATTAATAAAATTTAATGGGTGTCTATAGAAAGTTATATCAACATAGTTACGACATTTGCCTACGTTTTGTATGTGTTGTACAGTCTTTTTATATATTTTATCTAATGCTATAAACTCACTTCTTTGTAAAAAATGTTCTAAAGCTATTCAAGTAAAACCCCAGAAACGCATTTGATAGCATAATATGGCTTTATATGTCACTCCAATCTGAGACTAATTTTATTGTGATTTACAACTATACTGAATATTGTTGTTAGATAAGTCAGACTTTAAGTGAAAATGTCTGTATACCATTGTAATACTTATTTGATTTTATTATAATATATACATGATTATAATTATAGCATGATTTCTTCACTGCTTTAATGATACTACGGTACAAATTTATATGCACTGCCAATGCAACAAAAATTTGTCTAAATATAACATTGTAAAATTATTAGAACAAAATACTTAAACTGAACTTCTGAATACATAACTGTTAAATATATTAGTTTTAGATTATTTATTTACCTTATTTTATTATTTGCTCATTTAAGCAGTGAAGTTATCATCAGTTTGGAGATTCCTATTCCTTAAAATTTTAATGATTATTATCTAATAAATCTGTTGATAAAATTCATGTTGTTTTATTTGTATATTTTATAGGAGACCTTTTCAAGCCGCTAGAGTTATGTACTGTTTACAATATTTTTGTTTCGTTAACAGATCCTATGATAGAATACAGCTGTATATTCTGTATTCTATTACCATAGGTATACATTTATTATGTCTAGGATATTAGTACTACCTATTCCTAATCTGATTATTATGTAAAATAATTATAATTTAAAAAATTAAATCGACTTCAAATGACTGTCAACCAAAAAGAAACAATTTTTAAATTGTATATTGATTCTAGAAATGCATGGATACCCATATCTCGAAAACTACTGAACCGATTTTGATGAAACTTGAACTGATCTGTAGGAGTGGATTATATCCAATTCTAGCGGCCGCCGGCGACTTCGCGTGGACTTTGGTATTAGTCATAGCATGATGTTAGATTGCCTTCTCCAATAAATGGACTATTCAACACAAAACGATTTCTTAAATGCGAACCTGTAGTTCCTGAGATTAGCGCGTTCAAACAAACATACTCTTTAACTTTGAGTTTAAACTTTTTGAGTTACGCGTGACAAACATACACACACTTATAAAATATAGAATAGAATAATACCTATATCCAAAAACTGTGCGATTCTGACAATACTAGATACACATCGAATTGATTATTTCCTTTTTTTGAAGTTGGTTAATAAAAATGTTTATTTAGTACCCTGGTTTCGGGGGGAGGGGGGGGGGGGGGGTGATTAAATGATCCAGCTAGGTTTTATTTTTAGAAATTTTAAATTTAAAAAAATATTTTCAGCGACAACTAACTTAAATATAAAGTGAAAAATACAACTCTTACTGAGATCTATTGGCGAGTATTAACAATATTGTGGCGTAGAACGCCGTCAAACGCCATCCGTCAATCCGATCCGACGTTCAAATAGACGACAATGTCGATTAGAAAGAGCTCCATAAAATTTTCGTTCATTTAATTAAAAGCTTCCTCGGCCGAATGGTTACGTGGGGCCGACTGCGGAACCAGAGGCCCGGGTTCAAACCTCAATCAAAACCATATTCCGTTCATTTTTTTATTTTTGTATTGGGAGCTTAGTATTTCAGATAACGTTATCAAGTAACAGTAAGCAAATGAGTGTTTCGTTTGAAATTAAGCGAAGAAAATAAATTGTTTTTATCCGAGCAACGCTCGGTCGTCCAGGTACTTTAAATTATGAAATAACCTACTGACATTGCTCGACCTACTTTTAAAACCTTCCTGTGCTAATCTCACGTTTATGATATACGCGGAGTTAGTACCTATATGTATTTAAATACTAACTCCGCGTTATCTTATCTCATAATTACGACAAATTATGATTTACGATAAAATTTATGGGCAAAATATATCTGCGAACAAGGTTACTATAATATCTTTTATTTTATAATTTAACGTTCTGGATTTAAAAAAAACCAAATCCAAACCCCCTATGACATTACAACATGGCCTTATACGCAGAACATATTTACCTCTTTAATATGTTCTGTGGCCTTACACACATAACACCTGGTTCAGGTAATAAGGAATCACAAACGGCAGAGTAATATAACTAAAAAAACATACAGCCAAATACATTAACTCCTCCTTTTGGAAGTCGGTAAAAATACGTATAGCCGAACACAGTACTACTTCCTTATTTTGGAAATCTTTAAAAATTTGTCAATAGGTCTAAGACTAAAACCATTCCATATTATGATAGGTAACCTTTCGTCAATTTTTACGATTGACTTTTGTTTAGTTGTACTAACGGGAACGATTTTAGTTGGACCACCGAGTAGTTGGTCCAGCGAGAAAAAAAATCCCCGTGGTCCAACTAGTTGGTCTAATGGTTGGTCCACGGGGAACGCGCGGGAATTTAAGCGTTTGGTTTGTAAGTAGACACTGAAGCGCGCATGGCTCGGCGGCGATCGTAGAACGCAAGCGATCTATGCAGCTAAGCCAAACGGGCGCGGTCAGGTGTGAGATGGGTGACCGCTAGTGGCAAAAATTTCATGCGCGTTTCCGTGCTTCGGAGGGCACGTTAAGCCGTCGGTCCCGGTTGTTGTCGATAGATAACAGTCGTTAAACCTTGTCGGAGGCCTTATGGGCGGTTTGAAAACATCCGACAGCGGGTAACTACTAATAATAACCACTAACCCGCATCTCCACCAACCCGCATTGGAGCAGCGTGGTGGAGTAAGCTCCAGGCCTCCCCAATATTTGGGGAGAGACCCGTGCCCAGCAGTGGGACGCAAAAAGGGTTGCAGCCAAGTAGACACTTATCACATCACACATGGGCCGGCGGCTGGAACTACGCAGTTAAGCCAAACGGAAACTTGCCGGAGACCTTTTGGGTGGTTTGGATACATCCGACAGCGAGTTGGCCGCTAATTCGCATCTCCACCAACCGGCATTAGAGCAGCGTCGTTGAGTAAGCTCCAGGCATTCCCAATACCTATGGCGTGGCGTAATGGTTACCATACCGGATGCTGATCGGAGGGTCACGGGTTCGATTCCCGGAAGTAGAAATTTGAATGATAAGTTTAAAATTTCTGTTCCCGGTGCTTGTGTTTTTGTCTTTGTGTGTGTCCATGGTACTCACGACACAGAGTATATATCCCCTACTGTGGGGCTATGAGTGTGAAACGTTTATTATTATTACTATACCCCATTATTCAGACCGAGCCCAACAGAGGGACGCAAAAAAATTTGTAGCCAACATAATTAAAGGTACTGATTAGGCAACCGCCTTTTCAAAGAAACCGGTTACAGTGCAACGTGCGTCTGAAACCTGGTTTGGTTAAAGAATGACCGATGATGTAAGATGAACCAGAAACTCGAAAACACAGTTTAGTTAAGTACCTATATATATAAATAGTAAATAGCCTTCCGCCAGCGGCTTCGCCCGCGTGGACCCGTTTTATGGGTCCCCCAGGATAAAAAATAGTCTATGTGCTATTCCAGGTTCATTGCTATATTAAAATCAAAGGCGTTTAGCCAGTTGCTTCAACCGCGTTGACCCTATTACTCGTTTTCACGTAGGAATGAAGTATTTTCCCGTGGTATAAAGTAGCCTATGTTATTATTATATATTCACCTTGAGGAATGTAGCTTTCTAATGGTGAAAGAATTTTTGAAATAGTAACAGTAGTTTTTGAGTTTATTCATTACAAACATACAAAAATACCCAATTAATTCTCGGCCCCTTGAAATGAACCATACCATACCGTTTAAATGAATCACCTGTACAACATGTCTTAGGAGAAGCTTAAGAATGTGCTCCAACGAGAATACTTCATCGTTTTTTGTTAAAGAGGTTCAAGTTTGCGTTGTATTGCATCATGTGTAGGTGGCAGAACTTCTATGGTGCGACTGAGGAATATCACTGCTGCGCCCACTTCTACTAAATTATTTATTACTTTCTTTGCTAAGAAATAATTTTATGTTTCGGTAGAAATGTTCAATTGGCAGCCACACATAGGCACATGGGGCGACCATTAGGGCTTGAGCTCCGGAATTCGCATAATTCCGAAATTCCGATAGAATCCAATATCGTTTCCAATTCCGGAATTGGCAAGATCAATATCGAAATTTCGATATTGAAAAAAAAAATTATCACTAAGGACATATCGCGATAAAAAATCTACCCTTAGTAAATTATCATAAACATTCAAAATTTTAGTATCAGAATATTATAAATCTCTTTTTACTATATCATCCTTTTGCCTATGTACTTCTAAACCTTAAAAAATCATGAAATATATTGTCCATACTATCTTCAGAATCTAATCTAATCTCTCCTATTCAGTAATTTTATAACAAAAAGATAAAATGATACCTGATGAGAGTTAGAAGCCTCCTTAACTAAAACAATAAGAAATGGCAGCAAATATGTACTTTCTGTCACATTGTAAATAAAAAGTGATTCTATTGTAACTTTTAAAGTAGAACTGCATTGTATTCTTGCTTCATCTTGAAACCAATGATGCTAGAAGTTTCTTATCATCTAAATAATTGGCATACAAACAAGAAAATTCTTATTATTTGAGTTTTTTCGAAAGTGTCATCCTTTGGTTACCTTATCCTTATTCCTTATTTTATCCTTTGGTTTGGCATTGGTGCTTTTAGCTTATGATATTTTGGCATTTTTTTACACTTAGAGTCTTCTTAGAGTCAATTTTAACTTTTACGTATCACTATTTTCTACAAAATGACACTTGAGTTCCGGAATTCCGGAATAGAAATATTGGATATCGAAATCCAATTCCGGAATTGAAATAGCGTCCGATATTCATGCCCTAGCGACCATCCTTCGGAGTAACATCCACTAAATACGAGCTCAGGCAAGACTTAATAGGTAGCTAGGAACATCTTACTTGAGGTTGTGTGTAGATGGGCAGCAGCGACCACTTAACACCACGTGGCTTGTATGTTCGTCGACTGGTTTTTTGTATATCAATCACTATGGCATATAAATAAAAAGAAACTTTTGCGGTGCGGCCGCCTACCACTTCACAATGGTTTACTTGTGCCCAGAGATATACATACATACAAGTTGTACATCTGTGGTATATAATAAAGATATTCTTGACTTGGACAAATTGTCTAAAGCAAAAATGACATAAGTAAATATTTATGTATCAGTCACACTTTTTGTCTAGTTGTTAAAATAGTAATGATTCTGCCTGCAACCCTCTTTTTCGTCCCACTGCTGGGCACAAATATCTCCCCGCCCTTGGGTAAGCCTGGCCGCTCCGCCGATGAGGTTGCGAATGTCTCATTAGCTAGGTACTTAGGATAGTCCCTGTAGCTTCGGGATTAAGAATAGAGCTACGGTATCCCCTGCCTGATCGTAAGAGGCGACTAAAAGGGGGCTTCCGGGGATGCGGACGGTGAGAGTGGGAGCTTGACCCGTCCAGCCAGCAGCCCCGGGAAGGACGGCGGTGTATGCGTGGCCGCATGCCGCCGTGAACACCTGAAGGTGCAGGAGAGCACATCTGCTCTCCCGAAGATGGGCCCGTTATGGGGCGCCGCGCGTGGAGGACACCGGTGCGTTCCTATGGAGATCCCGGAGTCCTCACAAACGTAGAGGCAGGCCACCGAGGGGGTTTTAGTGCGGTCAAATCCCACATAACCCGGTATCCTCTCCCAAGGTGTCGGGTACCTTTTGAAGGTTTCCCCCCCGATACCAAAAAAAAAAAAAAAAAAAAGGTACTTAGGATAGGTAGGATCTTAAAACTAAATATTTTTAGTTAATTTTATTTAATAATATTGTACTTATGCCAGAATATGGCTGTTTAAAATTCCAATTATAATTTTAAACATCTTATTCTATGTAAGTATGTGTAAACAGTCAACAATAAAGTATTTTAATTTCATTTATATATTTTTTAAGTTTATTTCTGTACACAAAAATAAAGCATAAAAATAGTAACTTAACTTAAGAGTACAGGGGTAACGCTTATTCCTTAATAGGAATCTCTTCCAGCAGACCCGCTAGAAGGAGAGTTGAAACAGAGAGGCAAACTTAGTGTGTACTGGACTACAAATACTTTTTTTTATATAATCCTATGCAATACAAATAATACAAATTAAAAACACATTAACATGTTTACATTCATCACAATGCCTATACCTAGTCATATAGATTTTAATTTATTTTATTTTAATTCTTTTCTATTATGTCAAAGAGCAGCGATGGCCGAGTGACCAGCGATGGCCGAATGGCAATAAACCGCGGTCTTCGACGCGACCGATCCTGGGTTCAAATCCTCGGCGCGCACCTCTGACAAAGAAATTTGTAGTGTGCGCATTTATCGCTGCTTTACGGTGATGGAAAATATCGAAATATTCAATCGATTTTGATGTTCTCCATCGCCGTGCATGCCTGAGAGGAATTCATAATTTCTCGGAAGCATGACGTCTACCAATCCGCACTTGGCCGGCGTGGTGGACCATGACCTAAATCCCTCTTACTTGTGTGAAGAAGAACTGTGCCCAGAATTGGGACATAATAAAAGGTTGAAAAAAAAAATGTCAAGTAACTACCTACTGCTCTGCTATTAAATAAATATTGTAGAGTAGCGATGGCCGAGCCGGTAAAGACCGCGATGTATGAGACGGCGATCCCAAGTTCACCTCAGCGCGCACCTCTGACAAAGAAATTTGTTATGTGCATATTTACCGCTCTTCAATGACTGAAAACATTGTAATATTTTTATTACGATGTTAGCTATCACCGTGTATGTCTAAGAGTTACTCAGTTGGCCAGCGTGGTGAACTATGACCTACATCCCTCTGAATTCCGAGAGTACCAGAATACCTAGCAGTGGGATATAAAAATGTTTAAAAAAAATATTCTCTGCTAATTAAAAATTGTTTACTAGTTGAATCTATCGATACATTATCTTAACTCAGGTTTTTTATTTAGACGCTCTCGTCGGAGTCGTCGGACGCCCGCGCCGGATTCAGAGACATGCGCATGCTACATTCGCGGCTGCTCATTTAGAAAAAATTTGGGGCTAACCTATCTACATATATCTAACTTAAGAACTAACTGAAAAAAGCTCCAAAGTCGTGAATTAGGTACAAAAACTCATTGATCACATTAAGATCCCAACCAATAGTTGAGAGTTATGTTCTGTGTACTGTACGTCTTACTCGTACCTTTTTCAAATGTACAGATCGTGCGATGCTGTAACCATAATAGCTAAAAATATTCTAAAAAAAATATGCTCAGGTAGCTGAGGTCCAAAAAACCATGTTTTCGGTACCTATGCAAGTGCGAAATTTATTGCATCATTCGCTCACCTGTAGGCGATATCGTTAGCGTTACCGACCAACAGGTACTTAACGATTTATTTTTAGAGATTAATTTACAAAAAAAGCCCTTTGTTCGTCATTGTAAGATTTTATCATTAGGTACCTACCGATCGGGATAGGAAAATACTAACCTACTTGTACTTAGCGAAATTATTAAATAGGCACATACATACATACATACATATGTGTAATTTATTCGCTCAAATTAGGTGAATTTAAGCGTACCGTAATTTTAGTAGATACCTACCAGGTGTATATGTTGTTATCTCCAAATCTTGTAAATCATGCTTTCACTTGATTGCCAATGGATGGACCATCACTGCCATGACTACATTGCAATCGATGGATTTTTGCGCGTCTATGTATGAACCACGTGGCTCTCTCAAACTTCGTCTTAGGAGATTCCTATTGTCTGGAAATGTTCTAATAAGAAGTGCGTGCGTTATATACAAACTCTGGTATTTACTACGCAATGTATAGTGGAAAACGGCCAGAGTATAATGACATGACAACGTCGGTTTACTTTTTTAATCAGTGTTCGCCGGACCGCTACTCGGGTATAACGCGTCGCGGCATCACTCCAAACACACCACAATCGATCAATACCACGTTCAAAAATATTCGTTCCGCATCTAAATATTAGATTGAGTCTAACATATACCTACCATCTGAAATTTGCATTTTGTCAAAACTATCAACCTTTATCGTGTATGCTGAAATTTATAAGAGCCCTCTGCACCATGAAGCCTCCGACTAATGTAAGTTATTTTTTGTTTATTTTCTTTGACGCTACCAACTAGCTCTACATTTACAAAGACGCAGTTAATTCATATTAGAGTTGCTATTAAAATATAGCTACGTAAATTATAATTTTTGTTGATTAATTACTTAAAACGAGTTGTTCAGTATTTATTAATTAAGCGTAAGTTAATAGCTTTTTAATAGCATGCTACTGCAGTAGTCTCAATATTCATTGATATTAATTTAATAATGAGGAAAATTTTGTAGATTAAAATAGTAAATAATCAGTAACGATGGTAATAGTTCATATTTAAGTTTTTCTTTAATTATTCATATTTGTATTTTTAGAAAACCTAATAACCTCTACTTTGAAAACTCTACCGATTTATTGTTGCTTATAATATTAAGCATAGAGTCATAAATAGAGTATTATTTTTGATTTTATTGGATTTTCTGAATTTTTGTGTACTCTATTGGTCATAAAATACTTAAACTTATGAATGAATTATTACACGTCATTTAAAATCATATTTTAATTATAATATAAACTGTCTATAACGCAGCGTATGAAAAGTTAAGCTGCCAATAAAATTAACCAGAATTTTGGAAAAAAATAAGTATCTTGAAAATAAAAATAAGATAATAAAAGGTTTTTTTTAATACTTACCGATCTTGTTTTTTTATTTATTTTGAAGTTAGATGAAATTAAATAAATATAAAAACAAAGATGATGGTAGAGAAAATGATAGACATACATAATATGCAGAAGATTAATAGATGTGGATAAGAATTTGGCTATAAAAAATTGTAAACGATTCTTGCGTACCTACTTTGTAACCTGGTCGGAAGTTAAAAGAGGCATGTCGTTTGAGGTCATAGGTACATACTCATGTTTTTTATTTGGGAAGTAGATAGGTATTAGGTATATACAATACTAATATCAAATGAAGATCAAAGCACTTCGTTCGAATAGTTGTAATGCAAAGACAAAGACAAAGACAAAGACAAATAACTTTATTTGCACAAATATGGGTGTTTACAAAAGTTGTTAATACATATTTAGTACGCCATATTTACCTTCATGAGGTATGCAAATATTACAAAGATAAAAGAAAAAAAAAAAAAAAAAAAAAAACTTAATAATAACACAATTTATAAAAATGTACATTATTATTAATTTTATTTTATTTTTATTTGATCCCATATTGCGCATTTTGAAAATTAAAATTTTTAAATTTTATTTCTTCAAGTATGTATTTATTTAGTTGTTTGTTTATTTAATTATTTATTCATATTTATTTGTACTTGGGATCGAATCCGATCGTCGGCTTTGGGTACCCATATTGCAGGGTTTTTGTACACTAAGAGGAAAAAAAGCCGGCGGAAAAAAAACCTCCCAGGTTTTTATGGAATTCCTTTATGCCGTTTTGTCGTTTAAGAAATCAGTGACTGAGTAATACGCCTTTTTCAGTAAATACGTTTTAAGTTCTTTTTTAAACTCGTTGCCCGTTTTGATTTTGAGGAATTCCGGTAGACCGTTATATATTTTTGGTCCCATGCAAAAGACACTATTATGGTATTGTTTCGTTTTAGAAGCAATTGAACATAATTTATTAGGATGCCTTTTTGATTTAAGGGTTTCATATTTAGCTATTTCATTTTTGACCATTAAAGAGATTTCGTAAATATATAAAGAAGGAAAAGTCAATATTTTTAAATTTTGAAAATGTGGCCTACAAGTATCCGTTTCCTTTAGCTGACATATGGCTCGAATGCGTGTTATGAAATGAAAAAACAGGGCGAAAACATATTTTTTTGGCTTGCCTTTCCGTGCGACAGGTTTTGGTAAAGAAGCAAAACATGGTTAGCGTTCATCATGAAATGGTAAAGTCCTGCAAGAAAAGACCGTCATTTAACTAAGTAGGAACCTATATGTTGTTCCCAGATATGCGCTCAATGGCTCAATCAACTGCGTTTAGGCTCCCCTCGTTTAGGTATCTAATTAAACTTGTGGGGTCCGATGTATTAATACGCATTAACCTTTATCAAAGGAACTTTATACAAAGATCTGACCTTAGATAGTGGAGAACAGACAGTTATTGCCATTGTTGTCTAATCAATAGAGAAACGTACAGGCAACGTTATTGTACATCTAGGTTATTACCTAATTGCCAATTATAATGGCGAAAACCACGAGTACCTTAAATGAATGAATCAGACTTCGTAATTAAGCGGCAGCACTAAGTAGGTATATTATATATTTGATCATTTTCGTCTAGCGGTAGACAATGATAAAGATGTGCCGGTTTTTTAAATTTTTATATGGACTAATATACACGAAAAACATCGTAAACTGTGTATAACGTATAAATAAACGTAATTAAATAATTAAGTACCAAGAAAAAAAAATACAGAATATATCATAATAACACCTCAATTCACCTGGCATCTTTGTTTTTTTTTCTGTCTGGAATCTGGCCATTATAATGAAGTTAATGATGGAGACTCCCAAAAATACTTTCTGCTTTGTAAACTGGTTCTGTTGTGACGTTCTGGCGGTTATGATGGAAATGCAATGTGATTTAATTACGTCATTCTAGCCAATAATATCACGAATTATACCACATAGGACATACATGATAATTTAAGACAATTGGTTAGTATTTTATGAAATATATTTTTCAAACGATTCCAATAGTTTATTATACCCAAAATTGTGTTTTGCCATATTGCTTGTCGAAATTTTTATACGAGTGGTAAGGACCGCGGTCTCCGAAGCGCAAAGGAGGTTCAATTCCTCGGCGCGTACCACTAACAAAAATAAATTCGTAATGTGCGCATTTCATCGGTGCTCCACAGTGATGGAAAATAGTGTGATATTTAATTTATTACGATGTTTTTCATGTTTTCTGATAGAAAATTATAATTTCTTGAAGGTATGATGTCCGCCAATCTGCACTAGGCTAGCGTGGCGGAATATGGCCTAAACCCCTTTTACTTGTTAGAGGAGATCTATGCCCAGCAGTAGGACATACCTAAAACGGTTGAAAAACATAGCCGATCGGTAAAGAATTGTACTAATTCTCATTTCGCCACCGAACTATAGCCTAATCTTCTCTATTTTCTTCCTCTGTCCTAATATTTCCTTTAAAGGAGTGGAGATGGATCAGTTACTAGCAACGATACATTAAAAGATTTTTGTCTTGACTTCCCTTTGTTCCCAGGCCGCCCTCCTGCACGATGTGGACATACCAACCAAAAAGGCGACGTTTGGCATGGGATGCTTCTGGTCCAACGATTCTCTCTTCGGAGCAACACTTGGTGTTATTCGTACCCGGGTAGGATACTCTGGAGGTACTACGAAAAACCCACATTATAGAAGCCTGTAAGTATTTTTTTACTTATCGCTCAAATAGCAGAGTTAGTAGCATAGGATGGCTTATTTAAGGACAAATAATAGGGTGGCAAAGCTACATGGAAGATATTAATTTTCGAGACATATTTTAGTCGTGTGCTACAATGGGTTATGGGACTATACAGTTAATTTCACAGGAGATCCTGAAAATTAATAGCCTATAAGAAAAGTGTCTTCCTATGAACTGTGCATATTCGCCACTCGGTACTACACCAATAATTAGCGTGTTGATGTTTCGCGAAAAAACGCCGTCAATTTATTTCAGTAACTCAACAAAACATTTTTTTATATATTTACTTTAAAAATAGAGTTGCAAAGTGAAACTCCGAACGTGCATGATTTGTCCGACTGAGTACCTAACTACCACGGCAGCCACCGCTACACCTATAATGAAAAAATGGTGGTAAGGTACTTGTTTTTTCACTGTCAATTTTAATCAAGAAAAATGTGTGCTCAATAATATAGATTTTTTAGCACACATTTTTCTTGATACAAAATTGACAGTGAAAAAACAAAGATATTTAAAAAAAATTGACAATTAAACGAAAAACTAAAAAGATCAAAATAAACAAAAAAGAATTTTCTTCTACAGAGGCCACAACAGTATACTACAGTTATGATTATTCAGATTATGATTAAGGATGGGTGTAGATGCCCGTGGCATGTAGGGCTGGATCACTTAACATTAATGGTCTGTATGGTCGTTAAGCTATGCCTATCTTGTCTCGTATACTCTTATTCCAGAACCCGTTGGTCGCTTCAGGTTAGAGTGGCCAGCAACCTCAATTTTCCACCGAAATGAACTAAAAGGTCTAAAATATGATGTCGCAGTAATTTTACCCGGTGGAACTAAGCAAGTTGAACCACCGATCGTTGTCTTCGTCCATGCAAGAATAATATATAAAAAGAATAATATATAATATAAAGCTAAAGAGTTTATTATAGAAGCGCGCATGGCCCGGCGGTTAGCCTAGAACGCAAACGATCTATGCAACTAAGCCAAACGGGCGCGGTCGGGTATGAAATGGGTGACAGCTAGTGGCAAAAAAGCTAGTCGATCCCGGTTGTTGTCGATAGATAACAATCGTTAAACCTTGTCGGAGGCCTTATGGGCGGGATTGAAAACATCCGACAGCGGGTTGGCCACTAACCCGCATCTCCACCAACTCGCATTGGAGCAGCGTGGTGGAGTAAGCCCCAGGCCTCCGCAATAACAGGGAGAGACCCGTGCCCAGTAGTGGAATTCAAAAAGGGTTGCAGCCCAAAGAGTTCATTAATCTCAGGAACTACTGGTTCGAAATGTTCGAATTGAAAAAAATATTTTAATTCCTCCAACTAAAATCAAGCCTCCCCCCCCCCAAACCAGGCGCAAGTAATATACGTCTTGCCCCAGCACCCCCCCTCCCTCCCGTTGACAATTTTTTGTTGATCTCCTCAAAACAAAAATTTCAGCAAGCACCTACCCCAAACAAAAAACGCCTCCCCTTTTTAAACTTTTTTAAGCCAAGCCTTTTTTTGAAATCGTGACAGATCAATGAGATCAAGGAAGATGTCATTTAAAAATACGTAAGTAATGTTTAGTTATTTTCCAAGCCAAGCTAACAGAATATCGATTTTATTCGGAAAGATAAGTTTATTGTTGTTTTGAATAGCTTCATTCCTACGTGAAAACGGGTAATAGGGTCAACGTGGTTGAAGCATCTGGCTAAACGCCTGTGATTTTAATATAACAATGAAGCCTGGAATAGCACATAGGCTATTTTTTATCCTACGGGGACCCATTAAACGTGTCCACGCGCTGGCGGAAGGCTATAACGGATCAAGGAAAATGTCATTTAAAAAATAAATAATAGTTTAAAAAAACTAAAAAAACACGCTTTTTATAGAAAACCGAACTAAAAAATAGAAAATAAATATTAATGAATTTAAATTAAGAAAATAGTGTTAAAAATTTCAATGAATATAAGTTAATAATAGTGTGAATAAAAAAAAATTTATTTTAAAAAAAGCGTGGGGTGCATGGTGTCAATAGTTATAAATATTTTATTGACAGATATGAGTAGAGTGATTATCATTTCGATAATATTTTAAAAAGCACCCCACGCTTTTTTTTAAATAAAATATTTTTTTTTATTCACACTATTATTAACTTATATTCATTGAAATTTTTAACACTATTTTCTTAATTTAAATTCATTAATATTTATTTTCTATTTTTTAGTTCGGTTTTCTATAAAAAGCGTTTTTTTTTAGTTTTTTTAAACTATTATTTATTTTCTACTTTTTAGTTTGGATTATTTATTCTTTCCATGATGTTTCCACGAGCAATGGACTGGTTACTGAGAACCTTCTTCTTTCTTTCAAAAATATCTTTATCTATCATTAGGCTTGTTACATAACAAGGTTACATATTTTTTTAATTTTTACGTTTTCATAAAATTTCACCTGTCTTACGACTTAACAAATTATTTATATTCTTTATATATCTCATACACGTGTTCGGTTACTGAGCACCAATAGTCTACTCCCCTACATAAATATGAGCAACCCAAGCAGCAAAATAGTCGAATAGTAATTAGATTACTCAACCTTTAATCGTATAAGAGCCGAGTAACCGTTCTTAAAACACCCATTTATCGTGTAATAGCGGTTATCTCGACTATTTGGCAATATTTGCTAATGTGTGCTTTAAGGACGTCGAATAAACGTTTACAGCACTATGTTTTAGCACTTTTACTCCACCTTTTAGCAGATGCTGAATTAAAGTGGCTAAAATACTCGTTATTAGATCGTTTGATCTATAACAGTCGTATAATAGCTGTAGCTCTATAAACGCAATCGAACAAAAATCATATTTTGCAAATTGAAAAATGGAATAATTTTATCAAATTAGTGTATTGTCATCGGTCCTCAATAAATCTACAAAGTTTGAACGAAATCTGGCCGTTTAAAGTGGGTCAAAATCGCGCCCAAAGAAGTCGGTTACAAACATACAAACATACAAACATACAAACATACAGGTGAAGCTAATAAAAAGCGTGTAAAAATACCTAAGTATTTGGTTATTTTTTTCCGCCTTGCTAACAGAATACCGATTTTATTCGGAAAGATAAGTTTATTATGACTATTACTTATTCATCCCTTCATACCACGTGTCAGTGATTGTGCAAAAATTGTTTAGGTACTGCGATATGTTCGAATTTCTTATTCGTAACCTGCACGTTGCAAAATATTGTGAAATGTCTAATAATGTATTCATTACATTATTCCTGAAATAGAAAAAAGATCTTATTCTATCATCCCTATTAATATTATAAATTCGAAAGTAACTCTGTCTGTCTGTTTGTCTGCTACGCTTTTCCGCTTAAGCTACTGAACCAATTTTAATGAAATTTGGAACACAGATAGAGTAGACCTTGGGAAAGGTCATAGGATGGTTTTTATCCTTCGGGAATCTATAAAACGGGTCCACGCTGGAGAAGAAGCCGGTAGAAGTCTAGTAATATATATATGACTAACGCCAAAGAACTAGAGAAGTTAACATAGGAAAAATAATATATATTAACATAGGAAAAATGATACTCGTACGAAAATATTAACATAGCTTTCGGCCCGCGACGTTCACCGCGTGGATTTCGGTTATCATTACATACGATACTTCTTATCTTTATATAGGTAAAAATGTCAAAAACTCTAGGACAAATATTTTCTTCCTATCCAGTGCCTGAATACAAAGATTCATGATTACAACACTCAAATTTTTATCCCTTATTTTTTCACCCCTTTAAGCTTATTTTTCGCAATAAAAACTATACTACGAGTATGTCCTTTCCCAAGGCCCACTCTTTGTATCAGATTTAATTAAAATTGGTTCAGTAGCTTGGGCGTCATACGCACACAGAGATAGTGAGATAATTACTTTCGCATTTAAGTTAAGAGTGAAATGATTGCGAGAAGGACTCACCACTCACCAGGTTCGATCCCGGCCCAAACCGTTATTTATTTATTTATTTATTTATTTATTTATTTATTTGTTGGCGAGCGGGGGCCATGCATCAGAGTTATTCATGTGGGCGAGTAACGTAAATCTAAGACACTCCTTTACTGATTACGAAATTAACAATCACTAATTTATAATACGGACAGATCACTTGTAGGTAGAACGATCACTTTATAACCGACCGACGTTCCACCCGAACACGTGGGGCGCGTGCGCAATCTCCTTACACGCTCTTAGCTCAATCCTCACTCAGTCTGTAATGGCCGCCGCCCCAGCGTCCGGTGTTACGTCATCTGTCAGTATTGCCAGTTGACAGATAATCGACTAACAATTAAATAGAGCCGTCACGGCCATCTCTGACTGTCGCACGTCCTCGTGCGTCACCTGAAACAAACTCATTAGTACTCGCTCGACCATTCCTGACATATAGTGCGATATCCCTATCCCATTACATTGCATGCGTTACATATAAGGAGTACCTAGGATTAGGCTTGAAGGTAGCCAGTAGCGCATTGCGGACCGGGCGTGCAAGGCCCTTTCGACCACCAATACAGGGCGTGGACTGGGCGTGCGGGGCCCTTTCGACCAGCCAAACACAATTACATGGCGTGGACCGGGCGTATGAAGCCCCTTCGACCAGCCGTACAGGGCGTGGACCGGGCGTGCGGGGCCCTTTCGACCAGCCAAACACAATTACATGGTGTGGACCGGGCGTATGAAGCCCCTTCGACCAACCATACAGGGCGTGGACCGGGCGTGCGGGGCCCCTTCGACCAGCCAAACACAATTACATGGCGTGGACCGGGCGTATGAAGCCCCTCCGACCAGCCAATTCAATACCAAAACAATAGAAACGGGCTCACCGGATGTCATGGTCGAAGCGCTCTTATAGCTTGATCGCTGCTATCTGGCTCCTGTTCCAGTCATTTCACAAACAGGACAGGTGTTCTCACTTTTCATGCACATAATAGTTGATTGGCCTGGCCTTTTTTTTTTCAAGGGTCCTCATTAACTTGGTAGCGTCTTTATCTCCATAACTCAGTCCATTAATTTTTCACTATAAGAACCCTTTTCTTCAACTATTCTTCACTTTCCTGAAAATGTGATAATAAAGCGGATAAGATTACAAAATAATTTTTGTTATTAACTTTCGAAACTTTTTAACAGAAGTAAATTGCGATTCTGGGGACTTAAAATTAACAGCTGTACTTATAATGAACATTTATTGCACCACCACACTTGTTTCACTTTCTGAGATTTTAAAAGTTTGGCAACTGTGGCGTACAACGCGGGTTTTTGACGGCCCTACGCCATCACCATAAACTCAAAAAGAAAACCTAGACACCTACACACAATATGCAAAGTTGATATCATTAACAGACTAGTGAGCTAACTTACCGAGGAAAACAAAGTATGATGAAATACTTGATGGAAAATATCTTTCACAATTGAATTCAATTACCGTTATCTTCAGTCAAAATTTCAATAGCAGATTCAATTTCATTGAAGTTATTAATTTGATAAACGGAGTAGCTTTCAAACCTTCATGGAAAGATACATTCTTGCTAATAGGAACAATATAGTTCATTGACGTATTATTACAGTTATGAAAACCACAATTAGGCACACGTAATGACAATTCAATAAAATCAGACAGTCTTCTTTTTTTTTTTTTGCATTGCGAAACCTTTGAGTAACTGCTACTATGTTGCATACAACTATGACCACAGTAAAATGCTTTTTTTTTAAAGTATTCGAAACAACGGTAATATAATTTCGACACTTTTATTTAAGATGCAACAATAAATTGATTAATTACCACAGTACGCTACACGAAATTAGAAACATAGTCCTGCAAATATGATATTAGTAAAGCTGAACTTTGTAAAATATGGGTTAGCACTGCTTACTGCAACAAATGTACAAATAATACTAGTGACTACCAGCAGTTATCAATATCTGACTAAACTTTGTTGCTGTCCAAGCTATCTCAACAATTTCAGTTACCTACAAGTTATTTTCTATTGACACAATCTACCGACAATTAATGATGGAATATAAAGTAAACGATAAACCCAAAGAGGCTTCAATAAGTTCTAAATAGTCAATGTTCAATGAAAGCCTGATATGATACAGTAAATGAACAACAACTTACTTAACAATAAGCTTCAATTTCAAAAACTACCGGTTTTACCCACGGAGTTCCAAATAACCCGCACCGCCCCTTTCTGTGGTTTTACCTTTTAGTTCACAAATATGATTCATCTTAGGGCCCCTTTCACCACCTCCAAGTAAAATGACAAGTACGCTAATTGTCGGTTAAAGTCACCCGTAGCTTCAATTTTAATTTCACGATGTTCGAGTAGCACTAATCATATGATAAACTGACCCATACTTATATACCTTTTACTTGCCAATTAACTTTAACGGGGACGTAACTAATCAATAGTTTACCTGGAGAAGCAGAACAAGGCCTCAAATCAGACAAAATCTTAACAAAAAGAAACCAGCAAATCATAATTCTAACAGGGAATCTGAATATACCATACATTTTTCTCTCGTTTTTTTTTTTAATATGCAGTGCATTAACTAAGCTTACTAATTCTTTTCTTGCCTTGTCACGAAAATAAATTTGAAAGTGATCTTTCTTGTAACGAAAAGTCACTTGAAGAATTGAAAATTTTAAAAGAAGAGAAATTATCAATACGTTAATTTCATCAGTATAACCACAATAACCAACCCCATTCTCATTGCAAAGTCAAAAGTATCGAAACTTTTATAAAATAATGGCAATTACTGTCAACATGATCTTCAACGATAAAACAAATCATATTCAGTTATCAGAAGTTACAAATCTCATAATAAAAGTAACCACAGATGAGGGTAGGTATATAAATTTTACTTAGTTCATTATTCGACATTCGACTTCGAATTGTCTTTTAACACTTGATAACAATGAGAATAAAAACTATACAATATGACATACCATAATTATGTCAACCAGTCAGTAGGTATAGGTTGAAAAGGATTCGTTTACAAAGTGATGCTAGGGAACAAAACTAATAAAACCTATATTTTATACTAAGGGAATTCAAAGGGGGCCCTGAGTAAATGATGTCGTGGAGACCTGGCCTCACTTACACAGTTACACTCCGCGTGGTTTTGCTTGTAATGGCCGCCACGATGGCCCAAGTTCAGAAATACTTTATCAAAAGCATCCGTGCCCCGGCGTAAAAATGCACGTTACTATCATCACAGCTAGCTTTGCCTTCGCTTCAAAAATGTCCTTTCGTCGCGGCGCTAAATTACGACGAATTATCTAATAAAAAAAAAACGATGACTCGGCTTGACAGATTACCAGAATCTACCTACCCTTAATGGGATTCATAATTCTTATAAGTTACTTCATAGATTTTTTTTTTGTGCTATAACACGTTGCTTCGTATCAAATTTCAAGATTCTGATTTCACGTGAAGTATCCTGTAGGTTTTGATTCCTTGCGAGTGACGAGAATTTGCAGAAATTTGCAGAAATTTGCGGCATAAACGGCTGTATATTTTGATTGCGCTGGCTTAGAAGTTTTTTTTTTTTTATAACAGCTCCAAGTAACAATAGACCTGAGTATTTGATATAAATTCCAGCTTGATACCTCCACGCGTTCCTGTGAAAAAGGGTCTCGACGGACAGACAGACAGCAAAGTGATCCTATAGGGTTCCGTTTATTCTCATTTCGAGGTAATGAACCCTAAAAAAAATAACACGCTTAAGCGTCACTTATTAAAATCTAGCACTGATATCAAATTGACGTTAATCAAGTTAATTGAACATCATGATAAAAATGACGTTTCACATTCATAGCCCCACAGCAAGGTAGATACAACCCGTATCGTGGGCCTGTCGTGGGTACCATGGACACACAAAGGCAGAAACAAAAATACTCAGACCGAGAACAGCAACCTAAATCCATCCCTCAAAAATCCACTCCGCCGGGTATCGAACCCGGGACCCCTCGACTGACAGTCCGCCACGGCAACCATTGCGCCAGACAGGTCGTCGAATTTAATAACGAAAACAATGAACATTACTCCCCTGAATTTCAATAACTGCTTCACGCAAGGCATCCTCACGTTACGTAGTGCTGATACTCGTAGTACACTTGTTGTTAGGCAGTCACCCATTTGACTTCCTTTTGCCTTCCCATAATTTTCGGTTATCGCTCCTTGTACATAAAGGCACGTCGTTGTGATACTTAGACAGTTATGACCTCCGAGTACCCTCCTTTGTAATATCGCTCAGTTTGTCTGATAATTATTGTCTCTCATTTCGTGGCATAACCTGAAATCACAAAATCGCACAAGTAATCTGTTCTATGGTAATCCCACTTCTGATGTTGGCGAGCGGGGGCCATGCATCAGAGTTATTCATGTGGGCGAGTAACGTAAATCTAAGACACTCCTTTACTGATTACGAAATTAACAATCACTAATTTATAATACGGACAGATCACTTGTAGGTAGAACGATCACTTTATAACCGACCGACGTTCCACCCGAACACGTGGGGCGCGTGCGCAATCTCCTTACACGCTCTTAGCTCAATCCTCACTCAGTCTGTAATGGCCGCCGCCCCAGCGTCCGGTGTTACGTCATCTGTCAGTATTGCCAGTTGACAGATAATCGACTAACAATTAAATAGAGCCGTCATATTTATGATCTTAAAATGTAAACATTACAGATTTTACATCCAATGCGTTTACAATGTTTCAAGGTATCTTCAAGCTATCTTATGTGTGTTCCTATTGACAAAGTGACTAAAGCCCGAAAGTTAACCGAATTTTTTCTAAGCTATGATTATGTAGTCTGAAAGTGCACTTTGCACATGTGCACTATAAGTGTGTCCAACCTGCACTTGGCAAACGGATACGCACTGGCCTAGGTCGTCAGGGATGTTTAAAGTCTTGTTGACTACTTTATTGATTTTATGATTATAGGAAAAATAGTTAGTACCAGTTTATCTATACTACTAATATTATAAAGCTGAAGAGTTTGTTTGTTTGTTTGAACGCGCTAATCTCAGGAACTACTGGTTCGAATTGAAAAAATATTTTTTTGTTGGACAGTCCATTTATCGGGGAAGGCTTTAGGCTGTATAACATCATGCTATGATTAATACCAAAGTCCACGCGGACGAAGTCGCGGGCGGCAGCTTTTATAATATAAGTTATGTAGGTAGAAAATGTTACACGTTATGGTGAGGAGAGTTACTGGGAGGTTTACTCAGAATTTATATAATGATGACGTTAGCAACAAGCCGATTACCTGAACGCGCATGAATGGATGAATCTTGTAAATAGCATTATTGTGTTAAATTACTTGCACTATTCATTCTTAGTTACGAACGTTCACTACTAATGCCACGTGTAATAATGATGGTTCAATTATAGCTGTCCTTTCTTTGTAGCATTGAAATTATCTACAAATATGTTAATTTTATTTACAAAACACGACTATGAGACAAAGTGATATCATGTTAAGGAAATGGCAGAAAGTACATAACAAGTTTCAATGACAAAAGTGAGTTTGACTCCGTCTTTCGTTAGATGATATTTTTTGTGTAAAATTTCTTGTTGTGATTGCTTGCTTGCTTGAATAAAATACTCAAGCCGCTAGGTCATACGCGCTTCAATTAATTTTTATACATATATGTATAGTATAGTCATTTCTATACCAAACCACAAAATACCCAAACACTAAGAAAGCAAACTAGCAGTCGGATGACTATAGGTCTATTTGACAAAATCGACCTTTATTTTTTTTTTAAATACTTCGAAAATGGGTTCAGTTTTTGGTCGCTAGCTCTCGGAATAACAGGAACGTAAAACGTAAATGGAAGTTGTTATACATATATTATATTGATATTGAATATTATCATTTTTAGGGTTCCGTAGCCAAATGGCAAAAAAACGGAACCCTTATAGATTCGTGATGTCTGTCTGTCTGTCCGTCCGTATGTCACAGCCACTTTTTTCCGAAACTATTAGAACTATACTGTTGAAACTCGGTACGTAGATGTATTCTGTGAACCACATTAAGATTTTCACACAAAAATAGAAAAAAGCAATAAATTTTGAGGGTTCCCTATACTTACAGCTGAAACTCAAAAAAAAATTTTTAATCATCATCGTGTGGGGTATCTATGGATAGGTCTTCAAAAATGATATTGAGGTTTCAAATATCATTTTTTTCTAAACTGAATAGTTTGCGCGAGAGACACTTCCAAAGTGGCAAAATGTGTGTCCCCCACCTGTAACTTCTAAAATAAGAGAATGATAAAACTAAAAAAAATATATAATGTACATTACGATGCAAACTTTCACCAAAAAATGGTTTGAACGAGATCTCGAGCAAGTGGTTTTTTCAATACGTCATAAATCGTAAACTACAATTTAGTTTAATGCAATGATTTCTATGGATAATCAAAGGCAATGATGTATTTCTGTTACCGCTATTTTTATACAAATACTAAAGATATAATAAAATAAATATTTAAGGGGGCTCCCACACAATAATCGTGATTTTTTTATAGATAATGGTACGGAACCCTTCGTACGTGAGTCCGACTCGCACTTGGCCGGTTTTTTTAATACTTCTTATAGATTTGTTGTATTTTATATTCCAGAATTTCCAAGCTAGACAAATTGCACATTCAATACCCAAAGGTATTTTCTTACAAATTTTTAAGATAGTGGTTAGAAGATATGACGCTGCTATCAGATTTCCGTACTTTGACACTTATTTGTTGATAATAAAAATGTAATGGACCAGTGTCGGTATTTTATGCATAATAAAGAACCAATATGAAGGATCTTTGTTAGATCAAGAGAGGTCAAAACCACAGAACATTATTAACAGAATGTTCTGTGGTCAAAACGATGATTGTCAGTATTTTTCTCTCCGTCTGTGTGTTTGTACGCCAATCCCATAGGATCTCCTGATTTTACTTAAAATATCGACTCTACTTTATCTAGAATATTTTATTCCTATAATTTTAACTCTTGACCGGGCCATGACATTGAACTTGTTCGGGAGTGAACTTACGAAAACAGAAGATAAGTTTGGCGTTCCGTATGGTAGTTACCTACTTAAAAACAAAGATGGCGTTGTTTATCATGACCGAACTCCAATGATGTATTGTAACCTATGAAATCTCCCGAGAGAGTATTTCAGTCCTCCGAAATAATCCCTGCTATTACGGATGAAACTGCGGGCATAGGTAGTATACTACTATGTCTGTGGGTAGTATCTATATAAACTTATTCTGCAGTGTCACTGCGCACGCGCTAATTCTAACGTCGTAAAACATAGATAAGCCCACGCGTTACATGTAGATTCACGTTTTACAGAGCCAATAAAATATAAGTAAAAGAGGAAACGAGTGTAAATTGCTCTCAGTTTTTCGGCTTTGCGTATTAGCGGAGGCCAAGGTTGTCTGCGCTTTAAGGCCAAGGCAACCCAACTATCATCTATACCCACGACGATACGTAACGAGCGACGCTAGAAATAACTCAATACAAACTATGGATGTTATGAAACTTATAAACCACTTTTTCTTACATAAATTTAGTTTCACCAGATCTTCACAAACTGTTGGGACTGGCTGGACTGAATAGATTCTTCCTTAGTTACTTTATAGATAGTAGCGTGGGCGTTGCCAGCCATGGGCATGGGGCAGCAGTCTAAAATAATAGTATTATGTAACTATATAAGCAAACTACACCCGCGGTCTTACCTCGGTTATTTTTTTCATACGAAGATCCCTATAGCACCCTGTATCTATCTATATGTAGTCGGAAAAAGTAAACAGCTGAGTCTTCTGTACTACATGAATGTAGTATGTAATTATAAAAATATGGTACTCACTCACACAAACAGACATAGAAAATCAAAAACAAAAGGATTGCGTTTGTGTACGCCTGACCGACCGGTTTTTTATTTGATTGCATATTTTTTCGTGTCGACCGACGACTGTTGAGTGTGAACTTTCTTACGGATATTAAGTATACTTAGTAGTTAATACCTAGGTAGTTTTTTAGGTATGGTTATGTTAGGTCTGACCTTACAGGTCAGAGCCAGGGTCGGGCAAGCGCCCCACCCTGTCTCACCACTCTCACCGTGGCTACGCCCATGGATAGTAGAACTTTCATGCTTCGACCACGACCACCACTGCACCATATGTTGTCTGACGTAAAGTAATTCTGTGGTGTTTTGGTGAAAAGTACCTTTTCGTTACCGATCAGACTTACATTATAGCGACTATGAACCTCCAGCGAGTTCGAATTTCCGCCGGGTTATTCGAATTGATTCGAATAATCATTTTCGATTCGAGTCCCATCACTAATAATGTGTTACTTTTTTTATTCACAGCGGTGACCACACAGAAGTGATAGAGCTGGATTATGACCCGAAGAGTGTAACGTATGAAGATTTGCTGGACATGTTCTGGGCCAACCACGAATATGGACTTACGACAAAACTAAAGAGACAGGTAAGGAAAGTTATGTTTGTGTGGTTTATAGAAATGTAAATTAATTAACATAATAATTATTTTAAATCACTGGATAGAGTTGGTTGTATATTGTACATTACCTTCAACCTATTATTATGAAACACATTTACATAAGTAACATATTTATAGGTTTTAGGCAATGTACAATATAATGTGTTTTAACAGCAATATAACTTTCATACATTATTGTAAATTCACAACAAAATTCGGCGAATTATATATCGAGGCTAAGGGCTAAGCCTTTTTAGCAATTGTCTGAAAGGTACTGATTTTCTGAAATTAAAATCAAAAATGTATTGTTTAAACAACAGCAGCATTGTAAGTAGTTATATTTTTTTATTACTTTTAGAAGTTTTTGGTGATATAACGGCTCTATATTTTATTACTCTCTCTCTGTAGACCATGTGGTGTAGGCACAGACTTATAATATTTACGGTGTAGGCTTGTTGCAAACGTCATCAATGTCATCATTATATAAATTCTGAGTACACGATATGCTGTTCCTCTACCTACGTAACTTATTATAAATATTATATGTATAGATAAACTGGTACGTACTAAATATTTTCCCATAGGTTTAATTATAAAATCAATAACGTAATCAACAAATACTTTAAAAATCCCTGAAGAGTTGAGAAAATAACTCTCACGGCCTAGGCCAGTGCCTACCTGTTTGCCAAGTACAGGTTGGACACACTTATGGTGAATGACCACACTTTCAGACTCCACAATTATGCCTTAGAAAAAAATCGGTTAACTCTCAGGCATGCAGATTTAATTGTTGTTAGTCACTTTGTCAATAGGAACACACACAACGGTTTGGGCCGGAATCGAACTTGATGAATCCTTCTCGCAATCACTCTTAAATGCGAAAGTCTCTCTCTCTACTCTATCACTGTGTGTGTAGGTGTCTCTGTTGCGTTTTCACGTCCAAACTACTGAACCAATTTTGAATAAATTTGGTACACAGAGTGGACCTTGCGAAAGCACATAGGATAGTTTTTATCGCGAAAAATAAGCCTAAAGGGGTGAAAAAATAAGAGATGATTTGAGTGTTGTAATCGTCGAAGATAAATACATGAATCTTTGTATTCAGGCACTGAATAAGAAGAAAATATTTGTCCTAGAGTTTTTGACATTTTTAACTACCTACATGGAATTAAGATAAAAACGATCGTATGTAATGATACTAATGATTACCGAATTCCACGCGGTGCACTTCGCGAGCGGAAAGCTATGTTATTATTTTCGTTTACATCATTTTTCCTATGTTAATATATATTCTATGCTAACTACTCTAGTTCTTTTGAGTTAGTACCTAATATTGATAGAATAAGTTTTTTTTCTATTTCGATATATAGGACTAATGTGAATATCGTACATTATTAGACATTTTACAATATTTTGCAACGTGCAGGCTACGTTACGAAGTCCCTGTAGCTTCGGGATTAAGAATAGAGCTACGGTATCCCCTGCCTGATCGTAAGAGGCGACTAAAAGGGGGCTTCCGGGGATGCGGACGGTGAGAGTGGGAACTTGACCCGTCCAGCCAGCAGCCACGGGAGGGACGGCGGTGTATGCGTGGCCGCATGCCGCCGTGAACACCTGAAGGTGCAGGAGAGCACATCTGCTCTCCCGAAGATGGGCCTGTTATGGGGCGCCGCGCGTGGAGGACACCGGTGCGTTCCTATGGAGATCCCGGAGTCCTCACAAACGCAGAGGCAGGCCACCGAGGGGGTTTTAGTGCGGTCAAATCCCACATAACCCGGTATCCTCTCCCAAGGTGTCGGGTACCTTTTGAAGGTTTCCCCCCCGATACCAAAAAAAAAGCTACGCTACGAATACGAAATTCTAACATATCACAGTAAACAATTTTTGCA
This sequence comes from Pyrgus malvae, assembly GCA_911387765.1. NCBI lineage: Eukaryota > Metazoa > Arthropoda > Insecta > Lepidoptera > Hesperiidae > Pyrgus > Pyrgus malvae. The sequence continues at coordinate 16,966,706 of OU426960.1, forward strand.
AATCACTGACACGTGGTATGAACGGGTAAATAAGTAATAGTCACATGGATTAAGATATTCAAAACAACAATAAACTTATCTTTCCTTATCTTCTAAGTATTCTGTTAGCTTGGCGGAAAAAAAATAACTAAACATTACTTACGTATTTTTAAATGACATTTTCCTTGATCCGTCACGATTCAAAATAGATATGTATTTAAATATATACTAAACAATACAGCAGACTAGCAGTGGCGGATCTAGGATTTCAGTTTGGGGGGATTTCAATTTGTACTCGTATATTCTTTTTTTTAATCACGAGAAGGATTTTTCTATTAATTTTGGTCATGAGTGACATGACACACTAACACTCATTCAATCTGTAATGTAACCTTATTCTGCAAATTCCTTTCACTTGTTAGAGGAGACCTGTGCCCAGCAGTGGGACATAAAAAGGTTGAAAAAAGACAATTAGGTACTCACTATGAAATAAATTATTTTGCTATATAAATGGTATCAAAGTTCAATAAATTATACCTGCCTGTCATCTAAGAATTTTACCTAATGACTTCTTTACCTAGATAACTCGATATCTATACAATGACATTGGATTTATCTGGATCGCATCGCATTATGATTAGAGAAATCATAAACATAAAGTTAAGCCATCTGCATCAATCATTATAACAATTGGAATTTATGCCTTTGCGGCGAAAGAATAGAAAGATGGTTTATGATAAGAGAAATTCACTTTGGTAAAATTCTATGTAAGGAAGCAGAGCCGTCGTGGCTACGCTATAGAGCGACAGATACTACACTTAATTGCGGTGAAATTTAGAGTAGGCATAGGACAGAATATTTCAAAATTGCATTTCCATGTCACACTTTTTTACTACATGAATCATAAATTTCCGTTAGAATTTTGGGAGCGAACAGCGACCTACATTATTTACTTTTAAATAAAAAATAGCTCAGCCTAAATAACGCTGTATAAAAAGTAACGCGTTATTAGAGGTGTAGGTTAGTAGGCACCGTTATTGTATTTCGCGGAGTAACAGTTATGTATGTATTTCCAAGATGAGTCTACGTGCTTTTTATGTATCAGTGATGGATAGCGGTTGACTGATAAAATAAAACACATAAAAAATGCGGAACTGGAACTATGAAATAAATAAATAAATTTAAACGTTACACACTCATAGTCCTACAGTAAGGTAATTAATACCCTGTGTCGTGGGTACCATGGACACATACAAAGACAGAAACACAAACACCCAGACCGAGAACAGAAATTTAAACTCATCATTCAAATTTCTGTTTCGCCGGGAATCGAACGTGGGACCCCTCGATTGGCAGTCCAGCATGGCAACCATTGCGCCACGCGGGTCTCAAATCTTTCCTGTTTTTAGAAATCCAAATAACGTTGTAGCACCTATGTATAAATTGTTAGGTACTACTAGTTTTTACCGACTTCTAAAAGGAGGAGGTACTGTATTCGGCTGTATGTATTTTTTTTTAATATATGTTCACCGATTACTCCGCCGTTTGTGGACCGATTTTCAAAATTATTTTTTTGTTCGTATGCTTATACTCCCGAGGTGGTCCCATTGTCACCAAATCAGGATCTGATGATGGGATCCTAGGGAAATCGAGGGGAACTCTCAAATTTTATAGGCACACACATTGATTTTCTTATACTTTCTGAAGCATAAGAGATATTTGTGCATAGTAATCATCATCTCATGTTGCTGAGCTGATGATGGAAGGTACTGCAACAGTGAGGAGTTGAAAGCAAATTCTTTCAATAAATAGTTTTTTATTCCAAATCTTACATTCTTGGGGTGTTCCAACTGTCACCAAGTCAAAGTCTGATGAGGGGATCCCAGAGAAATCGAAGTGAACATTCAAATTTTATAGCACAACAAATGATTTTCATATTTTTACTAAAGCAAAACAGGCATTTTTGTATAATTATCATCATAGCATGTTGCTGAGCTGATGATGGAAGGTACTACGAAGGTTAGGAGTTGAGAGCAAATTCTTTCAATAAATGGTTTTTTGTTCGAAATCTTACATTTCTGAGGTAGTCCAACTGTCACCAAGTCAAAGTCTGATGATGGTATCCCAGAGAAATCGAAGGGAACATTCAAATTTTATAGCACAACAAATGATTTTCATATTTTTACTAAAGCAAAACAGGTATTTGTGTATAATTATCATCATATCATGTTGCTGAGCTGATGATGGAAGGTACTATGACGGTTAGGAGTTGAGAGCAAATTCTTTCAATAAATGGTTTTTTGTTGGAAATCTTACATTTCTGAGGTGGTCCAACTGTCACCATGGCAAAATCTGATGATGTGATACTAGGGAAATCGAGGGAAACACTGAAACTTAATAGGCACACACATTCTTTTAGTCATATTTTTTAACATAATACAAATATTTGTGTCCGGTAATTATCACCTCATGTTGCTAAGCTGATGATTGAAGGTACATCTCCTCAACGGTTAGGAGCTGAGAGCAAATTCTTTCATTAATTTATACGTTCAGGTGGACTTATAGTAGTATTCTTTCAGGGTATACGATGGCTTTTAGATAAACATGATTATAAAAGGTATCTCTTTAACGTTTAGAAATTAACTGAAAAAAATTCCAATTATGCTTATACATTACCTATGTGCCGAATTATTAAAATTACTAAAAAGAGTGAAATAAATTAAGTTTTTAACAAAAAAATAGAACCGACTTCAAACGGTAAAAAATAAAATTGTTCAGTACCTACTTCTTCTTGCTTATGGTAATGACTCTTAAAACTATTTTTGAAGTCGGGCCCTTAGTAAAATGTCCTGTCTTAGTAAATATAGTGTACCTTTCATTCTGAATGGGCACCGACTCCAATATAGTTTTAACATTCATTACCATAATCAAGAAGAAGTAGGTACTGTCCCACTGTCTGTACTGTCGGTGCCCATTTAGAACGAATGGTACGTCATTTTAGTAAGGGCCCGACTCCAAAAATAGTTTTAAGAGTCATTACCATAAGCAAGAAGAAGTAGGTACTGAACAATTTTATTTTTTACCGTTTGAAGTCGGTTCTATTTTTTTGTTAAAAACTTAATTTATTAATTACCGTGTCTTACATAATATACGAAAATCCACAGGGCGACATACTTGTATGTTGGTAATCATAAAAAGTAGAAGGCCACGACATGAACTCGGTAACTAAAACGTGAACACATGCGCGGATGTTTTTTTTATCAATATACTTACTTTGTTGATATGATGACAAAAAACACTTCCTACTTTTTACCGACTTCCAAAAGAAGGAGGTACTGTATTCGGTTGTATGTATTTTATTTTTTTTATATATGTTCACCGATTACTCCGCCGTTTGTGGACCGATTTTCAAAATTCTTTTTATGTTCGTATGCTTATACTCCCGAGGTGGTCCCATTGTCGCCAAATCAGGATCTGATGATGGGATCCCAGGGAAATCGAGGGGAACTCTCAAATTTTATAGGCACACACATTGATTTTCTTATAGTTTCTGAAGCATAAGAAATATTTAAATGGTTTTTTGTTGGAAATCTTACATTTCTGAGGTGGTCCAACTGTCACCATGGCAAAATCTGATGATGTGATACTAGGGAAATCGAGGGAAACACTGAAACTTAATAGGCACACACATTCTTTTAGTCATATTTTTTAACATAATACAAATATTTGTGTCCGGTAATTATCACCTCATGTTGCTAAGCTGATGATTGAAGGTACATCTCCTCAACGGTTAGGAGCTGAGAGCAAATTCTTTCATTAATTTATACGTTCAGGTGGACTTATAGTAGTATTCTTTCAGGGTATAAGATGGCTTTTAGATAAACATGATTATAAAAGGTATCTCTTTAACGTTTAGAAATTAACTGAAAAAAATTCCAATTATGCTTATACATTACCTATGTGCCGAATTATTAAAATTACTAAAAAGAGTGAAATAAATTAAGTTTTTAACAAAAAAATAGAACCGACTTCAAACGGTAAAAAATAAAATTGTTCAGTACCTACTTCTTCTTGCTTATGGTAATGACTCTTAAAACTATTTTTGAAGTCGGGCCCTTAGTAAAATGTCCTGTCTTAGTAAATATAGTGTACCTTTCATTCTGAATGGGCACCGACTCCAATATAGTTTTAACATTCATTACCATAATCAAGAAGAAGTAGGTACTGTCCCACTGTCTGTACTGTCGGTGCCCATTTAGAACGAATGGTACGTCATTTTAGTAAGGGCCCGACTCCAAAAATAGTTTTAAGAGTCATTACCATAAGCAAGAAGAAGTAGGTACTGAACAATTTTATTTTTTACCGTTTGAAGTCGGTTCTATTTTTTTGTTAAAAACTTAATTTATTAATTACCGTGTCTTACATAATATACGAAAATCCACAGGGCGACATACTTGTATGTTGGTAATCATAAAAAGTAGAAGGCCACGACATGAACTCGGTAACTAAAACGTGAACACATGGGCGGATGTTTTTTTTATCAATATACTTACTTTGTTGATATGATGACAAAAAACACTTCCTACTTTTTACCGACTTCCAAAAGAAGGAGGTACTGTATTCGGTTGTATGTATTTTATTTTTTTTATATATGTTCACCGATTACTCCGCCGTTTGTGGACCGATTTTCAAAATTCTTTTTATGTTCGTATGCTTATACTCCCGAGGTGGTCCCATTGTCGCCAAATCAGGATCTGATGATGGGATCCCAGGGAAATCGAGGGGAACTCTCAAATTTTATAGGCACACACATTGATTTTCTTATAGTTTCTGAAGCATAAGAAATATTTACGCATAGAAATTATCATCTCATGTTGCTGAGCTGATGATGGAAGGTACTGCGACGGTTAGGAGTTGAGAGCAAATTCTTTCAATAAATGGATTTTTGTTCGAAATCTTACATTCCTGAGGGTGTCCAGCTGTCACCAAGTCAAAGTCTGTTGATGGGATCCCAGAGAAATCGAAGGGAACATACAAATTTTATAGCACAACTATTGATTTTCATATTTTTACTAAAGCAAAACAGGCATTTGTGTATAAATATCATCATATGATGTTGCTGAGCTGATGATGGAAGGTACTACAATGGTTAGGAGTTGAGAGAAATTTCTTTCGACAAATGTTTTTTTGTTCAAAAATTTATGCTCCCAAGGTGGTCCAACTGTCACCAAATCAAAGCCTGATGATTGAGTCCCAGAGAAATCGAGGGGAACATTTAAATTTTAATAGCATATCAATTGATTTTTATATACTTACAAAAGCAAAAAAGACATTTGTGTTTAATTATCCTCATGTGATGTTGCTAAGCTCATGATGGAAGGCACTACGATGGTTAGGAGTTGAGAGCAAACTCTTTCAATAAATGGTTTTTTGTTCGAAATCTTACATTTCTGAGGTGGTCCAACTGTCACCATGTCAAAATCTGATGATGTGATGCTAGGGAAATCGAGAGAAACACTGAAACTTAATAGGCACACACATTCCTTTAGTCATATTTTTTAACATAGTACAAATATTTATGTGCGGTAATTATCACCTGATGTTGCTAAGCTGATGATTGAAGGTACAACTCCTCAACGGTTAGAAGCTGAGAGCAAATTCTTTCTTTAATTTATACGTTCAGGTGGACTGCCAGTAGTATTCATTTAGGCTATAAGATGGCTATTAGATAAACATGATTATAAAAGGCAAGTCTCTTGAAAGTTTAGAAGTTAAGTGAAAATTTTTCCAATTATGCTTATACAAATTAATATGTACAGAATTATTAAAATTACTAAAAAGAGTGAAATAAATTAAGTTTTTAACAAAAAAATAGAACCGACTTCAAACGGTAAAAAATAAAATTCTTACCTACTTCTTCTTGCTTATGGTAATGACTCTTAAAACTATTTTTGGAGTCGTTACAGTCGTTCGTCGTGACATCTTAAAAAATTTTTTTTTGTACTTTAACCTACTTTGTGCATATGATGGAATTAGAACTAATTTGGTTTCGAGGGGAACTCTTTTTTCAAGATAGTAAGAAAAATAATTGGCTTACGAGTATCAATTATCCTCAGAAATTTTCAACCCTTTTTGCTTAGTATTACTGTAATGTATATATTATATTTTTTGCTTTACTGAGCTCCGGTTCATTCCAATAAAGCTTGAAACTTACGAAGCATAGTGAAATAATATCACTAGTAAGGGGAGAGTGACTCGTGGGCACATTCGTGGCAGCAGTATATTGCTAAAATTTAGAATCATTTGAGATCTTTAAAATTAGTACCTACAAGTATGTTTTCTCTTACGTTCTAGTACCAATCCATGATTTTGTACCACGACGAAGAACAACGGGCGGCTGCTGAGGACTCCTACAAGAAGATGCAAGTTCAGTGCAATGGACAACTTCGCACAGAAATAGCGCCTGCAGGCCCTTTCTACCCCGCTGAAGAGTAAGTTCTATTTTTATTACCTTTATTTTTTTATAATCATGCTTCTCCGACTTAGATCTCTCCTTTTCACGTGTAAGTAAGACAGTTTTGAGTGAATATATTGAACTTACTGCAGTATAGCTGCTCGCTTATTATTTCTGTCAGTGAAAACCTTTAAAAAGTGAAGGTATATCGGAAGAGATACTGGAACTTCGGGATCTCATCTGGAACGCGCTGGCCGCCCTCATTGCATCACCCCATAAGAAATTGACAAGGCGTTGTATACGCTCTTCTGCCACTAGCCGTCGTTCATCTCGGCGCCGCTGGCTGGTCAGTTACAGTAGTAGTTACATAGTAGATTTCGATCTAGCCCCTGCATTGTCTGAGGTCGTATTTGTAAATAAATAAATCTAATAGCCTGTCCCGCAACATTTTAATTCGCAATAGAATTAAAATGGATGCTACCGTGACCTTCCCGTTCAAACCACACAAGTTCCCCCTTGAATGGTTCGAAGCAACGAGTATAGTGGGATCCATATAGACTCGTCTGTGTGTTATACATAATAATTATTCTTTTCTATAAATTGTCGCGAAAATCGTGTCAGGGCCTCCTATAATTGTCTTTGTTAACCTCCACAACCATATACACAATGTCGCGTGCAATACATCTATACGTTTTCCTGTTCGGCATAGCAACAACCTTGGTATCAAAATGATTTTTTGTTACTTGTAAATTAAAAGCATTATTTTCACAGTCATACACAGGATTGCCTGTGTCATTTGTACCGAAAACTGAAAAAGGTAGTAGTACCTAAAAGATAGTCTGAATGTCTGATTTTTTTTAAATTTAAATAGAGCAGTAGGCGACGTGATTTTAAGTTGTCGCTATTTGATATTAATCCAGTTTTGGACTATCAAATCAATTAATTGATGAGCTGAACTGCTGCTGCTCAAAACGTGACATCTTTATACATTTTGTACGAGAAAATGGTTTGTGACGTCACAAACCATTTAAGTCAGTTGACTAAATTTTAATTGATTTAAGCGGCAGTAAAATCATGTATGTAACTGAATTAACAATTATCCTGCTTTCCAAGCGTAGTTTTGTGCAAACTTTTAAGGTATATGCATTTTGATATTTTTTGTGAATAGTGTCTAAGATAATAGGGTTATCATGATGATATGACCTATACACATCCTGAAGCTTGACTCTTGCCTGAGGAGAATGCAGTTGCGCTGCTACTCCGGAGGATGATGGTCACAACAAGTCTGGCTGGCAACTATAATACGAATACAATTGAATAGCACGGTAGAAATGGGTGTATGTACCGGTGGGACTTCCTCCGACAGAGGCGCGGTCACAGGGGGCATGATCCCCCCCCCCCCAAATCCATCAGTCATGCGTAGATGGAAGGCGAAACAAGCCAATTTAGGACACTCACAATTTGGGACGCCAAATTTCTTTGTGACCCCCAAAATTTCTTGGCGACCCCCCCCCCCCTCAAAATTGAAGACTGCGATCGCGCCTGCAGTCCGACGAACTATTAAAGTTCTACGAATTAAATTTCTACTCCCCTGGGAATACACCCTAGGTACACCGGTGACGTGGTAACCAGACAACCATAAGATTTTAATCGAAACAGTAGATACCCGTGATGTTTCACTGAGCTGCAATAACCTTGTGAGGCCCTAGCCAATGAAATTCACAGGACTCTTTTTCTATTATTCTTTTCTTATTCTAATGACGAAATTAGCTAGATTCCCCTCAGATAGATGCGCGCATGGCCCGGCGGTTAGCGTAGAACGCAAACGATCTATGCAACTAAGCCAAACGAGCGCGGTCGGTAGTGAGATGGGTGACCGCTAGTGGCAAAAGCCCGTCGGTCCCGGTTGTTGTCGATAACAGTCGTTAAATCTTGTCGGAGGCCTTATGGCGGTTTGAAAACATCCGAACGTGGGTTGGCCGCTAACCACTAACTTGGCATCTCCACCAACCCGCATTGGAGCAGCGTGGTGGAGTAAGCTCCAGGCCTCCCCAATAATGGGAAGAGACCCGTGCCCAGCAATGGGAAAAAAGGGTTGCAGCCAACCTGTGCCTAAAGGATCACAGTCCTAAATATTTGATAAAAGTTAATGCAAGTATAAAAAAGGTTTTCTACAAACCTTTAAAGGGTTTTTTTCTGAAATGCGGAACCTAAAAATTACTAAAACTAAAGGATGACGTGCCAGAATTATTTTTAGTAAGTTCTATGTCAGCGACTATGCATCAATCAAAGCCGAAACGAATTTAAACTCATTTAAATAAAGTAGTACGTCATTCAACACGTGCTTGTAGAGGCTAATATATTTGCAACCTACTCTGATTGATCAATAAACTTTAATGAGAAGGCTAAATGTTTGATTGAGCTTGTTAGGGGGTATCAGACCAATTGACTCAATAACGACATTGTAAGCAGACGCATAGTACCACGATAGGGTAGGTATACCCTATGTCGTATGTACCATGGATACATACAAAGACAGAAACACAAACACCCATACGGAGAAAAGAAATTTTAAACTCATCATTCAAATTTCTGGGAATCGAACCCGGGACTCTCCTGTCGGTAGTCCAGCATGGTAACTGCCACACGGGTCGTCGAAATAGAAAACTTTTTAATTTTACCAAAATAGTGATTTTAATTTATGTTGCTTTTATGTATGTGGTAAAACTTTGTTTCGGTCGTTACTTCTTCCATTTCTGCTATAAAGTAATCACATACATCACGTAAATTCATATTTACGAGAAAAGGTGCACTTTGTTGGTCATACATGTCGCAAACATCTGCCTTCAGAGTAGCAGTAGCAGAGCTACTGCATGTGACTTTAGGACCATCATGTTTGAAGTTGAGTGTAGGCGTCCTTCGGTGGCAGGGACCGTTACATCATTTAAAAAAATATAGTTTAAAAACTGTAAACTTCCATAACGTACTACCAGTACCTTTACAGGTTAAAGTAATATTGTAAATGAAATTATTAATTAAAAAAAATATACGAGTATAGACATCTTATTTTAATTTAGTTTGCATTTGTCCCTCGAATATAACAATGCCATAATATAACAGTGCCACCTTGAAAAATGTCACATAGAAAGCAAAAGCGATACAAAGGATAGCACAATACAAAGTGCTTCTTTCTTATACTAATAGGTATATGGTAGTGTTGCTGACGTGCTTAGTATTTGTGTCATGTGCTGGATGATGTGACGGATCTCTTTTAATTTCATTGAAAGAAAATAATAATAAAGAAAAATACTAATTTACATAAAAGGCAGCATCGAAATTCCTCCTGTGGATTTGTGCCCAGAATGCTGGCAGCATTACACACTGAATAGCTCTAGCTATTCAGGGAACTCTAAGCCCTCAGGTCACCTGTTACCTGTATCAACTGTTTTGGTAAATGTTTTAAAAAAATCAAGCATCAGCACCCCATGGCCCCATAGTTTCCACGCCAAAAGGCGGAAATATGTAGCCTTGAGTTAGACCAGCATATTTCTGCACCTTGCGTTTCACAGGGTCGGTCGCAACCAAGCCAGCCACCCTGGATGACATATGACGATAAGAAGGCACCAAAGTGTCGACGCAAGTGACATGCCACATCAGGCACCTTCCATTTAATTTAATTTTATTCCGTTTTTATTAATTTTATTCCATTTATTTTCATTGAATATATTATTATGTACTTACATAATCATGTTCCTCTTCTTTACTATTATTAATCTTAGTTAAATTAATTTACCTTGGCTTAAGCTATGTAATATAAAACTTAAATAGGAAATATTTCATAATTTAAGACAACCATTTCCTAATTTTCAGCTACCATCAGAAATATAGATTGCAGGGTCACAAGGACCTCTGCCGCAGCTTGAATTTGGACTCTTCAAAGCTTCAGACGTCCCATCTCGCGGCAAGACTGAACGGCTACCTCGTGGGCGTCGGCGGGAGGACACAGTTCGAACAAGAGGTCCCACGCCTGGGCCTTAGCGAGAAGCAGGCCGAGTACGTCCGCCGCGAGTTGGAACGCAACGAGGGAGGCGGTCTTGCGTGCTGATTGTTTGAAACAACTTTATTTCGTTATATTATACTGCTGATCATTCTGTCATTCTGTGATTTCGAAAAGTGAATATTTACATTCAACAGTTGAATACTGAAACCTGGCACGTGCACTATTGGATAGTTGACTGATATTGAGTATTAAGGTGGAGACTGTCTTATACCGTTTGTTTGTAATGTATCATTAGAGGCGATCTTGTTACAATACAGCGACACAGACTGACTTGTAACATGTGTTTCAAATGTATCATTCGAACTCTTGGCTCAAGTTTGCTCCATCGATTTCCGAGATGGATTCCGCTTGCAACTTGCTCGCGACGACTCAACGTGTGCACACTGATTTGTATGTACGAGCTCAAAGGGATTCGCGAAAAAACCGACAGCCGAGTGGAGCACGCGGCGCTCGCCGCGAATGATACATCACTAAGTAACAAGTCAGTCTTTGATATCTGTTACACGAACGCGATACATTACACCTAAATGTTACAAGTCAATCTCTACCTTTAGGGATTATCAATGAAATATGAATACGGTTCTCTTTCCGTCGCATGTATTGAAATCAATATTAATATTGGTCAAAAACAAGTAACAGCAACAAGAACCTTTCTTGCAAAACGAATCAATAGTAATATTTTGTACTGTGTTATATGACCATCCTGTATACTGTATTCATGCAATAAATGATTTGAATTTTGAATTGAATTTGTGATACACGCAAGATACGGCACGATCCGGTATTGCTTTCTCAGTCTAATGTTAAAAACTTTCATATTATCTTGAATGTTTTTTTAAATAATTCGAATTGTGATTTCTTTAACAAAAATGCTTCGATTGAACCAATAATACTTTTTTGTCAACATCTCAATTACAACACAACAAGCGTTATCTCTCCGGTTAACGCAACATGAAAATGCATTTGTGTGAGTATTCTCAGCCTCCCGCATTCAATATTCAACCTAAACCTAAGATACCAGACCAGTTATAAAAAGGTTTTAAGGAATTAATTTAGTCCTATTAACTACTACTGTTTTCTGGATTTCTAAATTATTTTTCTAATTTTATATGGTGCCTTTGATTTGTTGTTGGCAATTTCATATTCTATGTATTTATAAATTTTAAATGGTTGATCTGAAAAGAATTTATTTATATTATAAAATTGAACATCGTAAATGTAATTTTCGCAGTCTTGATTTAGTTTTATAGAAATTGCGATGGTTCGTTGCTGTTGCATCATTTTGTAGTTAGTAACAGCACTTAGTAGGCTAAGGTCGCCACATTGGCAAATGGTATCCGATGTGACCGCACGCCAACACATCATTCAACACTACGTATTACGTATACGAGTTACGTATCTCAAAAGCGGAACCTGGTTAAAGCATTGTAGTATACAATTGATAACAATTTTAATGTTGACTTCCTCTTCCGTAGACTACTGTGTACCACTGTTCTACCACGGTACTGTTTCAGGTTAATAAGGTTCTCTAGCTCATTTGTTTCACTACTGCCTTTTGTAACATGGTTATGTTTGCTGTTTGGTGTTTAGCCTCACCAGAGCAGCCAGTCATGTTGCTCTATTTTTTATAGATAACTTTAGTAACCTGTTGGTAGCTATAGTAAATCATGATAATGATTAACAGAGCTTGAGGTAACGAAATCAGAGGAAAAGTTCAATGGCACTAGTAAAACGAAATTCGTGAGATACAAAAACTACGCCAATGTGTTTGTTTTTTCTTCTCTTTTGGTGATTTGGCATTCGTAATTTATTGTGAATTTTTATCATTTTGGATAGCGAAACTCTCATATTTATAATACGTATACGTATTATTAGAGCCTACAAATTGATAGAATGTTGTGAAATCCATCCATCCATCCATCAGCCTTTTATAGTCCACTGCTGGACATAGGCCTCCCCTAACGTTCGCCACTCCTCCCGGTCCTGGGCCTTCTGAATCCAGCGGCTACCCGCTGTCTTCTTCAGGTCATCAGTCCACCTGGTTGGAGGGCGGCCTGTACTCCTTTTGCCGATACGTGGTCGCCATTCGAGAACCTTTCTTCCCCATCGGTTGTCGGTTCTTCTAACTATATGGCCTGCCCATTGCCACTTCAGCTTGCAAATTTTGAGAGCTATGTCGGTAACTTTCGTTCGTCTACGGATTTCATCGTTACGAATTCTGTCGCGTAGAGAAATACCAAGCATAGCCCTCTCCATCGCGCGCTGAGCGACCTTGAGCTTATGGAAAAGGCCAACTGTAAAAGACCACGTCTCAGCGCCGTAGGTCATCACTGGCAACACACACTGCTCGAAAACTTTCGACTTCAGGCACTGAGGTATTCTGGACGAGAAGACACTTTGTAATTTCCCGAACGCTGCCCAACCGAGTTGGATTCTACGAGTTACCTCTCTCTCGAAGCTGGACTTACCCATACGGATCGCTTGTCCCAGGTAAATGTACTCGTCGACAACTTCGAGAGTAGCGCCATCAACAACGACCGGTATAGGTGTGACATGGACGTTAGACATGATCTTCGTCTTGTCCATGTTCATCTTAAGACCCACCCTTTGTGAGGCGCTATGGAGGTCACCTAGCATAGTGCTGAGCTCTTCCAGGTTCTCCGCCAAGATTACTATATCATCGGCAAATCGAAGGTGTGTGAGGTGTTCGCCATTGATGTTAATACCCAGCCCGTTCCACTCCATCAGCTTGAACACGTCTTCCAAAGCAGCGGTAAACAGCTTCGGGGATATAACATCCCCTTGTCGTACTCCGCGCTGCAGTGGAATAGGTCCAGTGCTTCCGTCGTGAACTCGGACTGTCATAGTTGCGGCTTTGTACAAACACTTCAACACCTCGATGTACCGATAGTCAATCTGGCATCGCTGGAGAGACTCTAGCACCGCCCAGGTCTCGATAGAATCAAAGGCTTTCTCATAGTCCACATACGCAATACATAGCGGCAGGTTATACTCCTCGGTCTTTTGTATAACCTGTCGCAGCGTGTGTATGTGGTCCATGGTACTATAGCCTTTTCGGAATCCGGCTTGTTCGGGAGGCTGGAAGTCGTCTAGCCTGCGCGCAATACGATTAGTAAGAACCCTTGAAAACAGCTTATAGACGTGGCTCAGAAGCGCGATGGGTCTATAGTTCTTCAAAAGGGCTCTGTCACCCTTTTTGAAGAACAAAACTACCACGCCTCTGCTCCACGCCTCCGGGACAGTTCCGCTACTGATGACGGTATCGAACAATTTTTGGAGCGCCACTAGGAGGGGTTTCCCTCCAGCCTTCAGCAGCTCTGATGTGATACCGTCATCTCCCGGTGCTTTGTTGTTTTTAAGCTGATTAAGGGCCCTTCTAATTTCGTACAGGCTGACGTCCGGGATATCTTCGGTATAGTGTCGGGTCAATTTGGCTCTCTTATCGTTTACCACATCGGTAACGGGAGCTTTTGAGGAGCTGTACAACCGTCCGTAGTACCTCTCAATTTCTCTCTGAACTTCAGGCTTAGACGAAACTACAGCGCCAGACTCAGTCCTCAACCTCGTTAACTGGCTTTGCCCTACACTCAGATCTCTTGTGAACACTTTTGTGCCTTGGTTGCGCTCAATAGTGTTTTTGACGCGCTGTGTGTTGTGAGCACGCAGATCGCGTCGTCTGCAGCAAGAGATCTGTTTGTTGAGCTGCCTGTATTTCGACATTGAAGACGGAGACCGGATGCATAGTTCACGCCTTTCCTTTATAAGACCGAGGGTTTGTTCAGAGAGCACTTGGGGTCTACTACTGGAGGGGGTCTTAAAGAACTTGGACCCTACCTCGTGGACGGTTTGTACCATCCTGGTGTTGTATTCGTCCACAGACTCGCATTTTTCTAGGCCCGCGAAACGATTTCGCAACTCAAGCTGAAAGTTCTCGGAGCCCTGGATTTGGACAGGTGTTGGTCGAAGCGTAGACTTCATTAGGCGTGACCGTTCCAGCTTGATGTTGATATTTAATGTGCCTCGTACCATTCGGTGATCACTTCCGGTTTTAAACCTGTTGATCACGGAGACATCATTAAATATGTGCCGTTTGTCTGCCAAAATGAAGTCTATCTCGCTTTTCGTGGAACCGTTGGGACTTATCCAAGTCCACTTGCGATGAGGCTTCTTCTTGAAGAAGGAGTTCATCATAAAGAGGTTCTCCTTCTCCAAGAAGTTAGCAAGCAAGTGGCCTCGGTGGTTCCGTTGACCAAATCCAAAGGGCCCTACCTTCTGCTCGTCGCCGTCTCGCGTGCCCAGTCTTGCATTGAAATCCCCCATCACCACCGTGAAATGAGTCTTAGAGGCATGTATGGCTCTACTGACGTCCTCATACATAGCCTCAACCTCATCGTCTGGGTGTGTCGCGGTCGGTGCGTATACCTGTATGACCTTCAACGAATACCGTTTTGATATTCTGAGTATAAGGTACGCTACCCTTGCTGACACACTTTCGACTTTCGTCACGTTGTTGACGAGGGACCTGTGGACGAGAAACCCGACACCACCTTGGGACAGATGTTCGCCCTCCCGGTGATAGAATAAGTTACCGGATTTAAGGATTACCGTGTCCTCCCCCTCTCTTCGGACTTCGGATAATCCTATGATACTCCAGCGTAACTTATCTATCTCTGCTTCCAGCTCATGTATCTTCTCGTCGGTTCTCAGTGTCCTGGTGTTGTATGTTGCCAGGTGCAGAGGTCGTTTTCTTTTGTGACAGCCGAATCTCTGCCGGAGATTCTTAGCACCCCCTGCCCCGCCGTTACCATGGCCGCTGTCGTAACCAGGGATAGCGGGGCCGCCGGGGACTGGGGGCCGAGGTTTAATTGTGACTGCCATAGGGGGTTTTTGCCATAGTCACCACGCTTGGCATTGCGGGTTGGTGACCGCAGTAGATGATACGTTACTCAGGAAGATGCTGCTGCCCATCTCCTGGAATGTGTCCCTTGGTCGCCTCCTACGATCTCCTGGGAAGAATCGGAGTGGTGCTACTCTAGCCGGACACCACACGGCCGGCTAGAGTAGCACCACTCCGTGTTGTGAAAACAGCCATTATATTTATTTCTTAATACTTTAATATAATTGTCATCGTATTTCAACTCATTACTTCGAAACTATTTGATTGATTACTAAAATCCATGATTGCAATATGTCACAATTTAATAATGTCTATAAAATTGTACAGGCGCTAGTTTTGATTTTTAAGTGTTGTTTTTTATACTCAATATGTTAACAGAATATCAGCAGATACGCATTTGAATATCTACTAAGTAGGCAATTTTTATTTTGTTATTAAATTCGTCTCATTCCATTAAGTTTCCTGTATCATCTCTTCATGTAGCTATGTAACAAAATGTTCGTGACATTTTTAAGTGATAATTTTACGTGAATTTATTTTCAAATAAGTAGGTAAGTAGTTAGAGACAAATTGTAAGAAATTATTTGAAATATTTTTCTGGATATATACATTAAGATGAAACCTAGGTTTTCAGTATTAAAGTTAAGGTAGATGAATATAATTTTATTTACATACACTCGTGTTTGAGCCTTCATGTAACGCATGTAAAATAAATTATTTTAGGTAACAAATATGTGTATATTTTGTACCTTCCTGCCATACTACACACTCATAACGCGAGACATCTTAATTACAAAATTTCCACCGACAATTATGTATGAAGGGATACTTTGTAAAAGGAAACAAATAATGGATTAATGAAAAACAAAAGTTGTACAATAAAAAGTGGAGACTTTCGAAATATCTATATACGTCGTAGGTTTTTTATATATACTAACGTAGTCAAAATAAAATATCTATGATATACGTTGTGGTGGTGGTGACGCTGGTGGCAAACATATTCTATTTCACGAAATCCCATTGGCTCTTGTTGTAGTAATGATGGTTACTGACAAGCGCGCCTGTGTGCGTAAACTTATGAAAAGTAAGGAAAGAAATCTGAAAAGTTATATAAATTCGAGCTTACGCACACTAAAACAATGTGCACGGACGGAACGGACTTCGTGACATAGAACATCTATACAATTTGGGGGGGAGGGGATGGGTCACTAAGAAATTTGGGAGAAGAGGTGTCCCAAATTGGCTTGTTTTGCCTTACATCTACGTATGACTGATGGATTTTGGGGTGGGTCATGTCCCCTGTGACCTCCGTCCCTGGGACCGCACCATTCTATACTTAAACTGCGTAGATTTTATTAGGACCTTGATAAGACAAGTCACCATGCCGATCATAAGTCGATGTTCCACATCAAAGAATAGTCTTATATAAATCAAAGTTTAAATACACAGTTTTAGAGACTGTACGGAAAGAAAATAGACATCGAACCAAGAGTAGGTAGTATTCACATGATGCTTCCGCACATTGACTGACTATACAGGTTCTTACTGTTTCAATATTGTATCAATCAATATGTTAAGCCAGAAGTGTATTTTAAAATTCTGCGCCCCGGACGAACAACGTTTGCCGCCCAAAATATTTACAGATTCAGGGTTCAGTAGTAGCAAGCCGTTAGCTTGCGCTGCCCCTTGTACCCTGCCGCCCCGTGCCGTGACACCTCTTGATCCTAGTGAAAAAACGCCGCTGTGCTGAGCTCAATTCATTACTTATTAATTGTGAAATTATTCTAATACAATCATAAAGATTATCTGTATATATATAAGAGATTTCCACCCATATATTGACTCATCACGATATCTCTGGAACTATAAGACCTACCGACTTCAAATTTGGTAGGAATATTCCTTTCGCCGAGTAGAGGTCAGCTAAGAACGGATTTTACGAAATTCCACCCGGAAGGGGGGGGTATTTCCACCCATATATTGACTCATCACGATATCTCTGGAACTATAAGACCTACCGACTTCAAATTTGGTAGGAATATTCCTTTCGCCGAGTAGAGGTCAGCTAAGAACGGATTTTACGAAATTCCACCCGGAAGGGGGGTATTTCCACCCATATATTGACTCATCACGATATCTCTGGAACTATAAGACCTACCGACTTCAAATTTGGTAGGAATATTCCTTTCGCCGAGTAGAGGTCAGCTAAGAACGGATTTTACGAAATTCCACCCGGAAGGGGGGGTATTTCCACCCATATATTGACTCATCACGATATCTCTGGAACTATAAGACCTACCGACTTCAAATTTGGTAGGAATATTCCTTTCGCCGAGTAGAGGTCAGCTAAGAACGGATTTTACGAAATTCCACCCGGAAGGGGGGGTTGCGGGGGTGTTAAGTAATGTTTGTATATATGACATCGCAAAACTCTGTATTTTTTCACGGAGGTTTATATGCTATCCATTATTATTATTATTTAATATTTAAACGCGATACGGAGTTCGCGGGGTCAGCTAGTTAATAAATATATGACTAAAGTTATTGATGAGCGCCTGCTTAACACGATTGACAGCTACAAACAGCGGTCAAGTTGTAGAGCGCGGTAAGCAGGCACTGGACGTCGACGTGAAACAATTCGTGATTGTTTTAACAATATCTACTGCAACCTACTTACATAGGTTGCAGTGGAGCACATGCTTTCGAGAAATTATGAATAACTCTCAGGCATATTTAGATAATTAAATATCAATATTTGGCATCACCGTGGACGTTTGAACTCGGTATCTCTATGTCGGAGACCGTGGACTTTATCTCTCGGTCATCGCTGCTCCGTGTTGCTTTTTGTACATATTTAATTAACGCTAAATATGGGAGATTTTTAGTTCATTAATGAGTCATAGAACATTACGTACATATGTAGGTATAGAATCAAAGGTCACAATTAAATTAGAAGGGAATATACGCCTACTTATATATTAGATACTTAATGAAACGTATCCATAACCATACGGAAGCTGCCATTTAAACAAATATAAGTACCTGTAGGTAGTTACCGAGCGTCTTTTACTTATAGAAGGACCTATAAAGCCACCATATTTTGGGATATAAAGTAATCCATAATTATTATAAGTAAATCGTTGTAACACAAAATGGATTTAAAAATTTACTGACAAACACAGCTTTCTAATTTCTTCCCTTATATCTTCTAATTAATTTCCGATGACCATCAGTGGTAGATAAAAACTGAGAGCAATATAGCAAGGCAAGTAAATTAATTTAATAAAACATTAATCCCTACTATAATATTATAAATTCAAAAGTAACTCTGTCTGTCTGCTACGCTTTCCCGCTTAAACTACTAAACTGATTTTAATGAAATTTGGAACACAGATAGAGTGGACCTTGGGAAAGGACATATGATGGTTTTATCCTACGAGAACCTTTAAAACAGTTCCACGCGGGCGTAGCCGCTGGCGGAAGACTAGTAGTAGTAACTTCAAACTGATCTTAAAACAAATACGTTTTGTTAGCCATAGATGCGTTGAGTAAAATTGTGTTGAATAGTACATTTATTGGGGAAGGCTATAGGGCAGGGGTTCCCAATCTTTTTCATCCCGCGGCGCAGATACACATTTAGTATATTGTGACGGGCGCGGCGCCCTTTAATAGATACAGTCGAAAGAAATAGGCACCTATAATAAAGTTAATACATAGTTGAGTACTTAGGTTAGGTAGATAGGAATAAACATTAAAACATCTTCCTACAATATGAAACTATTGTTTTATTATAAAATAATTGAAACAGAATAGATAGTATAATAATTGTATATAGCATCATGCTTTGCGGACAAATATTTAGATAATGAAGGTACTTTCCAGCATTATGTTTGTAGGGTTATTTGTTTATTTAATAAGCAGGGGGGCCACTTTGTACGCCCGTATCCGAAACTTAGTGAATTTTCGGGTCTAGTTTTTGAATAAGACTGAAGATATTCTACTAATATTATTCATTCAGTAGCTTAGGGTGGATTGCACCGTAGCCCTGGTTATAGTTTCAGTTCAAACTAACTTTAACGGTAACTTTAACGACGACAATAGAATTTAACAATAGTTTGTTTCACCATCACATTTTTCTTGATTGTTAAAGTTAACAGGCGGTGAAGTTAATACACAGACGATATGATATTTGACCATAACAATAGCATTAACCGGCCAAAATCGAGCAGTTAATGTTACCGTTAAGTTATGACGTCATTGCAACCATAGCTTAAATGATGCAACGCAAATGTCGCTTAACCGAGGATTTGACGGCTAGTTTGGGTTTAGTTATCGTTATAGTTACATGGTGCAACACACCCATAATGTCATAAATGATAACCCTTATCTTATTAATTCGTAAATAAAAACCGACCTGAGTAGGTATGCCAAAAAAGGATTCCGAAATTGTTAGAACTTACGGACGGATGGGATGCGTACAGAGTGGGCCGGCCCTCTGGTACGAGTACCTATAAAATGTAGAATGTATGTATAATGTAGAGCAGCAGCAGGTGCAAAGGTTGTAAATGCGTAAATTAAATCGTATGTAACATTATTGCATTAGTTAGACATTTATGAGTCAGTGCCTTACCAGCTTGTTTACAAATTATCGTTCTAGGAATTCTATTCATTATCGAAAACTCTGTAAACACAATACACATAATATTTCGAAAATTAGAGTTAAGTCCATAAAGGAGATATACCTAATTATATATTATATACTGATATATTGATAATACTTAGTTATATTTATGTTACAAATCTATACTAATATTATAAATTCGAAAGTAACTCTGTCTGTCTGTCTGCTACGCTTTCCCGCTTAAACTACTGAACCAATTTTAATGAAATTTGGAACACAGATAGAGTGGACCTTGGGAAAGGACATAGGATGATTTTTATGCTACGGGATCCTTTAAAATGAGACCACGCGGGCGGAGCCGCTGGTGGAAGGCTAGTATAATAATTATAATTTAAAAATTAACCCAACTTAAAATGATTTGTCAACCGAAAAGGAACAAATTTTAAATGATACTAACATAGATTTTATACCCTACTAAGTACCTTTAATGTGATTATAGAAAGGTTTTATATACATTTAAGATTTATATACACATATTATTATCTCAAAAAGTACTAAACCGACTTTGATGTGATGTGATGACACAAGACTTACACTAATCCCTAAGTTGGAGTATACCCACAACAAGTAAAAAAGTTAAATAAAAGCTTTTTCAATCCGGCATATACTTTTTGCGTTATGCGTGGACAAACATACAATCATACATACATATGGCACACGTGCTTTTTAAACACGTGTGCTGTTCACATCGAATTGGAAACCTCCTTTTTTGAAGTCGATTAATAAAAAATTTGCATTGTACCAGAAAGTCTGCCAATAAACAGTTTTTAAGTAGGTAAGTTCAAGTATCAAGTCGATGTTTTTGTAACGAAACCTTTTAGCGATGATGTCAGCGGCAGGTTTGTTTGACTCAGCGATTACTTATTGAGCTTATTGATTATTATTTAATATTAGCTCATAGTTATTTAGATATTAAATTATATTATTAAAACACGAAAATGCATTGATTCTAGCAATAGGATCGTCTATAATGTAATTATTCTAGGAGGATCGTTTAGGGCCAGGACAACCGACTTATCTGGATATTTTATTTTGATAAAACGATAATTATCTACTAGTGTTAAGTATTTATTTTCGTTTACAGTAGAATAAATTTATTTTTGTATAAAAATTAGATATTTTATCAGAAAGAAATACATAATTCATTAGTTCTATGTTTAAAACACAAGCAACTCAATCAGAGGCTTTAATTGCCGACTTCTTTTCTATCCAGCTTTCTCCTTTGAGTATCACGTCATAAGCACAGAACTGCAGTCGATTGCTTAACACTCTATTGTCAGATAACTGTAGCCCTACTGCCAAGTGCCAAGTGCAAAGTGTCTGATATCTGCAGATAGGTATGGATAGAAGAAGCATTGTTATCAGTGCGGATACACCAGGCTTGTACCGGACGGAGCAATTTCAGTCAACGAGATAAGTGGTCGAGTCCACTCAAGAGGCGACAGGCGGGGTCACCGGTTGTTTGTGTACTTTTAGGTTTCTTTACCACAAAAAGTAACACTTATAGGATCACGTAGTGGTTCATCTATCTGTCTGTGTCCTAAGGTCGAGATATATAATTATAATAATAATAAATTTCCTTAATAAAAGTTCATTTACAATTGAATGAACATGCAAGTTATATCTTCAAATTATTATAATTACCTAAACATCCTGCATATATATATACATAATTATTTTTCGACATAAGTACATTTCATTTCCTAATTTAATTAGGTATATTATTAACGATTAGATACATTATAATGTATTTCATATATTTATTATATTAAAGACCTCTCTGTAGACTAAAGGCCTCCTCCATTTTTATCCACATAGTTCTTTCTATCCTTCGCTTTGTCGATCCAGTCTTTTCCCGTTACTTTCAAAATCTTATCAAGCCATCTCTCTGCCGGTCTGCCTCTCGTTCTCTTTCCTACAGGTCTTTTTCATATAGTTATTTTTCTGGCCCTCCTGTCTTCGCTCTTATGTGCAAGTAACATGACCTGGCTATTTCCATTTCAACTTTTTGCAGTGATCTAGACCATCAATCAGCTTTGTTGACAACAATGTCGAGATATATAGTTAAAATTAAAAACTGAAGTCGGCAAGATTTCAGAACATATATAAAACATATAGATATAATATTTAATAAGTAGCAGCAGCAGCTTTAAGCCACATATATTTGTAATATACATATTGTAATAGTTAACAAGGGAATAAAAACCTATAGGGCGCGCTCCTTTGAACTATGTAGAGTATTGTAGAGTCATAAAAATCAGCATAAAGCAGTGGTTTGTAAGCATTATAAGGAAAGGGAAAATATAAAATATAATTAGTAGGTAGATAATCCGACCCTGCATCGCTCGGGTGATTTGAATTTATTTGATTAAACTAATCTATCCCATGTAACCAATACACGGGATAAAAAAGTAGCATACATGTATACTACTTATTCCTAAAATCTATGCCTATAATCTTCATATCTCTGTGCCAAAATTCATCCCGATTCGTTCAAGCGTTCTTGCGTGATTGAGCAACAAACTTCTTCCAAACATACATACATTACACATCATTTATAATATTAGTATAGAGATCCACCAATCCGCACTTGGCCAGCGTGGTGGACTATGGCCTAAATCCCTCTCAATAAAATTGTGTGAGAAGGAGACCTGTGCCCAGCAGTTGGACATAAAAAAGGTTGAAAAAAATTAATAGAGATTAACTGGACGGCCGAGCGTTGCTCGGATAAAAACAATTTATTTTCTTGGTTTAATTTCAAACGAAATTAATGTTACTTAACAACGCCATCTGAAATAGCTCCCAATAAAAAAAAATACAAAAATAAAAAATAAACGCAATATGGTTTTGATTGAGGTTTGGTTTGAACCTGAGTCGCTAGTTCCGCAGTTAGCCCAGGTAACCATTCGGCCAAGATATCTTTAATTCAATGAACGAAATTTTTATAGAGCTCTTTCAAATTGTCGTCTCTTTGAATAACGGATGGCGTTTGTACGCCACAATATTCTTAATACTCGCCAATAGATGTCAGGAAGAGTCGTATTTTTTAGTTTATATTTAAGTTGATTATCACTGAAAGTATTTTTTTATAATTTAAAATTTCTAAAAATAAAACCTAGGTGGATCGATTTATCACCCCCGAAACCAGGGTACTAAATTTCATCAAAATCTTTGGAGCCGTTTCCGAGATTCAAAAATATATTTAGGTATATACAAGAATTGCTCGTTTAAAGGTATTAGATTGATTGTGAATGCGTAACTACAAATACGTAAGTTATGATGCAGGTAACTAGGTATGTCACCCATCGTTCACCAAACAAACAAATAGTCTATTCAAACTGAAAAAATCCTTCTAATTGCTACCTAATTGTATGTAGTGTATTGAAAGCAATTCCTGCTACAGCTATTAAAGCAAGTGAAATAGAGATTTTTGTAGAAGGGATCTAATAAGGGCATCAATGAAGGTAGCGGAGATTCTGTAAACCTACCTTGAGCCTACTTTACCCGGTTATTATTAACCTTGCCAGCAGTTCCATGATTTTAATATTTATACAGATCAGTGGCTGTTAGAAGATTAATTATTGTTCTTTATACCTAAGTAGATATGTAGTTAGATTAGAAACCTTTACACAAGCCTGACCACAATATAAGTAACTCATCAATGTAATCGACTCAGTTTAATCGTTTAAATCGATTTAGTTTTGCGGAAATACTTATTTAATCCCATTCGAGTCGCGTTTGTCATTGTTTTGATTGAACTCGCAGCTCAGCTTACACAAATGAGCTGTGTGAATTACACTCAATGAAATTATAATGATAATGGACGTTCATGGTTCACACTCACAATAATGCATTCTGATATTTCACACCCATTAAGCGCAAACAATATTATCAAACGGTACTTAGGTATTGTTATACAAATTCCATTGATTACAATTAGAAACAAAAAAATACATCTATGTTACTCGTACCTACTGATTAGTACCCACAACTTGCACTAATACTGCATATAATAATATACTTAGGTATTAGTAACTGCATCTTATTACTACGAATTTAATACATAGGAACTGAGCATAGGAATAAGAACGTCAAGAAACTTAATTAAACTAAAAAATCTAATTGAATTTGTGTATTTCAATTTGTACGGGCTACGTCCGTACATTTTCAGCATCGGCAGTTTACGCTGCATTGATGCAATTTAGTCAGTGCGTCTCTGAACGTAGTGTTTAATTTCTCTATGCGTCTCTGGTTTATATAGTGTATTATCTATGCAGTGCGCTAATAAAGCCTAACGAAATCGGTCGCGCGCGCTCTATCATTTAGCATCGTTTCTATCAGTCTGTTAAGAACTATCATATTGATTCTTTTGGAAATAAATCGATCTATTCTTCTACACGTGTGGACTATCATTTTTATCATTCAAATATTGTATCGGGTCGGAATCCGATACAATATTTGAATGTATGAGCTGAGTCGGAACTCAGCTCATACACAATTGATAATTTTGCTTAATAATTTGGGCACTATATATTTAATATTTTATAAAGTACGAAATTAGCCAGTATTAATTAACCATTTGTCCTCAAACCCATTTTATTTTACTTTTGAATTTAAAATTCCAACAATAATACACATAATATTATTTGCCAAAATTGTAAACTAAGAAAAAATGTGGTTTACGATTTGGTAATTCCTACATAAGTTACCTACATGTTTATTTATATTGTATTTTGTGCAGTGTGTGTGTGCGTAGCACCTCGTAGCAAATTAGCTACAAAAATTTTTCAACGACAAAGACAAAGACATTTATTTGCACAAATATGGGTGTTTACAAAGTTGTTTATATATATTTAGTTCGCCATATTTACCGTCCATGAGGTATGCAAATATGCAATGATAAAAATATAAAAGGAAAAAAACTAAACTATAATACAATTACGAAATGTACATTTACATCTATTTTAATATTATTTTTATTTGTCCCATATTGCGCCTTTTATAAATAAAAATAAAAATATTTATTTATTTATATTTCGGATCGGTTCCGATCGTCAGCTTTGGGTACCCATATCACAGGGTGTTTGTACACTGAGAGGAAAAAAAGCCGGCGGAAAAAAAACCTCCCAGGTTTTTTGGAATTCCTTTATGCCGTTTTATCGTTTATGAAATCAGTGACTGAGTAATACGCCTTTTTCAGTAAATACGTTTTAAGTCCTTTTTTAAATTCGTTGCCCGTTTTAATTTTGAGGAATTCCGGTAGACCGTTATATATTTTTGGTCCCATGCAAAAGACACTGTTATGATATTGTTTTGTTTTGGAAGCGATTTCTATTATGTAAAGCTGAAAACCGAAAATTTATTAGCATAAATCATTACCAACAAAAAAATACCTATTGTCACATTACAATAGGTACTTTTTTCTATATTACTACAGGTACATGCCTGCTGGTAAATCCGCTAATAATTTGAATTTAAGCACGACGAAACTACCATCAAAACATAAATCATAAGAAAAAAACCTATTTCAAATTACCCTGTGCCCGTAAAAAAGTAAAATACTTAGGTACTTGATTACAGCGGGATTTATATTCTCGCTGCAAACAGTGCGAATGTTCATTTTTACGATTAACGCCATCATTAAAAGATCACCTCTATCTACGTTTTATGAAAACCGTTGTAAAAATTTAACCTTTGGATGTCTGATATCTGTTTCTACTTTTTGCTGTATGATCTTTCCAGATACATTAATGATTAGGTATCAAAAACACAATAAAACTTTTTATTACGTAGGCACCAATCCTTTTATAACGTTCAGAGAGGTGTTGAAGACGTAAATTATCAATTTAGTTTAGGATCGTATCTAGGGTTGCCAGATGTCCGGTATTTAAAGGTATGATTCGGATCTGGGCAGTCGCGACCCGGCAGCCGCGGCCCTGCAGCCGCGACCGCGGTCGCGACCCACCGCTTCGTAGGGAATTGTATGCAATAGTAATCAACGCAAGCGACCGAGCAGCGCGGCCGGGGGGCGTGGCCTACGCGCGGCCTTGGCAGCGCCGCCGAGCCGCTCCGGTGGCAGTTGGGTCGCGCTGCCCGTTCGCAGAGGGTGACAAAATGGCGACGTTTACCGATGAAAATGACGAGTTTTTAGTTGAGTTAGTTGCTAAAAACCCACCACGTATATAATGAATCGATGTTATTCCTCTTTGATGATAGCAAGATCAACATTATTTCATCATCCTCTTCTTCGTCTTCTATCAGTCTCTTCACGAGTTCTCGCTTTCGTATATTTAAATAGTCAGACATAGTGAATATTTTATACACGACTGGAATGCACAAGCGTTCACACTGAGTGCTGTTTGACTACTGCACGTGGCAGTCGCTGCCCGGGTCACGGACGCTGCTATCCGTAAGCTTCTAGCAGCGCTGCACAGCAGCGACAATGGGTCGCGGCAGCTGGTCGCCACTGCCGGGTCGCGGCTGCCCAGATCCGAATGCTGCCTTAAGCGTACAGTCCGTACTGATGTCGCTTTTACTTTTTGAAATAAAGTTAAGTACATATAGTTTTAAATTGTTTATAGCAATATTATAATTTTCTTGATTTTATATAAATTTATTATTTATTTATTAGTAAACAGTATGTTTAAAGTAAATACTCTATCATAAATATGGGATTCTTATTAAGTAGGTTTTTAATATTTTCAAAGAGTGAAAAATCAGTTATTGAATCAGAACCAGTTCGATCCAAGTAAAGTGCTGGCTGCTTTAACAGAATAGGTATGTCTGGCGGACTCTGGAACTGACTTCAAAATACACTAACAAAATGAAAAATAAACCAAGACCTCTTTGAAGTTCTAACCAAAACCATTTATTGGCAATCGATTTGAACTTCAGTACCTATATGTATATTTTTTTCTTGTTGTAGCTATTGTATTGAGTAGGCATCTAGAAATTTTGCTATCTTGACCACAGAGTACAGTATATATGTATATACGGGAAAATCTAGACTCCGACTTATTACTAATAAAAATCTATATTAGGTACCTCTACATTTTAAATACCTAATCGAAAAATTATCTTGTTAATCAACAAAACAATTTAGCAATATAAACTTTACCAATATTGGCAGGCACTTGACTACCTACGGTTAAATATAACAAACCTATTTACTACGGTAAAATAATACACCGGCGACTAAAAAATTACGAATCAAAAATCTGCGTTGATTTGATAAGTGATGGATAATTCACTGAGTGCAGATGTACTAAAACCGCACTCGACTAGGGTCATTCGGAACGATTCACGATTCATCTACTGGTCTCCTCTGACCACGTACAATTACGTCATCTGTAAAATATCCCAGCTGCACGGAAGTTTCAACCGCTGATAACAAGTACTAATCGTATGAGTACCCCATAACATAACCATCATATAACATTGTTATATCGAAGCATTGGAATTTTAGTTAGCTACAAGCGTGATCAGCCCGAGTAAAAATACTTCTCGCTTCAGCGCTATTTTTCACATATGGAGATGAATTCTTTGTATATCCTAAAATAATTTGGTTAGATTCTTTAGTAGCTGTACTATAGCACCAAGCACCAATAGCTTGACTTTTTTTGTTATGTATCTGAATCATTGTTTTCTTTGTAGGTACTTATATGAGCTACAAGCAGCTACAAGCACCAAGAAAACAGTGGTAGAAAAAACATTTTACAGTTTATCGATTTAACTGTAGACTTTTGTAGAAGATTTTTTTACCTCAGAGGGCCCACTCTGTACGCCCGTATCCGAAATTAAATGAATTTTCGGGCCTTATTTTTGGATTAGGTTGAAGAAATTGTAGCAATATTATTCATTCAATAGCTTAATGTCATCAATGACAACGCTTATCTTACTAATTCATGAAAAAGAAGCGATCTGAGTATGCTAAAAATGATTCCGAAAATGTTAGAACTTACGGACGAATGCTTACAGAGTGGGCCCTCTGTATTAATAAAATACTGATACTACTATAAAATAGATGGAATGGGGCGTAATTTTTCACAGTAATAAAATAACTTAGTTATATTAATTTGAGAAGTCATGTATGTATGTCTCATAACGTATTGGTACCAATACAAATAGAACGGAAGCACAATCTGAGGTCAACAACATGTAGACAGGCTTGTATTTCAACTAGTAGTTGTAGAAAACCCGTAAGTTAACTTATTATTCAATGGACACCGTTGCTGTCTCATTCGTTAATGGCCATATTGATTACTTGGCTAGGTGTGTCGACCTTACTATTATAATATTCGGCGTAGGAATGTTTTTTTACTAAGTAATTGCAAAGGCTTTAATTGATAGTCTTTACTAGTTATCAGAAGTTTCCGTGCTTCGGAAGAAGTCGGTTGTTATAGATAGATAACATTACAGTCATTAGACCTAGTCGGAGGCTTTATATTGAAATTTAATAGATTTTTTTAAATTTGATTGAAAACAGCAGATTAACTACTAACCCATATTGGAGCAACTTGGTATGGTATGTATTGGTATTTGGTAATGATATAAATGTGATTTAATTTTTCTTAAATAAATTATTGTAAGATAATAAGATATGTTTGATATTGTATCTGGATTTATTAGCGATATGAAAAAAATAAATAAAGATTGATATGAAACATACAGTATGAAACATGAAGCGCTGTTGAATCACAACAATTTGTGAGGTCACCAACTGCGGGAGTCAATTGCTTCCTCGTTTGGGCGCCGGCTGATCGACTTGAAGCTCACAGCTCAGACTCAATGACAAGTGTAGGTTCTTAAATTTTTTGTAACATCGTAATAGGTTTCCTCCTAGCCCTCAGCCCGTACGCAATAAAGAGACGCAAAAAATGAGTTAAGTTATCATTAGTCCAATTAACAATGTTCAGCATCATACGTATACCTACCCAACGATGGGACAACCCGCGTGGCGCAATGTTTACCATGCCGAACTGCTAATCGAACTGTCCCGGGTTAGAATCCGGGCGAAGCAGAAATTTCAATGATGAGTTTAATTTAAACTGTTCTCGGTCTGGGTGGTTGTGTTTCTGCCTCTATGTGTGTTCATGGCACCCACGACACAGGGTATATCTACCCTAATGTGAGGCTATACGTGTGAAATGTTATTTTTTATTTTTTTACACTATGTACTTACTTTTATTTAGACTTAAGGCTTTTATTTGAAATTATCTCCATCGAATCACTTTAGAGAAGACATGAATATTGCTCAATAACGCCATCTACCGTATGACATGTAAACTTTGTGGTTGATAAATCGAATGTCAAATTACCAAATAGGTAGATATTGAGATTAACAGTTGGTTCACTAAAAGTTTAACTATTCGTCACCTAGATGTCTGCAGTAGTCTCGTTTTGTTAAGGCTTTGTACATTCTGTATGAAGGTTTAGATTCCGTATCTTACAACCTTAATGCTGGATGCATTGAGATTGTAAGATTTGGATTTCGGTTCATCGGAGCTAGAGGCCTCCTCAATATTGGGAGAGCTCCATGCTCAGCAGTGGAATGCTAAAAAGGTTGCAGCTTGATATAATGTAGCGATAATTATCGTTTCAGCTGCAGCCTGTTTGTTGGCGTTGGTAAAGGGTCCCACCTGGTACTAAACCTTAATAATTAATTTAAGGTTTTTTAAGTGTACTTTTATAATATATTTATTTTAATTAGCGTGTGGTATTTTGTATTTTTTATATTAATTTACTAATGTTTCAACCTTTTTTCTCAAATAAAGACGGGACAAGCAGGTTTGGCGAAGTAAATTTTAAATATTAAGAAAAAACTTTGTTTTGAGTTCAAATGCAATGACGTTCTAAAACATTGGAGATCGGTAAAATTTTCGGTACACCGCACGCACAACAATTGACTTCGCCTAACCTATTTTTGGCTCCATTGAATATCCTTATTGTTTTATTCTTTTCGCCCGAATCATCATCAACAAAGTTTGGTACTTCGGCCGGATTAAGAAAAGAATCCAAACCTGTAAACAGGGATGTCAATGTTCAAAACGCCGCCGTTTACTATGAAAACGCGAGCACAGTTGAAGAAAGAATTATTGACTAACGTGGAGAAGACAATGGAGAAACCTACAGTCCAACATGCAGGCAAGTCAGACAACGGCATAGCGTGCACGGTATCACAAAGTGACGCCGCTAGCAGGAAAAGCACATCGTCACATACTGCGCGACAGAAACAGCTTGAATTTGAAGCAGCTCAGGAAAAAGCCAAAGTTGAAATGGAAGAAGCTCAAGCTGCGCTTGTAATGAAAGCAGCGCAACTAAAGAAGGAGTTATTACAAAAGAAATTACAGGCGGACTTAGCGAGCCTAGCAGACTCGTCACGACACTCCAAACGTTCATCTGATATTTCAAGTAAGAGCAAAGTTGAAGACTGGTTGGAGAAGTCAGTGCTCGCTCCAGAGCCGTCGCTCGATCTAAATCACGACCCACAGCGACAACCCGCCGGGACTACTGCAAGTCTCCAAGCCCTACCCATAATTGAGAATCTAACAAAAGCTATACAAGATGCTGTCATCAGTGCTTCGACCTCTAAAAGCAACAACCAAGAGCTCTTGTCCAGACTAGCAGTGTCTAAAGACTTACCATTATTTTTTGGAGACCCCATGGAGTGGCTGCATTTCAAGGAAGCCTTTTATGAATCTACAAGACTATGTAAGTACAGTGATACAGAGAATGTATGGCGATTACGAAAATGCTTACGCGGAGATGCAAAGGAGGCCACGGCCTCTCTTCTTATGAGTGCCACTTCTCCCCAAGAAATAATAGACACGCTGCAGCTAAAATTTGGTAGACCAGAAATTATTATGAAGAGAGTGATTGGCCAGTTAAAAAAGATACAACCCCTACCACAAGCCTACCATACTGAAATAGTCAATTTCGCTATAAAAATAAAAAATCTGGTAACCGCCACGCTCAGATTGCAAGAAATCGATTATCTGCGAAGCCCGGAATTGGTTACAATCATTATATCGAAATTGCCAACAACATTAATTATAAGGTGGGCTGAATACCAATATAACAGCGAAGAAGCTATCACAAAGTTGGAATTATTATCAAAATTTTTGTATGAAGAAGCAGAGAAAATTGCGGCATCGGGAGTGAGTTTCATATCTAATGAAATAAAAAGAGTAGATATGACAACGAGGAACAAGTATTCAATTCACCCCGTATTATTAACAACGAGTGCACAAGGACAAAAATGTAAGTTTTGCCGCAGACAATTTCATAAACTGACAGAGTGCATTAAATTTAAGAGAGCGCTACGTAAAGATCGTTGGCGGTACGCCCGAACGCAGAAGTTATGCTACAAGTGCCTCGGATCTCGACACGAAGACCCATCAGAATGCAGCGCCCAAAATTGTGACGTCGAGGCCTGCGGTGGTCCTCATCACCGGTTGCTGCACTGGACGCGGCTAGAGGCGCCGCGCCCACCATCCGCGCCGGTCTCCGTTGCCCAGCGGCCCGACAACGAAATCGTAGCCCACGCAATCGAGTCACCAAACAAGACTGTTGGCGTGCCTCAAGTTATGCTCAAAATAGTACCGATTACCATCCATGGACCCCGAGAGAGCGTGGAAACATTCGCGCTTTTAGATGATGGTGCTACCGTAAGCTTGATATCAGCTGACGTGGCAGACAAAGCCGGGTTACACGGTGAGTGCGTAACCATGCACGCGACTAGTGCATGGAACTCCGGGGACTTGGTATGTAAAACTGAAATATTAGATTTTGACATTAGTAATTGTAATGGAAATAAATTTAAATTACGTGCTCGAAAGTTAAACGAATTAAATTTACCTATTCAATTTACCTGTAAAATAAACTTAGATCAATATAAAAATGACCCTGTGTTAAATTGTAATAACTTTCATAGCCTATATACATCTGAAATTAAACCTAAGTTATTGATCGGCCAAGATAATTATGATCTCATTGCTCCTATTGTTTGTAAAAGGTTCAAGCCAGGTGGGCCATTTATCACGCAGACATTATTAGGATGGTGTTTACACGGAGCTTTAAGATCGACGAACACGGTCGTTGACGAAAGCTGGAGCAGCGACCGCCACGCTGCCACCGCGGGACGGGCAGGTAAGGTTTCCCAGTCCTATTCTAGCAGCGCGAACGTAAACATCGTCGATTCTTCTTTACACACTGTTGTTAAATCCTCCGAACAGTCACCGAGCTCTTTTGCCGTCACGTCGTCTTTAGCTAACTATATGGAAGATAATAATAGTAACGCTAATTTTCATTCTTTTAAAAGTAGCTCAGAAACAGATCTACACGAGTTAATGCGTCGTTTCTTTTCGCTAGACTCGATAGGTATTTTTAATAAGCCACGGCAAAATATATACGAGGTGGAAGCTGTCAATACTTTAAACGAGTCAGCCCAATTGATTAATGAACAATGGTTCGTGTGTCTTCCCTGGAAATCTGACTCTTTGGTTATGCCAGATTCGTATCCTGTAGCCTTGAAACGCTTAAATTCTATCGAACGAAAAATGTTAAGTGATACAAAATATGAGAGTCGATATCGAGAACGAATTACACACTTGTTAGAAAATAACTATGCTAGGAAGCTTAGTGATTCTGACTGTAGGGACACGTCCACAGAGCGTGTATGGTACTTACCTCATTTCGGTGTTGACAATCCAAATAAAAATAAATTAAGGTTGGTTTTTGATGCCGCTGCTAAAAGTAATGGTTTTTCGCTAAACGACTTTTTACTTCAGGGACCTGACTTACTAAATTCTTTGTATGGCATAATGTTTAGGTTTAGAGAAAATAGTATTGGTATAATTGGTGATATTAAAGATATGTTTTTGAGAATTAAAATTAAAGAAAAAGATCAGAATGCCTTAAGATTTCTTTGGAAAGAAAATGGTTCCGTTCAAATATATGTTATGACTTCTTTAATATTCGGGGCGAACTGTTCTCCTTTCATAGCTCAGTTTATAAATCAGAATAAAAACTCCTCACGTTTTGAAAGTACGATGCCTAAAGCCGTTCATGCAATAAAAAACAATCAATACATGGACGACTATATAGATAGTTTTAATGACCAAAACGATGCTATGAAAATAATTAAAGATGTAAGTTACATTCACAAACAAGGCGGATTTCACATGCGTAATTGGCTGAGTAATGTACCTTCAGTACTTTCAGAATTTCCTACGGATAGCCTCAATGACAAGGCGATAAGATTTGAAGTTGACAAGCAACCAGAGCGCGCACTTGGGCTTTTATGGTACCCGTGCGACGATATGCTAGCCTTCGACTTGTCATTTAAACGGACACCGCAGGATATCTTGCATTTCAAACGAATACCAACTAAACGCGAAGTCTTGTGTATTGTCATGTCCATTTTTGACATACACGGATATTTAGGACCATTTACAATAAAGGGGAAAATTTTAATGCGCGAAATTTGGAAAACAAATATTCAATGGGATGGAATTCTTAATGATGATTTGTTTAAATTATTTAAGACATGGATTAGTGAAGCTCAAGAAATAAATAAGATAAGAATTCCGCGTTGGTACTTTCGAATCAGCAGTAGTGATAATGATACTCGTACTTCTTTGCAATTGCACGTTTTTTGCGATGCATCGCCCAGCGCGTACGCAGCCGTAGCGTACTGGCGCAAAGAGGGAAGCGATGGTCTCGTAACGGTAGCTTTTATTGCTAGCAAATGCAAAGTCACTCCTATAAAACCTGTTTCTGTACCACGCGTAGAATTACAGGGTGCAGTGTTAGCCTGTAAACTTGCGAATAGCATTAAAACAGAACATCGTTTAATACCTAATTCTGTATATTTTTGGAGTGATTCTACGACTGTTCTTTATTGGATAAAAAATCATTGTAGGACTTATAAAATTTTTATTGCCAACAGACTAGGGGAGATTGATGAGTTAAGCAGTGCTAGTCAATGGCACTACGTGCCGACAGACTTGAACGTAGCAGATTTATGTACAAAGAATAAAAACTACGTTCTCCGTAGCGAGTCGGAGTGGTTTACTGGACCTCCGTTTTTATATCAACCGCATTCTTCTTGGCCATTGCAACCTGAAATAAAAGTATCTAATCATGAAATATTAGAAAAGGTTAATAACATTTACGAGAGTAATAAATTAGATGACTTACCCGTTCCAGATCCCAGTAGATTTTCTAGCTGGCTACGTTTGCTACGAGCTACTGCTACGGTTCTGTTATTTATTGAAAAATGTAAGAAAAAGTCAATTCAATTCATTAATGACGAGTTAATGTGCAAAGCTGAAACATTATTAATTCGTTTTTCTCAAATGCAATCTTTTTCTAGTGAAATTAGTTTAATAAAATCAAAATGTGAAATTAAACGAGATAGTCGGTTGCGTACACTTACACCGATTCTAGATAATAATGATATTTTACGTGTAGGCAGTAGGATAGGTAACGCTAGAGATGTAGATTATTCTACAAAGTTTCCCATCATTTTAGATGGCAAAAATATCATCGCTCGGCTTATTGTATTGCACTATCACGTTAAACGCAGCTCATTCTTGTAATGAAACTGTAATTAACGATTTGAGGCAGAAATATTGGCTCATCAGATTGAGGCCTACAGTTCGTTCTATAGCGAGTCAATGTTTGATTTGTCGATTTCGCAAAGCTTTACCGAGTCCTCCTCGCCTCGGTGACTTACCTGACAGCAGGCTCACGCATCATCAGAGACCGTTTACTATGTGTGGTGTAGACCTATTTGGGCCGATGGAAGTTTTAGTCGGGCGTAGCCGACAGCGTCGGTACGGGGTACTTTTTACATGTCTCACAGTACGTGCGGTACACATAGAGACAGTTGTAACCCTCACCACCGACTCCATGATAATGGCTCTGCGGCGAATGGCCGCACGCAGAGGATGGCCACACACAATTTTTTCTGATAACGGTACTAACTTGCGAGGTGCGGACGCCGAGCTGAAAAAGGCTTATCAAGAGGTGGTACTCAATAAAGAGTGCTTAGAGACGGACGCTATAAATAGGGGAGTTCAATGGAAATTCATTCCACCCTCTAGTCCTCATATGGGAGGCGCATGGGAACGCCTCATACGTAGTGTAAAAACTGCTTTAAAAGTCGTTTTAAAGGAGAGAGTGCCTAAGGATGAGACCCTCAATACTTTTTTATGCGAAGTAGAAAATATGATAAATGGTCGACCGTTAACTCATGTTTCTGTCGATCCACGAGATCCAGAGTCCCTGACTCCCAACCATTTTTTAATAGGATCCTCTTCTAATCTACCGCAGGCTGGTATGTTTGATGACAGTGACTTGTATCTCAGGAAACAGTGGCGTATAGCTCAACGCTTGGCAGATTTGTTTTGGTCTAGGTGGATGAAAGAAGTTTTGCCTACACTAGCGCCCCGTAACAAATGGGATCGGGAAGGCACGCAATTGAGAGTAGGTGATGTTGTTGTTATTGTCGATCCTGCGTCTCCTCGAAACGTTTGGCCTAAAGGAATAGTCCATAAAGTGTATCCTGGATCCGATGGTAGAGTTCGGATTTTGGATGTAAAAACACGGTCTGGGATCAAGAAGCGTCCAGCGTCTCGTGTTGCATTACTTTTGAGAAATGAGTGTCGCAGTCACGACACTGAGGGGGAGAATGTTGGCGTTGGTAAAGGGTCCCACCTGGTACTAAACCTTAATAATTAATTTAAGGTTTTTTAAGTGTACTTTTATAATATATTTATTTTAATTAGCGTGTGGTATTTTGTATTTTTTATATTAATTTACTAATGTTTCAACCTTTTTTCTCAAATAAAGACGGGACAAGCAGGTTTGGCGAAGTAAATTTTAAATATTAAGAAAAAACTTTGTTTTGAGTTCAAATGCAATGACGTTCTAAAACATTGGAGATCGGTAAAATTTTCGGTACACCGCACGCACAACAATTGACTTCGCCTAACCTATTTTTGGCTCCATTGAATATCCTTATTGTTTTATTCTTTTCGCCCGAATCATCATCAACACTGTTCATAATCTTCCACCCCAAAAGAAGACTAATAAGCTGAGCAACTAACTCAATGGAGCCTGTGATGTAAGGTTCGGCGACGGTAAGGCTCGCGATGCACTTATTAGGTACCTATAGTCTAGCCATTCTCGGCCAACGAAAGAAAATACAATATAGTCGACAATATTAGTGAGAGTTCAAAATAATTTTAGGTACTTAAATTTAAACTTTTATTTATGGTTTTGAATGGTGTAGTGTTTGTAGTAAACTATAACTATTGAAATAGCTATAAACACTGTCTCGTGCTCATGGTGTGGCGGGGCGTGCAGCGTTAGTACCGTGCGAACCGGGGGTGAGAGCGGGCGTGCCGCCTGCGCACATCGAGTGACCGAGCCAGTGCCATCGAATGTAGATTCATTTGTACGCTACAAATGGCGACGAGTATAAATCCTACCAGTATATATTTTTTTTCCCTCCTGGACATTGAAATAATAAAAAGGGGAAGGAAACAAGGAAGTGGAAAAAATTGTAAGCAAACATAAAATACAGTCATTGGATTGTTGGTTTATAACTGGAAGAATCATAACGGGAGTAAGTCCATTAATTACATTATATTCAAAAATTTAACTAAAAAAGCTTTCTTGGTCGAATGGTTACGAAAGCCGAAAACGGAGCTAGAGACCCGGGTTCAAAATCTCATTAAATTGTTTTCAAGATTTCCAGTTTCACTCAGTCTTCACCTACAGCTTCCTATTAGCCTTCTATTCTTTTTATATACCCCTTGTCTTCTTCATTCAAATCCGAGTCTCATGTCTTACATCTTCTACCTCCATAATCCCTTGTCTTTTTCATTCAAATCCGAGTCCCACGCCTTACGTCTTCTACCTCCATAATCCTTTGTCTTCTTCATTCAAATCCGAGTCCCACGCGTTACGTCTTCTGTAATCTTACTTTCTTAATTCTTCTTTTTTTCTTAATTCTTAATGGGGTAAATTTGTACAGAATATTTCCAATTTAATGGGGGTACCAGATATTTATTATTTATCTGAAACAAACAGGGCAGTTTTGTTATGGGGTACGGGGTTTTTTTATTGCTTTTAGTTTGTAAACCACTATTGTAGTTTATTTTGGGTATACAGTAAATAAAGTTTAAATCTTGTTCCACTAAAGGTACAATATACTAATGATTGATTTGGAACTTATATTCCAATGTGTCGGGATCATTGCCGGAGCCACCGCCAGGGGGGCAAACGGAGTATACCCGTAAAAAATAAATAATATGGGGTCGATTCTACAAAATTAAAGATTATCTAAATGCTAATATGTAATATTGTGCGTAGTTTTCTTACACGTAGTATTGTGCTGAATATCTCTGTGCTGCCTATGGTTGTGTAAGTAGGCAAGTATTTAAAGAAACATCTGAGAAAGAACAAAGTGCGCATACAGTTGCGCGCATGGGTGTTATGATACCGTTGTAATGTAGAGTGCGTTTGTTGTCCCCTTTTGCAAGGGTCCACTTAGCGGAATCCAAATCGCCAAGCGCAGTCGCTATGGCCCAGTTTATTTGCTGTAGTTGTAGAAGTATTTCTTCTTGTCGCTGGGCAGAGACCGTTTCGATTTCACTTGTGGAGCTGGGCTGCGTGCCTTGGTTGCGGCTGCCCATGGTTCTCTACAGTTTTCCCGAATTATTTGATACGGTAGGCCCGTTCCGAACCTACTGCTTGCGTTGTGTGTACGTGTGGTTATGTAAGTCGTGAACAAAAGCCGCGATCTTGTCACCGATGGTGGACTTGGTACCTGTTTACGCGTTTTGAGGTTTGCTGTGCGACGCTTGGTTGGCGGGGTCTGGGTGTACAAAGTCGTAACAACACCATTGTTGTTTATAATAAAACACCCCCCATTAAATTTGAAAACATTGCTTGGTACAAAGGTGTCCCCATTAAATTGGAAAACTTGGTACAAAGATACCTCCATTAAATTGGAAATTTGTGGTACAAAGGTACCTCCATTAAATTGGAAATTTGTGGTACAAAGGTACCTCCATTAAATTGGAAATATGTGGTACAAAGGTACCTCCATTAAATTGGAAATATGTGGTACAAAGGTACCTCCATTAAATTGGAAATATGTGGTACAAAGGTACCTCCATTAAATTGGAAATATTTGGTACAAAGGTACCTCCATTAAATTGGAAATGCATGGTACAAAAGTACCCCCATTAAATTGGAAATATTCTGTACAAATTTACCCCATTAAGAATTAAGAAAAAAAGAAGAATTAAGAAAGTAAGATTACAGAAGACGTAAGGCGTGGGACTCGGATTTGAATGAAGAAGACAAAGGATTATGGAGGTAGAAGACGTAAGGCGTGGGACTCGGATTTGAATGAAAAAGACAAGGGATTATGGAGGTAGAAGATGTAAGACATGAGACTCGGATTTGAATGAAGAAGACAAGGGGTATATAAAAAGAATAGAAGGCTAATGGGAAGCTGTAGGTGAAGACTGAGTGAAACTGGAAATCTTGAAAACAATTTAATGAGATTTTGAACGGATCAAACAAATTTAATAATTATTCATTGGGAGTATGTTTACTTACAAAGTAAAAATAATAAAGTTTTTGATAAGAAAGGGATGTAGTGTTTGTAGTAAACTATAACTATTGAAATAGCTATAAACACTGTCTCGTGCTCATGGTGTGGCGGGGCGTGCAGCGTTAGTACCGTGCGAACCGGGGGTGAGAGCGGGCGTGCCGCCTGCGCACATCGAGTGACCGAGCCAGTGCCGTCGAATGTAGATTCATTTGTACGCTACAAATGGGCTGTTACCGAAACTTTCATACAAATTCCCCAAAGTGCCTTTTAAGTTTATGTCGCGTATTGTGTAAATGAACATAAATTTTTTGTTTATCACCCGATTGATATGAAATACACACTAATGTTACGGAAATTCATTCAACAATATATCAGTAAACACATCATTCAAAGAAGGGAAAAGAATTTGAGAATGAAATATTAAGTTAAGGTTAATTATTGTACGCTTGAGATACCAACTTTCGAATCCATTTTATTTGCTATTGAGGGGTAGTTTTGAAAAAAGCTTAAATAGAATTCTTACTATGTTAGTAAAGATTACAAATATAAAATTATAAGTATATTACTCTGCACAAAAATATTCTGTACATCAAGTTTCGACACTCAATTTTCAGAGTTTCAAAGAAAATTGACATTTAAAGGGTGAATTTCGGGAAATGCTGAAACACGTATTCTTTTATTTTGGTTAGAAAATATTTATACCAAATTTCAAGAAAATCTATTGAAAAAATCCAAGTTTTCCATACAAATTTTCATCGCTCATTTCACAGCCTTAAAGGGTGATTTTTAAAATTATCTATAGCCTAATTGTTAGCGAGGACCAATATATATAAAACAAAAAAGTTTCATCAAAATTCGTCCAGTAGTTTTTGCGTGAAAAGCTAACAACAGACAGACAGACAGACAGACAGACAGACAGACAGACAGACAATAATTTCAAAACTTATATTTTTAGCTTCTGTTACTTATAAAAAGACCCCTAGAAGTATTTTTTTAAATTTATATGCAATGTACAGAATTGACCCTGCTTACAGTTTTATTATATGTATAGAATATATAGATATAGATTCCTTTTTTGTACAGACAGTATAAATTCAGTTCCGTACATAGAATAAATTCCGACCAAATATTTCGATAAATATTAAGTACTAGAGTTTTTGGCCGGAAGCCGGAAATAATAATATATTGCGCTCTTGTTTTATTTTCATACTAGTGGATCCCGCAGACGTTGTCCTGCCTTAAAAGTTTTGTAAGAGGATTAGTTTCTTTATCATCTCAAGGGGTTTTTATGTTACTGTCAAATAAAAAATTAAAAACGAACAGTGACAGATGAACTGTTATTCAGACTATGTCAAACTTTTGGACGATGGCGAGAAGAACCAATGGAATTCTACTAATATTTGATTTGACGACCCGTGTGGCCCAATGGTTACCATGCCGGACTGCTAATTGAAGGGTCCCGGGTTCGATTCCCGGCGAAACAGAAATTTGAATGATGAGTTTAAATTTCTGTTCTGGGTCTGGGTGTTTTTGTATCTGTCTTTGTATGTGTCCATGGTACCAACGACACAGAGTATATACACCCTACTGTGGGGCTATGAGTGTGAAACGTTTAAACGTTTATTTCAAGACCAAAATTAGCCATATCGGTTCAAACGTTCTTGAGTTTTAGCGAGACTAACGAACAGCAATTCATTTATAGGTATAATATATATATAAAGATTCGAAGAACATTATATTCATTTATTATTTAAAAATAATAATTTATAATAATTATACTATAAAAAACATGACTAAGCCAAAGACAATACTATAACTTTATTAATCTATGAAATGAAATAAGAAACATAAAAATTTTCTTTTCATTTAATACTGAATGGCTAAAAGGATTTTTATACAATGCCTTAAAATGAATTAAAAAAAATAAGTAACAAAAAAGTCAGACGTGACAATTTTGATAGCTGCGTGAAAATATAAATAAACAAACACCGAAATTAAATACTTTTGTAAAGAAATACTATAGGAAAAGTAAAGTATAAGAATAAAACAATAGAATATAAGTAATACAATATGATAATAAGTTATAAAATATGATAATGGACGTCAATGAAGTAAGTAATAACATGTAGTGTATTTATAACAGTACACGGCGCATTTCATTCATTCCATTTATTCCCGTGGGAATGAGATATTTTCACGCGGCAAAAAGTAGCCTATGTTCTTTCTCAACGTCCTTTCTATGTTTATGCCAAATTTCATCAAAATCGGTTCAGTGGTTTAAGCGTGAAAGAGTAGCAGACAGACAGACAGACTTTCGAATTTATAATATTAAGTATGGATTCTTGGTGTATTGTTGAGTTATATCGGATAAAGTTGATGGCATTTTGTTTGACATACGTTAATTACAGTGCACGAGTGTTGTGAAATAAATTAACAGTGCCAAAACATGTTTTTTCAGCTTGTCTCCAAAACTCCATCGGACACGTTCTAATAAAGTAGTCATCGCTTAACTTGAAAATTTGACTGACTGACTAGACTATGTAATTTTTTCTATGAATACTTCGTGATGAAAAAAATATACTTGACACTGGCAATATACACAAATTTTGCTATGCCATTATTGAAAAAATGAATAAAGTACCTATAATAATAAAATAACAAATAATTTTTTAGTTGCCACCAAATTTTTCTTTAGAATAGATAAGTGTGAATAACTAAACCATTAGTAATGCAAACCGGCGTGGTACCTAAATAAACAATGTGGCATACGTTCATTGTATGCACTCCTACATAAAGAAGATACAGCACATTGAAATGAGATTATAGGTAATAGTGCTATAAGTCTATAACTGACGCAAACATTGTTTTAGTTAGCGTTGGTCTTGAATCTCAATTTAGTA
This sequence comes from Pyrgus malvae, assembly GCA_911387765.1. NCBI lineage: Eukaryota > Metazoa > Arthropoda > Insecta > Lepidoptera > Hesperiidae > Pyrgus > Pyrgus malvae. The sequence continues at coordinate 17,008,332 of OU426960.1, forward strand.
TACCTACTAAAGAGCCCTAAAACTTTTAAGCAGCAGTTAAGAAGTAGATTCCCAGAACGCTAGAGGAATTTTTTCTAAGCTGTTTTTTTTTTCAATTATGGCATCGGTAATTTTATTATGCATATTTGCAGCGTCATGTATAACTCTTTGCATCACCATTTTGCCAGTTTCGTACAACGAAACTGGATGAGCTAAAAAAGGTAAAGAGACATACAAGTAAAGCGATGGCTACTTTACCAGAACGTGTCCTATGAAATTTTGGAGACAAGCTGAAAAATAGTATATTTCATTACAAGTGCGGAAAGGCTGTCATTGCAAGGAGTTCCGACAAATGTCTACCCGAGCCGAGGCACAGCCGAAGGTGAGGGTTGACAGTCGGAACTCTTTCCAATGACGGTTCCGCACGTGTACTGAACAACTATTTTTAATGAACAAATATTTATTCTTTTACGGTTGGCGCCATTTTTCAAAAATGTTCTTTGTGAGTTTTTTTTTTTATTTTTTTTTTTTATAAATAAACCTAACAATAAGGCAGACGGGCCGCGTGATGTTAAGCGATCACCGTCGCCTATGGACACGGGCAACACTAGGGGAGCCGCCCGAGCATTGCCGGCTTTGAAGGAGAGCTTTTTTTACAGCTTTCTTGAAGAACCCCATGTTATAGTCCACTGGGAATGCCTCAGCTGGAAGGTTGTCCCATAACCTACACGTCCGTGGTAAAAAGGAGCGTGCAAAGCGGACTGTGGAGGACCGCCACGAGTCCAGATGGTGCCGGTGGAACTTTAACCTTCGTCTGGTGGTATAATCATGGAATGGTGATGTAGGCATCAATTTGAAGAGTTCCTCGGAGCACTCACCATAGTAAAGTCGGTAGAACACGCAGAGCGAGCCTATGTCTCTTCGCAAGCTAAGCGGTTCTAGCCTGTCAGTCAATCTTGGGTCGTTGACGATTCGGACCGCGCGCTTTTCAACGGAGTCAAATGGGTGTAGCTGGTACTTCGGTGCTCCTGCCCAGAGATGGGAGCAGTACTCCATGTGGGGTCTGACCTGGGCCTTATACAGCGTCAGGAGTTGCCCCGCAGTGAAGTACTGCCTCGCTCTGTTGAGGACACCAAGCTTTTTTGATGCCAATTTGGCTTTGTACTCCAAATGACTCCGGTACTGCACTTTACTCGTAATGTCAACTCCCAAGATACCGACACTTTCACCGATGGTGAAGGAGTTCCGACTGTCAACCCTCACCTTCGGCTGCGCCTCGGCTCGGGTAGACATATTTGTCGGAGCTCCTTGCAATGACAGCCTTTCCGCACTTGTAATGAAATATACTATTTCGCACTTTTATTTTACAACACTCTTGCTGTAATTAACCTATATCGAACAAATTGCATCAACTTTATCTGATGTAACTTAAAAATACACCAAGAAAATGAAAATAAAACAATAGTACAACATGTATTTTCTGACTAACCGCCAAAACTCCAATAACAATTTACTATTTTAGTTTTATCTTTTATTTATTTTTTATTAGAAATTTCACAATAAGTACCTCTTTCTTTTCGCCAAAATTGCTAGCTATTCTCTATTTTGAAATAGATGTCACATCTCTCTTCCTTCCTTTTCCATATTATTATCTTAAACCAGTCATTCATCACGTCTTACACACGAATTAACTAACCTTTTTTTTCAATGCATACCTACCTTCATTTTAGCCGTATATCTGATACTCAATCAATATGATCTATGTAATGATATGATAGTGGAAAAGTTACCTATTACACTGTTAACTGTTAATGCTATAACTCGGATTATGACACCTGGTAACACAGGTGTCATGTTAGTTCGTCCGAGTTATAGTTATTAGTAAACTGATTATGTAAAAACTATGTATGTACACGTATGTAGGTAGGGAGATAATTATTTAGTAAACGTGTTTTCTAAACTCGTATTATATCAACAGTTAATAAATGTATATTAGGATAATTGTTACTCGTAGCTTAATTGTTTGAACTTATCAGAGACGCAAAAGAATGTTTTATAAAAGAAATATGTATTGCGAATTTTTATTTTTTTATTTAAACCAGAACGTGTTTTATAGCTTATGAAATCTTGCTTCCGGTAGAACATTATAGAAATAACAATATTATTGAAAACTACACATTGAAACATGTAGGTATTATGTAAAACACCTTCTACACCATTGATAGGACCGTTTTTAAAGATTTTGTCACAACTAAAATAGGTAGGTATCTAATATAGTATTTTACGTGCCGTTCCCTTCCCTAGCATGTTTTTCTTTCAATTGTTTTTAGTGACGTCTCGTATGTTTAATCTCATTGCGATTCACCTTTTTACTTTATTACATTACATCATTGTTTAAGGATATATCAAATTTTACCCCTATGGGTTAGTGTAGGAGCAAGGTAGCTAAGCTACATACCTACTTGAGATTACACGTGAAGTAAACAAGTTGTTTAAAACAACTACCTACCTAACAAGTACGACGTACCCCTTGGTTTTATATACCGACGTAAATCAATTATAATAAACTGACTATTTAAATACGTACCTTTACGATAGCTATATTCACTTGTCTAGTTAATGGATTATTTACACAACGTGAGCAGAATTTAAAGTTAGTTCAGAGATGGGCGTTTATAACTGCGCAGTAATGCTGCATGACAAGCAAGAAAAATGCAGTAAAACAATATTGATTGTGTTATGTGTATGACGAAGAAACAAACTGTAATCTCAAATATAAATAAATATCTTTGGACAATTCACACAACACCATCTGATTCCAAACCAAGCAGAGCTTGTACTATGGTAATCAGAAAGCTGATAAGCATACTTATGTATATAATTCTAAATACATACTTAAAAAGATACATTAACACCCAGACACAGAACAAATAGTCATGTTCATCACACAAATATTTGACCTGGGTGGGAATCGAACCCACGACCTCACACTTCGCAGTCGGCTCATCACCCACTAAACCACGGAGGCTGTCAAGAAATAAACTTATTGTCGAAAACCATGACCGGCATGAACGTATAAGTACTGACATTATTTATGTTATCATTGTTTTTAAATCTATGTCGAAAATCTAGGTACATATCTATTTAATGTCATCATGAATCCACTTTGTACACATGCAAAACTCGAATCCCAAGAATTTGATGTTAAAATATTTAGTATCTGGACGACCGAGCGTTGCTCAGATAATAACAATTTATTTTATTGGTTTAATTTTAAACGAAACACTCATTTGCTTAGTTTTACTTAACAACGTCGTCTGAAATAACTGCCCATAAAAATCACAAAAAATTAAAAAATAAACGCAATGGTTTTGATTGAGCCTTGAACCCGGGTCTCTAGTTCCGCAGTCAGCCCACGTAACCATTCGGCGCGGAGCTCTTTCAAGTCGACATTGTCATTTCTTTGAACGCGTCGTCGGATTGGCGGATGGCGTTTGACGGCGTTCTACGGCACAATATTTATTATACTCTCCAATAGATGTCAGGAAGGGTCGTATTTTTCATTTTATATTTAACTTCAATTTTATAAATCTTTAATTTTATATAGGTAACTTAAATTTAAATTATTTAGCGATAATGAACTTAAGTTCATGAACACAATTTTTATTAATTTAAAATTTCTAAAAATAAAATCTAGCTGGATCGATTTATCTCACCCGAAACCAGGGTACTAAATTTTATCAAAATCGATTGAGCCGTTTCCGATATTCAAAAAAATTATTTAGGTATATACAATAATTGCTCGTTTAAAAGTATTAGATTTAGTAATTATTTAGTAATTGTATCTATCTATACTACTAGCTTAAAGTACCCACTGCATGTATAATTGTATATACAGATCATATAACTCGAAAAACTCATCATAATCAATATCGTATTGCCCGAAGTGACAGCCTTTGTTGTGTCGAAAATATTGTGAGAAAAGGCAAACAAGTACCTATGTAAAGACATAATTTTGAGTCATTCAAATTATCATCGTACCAATTTACGGTATAAACAAGTCTTACTACCCGTTAATTATCCAAGCCGTTAAAGATAACAAAAAGGAGTAATTTATTGAGCTATTTATCTTCAAAGTTTGTGGTGACATAGGTACCTATACAGTCAATAATTATTGTAAGCGATTACTTGCTCATTTACTTCTCTGACGCAGGTACATCTAATGGGTACTTTTATGTGGCGGGGGGGGGAGGGGGGGGGGCTTGAGATGAAAAGAAAGAAAAAATATTTATTTCATATTAAGAATCATCGATATAGTAATGTTAGGAATACAAAATATTCGCTTAATGAATGTCATTTTTCCCGATCATCGAGGTGCATGTTTGGGCTAGATGTTGAACTGAGAGAAAAAAGGCGGTGGAAAAAAACTCCCAGCAGCATTTTTTTTAAAGTACAGTACCTGGACGCCCGAGCGTTGCTCGGATAAAAACAATTGATTTTCTTGGTTTATTTTTAAGCAAAACATTCATTGAATTAGTGTTATTTAACAAAGCCTTTTGAAATACCTAGCTCCCAATTTAATTAAAATTGTCACAAAAAATAAAAAACGCAACTTGCCTACTTGACATTTGAACCCGAGTCTAACCTAGACATAAAACCACAATTTCTATCAATAAAAATTTGTAGATCGATTTATCATCCCCGAAACCAGGGTACTAAATTTCATCAAAATCTTTGGAGCCGTTTCCAAAATTCAAAAAATATATTTAGATATATATACAAGAATTGCTCGTTTAAAAGTATTAGATTATTATTTGAGTTAACAGAATGGCTATGGGTTGATAATGGGCATACGTGACAGCTGATCGTGTGAAAGAAATGAGCTGCCTGGAGGAGAAAGAATAAAGGATTTTCATCTACTAAAAACCCTTGGCAGCCACCTACTGTAAATATGAAAGCACAAGCACTGGTACAGTAATAATTATTTTCCTACAGTCTTATTCCATGTTAGTAGTGCCACTATTATGTATTCTGTGGTAGTGCTCCAATCCAACGCAAATTATATAAGGCCTATTTATAGCAAGCAATAAATTGTAAGCTCATGCCAAACTTACGACCGTAAGTCTGACTTTTAAATGAAAAGTTTTGCAATATATTTGACTACACTTTTTACAATGCTGTACTAAACTGCGAATGCTACTCTCTTATTTTTTTAAAAATCCCCTTAAAATATGGCACATTACACACTTACATGAGGCTTAAATTTACACTTACCAGCCTCCGGAGTAGCAGCGCAACTGCATACGACTTCAGACAAGACTTACCTATGCTTGCTTGAGGTTGTATGTAGATGTCCATGGGCTCAGCGACCACTTAACACCACGTGGCCTGCATGCTCTTCTGCTACTCCATTCAAATAAAATAAAAAGTTAAACGCGTCATCTCCCTCACCATCGTGAGTGGCATGTGTAACTGCTAATATAAGCATCTAGGCATTGAAGCACAACTTTTCTACCCCAACCATAACATTTTTATTTACAACGAACTACATTAAGTACTCGTAGTTCGTAGTAAGTAGAAATGACAATAAATAATTGATTTCTGTTGAAATGATAATTTAAGTTCTGCGTTCACCACGGACAAAAATAAAATTGTAGTACATATACATAATATTTGCTGGTGACTTCTTAAATAAGAACTCAAATGACCTCTATTTTATTTAAATATATAAATTCAGATATAAAATCACAATCATCTTGTTTATTCGCTCATTTCACATTTTATTTCACTTTTTACTAATAAAAAATTTGAATGCATGCCAGAACCAGAATACATTTTAATAAGACAGAAATACATGCATCGGACAAAAACAAATATTCTGCGTGAACATATTTATATTGAAAATTTCATAAATCTATTACAGAATGCACTAATTTTAACAAACTTAGTAATTTTTCATATAAATAATTTTAACATGTACTACTTTTATTATTTGGTACTTAACTATATAATATGCCATTATGTCATTTACAATTTACAAGTAAAATGTTGACAAGATGACTGTAGCTATATATAGCTTACTCTGTGCAAAATATATTGGATCTCACATAGAACCAAGCTCCTAAATCTACACGCCCTAACTCTACCAGCCCTAACTTCATTATTCGTTAAAATTTGTGTTATGCTTTTGTTTATACTTTTGTGTAAATGCCTATCTAGTTTCTGAAGAAACGAAACGGCCAAGTTACAAATTTAGAACCAGATAGTATCTAATTAATCTAATATTTCATTTCCATCTAAACATAAAATACAGCTCTTAACTGCATAGCTAAGAAGAAATTCTTTCATTAGGTACTTTTCTTGCTGTTTTTTTGGTATCGGGGAAAACCTTCAAACAGTACCCAGCACCTTGGGAGATGATACCGGTTTATGTGGGATTTGACCGCACTAAAAACCCCTAGGTGGCCTGCCTCCGCGCTTGGAGAGGATTCCGGGATCTCCAGTGGAACGCACCTTCACGCGCGGCGCCTTAGAACGGGCCCATCTTCGGGAGAGCACATGTGGTCTCCTGCACCTTTAGGTGTTAACGGCGGTGTGCGGCCACGCACACACCGCAGTCCCTCCCGGGGCTGCTGGCTGGTACGGACCAAGCTTCCTCTCTCACCGTCCGCAACCCCGGCAGTCCCCTTTTAGTCACCTCTCCTCTTACGATCAGGCAGGGGATATCTATGAATGAGTATATTATAGTAAGATAAAATAGTTTTGTTCCAATTACTTATGGTCATCAATAAGTCTACCCGGACCACAAACGTGTGATTAATGATTAAATACTAAGACATTAGGAACAAGAAAAGTACGTACAGTAAGTACCTACTTGGTGTTCATTTAGGTTTACCACCGAAGATTTTATGTAGGTAAGCTAAACATAATTTGCTTTTTATAAATAAGTAATTTTACCTTCGTAGTCTAGGTTTTTGCTTTCCACGAGGAAAAACAATTGGCATTGTAAGTCATGCATTTTTTATTAACTCGTAGGCAATTATGTCACTGCCAGTATTGTAAATTTCATGATTCTTGTATTTTCCAATTATAATATGCTTGATACTTAGTGGCTCAGAATACTGCTAGTGGTATCATCTACTTGCAAATTGACTCTTAGTTTTAAGGGGTGCTTTCACCTGTATTGCGCCTATTCTGCGCCTAGCTCGACGACTCTCGTTGCGTAATGGTTACCATGCCGGACTGCCAATCGGAGGGTCCCGGGTTCGATTCCCGGTGAAGCATAAATTTGAATGATGAGTTTAAATTTCTGTTATCGGTCTGAGTGTTGATGTTTCTGTCTTTGTGTGTGTCTACTGTCGGGCTATGAGTGTGAAGCGTTATTTATTTATTTATTTATTTACTATATTCTCTAAATTACATGACATAGGTTCTAAGAGGTAGGTATTTAGTATTTTTCGTCGCTTACAGCGCGGCCCAATTCTGCCTTTAAAGTAGCCATGAATGAATAATATAGGTACTAAATTTAGATGTCGATGTTGAAATTTTCAGCCGATTGTTTAAATAACAGGCTACCAACTTTCATTAAGAATTTCGTCTTTGTTTATTGTTTTGACTTTTAATTGATGGATTGGGAGCTGAATGCCGCGCTAGCGATATGAAACAAACATTCGATAGGTACTGAGTCATCTGTCGTCATCAGTTGGCGCGGCGTGGTGGTATTCTCATGGTCGCCAGTTCGCGTGCACCGGTGATCGAGCGCGGTCAAACTTGTCGTTTGGTGCTTCGTACAGACTATCGCTATTTTCGTTCAAGGCATTCTACTCAATTGATAAGCCGGCAAACTACCCTTGCACTGGCGGACGCCGCACGTTTCTTGACACTTGATCTGTGTTTCTGAACTGACACTCCACCGCGCATCACTTTTGCCACGTTCGGGCGCGCATTAAAATTTAAAACGGAGATATTTTCGAATTTCACTTGCTAATACAAACCCGAGTGACGGATGACTGACGTTTCGTTTTTGAGGATTTTGTGCGACCGAGAGGGAGAAGGCGCAATGGATAGCTGCTACAAGCTCTACACCTGGATAAACCACACATTGCTGATGCTCCTCCTGCAGATCTTCTGGAAAATGAGCCAGATATCGGACTACTTTAAGGGAAAGTAAGTCATTTAATCAATAGATAAAGATAACGTGTCCTTTTATCTTGCTTACGAAATCGCTTTTAATACCTACCCAAATACCAAGATAAATGTCAGCGCTATTAACGTCTATTGCGTTGATTTTTTATCGTTACCTTACTGGAAGGAATTCTTCCTTATTGTTAAGTGCATAACAGGAAAATACGAAAAGTTTTCTTTTTCTTATTCAGAATAGTTAGGTAGATAGGTACCTACTATATTGTTATTATTAAAATTCCTACATAAATTAAATAATTAACACCTAGCGTATTTAATGCTCTAAATCTACTTACTTACGTAGACCAGGTACAGGTAGGTGTATGTTTATATTACAAATTACAATCTTTTGATTTCATTTTTTATCTTGTTAATGGATAATATCTCAAAACAGAATGGTAGGGAGGTAGGTATTATGAAGTCAAAATTGACATTGTAGATATGTTACGTACCTACCTAGGTATGTATTTTATTTACGGATATTTTAGTACATATATGTACCTATGTGATAACAAATTCGATAGCATTTAGCCATTTAGCTAGCGATACTATCTTTTCAAGTTCAATCAATCAAGTCTATCACGTATTATGTAGATATGTTACCTACTTATGTACGTACATAATGTGTTCTGAAGTGTACCTTTGTACCTACTATCATTGAAAGCACTATAAAAATTGATTTGAGGATACGTAAGTTCACGAATCTCACAATTCAAACCACAAGAAGATACCTAGTACCTACATATCTATTGGGTTAGATAGATGAAGGATTGTAGGGTAAATGCCACAATCTCTCGCCTGGGTAGGTTTTGTGGGTTTTGTCTATTTTATAGAGCGTTTCCTCAGTCGCTTCTCCTCAAAACTACCTATTCTTTTAAAATTTTCGGAATCAAACGAAGCAAAACCACAAATAAATTGATCTTCATCTTCTCAATAAATTGTTATACAAATGCCATCGTTCGTTGATATCTATCACAAATATAAATGGACTTTATAAGTCAATTTAGCTATTATCCCAAAATATAAGTTGTAAACGAAAATATGTCAAACCAACCTATTTACGAGTAAAGTTCACATATGTACCTACACTGTCTATTATACCAAATCATGCTGGTTTTAACTGTAACGACCTCACGGCACACTAAACATGTCTCCGCAACTACTCGTATATCCTTATCTATTAAATAGGTTTTCACAATATCAACGCACTCGAAAATATCATTTTTATGGCACAGAGGCGTGAAATTGCTTAGATACGAGTACATTATTTGTTTACAAAATAAATCAAGCTACTTTAATTCGACTTATCTACCCCCGTGCACCTTTTTTTTTTGGTGTCGGGGGGGAAACCTTCAAAAGGTACCCGGCACCTAGGCAGAGGATACCGGGTTATGTGGGATTTGACCGCACTAAAACCCCCTCGGTAGCCTGCCTCTGCGCTTGGGGAGGACTCCGGGATCTCCTAAGGAACGCACCGGTGTTCTCCACGCGCGGAGCCCAGAATGGGCCCATCTTCGGAGGTTAGATGTGCTCTCCTGTACCTTCCGATGTTTACGGCGGCATGCGGCCACACGCATACCGTGAAACCTTACTACTTTGCCCTTGGGGGACATCTTTGCCAGAACACGAAAATTAACTAAAACTACCAATAGAATTTTCATTTTAACAAATGGCAACTTTGTGTGACGTCTAGAGGAAACTAGAATATCTGTTTGGCAACACTGATTACTACAATCGCAGCTAACTTCATTTAGTTTAGTGTCAGCTGCCGTCAAAAGTGACACTGTCGAAGGTGGTGCAAAAACATTATTGGAGATTTGCGTCCGTCATTGCCAAGAAACGTTGTGCAGGTAAGATTCATTATTATTTACGTGTAGAGTATTAATTGTTGCTGCTTTTAATCATGGTATTTTTCCTACATTCGTCTTATTTAGTGAGAAAATTGTGTGGGCAATCTTGTAAGCAATTTTGTAGACTGAGGTTGACAACATTGCCCAGGTCAAAAATGTGCTTAGGGTTGGCACTATTAAAAAACAAAGAAATATGTAGGCACCTATCTATAGACAGATCTGATGCGCCCTGCAATGTTGCGGTGTCATTATAATGTAACTTTTTATTTTTGACTGATATATGTATATATATATATATATATAACTGACTATATATACTTATATCTAACTATATATATAACTGACTGATATATATATAATAGTAACATAAAAATATACATACATACATAATGTATAAAAAACGGTATAAAAATAACTAGGTGGCATAGCTACTATTAACTTCTGTTCTGAAAACTAACTACTGGTTTATGTAGGTATGTTTTATGATATAAAGTAATAATATATAAAGAGGAACGATTTGTTTGTTTGCATTGAATAGGCTTAAATGATTAATTAAAATTTATGCTGCAAATTAGTTTGCAGGTAATTTTCTGGAAGTACTAACCTGGGGTTTTTTTCTATTTATTTGCAGGATGGTCTTATCTAATAAAAAAGCCGAAGACACCTCAAGAAAAAGAATACCACACAAATGAGATTAGATTATAATTAGATAATAAAAATACACGGGCGAACTTGAAAAACTATACCTACTTAATAAGTCAAATAAAAATTGCTTCAAAATCAGTTCATTATTTTCCTGTCATCTGATACACAGCCCTAGCACCTCAAATCCCTTAGTATGAAAGTGTGACTAAATGTGATGATAACATTGCCCACCACAAATAAAACTTAAAATAGGGTTCTATTTATTTGAAATGGTAATGGTATACAATTTTGCACATTTCCTAACAATATATCTTAAAATCAAAGTTATAGAGCTTATAGTTGCTGAGAAATTTAGGATGGGCAAAAATGTAAGAAAGTGGAGATAACTTTGCACGCGTGTGTTTTTGTTATTTTCTCAGCATCTGTTAGAAATTATGTCACCTGGTTTTGAGAGTTTGTTCGTTTCATAGAGCGTCATTTAAAACTTCAATATCCATCAATAAAGAACGTATACTTATTTTTTTAATTAAAAAAGAATCAAAAATGTGGGCAAAGATGTAAGGTTTCACGGTATTCTTAATCCCGAAGCTACAGGGACTACCCCCGTGCACCTATGTCCTCTAGAGGACAATATAGCAAATTACTAAAATTATAGATACATAGGTATGTATTTTATATATCAAATAATCTGTTCACTGTTATCAATTGGTTTGTTAGTTTATTGACCCCGTGAAGGTTATTCAGGCTGAATGACAACTCGTTCAGAGGGGACGCAATTGGGCTGCTTGTATTTTCGGCGCAGAAATTGGCATGTACATAGTACGTGCTAATTAGTTAGATGATTATATAAAATTATCCTTTTTGAGAAGGTACAAGCATTATCGTGATCTAGGGTGTCTTTTTGTATAAGGGGGGGGGGGGGGGGGGGGGAAACCTTCAAAAGGTGCCCGTCGTCGCCTTGGTAGATTTACCGGGTTTTGTTAAACTTTTACTGTACTAAAGCCCCCTCGGTGGCCTGCCTCAGCGCTTGGGGAGAACTCTGGGATTTCCATAGGAACTTAGGTGTCTTCCACGCGCGGCTCAATCTTTGGTTAAAGAATAAGTATCAATTTATATTATTCATTTTATTCAAATAATACGTACCACCATATTGAACTAATGTTAAGGTTTTAAAGATCAGGTTTAATTATTCTGTAGTCTGTATATATTAATAATTTATTTAAAAAAAACGGCAAATTGTTTGTAAAGTAGGTTTACGATCGAGATGTTTACGTGATAACGTCCGCACGAGAAAATCTCCATTCGTTTGTATGCCGCTAGAGTGAGAGAGACGGAAGATCGGTCCACTCACTCGAACGCTATGCCAGCCTCCGCTCGTGAGGATTCCGCGTGACAAGTTTCACGGAATGACTGGCAGCGCTCGAGATGAGACGGGAGATCGGTCCGTCTCTCTCTCGTTATACCTGCGATCGCGCTCGTGAGGTTTTGGTGTGACACAAGTTTCTGAACATGTCACCCGACTAAAACGATTTTAAAGACGTTATCACGTCAAAAATATCAAGGTGGCAAGTCTGTTGACGCATTTTATTCCTTCCTTATCTGTAGCATTATGTTTTTTCTTAATTCCGATAAGTGACAGAGGTCAAAGTTTTAAAATACAACACTGTAATTTGAGCCACTTGAGTGCAGATACGAGCGTACGTGCGGGCGCTTGACTGAATATTACGCCGCAGACCGTAGGTGTCGTGCGGGCAGTTGAGGGGTTATACCTGCGATCGCGCTCGTGAGGTTTTGGTGTGACACAAGTTTCTGAACATGTCACCCGACTAAAACGATTTTAAAGACGTTATCACGTCAAAAACAGGCACCTACCTACTTAATGATGTATCAATACCGAGTAACGGACTATAAATGAAATACGTGTAAACATGCCATTACATTAGAGATAAAAGATAAACAAAAGTACCCACCTAAATACGTTTTACGGATGTACTTTTTGTTTTTGAAGGTAAAATCATGGTATCTATTTGATATTAAATCGACAATTCCCAAATAGGGTCTTTTTTATTCTATGTGAGAATGGATCTAAAAATACACAACTGAGATAACTTAAACAATAACATTTCTATGGAAAATAAGCAGTCGGAAAATGTTAAAACAGCAAAATACATTTTATAATCCTTTTCGAAATTTACATTTTTTAATCTGTATTTTATAAGGGGCCGCCAGATTCATAGAGAAATTAAACAGTACGTTAGCCAGAATATGACGTCATACGGGTATGTAAACAAAACTGCATTAACTGTGAAGTCAATGTAAAGAACAATATCAGAGTATTTGTAAACATGACCAAGAAGTGACGTCACTGTCACCATAGCGTAAGTAATAACCAGCATTTTTGTCAATTTATGCGCGAAATTTGAAAATGTTAAATTTTAATGCTTTAACTTTTGGATCACATTAAATAAAAAAAAATGATTTTTTTGTTAACTAACTAGCACCTTATGATAGCATTGAAACACTATCCAAAAATGGATGAAGTCCCTATTGGCTGTATATTTAAGATTATTGGGGTAAAAAGGCGTATGAGGCGATCCGGTGAATTTGAATGTAGACAACTTTTATTCTAGTCACATAATTTATTGTATAATTGAATTCTGCATTGATCAATTTCAGCAATACCTAATGTTTGTAACAAACTTTCTTAAATTTTCTAATCAATAAAAGTAAAATAATCCTCGTCATGCCTTTAGAATTATTTTGGACATGAATAAAATTATTTCTAGAAAAAGTATATATATAGTTATTAGCTAGTAAAAATCAATTGCAGGTTTCTGTTGACATAGCTATTTATCATTAAATATTTCATCCATGGAGGTTTTTACTCGTAAAATTAACATTGAAATTCAATAGTTATAAAATAGTTATTATCATGTTTACTTTAGGCTTTACCAATAATTATGATTAATTACAAATAGTTACTTTCTTCTCCGATCACAGATGGCGATGAGATCATACTGCGTATTATCTCGGGGCATCCTCATTATGTTACTGAATCACTTTATCGATATGTTAATTATCGTTTCAAAGAAATATAGCCATTTAATGAGAACCCAGTGTTTTAAAGTTATAAACATGTTATTCGGCTGATATAACGTATCATAGAATTTATTATAATTTTCTTCGTTTCTTTTTAATGAATATTTACAAAGAAGCATCTGATCTTGCGCTATTAAATATCAAACGGAATAATTAATAAATAATATATTTATTTTAATAATGAGAACATTTATTTTATACATACAGTAAGTGTCTAGCAAAATATTTTATTCTATTAGGTAAGGTAATCGTTCATAATGTCGACAGCGTACTAGTACTCGTCATTCCACAGGAAAACGGCCAAATGTTACACTTTTCAGGATTCCATACCCGAAGGGTGCTAACGGGACCCTATTACTAAGCCCACGCTGTCCGTCCGTCTGTTTTTCATCAGCAACTGTCATTTTAGTTTTTTACAAGGTTTTATATACGAAACAATTTCAATAATCTAAGTTTTTTAGTATTTATACTATAAGAAACCCTTAGATATGGCATATTTTTAAAAATTATATAAGATATTATTCACATGAAAGTCGCTTTTTTCCACTTAGATAGAATATTGTTAACTTTGAACTTACCCATTTTTAAGGTTCCATACTCAAAGAGTAAAAAGGGAGTCTATTATTCCGTTTGTCACCAGACCGTGACCATCTCATGAACCGTGATCGGTAGACAGTTGACATTTTCACAGATAATGTATTTCTCTTGCCGATATAACAACAAATACAAAAAATATAGTAAAATTAATATTTAAGGGGCTCCCATACAATAAACGTGAATTTTGAAGAAGTGGTACAGGACCCTTCATGCGTGAGTCCCACTCGCACTTGGTTTTCTATGAATGACGAGGACCGGGACACTGACAAAAACTGACGATAGTACGGACGTTATCATTTAATTTGAGCGACTGTCACATGTGTCAGTTTAGGGGCACCTAAGCACTACGCCATCCCAAATCGGTGTCGTAACTTTAGGTTCACGTATCGCAACACCTCATCAATCCAATAATTATATATCTACATTTATATCTATGTAATGTATTTATGTTCAGGTATCATAATATGTAACCTTGTCCTGTTATATGGAGGGTGAATACTCTGAAGGATTGTTGTTTAGTATGCAACTGACGGCGCGTACGCATTCTCCACAGCCTCATACGTCGCCGATTGCCTCATTATGTTACTTAAGCCCGGAATACACGAGGTTAATATATATTTAAGGAAACATATTGTTCTTTTACTGCGCATATAGGTACTGACTAACAAGCAAGTCACCGAGTGTTGCTCGGATAAAAAAAATCTTCAGTGACTCATTGGCTTCATCAAATAGAACTTATCAATATCAATAGAATATCAATTAGAATTACATACAACTCGCCAATAGATGTCAGGAAGAGTCATATTTTTTAGTTTATGTCTAAGTTAATTATTACTGAAAACACTTGACGACCCGCGTGGCGCAATGGTTACCATGCTGGACTGCCAATCGGAGGGTCCCGGGTTCGATTCCCGGCGAAACAGAGATTTGAATGATGAGTTTAAATTTCTGTACTCGGTCTGGGTGTTTGCGTTTCTGTCTTTGTATGTATTCATGGTACCCGCGACACAGGGAATATCTGTTCTACTGTGGGGCTATGAGTGTGAAACGTTACTGATAAAACGATATTTTCTAAAAATGAAACCTAGCTAGATCGATTTTTCGCCCCCAAAACTACCTGCATAATAAATTTCATGTACGTACGTTTTACGATCGTTGGAGCCGTGTCCGATGTTCAGATTATACAAATATATAATAAATAAATAAATAAATATATATCTTTGGACAATTCACACAACACCATCTGATTCCAAACTAAGCAGAGCTTGTACTATGGTAATTAGAAAGCTGATAAACATACTTATATAATTCGAAATACATACTTAGATAGATAAATTATTATATATAAATTAATATATTAAAAATAGATAAATTATTATATTAAACATACTTAGATAGATATATAGTTATTTATTTACGAGAAGGTATTATTATAGAGCACTGTTACTGCAGTGATTCATAAGTCAAGCTATAAGTTTGAGTAACCCTGTTCAAGGACAAGGAAAGTAGGTAGGTACTCGTTGGGGTCGTTGGGTTATGATTTTCTTGCGAAATGTATAGAGTTTGTGTTGTAAATCGTCGTAAGAATAGTTTAAGTATATGATTTACGGAATTGTACAAAGAATTGTTTTAGATTAATTCGTTGAGACAGACAAAATTTAAATTAATTTATATTTAATATTCATTGAGACAGACAAAATTTAAATTAATGTATATTTAATTTAATTTAATTTAATTTCCTTTCCTCACACTGCAGAAGCAATAGTTCAGTGAAAGCCAAGACTAGATACTAGCCAGAGTAGCCAGAAATATACTTTTCAAAGAAAGTTACATAAGCATGGCATGTTACAGCATCTTGCGCACAATAATTATAATTTGGCAGTATAGAATTCTAAAGACCAAGTTTCGTAATATTATTATGAGTTTTTATAACAGCGACGGTTCGCTGGCACGTTTTGCTATAGGTAAGGGAAAACATAATCCACTTTCCACTTTTTACGAGCTCTTATCAGAAACGAAATGGATTAAATAACTTACAAGCTAAAATTGACGGAAAAATACTGCTATTTTGCCGTTGATTCTTGGTTTGTTGAACAAAATACAAATAGTGCTGAGTTTTTCTCTGTCTGCGTTTTTCTTCGGCTCAGCACTGTCTAAGCGCGCCCAGGGCACGCTAATTATATAATAAAACTTTCACTAAGGCTTTGTAAAAAGAAACGCACAGTTAGTAAAATATCTTCATTTTTCATTAAATAATTAGGTACTTACCTAACATCAAGTACCTACCCAGAGCTCCCCCGTGCCCAGCAGTGGGGCATTAAAACAGTTAAAAAATATGGCTTAAACTAAGTTGTTTAGCAGCCATTAGTTAGGTTCCTATGCAGATTTTTTCATTTTAATGGAGAAGCAGACAGCATGTCGACGAGCACCCAGGTCACGTAGTGTTAAGAGGCCGTATACGAAATTTTGCCGATTTCGCTGATTTCCCTGATTTTACACATGAGATTTTGCAGTTAAAATACAACATATCCATAAGTTTTATTGCACAATATGACTGGTCATTTCAATAATAAGCTATTACATTAGCCACATTTTTATTTTTATTACTTTGATGTGCTTATTAGACCTGAAGACGATGACAGTTTTGTGAATTTTTGCTGTAATGGGTACAGAATGTTACATATTTCTAGATCATTATGAAACCTCAGCGGATTGAAAAAAATGCTGTGTATTGCTGTAAGAATCGCCTATAAAATGTGTGTGTCACATTTTACCACTCTCATACAAAAAACTAGTAAAAAAATATTGAAATTAGTCAATTTTAAGAGAAAAAAGGCCAGACATTGCATTTAATTGCGGCCAATTGGAACAGTCATTCATAAAATTTAATAGACATAAATAAACTTCAGTTCATAAACAATCCGTTTTCTGAAAAACATAATCAAATTGTGAATAAAAATTTGGCATTAATAATCTTTTAAAGTAACCTAAAACTCGCATTATAATACTCGACGCAAGCTACGAGTCAGGCAGACTGCGCCAAGCGCTTACAGAGAGTGGACATGTCGCTCTGCGCCACGCGGCGCCCTGGACGTCGCACAAGTTCGTAGCAATGTTAGTTCGATGCTCCCACTACAGAGCGGCGTGACTACAGCGCGCAGCGTGTGCTTGACACTTTGAATAGCTAATAATTTTAAATATGTTGTGATGATTTACCATCTTCTTAATACAACAAGTGATAGGGTAGTAAAAATTCCATTGTTAATTGTTGTGTAGGTATCTTATGTAGAAAAGTATGTTTACAAGCATTTATAGCTTGCCGTGTTAGTAAGGTTGTTAGTGTTAGGGCCTCTTTCACCACCTTCAAGTAAAGTGACAAGTACTCTAATTGTCGGTTAAAGTCACCCGTAACTTCAATTTCCATTTCACAATGTTCGAGTAGCACTAATCATAATGATAAACTGACCCGTACTCATAGCTTTAACTTGCCAATTAACTTTACTTGGGACATAACTAATCAACACTTTACTTGAAGATGGTAAGCTTGCCGTGTTAGTAAGGTTGTTAGTGTTAGGGCCTCTTTCACCACCTTCAAGTAAAGTGACAAGTACGCTAATTGTCGGTTAAAGTCACCCTTAACTTCAATTTCCATTTCACAATGTTCGAGTAGCACTAATCATAATGATAAACTGACCCGTACTCATAGCTTTAACTTGCCAATTAACTTTACTTGGGACATAACTAATCAACACTTTACTTGAAGATTGTAAGCTTACCGTGTTAGTAAGGTTGTTAGTGTTAGGGCCTCTTTCACCACCTTCAAGTAAAGTGACAAGTACGCTAATTGTCGGTTAAAGTCACCCGTAACTTCAATTTCCATTTCACAATGTTCGAGTAGCACTAATCATAATGATAAACTGACCCGTACTCATAGCTTTAACTTGCCAATTAACTTTACTTGGGACATAACTAATCAACACTTTACTTGAAGATGGTAAGCTTGCCGTGTTAGTAAGGTTGTTAGTGTTAGGGCCTCTTTCACCACCTTCAAGTAAAGTGACAAGTACGCTAATTGTCGGTTAAAGTCACCCGTAACTTCAATTTCCATTTCACAATGTTCGAGTAGCACTAATCATAATGATAAACTGACCCGTACTCATAGCTTTAACTTGCCAATTAACTTTACTTGGGTCATAACTAATCAACACTTTACTTGAAGATGGTAAACGAGGCCCTTAGTTAAATATTGCAAGCTAAATTTGAACCACTTTCGAGAGTCTGATTGAGCTGAAGTTTGAAATACACTTTTATTTTAAATGACAATATAATTATTAGTAACATTTTCGTTAATTCAATATGGCCGCTGCAGCAAAATGGTGGATCACATATTTTTTGCACAAAAAGCCACACAATATGGGTATCAAATAAAATGGATTAATTTGTAGAATAAAGTACATTATAAAAACTAATCCAAGATGGCCGCTATCCCAAAATGGCGGATAAAATTTGCTTGTGCAACCCTATGATAAGGGTATTAAATAGGAGGGCCTAAGTTGTATAATATAAAACAGCAGAAAACTATTCTGTTTATGTAACTCAGTATCATATAATTTATCCTAATTAAACTTAAAAACTACTGTTCCGATTTCTTGACTCCAAAAATAATAATAATTGTACTGACATTATATTATTATCGTAAACACAGATCGTACCTACATATTGATGAGTAGAAAATGTAAGTCTACTATTCTAAATCTAATTGTATAAGAATAAGCAATTATTTTTTCTTTTTAGTGCAATTTCATTTGTTTTGGAATAGTTTTCTTTTGTAGTCGGTTTTTTTTTGTTAAAATTTTAGTTTATTTTTTGCATTTTAGTAAAATTGATGTATACTAACTTATTTGTTTGAATGTGGGTAGGCATACTAGACGTGCTGCTCATTTAAGACAGCGCCGTTTAAATGGAACAGTTAACAGTTCTACCTCAGATTTCAACCTTACTGTAAGCTGTTAAGGAGTTTCATTGATCATCAAATTCAATTACGACAATTACTAGTCTATAAAAGATTCGATCGAGTATCATTAATTTACTCCTACGAATTGAAGAGTCCCGTTATTTTGTCATGGATCCCTTAGTCGGAACCTAACCAAACTCTTATTAAATAAACTACCCTTGAAGAAAAAAAATCCAATAAAAAAAGCATCATCATAATCGGTTGGCGTGATATTGAGTTATTAGTCCATTTGTAGAGCAGCTACTTAATGCAAATATGGTTTTCGCATGGATACCATTGTCAGAACTGGACCAAATTAAAATGGGACCACACGGGAAGTATCAGCTTTGAAATAAAAAAAGAATCATCAAAATCTGTTCATCCAGTCGAAAGTTCTGAGGTAACAAACATAAAAAATATACAGACGAATTGATAACCTCCTCCTTTTTGATTGAAGTCAGTTAAAATAAAAAAAGTTTCACAGACACACAGGCAAGTTCTTCAAAAACTACCAATTCCGTATTTTTCCTTTTATAATTATAATGACTATTAAAATGGTTTTTCTCAAAACAAAGCAATACTATTTTGTGTATGTTATACTGAAAGTATTTATGTATTTTATGTATTAAGTAGATATGATTTTTTTGCAATATAGATATTTAATGAACTATTCTTTATTTATATTTTCTTCTTCTACCTTCACAATACCATTCTGTTTAATGCACCTTCCACAGCTCGGTTGGCAGTTGGCTGGCAGATAATACCATTAGGCATTTAGTCCGCCCTTTGTGCTTATTTTATAGTGTAATAAAGAATAATTAAATTAAATTAAATGTACAGATTTTGATTATCTACAGATTTATTACATGTATAGATCATTACTTGTACTACACTAATAAATGCTTAGTTGTGTACTATCAGACTTTTTATTCTAATTGACAAAAAACAACTGAGGAAAAGACACCGAAGAAAGTACAAAGTATCAAAACCGTTTAATCGTCGTACCAGCCTTCGACGATTCCGGACTCACACAAACCCGCGACCAAATGCTCCCGCTTACGCCGTGTGCCTTTCAAATACCTAATCTGGCCCGTTTCGATTTCGTATACGGCCTCTTAAGTTTCGCCGCGATACCAAAAAAAGATACTACTTACTGATTGACATTGACAGCCTCCGTGGTGTAGTGGGTTAGTAGGCGTCTGCTGGGTTCGATTCATACCCAGGACAAATATTTATGTGATGAACTATTTGTTCTGTATCTGGCTGTTTATTTATCTATTTAGGTATGTATTTAGAATTATATATGTAAGTATGTTTATCAGCTTTCTGATTACCATAGCACAAGCTCTGCTTATTTTGGAATCAGATGGCGTTGTGTGAATTGTCCAAAGATATTTATTTATTTTACTTTGTTCTAAAATGTAATCTAGGTCGTGATTATGAATTCGTGCACTTTTGTTTGTGTAGTGTAGTTTTATTAGCAAAACAATGCGTTCTACCCTGCCAAGTAATGCATCAGCTGTTAATCTCGTACAAGTATATCTCGTCCATTATCATTTCGTTACATGCGAACTCATTCGATATTTTTAGATGGTATGTTCAATAGAAGTATGTCAATGTGCAACAGCACGCACTATGCCAGCGTGGTGGACTATACCTAGAGATTTAATATCTCTCAGTGGCAAAAAGAGACATTTACCTATCAGTGAAACTTTAAAAAGTGTTGAAAAAGGGTTTGTATCCGTGCTTCGGTGGGCTCGATAACCCTTCAAGTTCAGTCCCGACGGTGGGATAGCCACTAGCCCACCAATGCAATGGAGCAGCAATGTCCCACTGTTGGAATCACCCATCTCACACCTGTCCACGACCCCCTTTGACTTAGCTGCGTAGATCGCTTGCATTTTACGCCAGCTATCGGGCCATGCGCGCTACACCTGGTGGAGTAAGCACCAGGCCTTCCCAATAATGGGGACAGACGCAGCAGTGGGGCGTGAAAACTATTGCTGCCGTACTTAAATTAAATTAAAATATTATAACTAATATTATTATTTATTACCCTTAAAAATATAATTGAATAAAAAAGTACTTACACCAACTCGGTTAAACCGTCGTGGCATCCATATAACGCAAACATAGATTATGTTATATTTTATTTATTTATTTACCCTTTGTTGTATTTTTACAATGAGTGAACTTAATGCCTGATGGCATTCTCTACCAGTCAACCCTTGGCGACGGTGAAAAATTGTGGTAGGCATCATAATTAATAATAAATAATGTAGTTTAAAAAACTAAAAAAACGCTTTTGTGAAAATACGAACTAAAAAGTAAAAAAATAAGAAGAAAATGTATTTTACTGTAAAAAATAGCGTGGGGTGCATGGTGTCAATAGTATCTTTAAAACCACTCTTCTTCTTATTTTTTTATTTTTTAGTTCGTATTTTCACAAAAGCGCTTTTTTTAGTTTTTTAAACTACATTATTTATTTTTAATTTTTAGTTGGATTTTTATTCTCATATTATTGCACTGTCATCGGCCCTTGACCCCTGTGCAAAGAAAAAAAAAGTTGTGTTTTTTTTGCTGGTCTGAGGTTCTTAAGAGAAATAAATAACACTAGATAAAATGTGTCTTTCCGGTACATTGGCCCCAAAACTATGCTTCCCTTTCTATTTCTATGATATGCCTCTTTTTCGCTTATAGTATAAGTATAAAAAACATGCTACCTTTAATTAAGAACCGAATTGCTTTTAATAGGCAAACGATCGGGCCGTCCGTGGTGTAAAATAATGGAGCGAGAACATGAAATAACTAGTCGACGTTTTGGTATTTCATTCCTAACGTCTGGTATGGTATACAAGGTACATCTATATTCACGGTTACAAATTACATTTCCTCGACGATGGCGTGACTGGCGAGTGTCTGCGCGAACCCTACCGATAAACCTAATGAAACCTATTGTCATCGATTATTTATTCGTTTATTCGTACAGACAGGCATTCCGTTTGGATCGATGTCGCTGTAATTTTAATGGTTCCTGTAGACGAATCTATATTGCGGCTATCGAACCGCCCTCGTTTTTGTAAAGTAAAGCAAGGCGATGACCATATTATTATTTATTGACTTACCTGCGACAGTTTAAAGAAAAATGATTACCTTAATAAATAGGTACCTACTCGTACTTTGTGAGTCAGACAACAAACGCTCGTCCTCGTTATTTTTATAAAGTAAAGCAAGTCAATGACCATCTTACTGTCAAGCTACTTGCCTTTTTATTTATTTTTTATTACGTGGGTTTAAGTGGTCACTGCAACCTTATGGACATCTAAACTAAACACAACCTCAAGCAAGACATATACCCGTATTCATAAACAATACTATGAGATCTCATAGTGCTCGCCAACGCGTGAAGTTATCTAAACGAATTCATAGACGATAGTGAAGCCTGCTGCAAGTAAGCGCTCTTTGCATTGTGCTGCTCCTAGCGTATTTCAAAATCAACATGAATCGATGGCTTGACATAACGAACGTGTTAAATACTTATGTAAACTAGAGTGGGTGTACTGACTGTTAGCTAATGACCTACCAAATATAATGTATTGAATTTTAACTATTGTATAAATTAATACTGAAATATTTATTGTCAATGTAATTGTAAGATAATTCAGAACTAATGTCCTAAAATATAGCTAATATGAAATGGAAAGGTAAAATAAAAGGGTCACATGATGTTTTAAACTCATTTATTTGTATTTTAATGATTTTAGTTGTTTTTAATGATTACCTAACGATCGTTTGCTCTGCGAGGCGTAATAACTTAACATGTAAAGTATAAAGTAATACGTTTTAAAATATATGACCCATCAATATCAGCATAATATTCAAACCACACAATAGTACAATAATAGGTTATACTTAGTACAAAAAATAAGAATATGATCGTACCTTAATTATCAACGGCTTTCCTTCTCAGATTATTCACATTCTAGGTTCTTTCCTTAGTAGTTTCGTCTCAGACTAACAGAGTAACACTTTAATTACATTACAAATCTTTCTTGAATCTTCCCAGACGAATGAGACTGGGATAGGCTCCTACCGCCTTTTTATATCCTATCCTCAGGCAAAGACAATGAGACAAGTGACAATGTGCCGACATTTTGAAATAATCATGTAAGATAATATGAATTATAAGAAACATAAAATATAATCTAAACTAGCTTAACGCTTACTGAAATCATGTGCATTTTAATTAATTATATCAACAGAATATTACACATCTCACTTGTCCATTGACTACACTATTTTATCTGTATTTTGTTATCTGTGTTTACTCTGTATATTTCATCTGTTAATATTGGTTTTGAAAACTTATTTAATATACACTGATATTTACAAGTTTTATTACATGTATATCAATATATTTTATTTATCTATCACGGCCATACTGACAAGTACTGCGTTCTCGAAGTACATAAAACAATTTATTTATTTTATCTAAAAAAAAAGACAGAATTTACTTTATTATAAATAAGCTATAACTTGTAAATATTTCGTTTTACATTATGGATTTTATTTGTGTAATTTTATTGACCAAGTGCTAGTCATGCTAGGCCCGGTCCACCCGCTGCCGGTGACATAGACCTGCACCCAGGGAACGGTCACGCAGCGGCACTTATTTTTAGAATTATAACATATCTGTATTTTATTTTTCACACAATATTGTTAAGATGAGAATAAATTGGCTTTATATTACACGATCAAGAAGAGATAATCAACAACAATTCGACTTCAATGGCCATCAAAATAATGTTTAAATTAAATTATTCAAAATAAAATAAAATTATTTTCATTTTCATTTAATATTTTCATTTTATAATTGACATGACATTCGTATTTTTTGACATACAAATTTAGTCAATAGTAAAATAAAATGTGTTTTCGTTTTGACCTATGAGGACGACCCGCGTGGCGTAATGGTTACCACGCCGGACCGCCAATCGAAGGGTCCCAGGTTCGATTCCCGGCGAAGCAGAAATTTGAATGAGAGTTTAAATTTCTGTTCTCAGTCTGGGTGTTTGTGTTTCTGTCTCTGAGTGTGTCCGTGGTACCCACAGTATGAGTGTGAAACGTTATAATTTAACAATTTTGACATTACTTTATGTTCCTTTGTCATTTTATTTAAATTTAAATTTGACATGAATCAATATTTTTAATTTATCTAACGAAGTTAAGGTATGTGCCAATTAGAAAATGTGATCAAAACCCCTAGTTTTTTTTTTCAAGATCAAAATTATTTTAACGCGCTAACGCAAACTGTAATGTTTAGCTGTAAGTTTTATTAAATAAAGGAATAAATCTTTGAAAATGGGTAGTGAAGGCAAAATAAAAGAAAAATATAACAGAGAGGACATCAAGATTTTAAGTATGTAAGAAATACATATATAAAACGTTGGCATGGATAGTCAAGCATTTAGGATGATGTGGTGTTTATTTCTGTAAATGTCGAGTCTAACAGTGTTAAACAAATAACTAAAGCATTTAATAGACGTCATAATATTATACTGTGTACATTATTTAGGCCAATTATCTACCATTATTGTACTTCTCCTTCTTTTCACACGATTTTTTTTTGCAGTGTCAAGTTCGATCCACCCGCTGGCGTGGCTTAAACCTGCACCGTTCATTCAAAGAACAAAGGCAGAATTTTGACTGGGTTTATGTTAGCGACCGCAGATACGAGTATCACAAAAACTAAACAAGTTGAATTATTTTGTACGATTGTTACCGGAGTTTATTTATGATGTAAAAAGCATATCAACCAATTTAGAATTAGTACAATAAACTAGAATTATTAACAGTGATGTGACAGGACAAATACTTTGTATGAATGTCATTTATTTGTATCGATTATGAAATTATATGAAATGAATGATCGATACAATTAGGCATTGGTTGTGTTTTTAAAATGCGGTTGTTTGTAGTAAATTATTTGATATCTTTAATAAACTGATATCAATTAGCTATATCTGTAAAGTGATACAAAATTTACATTCAATAAAATGGAATAAATTAAATTCAATAAAATAAAATGCTATGATAAGCATCGTTTCAATGTTGTATCGATTTTAAATTAAACTAGTTTACGCCGCAGTTCTAATATCGACCGCAGTGACTTGACACTTGACAGTAATTTATGCAAAATGCCGAATACAAAACCTGCGTTTATCCTTTCGGTTATGTTTTGGGCATGTATTCGGTTTTCTATTTATTTCTACTCGATCTGGACTTTTTATGGACTGATTAATACTGCCCCGTGTGAAACTGCAACATATGCGTAATATTAATGAGTCAAACGATAATATAACATTGAAAACTGCGATATCTTTTTTTTTTCGGCCTTTCCCGAATAAAAATAAACTAGCCTGTAGACTCCGGTATTATCGCCGAATCTTATGCATATTTTTTTTATAACGCGATGCTTCAATTTAATTACAGACAACTCTAGGTTTGACGATCTGCCATTGTTCTTTAATGACCAGCGGACACAACTGAATTTTGTTTTCATACCATCGTAACTTATTTTCTAAGCCAACTTTTCTGTAATTTCTCATTTCACACAAGGTTTTTCTTAAAAATTAACTTTATTATTATTTTTTCTTTATTTTTTTTTCTTATTTCACACAATCATGCGTCAATTATTTGACACATAGTTTTTCTTTATTTTTATTTCACACAATCATAAGTCAATTATTTGACATAAGTAAATATTTTTTATTATAGTTATTTATTTTATTAGCGAATTCAATAATATATTATAATCATCAAGCTTGTCAAAGACAAATTAGTGTATAAATATAATTCAACATCACAATATCAGTAATTTTCATCGAATAATTTACTGGGTCAACACCAACTTTCATATTTTCTTAATACGCCATAACTACCCTAAGCCAAGCAGAGCAGAACGAAACGATCATTATAAAATCAATCGATTAATGAATAATTTTATACTTTTATATATTTTAGTATTGTTTATTTATTTTATGCAATAATTTTAATGTTAATATTTGAATATTTTAAGTTTTTAAAATCCGATAAGAGCGGTCTTAAAGGATCTTCGGCTTTTGATGCCTACCCACCGCTGGGTCAATGAGAGAAAAAAAAAGCCGGGGAAAAAAAACTCTCAGGCACTGTTTAATTTAACTTAAGTTCAAGTTTAATAACAAATCGCGATAATTTTAACAAAACAATTTTAACTGGAGTTTAATTATCGTATAATACGAACTAACACTACATGGAAAAAAATAATTCATTTAGTTAGTTAAAAACCTTTTGTATGTGGATTTTTGGTACAAGTTTATTGTTCTTGTTTTGAATTTCACCTCTTTTTATTTAGTATAAACAATTTAATTGCTTTTATTTCTTATTAATTTTAATTACAAAGCCTACCACACATTTTCATCGTCACCCAGGGTTGACAGCAAGACAATGCCTCTAAGCATAAGGTTTAACCCTTTGTAACTTTTAATAAAATTTATTAAATACACATGTATACTACACATGGCCATCTACCATTTCATTAAGGTTCGGCCAATCTGACACAACACAAATATGTCATAGTATTAGTCAAATAATTGTATCAATATGCAATAGGTTCAAGCAGGGTAACTAAACAGGGGCCATTGGAAAAGTTGATAATAAAAATCGTAGTTATGCAACCTTAAAAATATAACATAATTAGGTTTTATGTCATCTAATAATAAATTTGAATTTTGGAATTTCTAATAAATTTGAATTTTGGAATTTCAAATAAATACTAACCGAAAAAGCAGAAGTTTTTAAGATTATAAGATATAATAGACGAGCAATTCTTGTATAATAGATACATACGATATATAGAATATCGAAAACTCCTCCGACGATCCCTATGAAATTTAGTAAGTATGATTTCGGAAGCCATAAATCGATCCAGCTAGGTTTCCTTTTTAGAAAACGCCGTTTTATACCTGTTTAATTTAAACTAAAATATAAATTAAGAAAATATCACGTACATCTATTAGCGAAGTGTGTATTGATGTTTATAAAGTCGTAATATTGGACACAATTTTGTATTTTACAATTAATATGGATAGGGATAAAAGTAAATGAATATTTTTTGTTTGGTACCGTTTTGATGCCAAAAAGGTTTCCAAAGTCGAGAAGAAAAAATAGAAGGAAAAAAAAAGCTCAGGAAAAAAATTGTTTTAAAAAACTACTACGACAATATGATGACAATGTAAACTTGTATCTATATTATGTAGATCAGGCACTTATATAAAATAAGTCATTATTTTGTAAGTTGGAGCAAACAAGATATTTGGACACTTTGCCCAAAATAAACTTGAATTTATAGCTTAAAAAAAAGGTTGCACAAAACTACGCTTGGAAATTAGAATAACTGTTAACCAATCATCGCCCTCTCATATATCGCAAAAAGTCTATGGACTTCACGAATCATTTTATCACACAAAATGTATTAGTATGTTACGTTTTTGACAGTTCATTAAAGTATCTCAATTGATTCGGCAGTCCAAGACGATATTCATTACAAAATTCACGATTACGATTTAGTTCGCATTTTATTTTTACAGAAAATTTTCAATTTACCCTAATTGACCTTAGGCATAAAAAATTATAATTAGTTGAAACGAGGGTAGATTCTTTTTTTACTTTTCAGGTAGTTGTGAATTGTGTTACTTGGGATTCTCACCTTGAGCATATTCCAGATAGATATCTCTTAAAACTATAATTATGTAGGTACTTAGAAATATGCCAATTGAAAATAGTAAAATCGTAAAATTTAAAAAATAAAGTATCAGTCCAACTAAAAATAATAGCCTCTTAGGGCCTCACCGACTTTTTCAAATATAACCACGTAACTGTTGCTGGCTCGAATAATGTCAGTATCCCAACGTCCTCCGTAAATTCTTTCTTTCAGCTGTTCCAGCAGCAATCCACAAAGTTGTTGCATATTCGCAGATTGCGACCAGACCTTCTAAAGTGGCAGGATTCATTCTGATACTCAAAACAATTGGTATTAGTATTTCCGTCGTCAGGGCCGATCCCACTTCTGATGTTAAATACTTATGTAAACTAGAGTGGGTGTACTGACTGTTAGCTAATGACCTACCAAATATAATGTATTGAATTTTAACTATTGTATAAATTAATACTGAAATATTTATTGTCAATGTAATTGTAAGATAATTCAGAACTAATGTCCTAAAATATAGCTAATATGAAATGGAAAGGTAAAATAAAAGGGTCACATGATGTTTTAAACTCATTTATTTGTATTTTAATGATTTTAGTTGTTTTTAATGATTACCTAACGATCGTTTGCTCTGCGAGGCGTAATAACTTAACATGTAAAGTATAAAGTAATACGTTTTAAAATATATGACCCATCAATATCAGCATAATATTCAAACCACACAATAGTACAATAATAGGTTATACTTAGTACAAAAAATAAGAATATGATCGTACCTTAATTATCAACGGCTTTCCTTCTCAGATTATTCACATTCTAGGTTCTTTCCTTAGTAGTTTCGTCTCAGACTAACAGAGTAACACTTTAATTACATTACAAATCTTTCTTGAATCTTCCCAGACGAATGAGACTGGGATAGGCTCCTACCGCCTTTTTATATCCTATCCTCAGGCAAAGACAATGAGACAAGTGACAATGTGCCGACATTTTGAAATAATCATGTAAGATAATATGAATTATAAGAAACATAAAATATAATCTAAACTAGCTTAACGCTTACTGAAATCATGTGCATTTTAATTAATTATATCAACAGAATATTACACATCTCACTTGTCCATTGACTACACTATTTTATCTGTATTTTGTTATCTGTGTTTACTCTGTATATTTCATCTGTTAATATTGGTTTTGAAAACTTATTTAATATACACTGATATTTACAAGTTTTATTACATGTATATCAATATATTTTATTTATCTATCAAACGCACGTCAAATAGCGCTCTTTGCATAGCGTTGCCTGCTTACTTGTTTCTTGAATACGGCTGTACCACAAGGCAGGCGCTCCTTGTATTGTGGCTGTACTGTAAGCCTTGCCAGTTGCCACTGTGGCGCATACACAGTATGCTCATGTGCGGCTACTCCGAAAACTCCGCAACTGCACCTTTCCAACGAAACACAATAGATTTCTTCTTTACGGCAGAAGTGGGTGCAACGGTTGTACTTTCCCGGTCGAGCCAGTAAACTTCTACCACTATTAGTCTCGGACAATTAGTGGAAAAAGATTTAAAAAAAATTGTGAGTTTATTACTACTTCGACTCGAACCGCATCGCTAGTTATGGGCGTATTTATTATTAGTTCAAATGTAAGGGAAAACAGTGTGATTTATTTAGTGACGATGTTTCCCATCATCGTGAATGCCTGAGAGTTACTCATAATTTCTCGAAAGCAGGATGTCCAGCAATCCGCACTTGGCCAGTCCGAGACTCCTCTCGAGGTCTCCACCTGTGCCCAGCAGTGGGCAAAAAAGGGTTAAAAAAGAGGCTCCTTGTTACCTCCTCGGTCACATCATTTAAGTTCTTCTAACTATACTATAAGTTAAATAGGTTCGCTGTGCAATAAACTTGTTATTGTAAAGGCTACGTAAGCAGAATGATTCAGTATTCTCGACAGATAAACCATTTTAATACTTGAGTCAGACCATGTTAACAGAAGTGAAGGTCTCTTCCATCACGGCTTGATAAACTTCCGAGTGCTTGGTATTGCAAAAAAATGTACCCAAGGGTGCGTTTTACTACTAAATTTATAGTTTATACTTCCGTCAATAACAATATATTACAGTTAAAATAATTATAGGTTATTTATAATTTAAGACTGTTCTTGTTACACAATAAAAGCATCGAACGTTTGTTAGTTCATCCAAGTGTTTGTTATTTGACGTAAAATAAAAAGAAAACATGCAGGCCACATGATTTTAGTGATCGCGACAACCCAAAAACATATGAACTTCTAAACTAAAAAAAACTTTAATGTTGCCTTAGGTTATATTATGGAGAGTTCATTCCCAGTAGCCACCACCCTTTTAATTTCAGCGCTGCTACACTAAAGACCCGTAGTCGCATACTGTAGGTAAGAAGTGAACGGTAACTGCTACCTTACATCCACATAGAACAGAGGCCTTAGTGTAAGTCTGCATACGCGAAAACGTTACTATCGCGTTTGCGTTAAGAATTTAATTATCGACCTTATTCCTTTCAAGTTAAGATCTATCTGTCTAATTTTAACTTTGACGCAGTAGTAACGTTTGCGCGTTTACAAACTCACACTAAGGGCTCAGAATTGCTCACGGCAGAATGCCATTTTTTGCACTTCCTTTATCGAACCATAAAAGTTCTTCCACCTATAAATAAATCACTTCAATTATTTTATATCATCGTCCTCATTAAGCATTTATATACTTACTGGCCTTCCGCCAGCGGCTTCGCCCGCGTGGACCTGTTTTATAGGTTCCCTTAGGATAAAAACCATCCTATGTCGTTTCCCAAGGTCCACTCTATCTGTGTTCCAAATTTCATTAAAATTGGTTCAGTAGTTTAAGCGGGAAAGCGTAGCAGACAGACAGACAAAGCTAATCTAATCAAAACATTAAACAAACCTAATTATACCTCAATCGTACTAAATCATACTAAATTAATGTTGACAGGAAAATTGTACGCAATAATTTTCTAATTTATTAATTAAAATAAGAATAATGGGTGAATCACTAAAAACAAGTTTATGTAGGTATTTAAAATGGGTAACAGCTTAATAATATAGATCTGACAAAGTTTTCCTAAGTTCTACGAAACTTTGCGTTATGATTTCATAATGTAACTTCGTGTTTGTTTATATCATTTCGATATAAGTATAATATTTTAGTACAGGTTCTAAGCACGTATAGTGCTACAGATATGTACTGTGTACATAACAGGTATGCATAATAACAATATATATTTTAAATGGGGGTTAAATATAATGATCACCATAAAAAGCTTTGATATCACCATTACCACCAGAAAAATAAAGTCTAAAATTACAATAGTACTAGCTATTTTAGTCACGACTGCACTTCAAATTGTATTCGAACACCAAATGTAGTAAATGATCACCAAATCTTAACGAGCAAATTAATGCGCTATTTCTGCCTAAATAAACCTCCTCCTGGTGTTCGAATATAATTTGAAGTGCAGTCGTGACTAAAATAGCTGGTAAGTTAAGCATAAGCCTTTTAAATATGTGATAGTATTTTATTGTTTGTATGCCATTTTTCTCGCGTCTTGATGGAGTGATCTTATGGAATTAATTTTGTTGGTGTGGAGATAGCTAGCCTGGAGTCTGGAGTGACATTTGTTTTATCGCTGTGAAACAGCTAATTTCCATTGAAAGATCCATTAAAATTTATTTGGGGTGTACTTCCGTTTAGAACTCTTTTCTCCGAAACCACTACGCAGGACCAGCTGCACGAAAAATGTATAGAACAAAAAATATAATTTTTTTCATGTCCTATAACTTTTGTTTGAAATATTTTTCTCTAAAATATATATTTATCGCAATACATGCGAAAAACGTCGAAAATTCTTTTTGTCCGTTTGACCTTGATGATCAAATTTGCGGGTATTTTTTGGGTATGATATTCTGGATCAGCGCGTCAAAATACATAAGTGTACCAAATTTCAGATCAATTGGAGGTATGTTCTAAACGGAAGTTTATCCTTTATTTGACCCTTTGTAGGTGGTAGAACTACTATGTTTCGCCCGGGGAAGTAGCACCGCTGCACCCACTTCTGCCGTGAATCAATTCTATTGTGTTTCGGTGGAAAGGTGCACTTGCGGCCACACTTACGTGCAGATGTCAATGGGCTGCAGCGACCAATTAACACCACGTGGCCTTCATGCTCGTCTGCTACTCCATTCAAATAAAAAAAAGAAACCCGGTGAAATTGCACAAGCAGTCATAATAGTCCAAATCGATGTATAGGTAAGTAAAAATAAACTTCCAGCTAAATTTGGCTTATGTCGAAGATTATAGCCTATTAGAAAGTGTCTTAAAGCTAAAGAGTATGTTCTAGTTTAAAGTAGGTATTGGCGCTAATTGTTATGTAACCTTGTCAGTCTTTAGATCATAATATTATTGTGTCACTCTTTATGTATAGAGCGCGGACCGAAGACGTTATATAGCAGTCACTCGAAAGGTAGGTACTACTAGGCATAATTGAAATGGCAAGACAGAATCGTAACCTACTGTTGTACTTATAGGCACTGGTAAGAATGTGCATTGTGCATACAATATAATATGTGGCCGGTAACCGCACCTTTCTATGAAAAAAGAATAGCATGCAGCGATGGTGCAACGGTGGTACCTCTCATTTAGCTTCTCATGTTTATTATACAACGAAGTTAACTTGGAAATTCATGTTTAAAAAGTTCTTTTATATTAAATAATTACTTGGACAAAGGCAGACAACCTAAGAAAGGGATCGATCGACACGGAGTTCCAAATAACGCGCGCACCCTCCCTGTATAAACGCGATTGCAATAACCAAGCGAAAGAACCACCCACTTATATAATACCTTCAGAAGAATATAAAGTAGAAAGTAATTTATGACAAAGTTGCGCTGAAAGCATAATTTCAAAATCGAATGAGAAGGGTTGGAGCTAATATATAAAGGCATCCATCCAAACACAAGATTAAAATTCAGTGCTCAAACAAAAAGTGGCTTTTAAAACGCACTAACAGTGTAATTAGCAGTGATCGGAGTAGGTAGAGTGATTTTATGTACTTGCGTCACATTTTGTGCACGAAATCTTAATATGGATACGCCTTATCCGGAAAATCTATCCGGAACATTTCGGAACTTTATAATTAGAGTAAACGCTACTTATTGTATAAATAGAATACGTTGAATTACATACAAAAAGAGGAAAAAATATAATACCAATGAAATAAAATAAAAGTAGTACAATAAATTATGTTCTTTATTAATACAAATAAACAACATAGTATAAAATATATTAAATATAGGTAAAGATAAGACGCATATTTCTTACTTCTTTGGGTTTATAGAAAGTTGAACGATAGTTTGCTTAATTTAAACAAAAAAAAAACATGCTGAACAAACAAAGCGTAAACAACGACTATTTTCCAAGAGAATATGACAATTTAAATCTACGGTTGCAAGTTTCAGAAATAATGCAGTTCTGTTATATAATGTGCTCTTAAAATAACAATAGTAATTTATATTAAAATATGCTATAAACTTTTAAAGTACAATTTATAGTATATTTAAATTTAATTTAAGATAATTAAAATATGCGGTATTTGTTGATTTGAACTTCGTCGAGTACATGCCTCCAATTGATCATATAATTTTAACATAAACTGATTTTATTTTTAATTAGTTTTTGTAACCGATGTAGCAAATAAATATTATATTTTTCTTTCCATGATTTTTTTCGTGATTGATTTTGTTTGTGATTTAATAAGTCCTTGCGGTAAGCTAGTAATCTACGCAGTAATTCACAACTTACGTCCGACAAACTGTGAAAAGTTTACGTAATCCTAAGTTTTGGTAACCCGCAGGAATGTCCGTACTAATTTATTTTTAAAGATCGTACGTAATATTTGCTCACATATTTTGATTTTATCCTCTTACAAACTAGAATCATACTTTAATAAAAATTTAAATATTTTTGAAATCCGGAAACTCCGGAGGCGTATCCATATTAACACATACTTGATACGTTAATTTTCGGTTTCACTCTACCTACTCCGATCACTGGTAATAAGTTAGTGATCTAATGTGCTAAAACCTTGATTGATGCGTTAATGAGCTTCAATACCATTTTAAATTACAACTTGCGATTTATGGGTCAGTTAGCTTAAAATTACTCATTAAAGGTATTAATATTAGGGCCTCTTTCACCACCTTCAGGTAATTGCAATTGTCGGTACAATTTCCGATGTTCGAGTAGCACTAATCATATGATAAGCTGACCCGTACTCATAGACTTTACTTGCCAATTAACTTTACTTGGGACGTAACTAATCAACACTTTACTTGGAGATGGTGAACGAGGCCCTTAGTCATATAAATTAGACTATCCGCTTCACACTTAGTCACATGCTTTGTATATAAAAATTACAAAGAAAATCGAAACAATCTTTGAAAAAATCGGTAGCACAAAAGGGAAGTTAGGGCTACATGATATTATACAACTAATATAAGCGCGCCTAGCCGTCCCCCGGCTTCCGCGTCTTCTGACTCCGACAGTTTTGTTCCGACCACGCCCGACATGAAATATTTCCGCAATGATAACTTATTTTCCGTGCTATACACGACGTGTATATACGGCATTTTCTTTAGCTGTTTCGTTGCAGTGCGTCAGCCGGCCATAGTATGAGGCGATCAAGAGAGCAGTAGCGTATAACTTTAGCGCCCCTGAATGACATATTTTCCTCAGGTACTTATATATCACCCTCCAGCCAGCCCTCCAACTAGTTACAATCAGATCAGTCTATGGCACCGATGCGTGGTGGAAAAACGACATACAAAAATACACACTTTTGTAGGTGGTAGAACTCTTCTACTCCTTTCTCTTTTTCTCTTCTCTTTACTCTTCTTCTCAATTCTATTGTGTTTCGGTGGAAAGGTGCAGTTGCCGGCCACACTTACATAAGGCGACCACCAGCCTCTGGAGTAGCAGCGTAACTGCATACGACCTCAGACAAGACTTACCTATGCTTGTTAGAGGTTGTATGTAGATGTCTATGGGCTGCATTGACCACTTAACACCACGTGGCCTGCATGCTCGTCTGCCACTCCATTCAAAAAAATCTTTCACATTTATTTATAATATTAGTACCTACAGTAGAAATATTTTTATTTTTATTTTATTTGGAAAACATACTGTGACAATAGAAAAATAAAATAAAATATATATACACACAATTTAGCGGTTTTATGGTTACCATATTTTTATAGTACCTATAACCTAAATGTATAAAAAGCTTCCCAATCAGCTTCAGTTATTTGGACTGCATCCAATTGGATTAGATTGCATCACTCAGAATGATTTCGTGTTCTTGTCAGGAAGTTTATGCAAAATATCTTGTTATATATACCTAAAGACAATGTAATAGGTATGATTAACTATTTATATTCAGCATTTGACAGATATATTATTCTTTCAATGGGCGTTACCGAGATTATAATGTTTGGTTAGAATCCATGGATCCAAAATAGAGGGTCTATATTATGATTTAAAGATATCATTGTCCTTTTTAAGAGCGAAATCGGCGAAAATAAAGAATCACTTTGTACCTACAATAGGTACTATTTCATATTATGTAGTTGTAAGTATCAATAAACTACAGAAGTAAATACCTACATAGCCGATTTAGCAATGGTGACACATTTAAATTTTTAAATGAATTTAATGTCAACCTCATCACCTATTTACCTAATACCATCTATTCTTATACTAATACCTACCTAAAGAAATCCACATAATTAAAGTCAAAACAACTGTTGACTCAACTTATGAGCGACAGTACAGTCGAACTACCTACTCACCTACCTATTTAATGATATTAAAAGCTATTTAAATGTAACTAACGTATAAATAGTCCCTAAGGGAAGTCTGGCAGGGCTCGTCCAGACCGTAATTTATTAGTTGAACGACCCTTTCACCATACACTGCCCGATAGCGATCAATTGAACACGTAAGTAATGCTGCCCGTACTCTAGGCCAATAATAATGGCTTCAATTCGAGTCACCATCTGCAATGTCATTTATCATGGTTAAAATGTGTTACAGACTATCGAACGCCTATTTTTTTTAATAATATGAGATATACACGTACCTACCAAACATATCGAACAGCTTGTTAGCTTCGGGATTAAGAATAGAGCTACGGTATCCCCAGCCTGATCGTAAGATGCGACTAAAAGGGGGCTTCCGGGGTTGTGGACGGTGAGAGTGGGAGCTCGATCCGTCCAGCCAGCAGTTCCGAGAAGGACGGCGGTGACCGCATGCCGCCGGAAGCATCTGAAGTTGCAGGAGAAAACATCTGCTCTCCAGAGGATGGGCCCGTTCTGGGGCGCCGCGTGTGGAGGACACTGGTGCGTTCCACTGGAGATCCCGGAGTCCTCCCCAAGCGAATAGGCAGGGGGCACCGAAGGTGTTTTACTTTGGGACAGATCCCAAATAACCCGGTATCCTCTCCCAAGATGCCGGGTACCTTTTGAAGGTTTCCCCCTTACAAATACAAAAAAAAGGTAAACAGAAAAGAAAAGTTTATGAAATGCATAGGTTTGTACATTTACTTATTCATAAAAAACAGAACCTACTATATTTAGAAAGTAAAATAAGAACGCTATACTTCATCTAATACACTCGTATGTATGGCAAGTAGAGATGTATTAAAACTTGCTAAGAATGTGTAAACCAGCGAAAAACATTAAACAGACATCCAGAGGGAAACTCTAAACGGTAATATAGCCACTTCTTCATAAAAATGTAAAGTATATTCAAGTAGAAGTAAGTAGTAGAAGTACACATCCGTAAAAATGTTTTTATTATAGATACTCTGCGTTAACAGAGTCAATAAATGCTTACTTCCCCTTCCTATAGTTGAAATATAGTCTATACCTACATTCTCCGCTTCTTTGGCAACATCAGCCGGAAGCATGGAAGACTTATTTTGAAACGCCATGCTAAAATCTGACATAATGTCAAAGTGCATAGTACAGTAAAATAAGATTACATACAGTATTGTTATTTTGCCAACACTTAATATGCTAATCCATTAGTTATTAGTTATTATGTTTTGACACAAAATCCTTTACTATTTTGAATTAGACAGTTAAGCAACTCAAAGAAACCAGTATACTTTAGAAATGGGATTAGTAGACGGATTAGATACATAGTAAATGTAACGGGAAAAAACGGTGTCAGGAATTTTATAACTTGCAAATATTTAAAGGTGCGTCTAAACGGGCAATGTTTTTCGGCAATATGTGGCTGCAACACAGTGGCTGGCAACATTGCTAGCAATACCAGCCAGACTAAGCAATATTGCAGTAATATCCCAGCCATATAGCCACACATGTTTGGTATGGCCATAAATGGCCGATATTGTTTTTTAGGTTGCCGGAGGATCGCTGAGCGATCGATATTTCTGCAATATTGCCCAGCGAGTTCTATTGCTGTTTCCGTCGCTCTCTATTATTATGGTATAGTGCATCCTTTTCTACGCGACATGAAGTTTGTGAGTGATTAATTTTTTTATCATGGCTTATTTCTTGACATAAATTATCTAAAGTCTAAAGTTTCACGCCTATTTAAATAAGGTCTAATCCACATTCTCTCGTTTTTCTTTTTTGATTTTTCCTTTAAAACAATATAAGCCGCTACGACAAGTGTGATTTTGTCAGCCATTGTGCTCGGTTTGTGTAGCTCGTTTGGGAGTCTGTAACATGAGCCATACTATTGCAGACATATTGCAACACATATCTCGGCCATGGATTGCTCAGCCATCAAATATTTTTGTGATAGCCGGCAATAAATAGCCAATGGTGCAGCTACAAATTGCTAAAAAACATTGCCCGTTTAGAAGCACCTTAAAGTAAAGCTACTTATTGAAAATACTAAATAAATATTATTTCACACGAACCTTGTTGTTGACAGAAGGAAGAAGATAAATAATTGCCCAAGTAATAATAAGCAAACATAAATAAATATTTAGTTTGCTGTGGTGCGCAAATTAATTGCTAAGATGGCCGTCATTCAATCTAATTGCAGTAACCTTTAATTTAACGCTTATAAATAGTAATTGTAACACCTTTTTGTGTAATAGCTAATAGTAAATTAGATTTATAAGTACAAGTAATTTTCTATTTGTAGGGTGTTTGTAAGATGTTTTGCACTTTGCAGTAAGATTTTTCGATTGATTCGATTAATTGGTAGTAAATCCTGTTCATTATGACTTCATAATATAGACAAGATACAGTGGTACAATTTTTTATTTTTATTTGAATGGAGTAGCAGACGAGCATGCAGGCCACGTGGTGTTAAGTGGTCGCTGCAGCCCATGGACATCTACATACAACCTCAAGCAAGCATAGGTAAGTCTTTTCTGAGGTCGTATGCAGTTGCGCTGCTACTCCGGAGGCTGGTGGTCGGTTGGTGTAAGTGTGGCCGGCAACTGCATCTTTCCACCGAAACACAATAGAATTGCTCACGGCAGAAGTGGGTGCAGCGGTTGTACTTCCCCGGGCGAACCATAATAGTTCTACCACCTACCAAAATACGGTATTACAAGATTACAACAAGTGTCTTCTTTCCTAGTACATGTACAAGGAAAGAAGAGCATATTGGGGTTCGTTGATAATGAAATATTATATTTATTTTGTTTTACGAGGCTGCTAGACTAGAATAATAACTATGCAGTACTTAGCAAGCTTATTAAGCTATCTACTACACAGCACACAAACAGCACAGCAAAGGCACCTAACAGGTTTTATTTTATGACTTCCAGTGTACTTACTCGTAATTCGTAATTGAACTCACAAAATTTATCTGCATATAATAAAAGGTGATACGAGTAAGAAACAGATACACGTGTATATTGAACTGGTACTTAAACAATGCTAATTACATTACTTAGCATACACGCTAGAAAATAGTCTCTCTACCCTGCTTTGCTCTCTGTTGGATATTATGTTATTCACTTGCAAACACGTGACGTGCCTATTACGCATGTTTGCAAATACGATGGAAACTACCTGTAGTGTCAAACTAATCTTGCCGGCGGCGCCGATATAATTGCTGTTTGCCTATCTGATACAATTTGCAGACACAACTAATGGGCCCGTCGTGTCTATGTTTGACTAACAAAGAATTTAGTTTATATTTAACTCGGTATCAGCGACGCTCTAAAGTTATCATATTCGTGATAATTATACTCTTCGTAAACAATGGGGTTAACGAGTTAATATTGCACCATTAGTAACTCATTACCATTTTTCTTGACTAATCGAGGTTACCATTATTTTAACGAGCCGCGTGATGGAAAGTTTTATAACCAGAAAACTTATAATGTATCTTTTCTTATTTTCAGGTCTGTAGAAGATAAGAAGTTGCAAGGGGATTTGCTGCTAGCGCCGCTCACTAAGGAGTCCAAGATGAGAAGGCACATACGTTCCATGTCCGACGTGCAAAGCAGTACTCCCTACCGAGTTCCCTTTAGATTGAGGAGAGGAAGCAACTTCATGCTCTCTTACGACTCTGACACCAGGACTAGGCGAATAATGTCCTACAGCCGACATCGACTTGCTGACTCATCGGATTCGAGCGACTTCTCTGAAGCACCCAAGAAACCAAAGAGTTTAGAACGAAACATTATCAAACACACAGATTCGATGAGGATACTGTAATGGTTTAGATCTGACCAATATAATTCAGGAGGCTGAGAAATCTAGTTGTCCTTATGACTATTGTAAATAAGCGTCGCTACCGGACGTTCAAATGAAAACTGCTTCAAGGGACGTATTATGCAATATAGCTTTAGCTAGAGTCGTGATACAACGATGTGTGGTTAGTGCGGACCACAAGTGATTTTACCTTACGAGACTGTGATTGTGTTAGAGTAAATATTGTTAATATGTATTTTTAATATAATCTTAAGTTATTCTATGATGAAATAAAACAAACGTGATCTAGACATTAAGTTTTGAAAATGTTAAAAATATGAATTCTTATAAAGTGGCATATCACAAGCTAGTCCAATTCATGATTGACTTGCGGTTTTGTGACGTAGACATAAGTAAGACAAGAAGTGTCTACCTAAGTATTGGTTAGGATCCAAAAAGATACATACAACGTACTACTTATTTTTATGAGTATATTCTCACATAAAACAGGAATAATTTGTTAATGATTGTGATTCATAGCTGTTTATCATAAACTAAAATAAGAATCTACAAAAAATATCAATTTCTTAATGTTGTCATAAAATTGAATTACTTGCCAACTCTTAATAGCAACGGTAATCTGATTATTATATAGTTATTAGATTAAAATGTAAAGATTCTCTTAATCCAAATATTAACAGCAATATCTAAGTCATACACTTTTTCTGTATCTAATAAAGGTACACACAACAGTCCTTTGTATCTTCTATAATTTTATTTAAGATAGATACGCATTTGTTTCATGGAGACACCAATACGATCCTATAATTTTAATAACTTATTTGCATTTAACTATAGTTTAAATAAAATCTACATTTTGTTATATATTAAAGTTATTATGTATTAAGTATAATATAACGGACTTGAGCTATGCGGTGTTTAAAAGATCGAAACCACTACCTAGGTAGGTATGACAATACCACAATAGAGATATAAAGAAACTCTCTCTGTATTGTGACAATACTGGTAAAGTGAAAATCAATGACATTGTTTGCCCGCGCAAATAATAATTATATTGAAATTTACACAATTTTATTGTGATTAAAAAAATCTGCTATTATTTATGAGTGTGTTAATGTTACCAACTTGCACAATAAAGAATCAATTATTTTCACTGGTTTTATTTACCTATCATGTTACTGGTTAATATATGTATGTATGTACTTAATTTAGTATGGAGATGTGTTGTGCTTCGGATTAGTTAATTATTCGATATGCATCTGGATTCCAGCTGGAATAGTTCCGCATAGAAGGAAGAAAAAAAACCAACATTACTTTTATCCATATTTATTATATTATTATCATCTAAAGAAATAACCAATGGTGAAACAATTTATGGAAACCTTTAGAAGATAAAATCTGGAAAAACGTGGCATATCCACTTAAAATTCAATTCAAAATCCAATTTTAATTTTTCGATCACGATTAGAATAGTTCCATGGGCTTATACCTACTCTCCGTCCAAAGCTAAATTATTGTTGACTCTTTCCTTTATACTCTCGAAGTAGGTATGTATCTAACAATAATCCTTTTTCCAACTACTATTACTTTTTCACATGAAGTAAAAATCAATTTGTCACTTTTATGTAATAGATACTGTTTGTCATTGAGAGAATATTGCAGCATTATATATACTAGTTAATGTTTTTTTACAGTAGTGTCCATGCCTGTATCAAAAGCAAATCAATCATAGTATATTATGCACAAAGTTATACATATATATCTAGGTGTCTGCCTACTTACACATTCGTACTGTAGAAAATCTAGACACAGGCCATAATTCAAAGTATGCCATGTCTATTTCCGTAATATCCTACTACAATTAAAAATTCCAAAGATTAAAATAAATAGACCTAATTTACACTATTTTACTTCACAATAAATCGATAAGGATAAATTCGCACCTCAAAGAAAATCTAGAAAATCTTCAATCCTAGATATGTGGTCGAAAAATTTTAAAATCTGGAGCTTTACTATTGAACTATTTATCTAAGTCTATCTTAAATTTTTAGTTCCTTTAAGATGGAGTAATTTGTACGGAAAGCCGTATCATGGGATTATAAGCATACGTCTCCAGCACCACATCTCCGGTACATCAATTTATAAATAATAAGAAGTAAGAAAATAATAAGACAACAAAATATATATACTATACTCTCTCAACCCTTTTTATGTCCCACTGCTGGGCACAGGTCTCTTCTCACAAGTGAGAGGGATTTTAGGCCATAGTCCACCAAGTGCGGGTTGGTGGACGTCATGCTTTCGAGAAATTATGAATTTCTCTCAGGCATGCACGGCGATGGAGAACATCGTAATCAATTAAATATGACGATATTTTCTATTACCGTGGAGCAGCAATAAAATAATAATAATAATAATATTATACTAATAATATTATAATAATAATACTATACTAATAACGCTATTATGTTCCACCGCCGGACAGTCTCCTCTCGAATGTGAGAGGGATGTAGGCTGTCGTAAAAAAATTGGGAGTACCTACATGCAAGGCCTTGAATGCAGTGCATCTATGGCGTACAACTTAATTGAATAGATGGAGACAAACTCTTTGACTTAAATGTTTTTACTTGAAACTGGCATTATATACGATGCTATAACTGGCTGTTGAAAGAAAGAAAAAAAATCCTATTAGTAGGGCGCATGCAAGTTCAAGTTTAGAACCTATTCTCTGTTACGCAGTGACAGACAGCTGCAGCTTTCGGTATTTAATAAAAAAAAAAACAAAATGTACTCTGGGAGTTTCGACGGGAAGTCTGAAGGGACATGGTGTGCTCTTGCTTTATTTTTATTTTCTCATGTATTTTTGAGATATATCGGATAAAGGTTGATGGCGTTTTGTTCGATATAAGTTAATTACAGAGCACGAGTATTTTGAAATGAAATAACAGTGTGAAAACATGTTTTTTCATCATGCCTCCAAAACTCCATCGGACACGTTCTGGTAAAGTAGCCATCGTTTTACTTGAACATCTGACTGACTACACTGACGACTTACTGATTTTTTCTATGACTACAAAGTGATGCAAAAATTATACTTGATGCTGGCAATATGCAGAGTTTGCGATGCCATTATTGAAAAAAATAATACTCTGTGGCTGCCTTAGACTAAGAATAATGTACTTACGTACTATAGACAGAGGCATATTTTCATTACGGCACGCTAAAGCGAGATCGAAATATACTTAAAGAACTTGTTAAAAAGAGATGGGAGCGAGATTTTCTGTCCTTTTCGGTGTAACCACATATTTTGACAGTGCCCTTTAATTATGTGGCAGGCAAACTGTGGAAATCGGGGTGACATTGTTGTTTTATAATATTTATGTGTTAAAATCGATTCTCACAGCTGTAAATTGTGTTGTATTAAAAGCAAATAACATTTTTCTAGTTCCATAATATGGTGAGCTGCAGTATTTTAGGTTGTAAGAGCCGCAGTGAGCGTAAACAGGAAGGCTGCCGGAAGGTATTACATTTTACGCGTAAGTTAAATACTTCTCTTTAAAATGTACTAAATATGTATTGTTTATATATAGATATTTAATTACTTTTGTCTTATAACTAGTCATTCAACGTAAATATAGTGAAATTCGTGAAAATAAACTTATATTTGTTTATTTCAAACATTGTCAAATTCGAAATTGTGTTGTCAGATCTCGAATCAAAATATCCTCCCCGTATTAGTAAAAAATTAACCATCTTATTTAAATATAATTATTTTTAACAAAAACAATGACAATAATAATATCAAAGATTATGTATTACCTCATTAGTAGTTAGTTACATTTCAAGCGGGAGGCTCAAATACCCCCTGTTTATATATAACTATTTAAGTGGAGACCAGTAAAATGTTATACTTAGGCTGGGTGCACCAGGCGCGGTCGCAGCCTTCAATTTTGGGGGGAGGGTCGCCAAGAAATTTGAGGGAAGAAGTGTCTCAAATTCGCTTGTTTTACCTTCCATGTACGCATGACTGACGGATTGGGGGGGGGGGGGGTCATGTCCTGTGACCCCCCCCACCTGGGACCGCGCCTGGGGTGCACGTTATGAGCATTTTCCCGACATATTAAATTTCACTCACACAGACTATAAAAAGATACTCCATACATTTTGTATTAGACATTATGAGAAGTTTACCAGACGAATTTCATCTCATGTTGCTGTCATATTTTTTTCAGTTTTCCAACTGACGCTCTGGCCGAAAATAAATGGATTCAGGCCACTGGACGTATTGACTGGCAACCATAAATTTAATTCCGATTTAATTCCGATCCGATTCAAAATAGACCGAACAAATGTTCGGTCTATTTTGAAAGCCATTTATTGACCAAAAG
This sequence comes from Pyrgus malvae, assembly GCA_911387765.1. Lineage (NCBI taxonomy): Eukaryota > Metazoa > Arthropoda > Insecta > Lepidoptera > Hesperiidae > Pyrgus > Pyrgus malvae. The sequence continues at coordinate 17,052,571 of OU426960.1, forward strand.
GATAAAGAGAAGAAAAATAATAATAAAATTGATACAAATGTACATTTTTATATATTGCGTTATAACTAAGTGTTTACTTTTATCTTTGTAATATTTGCATAGCTCATTAAGGTAAATATGATGTACTAAATATGTATTAACAGCTTTTGTAAACACCCATATTGGTGCCATTAAAAATCTTTGTATTTGTCTTTTATTTTCTCCTATATGTATGTCCTGTAATTTGCTGACCCAATTAACTTTATGCCAGTCAACCAATCTAAACTCACAAACAACCAACCATAATGCACAAGCATATAAATCCTTTCACAGTTTGGTCTGCCAATGTTTATAGTTTACTTGCTTGATATTGTAGATTACCAAATTTGGGGGAAAATATGATAAGTGGGTAACACTGGCTGCGAAAAAGAGATGCCAACAAAGTGGTTACACCGACCCGCTGTCTTTAGGATTATTGGTCTTTGGTGGCTGCAGATGGCTGCAGCTGACATTCGATTTTGAAACAGATACAAATAAGAAATTATGATTTAGCTGTGCGATAGATTAAAAGTCTAGGAATGGTCGTTCCAGTTCCACTCAAAACAGATTTCAACGCTACCGTCACCGCGGGGCAACACACGGTGTTAATTTGACAACCTTTAATTTATATTGTATTCATAGAGAAATTAAACACTACGTTATAATTTTATTGTATTGTAGAAAGATAAAAATTACATCAAACGTTTAGATTCAGATTCAGAATGTTTAGAAGTAAGGTGGAAAACTGTAAGTAGACAATCGCTCGAAGTAATACAAATTAATATGGAAAACTGTAAGTAGACAATCGCTCGAAGTAATACAAATTAATATTAAGGAAAAAAATAGTGAAAAAAAGAACAACATTAAAAACAAAAAAATACAGTTATAATTATATGCCATATTTTTGTATGGGACTAAGTACAGTACGGCTTGTCTACTTTACACTTCTTATATCATAAGATATTAAATATATCTTTTACTATAAAACCTATTTATACTTATAAGTTCACATTTGGTGACCAAAATTTATAGGCTTCAAAAAGTAAAGAATAAAAATTTTTATTCCCATAATAATATAATGCTTCTCATCCTTTTGTTATATTTTTTTGTTTAGATGTTTATAAATAATTATGTTTAATTTTTTGACGATAGTGATTACTGATAAACTTAGAATAATAACGTTAAGAACGTCAATCTTCATACAAGCGCGCTGTCAAACAGTTGGTCCACGGGGAACTCGCGAAATTGAAGCACTAAATAGATTCCTTGGAGTTTTGGCGGGAAGTCTGAAGGAACAAGTTGTGCTCTTGTTTTATTTTCATTTTCTTAGTGTATTTTTGAGTTATGTCGGATAAAGTTGACGGCATTTTGCTCGATATAGGTTAATGACAGTGCACGAGTGTTGTGAAATAAAATAACAGTGCGAAAACATGTTTTTTCGGCTTGCCTCCAAAATTCCATCGTACATGTTCTGGTAAAGTAGCCATCACTTTACTTGAACATTTGACTGACTAGACTGACTGATACCTGACGACTAACTGACTTTTTTCTACGACTACAGTGATGCAAAAAATTTACTTGACGCTGGCAATATGCACAGAGTTTGCGACGCCATTATTAAAATTGAATAGATTCCTACAGCTATCACATCTGACAAACAAAATATTTTTATTTTGGCCAAATTAACTATAAAAACACTGTGAAAAGTTATTTTATTAGATTTCTTTTGTTTTTAAAAAGTGTTGTGATAAAATTTTACTTTAGTCTTACGGAGCGACCCGGCGTTTGGTGCCATTAATGGCACCAATCAACATGCTTCAATTTGGGCGCGCGAACTTGGTTTCTATAATGTAATTGTAATTATTCTAAGCTGACAAACTACTCCTACTATTACTAAAATTTATCTTATACTACATACTTATTTTACGGCCAAGCTACAGGTTACTTTTAGCATCAGCGATCGGCAAATTTTCGCGTGCAAAATCAATGCTGCATAACTAGAACGTAATAGCGGAATCGCCGCTTCTAAAAGTAGATAGTTTGGCTGGCTGTTAATTGTGACTGTTCGTTTCTAATCGGACAGTGGAACGTCTGCTGTAATGTAACATATAATTGTCATGCAAATGTCAAAGAGAGGAGCGGGAAGTCGAAAAATACATATTTTGCTCTTGTTTTATTTTCATTTTCGTGGTGTAATTTTGAGTTATATCGGTAAATTTTTATGGAATTTTGTTCGATATAGGTTAATTACAGTGTACGAGTGTTGTGAAATAAAATAACAGTGCGAAAATATGTTTTTTAGGTTTGGCTCAAAAATTCTATTGGTTACGTTCTGGTAAAGAAGCCATCGCTTTACTTGAATATCTGACTGACTTGACTGACTGATTACTCACGGCTGCATGATTACTTGTCCAGGTTCACCGAAACTGGCGAAAACGTTATGCAAAAAATATAATTGACGCTGGCAATATGCAGAGATTGCGATGCCAAAATTAAAGAAAATAAATGTCAAACAGTCAAAATGACACTGACACCGTCACCGCCCGCCGCAATATGATGTAATTATTGTAAACAAACACTTAGGTAGGTAGGTAAGAAGAATTATTTATTCGTCTAGTCCACAGAGTACCTTGTTGGTCTAGTCTAAGCCGTAAGCACAGTAAGCACTAAACAGACTTAAAATAAACAGTAAAATAAACAAATAGAGCACAGAACACTATAGTTGACTTTGGTACTTCGGTACGCACCGATTAAGTAAGTGTCGTATTCATCTAATTGAATAACAACTAAATCGAGTAGCTATTCGTACAACAGATAAATACTGGCTTTTCTCTTTGAGTGTGTAACTGGGATAGTGCCCATCTGCCCACTTTACATTCAATTTTAATTGTGTGAACAAAATGTAATTCTCTCTTGGATTGCTTATTTCAACAATTTTTTACGAAAAGCTATATTTTCATTGATAGAGGCTTAATTTAAAGTTTGATTATTTTATTATTGTTATTGTCTATTATTTTATTATTTATTGAACCCATTTTATTCTCAGTGTTTTATAGTGGTGTTTTTCTTAAAGAAGTTTTGCAAATATGAAACCATGGTGGATTATTTTACTTTTCTTCAAACTAATTTCGGCAAGTCCTACACCAATAGTGTTGTGGCATGGAATGGGTGAGTCTTTTTTGTCAACTATAGAAATAAATAAATAAACATGTTTAATGAATGAATAAAGTTTTGTAAAATATTTAGATCTTCATATTTACCCCATAGGGTATACAAATAATTGTTTAATTAATTTTACTGATTTTATGTAATTTAAATACTTAAAGTAACTACTATACAAGGGTACATAAAAACATAAAAAATATTTTTACATTGTTATAGTTATCTACATATAATATAATTACTTAGGTACACCTAATTTTATGTTTTTATAATAATTTATTTTATTTAAACATTCAATTTATTGGTGTCTTTCTTATAATTAAAATTTACTATTTCTGAAATTCTCAACAATCTTATACATAAAAGTAGCTTCAAGCCAACAAGTAGCCAAGTATTGTATAATCATTTATATAAATTGTTGATTTTGGTTTAATAATTCATTACAGTCATTTCAATGATATTTATAATAAAAGCTTGTGTTAATTTTTTTTTCCTTTTCAACCCATTTTATCTCTCAAAAGTGAGAGGTATTAGGCAGTAGTCCACCACGTTGGCCAAGTGTGGATTGGTGTTCATATTTTAATAAAGTCAATATGCATTTAGTTTTAAATTAAAAGTAAATTTTGTTAACAACAACAAAGTAAATTCAAATGGGATTTGCTATATTATATTACTAAACTTTAAAGTCTTTATTGCCTTCCATCATACATATATAATTAAAATTGTTTAGGTGACACATGCTGTCTAGCATTCAGTCTTGGCTACTTCAAAGTGTACCTGGAAAAGATGATACCAGGTGTTTATGTGACATCACTTCGAATCGGCAATACTGCCATGGAAGACCTAGAGAATGGATACTTCATGAACCCCAACAAGCAAGTGGAATATGTGTGCGACAAGTTGGCTTTGGACCCTAAACTGCATAACGGTTTTAACGCTATTGGATTCTCACAAGGAAGCCAGTTTTTGTAAGTTTGTATGACAAATCTGATTGTTACTTTTTATTTGAATGGAGTAACAGATTCGAGCATGTAGACCATGTGGTGTTAAATCGACGCCCCGCGTGGCGCAATGGTTATCATGCCGGACTGCCAATTGAGGGGTCTCGGGTTTGATGCCTGGCGAAATAGAAATTTTAATGATGAATTTAAATATCTGTTCTCTGTCTGGGTGTTTTGTGTTCCTGTCTTTGTATGTGTCCATAGTACTCACGACACAGGGTATTAATTACCTTACTGTGGAGCTATGAGTGTGTAACGTTTATTATTAAAAAAACTGATTGTCAATTTTTATTAGAATGTAGTAGCAGACCCGAGCATGCAGACCATGTGGTGTTAAATTGTCGCAGCCCATGGACATCTACCTCAAGCAAAAAAAGCAAAAGCTCAACAACAAAAAGTATACACCAACATACGTACCACCACCAACACGTGTTTCGCCCCAAAACAGAGCATCATCAGGGTTATTGACTCTACGACGGTCACCCGCAAAGACAAGGTTTAATTTATCAATAGTAACCAGAACTAATGCCTTAACCTGCCCTGTATGGAGGCTTCTGCCCAACATTTTAACTAATACATGAAACCCCTTAAATGCCTCACTATTTAATGGACATATATTTCTGTCTATTTATCAAGAAGAACATTCATTTTACAGCCTAATATGAGAACTAATATATGAATACTACTAACTTTTACAGTCGAGCTGTGGTTCAAAGGTGTGGTCACAAAATAGGACCAATAAAGAACCTGATATCGCTAGGAGGGCAGCACCAGGGTGTCTACGGGGTGCCCAACTGTGGGGCCTTGAAGCATGAAACCTGCGACTATATACGCAAACTGCTTAACTATGCAGCATATTATAGGTAAGAGAATTTATACAGTAGTAATTAAAGAATCTAAATAATCTAAGTAAATATTTATTTTTAGTGCTGATAATTCGCACCCTTAGAATTATAGTGACCTAATTAAAAAACATCAAATTTTGGAAAACATTAAATTAAATTTTGAATGATTATATTTTTTTCAAATAATGCAGGTTATTAGTTTAAAAGTCATAAAAATCATTATAAATATAATTTAATTTTTAACCTATTTTTCTACTAGTTTAATAAGAAAGTATTTTAAGAAATTGTAAAAACAGTTTTTTTTATTTATAAATATGTTGTTGATATTAGGTCATTGTAATATTAAAGCCACAGGGCTTAGAAAAGATTTTTTATTATATAGGTCTCTCTATTTCTGAATATTCGGTCAAAATTAATATAAATAAGGTCTTTATTTAATCAAAAAATATTATGTGCACTTACCTTTATACTTCATATTGTATCAGTCTATTTCGTATTAGGTCATTACTAAATAAGGGTGCGGTATGTTTATTCAGTATAGCACTAAAAATAAAATTAAGTTACTGGTGGTGCGGCCCATGTTACAATTTTATATGTTCACAATTATTTTCTTGTACACCTTTACAAACTTTGCAGAAGCAGGTGTGGAGAGTAGGCTTCAGTGAGAGTTGAGTAGTAGTTGCATGTTTTAAATCCACAAGGCGACAAGGTTTAACGACGAATCAATTATTTATCGATAATAACCAAGACAGGATAAGGGCTTTACATGCCCTCTATAACAAGAAACCCATCTCACTCCTGACCGCGCCTGTTCTGCCTGCATTCTACAATAGCCACAGAAACATGCTTACGATAAAATATGGTTTTGGAGTACATTAAGTGGCAATAACAAAAAAAACTTGATTGTGACTACTTGATAGTGACCAATATCACAGGGTCAGGTTAAAGTTTATCTGTTAAATGATTATATTTGTATGCTTATATGTCTTGTTACAGATAATTCAACTCAGTTGTGCGCGCGGCGCTATGTGTGGGTAAACCTGTATATACACAGTGACTTTGTGTGCGTGACAAGAGGTACAGCGAAGTTGCTCGGACGACGATGGCCGCGTCACTGTCACACAAATTAAAGCTGCATAATTACTAGCCCACGCACACATAGGGCCGCGCGCACAACTGAGTTGAAGTATCTGTAAGTACTTTGACTTTCTTTGTTCTCTAGTTTGTATTACTATTGTATACACTTCTGTTCTGATGTTATGCTATTTTATTGTATGAATTATCTACATGAGCATATAGGTTAGCAACTGCTTGGCGTACAGCCACTTTTTTATACTTTTTTATACATCGTGTGTAATTGCTTGGTGGTACCATGGGGCATAAAAGAATCCACACGCTACTAGTACGGTGGTACAGTGGAGAGTAAATGTTCTGGTTCCGGTTTTAATCATTGTCGACAAACTCCATAATGTCATAAATAAAATGTTTTTAAAACTTATATGATCATATAATATTATAAAAGTTATATGGTCGGCGATCACCTATCTTAAACCTGACGATGCAAAGTTACCTGCTTTCTACGCCAGCTGCTCATCTTAAGTCTCACTAAAGTAACGCGTAACTAAATGGTGCATATGTTTAAGTAAGTGTTTACCATTATGTAGGTCATTGCACCAGCGTAGAAAGTCGTCCATGTTGTGGTAATAGCACTCGGTGCAAGTAAATAAAATTGTTAATAGCAATAAAATGTTCCATTAATACCTGTTACATTTTTAATTATTTATTTATTTATTTATTTATTTATTTATTTATTTGGAAAACTTACAGCTAAATTAAAATATTTATAAATAAAGCATTAAAAAAGTGACAGCCACTTACAAGTTTTCGCGTATAGGTATATCTCTATATAAAAAAAAAATCGATAGATTTTGCTATCTACTAAGATTACAATAGTATAGTAAACTTAATTGTACAGTGGAACAAGTGCAAGAAATCGGTAGCAATAAAAACTAAAAAGTCATATAGAAAAACTTTTGAGTCATAGCTCGTTTAAGTTTGGAAACATTAGTATCAAACAAATCAATGTCAATTTCACGCGCCGTAGTATTTAATAATCTGCTTGCTTTAACGAAGAACGCGTTTTTTCTATATTTTGTTTTAGATAGAGGAACATAAAGAGGAGCAGGTATCCTACTACACAATTTGGGCACTCTGAAATTGACATTGCTTAGTAACTCAGGGGAGTTCACAGACCCATTAATTATATTAAATATGTAAGCCAAGTCAGCAATTCGCCTACGCTCGTGTAGAGGAAGTATGTGATGCCTTTTGCATTGTTTGTTGTAACCAGTGACAAATTCTTTACATCGATATTGCAAGAAATTTAAGAAACGCTTTTGGATTGGATACGTTCAATGCGGTTCACATAATAATATGTGTCATAAATGGGATTCTAAACCGGAGAAGCGTATTCGAGATGACATCGGACAAATGTGCAATATAAGATTTTAAGTGTTTTTATGTTCTTAAATTCTGCAGAAACACGAAGTATAAATCCCGGGGCTTTGGAAGCTTTACGTACTATGTCATCGATGTGCTTGTCGAACAAAAGTTTAGAGTCAAATGTTACACCTAAATCTCTAATTGTGTCTACTCGTGTAAGTGAAGTAGAGTTGATTTTGTAATCAAATGTTATGGGATTGGGTTTGCGAGTAAATGAACAAACGAAACATTTACTCACATTTAAATTTAATTTTGAATGAGTACAATATTTTTGGAATGCGTCAAGATCTTTTTGCAGGTTAATAGCATCGTCAACAAAATTAATAACAGATAAAATTTTCATATCGTCTGCGAAAAGTAGGATTTTGGAATAGGTGAAACATTTGTTGATGTCGTTTATAAAGATGACGAATAGGAGAGGCCCAAGCAGTGATCCCTGAGGAATTCCTGACGGTATTACCATATTAGATGATGCAAAACCATTTAGAACAATAGTTTGATTTCTGTTTAATATATAGGAACAGAACCACCTGAACAGGTTTCCTCTAATACCCGCAATTTGTAGTTTGCGTAGGAGTATCAAGTGGTCTATTCGGTCAAATGCTTTCATGTAGTCTGTGTAGATAACGTCAACCTGGGATGGTTGTGACATGTGCCTAGATAGGTATTCGCTGCAAAGAATGAGATTTGATGTGGTCGACTTTTTTTTAAGGAAACCGTGCTGGTCGTCAATGAAGTATTGCTCAAGAACAGTATAGATTTGTTGATGTACTAATTTCTCTAATATTTTAGCAAACAAACACAGTTTTGAGATTGGCCTGTAGTTTTCTATGACATTCTTAGGTCCCTTTTTATGTATGGGTGTAATATAAGCGGATTTCCATATAGTAGGAACTATCCCATCTTTAATAGACTTCTCGAATAACATTGACAGTGGTTTAGTGAGACTTTTAGCACATCTGACTATAAACACAGCTGGAATACCGTCTGGGCCGGCGGATTTTTTTAAATCTAATTTTTTAAGTAGACTGTACACTTCCGAGTCACAAATTTTAATAGATGTGATGTCGTAATTAGTTTTATTGAAATTATGTTCATCATCTTGAAAGTGAAATGCATTTAAGGTGGTATTGTCTTGTGAGAAGGTGGAGTAAAAATACTGTGCAAACATGTTACAAATCTCAGTGCCATCACCAGAGCTGCTGTGCCCATACTTCATGACCGAGGGATAAGAATTGGTTTGTTTTAAGGTTTTTACATATGACCAAAAAGCTCGGGGATTTTTGCCTATATTGGTCTCAACATTTTGAATGTATGCAGAGTATAATTCACTCTCTAGGGTTTTAGCGCGATCTCTTAGTAAGGCAAAAGAATTATAGTCAGAAAGGTTTTTGTATTTTTTAAATTTAGAGTGGTATTTATTTTTTCCCTAAGAATTTTCACTAGTGGTGATTTATACCATGGTGGGTGTATGTCAGAAGGTTTGATTAACGCCTTGGGAATATATTTGTTACGTAAATCTCCTAACAAATTATAAAAGAATTCGATAGCGTCTTCTAGCGATCTAATACTAAATTCATGTGTCCAATCAATTAAGTTAAGTGAATTTGATATAGACTCATAGTCCCCCTTAAAGTATATAAATTTATTGCGCGGCCTCGTATAGAGAGTGCGATAATGGACAAAGTCCGCAGATATAACTAATGATGTGTGGTAAGGATCCTCTGGTACAAGAGGATCATTGCATTTTGATATGGTTATTTCGCTATTACAAAATACCAAGTCTAATATACGATTTTTACAATTCGTATAGGAGTTGTATTGTGATAGGTTGCATAAACTTAATATGTCAATGAAATCTGTTTGTGTATGACCTTGTATATTGTCGGGGTGCAGAGAAGAATCCGAATTTATTGGGAGCCAGTTTAAATTTGATAGATTGAAGTCACCTATTATTAAAAAATTATCCGATTTATGACTCAGAACAATATCAACGAGATTGTCAGAAAAATTCATTAATTGGTCCGAGAACGAGTTACCCGTTGATTACACATATAAAATGTGCATATGTGAATATTACAATTTACTTTGGCATCATGAATCGATAGTGTTATCCAAATGTCTTCAGCGGAAGAACACCAGTTATTTTTTATCTCCTTATATATCTTTATTATAAGATTATGATAGGTATATCACTTTAACTATAAGCGAGGGCTTCCTTGAGTGAGCAGTTTCTTTATCTTGGGCCCTACTCTAAGCGCTATCGTCCGAAGTATCGTGCATTTTTGATCGATCATTTTGTAAAATTTTGAAAGATTATAAAAGATATTTTGTGTATAATAGCTCCATACTCTCCATAGTTTTACTATAGAGTTTATGTATCCACAAATAGAGAGGTCAGAACACGGTCAAAAATGTGCTTAAAAATATACGATTTTTCGAACTTCGGCGTTTAGAGTAGAGCCCCAGAAAGAAGAGTTAAATTTTTGTAAATGTCACATTTTTAATTTTTATTAACTGTAAGAGCTGCGTATCATTGCCTACGTGCTACCAGCAAACAAAACACTATCGCAAACGGCATTTGCATAAGTTTTTCGAATTCCCAGTAAACATTATTTATTTTTCTGTTTTAGCTGGGTACAAAAATCTCTGGTCCAGGCGACGTACTGGCACGACCCTCTGGACGAAGATACGTACAAGAAACGCAGCGAGTTCCTTGCGGACATCAACAACGAGATGGAAGTCAACCAAACCTATATTAACAACTTGAATAACTTGGAGCACTTTGTATTGGTGAAGTTCGACAATGACACCATTGTTCAACCGAAGGAGACCGAATGGTTTGGATTTTACGCGCCCGGTCAAGCGCAAGAACTTATGACGTTACAGGAATCTCGGCTTTATATTCAGGTAAGTCTTTTGATTTCACGAAAGATGGTTTATCATGGTTATGAGAGTATAAGTACGTGCGCATTTTCTCTGTGTGCGTTACTTAAGAAGCTGTCAATCAGTCTTCAGTTATTATAGTTACCACTAGGTTACTATAGTCAATCCCTGTAGCGTCGCGATTAATAATAGAGCTACGGTATCCCCTGCCTGCCCTGCCTGATCGTAAGAGGCGACTAAAAGAGGGCTTCCAGGGTTGTGGGTGGTGTGAGTGGGAGCTCGATCCGCCCAGCCAGCAGCCCCGGGAAGGAAGGCGGTGTGTGCATGGCTGCATGCCGCCGCCGCCGTAAGCACCGGAAGGTGCAGGAGAGCACATCTGCTCTCCCGAAGATAGACCCATTCTGGGCGCCGCGCGCGGAGGACACTGATGATGCCGGAGTCCTCCCCAAGGAGGTTTTAGTGCCAGTACAGTAACCGGGAGATACAGTAACCGGGTATCCTCTCCAAAGGTGCCACACTAGGTACCTTTTGCAGGTTTCCACCCCCCCTCCCCCCCCGATACCTTACTGTTATTATAGTCACCAGCAAATTAGTAAGTATAGTAACAACATAGTTACTATAGTAACGGTTATGTGTTTAATGCCATTGTAGCATGGTTGTGAGGTTGTAGATATGTTCATAAATTGTAAATAAAAAAACGTATTATTATTTCGTAAAAAAAAATTTTTAAATAAAATTCAGTAACAAGGTCATTAGACCAAAAGAAGACAAATCGATTCCAACGTGAAATTATCTACTTGTTTTGCTTTTTCCTTCACGGAGCTGCTGGCTGGACGGATCGAGCTCCCACTCTCAGCGCCCTCAACCCCGGAAGCTCCCTTTTAGGCGCCTCTTACGATCAGGCAGGTGATACCGTAGCTCTATTCTTAATCCCGAAGCTACAAGGACTAGGCTTTCACTATCCTTGTAAATAAAAAAAACGAATGTTTAAATAAAATTCAGTATCACGGTCATTAGACCAAAAGAAGACAAATCGATACCAACGTGAAATTATCTACTTGTTTTGCTATATACACTATATATCTCATTCTCGTTATTAACGCTTGAGGTCTCAAGATAACAGGTTATCGTGTACAATTACATAAACACACACTTATTTATTAAATGCTTGTTATTTTCTAGGATCGCTTAGGGCTGAAAAAGATGAACGATGGTGGAAAACTGGTATTCCTCTCGACTCCGGGACAGCACTTGAGCTTTTCAGAGGAATGGTTTAAGAAGAACATTATCGATACCTATCTCGTTTAATCTGTTAATCGAATTTGAAACGACTGAGATTGTATTTATATGTTTAAGTGCCCATTTCTCAATACCCAGATAAAACTATGTATTCGTCGAATGTTAAATGAAATGTTATCGCTGTCATTGTTACTCTTATAACATAATAAAATGATAGCGATAATATTAACTGACTAATTACTTTTATCTTGGGATTGAAAGTACTCATTAGATAACTATCCAGGGTTGTCAACAGAAGCAAACTTCAAGTCTTATATAAAATGATTTTCGATGTAAACACGTTTTTGAGTGTTTTTCGTTACTTACATTTTATTTGTTTTTACGCTATAGTTGTGAAAGTTGGCTACCCTAGAAGAGGCTAAATAATAATAATATATTGTAAGGTTGATACATTACCTTAAGTAAGAAAATTAGGATCTGTTATGTGATAAGTTAGAATAAAAATATTTAACCAGTGTTTAAAATACGAAGCAATACAATTAATGTGATATTACTGAAATGACCATGTACCTTTTTTACATAATATTAATAAAGATTATATTATCTAAATCATAGTTTAATTTTATTATTTATTATATTATTTTACATTGTTTAAAACTAAACAGCGCCGGGTGATAATTAAAATTCTATAATTTCATGGACACAAGTTTAATATAAGACTCCGGACACGACAGAAGACAACTTAAACAGGCTACATTATTACGCAATCTAACAGCAAAAGAAAATACAAATCACCTAACACTTAATATGCAGCCCAATATATGCGATACCTTCGACAAGATTCTTGAGGTTGCATTTGGACGTACATAGATACATGTACTTCAGCGACTATATGGCTCATGTATTATGTAAAATGTATTATAGGCTTTCAAAATCTCATAAGGTAGGTACTAGAGAATCTTATACTTCAACTATATTTCAAAGAAACTGTACATACGGATTCTTTTTAACCTAACAATAATTATATATTCCAAGTCGCTCAGCTGCTTCCCGTATCAGCGCAGTCCTTGCCTGCAGCGCGTACGTACATACATACTCGCACGCTCGCACCCAGCGGTTGAACTGCGAACTACTCGTACGTCAAACACTTCAGCTTCAACATTACTTACGTGCAAGGTGTTAGTACTTACTCTTGTTCGGTAAATAAAAATTAAATAACACAAACAAAACTTTTTAATTGGACAGGACAAGATATAAGATAACACAAAAGATTTTACAGAGGTTTGTGTATGTACACTCAAATATATTAAAAAAAATGTTATTTTATAAAATGTTACATTGCTTAAGCTTTTTTTTGTTTTAAGTACAAGATGTGTAAAATTGTTCGCTTACAAGGTACATAATAATAATTTTGCCTACATGGAAAATAACAAAAAAATTAAGGAAATTATAATTTATATTATTTAATTAAACAAAGTATGAGATACTTACTATGAGATTATTCAAAATTACAAATGCTGTTATTTGTAATCTACAATTAAAATCGAGGTTCTCTAAAGCAGTTTTTTAAATTTGTAATAGGTAAGTAACAGTTTCTCCTCACGACCTATTTCAACGGATCACACTTTATAAACACTTGTTAACCCAATATATCTTCCAAGTCGCTCAGCTGCTGCTTCACGTCCCTATCAGCGCAGTCCTTGCCCAAAGCGCTCACGTACACTCGCACCCAGCGGTTGAACTGCGAACTGCGCTTTATGAACGCCGCGTTCATGCCGCGCAGCTTGTGTAGGGGGAACTTAGTCAAACAATGCAGCATGCAACGTTCTGCCACTTTGAAACTGAAAAAAAAAAACGAATATGTATTTAATTTAACAGGTACAAGTGATACTGGTACGTACGTCGTGTACAGGTGGTTGTTATTGAGAACGTGACTCTCAACTATGAATTAACTAAATCAAAGTTTTGTAGAGGTAATCTACTATAATAGGTTTACCGAGTTTATACCTAGCAGGTTTATATAAGAGATGGCTTGAGGGGCTTGAAGGTATTAGAGAGAGTAGTAACCCTAGTGGTACGGCCAGGGATATCTTCTTTTGAAGAGCAAGCAAAGCCGCCGACACCCGAGTTCGGGGGCATGATGTTATCGACAGATAGAAGAAGTTTAATTATGTCCAAACCTCAGATGGTCCAAACGGGCAAAGAGATGTTGCCATCCGCAAGTATTGGAGAAGCGTGGCGGTGTAAGCTATAGACTCAGGCAGCTAGAGACATGTGCTCAGCATTATTACGCTGTTAATGCTCACTATAGGTAATTTAAATAGATCACTGATTTATTTAAAATATTCTAACACAGGCTGTGGTTAAGACAAACATAAATATTAAGTTAACAGGTAACATTAACATGCAAATTTTACATGTAGTAAAGTCTAATAATACATGTGGTAAGTGTGCCAAGTTTCAACATAGTTGCATGCATTGTGGTCACGGATTTATGCCAACTAGCACATTTTATTAAATACTCAAACAATAACACTTCACAGTTAAAGTTTAACTGGCCAAGGAAATATAGTCCTTAAAATATTTGCTTATTAAACAAATATAATATTCAAATAATTATTATAACCGTATGGAGAAACTCTTCTTTGACTTTCATCGATATTCATCCCTTCATCAACCTTTATAGAACCGGATAGTTAGATGTCGTCTTCCTACAATTTTCGCCCGTTATTTATAATCCTGTACCTTCTGGAGGTCTACTTTTAAAATCGATAATCGATTTTTATAACTCTTCGAACTTTTACAAAATAATCACGCGAAAATACACGATACTTGTGCTTAGAGTAGGGCCCCTGGATCAAAAGGATTTTCGTCGTCAGATCACTTTGTGTTTCTTTCTATAGTATTAGTGGCCTATGCTTCTTAATTAATAAGACGTCCTCGCTAGTGTCTGGCTGAGTCAGAAAAGGTTGCTTTCAAAAGATTTTTACTGCTTTCCCAGAGACCAAGCGCCAAAGATACCGTACAGGGGATCTCCCGGGATTTTGTATCTAACCTTGTAAATTTTGTATGTATATATACATAGTTGAACAATTGTCTATGTGTTTTGGGGCGGGCGTAAACTGCTGCAGCACAATTAATTAATTAACTATTGTAGTTGTTTACGATCATTATGCTTTTGAATTACTATTTTTGTGTTCATTAAAATCTTTGAAATCTTTGAAAAATCTTTGAAACCCCATTGTTATCGGTCTTTCTCGCATTTTTACCTTTCATTTTGGGTTTTTTTGGCACTTCAGCTTGCTTTTCTTCAGCAGATTTGTATCGCCAATCCTCATTTATGTACTTCATATCACTTAGAGAAATATCAATTCTCTCTCTCAGTTACCTCCCGTTGCTCTTGTGTAAGAAGCAAAAACACCTACTAGTAGTTCCAAGCATTATTTGAATTTAATGAAATAATGCAAGCAATTTGGTACTAAACTTAACTGACGTTAGCTTGCCCTCTTAAAAGATTGTGCCTCAAGAAAACAAATATTACCCAGGCAGTTCGGTACTAAACAAATATTTTTCTTATAGTCTTGAAAGATCTACATGACGTGATGAAATGTAGGCAAATTAAGGTAACTTTTTGTTCTAATTTTAGTAGGTAATATAGGTCCTACTATTATATCTCTAATACGGTAAGTCTAAAGTGGTACCTACTATATTGTATTTTTGGTCTTAGTCTTGTTATGAGAATGACTTAAAGGTGCATTAGTAATTTCTTGAGCTATGATACATAATGGATGTATCATATTCATATCAATATTTGTGTGTATGTCACACACAAAACTTCCCAAAAAACTTCCCAAGACAAATAGTGAGTACCTAAGCTTAAACGCATATATACCTAACTATATAACGTTTCACACTCATAGCCCCACAGTACTAAACCTTTTTGCGTTGCGAATTATAAATCGTAGGTAATGCTCGTCAACGACGCGCGATGCCATTGCAATGACGAGATCTTTAATTAATTCAGCAATAAACACAGTAAACCTACTCATAGGGATTGATGCAGTCCATTCGTAGAATCTTGTAGCCCTGATCTTGTCCCATGGCTTGAGTTTTCTCAACGAGCATTGTGGCTAAGCCTTGCCGACGAAACTCCGGCAGCACCGTCAGCATTTTTATCTAGAAACAATCATAAAGGGAGGTAAAAAGGAAATTACTCATGACAGTTTAAAATGTTTAAATCATACTATTTAGAAGGTATATAGGTACCAGCGAGGTAAAAATCTATCGAAGTATGATTTTCTATATACAAACTAGTGCGTAACATTAATTCCTATAAGTATTTCATTATTTATTACTTACGTATTACGTATCACTTAAGGCTTCGTGACACAATGTGTAAAACTGTTTATTAACTATGATTTCGATATAAATGTAATTCACAGAAAAATTATTATTACCATCGTTTTTACCAAAAATAAAAATCCAAAAGTGCACGCCTCATAATATTATCCTTCAAAATAAAATTGATTAATATATAGATGTACTAAAACTATGAAGAACAGTCGATATTTTTTTGTTTATTTAATAACAATTAAACCACATCGAATCAGATCCTGAAAAGTGAAAGGGTTCTATTCCTAAGTATAACGAAGCGTAAGAGAAAAGAAAAACGACTCGATTAGTAAAGTATTTCGGTAGTTATCGCGTTAACAAGACAAGCTTCCGCACATACAGACACACGGACGTCCAAGACAGATCTTTTTTAAACAATTTTTTAACTATATACTTAGTTTAAATAACAAAAATGGCATCAAAAATATCATGTGTTAAAAATAGTGTTTTCTTGATATGTGTGTGTATATATTATCTTACAAGTGCAATATATGATACATAGAGACATTTTAAGTTCGAAAAATCAGATATTTTGCGCGAAGTGACAGTAGTACCCACCTCAACGCTTCGCTTATGAGGCGTGCAAAAATTTTTGTTCTACAAACATCCCAAGATATGAAACAGTACCTAATAATACTTCATTATATGAAACACAATAAAACACGATTACTAATAATACTTTTCTAATTAATGATTAAATAATATCGTTTCTTACTTCCAAAATCTTTGGCTCCTTGAAAATATTCCATAAGTTTGGAGTTTCCTGTAGTTTAGCAGTGAAGTACAAAAAATCTTTTGTGTTGGGGTCCTGAAAATGTTTTGTTTGTTACTTCTATCTTTGAATTCATACTCAGCAGAAACTACATAATCTGATAAAGATCATGTGGGAAGCATTCAAGAGGCACCTTGAAATTGGACAAATGAAAGATGGACAAGGGAAATTAATGTCCCAAGATACAGCGGCGGAATTACATTGGAGATGTCAGATTTAATAAGCAAACAAGCAAAATTTACTTCAAGATGCCTGTCTAAATCTTTGCCCAATCAATTTAAATCGTAACAGTAAACATAAACTTTACGCACCTGTCGATAAAATGCATAATTTCTAAGATTTTTCGGGTCCACGGGACTTGCGGCGTAGCTGACGCACAGTCCGGCGATGGTTCCGTCTCTGGTCCGCGCAAACAGTGCATTGCCTGAAAATAATTCATGTTATTGACCTCTTGTGATTCTGGGGGTTTGCTTGTTTTAAAATCTATAGGATTTTTTTTTCTTATCCAATGGTTTCCTCATATTTTTTGTAATTTTTTATTTATTCTTTATGTACCTACCTTAAACTAGGTGTACAAAGGTGGATTAATGATATGAACATTCTCTGCCAATCAATCTTTAGGTAGTGAGAAAATTGAAATTGAAGTTATTGTTGTGGATATAGTTATGGCTTTAACTGACACATTTTATTTTCTGTTTACTTAGTTATACTCGTAGTATCTACTCATCGAAATCAACGGCTGTAATACATAACGCAGAACAACTGGTATCTACTTATTCACCTAATACCATTCAAACCAACTACAAACGCGTTATTTTTTGTAAGCATTTAAGTACTTAATAAAAATATTTACTCAAAGGAAAATCTGAACCTAATACAAAATATTTAACCTACAACCATGGGCGTGGGACTCGTAGGAATCCATTTATATCGAGATAAACTTAGGTAATCGTTATATTTTATATTTCTGTAATCCGTAAAATTGCCCTGCGAAAATCGAACCAACTTCGTGGTCAGTCAAATATGGATTTCTACGAAAACACGTAATTTTTTTTAATCCACACCTTGTTTCAGTAAATTGATAAGATATTCATCCAACGCGCGGTCGTCACTGAGGCTCATTTTCCGGTCGCGCACCAGGACATGCTCAGTCAAGAAATGCTGCTTTATTATCTGTATCGCTAACTCATGTTTGTCGTTATGCACCGGCACTATGGACACCTGAGGCAGCTGTGGAGTAAATAGAATAAGTTTCATTTAGCTGGAAGTTTTTTACGTCGTCTTTTTACTCTCAGCTCAACATATAGCCCAAACGAGACTATTAGAATGCTCCCATCGTCTTGACGAAAGTACAGCAAAGAATGGCGAATGTGTCAAAATGTGGCCTGCCTCTGCGCTTGGGGAGGACTCCGCAATTTCCAGTGTAACGAACCAGTGTCCACTGCGCGTGACGCCCAGCACGGACCCATCTTCGGGAGAGCAGATGCGCTCTTCTGCACCCTCAGGCGCTCACGGCGGTATGCGGCCACGCACACACCCGGAACTGCTGGGTAGACGTGTCGAACTCCCACTCTCACCGTCCGCAACCCCAGAAGCCCCCTTTTAGTCGCTTCTTACGATCAGGCAGAGGATACCGTAGCTCTACCCTAAATCCCATAGCTACAGGGACTGTATATGAATTACCTAGACGAGCAATCACATAATATACAGGTGTTAGAACTTTTATGGTTCACCCTGGAAATTACCACTGCTGAACTATCTTCTGCCGTAAAACAATTATATTGTGTAACAGTGGAAAGGCGCAGTTGGCGGCCAGGCTTACATAGCGCAACATCATACGATCTCCGACAAGACCGACCACAGAACATATTAAAGAGGTTAGAATGGAATTGTGGGCGGGGAAGGCGCGTCAGGGATATGAGCAACGCTCATATCTCTACAGAAACACGCCATCGCGCTGCGACATGCGTGCTTGGGTGTGATTCGTTCATTTGAAGTCGCGTGATTGTGCGCTAAGATTGGCTAGATTTGAAATTGCACATATGTGCGTAAGCTTCATATTTATTTAGTACAGAGGTGGAAGCTGGGGCTGGATCGATGACACGGGTTTTTATAAGAACGGCGCGTTATTGCCATTCTACCTCTTTTAATATGTTCGGTGAGACCGACTTACCTATGCTTGCTTGAAGTTGTGTGCAGATGTCCATGAGATGCAGCGACAACTTAATACTACGTGGCCTAATGTTCGTTTGCTATACCATTCAAATATATTAAAAAATGTACCAGTCATCGTGATATAATTAAGATCTGCTTTAGAGGGATACCTTTTCTTTGTAAATTATTTCCTTCAAACCAAAGATACTATGACATTGCCTCAAAAGCTTTTTGTTGGCATTAAATACACACAATTTAGGCAATGATTTCAATACCATGACTTATATCTCGAAAACGATAAATTTAAACTTGTAAAATGGATAAAAATATTGATACTCGTTTTGGCTATGAAGTTGTCAAAGAATTGTATCATAGAGAAATTAAACACTACGTTATATTTGTACATTATTCTTAGTCTATGGTATTTCTTATGCGAAAATTCCTGATTTTTCTGTCAAGTCTTTTGTCTTCTCTCTATAAGTGCGGTTGCACACACGCGCGCTACTTTTTGTACCGGAAAATTTCCAAATCTTGATGTTTCGCGGCTTCACGTCGTGTGCCTCAAAAAAACAAACAAAGACGTGCGTACGCGCCGAAAAATATGCTGATGTAAAACCATACTAAAATCAGATAAAATAAAGTTTAAAACTTTTTTATTGTATCTGAGCACTAAAAAAGATGAAATTTTTGCCTAAGTCAAAAAATGCTGCAGATTTTTTGGGAATTACATATTTACGATTTTCGTTAATTTGACATTATTGATCACCTATTAATAATAATGCAACAGCATACGTATACCTAGGGAATATTAATGTCCTCGTTTCTTTTCTTTTATTCCTCTCTTGAACTGCTTTATGCAATTTTTTGTCCCATTGCTACAACTCATACTTGCATTTTCTGTGCGGAATAAATTAGCGTAAATTATAATATAGAGTTAAAATATTTAGATTGAGTTATGGAACAGGCAAAAAGGTTGATTAACCAAAAGATGAATACATAAGAAAACTCAAACTGGACCCATATTTCCATGATTGATTTTTTGAAAATACTCTATGTGATGTGATGTAAAGTAGGTTATAGTTAAGTTTAACATAATTTTAATAATTTAGAACATTTTTTAAAACATTTTTGCGGAAACAGATCTTGGAAATAATAAGGCGAGTATGATCAAAAAAGACATGCTAACTAATAATTTATTGTTGGAACCTTTAAACAAGCCCATAATGAAGTGTATTTTAATTAAACTGGTTAATTAAAAGGATTTATCGATTTGACGACATATCGCATGTTGATTGAGTACAATGTGAATGAGAATTACAAATTTAAATTACACAATCAGCAGTAAAATCCCGCTCAGCATGCGCTAATGTACTGGCGACATGTGGATGTTTCTAATTACATATCTAGGTGAGTTTTCCTTTTAATTAATATCATAATACTTGTCCTTAGAAAGCAGTTTGAGTAAATTAAATAAAAAAATCATGTTTACTGTAAATAATAAGAGGCAAATATAAGATGATTTACCTAGGTAGGTGCTTAAAAGATGTTTAGGTATCTGTAATATACGACGTCCATTTTAATCAGCCTGTATGTGAATATATGAACTTCATTATTTTAGGTACTATTCACACACTTTACAGCAGCGATATCAATTTAATGGACCAATATGATAGTTCAGGCGAAGAGGACCACAGCCAATACAAACAAATAGGTGAATCTAGAGAAGAAACTACCCTACTACCAACAGAGTCTATTACTTCAGCAACAACAACACCAACACCTCAACGTCGTTATTGGCTAGTTACAGCAGTTACGAACGAAAGTCCGCCCCAAGAAGCGCATTCAGATAATAACGAAGACGAAAAAGACGCCAATTTAAAAAGCAAGATCATGACGTTAGTTGAACAAGCCATTCATGATACCGAAAGGAAATTACGAACCATACAAAGGCTTAAAGAAAAACATAAAGATGAAGCCGAATACAAAGTTGGCTTCATCTTGAGCTTAGTGAAGAAAACTAGGGATGTTCTCAATGAATTGTTCAATATTGCTGTCAAACATAGAGACGATTACAAAGCGCTGGAACAGTTAAAGATATTTGAATTTATAGTACACACTAATGTAGATACAACGAATTTGGTCCGGCAAATGGTCGAAATTCACATTCAGAACATGAACGCTACGAATAATATACACCAAAGGAATCGAGTAGTGTTATTGTAATTAGGAATAATAAAAATTGTGAATAAGATTAATTTGTGTTTATGTGTGATTCGATTGCGCAGCGATGGCAGAGTGGTAAAAACCGGAGCCTCCGACACGGAGATACCGCGTTCAAATCCTTGGCGCGCACCTCCAATAAAGAATTTTGTAATGTGCGCATTTTATCGCTGCTCCGCGGTTGTGGAGAATATTGTAATATTTAATTAATTACAATTTCGCCAGCCCGAATTCGCCAGCGCGGTGGACACCATCAAAGAAGTGCCTCTGTAGTACTCTGTACTTGGAGAGGACTCTGGGATCTTGGGGAGCACAGATCTCACAGCTACTCTAGCTTTAGTAGATCTAATTTTAGTACTTTCAGCAAGGAAAAAAAAACTATGAGCATTCTCGAGCGAGTCCAACAATATTGATGATTGATTAATATTTTCCTTTATCATGAATGCCTTAGAGAAAAGAAGAGAACTTCCCAAAAGTATGTCTTGTCTACCAACCCGCATATTATTATGGCCAGAGACTAAGGCCCTCGTTCACCATCTCCAAGTAAAGTGTTGATTAGTTACGTCCCAAGTAAAGTTAACTGGCAAGTAAAAGCTATGAGTACGGGTCAGTTTATCATATTCTACTCGAACATCGTGAAATTAAAATTGAAGTTAACCGTTAAATTAAATTGACTTTAACCGTCAATTAGCGTACTTGTCACTTTACTTGAAAGTGGTGAAAGAGGCCCGAAGGCTTAAATCCATATTTAATAAAAGACACACTACGCTGTGCTCAGGACAGTCAGGACAATATAAAAGATTTAAAAAATATATACCTAAAGTCATCTTTCAGTACGTTTTAAAAATTTATATTACGCAATAACCACCCAACATCGTAGGTAGAGAGTAGTGTGAATTTTTTTGATAAAAGAAACAGAGTTGCTCATGTAAATAGACATTGTACGTTACTGCAGAGTGCGGTAAAGAAAAGAATAATTCATTGTGCCGCGAACATTACACCTAGGTGCGACCAAAAGCCTTTCCTACACAGCTGCGAGTACACATTATCGGAGGTATGTATATTTGGAATAATACCTTTCATATATTATATGTAATAGTACGAGTAGGTGCTGTGCCCAGTGGTTTTACTCACTTTAGAAAAAAACTTTACGATGAAGTGAATATTATCTGGAGATTTGGAAATATGGGAAAGTTTTTTTTTATTTGAATGGAGTAGCCGACAAGCATGCAGGCCACGTGGTGTTTAGTGGCCGTTGTAGCCCATGGACATCTACACAAAAAACTTAAACCTGCTGAGTTTTAACTGAAGTCGTATGCAGTTGCGCAGCTCATGAAAGTTTGGCTGGCGACTGCACCTTTCCACAGAAATATAATAGATTTGCCTCACGGCAGTAGTGGGTGCAGTGGTGGTACTTCCCCGGTCGAACCATAAAAGTTCTACCATTTACTAAATGGTTATGGTCACTAGCAGATACAGGTGGGAGGGCTATTGAGCTCAAGCCCAAAACTATTCGGACTCACCCTTGACAAACCTCTGATTCCTCCAACCAAACTAAACTGAAGCCACCCCAAACCAGGGCGCGGTCCGAGTAGGTACACGTCATATGCATCAGCCACCCCCCCTCCCCCCGACAAAATTATTTTACCTCCTCCAAAATTTCAGCCATCAATCCAATCCAATCGAAATCCTAGATCCTCCACTGGTTGTGACAAGTACACAT
This sequence comes from Pyrgus malvae, assembly GCA_911387765.1. Taxonomy (NCBI): domain Eukaryota; kingdom Metazoa; phylum Arthropoda; class Insecta; order Lepidoptera; family Hesperiidae; genus Pyrgus; species Pyrgus malvae. Next base: position 17,075,485 of record OU426960.1, read on the forward strand.
TTAATCTTTGATAGTTTTGCCTTTTTTATTTGAATGGAGTAGCAGACAAGCATGCAGGCCACATGGTGTAAAGTGGTCGCTGCAGTCCATGGACATTTACGTACAACCTCAAGCAAGCCTCAGGATCTTGCCTGAGGTCATATGCAGTTTCGGTGCTACTGAAAAGGCAATAGCAGCGAATATTATGATCACCTCATGTAAGCCGGCGACTGCTCCTTTCCAAAATCGTCGTCGATTTGAACAATTCAAAGTGTATTTTATGTTCTGCTGAGGACTAAGAGGTCTCCTTTCAGAAATGACAGGCATTTAGGCCATAGACCTACTGGTCTACAGTGCGGATTCGTATAACTTATATGTGTTTACAAATCAACGCCTTATCGATTACTATGAACGTACTATTAAACCGTGATCGTGCCTGTGTGCGCGAGGCATTACCTAGACACCGCATAACACGTGTATGAAACACATCGTCTACATCTTAAATAACGGGAGCGCATCTCATCTTTTCGCCGGTAATTATTTCTCTGCGCGACACCTGCAGAGGTGAGGCGCATAGTGCATTACTTGATGACGTCACTGTGCACAGCTGTAACACGTAATACGTGTGTTGTTCATTGTGTTCGCCGCGAGCTTCTTATGGTGACAAGTTTTTAATCATCGGTAGTTTTGCCTTTTTATTTTGAAGAAGTAATCCGGCCCGGCTTCGCTCCGGTGATTTGAATTTACATGTATAATTATGGTTATACAAATCTATCACGGGAACAGTACATTTTTCTAGGATAAATCTATTCACATAGAATCCACGAGCTCTCTCTTGAGAATTCTCAAGAGCCACGCTATCTTTGTACCAAATTTAATTAAAATTGGTACAGTACTTTAGGCGTGAAAACGTACCACATACACCCACTAAGTTACTTTCGTAATCATAATATTATTATATTAGTATGAATATAGATAATTCCTCTTCATCCCCTGCTTTATTACTATTAACAACAAAACATTTAACTCTAAGTTTACTTTCAGAAAATATTTAATTTTCAAGCTTCTCTATAACGGAATCCGATAAAAAATTATTATAGTTAAATATAAAATTTTCCGGGAATTTATCCTAATTGACTCATGACCAACACATAAAACAACAAACTCCAAAGCCTATAGTAAAACAACGATAAATACATGAAAACTTTGTTAAACTAACAACCAGTACCAAATTACAAAATACTAGATAGGTAGGTACTATATACAATGAATAATTTTGGAGCACCGGCCATTCTCCCAAACTTACATAACAGAATGTGGAGTAGCAGATACAATACAATACATAACAGAACTATTGTTTAGAACACAGATACATTTTACACAACGTCAATGAAACTCTTCCCCAATTTGTATAACAACCGAGTATCCAAAGCTTTTGCATTCCATAAAACAAAAGAGCATAACAAAGGCAAAATGGAAACTTTTTTGGCTTAATAAACAATAGAGTCTAGGTGAACGTGAAATAGACATATTTTTGGATCTAGGGGTGGCATGCCTAAGTTTTTTTTATCTAATACCAAGATATAAGTAAAATTTTCCCGGTTTTAAATAAAATTCTTTTTCGGTAAGCTGATATTTTGTAGGGTGAAGTGATCAATCTATAGAAAAGTTGGTTAAAGGGAAAGGCAAAGGATTATTTTTATATACTTGTATATAATTTTGCGAAAGACACAATCAAATTGATGCCCAATTCACATTCACCTTAGTATCAGTCTGAATTAATCTGAAAAATTAATAAGTGAATGCAAAAGGAATGCTTTATTACCTTTCATTTAAAGTACAAGTTATATTAAAAAATTAAAAAACTTTTCTTGGCATATCTCATCTATACTAACATATAAAGCTGAAGAGTTTTTTTGTTTGTTTGAACGCGCTAATCTCAGGAACTACTGGTTCGAATCGAAAAAGGATAGTACATTTATCGAGGAAGGCTTTAGGTTGCAAAAATGGGGAAAGGCTGAAAAGTTTGTTTGTTCGAACAAACAACAAAGAGCTTTTTGGTATTTTCTATCCATCCATCAGCCTTTCATAGTCTTCTGCTGGACTAAGGCCTCCCCTAACGTTTGCCACTCCTCCCGGTCCTGTACTTTCTGGATCCAGCGGCTTCCCACTGTCTTCTTTAGGTCATCAGTCCACCTGGTTGGAGTACTCTTTTGCCGAGACGTGGTAGCTATTCGATATGGCATGGCCGTTGCCACTTCAGCTTGAAGATTTTGAGAGCTATGACGGCATCCTTCGTACTTCTACGGATTTAGGAGAGAAATAATTTTCAACAGAGTTTGCATATAAGAGTTAATTGCAGGATGAGGTGATATTGGACGTAGGTATGCATTATAGGAAAACTGGTTAAATGGAATAATCTTAGAATGGAGACAAAAATTCGTAGATGTTGGTATATTGGCCAAGACGATAATAGTTTCTTAGATATCCTAAAATTTTCCAGTATAATTATGTATAGTCCCATTTTGTCAGTATTAGGTAGCAGCCCTGGCCCCCCGCATAAGGAAGGCTACATGCGCTGTGATTGCCTAATTGATCATTGTTTCGGCAGTTGCTTTACCAATATGAATACACGGACGGACTGCCCGCTACGGTGTTGCCAGGACCGGACTCTGATGTATGCTTTTAAGTATTCTTTTCACTGCAACTAAACCGTTATCAATTTTTTTTTGTTTTCTACTGCTGGGCGACAAGATTAAACAATTGTTATTTGTGGAGGAAAATCAGAACTGTTCTCCAAAAATGTGAATTTTGTTACAACGCTATACCTGTTTAAGCCCTGGTTAATTTCTCGAACACAGGGTGTGTTTAGGATGCTCACCTGCATGGAACGCAGTTGCCGGTATCTGCACGTTTCAACAAAGACACAATAGTATCTTACAGAAATGGGAACGGTGCAGGAATCCTTTTACGTTTAAGGAGAATACGATTACTTATTAATGAACCGGGCTCAAAGAAGCAAAACAAGCAATAAGAAAGCTTATTTTTTTACAAAACGACTGAAACTCATAATAATTGTGTTAACTACGTACTAGAAATTCTCACTGATTAACAACTACATTTTATGAAGACACGATGATAGTTTATTTTCGTTAATGTTAATTTAATCGTTTTAAGTTAACAGCCATAATAATTAAAAAAACCGGCCAAGTGCCATTCCGTACCATTATCTATAAAAATTCACGTTTATTGTATGGGAGCCCCCTTAAATATTTATTCTATTCTATTTTTAGTATTTCTATAACAACAGCGGCAACAAAAATACATCATTGCCTTTGATTATCCATAGAATACATTGCATTAAGATTGAATGAAAAGTAAATAATAATTGTGGTTTACGAATTATGACGTATTAAAAAAAACTACTCACTAGACCCCGTTCAAACCAATTTTTGGTGGAAGTTTGCATCGTAATGTAAGTACATAATATATTTTTTTAGTTTTATCATTTTCTTATTTTAGAGGGGGGGGGGGGCAACATTATACCACTTTGGAAGTGTTTCTCGCGCAAACTATTCAGTTTATAAAAAAATGATACTAAATACCTTAATATCCTTTTTGAAGACAGACAGACAGACCCGTTCCAAGGTTCCATTTTTTGCCATTTGGCTTCGGAACCCTAAAAAGATTATACGCTATAAAAATATCATAAATAAATAGTTATATTGGTGGTACATTCCAAGTCCGGCCCCTTGCATTCGCATCTCGCCATCATTCGGACACAGCGGCCGCCTTCCCACTGTCCGTCCGCCCAATTGCGCGACACTACGACCACACAGTCTTGGTATTACATTTTACTGTATTTTAGATGCTTTTTTCAATTTATATTATTTAACTGATGCGCATGAATTAGCGTAAAAAGGAGGCAGAGACATCAGACGACAGAGGATCATTAAAAAGGAGTGAAAATGGCTTTTTACGTTACTTTCTTTCTAGGGGAAAGAAAATAAACAAAGAAAAGGGTCTTTGTAGGGTTATTTATTTGTATTTATATATAGAACCGGATCTAGCTGATACAATGTATATAAGTGTTGAAAATTACAAGCCTCATCCGTTTTGCTCTGTGGTTCTCTTTTTGGGAAAACTTGAAGCTTACTCTTATTTATTACGCAGCTCAATACATGCTGTGGTGGAGATTAAGGGTCATCATCACGAGTACAAAAAGCTTCTTAATCTTCTTATACACATGTCTTTTGTGTCATGGTCGACTGCGCTATAAATTCTTATCGATTCTGAGAGGAAAATATTAGTATTGGAAAATAAAAACTTTTAAAGAATCTTCACTGCTTTTATTTACTGGCTTTTCAGTTTATTTTCTTTTACTGACGAACCACACGCAATGGTCACCACGCAATGGTTCTGGTTTCGATTCCTGGTGAAGCAGTAATTGAACTGATGAGTTTCAATTGAATAGCTGTTCTCGGTCTGGGTGTTTGTCTTCATGTATTTGTGTGTGTCCATGGTACCCACGACACAGGGAATATTAGTGAGCGGCCATGAGTGTGTAGCGTTAGTTATTTATTTATTTTTCATTTGAACTTTCTTCGTTTTTATTCTGAAAAGGATAAAACATCAACGATCAAGAATCCCGCACGCCATACAGTCCGGGCGGCGACTTGGGCAGTTTCTTTCATCCGCAGCAGAATTCACAGCTAATTGTGGCATTAAACAATAGAACCTCTCAGCAATACAAGTAACGCGCCGCTTTTGTTCTTTTGTACCAACATTCGCAGAATGCATGCTCGGACAATATAAAAATTTGCCAAGAAATTGTTTATGCTACAATGCAACGACAGGCAGGCTGAAAGAAACGGGGAAATGAATGTGGAAGAAACAGCGTCTTATTTGGAAGAGTGTAATCGTTAGTACGAATGGATTCAGGTTATTAGAAAATGTAGGTACCTACTTTGCTTCTTTTGGCGTAAAGGTTGAAATCTTCGTTACTTACATTGATATGTTAATTTTAAAAAATAATGAATAGTTATCGGATACAATAAGTGGTGAAAGATGGCCTAAATTCTTCTCAATTCTGGGAGGTAAACAGTGTCTAGCAGTCGAACGCTATAAAGTTAAAAACCGGCCAAGTGCGAGTTACGACCGATGGCTCCGTAAAATATTTTTAATATGATTTAACTAAAATTTACCGTTTTCGCAATTTTTCCTTTATCTGTACTAAAAGCTGTGTTGCTTTGTACCAAATTTAAAGATTCTGAGTTCACGGGAATTACCCCGTAGATTTTGATTCCCTTGCGAGTGTCGGCGTAAACGGCTGCATCTTTTTATTGCGCTGGCTTAGAATTTTGATTTTTACACAGATCTAAGGGACAATAGACTTGAGTATTTGATATAAGTTCCAGCTTGATACCGCATGAGTTTCGAAGAATAAGGGCAGTTCTGACAGGGAGACAGACATACGGACTGACAACAAAGGGTTCTGTTTTTTCCTTTCGAGGTACGGAACCCTAAAAAGTAACCCTTTATCCTGAACTGCAAATTTATTAGTATTAAAAGAGTGGGTGACGTATCAATTAGCAGCCCATGAATATCGACATCCAAGTTCACTGACCTTAAGCAAGTTTCTTCAGCGTCGAAGAGTCTGTCTGTTAGTTTATATAAGCTAACGTCTAATCTGAGGTCACATGCAGTATAGGTACTACGTACACCTACATTTGATCCATCCTTCCAATGAAACCCTTAAGAAATGTATGCTTCAGTTGTATTTCCACTGTGTGTGTGATATGGTGTGTAAGGTGTGGTTTACCCACTTTAGGACGAAATTAGGAAAAAAAGTAAAAATGAAGCAATTTTTAGACATAAAGTTAATTAAACGTTATTACGGTATGATGGAAATCGTGAACTTTTGTCAATATTCATCAAAATCTAGTAATCAACAAAAAGCGGATTTTAATTAATTAAATTCATTGACTGCTAAAACATCACTTGCTTTTCAATGATTTCCAGACAAAGCTCAAAGTGTATTATTTTATAGACAAATCGAAACAGAACAGGACCATGTGCTTATAAATTTAGAGCTCGTTACGCCATTTTGAACCTTGATTCTTGCGAATAAGATTGCAAATGTCCTACTGATGAAAACTCAATAAGCCATTTTGACATCGATCATTAATATAATAGGGGATGGAAGGGGCGTGTCCGTGGCTCGTCGCAAATATAATCAAGAACTGGAGTTACATCGGAGATGCCTCTTTTATTATTACACATTATTTTTTCAAGACTAGATTTTGTTTTACAAGATATATTTATCCATAAGTAGTAATATTATGCAGCTGAAGAGTTTGTTTCTTTGAAAGCGCTAATCTCAAAAACGACTGATTCTGTTTTTTTGTGTTGGATAGTTAATTTATCAAGAATGGTTTTAGGCTACGAAACATCGCGTTATGGCTAATAGGAATGGATTAATATGCCTCTGATTAAAGGACGAAGTCACGGGCACCAGCTAGTGTCTAATAAATTTTTTACTTAAATAAATAAACTTTACACACTCACTCATAGTCCCACAGTAAGGTAATTAATACCCTGTGTCGTGGGTACCATGGACACATACAAAGACAGGAACACAAACACCCAGACCGAGAACAAAAATTTTAACTCATCATTCAAATTTCTGTTTTGCCAGGAATCGAACCCGGGACCCCTCGATTGGCAGTCATAATAATAATCATTGCGCCACGCGGGTCGTCATACTTACAGACAGAAGTTTCATAAAATAGAAATTTAATAGGCTGCAACCCTTTCTGCACCCCACTGCTGCGCTCCGGTGTCTCTCCAATATAGAGGAGACCCGGTTACTCCACCACGCTGCTACAATGAGGATTGGTGCAGATGCGGGCTACTGGCCAATCAGCTTCGGGAATTGTTTTTAAACCGACCATAAGGCCTCGGAAAAGTTTTGATGACTGCTGTCTACCGATACAACCGAGGCCCGATGGATTAGCGTGTCCATCAAAGCACGGAAAGGTGAACGTATTTATTTTGCATTTTCTTGACGGGAAAGTGTCTCCACAGGTCTCTCTGAGCACTAATCAGCACTGCACGTCTGAGCCCACAATGTCACAAAATTATTTATTGCCGGCCCCGCCCTCGTAGCGATGGCGCCCCATACGGAGCTAGCCAACTTATCTATGTAATTTATTAATTACTAGTAGTACATTTAAATCACTAGTATAAGTTACTCGATTTATTTGCACGCTATAAAAATGCCTCACTATTACTTTGTGTTATGCATGGGTCTCTCCCCATTAGTGGGGAGGCCTGGAGCTTACTCCACAATGCTGCTCCAATACACCGGTATTTCAAGTAGTACGATACGTCTATCTTTCCATAAGTCGCAGAAAGAGAACTAAGTATAAGTTAACTCCACAGATAGAGGATACAGTACACGAAAAAAAGGAATATTATTAAGAAATTAAAGAAATTGTCCCAGAAACTTGATTAGGCCGGACGTAATATATAGATAAGTAAGATAGCATATTTAAAGCGGCAATGAAAGCAATCAGGTGCATACTGCATTTATTTACGCAATATTTGACAAAGATAGTCTATAGCATTGGTTTAAAATTAATAATGTTTTCAATTTTGTTGACGGGAAAGCATCTCTACCTCTCTCTCTGCGCACTAATCAGCGCTCCACGTCTGAGCCCACAATGCCGCTATTACATTTGCTCAATAATTGCCGCCCTCCGCCCCCCGCCGCAGATGATCGCAGCTCAATGGTGCTCCGTACGCAGCTACCTACTCGGCAGTTCCTGTGGCTTGGCTGGGCCCTTATCAAATAAACTAACAATAACACACATAGTTACTGTTATCCATGTTGATAAATTAACGTTATTAATTAAAACATAGAGATTTACTTTATTACAATTCCATGTTTGTAGACATAAGAGATAGAAAAGAATGATACTCGTACTTAGAGCAGCGATCGCTGAGCGGTAAAAACCGCATCTCTGAGCCGGAGATATCGAATTCAAACCCCGCCGTCCACCTCTGACAAAGAAATTAATTTTGTGCGTATTTAGGCGCTGTTCTACAGTGGGAAATAACATTGTGATATTAATGTTTTCCATTTCCGTGCATGCCGTAAAGTTAGGTGCTCATAATTTTTCGAATGCATGTTAGGTACACGATACCCTCTCACTTGAGAAAACCTGTGCCCAGCAGTGGTATGTAAAAAGGGTTGAAAAAAATCATAAGAATGCTGCTGGGATTTTAATTACACTGCTTTTTTTCTCTAAACATAATACAACAGCGAAACAGTCTCAAACATAAAGGCGATGGCCGTTGGGTAATTATTTTACCTTAAAATTACATGGAGCCAAAAACATACTTACATTAAAATAGGTACATTATATTAAATTTCGTGACAAACTAGCGCTGAAATGTAATAAATAAGTGACAAACTAGCGCTGAAATGTAATAAATAAGTTAGTTGGCCATATCACACCCCGACCGTGCCCGTTTTGCTTAGCTCCGTAGATCGCTGGCATTCTACGCCAGCCGCAGAGCCATGTGCGCTCCAGTAGGTATTAAATTGTTAAAACACAAAGTTTTTGGCAACACAGGTATTGTGCAACATGTAGAGTCATTTATTTCAAGCTAGCATAAATCCATTTGTTTAGAATTTAAATATTAAATAACTATTCATTTTGAAACTTTGTTTATTTACAGGTAATTAATTTGTGGCCACTGCAGTTCATTTTACAGATTGATTATAGTTATTGCTCGCAAATAAAGTTGATTTTCATTGGTTGAAAATTAGTTTTCTGTGGTCCATCTATTTAAATTTCATGAGATTTGTAGCAATAATATCAATATCAAATTATCTTTTTAATAGTATTTTGTATTTTGTACTGTGTACATAGACTTTTTTCCTTTCAGTAATGGCGTCACATATTTATGTGCATATAACCAATGTCAAGAAAGTATTTGTATCCAGTTTTTTTTACCCGCTTCGTTTAAGAAGGCGTAATAATATGTAATAGTTAAAGTCGTCAAATCCGTCGTCAGTTAACAGTCAATTACGTCAGTCAGATATTCAAGTAAAGCCATGGATTAGTAGGTATATACCAAAACCTGTCCGGTGAAGTTTTGAGGCAAGGTAAAAACATCAAACTGTTATTTTATTTCACAGCACTCAACCTGTGTAAAAACCGATATCGAACAAAATGCCATCAACCGTATCCGATCTAAATAAAAAATTAAGAAAAATACACAAAGGAAATGAAAATAACACAAGAGCACAATATGACTTTCTCAATTATGATTGTATATACATTAAAATTTTGCGTTTATATTTTTTTAAATAAAACCTTATTTATTTCAGGTATATTAATCCAATAGAATTTCGTTGAGAGCGCGCGAGATGTCGGGAAACGATGTTTAGTGGATTTGCGGTGGCTGCGGACCACTTCATTACGGACTGATTAAAGCCGCTGATTTTCATTAAGGCTCACCTGCGCTGCACTAAACTCGCTGACTGATTCGAAAACTACCTCCCATTAAAAGAACGGTGTTTTTCGTTACAAAGTTCGATGGTGCTCTGTGATTTTAATGGAATTGAAATACAGTATTTGACTGCCTAATTAAATTCATTAAAAGCATCAAGCTTTTAACTGTCAAAACGAGACATTTTGTAAAAGAAAAACATACAGTAATTAAATCTATACTTTAATATTGTAGATTTTGTTTGTTTGAACGCGTTTATCTCAGGAACTACTTGTTCGAATTGAAAAATTATTTTTGTGTTGGACAGTCCATTTATCATTACCGTTACGGCAGTTACCGTGCCGTACCGACGATCGGAGGGTCCTGGGTTCGATTCCCGGCGAAGCAGAAATTTGAATGATGAGTTAAAATTTCTGTTCTCGGTCTGGGTGTTTGTGTTTCTGTCTTTGTATGTGTCCATGGTACCCACGACACCGGGTATATCTGCCCTACTCTGGGGCTATGAATGTGAAACGTTTAATTATTAATTAATGATTTAACTTTGTTAACAGATTGCTATGTTTTCTTTCTTAAAAGTTTTTTAAATCTTAATATTCATAAAAAATCTTATTATTCCTAGTCTTATAAGCCCGTTATAAACCTGTCAATTAAGGTGAACACGTTTTAAAGACTAAAAAACTTAAAAAAATCTCTAAACCAAATTAATTGAATAAATATTGTTCTCGGAACTCTCTTTTAGTATTGATTCTAATCAAAAGCCACAATGATATTCTAAAAATATTTTTAAAACAATATGACAATCCGTTTATAAAGGCTCATAGATAAACAAAATCAAATCTAAACAGAATTATAAAGAGAAGAGTTTCGGCGTTTAAACGATAAAATGTAAGTAGATATTCCAGATGGAGCGAGATTAATTAAGATAAATGAAATGGAAGCGAAAGATAACTTTGAGAGGACGCTTGTTAAAACGTTTGCAAATTAGTCGGGAAAAGTGAGGCTTAAAAGTAATTTACTCGAAATGAACCAACCAGATAGAAATTAGTTTAAATAGGGTTACCATGCTAAATGTACTGGATCAAACGTCCTGGCTACATTTTACGTAATTCCGATAAATATAAAAAAAACTTTGAACTTATTTAAACACTCAGATTTCAGAGAATGAATATTTTCATGTCAAACGTCGCTTAATAGTTACATATGCTAAGTATTGGTGTATATGTGGAGAATATTAAAAGCTACGATCAGAAATAAAGCAAAAGTTATATACCTAATAATATATAAAAAGTAAAAGTGATTTCTTAATTATGAGTACCTACTTATGTTACTTTGTATTTTGAATTTTAATATACAAACCGGTTTGATAGTTTTCGATAGTTAGTTACAGTCTTAGTATTCTATCCAATAATTGAATACCTACATTCTAACGATCCTTTAAGATTGACTGGTAGAGAATGCTTTAAGCATTAAGTCCGCCTTCTATCCGATGTTATGTACGGTAGAAAAGTTTAAATAAATAAATAAATAAATAAATAAGATTGTATTATTGTCATTAACAATTATAAAAGGTTATTCTAAAACGTACAAGCTTAAACGATTTTCTATTTTGGCACCTTTTAGTAAAGTTAGCTAAGTTATATGCGCTTTTACCAAAATACCAAGGAAGTTAAACACAATCAAAGGTTGGGTACATTTGAGAATTTAAGTCACCGTTCAGCCACGCGAGAATACATATATAGGCTAGTACGTAGATTACAATCAAGGCACCTCTGACTAACATTACAAATTTTTGTGTGTATTTTCCCTACTTCCAAGCGAAGGAAAACATTTTAATATGTAAAAATGTAATGAAACATTTTTTTATTACCATGCGTGCCTGAAAGTTACTTATACCAAAATTTCTAAAAGAAAAAGAAATTTCTACAAGACAAGACAAGACATGCCTGTCCTCCATTTGGCTAGCGTGGTTGACTATGGCTTCTGAAATAGCGTGGTTGACTATGGCTTCTGAAATAGCGTGGTTGACTATGGCTTCTGAAACGTGAATTGTGCCAACTTGTGCCCAACAGTGAGAGCTTAAAGGGTTGAAAATAAATAAAATCTTTAAAGTTTTGAAAATGAATGTCCCGAATTTTCAAATCGTGTTTGAACTCCACACTGACCCGTGTCTTTGGCGGCGACCGCAGGTACGCTTTAATTAAGGAACCCGTTTTTCCCGCTTCCCACGGATAGTGGGGACCGGTCAGGTACTATCTGTTTGTGGCCGATAGTCCTACTATTTGACACATATCGCAATTTTACTGCCGATACCATTTTAATTTCTACAAGAGAATCTTTTATCTATACGAAACTAAAAGCTTGTGCTAGTTCTACCAAATTGAATGGACTCTTTTAGCGTTCCACTGCTGGGCAGGGCACGGGTCTCTCCCCATTATTGCGGAAGCCTGGAGCCACCACACAGTTCCAATGCGAGTTGTTGGAGGACCAAATTTAATAATTAAAAGCTTAGATTTAAAAGCAAATATACGAATACTCAAAGATATTTACTGTCAAAATTATTTCAATAGTAAATAGGTAAGACGACGACGAGAGCCAAATTAATAGCTTTAATTAAAAGCTTAAGTTAAGAAAAAAATATAAAAATATTCAACTGATAAAAAGACTGATAAAATTATTTCAGTAAATAGTTAATGACGTGATAATGAAAGTCTATTTTCGGACGGTTCACAAGTGAACATCGGATCTGTAAACCAACTGTAAAGTTTCTTAAAATAATTTTAATAACTACTGATCCATCATGGCTTTGGCTTCTGCCATTGGTTTCAACCAGAGGCCAATCGCAGTGGTCTTCAATTTCAGGTCTATGTAAATCATTAAAAGGATTGAAAAGATGTTATTTTTTCGTGAGCCTCAAGATATTATAATAGAAGTCGTACATGGCGGCCATGATACGTATAGTAGTATGTACTTTAGACAGGTCTCATCTACGATATCTTTTTTTTCTCAGTTGTTTGTGCTCTATAGCTTTATATAAGCATAAGAGTAAATTGATTTTTAAATAGATTAATAAATATAGGTACATTTCTTTATAACAAATAGCTTTTATATCAAACCGTTGGTTGTGGGCGTGATGGACTCAATCGGATTCCGCAAAGTAATACGGATACCGTTCAAAGCGTTAATAAAAAATCGAGATTAAAGCCCGTAGTACGGCATACGTATCTAATAATTCGGATCAAACGAGTTCGCGGTCGCACATAGAGCTGAGGTGCGACCGACTGCTTTTTCTCTTTGCCTTCCATTTCAGAGCGCGTCCACTGAAAAATCTTTAACCGGTTTTCTTTTCAACCCTAACTTTCATTAACGTGCATTCAATTACTAGTTGGCCGTGGTTCAATCTCGTGAAACGCGGGCTTAGTACTTCGTTATTTTATTCTCATTGGAGTTGAATCTTCCGTGGCTAAGTAATGTTAGGGATATTGACTAAGAATAATCATCATTCATTCATTCATCATCATCATCATCATCATCATCATTAGATCATTGTTAGATTACATACTTACTAGTAATAAGTATCCGTCTTTTTTGTTTTTACGCATTTTTAACCATTACCTATCTTTACTTAAAGGTTATCGTCAAGGATTTCAGTGGTGGCTCTTAAATACTTTAATAATAATTTGGTAGTTTTCCAAAATGTACAAGTAGTTAGTAGGTTAATTTTGTAAACTCTGTTACGGGCACAGCTATTCGTTCGGAATTTAAAACAATTAAGTGAAGCAATAGTCCGCAAAGTTGACCAAGTGCGGGTTGTCGGATATACTCGTAACATGCTTTTGGGAATTATATTTTTATAACTTTAAAAATACACGGCCGGTGAAGAAAAGCATCTTAATCATACAAAGTTTTATTTTTTAATAACTTCTGAGATTTTTTATCCAAGGTTACCACCCACGTACATATACTCTAAACTTTCTCAAAGAGACAAAGCTACGAATAATGTCGTACTAAATACTAAAATGCATTTATGTACTGCCATGGCTTTACAAAAGCCAAACCCTACTTTGATTACGACATCACTTCAGAACACCGCAATAACAGTCCAGAAAGTATTAAAGATCGAAAACAAAAAACGGCAGGACCCCTTTTGTACATTATCTACTTTCCGCAGAATATCCTCCGAAGCGTGTTATTGTGCGCTCTTTAACAAACTGCATTCGAAATTAAAATTTTTCATTTCCCCCCTCCCCCTCCCAGTCCTTACAGGAGCGGGATCACTTTTGATTATATTCTCTTCCACCGCTACGTATAATTGGGATATTCTGTTGGGGCAACAATGGAGTTGCACATTCATTCGTTTTAGGTATTATAAAATTGTTTTCCATTCTTTCTTACAATGCCAAGCGGGTGTGTGCTCTTATTATTCTGTCTCGGAGTGATTGCTGAGTCCTTTTGTGCCAAATTAATGTTATCTCGTTAGATTCTTTTTCATTCTTTCTTGGGCACATTTTTTATGCTTTCAATTTCAGTAGGTATGAATTTTGTATACCGTAATCATAATTTTAGGTAAGCATTATATTCAATTCTAGTGTAAAAACAAATTATTTTAATTTAATTAGTATTGAAATGTTGCCTTCACTTATTGAAAACGTTGTTTATTTAGTATCTTCTTCTTGTTATGTGAAAATAACAGAACATTAAGTTTAAGCATTGTTACGACGTTTCCGAATTTATAAATGATTTGAAAACTTTTACGAATTTGAAAACGCCCGCGCGTTTTCTTGCTTGAAGGAAACGATGATTATATTTTTGCTGCCGGTTAATCCACAAACCAGTTACCAGTGTGATTATTTCCTGATTTCTAACTATAGCATAAATTATAACAATATAGATCTCCGTCTAAGAAAGGAGCTCTTTGAACTGTGTCTCCGTTCGCCCATTCGTAGAAAGTCACACAGTACAGTACTTATATGATATTATGATTCTATTATATGAGGGTTCCTTTTTCCTTTCAAGGCACGGGTCCCTAAAATACCTTTAATACATAATCCAAGCACGTCTCTTCCATATAGCCCAGTGGCTGGTTTAAACAGGTGCAAGATTGATTACTTCGCCGGCGCCTGCGACACTCCGTACTCACTAATTGACGGTGTCATGGAACTACAACGAAGACAAGGGGCTCGATGCATTTTCCATAGAGAAACGCAGCCGTCGGCGACTAGCCTTAAGTAGAATATCCTTCATTCGGAAGTTAGAGCTGTTCTGAAAAATAGTACTGAGGATTGAAAATGAGACTGTTGTTTATTTTTTCTCACAGTTTCGTTTTATACAGCCTATACTCTGAGCTTACCAATTATGTCATAGCACAACAATCGGCCTCAATGAGTGATGAACTTCAATAATTGAACTAATTACTGCTACTTTTGACCAAAACAACCCTCAATGTTATTAGGTTTGGGTTGTAAGCTCAGAGTACCAGTTTAGAAAAAATCTAGGATAATTAATTTGACGTATTTACGTAAAAATAGCTTACCAGTTCGATTTGACTAGATAACGAGATAGCATGAAGCGCACACGCCTAATAGAACACTAGCATATTAAACATCACATTACTTTGACATTGTAATATGCATACGCAATATGAAAAAGCTTTTCGTCTATGTCGCACCCATGTAAGTCTGCGGGAGTAACAGAAAATGAGATAAAAATCGGCAAGGTGACAAGATAATTATTGTCAATTATTTTATTGTTTTTTAAAATATGAGAAATAAAGAATTATATTTTTTGTGAAACACGGCGTCACGTGCCGGCTGTTAACTAATTATATGGCATGACACAAATATAAATTATTTAAAAAATATTTCATTTAAAATTAGATGATAGCTCTATAGAAAATATATGGGACCATGTGAAACAAAATATGGTCCAAAAATATTTCTACCTAGCACAACTTTATTAAAACTTTCCAAAGTTCATAAAAATTATAGATAGGTAATTTTTACCCAAACAAGTGGTAGCTACAACAAGTAGTAGCAAGTAGTTTACCCAAATTAGTGTATTTAAAGTGTTTTTCTTTATAAAACATGATTTTAATCAAATATTTACCATTTTATTTATAAATTCAATAACATTTATAATATCGATGAAAAACATATAAAAGAAAATACTTTAATAACCTCTACCTAATAATTAGCCTCAGAATTTTTGTTAATCTACTAAACGCAGAATTAGATTCAATCCATCCATCCATCAAGCTTTTAAAGTCCACTGCTGGACATAGGCCTCCCCTAATGTTCGCCACTCCGTCCGGTCCGGCGCCCTCTGAATCCAGCGGTCTCCCGCTATCTTCTTCAGGTCGTCAAGATTATGGGTGGTCAAATTTAATTAATTACTTTTTTTTAATTTTGTGTCGATAACTATGCCGGTTTAAAAGAATGTAAATATATTTTTCTAGTATATTTTCTTTTACTTTAAATTTTCTGTTACTTTAAATTCTATCTATGTATCTATATACTATAATATTTATACTACTTTCTATGTAATTGTATTTTAAAACCAGCCTTTACAATACATTATATTGGTGTGAGTGAAATGCTCATGTCAGTTTAAGTTAACCGACCTAAATGGTTTGTATAAAGTTTCAGTTTCTATGTTTTCTATACAAATTCAACTACATATTTGCAAAATCTGCGTTGCATGTAAGTGACATGCATTACTTGTAGTATACCTACTTTAGGCTTGAAGCATTTCTTATTGCGTGATAAAATCTCTACATGGAAAAGCCCTATTAATCGAAGAGCTAATAATAATACTGGGTGTAGTCAATGCTTCCGCATTTTCACATATCAAAGTAATGGTATATAATGTATTTGCAAAAATGAAACAATATGCGCACCAAATTATCAAAAAAGTATGAAGGTCCCTTGACCGAGACCAGACCAGTCTGCGCGGCTCAATGGCGACAGGTGAAAAGACTCACGTACCTCACCTCACAAAGACATTATGATAATGAACGTACCTGGATTCTGAATGAAAAACAATGAACTATGTTTTTTTTGCAATTTTTCAGTGTTTAAACTTGAGTGAGTACAATATTTTTCGCACCCTCTCTGAGGTGAGTAAATATAGGTACTTTTAAAAGTAGGTTCTTATAGTTATACTCATGATTAATTGTATACTTGGGTGTTTATGTATAATTAAAATGATGATTGTCGGTTCAGCTATGTAACTAAATAGACAAATACATACATTTGAACAAAGAACCCACCTTAGAACATTAGAATTATGTATAGAAAAAATGTTTTTTTCAGTACCTTCATTCTTTTGTAGTTTTAGCAGATAAAAATGGGCACTGCTAGTGAAACTAAATGACATCAAAATAAAATCTTTAAACAAAGAAAAAGCAAAGAGCTAGAAGAATTAATAGAAATTAATAGAATTAGTTTACAAAGATGTACGAGTAATAGAGGTATTTTGCAATACAAGGAAATAATTCAGAGATAATTAAGCTGCCATATATTTTATAAAATTCTATAGTTTATACTTTTGCTATCGTACTAGACCATATTTAACTAATAGACATAAGTTTTACACCTTCACCCAGAATTTTGTATAATATTGTTTATTTTTATATCTTTTTTTGTTAAAGGTTGTGAGCATATTTTTGTTCTTTGTGATACTCATACAATTTAGAATTAAAAATATATAAATTTTATTCAGTTAGCACATAATAAGAATTATTTCGATATTCCTTACAGTCTTCTACACAATAATTGAATAATTACCGATTATATTGAAGCGCGGTTGGCATGGAATGCAAGTGATCCACGCATCTAATCTAAGTGAAACGAGTTCGGTCGGGTTTAAGTGTGGTCGCTACTGGCAAATTTCACAACGCGTTTCTGTAATTTAGAGTTTACACGTTAAACCTTTTCGGTGAACTGGATAATTTGAAATCATCCAACAACGGGTGGCCACTATCCCGTATATCCACTTCCATATCTGCACCAACCCACATGGGAGCAGCGTGGTGTACCTAAATATGTGAAGAATCTCCAGGCCTTCTCAACTGTTACCCGTACATGTGCCGTGCTGAGGACGCAAAAGCAAGCAGTTGCAGCCAACCATGTTAAAGGTACAGTATTTTGAACTTTGAATAATATTTGGAAATTAATATTTTAAGCAGCTGGCACATGTTTTGTAAATGTTGACAGCCGCTGGCGGGATGGCGGGAGGCCGAACGCGCACTCGGTAAAAATTACAAAATGAAAATTGCGGCCCGGCGCCGTTGAATACATTAATATCGAATATTGAATACATTTATTTTATACCGAAATATTCAATGAATGCGAACGCTAAAATGCGAACCGAACGAAAATCAAGTGAAAATCCCCGGAGATTTTATTCGAAATGAGATGTTCGCATTAATGTTTATTGATAATTTATTTTGCGATATATAGCGATCGGAATACAATGTTTTGAATGTAACGGCCAAAAAGGATATTTCATTACTTACTTTCCTTTTTTTTTGCTTTTTGTTTGCTTTCTAAAACATCATCTACATTTTAATAAATCCTCGAACTTGCTTATGTAGATATAGGGTTGGTTTACATTATTATGTATGTTAATTAAATAATAGTGCCTGGGTAACGGTGCATTGCTGTAAAAACAATTAATTTTCTTGGTCTACTTTCATCAAGGAACTTAAAAAAAGAGAAAAAAAAGTAATCGGATAGGTCTCGAACTGCGGTTTCGTGACCGGCCGATTTCCCACCTGAGCTAACCTTATAGATGTAGGCGAAATTTACCGTCGTATTATAAAGACATTAGAAGTTTTTCATTGCCTGAAAACACGGATAAAACGACGTTTTCTAAAAAGGAAATCTAGCTAGATCAATTTATCTCCCCCAAACCCCATGAAATTGTGGGACTCGTTTCCGAGACTCAAATTATTTATAATAAGTATACTTATATACTTATAGGTATATATTTCTTTATATACAAGAAGTGATTGTTTAAATGTAATAGATAACCTCGTCGGTTTTGTACTACTTACGAAGATAAGATATGAATTAATGACCTTGAGTGTCTTATTTGTTACCTAAGAGTAACTTTACCAAATAACAGCGCTAAATGCGCACATTACCAATTTTTTTTTCCGAGATGTGCGGCGAGGATTTGAACCCGGTATCGGTCGCGTCGGAGACCGCGGGATTTTTACCACTCGGCCATCGCTGCTCTAATAAATTGTTATAATCATCTAATAATTATAGTAGGTACCTATATCATAAACGTAAACATTTGTTGGTCCTTTAATTTTTAAAAAGCAAATCAAATAGCCATATGATATTGTTTTTTTGTGTTGGTATTTTTAGGTTAGGATTCTATTAAGCCAGTTTACATGTTTTTAAATACATTTAAATATATGTATACTCGTATATACCTAAATCAATATTTTTATCCGATTGACGGAGATTTATTAAACATTTTTCGAACCCTGCAATACGTGAAAACAAATTATACCAGCATCTAGAGTGGGTGTAATCAACATTGAGCTCAATATCGTTCGACAACAATGCAGCGTGCAATCAATTTGCGTATTCAATCAGCGCGTCTCTGTCGATATTATGAATTTATTATTCGCAAACACATTGGCGGTCAGCGCGTTGTTTATGAGAGATTTAAATGCGATTGCCCCTAGATAGATTTGTAAACACGTATTAGTTTGATATTTTAGATAGCTTCATTTATACATAGTGGCAACACAGTTTATACTATAGCCACTGTTTATGAACATATAAATTGTAAAAGGGTTTTTCTGTACAAATAAATATTTTAATCTTTTTAATCTTAATCTTTTAATTTATTAACCTGTGTCCGATATGCTTTAGAGTCATATTTAAATTCTGCCCAGAAGGGCATTCAATAAGTATGACACTGAGGGTGCTATTTGATGTTCTCATAGTTTCATATTTTATTTTATGTTAGAATAGACTTTTTAGTACTTACGCCTACTCTTGTTAACAGACTTTCCTAGATAAGGAAAATATTTTACTTGTACATATTTTATTGAAAATAAATATGATTTTATCTCTTTTACGTAAAAACTCAGTGAAATCGTTTTTGTCGTCTCAAAACTTAATATTTAATATCTTAAAACTCTCTAACCTAGGAAAACAAATAACAGCAGTGTATGCAGTGGATGTAATCAACTTTGAGCTTGATATCGTCCGACAACAATGCAGGGAGCAATCAATTTGCGTATTCAATCAGCGCGGCCAATATGAGTTATTATATCCATTAGAGATTTGAATGTAATTGCAGATATGTTTACATTGAAAACTCATTGTGTATTAGAAATTTGAATGCCATTTCCCATACGTTTAGAGTGATTATATATAGATGATTAAGATAACTTTATTTTCCTCCTGCCTCAGGGCAGTACTATGTAGGTACATACAGAGTGTATATAATCAACTATTAAGTTTGATATCGTCCGACAACAGTATGCGTATTCAATTAGTCCCGTCTCTGTCGACAGTGATTAATTCGCAAACACACTGACAGACACGGCACAGTGTTTGGAATTTGAATGCGATTGGACCTAAGAGCATCAAACGTACTGACTCACTGGCGGGTTTCAATACCTGTGATGCTCTAATGTCCAATCGCATTCAAATGCCAAATGTTAAATTGGTGATTTAGGTAACTTTATAATTAACCTAATTTAAGTGTGTTTGAAAAAATGTAATCTAACTTTTACATACGTAACTTTAAATTGCTGTAAGTATACAGAATTTATTTTGGAGTAATGCGTTAAAAACATTTTATTTACAAGTACATTGTCTGTAACTGCCATGGACCATTTGATTACGGACCATCTTCAGGGTATCATTAAAATCAAACAATCCAATTACAACCAAACGCAAATTACGTCAGCATTTGCATATGGGCAACGACGACCCCTCATCCGAGCCTCCAATGTGATTAGAAGTCGCCCCTATCATAGGTACGATTGATTGCATGATGGTTCCGTAGTGAGAAAAGAGTGCAATCACATTAGCGGGGAACCCTAAATGTTAATCTGAGCTACAATGGGCGCGATCGCTGATTGCTCGGCGCATATGCACAGTCTTTGGGGCTCACTTAGCGTGTACCGCGGTGCGCGATAACTATCGGCTTTGGCGGACTGTATTTTTTGGGTACCGTACTTCGAAAAGTAAAAATAAGCCTTTAAAGTTTAATCAAAATATAAAGCCGTGTTTGCATCAGATATTTCAACGTATAACAAGTATTATTATAGTAGACACCGGCACCGCGCGCTAGTTCCGAATCACAAATTTGGTGATATCGATAACGATTTAGTCACGTACTACAAGAATTGAAACAAAAAATACTATAAAGAAAATCCTGAATTGCTGATAACAGAAATGTTTTTGTTGATGTTCGTGTTTTTTTATTCAATATTACGTCCACTAGTTGATATTTTATACCAAATTTAATTCGGTTTACTCTATTGTTTTTAGATAAGTAGTTTTTTTCCACCGCCTTTTTTCTCTCAGCTCAACATCTAGCCCAAACGGGCACCTAAAGGCGATGACCGGGAAAAAATGACATTCATTAAGCGAATATTTTGTATTCCTAATATGAAATAAATATTTTTGATTTTGTTTAATATTTCATTATAGTACGGAACTTTCCGTGTGCAATTTTCTCTCGCACAGGTCCAATTTTTGAATGAAAATTGTTTTGCGTACTCCTTTTGTGCTGTTGTTTATTAACGTCGGTCAGCCGTTGCTCCCGATTCACTTTTTAATACCTTTTGCGTGGAGTTTCAGCGGATACGTTGAGTGATTCCATAACCAACGGTTATGAGTTTTTGTTTTCATTACGATATGTGATATGTTGTGGGTACACTGTGAATTCAGGGTATTGTTACTTTGGTGATAATATCAGGATAAGTTATGTAAAACACGCTTTAATTTATGTTTGCTATTAATGCATGCATTAAATATCTCTACCACTTTTTAACTCAATTAGCTATTAAAACTTCATTTTTTATCATTTATCAGAGTTTTTTTTTAAGTGTAATTATGGATTTTGTCAAGAACTATAATTTTTAATATATTTATATGTTTTTATATGTGTTTATGACGACCCGTGTGGAGCAATGGTTGCCATGCCGGACTGACAATCGAAAATCGTATGATCGTAAGGTACGATTCCCTTCGAAGCGGAAATTTAAATGATGAGTTTAAATTTCTGTTCTCGGTCTAGGTGTTTTTTATGTCTCCGTGTGTGTCCATGGCACCCACGACACAGAGTATATCCACCCTACTGTGGGGCTATAAGTGTGAAACGTTATGTTTCCCTATTTTTACGAGTTAGTACCTCAAAACGGAGTTATGTAATTATTGTGTTGTCATTCGCCCAAATCATATTTTTTTCGGTTTGAGACGGCTTCAAACTAATTAAAATTAGGTTCTAAGATTCAAGTCAAGCTATGAAAAACGTGTTAAAAAGGAGAACATTTTTAGGATTTATTCCAACATTTTAATTCCCAATTGCTGGACATGGACAAATTATAGTTATGATTTAAGGAGAATTTAACTTACAAATATACATTATAATAAAATTTAAATATATGATATGGAACTTTATTTATGTTATATTTAAACGTACCCTTATTCTGATTAAACGTCGTCAATTCGAATGTCCCGCGGTACAGCGAATGCGAAACCCGCTAGGGACGAATTGTTTTCATATTAATAGCATGTCGAGGTGTACACAAAGAGACCCTTCGCGAGGTAACATGTTGTTTATGGCCATTTAATCACGACTTTTGCTGTTTGCTTATCATATTTAGTATTTAAATCGATTTGGTGTTAATCATATATCGAAGTATTTTACACGATTTATTTCTTTGTTGGATTAGTTGGATATCTTATTTGGCAGGCTGATAATTGAGAATTGCATATAAATATTTTTAGACAAAAAGGGGTTTGTATTGGTAGATCTTTTTTTATATATCATTTTTAACCTAGTTAAGCCCATTGATTCCTACTGACTAAAGGAGAATGTAACTTAAAAACAAAACGCTTGATAGGTGGAGGAATTTCACGTAATAAACGCTGCCCTAATCTTCCTGCAAGGAATTTAAAGGTGATTCTGTCAAGGTATAACGATAGCTACGTCATTGATTGATAGTCAAGTATAACTAAGTATAATAACAGTATATCTGCAGTAGAGTATAACAGTGACTGCTACCACATGACTAATCACCACCTTTATATGAGTTGCTACGAGCTACAGCTACGTCTACTACGAAAGTCTTATCATACTTACTCGTATACCTAATAATTTTAAAATCACTAAAACTAAAGCGTTTAGTGACCACCGTTTATTATCCAGACTAGATAATAAGAATTTATTTAGTTATAGCTGTGCCTGCGACGTCGTCCGCGTAGATAAAGACTTGTACAAAAGGCTTGATTAGAGTTGGATTATTTGTTCCTCCTCCTCCTTAGTCGTTCACTCTTGTCAGAGTGGTCGTTGCTGATGAGGTTGCAATTTCGTTCGTGACCGCTTGCCCTCCACTGTCCCTTGGATTATTGTTACCTTTTATGAAATTACTTATGATACAAAAGTTCATATTATTATGTTGAGTAGATACATTCTTCCTGAGTCCTTACAATCTTACTGTACTCCTCTTATAATCGACTTTTCAGTCGTTATCATCAGTTTCTCTTTACAAATTAAACGTACTATAATAGCCTGTTTATAAAGTGTTTAGATAGTACTGCTGTGCCCGCGGAAAGGATCATTATAATTAAATAATTTGTGCTGCAAATAATGCATAGATTCATTATCATCATGTAACTTAAATATATTGCAGAAAGGTGGTGAAATGTCTACGCTATGTCAGGCGTGGTTAGTAGTTGGTTAGTCAAATTCTTGGTTGCTTACACGTTGGTTGCAATTGTCGTTAACATACTGTCGTTCATACTTAATGGAGGTCTTTTGAGCGATTTATAACTTGCGACAGCAGTTAGGCCACTAACAATGAAGACGTCATCAACCTGAATTGGAGCAGCGTGAGAGGATCAGGCCCTACGCGATTAAGAGTCAATTGGTCCTATTAACAACACTTCACACAGCATCAGAAATAAATATATCGATTACTAATATTATTCTGGGCGTGACCACCATGCCGTGCTGCTGCCGTGACGCTTCAGCATATTAGTATAACACCAGTGCCAGTACTGCGTATGTATGTAATAGCTCTTATTAAATTAACCACTGAAAACGTCTGCTCATTTCTATAACATTTTTTTATTAGACCCTCGGCAATTGCTTATTCGTTTATTCGAAATCACTTTTTTTTTATAAATAAACCGAACAAAGAGGCAGAAAGGCCGCGTGGTTAAGCGATCACTGTCGCCTATGGAAACGGGCAACCCCAGCGGAGCCACCCGAGCACTGCCGGCTTTCAAGATGAGCTTTCTTTACAGCTTTCTTGAAGAACCCTATGTCAAAGTCCACTGGAAATGCCTCAGCTGGAAGGGTGTCCCATAACTTACACATCCGTTCAAATATCAAAAGGAGCGTGCAAAGCGGCCTGTGGAACTTTAACCTTCGACTGGTGGTGTAATCATGATATGGAGACGTAGCTATCATTTTGAAAAGAACAGTCAGCATAGTAAAGTCGGTACAACACTTTGATTTTTTTACGTTTCACACTGATAGCGCCAGAGTAGGGGAAAATATACACTGTGTAATGGGTACCATGCGACACACAGAGACAGAAATACAAACACTTAAACCGAGAACAGAAAATTAAACTCATCATTCAAATTTCTGCTTCGCCGGGAATCAAACTCGAGACCCTCGATTGGCATGGTAACCATTGCGCCACGCGAGTCCAGGCGCGGTCGCAGCCTTCAATTTGGGGGGGGGGGGTCGCCAAGAAATTTTGGTGGGGGGTCACTAAGAAATTTGGGGGTTGAGGTGTCTCAAATTGGCTTGATTCGCCTTCCATCTACGCATGAGTGAGGGATTTTGGGGGGGGGGGGGTCATGTCCCCTGTCCCTGGGACCGCACCTGCGCGAGTCGATAATTATTATTGTCTATTAAATAAGGTCGATACCAATAATATGTGGATGTAACCACCGCGCCGCGCCTCCATAATGCTCTACCACAATGAGTACAATATCAGCGCCAGTTCCAAAGCTCTGTGTTGTTAATTTTTTATTAGATACTTTATTAAGTAAATATACTCGTAATTAATTATTTGAAATAATCTCCACCTATCCACTTTGTAATAGCGTTATTGGGTAAAATAATGATTATGTAACACCACCTGTAAATCTACCTGTAAAAAGCAATTAAATATGAATAAATGAATAACAACGACATCTATCGTATAGCATGTAAACTAAATTGTCGATATACCGAATTTGCAACAGATCACTAAATAGTTCTGAATGTGAACATAGATGTCGGCAGTAGCCTCGTTTTGTTAAGGTTTTGTACATTATGTATTGAGGATTTCTTTGAAGTGGTGATATGATATGCATGGTTTTTTTAAATATTTAGAGATGAAATCTAGCATAAGTGTTTGAAAACTTGCTATCAGAATATTAAGAGATGTTAGTAGTTATCGAAACTTGTGGTGTGACCGCTCGCATTAACTTTATTATAGCGTGCAGGTGTTCATCCATTTCATCATTCTTGAAATTGACGTAACTTTTTTGTTTGTGAACCGATTTAAATAAAACAAACCCTAAATGTTAATCCAAAAAAATACCAATACTTCAGTGAAAACCGCATCCTTCTACGTTAAGCCGTTCCTGAGATTAGCGCGCACAAACGAACAGATAAACAGACAAACAGATAAACAGACAAACAGACAAACAGACAAACAGACAAACAGACAATAATTCTAAAAATCATTGTTTTGGGTTCTATTACGCTAATAAATAGCCCTAGTGACAGTTTTTTTCAAATATCTTCAATGTACAGAAACGGACTTGTTACAGATTTATTATATGTAATAGATTTGAAATATTTAAACTGTATTCTCAGTGTCACTGCTATGCCTATACGAGCAATCAACAATGTACTACTTTAATTTTTTCTATTTACTTATTTAGGGCCTTTTTCACCACATTCAAGTAAAGTGACAAGTACGCTGATTGTCGGTTAAAGTCACCAGTAACTTTAATTTCATTTTCAAGATGTTCGAGTACCTAGCACTAATCATATGATTAACTGAACTGTACTCATAGCTTTTACTTGCCAATTAACTTTACTTGGGACCTAACTAATCTACACTTTACTTGGAGACGGTGAACGAGGCCCTAAGGGTATTTAAAAAAAATATACCCACGAAATAGTTCGTTAGTATAATTTTTAAAACCAGCGTTCAAATGCTCTTAATTTGTGAATAATGAAATTTAAAAAATCATTATAATTTATATACACTTGAAACTCAATTTCCAAGCAAAAAATTCGCTAGCCGCCACAAATTCGAGCATTCTGTCATCTCAAATTCGGCTGGCCGTCAAGCGTGAAGTAATTTGCGTTTGAGGCCAACTTTTGCCTGAAACTGAAGTCCGTAGCAAACTGATTTACGCTCTCGTAGTTATTACGTTGTTCAGGTGCGGCGTCGTTTTGTTTCATCATGCACCCCACCTACCACCCCTACCCCTCCCACTGCACTACAGAACAGTTTCGTCGCGTCTGAAAATTAATTCCTCTACATAATCAGAACTTCCGTTAGTACCGCCGCACCGCCGTAGCTTCACTCTCTCGAGAGATATTTATTTGGTTGCTGTTTTGTACTTCTTTGAAACTTCATCCCGTTCTTTGATGTGCAAGTCGAATCTACCTCGAGACGCTGAGAGATATTAAATTGTGAGACCTGATCTTTTTAAATAAATATGCGTGTATTTTGCTTGGAACGTAACAATTTTTACACGCTTTATATTAGCTTCACCTGTATGTTTGTAACCGACTTCTTTGGGCGCGATTTTGACCCACTTTAAACGGCCAGATTTCGTTCAAACTTTGTAGATTTATTGAAGGCCGATGACAATACAATAATCTTATAACTTTATGTTAAAGTCGTAACTAGGATCATCAGGATAAAATAAAATATACGAGGGGCGGCTGATAAGTTCGTGGCCTAAGGTACTTTAACACGTCTAAGCGTCTGGTTAACTTGAAAATTTGCATAGGGGTCAAGGGCCGATGATAATGCAATAATTTGAGAATAAAAATCCAACTAAAAAATTAAAAATAAATAATGTAGTTTAAAAAACTAAAAACACGCTTTTGTGAAAATACGAACTAAAAAGTAAAAAAATAAGAAGAAAATGTATTTTACTGTAAAAAAAGCGGGGGGTGGTTTTTACCACTGTTACTGTTGACACCATGCACCCCACGCTTTTTTTTACAGTAAAATACATTTTCTTCTTATTTTTTTACTTTTTAGTTCGTATTTTCACAAAAGCGTGTTTTTAGTTTTTTAAACTACATTATTTATACTCTAGGAAATATACTTGCTGTAGTAATATTATCTATACTATAAATGTATACTGTTTCCATCTACCAAAATTTCTTCCCACCACCATGGGTTGACTGGAAAAAAATGTCATTTAGGCATTTGACGACCCATGTGGCGTAACGGTTACCATGCCGGACTGCCGATCGGAGGGCCCCGGGTTCGCTTCCCAGCGAAGTAGAAATTTGAATGATGAATTTAAAATTTCTGCTCTTGATCTGGATGTTTGTGTTTCTGTATTTGTATGTGTTCATGGCACCCACGACACAGGATATATCTACCTTTCTGTGAAGCTGTGAGTGTGAAACATTGTTTATTTATTACGTCTAAAATAAAATATTACGTATAATAGAAAGTTTAGGTACCCAACTATTGTTTTTGTGGCTAGCCGATCAGTTAGAGACGAAGTCAAGAAGGATTTTGAAATTATGTATTTGAATATAAAAAAGGGATGTGGCGAACAAAACAATAAGCAAATTATACTTAGGAGCAAACTAATAATTCCGCATTTCCACAAGAAGACTACTGCTTAATTAATAAAAAAACTCTTATGCAGGCCTGCAGAAGTTTCGTCTTAGGTACACTTTTACCAACTAAATTAAAAAATGTCAAAGCAGGAGAAAAATATTAGCTTATTTAACTCACATAGCTTAACTTTATACTTAAATAGTTTGACAATAATAAAAAATAAAATATATATATATAAAGTTAATAATAAAAAGAAAATTCCATCGAGTAATTGCGCTTGTAGCATTGTGCCCAGAACGCTGGCAGAATTTCCCCTCTGAACTAGTAAACAATTTTTTTGGGAAAAATAGGTGCCAGCCCTCTGGTCACCCGAGACTAGAATTAGTCTGGTCAACACGTCTTTTATGAACGTTTTCATGTCAGCCGACCATGGACCCATATTTTCCATCGCAAGCGTAATTCATACTCCTTCCTTCCTTTATAGCTAACTTCATACTACTGCGACAATTACTGTATTATATTCATGAACGGAATAATCATCACAAACTTTTATTAATTTACTAGTCATTTTATTATTTCTTTAATACACGTTTATATGAAGCATGTTACATAGTTATAAACATATGCTAAGTTTTTATTTATTTGAATGGAGTACTTAGCAGACGAGCATGCAGGCCACGTGGTGTTAAGTGGTCACTGCAGCCCATGGACATCTATACCCAACCTCAAGCAAGCATAGGTTAGTCATGTCTGAGGTCGTATGCAGTTGCGCTGCTACTTCGGTGGCTGGTGATCGCCTCATGTAAGTGTGGCCGGCAACTGCACCTTTCCACCGAAAAACAACAGAACACGGCAGAAGTGGGTGCAGCGGTGGTAATTCCCCGGGCGAACCATAATAGTTCTACCACCTATCAACTATATATAACAGTCTATGGTTTAAAATATGCTTGGCATCAAAAAGTCTTATTCTTGCTGAAAAACTTTTTCCCAGAATCGAACCTGATTCTTCCGCCGATACACCAAACGGTCTAAGGGGCGCCGTGTTGTAGTTAAGACAAAAAGCCCAACGTCATAATTAAAAAAATCTCGTGCCTGCAAAGAAAGGGGGAAGTGGCGTGAAAGCAAGACGGATGGGGCGCCACAGAGGGGCTCGCAAAGACAATGTATGCTTTGGACGCCCGGCTTAATCATAAATATATCAAGCAGAGACACGGAAAGAGACCTGTGCACTTGCCATTTTTTTATAATATACTAGAGATCCCCCCGCGACTTTGCCCGCATGGAATCTGATTAATTTTCCTATTTCTTCTCCTTTAGGTAGAATTTTCATAACCTCTAGTACACATATGTATATATTTATTTCCTATCCAGTCCTTAAATACAAAGATTCATGTTTTTAATGTCTACGTTGAAAACATTTCATACAAATTTGCATGTTCTTTCAACCTTTCAAATCTTTTTTTTTTTGGAATAAAATCTACCGTACGTCTTTTTTAATCTATCTGTGTACCAAATTTCATTAAAATTGGTGCAGTAGTTAAGGCCTGAAAACGTAACAGATATACACTAACACATACTGACACAGAGTTACTTTCACGTTTATTATGTTAGTTTGGATTTTATTTAAAAAAATCACATGCAGACAACAATACTGTCATGCGCGTGGTCGCTGGTCGCTGAAACTGATTACAAGTTTTATTACACTCAACTTCATAAAAGGCCCGAGTCATTCCGAGTCTTGTTTAAGGTCGCCGGCACTTTCGATTGCGCTGCTGTTCCCGAAACATTATCACCGGCCAGTGCACCTTGCCCAGAACACATTAAAAATGGAAAGAAGTGCTTTAGAAAATTTACAAAATGAAAAAGATATAAATGAGGCAATCGCAGTAGCTGCTTACGAGTACGGGCTTGTACTTACTTAAGCTTGTAAAAATCAATTAAAATCACATATGACAATTTAAATTAAGTACCCTATTAAAACAAAAACAAAACATGACACGCTAGCTAGCGTTTTCATTCAAATATTATAAAATTGTTTATAATTCTTAATAATTATTATTTTAAAAGAGAAAAATAAAACATTTAGGTATCTATTTTGTTATCCAAATCTAACATCCTCGATGTGGTCTGGTCAAATGGCTATTTATTTTAGAATGTAATACCGAAAAGTTACACCGAATTATTTTACTTGCTGTTCTTTTGGCAATATGACCACAATCTATAAATGTTTTTCCAGTAAACCACTCTATGGTTTTATTATGCAACATATTATTAAACCTAATAATCGGTGTGCACGTTTAAAACTCTCATATTTTTCTCTTTCTCCTTCTCCTTTTTAGACAAATTAGTGTATGAGAGCCAAAAAAAACTCAAATTGATTTCAAAGAAATGTTCTTGTGAATTGTTGTTTCAGTTGAAAGGTATTAAAACTTAAGCTTTACAATTAACAAATATTCAAATGCTTCCCTTTCAGTATCTAAATTTTCTCGTGGAAACTGCCTTGCATTTTTTATTTTGATCGCGGGCAAGTGTGAAAGTGGCTCAAAAAAGCTCGAAGGAGGCAGCACATGAGTGTATGAAAGTTAAAAGGGGTGTTAAAACAAAACGGATGAGTTCGGACAAAGGAAGGAAGCGACGCGTTCCTCGGATTACAAGCCTTTTGATACTACGATTTACAGAGTAATAAGAGGACGCGTAACATATTTTGATTAATGAATCCATCTTTATTTGTGAAATGCGTCTTCGCTTTGAGAGCTGGAAATAGGAATGTGATCTCGAAGGTTTGATAAAAAAATCTACAACTGTCTTTACCTCTGTAGAGTTAACATTGCTTGTGAAAGGTTGTTTTAATATCAAAACATTTATTTTTAATTAGGTCACCATTTTTGAGAGAACGCACGCAATCTTGCTACTTAATACATACTTTTTTACCAATTGCGTTTCATTAGTCACAGACTAGAGTCTAGAGTTTCTGTACGTATGTCACTCTTATCTTGTTTGGGCAACGTTAGAACAACTATACAAAATGTCTTCTCATTCAGCACAACTCAGTAAATTTGGGGTCAAATGAGCAATGTTAATATTTGTCGCTTATATTTTTTTTCTGTTTTCCTGAAAAAATAAAAATTTAAAATTTAAAATACATATCAATCATCATTTAGATTCTTCCTCTCTAATTTCTAAGCTGTACGTCGCTGACTGATGCAGTAACGAGTATCGTATGTGTTGGAGCCGGTAAGCTCCGATGGGCAGGCGAATTAAAACGACTGTATATAAAATGGACTGTATAATATTGAATTCGCGAATTAACATTAGCGACTAAAGAAAATATGACGCGTGCGGTGTCCTCGATAATAGAAGGCGAAGTGATGGGCTGGCGGGCGGGCGCGAACGCCACGCCCCGCGCGCCCCGCGCGCCTCGATGGTGCCCCGCCGCTCCGCGCGCTTCCTCGCCGCCCGCGCGAGGTCAATGTCCAAACATCCTCCCCGGGTTGAAAGCTTCAACAAATTGGAAGAGGGCAGATATTATTGAACGCCCGAGTTATAGTCCCCTTCGTAGTCTTCAGCTCAGCTACTCGCGTGGCTCCGTCGATACCGGGAAAGACCCTGCTGACTCTTCCCAAGGGCCACAATAAGGGAGGCTGTCCCCTTTCCTTGATGAGCACGAGAGTCCCAATTGGAATATTGCCTGTGGAAGTAGTCCATTTTGTCTTTTGTTGCAACAAGGTAACATATTCAAGGTGGAAGCGCTGCCAAAAGTGCTGCTTAACACACTCTATTCGTTGATAGCGCTCCAGTTGTCCAATATTAATGTTAGGTACCTGTGGATGAGGAACAGACATTAGAGATCGTCCAATAAGAAAGTGAGCAGGAGTAAGAGCAGTTAAGTCGGATGGATCAGGAGAAAAAGGAGTAAGCGGACGAGAGTTTAGAACTGCCTCTATTTGTGTTAGACAGGTGGATAATTCATCGTAAGTAAAATGTGTCATTTGAAGTAGCCTTTTTAAGTGGTGCTTAGTTGAGCGAACTGCAGCCTCAGCAATTCCATTAAAGTGGGGGGAATAAGGAGGTGTGAATACAAATTCAATGCCTTGCTGAGCAATATCGAAACAGATATTAGATTTGCGTACGAACTGTTGCAACTCATTACTAGTTCCGACGAAATTTGTACCGTTGTCGGATAAAATGCTCTGAGATTTGCCACGTCGAGCCACGAAACGGTTTAAAGCAGCCATGAACCCCTCTTTAGTGAGATCCGAAACGAGCTCCAAGTGAACTGCCTTTACTGCAAGACAAACAAAAATGCAAATGTAAGATTTTATAAGCTTACAGCCTCTACCTTTGCGATCAGCTATCAATACTGGCCCGGCATAGTCGACACTGCAATTTAAAAAGGGAAACTCTAAGTTAGTCCTAGATGTTGGCAATTGGCCCATGATAGGTTGTACATTAGTGCATTTATATTTGAAACATTTTATACATTTTTTTACGATGCCCCTTGAAAGGTTCCTTCCGCCTAATGGCCAATACATTTGCCGAATGTTTGCTAAAAGCGACTGCGGTCCGGTATGTAATAAATCTATGTGAAATTTATGAAATATGATTTTAGTGACGTGATGCTTTCCACACAATAGAATAGGGTGCTTGACATTGTAGTCATAAACAGAATTGTCAAGCCTTCCGCCCACGCGAATGAGTCCCTCAGTGTCTATAAAGGGACTCAAAGACGCAAGCCTGTTCTTGCGAGGCAATGTTTTGCCTGAATGCATTAAAGCATATTCCACTGGGAACATCTCCATTTGAGCATGTTTAATTATGAAATTATGTGATTGTGTAAGTTCTTGACATGTAAGAGGTCCTTTCAGTTTATTAGTTCTATTTTTTAAATTATATACGAATCTTTGAATATATGCGACAACTGTTTGCAAACGCTTAAAATTAGAATATTTATGAATTAATAAATTAATAAATGATTGACTTTCTAATTGTAAAAAAGAATGAATATGTTTAGGATTATTAATTAGCATTTCAGATGATAATTCCGGAAGGTGTTTCTCATTTTCCTTAGGCATATTTGGCCACTTAGTTTCCTCTAATAACAAAAATTCAGGTCCTGACCACCATATGGAACAATTGCCAATAAGGTCAGCAGTCAGTCCACGAGAAACTATATCTGCAGGATTGCTTTTGGACGGCACGTACCTCCACGTATGCCTCGCAGTGTTTTCTTGTATTTCGCAGACTCGATTACGTACAAAGGGCCGCAGTGCATTCGGAGCCATAGCTAGCCAACATAATACAATTGTCGAGTCACACCAAAATACACACCTGCTAATAGGCAAGGTAATAGAGTTTAAAACCTTTGTACACAGTCTTGATCCTAGCAAGGCCCCACAAAGCTCGAGGCGAGGCATTGTTGTTGGCTTAATGGGAGCTACACGATTTTTTGACATTAAAAGTTGAATTTTAACGCTACCTTTACTGTTAATGGAACGTACATAAATACAAACACCGTAAGCTCGTTCAGAGGCGTCAGTAAAGATATGTAGTTCGTTTGTAACAAAATCATCATTTAAAACCCATCTACTAATTCGTAGTGTGTTAAGGCATGGAAGAGCATTAACAAAGGAATACCACATATTTCTAACTTCTAACGATACTTCTTCGTCCCAGTCACACTTCGTCAACCACAAAGTCTGCATGATTATTTTAGCTTGTATTACACAAGGACCAACTAAGCCCAGTGGATCAAATATCTGACTGATAACGGATAATATGTGACGTTTTGTTACTTTATTGGTAGATTCAATTCCAATACAAAACGAAAGAGAGTCTGTGTCACATAACCAGTGTAGGCCTAAAGTTTTTGAAGGTACATTTTTATTTTCAGATAAATTTAAACTATTGGAACTTTCAGGCGTGCTAGACATTTCAGGTAAAATTTGAGAACTATTAGACTGCCACTTACGAAGATGAAAGTCAGCTGAAGCTAATACAGAGGTAACTTCCTTTCCAATCTTAATGACTTTCGAAATAGAATCACTGCCACTAAGAAAATCGTCCACGTAAAAATCGCGTTCTATAGCAGTTCTAACGTCTGCGTCTTTAGCAATTTTTGATAGGCTATTAAGACACCTAGTGGCTAAATAGGGAGCGGAAGCCATGCCGTATGTCACTGTATTTAAAGTGTATGTTTTCAGTGGCAAGTTCGGATTCGTCCTAAATAAAATTTTTTGCAAACAACGCTGAGAAGTATCCACATCGATGGCTCGATACATTTTCTCAATATCGCCAGAAATTACATATTTATGTTGCCTGAATCTAAGTAAAATAGAAAGAAGATCATCCTGAATAGTTGGCCCCACCATCTGAATATCATTCAACGATAAACCAGATGTAGTCTTTGCAGAAGCGTCAAAGACCACACGAAGCTTTGTCGTTGTACTGGACTCTCTGACAACTCCATGATGAGGTAAAAAATATTCAGTAGTGTCTGTATCATGTGCAGTAGTCTCAGTCATATGCCCTAACTGTTCATACTCTTGCATAAAGTTAATGTAACGATCTTTGAAAACAGGGTCTCGTTGAAACCTACGTTCCAATGAGAGAAAACGACACCTAGCAGAGGCATAAGAAGAGCCTAGAAGTTTTGGGTCCATTTTTAAAGGAATCGTGACTATAAAACGCCCATTTTTGCCACGACTAGTATTATCACAAAAGCTTTCCTCGCAAGCTCGCTCTTCGCGTGTCATACAATGCCTTGTAGAAATAGAATCTAGCTCCCAAAATTTAGTTAAATTATTATTTAATTCATCAATAGACGCATTGCAAAAATGTGAGGTGGGTGAGATAGATGATTGGTTTGGTAGAGATATTGAGCCCGACACAATCCATCCAAACCTTGTCTCACATAGTTTGGGTTGATTTTTACCCAACTCAATCGTGTTTGTGCCTAAAATGTTCCAAAAAACTTCTGCACCAACAAGAATGTCGATCACAGAAGGGATATTAAAGGATGGGTCAGCTAAACTAAGATTTTCCGGAATTTGTATTTGTCGTATATCGATTAAGTTGGTAGGTAATATCTTTGTTATTTCAGGCAATATGAAACAATCTATTGTAGTTTTATAAGAGCTACAACGAGATTCAATAATTAGATTACAAGACTGTGTACTGGTTGAAGACTGACAATTAATACCTGCTATCGAGGCGGTCACGTTCCGTCGAGGTAAGTTGAGCTTATTAGATAGCGACTGAGTTATGAAATTGGCCGTACTACCATTATCCAGCAGGACTCTGGCGTCGAACCTTTCTCCGTCGTGGCTCACCACTCTCACCAATGCTGTGGAAAGCAAAATATGCGAGGCAGTAGAATGTTGCATAGAAATTTCACTTGACAAAGCTACATTTTCTGATGTTGAAGTATCAGAAGCATCAGAAATGTTTATAGGTAAAGCACAATTGTTAGAGCTACTACTAGGCATTGGGTCTTGAAAAGAGTTAGGTTTCGGTTTGTCTACATGTAAAAGCGTGTTATGTTTACTATTGCAGTATTTACAATGCGATAGCTTACATCCATCATTAAAATGACCAGACCGCAAGCAGTTATAGCAAATTTTAAACTCTTTTACCTTTGCAATCCGTGTTTCAACGGGTAAACTACGGAAAGATTCGCAAGTGTGTAAATAGTGATTTTTTGAACATAGCAAACATTTAATTTTTTTATTTAAGTTCTGTTTACTTTTAGATTTTAATGAATGTAGGTTATCGCTATTTTTACTAGTAACTAGAAAACTACTTGCTTCTAATTCTACATCTGACAAATTATTAATATTTTCTTTATGTTCTAAAGTTTCTAATAAATCAGCCTTAGTACTAAGAAAGCTAATAAACTGAGCTAAAGTTGGAGATTGAGACAGCGTACTACGATGTTCTTCCCAATTTCTACAAGTGGCAGGATCTAATTTATTGACCATCATATACACTATAAGAGTATCCCAATACTCTGTGGGTTCGTTCAGTGTCTTAAGAGCTCTAATGTTTTTGTTAATATCGTCGATCATACGACGCAAAGAATTGCAAGATTCATTGACAATATACTGAACATTGAACAAAGCCTGAACATGATTATTTATTAAAAGTCGACTATTGTTATACCGATCGCATAACAAGTTCCACGCCATTTGATAATTGTCACTTTTAAAATCTATATTTTTAATAATTTCCAATGCATTACCAGTGAGTGACGCACGTAGGTAGTGGAACTTGCTAATGTTATCAATCGACGTACTACTGTGAATCATGGATAAAAAGGTATCTCTATACTCAAGCCAGCACTCATAACTACCATTGAAACGAGGCAAATCAATCTTAGGTAAGCGTATAAAATTTCGGAACGATTCACCTGCATTTTTGCTTGTCATGCTCTCAGCCGACTCAGCATCAACAGCCTTTGAGCCCACCAGGATACTGCGTGCCTGAGCAACGAGAGAATAGTATCGTTCCTCAAACTTGCTTCGCTCTTCGTAGGCTTCGTCTGGCACGTCCGACCCCACTTCAATTTCAGTCTGTAAATCATCAAATTCATCATATAAGCGATCAAATTTGCTTAATCGACATTCTAAGTCGATACGTTGCAGTTCTGAAATTGTTTTGGAGCTAGTGAGTATGCTAAGATAGTTACAAAAATTAGTTAGCTTTGCTTTCATAGCACTACGTTTTTTTATTAAGTTTTCTATATTAACCGTGGCCATTGTATGTAGAAGTGCAAAAGATTTAAAAAATAAAATAGCTTATAATGACACAATGAAAGAGAACAAAGAATGTTGCACCTTTTGTAATTATGATTGACAGGTAATAAAGATAAGGAATGAATGCGCCTGACCTTGAGCTCGCTTCAAGACCGGCCGGCCACCTAGCAAGCGTGAGACGCAGCGCACAGCTGTTTAACGGTAGAAATTAGCGGGAAACAATAACTATTTTATGCGTAACGAAATAGAAAAAATACGTATAATTAAAATGTCTTACTCAAATAAGGCAGAGAAGAGGAAACTTGGAATATTGAAAAAGAGATGTGGTCAAGACCTTAAGAAGAGGATAAGAGAGGAATAAATTGGAACGAACTCACAAATACCAAATCCCATCCACAAGGCTACCAAATCTTGTTCGAAGCGGTGACGCGGACGCGGCGAAATTTTTGAATTTTCGTCGTAGATCCAACGTTGTTATCCACCAAGACTTCGACGATATTTTCCCTTTTCAATAGTTCTTCCTCCACAGTAGGCGACTTCACAGCTTCAATCGTTAGGCGACGACACCAGCGGTATTCAAATTGAACGACTAACGGCTAACGGCTTCTTGTGTAACGGCTTGTTCTTAGTTGTAAAATGGCTTGTTCTTCTCCTTTAAAGGACCATTTGTTGGAGCCGGTAAGCTCCGATGGGCAGGCGAATTAAAACGACTGTATATAAAATGGACTGTATAATATTGAATTCGCGAATTAACATTAGCGACTAAAGAAAATATGACGCGTGCGGTGTCCTCGATAATAGAAGGCGAAGTGATGGGCTGGCGGGCGGGCGCGAACGCCACGCCCCGCGCGCCCCGCGCGCCTCGATGGTGCCCCGCCGCTCCGCGCGCTTCCTCGCCGCCCGCGCGAGGTCAATGTCCAAACAGTATGTTCAACAATAAATGCCATCGTAGAGTCCATTTGTAATGAACAGGAGCTAATCCCTACTAATATTGTAAATTCGAAAGTAACTCTGTCTGCCTGCTACGCTTTTGATAAATTAATACTCTCTTAATGTGTCATAAAATATTTGTACACTGGTGTATCCAGTAAAGTATGTCGGTTAACCTTGTTTATAACACCAAATATGTACGCATGCTTAAACAAATAAATAAATTCATTCATTCATTCATTCATTCATTTCCCGCTTAAACTACTGAACCAATTTTATTGAAATTTGGAACACAGAAAGAGTGGACCTTGGGAAAGGACATAGGATGGTTTTTATCCTACGGTAACCTATAAAACGGGTCCACGCGGGCGAAGCCGCAAAATAAAATTGAAAACTATAAATACTGAGTAACTGCTCTTTTGGAAAATTGTTCTATCAATGTATAGAGCAATGTGCGAGTAGGTATCTACAGTACATTTACCACCTCGCTTTTTTTGTAAACGATCTTTATGTAGGTATATTGACTTTAAAAAAATCAAAATAAACAATAACGCATATCAGTTTTAGTACTCAAAAATGTCCAAATGTTAAAATTACTATGCTTTTTAACCTTTCATCATAATGAAAGTTTCATCTCTTAGTTTCATCATATTTTCTTTACCGGTGCGCAAATTAATAGAACAGTAAATTAACTACATACGTAAAATGCCTAATTAAAATTACATCAAAATCATAATTTTTACTCCTCTCCTCTAAAATCAGATTTAAAACACGCTAATACCGGCATTTGTAGGTACCGTAAAACAAAATTGTAAATCATGCGAGGAGGCATTCAATGGAAGCCCCTCAACAAGTTAGCGCACTCAATGATGGAACGTATCTGCACGTCGCGGCTAATGACGTTTGTACTCGTAAACGTCAGGTCACTTTGTTGATTAGCCGTACGTTGCGGACTGTTACAGAAACTGGTTTAGTTAGGTTGACAATAAAATAATTTATTTATAAACCGCTTTGCAAGTAAACAAAAAACAAACTAC
Organism: Pyrgus malvae; assembly: GCA_911387765.1. NCBI lineage: Eukaryota > Metazoa > Arthropoda > Insecta > Lepidoptera > Hesperiidae > Pyrgus > Pyrgus malvae. The sequence goes on from OU426960.1 coordinate 17,113,731, forward strand.
GTTGCAATAAAATGCTGCCAAATTAAAAGCACATAAAATCAATCATAGGTATTTTTTTCCAACCTTTTTTATGGCCCACTGCTGGGCACAGGTCTCCTTCTCACAAGTGAGAGGGGTTTAGGCCATAGTCCACCACGCTAGCCAAGTGCGGATTGGTGGACGTCATGCTTTCGAGAAATTATGAATTTCTCTCAGGCATGCACGGTGTTGGAGAACATTGTAATCAATTAAATATCACGATGTTTTCCATCACCGTGGAATTTATGCGCACATTACAAATTTATTTGTTAGAGATGCGCGCCGAGGATTTGAACCCGGGATCGGTCGCGTCGAAGACCGCGGTTTTTTTACTACTCAGCCATCGCTGCTAGGTATTCCTCCCCTCTAAAATCTAGCCTAAATACGCTTATATCAGCAGTAGGTACCGTGAAACAAAACTGTAAATCATGCGAGAAGGCATTCAATGGAATCCCTTCAACAAGTTAGCGCACTCAATGTGTGGAACGTACATTACGATATCTACACGTCGCGGCTAACAACGTTTGTAGACGCAGTCATTTTGATGATTAGCTATGTCGTGTGACTGACTGATGCAGTAAAGAGAACATTGTATACAACAGTTAATTAGACAGTACCTGGACGACCGAGCGTTGCGCGTTGCTCGGATAAAAACAATTGATTTTCTTGGTTTAATTTTAAGCAAAACACTCATTAATAATAATAATAATAACAATTCACACTCATAGCCCCACAGTAGGGTACCTATACCCTGTTTCGTGGGTACCATGGCCACACAAAAAGACAGAAATATAAACACCCAGAATTCGAATAAAACGACAAATTCTAAAAATAAAACTTAGCTGGATCAATCTATCACCCCTATACATTAAATTTCATGAAAATCGGTGGAGCCGTTTCCGAGATTCAAATTATATAGTATATAGGTAGGTATTTACAAGAATTGCTCGTTTAAAGTTATTAGATTCTGAAAGCGAGGACTTTACCTACATATAAATGCCATTGTGCTTTGATTTTTATTGTTTTAGACGGGTATAAAATCTATGTTTTAGAGTTCTATGATACTGCGTACAGCTACTCAGAAAGCAAGAATTACTTAGAAAAAAATGTTTTATAAGTTTCGACTCTTCTAGTTTGTCAATAATTTGAAAAATACTTGCTCACAAAAAATACCTTATGAATTTCAATATTTTATTAAACTCTGTGAACGCGTTTATGAAATATTTTTTTCGACAATTTCGATAATAGTTGTGCATAGCACGTGAAAAAGGCACTAGACGTTTATAGGTATGCATTGGGTTTATACAAGAAATCGACCAGATATGGTTATCCAGCGAAATAATCGATTCAATGAACCGTACCGTACATCCGTGAATAAAATTTATTCAAATGCCACGTGCCCTGCAAAACGTTTGCTCCAGTCCAACGGGAATTGAAATTTTTCAGTTGTCACCATTACGACGTTTCAAAACTCTAGATTACTTAAAATTGGACAGTTGACTGCCATGATATTTATTAATGAATTAAGAACATAGCTCTTTCTTTCTTTCTTTTCAGCCTTTCGTAGTCGAATACTGGACGTAGGCCTCCCCTAACGTTTGCCATACCTGTCGGTACTGCGCCTTCTGAATCCAGTAGCTTCCTGCTGTCTTCTTTAGGTCCACCTCAGTCCACCTGGTTGAAGGGTGGCCTGTACTCTTATTGCCGAGACGTGGTCGCTATTAGAGAACCTTTCTTCCCCATCGGTTGTCGGTTCTCCTAACAATATGGCCTGCCCATTGCGACTTTACGCGATTGCGATTCGTTACGGATTCTGTCGCGTAGAGGAGTACCAAGCATAGCTCTCTCCATCGCTCGCTGAGCGACCATGAGCTCATGGAAAAGGTAGTATTTTCGTTTTTGTCTTACTACTATATGAAATTACAGTTAAATTTCAAACGTAAAATTCAAATTCATATTCAAATAGTTTATTTCAGTACATATTTAACAAATTATCATGCATATTTCTTATTCAAAATCTGATTTTGGTGTAAAATTGGGTATTTCGATGGGATCAAAAAAAAATGTCATTGACAGTAGCCGCAGGGCTACATTTGCAGTGGGACGCAGTCGGCACAAAATAAATAGGTACAGAACACAATCTTCATACAAAGTGCGCTCGAGCAAGGCGCACATACATAGACACCGCCGTTCAAGGACATGATATTTCAGTTTCACTCGGAATTAGCGCGAGTGCCATCCGTTTGAGAAAGGCTGGACACGCGTTTAAAACTTTTTCGCGCATAATTTAAAATAAAGCAAAAAAAAATTACTACAACTTTTCAATGTTCGTTTGACTAAGCTCAACTTATTTATGTCAATTCCGTATTTTGAATCTGTACCTATAACAAAATTTTGTTAATTTTATTTTATTATTATTTCTTTGGAAAACTTACAGATAACACCGTAGTATAACATTAAAATAAAATAGGTAAGGCCATTTACAAGTTTAAAAAGATAATACTTTTTGTTAAGATCTAAAACCGATGAAGTAAAATAAATTGTGTAAATAGGGCCCTTTAGAAAATATGAAAAAACAGTATATCCCCATAGACAGTAAACATTATTAAAATGTAAGTCATATTTAATTTAATGTCAAGGTTTATATTTTCCTCCTTCCTGTTTCATTGTCAACGATAATTCAAATAACTAGATACAAATGCTACTTCCAAGATAGGTTTTGTGCATAAACCAAATTTCACAGCCCTAGTGCGACCGTTAAGTTTAGGTATGAGAAACGAAGTACGTACATACATGAGATTGTGTTCTGTACCTATTTATTTTGTGCAACCGGTGACAACTAGCAGCTAATTAGCTGAGTGACGTCTGTTGGTATTATCTCGTTGAGGGCTGCTTGTCGGTGAATGCACTTAGCATTCGATTTCCCTCTTTTCGCGACAGTTTAGGTACATACACGCGCTTTTTATTGAATTGTTGCTCATTTCATCTAGTAGAAAGTGTGATAAATACTAACAAATAATTGGACAAGTCGATATCAAGTGCATTCACGTGTATGAATAAGCTCACAGTATAATTAATATCGAAAAAATTACTAAATATAAGCACGTCAATGTCAGTTGTCCACTGGCCCACCTGAAAATATTAAAGAATAATAAATTATTATTAAGTAAGTGATCGCTGCACATTGACACACAACAGTCTGAGTCTTGCCTAAGGTACCTATTTGCTTGTATGTAAGTACCTAAGTTACGTTGCTACTGCAAAGGCTGATGGCCGTTTGACCGCACCTTTATAATAAAGCACCATAGAATTGCATTAAGGCAGAATAATTCAAGTGTATTTATTTTATATTCATGTACGATAATACAAAAAATACGTATACGGCAAACTTAATGCTATAATAATTCTAAGCATTCTATCATTAGTTAGAAGTTAGTTAGAAGTTTAGATAATTTTAGGAGGTTAAGTATATCCCAGTCATCCAGTTACCTAAAAAAATTGTGAGGATGACTAATTCCCCCGAAATTGCCCGTTTTAGTAAATTGGTCGACTTCGTTGCGGTCGTACTATTATATGTATACCCAATAGGCGCAATTTAAATCATCAGATAAATCTACACTTTAACTTAGGCATTCAGACACTCAGTTAATTAGTTAGTTAACTAGCTTGCCAAACCGCAACGTACGTTTATGCGAATAAAATTTTAAATAGATTTACGCTAATGAAAGTATCCCATTAGGACACGTTTAAGTTAATTACAACATTGCAGTTCGTGTTGTAGATTTTTTAATTAATAATAACGTTTCACACTCATAGCCCCACAGTTGGGTACTAATACCCTGTGTTGTGGGTGCCATGGACACACACAAAGACAGAAACACAGACAGAAATTTAAACTCATCATTCAAATTTCTGCTTCTCCGGGAATCGAACCCGGGACCCTTCGATCGGCAGTCCGCCGCGGCATGATAACCATTACACCACGCGGGTTACATTCTTAAAGCTCAAGCATAAACATGGTTAGAAATTTTGGAGCTAATAGGAATAAACTCTTAAAATTTGTTAAACAATAGAAAAACGGAACAACGAATTTCTTCCTCATACATTTTTCTAAGTAAACTGTTATTTAAAACGAAAAGTCTTTACAGCTTGAATTGGCGCCTCTAACAGAAATTTTAGTCAAGAAAGGTTAGGCGACGGCTTTATGAAATAATCTTCGTAGTCGGGACTACTCATGGAGTATTTTCTAATCTAGTAAATAAATGTTTGTAACCGAATGTCAAATTGTTTAATAACAGCAATAATAAATAAGCCTTTTTTATTTTATATTATTATGTTTTTTATTTTTACTTTAACTTTTGTATATATGTATTGTTAAGGTACTTGTACTATTATTTATTCTGTGGTTAAGGTTAGTTATTAAGATTAGTTCCAGGTTTTTGTATATATGGTAATTTTGTATATGTATAAAGTTGTATATAAATAAATGAATATAACTTTTAACATAATTGTAAAAAAATTTGCAATAAGTGAATATTAAGTAGCTGTCGGTTTACTGCAGTAAATTAATGAATTATTTGGCTAAATAAACTTAAATGTATATTTAGCCAAATGTACCTGCATTGGAGCAGCGTGATGGAGTAAGCTCCAGTCTCCCCAATAAGGGGGAGAGACCCGTGCCCAGCAGTAAACGCAAAAAGGGTTGCAGCCAAACTTAAATGTTGATTAGCTTATGTGACCACTAAAACTACGTGTAGGTAAAGTTTCGGCAGACCATGGAACGGATATATTCCCTAAGTTTGCTCTGAGTTCTCATATAGTGTACATCATCATGTACAGGCAAACGTACACTCGGTTAATTAGCAGTGTACGTATGCAGTCCGCATGAGCGTCGCGCGCCGCCCGCATTGTCCCGCTACTGCCGGCAAATTACTAAACTCTGTTATCTCTCTGCACTATTCTGCACGCAGGGCTGCCTCTGCTTTCAATTTCGCTTTTTGGTGTCTTCTATAATGTGGTAGTTAACCACAAGGACTTAAAAACACAAGCATTTCAAGACGCATTTCTGCCTTGTTAACAGCAGTGATAATTTCTTGGCTGAACCAAAAGAAAAGTAAAGAAGCGAAAAATCAAATTATAGCGCCATGGGGATCCTGAATCACGCTATCAAAGTTTTCTGGGAATCTTACATATAACAAGCTTCGAAATGAAACTGTTGGAGCACGCCGGTCCCAGACATAAACATCTTGCTTGGCGGGAGATCTGCTTTTGCCAAAGACACAATTATTATTTTTAAATAGCTGAATATATACTTTTAAAATAAGATCTTATCTTAAGATAGCTTCTCATGAGTCGTTCTGTTATTCATAAACAGTAATAGTGAAAATTTCGCTGTCATAAACACAAGTTTCATGTTTTGAATCCGTAATTCTTTTATTTACACGATTAGCTGTCACGTGTGCCCATTATCGACCCATAGCCAGTCTGTTATCTCAACTATATAATGTTCTTTTTTAAAAGAGTGCTGCTGGGAGTTTTTTTCCGCCGCCTTTTTTCTCTCAGCTCAACATCTAGCCCAAACGGACACCTAAAGGCGATGACCGGGAAAAAATGACATTCATTAAGCGAATATTTTGTATTCCTAATATGAAATAAATATTTTTTTCTTTCTTTTCTTTCTTTCCTTTCATAAATATCTACGAAGTGGCAACCCTGCAGGAGCTGTAATGGGAACGCAGTCACACTGGTTCACCTCTCGTTTAAAAATACTATAGATGCTTAAATAGTAGTGGGCAACTAAATTTACCGAAACACATTAGGAAGAATTTCTTGACGCATTTCGGCTTTGGTAGCAAACATAATGATATCTCGGTTAAACGACGTAAAACCATGCAACTTCGAATTTAGGCAGCAATCTTTGGAATTTTTACAATTTTTACATTAAAAAAACTTCTACGAATTGAGAGGCAACCCTGCTGTAGCTGTAACGGGGAGGCAGTACCACTGGTTCGCGTCTCGCTTATAAATGCTATTTTAACGCGGAAAAAGATTAATTAACTAATTGAACCCTCGCCATCTCTTCCGCGCCCATTCTGCTCGACAAATGAACTTGAAACTATGAACAGCGATTGATTGAGATATTGCGAGTGCTTTATTGTATCTATAAATCAATTAACTATATTAATTTTATGTTTAAATAGTCCGTGATTTTTCTATTCCCAGATGAAGTTATTCGTCAGTTTCGTCGCTATACTTTTCTGCTTTTCTTAAGGCATATGAAACAAGTGACGTAGACCGTGCTAACATTTATTCTACTAATAGTTTCATCTGGAAATTAAAAAATCGATCTTAAAAACCTAGGGTTTAGAACCTAATAAGACGTGCAGTATTGGTAAACATAAATAGGGCTGCTTTATAAAGAAATGTACGTACCTACGTACATTGCTACTTTTTGGAAATACGTAATACATACATACGTATTTCAGTATTGCCCTATAGACACAGTTAATTTAATTATCGTAGATACTTCTTAGGATATCTCTCTTTTTGCCATTGCAATGAAAGTAGTAACACTATTTAAGTTAATTTTAATCAATTAACACACTTTCTTTTCTTTATTTGAAAGGAGTATATATCAGCGCGCATGGCCCGGCGGTTAGCGTAGAACCCAAGCGATATATGAAACTAAGCCAAGCGGGCGCGGTCGGGTGTGTGTGCTTCGGAGAGCACGTTAAGCCATCGGTCCCGGTTGTTGTCGATAGATAACAGTCATTAAACCTTGTCAAAAGCCTTATGGGCGGTTTGAAAACATCCGACAGCGGGTTTGCCACTAACGTGCATCTCCACCAACCCGCATTGGAGCAGCGTGGTGGAGTAAGCTCCAGGCCTCCCCAATAACGGGAAGAGTCACATGCTCAGCAGTGGGACGCAAAAAGGGCTGCAGCCAGCCCATGTATCAGACGATCATGCAGGCCACATAGTGTTAAGTGGTCGCTGTAGGCCAAGGACACATGTCATATGTAATTAAAGGAAGCCTTTTCTGTGGTCGTGAGCAGTTGCGCTGCTACTCCAAAGGTTTGCCTCATGTAAGTCTAACCGGCAACTGCACTTTTAAACCAAAACACAAAATAATTCACAGTAGTAGTGGGTGCCTACGGTATCCCCTGCCTGATCGTAAGAGGCGACTAAAAGGGGGCTTCCGGGGTTGTGGACGGTGTGAGTGGGAGCTCGATCCATCCAACCAGCAGCCCCGGGAAGGGCGGTGATGTGTGCGTGGCCACATGTCGCCGTAAGCATCGGAAGGTGCAGGAGAGCAAAGCTGCTCTCCCGAAGATGGGCCCGTTCTGAGGCGTCGCGCGTGGAGGACATCGGTGCGTTCCGCCGGAGATCCCGGAGTCCTCCCCAAGCGCAGTGGCAGCCACCGAGGGGGTTTTAGTGCGGTCAAATCCCACATAACCCGGTACTGTCTCCCAAGGTGCCGGGTACCTTTTGAAGGTTTCCCCCCGACAACAAAAAAAAAAAAAAAAAAAAAAAAGTAGTGGGTGCAGCATTTTCCCGGTCAAACCAATAAAGTTCTATGGTTCAACCACTTACTAATTTATTCATTTACTAGCCTTCCGCCAGCGGCTTCGCCCGCGCGGATCTGTTTTATAGGTTCCCGTAGGATAAAAACCAACCTATATCCTTTCCCAAGGTCCACTCTATCTGTGTCCCAAATTTCATTAAAATTCGTTCAGTAGTTTAAGCGGGAAAGCGTAGCAGATAGACAGACGATAGATAGAGTTGCTTTCGAATTTATAATATAACTATTAGTGGACCCCGCGGACGTTGTCCTGCCTTAAAGGTATTGAAAGAGGATTAGTTTCTTTATCATCTCAAAGAGTTTTTATGTTACTGTCAAAAAAAATTAAACAAATAGTGACAGATAAGTAAATGAATTGTTTTACTATAAATTTCGCAATTTTTCCATATTTTCTTACAGATTAAACCTTCCCTTGACTTCTACTAATATTTCAAGACCAAAATTAGCAACATTGGGTCAGCCGTTTTTGAGTTTTAGCGAGACTAATGAACAGCAATATTCTTTTTATTACACGCTTTTTATTAGCTTCACCCGTATGTTTGTAACCGACTTCTTTGGGCGCGATTTTGACCCACTTTAAACGGCCAGATTTCGTTCAAACTTTGTAGATTTATTGAGGACCGATGACAATACACTAATTTGATAAAATTATTCCATTTTTCAATTTGCAAAATATGATTTTTGTTAATTTATATAATTTTCTGGTTAACTTGAAAATTTGCATAGGGGTCAAGGGCCGATGACAATGCAATAATATGAGAATAAAAATCCAACTAAAAAATTAAAAATAAATAATGTAGTTTAAAAAACTAAAAAACACGCTTTTGAGAAAATACGAACTAAAAACTAAAAAAATAAGAAGAAAATGTATATTACTGTAAATAAAGCGTGGGGTGGTTTTTAAGATACTATTGACACCATGCACCCCACGCTTTATTTACAGTAATATACATTTTCTTCTTATTTTTTTAGTTTTTAGTTCGTATTTTCTCAAAAGCGTGTTTTTTAGTTTTTTAAACTACATTATTTTTATATATAGAGAAGTAGGGAATGCACATAACACATAAAACTTACAATATTATTTGAAGGTCTACATGTTACAACCTGGTTAGGCATTGCAAATAGCTAGGGGCAGCTGTTATACATTTTTTACATAGTTTTTTTTCTTCATCTTCATTTTCTTCTCATGAATCGTATTTTTATTCAATAACAATTGATTTTTAGTCTTTAGGAATCTTTACAGTAAATTAATTAAGATTTTAAAATAGAATCGTATGTCGTATTAAATGTCGTGTAGATAGTTGATAAGATTTATACGGAGTTATAAGCGTAAACGAGCTTCTTACGTAGAATAATCTTGTGTGAATTACTGGAGAACTAGCTTTTAATACGTTTACTACTATGTAGATATTGTAATTAAAGGGAAGGAGGTAGGTCACCTTTGAAGTACGAATTAGTAGGAAACGTCTTGAGAGCTGACCGCTTGACATTTGCTGAAGCATCTATTTAAATCACTCTTGCTGAAATAGAATCGATTCAATTTATTTGGAAGCAATCATCGATATAATATAAGTAGGTAGATGCAAGGTTCCCATACAAAATTGAGTCAAAAGATGGCCCCGCGTAAAAACGTACTTATTATAGATGTATACAAGTATTCTAAACAAAAAAATATTTTAAGGTATCTTACTTTTTATCTATTTTAAACCTTATGGTACTGACATAAGTAAGACTATAAGTCCATATTAAATTGTTACTTATCACCTTCTGGTTCGATGTTTATAGTACGGCAATAAAATTTTACGACTTTAGACTTACGAAATAGGAGTTTATTGAGAAATGAAACCAAATGCATTACAATAAAGCACAAATTCGTTTACAATATTAATTTAACGCCATATTTACACCACCAAACAAATTTTACTAAAATAATAATAAATAGTCTGAAAGTAAAATAAATATGCGTTATTAAATTAAGATAAAGATGTACTCACTGGAAGTATACACACCATACTTTTTTTGCGTTTTAAGAGTGTAATTTTTACAAATTTTTACTGCGGACTTTGGCATCACTGACGTGCGACACGTGCGTGGCGGGCGGTTTAACAAATGAAAGCGAAAGAAGGCATATTGCCGCCGTTATGCCTTCTTTTGCCGGTGCCACTTTTCGGCGACTGTGAATCTGCCTACTTATATTATATCGATGGAAGCAATTTATTAGCAAGCACGTTTATATACTTACTTCTGAATATTATGTTTAGTCAGAATTGGCCTGCTGTTAGAATCATTTTATCTATAAATATTTTCTATGTTCATACGTGCTTTATGTAATTTACATACATCTAGATTGAAGCAAAAGAGTAAGAGTAAGTTTAAGTCTTACCCTGAAACCCTTATTTTAAGGTGATACAAATAAATAAATATAAAAAAGATGTACCTGGTATATGAAACTTGAATTTCTGATAACGTTATTCTATGCGAAGTTATCGAAAAAATAAATAAACAGTTGATCTATAAATGCCACTAATCATAGTCAACCTCTCTCCAATGACTAAAAAGCTGCAAAAACCATGTTAAATATTTCGATATTTGTATCTACGCGCTATATACTCTTAACTAAGGAAAGTAAGAAATTACTACAAAGCCTGTAAAGACTTTTTAATTAAGAAGTACCGAAGCCAAGCAGCAGTACAAAAACATAAATAATTTGCAGAACGGATTTAATCCGCGCATTATCCCGGACTACGAAATCTGCAACGTTACTGAAACAATATGCCTCGAATGTTTAATTAGCGCATTGCAGGCGGGGGTGGATGGGGAGAGGGGAGGTGTTATTCATTAAAATGTTTGCGGAAACTCATTTAGCGCCGCTGCGGTGGGCGCCCGCCCCGCTAACAGGGTTGCTTTGGGACTTTGTACATAAATCCATTGTAGTACCTACTTTGCTAACTCGACGAATAGCTGCGGTGCAAAAATAACGTTAAACGTTTAGTTATTTTTGCGATTTGTGCTCGGTTAAGATTGAAATGGGTTTTTACTTGAATCAGCATTAACATATTCAAATCATAAGTGCCAAACAAATGTAAGCGATTGTTTGCTTATAGCAGGTTAATAAGGCTAAAGTATTTTTTGAAATATTTCCAAAAAATATTTATATGTAACACACAAATGATTTTTAATTATAATAGAGAACTTGTATCCTTAATAAAATAAAATCAATTGATGAATAGATAACGGAATTATAACCTGTTACTTTACTGGTAACTGTGCTTATATATTAAAGAAATACTATTACTATATTAAAGAAAACTTGATTCTATCAAAAAAAATAATTAAGAAGTTGCAGAGTCCATAGGTATGTTTTACCCTAGTCCCTGTAGCTTCAGGATTAAGAATAGAGCTACGGTATCACCTGCCTGATCGTAAGAGGCGACTAAAAAGGGGCTTCCAGGGTTGTGGTAGGTGAGAGTGGGAGCTCGATCCGTCCAGCTAGCAGCCCCGGGATGGGCGGCGGTGTGTGCGTGGCCGCATGCCGCTGTAAGCAACGGAAGGTGCAGGAGAACACATAAGCTCTCCTGAAGATGGGCTCCTTCTGGGGCGCTGCGCGTGGAGCATACCGGTGCGTTCCACTGGAGATCCCGGAGTCCTCCCCAAGCGCAGAGGCAGGCCACCGGGGGGATTTTTGTGCGGTACAAATCCCTCATAACCCAGTATCCTCTCCCAAGGTGCCGGATAACTTTTGAAGGTACCCCACCCGATAATAAAAAAGTTATGCTTTACCCTATGAAAGATCTCACGTAGAGCCCCAAACCCCTGAATCTACACGCTCTAATGCTTATCCTTAACATCACCAATTCTATTTACATCTCAGTTAAAAGTCAGCTTCGTTCCATTCCTGGCGAAGCAGTTTGAATGATGAGTTTAAAATTTCTGTTCTCGGTCATGGTACCCACGACACACGGTATATTTACCTTACTGTGGGACTTTGAGTGTAAATCCTTATTTATTTATTTATCCTTTTAAAGACCACATAATTAATTAGCCTGTGAATCCTTTGTCGTACTACACAATACGAAGCGAAAGCATTCATTGACAGTAATCGCCGCTTCGTTTCTGCTATTCACTTAGCTATTTTTTTTATCTAAAGGACAATGACTGCTGGTCCACTTTTTTGAATTGTGAATGAATCAGAGCAGGTTAGTCGAAAATATAAGTGGACTGTCCAGAGTGTTGATAGAGCGGAAAACCGCAGTAAATTCATATTGACAGAAATCACCTCTGTTTCTAAAACCCAGTAATCATGATACAAAATTTTGTAGCTGGCACTGGCATGCACCCTAAGCTTTTGTTTTCAATAAAATAAGTATATTTTCTTCTTATTTTTTACTTTTTTGTTCGTTTTTTCACAAAAGCGTGTTTTTATTTATTTTCACTACATTATTTATTTTTTAGTTGTTTTTTTTCTCATATTATTGCATTGTAATCGGTCCTAGTCCTTGATGAGCTGTGAAGTTTCAAATTAATTCTACGTTTCAATATCATTCGAAATCACGTCCAAAGTTTCTGTTACATACGATTGAAGCTAATAAAAGCGTATTTAAAAATAAATTTGCGTCTAAAATCGATAAACCAACAAAATCATTGCCCTTTAAACAATGAAAGCGGAGAGCATTCATTGGCGGCAATCTCCCTCCGTTTTCTCAACCCAGTCAGCAGAGTGTAGTAATATCTCATAACTTAACGGGGGTTGTTTAACAGATTTTATTTATTGCCGTCTTACTCGTCGTAACTCGTAATTTTATAAAAAGTTTATTTTATAAATAAGAAAACTGTACCACGGTGATGGTGGTACCTTATAGATATTAAAGAAAACTAACATGGTGCAATTTTGGTTTTAGACCGAAACGATCTTTTTTTGATTTTTTTCTCTTTTAAACACAAATCACGCATCTCAGTATAAAAATAAATAATTTAATGATGAAGTGATCACAAAATTGATAAACCGGCAAATTCATTGCCTCCTTAAACAATGAAAGCGGAGAGCATTCATTGGAGGTAATCTACCCCATTTTTTGCAACCGACTTAACAGGACGTAGTTATTTATATCTCATCAGTAATCACTCTACAGATGACTGTTTAACAGCTTTTATTCTTAAAATATCTTCGTATTAGGTAGTACCTCCACCGTTAATTACTTACCAAATTATTCTACGTTAATTACGTTCTAGTCAGTTCTTTTACATACATACTAGAATTTTTTGTGTGATCAATATTTCACTAACGAAGTTTTTTGTTTGTACAATACTAATTTACAAACATATTACACTGTGATCATTTTTATCATTTTTATAAGAGTATAAACCACAATTAAGGAGCTTATGTATGTCAGTTTTTTTTTATTAATCTAGGTATCAATTGCAAAATAATTGCATAATCATAATAGTTATCATAATCATATTATTTAAAAAATAATATGAATAGTGGCTGCATTTTTAAACCTATTTAACCACGCTTCGTTTTTAATACTTCTCTATTCATTGTGATATTATGGCTTGTATCTTGGAATATACTTACAGAATATTATTACATTTTTTGCATCCGTACATCGACAAAAAACAGCAATAATCTACCAATATATCTAAAAATAGCATAACATTGCGTCCTAAAAAATTACGAAGCAGTTGATGGGTGAGCAATACCTTCGATGTTCTAAGCCAGAGGTTCCCTAAGTGGTCCAGGTGGACCCCCAGGGATCCACGGGAGACTCGACAGGGATCTGTCTACTTTGGCGTCAATTGGAGGTTGGAAATCAGCCGTAACGCAAATCTTTACATTTTTGTCGAGCTTTGGAACATGGTAGAAATGTAGCTACAGGGGGTCTACCGGAACCAGCAAAATTTTGAAAGTGGTCTATAAGAAAAAAAGTTTGGGAACCTGTATTCTAAGCGAAGCAGAGACCATTCACTATCAGCAATCGTCGCTGTATTTCAGCAGCTCACTTAGCGGAGCATAAATCTAATAACTTGCCAGTTTTACATACTACTATTTCGTTATCTCTTAGAAAAAAGGAATCATCCATTTCCTTTTTTCTACAATGTAATTGCCGAAGCAGTTATAAGTTACCAACTTAGTTCACTGAAATTGTGAATCTGTTGAATGCAGAGCATTCATGGCAGTTTTAATTTGATTAGTTTAACATTTTATGTGCGTATTAACTATAAAGATTATTTAATTTTATACCACGTAATAACGTTATTGAACTTTCGTAGTCAAACACATTCACTTAAGTATAATTCACTTTTTTTCCGCCGCCTTTTTTCTCTCAGCTCAACATCTAGCCCAAACGGGTACCTAAAGGCGATGACACAATACAAAGAGCTTCTTTCTTGCGATTACCGGGGAAAAAAATGTAGTTAAAAAAAAACTAAAAAACACGCTTTTGTGAAAATACGAACTATAGCGTGGAGTGGTTTTTAAGATACTATTTACACCATGCACCCTACTTTTTTTTAGAGTAAAATACATTTTCTTATTTTTTACTTTTTAGTTCGTATTTTTTACAAAAGCGTGTTATTTAGTTTTATAAACTAAATTATTTATTTTTAATTTTTAGTTGGATTTTTTTTTTCATATTATTGCATTGTCATCGGCCCTTGACCCCTGTGTAAATTTTCAAGTTAATCAGATGCTTAGAAGTAGGTGAAAATGAAGTTAAAAGATTCCGTTACATACATACATACAGGTCAAGCTAATATAAGCGTGTAAAAAATATAAAACTTTATATTTGTTACTTAAGGTACTTAATGCCATAGGCCGCGAACTTATCAGCCGCCTCTCGTATATTTTTTTTTATCCTGATGATCCTAGTTAGGATTTTAATATAAAGTTATAAGATTATTGTATTGTCATCGGCCCTTGACCCCTGTGTAAATTTAAGGTAAGTGAAAAGGAAGTTAAAAGGTTCCGTTACATACATATATACAGGTCAAGCTAATAAAAGCGTTTTAATTACATTCATTAAGTGAATATTTTGTATTCCTAATATGAAATAAACATTTTTTTTCTTTTCTTACTGAAAGTATATTACGCAATAAAGTGTAGTCTACAATAAAATAAATCTGCATCAAAATAGGTATTTCAATTTCAATGTAAAGACTACGATCTTAATTAATAAAACGTAATTAATAAAAGAATCAATTGCGTCGGTAAACAATACATAGCGGAGAGCATTTATTAGCGGAAAGCGGAGCGTAGTAAAACTTTAAATCTTCCTAGTATTGATTATATTACTTACAAAAGAGTTTATTTTATTGTTCAATAAAATATATCTCACTATAACAGCACAAAAATAATTAAACTGAATCCATTGCATCCGTAAACAATGCAGAGAGGAGAGCATTCATTAGCGGAAATCGGCGCTCTGTTTCTTCAACCCACCCACCTAGCTTTACAACGTAGCAGATTAATGAATTTTGTATACAATCATAATATTTTAGTATTGTGGATATACTCCACCTTTACCTCCATCAATTAACCCAGGTCAATAAAGTACTGAGCAGCGATGGCCGAGTGGTAAAAAACCGCGGTCTTCGAAGCGACCGATCACAGGTTCAAATCCTCGGCTCGCACCTCTGACAAAGAAATTTCATTAATGTGCGATTTTATCGCTGCTCCACGGTGATGGAAAATATCGTGATATTTCATTGATTACGATGTTCTCCATCGCCGTGCATGCCTGAGAGAAATTCATAATTTCTCGAAAACATGACGTCCACCAATCCGCACTTGGCCACTGTGGTGGACTATGGCCTAAATCCCTCTCAATTGTGTGAGAAGGAGACCTGTGCCCAGCAGTGGGACATAAAAAAGGTTGAAAAAAAAGTACACTTTATTTTTCTTTAAGCATTCTTTATGCAACTAGGTAAACAAAGTACACGAACAATTGTACCATTTTGTACTTGTAATCCCAGGTGAATTAAGTATGTATATGAATTAGTGTACGCAATTCACCTAGGTGAATTGGCGAAGGTGAATAGCTATAGTCAAACCTCAGAATTAATGAGTTCATTTAGCTTTGGAATGATCTGCAAGTCGTAATAATTTAAGAATATATTTCACTGAAATATTACATTAATTAAATCGCTAATCTACATTCTTCATAAGCGAAGGGCATTTAATTTTATTGGCGTTAATTGCCGATTCATTTCTGCAACCCACTTAGCTTCTAATCGACTTTTTATCATAATATAGATATCAATAAAAATAGAGTGTATTTCTCCGAATAATAAAATACAAGCAGTAACTAGAACCCAATACATTATTATGTATCTAACTTAAAGAGCACGTAATTAATTAAACTGAAACTATTGCATTCGTAAACAATGCAGAGTGGAGAGCATTCACTATCGGAAATCGGCGCTCTATTTCTGCAACTGCTTACTGTACAACATAGTAGATACTTGAATTTTGTATACGAACATAGCATGTCAGTTTAGAGTTTATTTATCTTTGCAATGTACTGTCAGCAATAGCACTTTGCTAATATGTATTAGTTCACTTAAATACCAAATTAATTAAAGCTCACAAAAAATCCACACTCTTCAATAATAAAATAGAAGCGGAGAGCTTTCATTAGCTGTAATCGCCGATTCGTTTCTGCAGACTGCAACTTACTTACTATTTAGCGAAGTAGATATATCTTTTAACTTATATTGATAGTTTTTTATATTCTTTATAATTCCTGGCTTATCTTATAACTCTAACGTATATTATAAACAAAATTTGTATCGTAAAACTTTATCTTATATATAAAATTCACGTGTCACAATGTTCGTTCCCGTACTCCTCCGAAACGGCTCGACCGATTCTCATGAAATTTTGTGAGCATATTGAGTAGGTCTGAGAATCGGCCAACATCTATTTTTTATCCCCCTAAGTGATAAGGGTGGCCCACCCTAAACATTTTAGGGTGATACGGAGTTCGCGGGGTCAGCTAGTATTCATATATTTTAGTAAATAGTTTTTTTGTGTATTTTAAAATGTAGGTGAATCTTTTTAGAATAAATGAGTTTTGTTAATGAGCCCATAAACCTAGCGGGAAAATTCTTTCAGGTTTAAAAGTACCTACTTAAAATATTTTTTATCATAGTTGTTTTTTTAAAGTCTAATCAGTTCTTCAGAGCAAGAGAAACCACTTTTCATGCTCACAACGATGTATTTTTATTTAATTAAAGAAAACATACCAGTCTATACTAATATTACAAAGAGGAAAGATTTGTATTTTTGTATGTTTGTAATGAATAAACTTAAAAACTACTGTTCCGATTTCAAACATTCTTTCACCATTAGAAAGCTACATTCACCCTGTGTAATATATACCGCAAGAAAATTCTTCATTCTTACGTGAAAACGGGTAATAGGGTCAACGCGGTTGTAGCAACTGGCTAAACGCCTATGAATTTAATATAGCAATGCAGCCTGGAATAGCACAAAGGCTATTTTTTATCCTACCTACCCATTAAACGGGTCCACGCGGTCAAAGCCGCTGGCGGAAGGCTACTAGAAGGAAGAATACTAGACTAGCTTAGACCATCTAAGTTACTGACTCACCCTTCAGTAGAGACGGCATAGCGCCTCGCTTCGATACACATTTTTTGTGCCAAATCTGGTGCGGGGGAAGAACGCACACATTTTAATTTTGTCGCACATTCACAAAAATTCTTTCATCGCCACAGACGCATACATTTCTAAATATTATGTCAATTTCAATTAACAACATCATTTTCTATGCACTGACAACACTGACACCGACACACAGATACACTAGTATAACTAGAAGGCACATTGTGCATGGACGTTGGGACGAGGGGCTCGTGAAGAATTAATACCTTTCGTTAATGCGTGTTACACTGCTCAGTAGCAGATTTTTAGTAGGCTGTCACCTGGAATTTTTAATGAGGATACGTGGAGCCAGAAGAATGAGAAACCCTGTTCTAGCCTAAAGACTGCTGTGTCCACTTAACTATGTTATCTCATTTTCTCTGCTTCTTCCTTTTATATTAAAGCATAGAAATCTAAAGTTCTTTGCTCTGTGAATAAAAGCTTTTTTCTATCATACTTTTAAATTTAAATTCGAAGCAAAAAAACACGATACATAATATTTCTTCTTATAACTATTTTCGATGAAAAAATGTACGTTTACGTACTTTCTGAATGAAGACTCTACAAAGGGTTTCTCTAGTAAGTTATAACTTCTGTACCCTTGAACTGTGAACTTATTGGATAGCCTAAAACGGGTTATTTTTGTGTGATAAGGGCGCCCTGATATTTTTCTCTTTTCTTCGTTTCGGTGTGGACTGTAAAAAAACTAACAATAATGGGGGTTGGACATCAAAATCATTCTAAATAGGATCAAGAAATATTCAAACTATTTTTAACTGAAAAGTTAGTAATCTGGACTTATGTAATCGTACAATGTTAAGTACAATGTTAGGACCATTGTACGATTTGTAATGTAAAACTTTCTTTCAAAATGTAAACTATTCTTTGAAATATAGTATTTTTGTGTAAAAAAAATGAAGTATATATTTTTCATGATTAGAAATGAATTGTGTTGAGTTGTATTGAGGGTACCATGGACACATACAAAGACAGAAACACAAACACCCAGACCGATAACAGAAATTTAAACTCATCATTCAAATTTCTGTTTCGCCGGGAATCGAACACGGGACCACTCAATTGGCAGTCCGGCATAGAAAGCATTGCGCCACGCAATCGTCAATTACTTTACGGTCTGTAAAATCAATCGTATGAAAGTTTTGTTCGACAAGTGTTCACTTAACAACTAAATGCTTGCTTTTAAAATAAAACCAGGAAGAGAGAATATTTTAGGGGGTTGTTGGAAGGTTTTGTAAGTAGCGAAAAAGAGACAAGTATACAGCAAATGTATCGTAGCAATTGACTACATTTTCAGGGGCACACATTATTGTGTGCGGCCGAAGTAAGGTTTCTTCGTCGTTTTATTTCATAACTTCATTGTTTTTAACTGTAAGAGACAGGACCTGGAATGCTAATGATAAATGTATAATTTTCAGATTTCGTATAAGAAAGTATCGTTTTCAATCTTCGCAATATTTATCTTCGTCATAGTGATAGATTTCAGACACAAAGCATTTATGCATTTTGTACCGGAGAATGTGTTAAACTACCTACTTTCATAACCAATTTAAAATTTGTTGTGTACATATATTATACGATATTAGTTTTGGAATCTATAATATTTTAGATAGATATCCCGTTTACTTTTTATTCCCTGCATCTAGTGATATTGCAAGATTTTCTTCATGTTAAGAGCTCTATTGATTTTTGAGTAAGTGTGGAAAGGGCTAATAGCAATCTTATATCTACTTTTCTCGAGTTTATCATCCTGTTTTAGCAATATAAAATTGAAATGATGAAGTTTTTTATGAACTGCCACGACAATTTTCATGTGTTATAGCACAAGATACGGTAGCTAAGATTTGATAGTTGAAGTATGCAAAATAATTATAGGCCACATTGCTCCAACTTGCATTGACATCACAAATATTATGCCAATAATAATTAGTTTTTTTTATATTGTTATAATTTTCTAGAGCCATGGTAAATAGTACTATAACATCGTTTACTTTTTTTTATATATTTATGACGTAATCATATCAGCAAGTATAACAAATAAAAACATAAAGTCACAACATATATAATTGTGTGGATTGAAATTCAGCATACTAATAATCGAAATTGATTACAGTTGCATAAAACACACATTAACTCTGAATACGTCCCACACTATTCAAAGGCCGATGAAAATGGTTAAGCGTGTAATTACGTTTTAATCAGCGAGTTGACAGCTTCCGATATCTCGTTAGCAGGTTCAGTACAAAATTAACTACATTTATACAAAATTTATGCTTACAGATACGCCATAACTTAATCTACACCTATTCGAAATACTACCCCTCACCGAGCGCTCCGATTGGCTCGATTTTTCACCCCTAAAGCTCTCTGCCAATGAAATGTATGCATTCTATTGCCGGGGGTGGAGTCTGAGGGGTTTTCATCACAGAATTTTCGTAGATTCAAGCAGTTCAGTGTCGATCATCTTTGATACGAGACCCCACAGTGAAGTTTGTTGTGCAAAAATTTCGCGGGAAAGAAGTTTGAGTGGAATGTTTGAAAGAAACAACTGAAGTTTTATATCGACTGGTTGACTTGTAACTATGGAAGCTTGTACTGGAAACTAAGTAGAGGTTTGATAAATACGAGGAAGAATTTGCTGCAATGGCTGGACCATACCTATCACCGTTACCAGGGGATCTCCTGACTGAGTACATGTTCGGCCGACGTCGTCAAAGACGAAACAGAACCACATTTACTCCACAGCAATTGAGCGAGCTCGAATCCTTGTTCCAGAAAACTCACTATCCTGACGTCTTTTTGAGAGAAGAAGTTGCTTTGAGAATAAGTCTCTCTGAGGCTAGAGTGCAGGTGAGTAACGATAACATAAGAAATTTGTGCAAAATATTACAATTTATCAATTTTTACACGCTTTTTATTAGCTTCACCTGTATGTTTGTATGTTTGTATGTTTGTATGTTTGTAACCGACTTCTTTGGGCGCGATTTTGACCCATTTTAAACGGCCAGATTTCGTTCAAACTTTGTAGATTTATTGAGGACCGATGACAATACAATAATCTCATAACTTTATGTTAAAGTCGTGTAACTAGGATCATCAGGATAAAATAAAATATACGAGGGGCGGCTGATAAGTTCGTGGCCTAAGGTACTTTAACACGTCTAAGCGTCTGGTTAACTTGAAAATTTGCATAGGGGTCAAGGGCCGATGATAATGCAATAATTTGAGAATAAAAATCCAACTAAAAAATTAAAAATAAATAATGTAGTTTAAAAAACTAAAAACACGCTTTTGTGAAAATACGAACTAAAAAGTAAAAAAATAAGAAGAAAATGTATTTTACTGTAAAAAAAAGCGGGGGGTGGTTTTTACCACTGTTACTGTTGACACCATGCACCCCACGCTTTTTTTTACAGTAAAATACATTTTCTTCTTATTTTTTTACTTTTTAGTTCGTATTTTCACAAAAGCGTGTTTTTAGTTTTTTAAACTACATTATTTATTTACCTGAACAATTTATTAATACGCTATTTCGTAATCATTGGTGGAAATATTGAAAAACTTATGAAATGGTGCATGAAAACCTCTTAAGTAACGCACACAGAGGTAATGTGCTCATGGTTAAACCCCCAACACGACCTACGGTATTCATAAGCCAGTAGCTGTAGCTGGTAATTAGAAAACGCAACATAATCCTAAAGTGAAAATAAAAAAAAATTGTGCGGTAGATGATTCCTCTACGTATGCTTTATATAATATTTACATAGTATGGCAATTGTTCCTAACCCGTTTTGGAGCAGCGTGGTGAAGTAAGCTTCAAGCCTCCCCAATAATATGAAGAGACACGTGCCAATGCATAAAAGATGGTTACAATCTTTTATGCATTGGCAATTATTAAGGCCTCCGTAGACATACTACTTTTAGAATCAATAGGCTAATAAGTACCTAGATCAACATTGCATTGTGTTTTGGCAACACTGCGTTCCATCGCAGAATCTATGTCGCGCGTTTTAGTGATCTGGTCGCTTCTTTTAGACTCTAAAAAGCAACTAACTTTACATTTAAAACGTACTTTATCTTTAAACTTTTAGTATTTGATTGCAGGTTTGGTTCCAAAACCGACGAGCGAAGTGGCGCAAGCAAGCACGACTTCAACTGCTTCAAGATGCCTGGCGGATGCGCTGCTTGGGACTTGGGACACCCCCGCTGGGAATGCATGGTTAGTTCCTCTTTTTACATATATCAAACAAAAGACTAGCTTGAATGTCAATTAATGTTATCGCTCTGGTCTATATTGTAGTGCCGAGAATCGAGGACAAAGTTGCATTTCACTGAATATCCCGGAGTCTTTCTTAAGCGTTGAGCTGGCCAACGAGAAGTTTTAGTGCGGTATGTACCCGGTGAGCAGCGATGGCCGAGTGGTAAAAGCCGCGGTCTTCTACGCGATCGATCCCGGGTTCAAATCCTCGGCGCGCACCTCTGACAAAGAAATTTTTAATGTGCGCATTTATCGCTGCTCCACGGTGATGGAAAATATCGTGATATTTAATGATTACGATGTTCTCCATCGCCGTGCATACCTGAGAGAAATTCATAATTTCTCGAAAGCATGACGTCCACCAATCCGCACTTGGCCAGCGTGGTGGACTATGGCCTAAATCCCTCTCACTTGTGAGAAGGAAACCTGTGCCCAGCAGTGGGACATAAAAAAAAGGTTGAAAAAAAATGTACCCGGTATAATCCAGTATTCTTATTTCTTCTAATCTGTCCTTTTGAAAGTTTCCCCCTATAGCAAAAAGGGCACGTTGTGCTAGGATATTAGGTTATATGCAATTGCAAAATGTACCTACGAATTGCAGCAGCAGCAACAGTCGCAGCGCAATCGTATACGACCTTGGGTAAGACGCAGGCTCAGTGTATAGATGTCCATGGGTTGCAGATACCATTTCACATCACCTAACATACATCCTAATATGCTACTCCATGTAAATAATAAATAACTATAAATAGTAACGACACTCTGCAAGCTTTCCCACAATTTGCTATAACCGGATCTTCTAAAATATTCTTCTTCATTATGGTTACAAAAGATCAAAGGCAAAGAAATAATGCGTTATGTATTAAATTTTCGATTCCTTCACCAATTTGTATAGTTTTATTCCATTTGAATTCAACAAATCTTTAATTATACATATGTTAAGGATATTGAAAGCAATCAAACATTAAAGTGCCCTTCGTTTCGGCTTCTTATTAAACACAAATCAGATAACAGTACCCACGAGTAATTAGTCAGTCAGTTAGCCGTGATTATTCCAAGACACTTCTGCACTATTATAGAAAAAAAAGTTACAATAATGAAAAAAAAAGGTTTTTCACAAAATTCTATATTTTTTTTTCAATAATCGACTTTTGGAAAATCTATTTTAATTAAAAAAGGAATAATCGATTTTTAAATACTTAATCGATTCTTTTTACTGAATTTTACATCCGTACCATACTGTGTCTACGTGTTAAGGA
This sequence comes from Pyrgus malvae, assembly GCA_911387765.1. Classification (NCBI taxonomy): domain Eukaryota; kingdom Metazoa; phylum Arthropoda; class Insecta; order Lepidoptera; family Hesperiidae; genus Pyrgus; species Pyrgus malvae. The sequence continues at coordinate 17,136,527 of OU426960.1, forward strand.
CATTAAAGCAATAAACATCAAAGTGTCCATCGTTTCGTCTAACCCAGATCCTTAAATTGAAAGGGGTGTGATTGTATCTTATTATACTAAAAGCGCATTTCTATACTGTGACAGTAACCTACATGTTAATTTACTAATGTTGTTCTCGTGTGTTATTTGCTTTCAAGCTTACACTTGAAAAATATTTCTGTATTGCAGTCATGATTCCTTAATATAGTTTTACATTTGAAAAATTTGTGAACTTTTACAAATGTGCTGGTTATTTTTTAAGCCAAATTTATACAAATTTTATTTATCTTTATCGTCACGTACAGTTAGAGAGTACAGTGGAAGAAAGAGACGTTACACAAATATATTCGTTTACAGCAGTTATTCATAATTCAACTATGCATAATACTTTCATAAAAAAGGAGCAAAAAAATCACGTACCTATACGTATTGTATGAGCTTTTGTTATTAATTTTATTCTATTTTTTAGTATTTGTTTTTATAGCGGCAACAGTAATACATCATCAGTAAAAAGTTACTTTTGTGATAGATATATCACAGTTGATTAGGTATAGCCTGGTGACACACGGACAAACAAACAGTCGGACGGACAGCGGAGACTTAGTCCGTTTTACCCTTTGGGTATGGAACCCTTAGTTTTTTTACGCTCATAGCCCCACAGTAGGGCAGATATACCCTGTGTCGTAGGTACCATGGACACACACAAATACAGAAACACAAACACCCAGAACGAGAACAGAAATTTAATCTCATCGTTTAAATAATCTAAAAGGCGCAATATGGGTACAAACAAAGATAAAGGTAGTATACATAATAATATAATAATACAGTACCTCCTCCTTTTGGAAGTCGGTAAAAATAAATGACACTATTTCAATGTACATTTTTATGTTTGTAATTTGTAATTAGTTAAGTTTTAATTATTGTAATATTTGCATACCTCATGAAGGTAAATATGGCGAACCAAATGTATAAAAACACCTTTTGTTACCTTTATTTGTGCAAATAAAAGTCTTTGTCTTTGAAAATTTCTTTTTCGCCCTGAATCGAATCCGGGACCCTTCGATTGGCAGTCCGGCAGGCATGGTAACCATTGCACCACGCAAGTCGTCAGAACGTCTGTTGAAAGACCGCTAGTACGATAGAAAACTCATGATAAGCATTTCCGTGTTTCGGATGTTAAGTCGTGGGGCGCAGTTGTTATTGATAGAGCAGTCATCAGACCTGGAATATCTTAAGTGTGGTTTTAGCTGCGTGGCGGAGCTTGCTCCAGCACATGTGTCGTTTAACCTATTAGAGAAAATTAAAAGCAAAAAAGTTTTTATTTAAATGCTCTGAAAAGAAGAAAAAGTTTCCTTTAAAATTTGAACTATCAACTTATAACCTGGAGCGTCGGAGTTTTGGCGGGAAGTCGAAAAAGATATATTGTGCTCTTGTTTTATTTTCATTTTATTGTGTATTTTTGAGTTATATCGGATAAAGTTGATGGCATTTTGTTTGTTAAACGTCAATTACAGTGCACGAGTGTTTGTGAAATAGAATAACAGTGCTAAAATATGTTTTTTCTGCTTGCTTCTAAAATTCCATCGGACACGTTCTAGTAAAGTAGCCATCGCTTTACTTGAATGTTGGACTGACTAGACTGACTGACTGATTACTGACGACTTACTGACTGATTACTGACGACTTACTGACTTTGTTATTACTTCGTCCAGTTTCATTGAAACTGGCAAAAAATTGATGCAAAAATTGTACTTGACGCTGGCAGTATGCACAGAGTTTGCGATGCCATAATTGAAAAAAAAACCTGGAGCGTCAAAATTGACAGGTATGACACACTGAGTCAGTACCTTTGTTGCTCTAAGCTTACACACACTTTATATGATCATACACGCTTGCCGCGAGGTTTGCGTAAGTACCTATAAGTAGTATTTAATTAATCTGAAATCGCGCGACAAGCTTTTATGATCATATAAATTGTGTATAATGAGGTTATAAGTTCAAATTTTAAAGAAAACTTTTTTTCTTGTTTTTGAACCATTTAAATAAAAGCTTTTTTAAATTTCTTTTTTAATTTTTAGTTATTCTAATTATTCTCGGCAATCCATTCATTTGATATCCATATTGCAGAAGTGTATAAAAAATAACTATTCCGCCATCTTGGATGTTCCGCCATATTGGATTTAGAATAACATCACATTATTTTTCGAGTTACTCTCAATAAGACCTTTCATTTAATACCGCATATAAACAATAATAATGGTCCGCCATATTGGATATAGAATGACGTCACACATCTTATCGTGTATTGTCATCCAAACTAAAACTGTATAAAAAAGTTCAGGTCAATCGGTTGAAGATGTCTGCCTCAAAATTGAGTACCCAGCAAGATTCCACCCGAAGAAACATATACATTGCAAGTTAAATAAAGGCTTTTAAAAATCTAATAAGCAGATTTTATTATCCGCTCCAGAAACGTAATAAAGATAATCATATTGCCGTCGCTAAACTTAACAATATTTTGTGTCCTTTCGACACGGTAAAAAAACTGTCTACAAACGTGTACAGAGATTGTTCGTAGATTATGATATAACATAATTGATGATTTTTAGAATTGCTGTTTCAATAAAATGAGAATATTGGCACATTTATATTAAAAGCTATTGAGGTAACATAAATCTATTTCGGTGATTAAGTGATTAGTATCTAGTATTTCTTTAAGCGGGGTTGTTTCGATTTTATATTTTAACATGTGACAAAAATCTAAAATAGCTAAATTTGTTTTAAATAAAAAAATACACAAAACTCTTTTCAAGAATATTATTACAAACAATTATTATTAGCTTAAGTATATCTATAGGTAATTTGGTCGTATTCGGTGATCGAATAAACGACTTTTCATACATTTTTTTAATCGAAAAATTTGCTTAAAAAATATTATATTAATTAAATATTTAATAATTTTCGATAGTACTATTTTGAATCATTAAATTTTATTTTTCCTTTTGTCCTAATCTACGTTTCAACTACATATTGTTATGAAAAATAGTTTTGTTAAGAGATATCCCGCTACTTAAGAGAAGTTTTTAGGTCCAAACTTCAAGAGTCAAGTTTTTATCTACTCATCTTGCAGTAAGATCCGTTACTCTTTTGTCCTATAAACTAAGAGCACGGTAGTGCTCTTTCCAAGATGAGCAAGCGAAAAGAAAAGCTCTTCGTCGTTTATTTGAGCTTTTGTCAATTTTAATTTTACCATATAAACAAATAATTCGAAATTAAATAGATAATGTTTCTCCTTTTTTAAGGTTCTTCCATTATGAAGGAATATGAATTTGCTGCACTTGCGATGCAAACTATAGGTCCATCATCAGCTGACGTGAAAACTTTTATGAAAGACATGTTGACCAGACTAATTCTAGTCTCGGGTGACCTCTGTTTGGGAGGGCTGGCATCTATTTTTCCCAAAAAATGAGTTTACTTGTTCAAAGGCGGAACGCTGCCAGCGGGTCACAATGCCACACGCAACTACTAGATGTAATTTTCTTTTTTACCGCCTTCTAAAAGGAGGATGTAATGTATTCGAATTATATATTTATATACGTATATATAGCCGGTGACGATTACTCCGCCGAATGTGGAACGATTTTCAAAATTATTATTTATTCGAAAGCGTATACTTCCGAGGAGGTCCCATTACCACCAAGTCATGATCTGATAATAGGATCCCAGGGAAAAATCAGGGGACTTTTAAATTTTATAGGCACACACACATATATAACACATTATAAGAAAATCATTTCTTATACTTCCTGATTTTCTGAAGCAAAATTTATACTCGTATTTGTGCATAGTAACTATAATCTCATGTTCCTGAACTGATGATGGAAGGTACTACGATTTGGAATTGAGAGAAAAATCTTTCGATAAATGCTTTTTATTGTTCAAAAACTTACGCTCCGAGGTGGTCTCATTGCCACCAAGTCAAAATCTGATGATGGAATGTTATTGGAATCTAGGGAAATAAGTACTCAAACTTTATGGCGCACACATTGTTTTTGTCATACTTAATTACATAATACGAAATGAAGCGCGCATGGCCTGGCGGCTAGCGTAGAACGCAAACGATCTATGCAGCTGAGCCAAACGGGCGCGGTCGGGTGTGAGATGGGTGACCGCTAGTGGCAAAAAAAAATCATGCGCGTTTCCGTGCTTCGGAGGGCACGTTAAGCCGTCGGTCCCGGTTGTTGTCGATAGATAACAGTCGTCAAACCTTGTCGGAGGCCTTATGGGCGGTTTGAAAACATCCGACAGCGGGTTGGCCACTAACCCGCATCCTCCACCAACCCGCATTGGAGCAGCGTGGTGGAGTAAGCTCCAGGCTTCCCCAATAAGTGGGAGAGACCCGTGCCCAGCAGTGGGACGCAAAAAGGGTTGCAGCCAATTACATAATACAGATTCGTGCGCGGTATTTATCATCTGATGTTGCTGAGCTGTGATGATTGAAACTCCTCAACAGTTACAACTTGAGAGCAAAATTATTTTAATAATTCATACGTTTAGATGGACCGATAGTAGTATTATATCAGGCTATGAGATTAACATGATTATAAAAGGTAAATCTCATTAACGTTCGGGGGTTAGGTGAAAATATCGCACATTATACTTAAAGAGTACAAAATTATTAAATTAAAAGTAATAAAAAGAAATTAACAATTAGCAAGAAATTAGCAAGGAAAAGTATCATGTGCCAAGTAACAACAAGAACATTTTTTTACCGTTTGAACTCGGTTTTTTGTTTAAAACTTGTATAATTATAATTAATTTAATATACTATTTTAATTTTATTAAAATAAAAGTATAAAGTTATTTAAGTATTCAGTTTATTTGCATTTGTATAAATAAATAAAATTTATAATTAAAAAAGATAAGGTTTCATTTGTTTTTGGTTTTATAATTTAGATTTATTCATATGCGCTGTACTACGATGATGAGTCGTTAGGGCTTGTAGAGTTAGAACCTTGACTCTACATGAGATGAGATATCATTTTCACAGGGAGAGCAATATATAGGGTCTCGTCTTGGCAACATTTTACAGGAAAATGTATTTGTTGGGTTATCGAGGGATGATATCTCTCAGCATTTTGTGAAACGAATCGTCGAGTGAGATATGACGGAGAGATTTCAATCGAAAAGTATATTGATAATATTCATGACTTTAAATTGTAACGAAAAGTAATGGGTAATTTAATAATAAGTAACTAATGATTTTTCCGGTAACTTGCCCACTGCTTTTTTGGAAAGCCTATAATAATTATAATGTATGTATTTCTGATCCGATGTATAGTTTGCGGCAATTGCCGTAAAATACAAAAACCAGACAAAGTTTTCGCATATTTTTCTTTGTCTGTGCTATAAGACGTTGCTTCGTACCAAATTTCAAGCAAGAAGCATCTTTGAAATGATTGCGTTACCGTTTTGTTTATACAATTATAATTTGTACAAACAATTGTATTAATCGGAGCTGCTGTAGTTTCCTTATTTCAAATAGAACCAATAATGTCTAAAGGGACATTATTTGTAAAGCTTGTTTTATTTTAAAAGATTAAGAATAATATAAACAATCTTGCAAGTGCAATCTGCACATTAGAATTGTTTTAATTGTACTGCAACAGTTTCCTTTGCTATAGTATTTTCTTCTAGAGCTTGTCGTAAATATACCGGGCGCGTATTTCTGACTGATCCATTGTTACATGCATTGTTTTTTATTTCACTCTTTGGATACAGTTTAGATAAGTAGAATTTTAGAACTTTAATAGTGTTCCTTTTCAGGACCACCAAATTCAGCCACTGCGATACGCTATTTACCGAATAGGTACAATTTGTTGTTTGCGTATTTGCTTGATCAAAAGTTAAGAAAAACGTCATGATAGTTGTAAAACCCTACGTAATACTTCCTGTTCCACTGTCCCCACTCCAAGAGTTGTTGACTCCAGAGATTGTCATCTTTTCGCCAGACATGACCGGTCCACTACCACTTCAGCTTGTTGGCCCTTAGGGCTAGATCTCTCCATTGCCAATTCTATCCCTGAGGAACACACCGAGCATAGCTTTTTCCATGGTACGTTGGAAAACTTTGAGCTTGTGTATTGGTCACAGGTAGAACGCATTTTGTTCTTGTGACTTTACGGTCTGGGCACAGTACAAAAAAGTATACTGTATACACAACAAAGAGTTTCTCTGTAATGGTATGGGGGACGCGAATATTAATGAATTCGCTAGTTTGTATTTTATTCGGAATAAGTATCGGCAAGCAATAAATAAGTTGTTGGTGATAATCATCATATTACAATTTTAAACCTTATTCGTATATTTTCAGGTCACACAAAACCGCCCGACTCTTCGCCAGAAGGAGGAGAATCTCCAACAGACAAATCATCACCAGAACCCCCAGCTTCGGATAATAATGTTGAGTTAAAATCGCCTCGTCCAGAGAGCTATCACCACAACGGCAGCATGCCGGAGTCGCATCCTCCCATACCGGCCGTGCACGACATCCCACCGCCGATGCCATACGGCAACGACGACGGACGCATGCTTCAACAGCCAACCTTCCCCTTCCCACCATTCATGCCTCCGCAGATGGATAACAACGAAATGGCCCCCACGGACTTGCGGGTAATGACCTCGAAAAACACTAATCCATGTCATTGCGCGACGTCAGTTCAAGATATGGAAGAACCACAAAACCTCGCATATAGACCTCGCCGAGAAAAGGAGACGAGTGACAGCGACAGCGATACAGAAATCGATCTTACCTCTCACTCTTCCAAAGACGATGATTTGCGCGATTCGGAGCGGCTAGCTAACAGAATAGCGACAAGCATTTTTAGAAGCGACACTGTTCTACACGACTTAGTACCCAATGATCTCAGTTTGAACACAGCTAAGAATATTAGTGACAGAAATCTCAGTAGAAATAACTTACAAATGTAATTCAATTATTTTTTAATGATCCTTAAGTTTCTAGTCAATCGTAATCAAACGTCTCATAGAGACATAGGTATTGTGCACGATATTGTGTGGTACTCATAGTTTTATACTGTATTAGAACGAATCCTTTCAGTGCCATCGGTGTAGATAACATTTCGTAAAAGTCATAGCTTTGTTTATTACTACGTACTTCATAATCATACATTTTACATAAGTCTTTTTTCAGTGTGACACTAAACAAAGAGGAATGTTTCTTAGAAAAACGATTAGCAACTCCTGGTTTTAAAACATTGCATTTCATTTACTTTAAAATACAGTAAGTAATTTTTATTATAAGTGTAAATAAAGCGTGTTAAAATGGTAACAGTAGGTACATATTTTCAGCCCGCGCCAAGTACTTAATAAGTAAGCTCTTCATTGTAAGCACTTTGGTGCTTTGTTTGTCAGATTTGACGAACCAATAGCTTGTAAAATGATTAGTTGTGCCGTGCTCCCTCAACCACCCTTACATTATTGTGTTCCTTAGTTGTATTCCCAATTCCTAAAGTATCTTTTTTTTCTCTATCTCGTATACCTACCTCTTATAATTTTATCGAAAAACGCGTATACCAAGTTTCAAGAAAATCGGAATAACTTAATGGGTTTCTCCTTACCAACTAGCATCTTCCATTTGGAAGATTTATATGCTTAAAATACATTCTTTACTATTAAACTAAAACGCTGAATACTAATTTTACAACGTTGGCTACATAAGTCCGTATTGAACATTTTTTTTTGTTTAAAACTTAAACTTAGAATATTTAAAACCCTCAGCATATTTTATATTTCTAGCTTCAGTAGTTAAAAAAAGTTTCAAAGTGAAAGTGTCTGTATGAATAATTATTTTTTTTAGTCCATTTATTTTGTCTCGGCAAAAGGAGTACAGGCCGCCTTCCAACCAGGTGGACTGATGACCCAAAGAAGACAGCGGGAAACCGCTGGATTCAGAAGGCGCAGGACCGGGAGGAGTAGCGAACGTAAGGGGAGGCCTACGTCCAGCAGTGGACTACAAAAGGCTGAAAAGAAGAAGAAGTCCATTTATTTAGTCTTTTTTTACGATTAAGTTATCGATAAAGGTTTTATTTTATTTCCTACCTTACCTACCATTGGTAGTAGAATCAGTGGTACAGTGGGAAATGAACAGATTATTTAGCTCTTGCTTTGCTCTTAGTATCTCTATAAACAGACCATCTTGAAAAATACTGTAAAAAGTGAACGTCGTACTGTTGTAGCTATCGTTATTATTGTACCTTATTTTGTAAGTCAAATATCACTGCTTAGCTAGTCATAGTTTTAGATGTATATAAAATAGATAATTATGAACAATTTGATTGTAAAATAAGAAACACAATTAGTATATAAAAGTTTCATTTCTTTAAATATAAAATCCATTACAATAACATTTACAATAAGTTTCACATACACTATGGCAATAACAGACAAGATTTATTTACAGAAAAGTTCTTAAAGGACTCTATCAGTCATTAAATGACGCTGATTTTTGTACAAAAATTCACAAAATATCAACGAAATTACACTTCCGGATTACAACTTTGAATACAAAGAAGTATGAAAAATGTTGATTATTTTTAATAGAAACAAAATTATTGTTCACAAAAATCTTGAAATATTACTTAACCTGCAAGCAATATATATATATATATATTATGAACAAGTTAAATTGTCCTATTTTATAGTCTAACAAGAATGAGATCAAAACTAATTCTTCTATCTTCTTCTTTGAACAAAGACTTTCCAGAATAATAGGAATACAGAAATTCTAGTAAGAATAGGAATTTATGTAGCAAGTTATTGCAAAAAGAATGTATTTAAGTTGACGAGACGTAACTCTTCTTTCAATGGTCTAATTTCACTGGTTACAACAACATAAGAAATTATTGAACTTACAAACTGGTTTATAGAATAGAGCGTCTCTTCTCTGGTATTGCACCTGCTCTTGCAACGAGCAAGAGATGTTCTGCTACCGTCGCACTGGTAGCTTATTCAAGTTAGTAGGTAAACATTTTTGATATGATACCGCAAAAATAAACGGCACATTTTATGAGAGGAAGATTCACCTCCACCTTAGGGGCAAATTGTTCATTTCTCTTTTTAAATTGAACCGTTTAAAGACAAGTACCAGGGTATCATAGACTAGAGGCAGTGTGAGTCGTGCTGTGAACACCAAGCAGGCGACAATACGTCGGAGCGCAATCCTCTTGCAGTGAGCCTTGCACGATGTCTCTGCAAACGTGGTTCCGCTGCCGCCGCTCCCGCGCTGGGATCTGACCACAGACGTTCTGCTACTGCGGCCGCTCGTGGCCATACGCGCGTATCTGGAAGTGAAGAAAAGGATTTTATGCTGGAACTTGGTAGAAGAATCATAGTGTTGTTTTATTTTGTAGTGCCTATCTATGGCTTCAAAATGACCTAATAACGCTTCACGCTTCACACTCATAGCCCCACAGTAGGGTAGATATACCCTGTGTCGTGGGTACCATGGACACACTTAAAGACAGAAACACAAACACCCAGACGGAGAACAGAAATTTAAACTCATCATTCAAGTTTCTGTTTCGCCGGGAATAGAACCAGGGACCCTTCGGCTGGCAGTCCGGAATGGTAACCATTGCGCCACGCAGGTCGTCAGCTGGAAATATTAACGTAGCTTGTCAGTATAGGACAAGTAACGACCCTCAAAGCCACGGTGTATTCCATAAACTACCTATTTTTGTGTCTTGCTAGCAAAGCAAGCCAAGCGTAAAAGTACCTGCCTTTTCTCGAAGCGCTTTATCATTTTCTTAAATACTTATAATTTAGGTTTGGATAACAACAGATACACGAAATTCTCGGGATATGATGTCAATAATAGACTTGTTGAAGATATAACTGAAGTATTGAAAACTTTAGCAAGGTGTAGTGTTTGTGAAGGGTTTGTAGACGTAAACTTGGCTCTACATCGGTTCTGATAACTTTCAAACAGTGTGTGCCTTATTTTATCATCTTGGCAACACATTTTACATAACGTTCTTTATGGAATTAGTAACATACCCAAGGCCTGAGCGTCAACATATTCGCTCCACATAGCGACTTCTCCACCCAGTACGTTAGATTCTCTCGGCAGCATGTGAGAGTACATTCGCCTCCAGTTGGAGTACTTGGTGGCGCCCCAGAAGCCGTGGTCCAAATACCAAATGTCCTTAGGTACCGACACGACTCGGAAACCCAAACGGAGCAGCTGCGTTAGCAGGGGACTGCTAATTGGCTCCCAAACTTCTATGATGTATCTGTAATATTGAATGAGCCAACCATGAAAATGTGCTGTTTGATGGTCGCTGCGGCCCAATGTCATCTACGCATAACCTCAAGTAAGCTTACGTTACTATACTCCGACGACTCATTACATGTATGTTCAGCCGGCAACCACACCTTTCCACTGTATAACAAAACTATAAATCATAATAAATATAAACTCATAAGTGAAGTGACGTATCAAAAGTTAATAAAACAGATAAAATCCACACACATGTTGCCCTCTGACCATGACGACGTTAATAAATCGATAATAAATTAAATTAATCGAACGTTATCAATAAACAACAATGTCGAAAAGTTATTCTCATGTACTCCCTTTTCATGTCTATGTCCACCTATGTAGAAATAATTTATTTTCTTTACGAAATCGGCAGCATTGTAAATGTAATTTTAGCATTATTATTTTTTTATAGAATATTGTGGTTTGACCATGACTGTGGCAGTATAGACTAACCTACCTTTTCTGAGATATTTGGTCATCCTGTGATCTTGAATAAGTTCGGAAGACCATAACATAACAGCCTAAGGATCTGTTGTTCCAATGGACGATAGTTATCGTCCCGTTTAGCAAAGGATCTTCTTTAATACACTATTATTTCTAGAACTGAATGAATACACTTTCTATAATTTCCTTAATTTTCTGTACGAATGTATCGATGGTTTTCTTGAGAAACTTCACCCATTGCTTGACGAACTAATCTAGACTAATAAGATTACACTTACACGAATAAGTAACAGAAAATAGGAGCATCTATGAATGAGACTTACCTATCCTTGCTAAGATACTTGGAAATTCTGTGCGCTTGAGTTAGTTCGGAAGACCAAAGCATGACCGGCTGGGGATCCGTGGTTCCCGTGGCTGATAGTTCCTCGTCCCAAATGGCCAGTGCCTTCTCGTGAAACTCTGCCCATAGCTTGATGAAGCCATCTGCAGTGATGTCGTAGCCCATCTCCTTCATGTACGATGTTATCTCCTCAGTAGAGTTCCAGCAACCGAAGAATACCTATGAAATGACAATTAAAATTATTAAATATTATTTTGTTTAAATGTGGTTGTACACGAGTAGGTAAGCCACGTAAAGTGGTCGTTGCTGCCCAATATTGTTTTTTGCTCACACATTGAATTACCTGAAGACGTATTCAGTTGTGCAAGAATATATGTGAATATCACTGTCAAAATTCGAATAGCAAATTCACAGTCAGATTTTGATGATGACTATTGCAATTTTTATTTACTCATTATTTTAATCACATTTCGTTTACGCCGAACCTGTTATACCTTTTTAATGTGGCTGGCAGATCATTTGGACGTGAATGATTTGTTTACTTTTTGACCTATAGCAATGCATAGGTGAATCCTCAGGTGTTGCATGTGTACATAGGCGACGATGACTACTCACCATCAATGCCATCAAGTGGTCCGGATGCCTGTTTGCTAGTTTTTTTTTTACAAAAAAACAGGTCTCTTTTAAGAACTAAAAGTACATAAGCCACAGTCAACTCTACTTCTCAAGTGTGGACGGATTTAAAACTCCTGGGTCAGGGGCCGGTGTCTCAATCGCTGTCATTACTTTTCTACTGCTACAGTACGAATAATATACGGAAAATAATACAAACCTCATCCCCTCCCATATGGAACAGTGCCGGCTTCGGCAGCGTCTCAGCGATGTCCCGGTATAACTCCCGCAGAATCCGATACATCTCGGAGTTGGCCGGGTTCAGCTGCCCACATGGCGGCTGGATGCAGAGTTGTCGCCACGCTTTGGCATTCACGCATACTGCCAGGTCACCATACCCGTACTCCTGGAAATAATGAAACATACAATAGTAAAGATTCTAGAATTGTCATTGGAAATTGGAAGCCATGTAACTTTTCAGGGCCACAATAAAAATAAAAATAAAAATTATAAGGTCGAGCAGGAAACAACTTGAATTAACTAATTGACAGCGAAGCGTGAGGTCGTGGGTTCGATTCCCACGCAGGGCAAATATTTGTGTGATGAACATGACTATTTGTTCTGTGTCTGGGTGTTAATTTTTCTATTTAAGTATGTATTTAGAATTATATAAGTATGTTTATCAGCTTTTTAATTATCATATTACAAGCTCTGCTTAGTTTGGAATCTTGCTCAGGAAATGGAAGCTGTGCTCAGAACGGTTTCATGACAGAATTGAGGACAATTTAGCCCACTGTATCACGATGGCCTATGTGAACTGTTGGATTTAACATGCTATTAAGAGATATAGGTGTAACGCTTAGTTTTTTTAAAAGGGGAATTATAAAACGAGCGAATAAAAAAAAACTTTGCGACTGATGATGACATACAGTTTTAATAACTTGAGCGGTATGAATTAGATTAAGCGAAAAATTTACTAAACTAACGACGAATATTGATAATAATAAAATCCAGAACGAGCTTACAAAAAGTGGATTGTGATTAATCCATTTCAGATATTAAAATTTTATACGAGCGACTACATTACTAAGTGAGCGACTGGAAAAAAACCACTCTGCATTCTGTAAGTTTACACACACGTTTGACTACCATGGCGTCTCCGAAGCCCTTTGCTTCTGTGTCTGAAAAATACCCAAAACCAAATCAGAGCACCCCACTAGTGGATAGTGGTCTTATCTGTACTACCCCTAGAGTGTATATAAAAAGCCGGAGGCGCGGAGGGAGAACACTCCCCGCCCGCCGTAGGAAAGCGCAGGCACCAAGAGAGCCGTAGCGCTTTCTTACGCTGGGCCGGAGGGAGTGGTTTTCCCGCAGCGCCGGAGAAGTCACGGAGCCAGAGCTTCTTCCCACCTCCATTTTTGATGGGAAATATCGACGTGGTACTTACCATTGACTCGAACAAATATTAGGTCGCTCAAATATTATGAAGCTGCTCAACTTGTATTTTAAGTAGTTCAAATTAATGTTTGTAAGTTGCTGTTCTGTTGATTTCTCGTCACTCGCAGACAGTCGCTCACTTAATAATTCTATAACACAAATTGATTAATTTTGACACTTAAAAGTGTAATTTACAGTCACTCGTTTTATTGCTACCCTTTTTAAAAGACTTCAACACGATAACTTCATTTACCAGAGGTGCGCGAGATTACCATCTAGGCTTCTTTGTGGAGTTCGGGAATAAGAACCACTACTTTTGCTCCTTAGGCATACAGATATGTACCTACATACCTACCTACCTACGTATGGAATAAGTAAAGCAGTAGTCTTTAGAGTAATAAGTACTTTAATCACGTACCTTTCCCCACTGCCAACCGTTCCCAGAATGCGCGGGTGCATCTATTTCGATGACTACCCGAACACCACGGACTTGCGCATATCTAATCAGCTCGCGGACTTCCTCTGCTGTGTAGATCTCGTATGGCGAGTATGCGCCGTATCTAGAATACACAAAAATATGGAAAGGTTAAAAACTATTGTCTAAAATAGAGACGAAAACAACACGCACATTATCCATACTCAACCGTAAAATAAAATAAAAAAGTGGCCAAGTGCGAGTCGGACTCGCCCACGAATGACTGAAATTTTTTGCCAGCAAAAATAACTTTGTTTTTCATAGTGTTTGTATGAACGACAGAGTAATATATTGCGGTTTTTAAAAATTTACTAAAACTGCATACTATATATATCTCGTTCGAACCAATTTTCGTTGAAAGTTTTTATTGAGATCTACAACATATATTTTTGATAGATTTTTCACTTTCTTACTTTAAAAGTTAGAGGGGGGGGGGGACAGATATTTTACCACTTTGGAAGTGTCTATCTTTCAAACGATTAACTTTGAGAAAAATGATTTTAGGAACCTCAATGTCATTTTAAAAGACACCCTACACGAATAGGTTTGATGAAATTTTTTTAATTTTTTTTTGTTTGAGTTCCATGTATGTAGGATGTCCCTATTAATATTTTTTTTATTTTTTTATAAAAATAGCAGAAATTATTCTCACAAACCATGACTGAAAAACATTATAACCGAATAAGAATGATTGTACATAATTAGGGTCATGGTAGAGTTCCATAACTTCGAGTGTGACTTCCTCTTTCCCTCTTCCTTTTTTCGTTTAACATGCGTGCACTCTATGCAAAATATCATGTAACTTCACAATGCTCGGCTTTTTTCTCCTTAGTCATGAAATATATTGGTACGGGTCATCAGTATATGGGAAGGTCTGGCAACGCTTTCTATTGCGGATAGATGAAAATGTGATCTATTGGCTATGTTGCGTGTTTTCATGCTACTTCGACAGCCTTCGACAGGGTTGACTTACTATGGACAAAAGATCGTGACGTATCTTCCGGAAAAGCACATTGAATTATTTTATCTGCCACCAGCATCATCCATGATATTCCCGAATGTGCTCTTTACGATTTTTTGTATAATATATTGCTTGTGGCCTTCACAATTCTAGAAAATGCATATTAAAAAAACCAGCATAGTGCGAGTCGGACTCGCACAAGAAGGGTTCCGTACCGTATCTATAAAAAAGCCAAAATAACATTTGTTGTGTAGCCCCACTTAAATATGTATTTTATTCTGGTTTTAGTATTCATTGTTATAGCGGCAACAGAAATCTGTGATAATTTTAGGTGTCTAGCTATAATGTTTAATGATATACAGGGTGGTGACAGACAGACGGACGGCCAGCGGAGTCTTAGTAATAAGGTTCCGTTTGTACCCTTAGGGTACGGAATCGTAAAGACTAACAAAATATTAGGCTGCTGTACGCGAGATTGAGTAAGATTTGTCAATGTCTATAGCTAGACTATCGCATGCTAAGTAAATTCCCAGCTTTCTAGGAAGGAGTTAATTACTGAAGACATCGTAAATCATTCTTTGCGCATACAAGCCGCTTATCGACGGCTACTATTAATCATAAATGTCAACATCCGTAATTTACTTTTTCTGAAAGCCGTGCACTTAAATGTGCGAGCATGAGCGTTTTTAGTTCTGTGACTAAAATAACGTTTGGTTATGGCAGATCACTTATGATACCAAAATCGATATTATACTTTACTCTGTTCTACATAAAGTTATGCATTAAACCAGGTTGCAGATGAAGTCGCCCCTTGATAAATAATCATAGGTTTGTGATCCCTCGCATTCTATTACCAACCTTAAGGTAGACATGGAGCCTAGTGAATCGCCTTTTGTGAAGCTACATTTATAGCTTATCAAAAAAAAAACAATTAAATATTAGCTAGTTTCTTAAGAGAAATTTACTTAGAGGTAATATTGTCTAAATTGAATGCTCTACGCCAAATGTCTCGACATCGCCATGAATAAAGATGTGCACTATTCAGAATTTTCAACAGAATTTGATACAGAGTATAATGAAAAATAAGTAAAACGTATACCTGGTAAACTGTGGTACTCGAGTGGACTCAAACGGAAAACTATGTGAATCTGTGACATGCCAATGGAAGACATTCATTTTAGTCGAAGCCATGCCGTCTATTGTTCTCTTAATGTCCTCTAAGGGGATGAAGTTTCTAGAAGTGTCCAGGACTAAGCCTCTATGCTTGTACACGGGTCGGTCTCTGATCTTAGCGCCGGAGACGAGGCGAAGACTGCACTTGTATGAATCGGAGAACGGGGGTTTGTCAGGAGCTATCAACTGTGTAAAGGTTTCCATGCCATGACGAGCTCCGTACACTGTTTCTGCAACAATGTGTACTGCTACACTCCCATCTGTAATAGATATAAATTCGTTGTAGCCATGGAAATTGTAAATAAAATTTATTTACGGCAGAAATGGTGGTGCAACGGTGCTTAGTATTTGCCAGGTCGAAGCGTGAAGGTTCCACCCCATTACCTGTAAATAATTATTTGATGAACTTATTCATAGTACTAGCTGACCCCGCGAACTCCGTACCGCGTTTAAATATTAAATAATAATAATAATGGATAGCATATAAACATTCTCCGTGAAAAAATACATATACATACCAATTTTCATAATAATCGGTCGAATAGTTTCTGAGTTTTGCGATGTCATATATACAAACATCCTCTTTTATATGTATAGATTATCCTTACGACGGTGCTGAATCCGGTCTTGGACTATCAAATCAATTGAGATACTTCTAATGAGTTGTCAAAACGTGACGTGTTCATACGTTTTATACTCAGAACAATAACTAATGCAAATTTTATATAAGAAAATATTTTTGACGTCACTACTCATTTAGAGTCAATTATATATATATATATATATATATATATATATATATATATATATATATTAATAATTGCTTTGCATTCCAAGCGTCGCTTAGCCACCTTTTTAAAATATGTATTTTGAATTTTTCTGTTCATAGTGCCCAAGACCCTATTTCATCAGCGTTGGTCCTTTAGACCTTTAGACTGTCAATCATGCGTACCAAATATAAACATTGATTTGTGCAATATGACCGGCTAAAAATAAATGAAGTGAACTAAATTAGGAAACAGTAACTCGAGATATTTTAAGCATCAAACGAAACTGATCGGTTAACTGGGTCCGATTACAATGTGTGGTTTGAGAAAACCGTGAAATAAAAACATATAAGAAGTAAGTAATATTTTCATTATTCATGTTGTACCTATGCTCTTTGTCTGAATTAGCAAAAAGGATTTAAATCTGTGACAAACAGATAAGTGATTCCATAATATTCGTGTATTTCATTTCATGGTTAGATCAAAGGGTTAGATGTGTCCATGATGTTGACGTAATGCAATGTTTTACTCAAAAAGCCAGCGTCATAGAACGTTACACGGAAATTAGCAAAAATATTGTTTCTTTGCGTATCAAAACTTTTAACGTATGTGCCAAATGATTTCCAAAAAAACGTTGCCGAGTCGAGACCTTCCTTATACTAAGGAAAAGTTATTAAATGCCATGTAGAGTCAAGCTTCTAACTCTACACATCCTATCACTACAAGCCCTAATTTAAACCTCACAAACTATTCACTTAAGACAATAATCGTGGCTTGGGTATTTTGTTACCATCATTTAAGGGCAGGTATACAATGTTTATACTAAAACTTTAAAAGCGGAAAAATATTCTAAAAGTCAGGAATAGTCTTTGTAGTTCGTGACCATTTTGTGAACAATGAAAAGTCCATATTATAAAAAGGATGAAACTTGTAAAAATAAACAACGCCTTCAATATCATAGGGGCCATTTTATTCTTTATGAATTAAATCTACAATTTGAACGGCTCGTCCTTTCGTCCTGCCTGATGTTCGCATATTATGTCTTTGTGCATGTCCACAAATTTTCATTTGTCAGCAACAAAAACTAGGCAGAGGGAGTTTTGGCGGGAAGTCGGAAAAGACATATTGCGCTGTTGTTTTATTTTCATTTTCTTAGTGTATTTTTGAGTAATATTGGATAAAGTTGGCGTTTTGTTCGATATAGCTTAATTACAGTGCACGAGTGTAGCGAAAAATAATAACAGTGCGAAAATATGTTTTTTCAGCTTTCCTCCAAAATAACATGTTCTTGTAAAGTAGCCGTCGGCGTCTGACTCGACTGACTGATTACTGACGACTTACTGACTTTCTCTATTATTACTACCTTAGTTTCAACGAAATTGGCAAAAAATTGATGCAAAAATTATACTTGAAGCTGGCAGTATGCACATAGTTTGCGATGCCATAAATGAAAATAAAATACCATCTGTCATTTTTTTTATTTTCATTAGATTATATCTGCCTCTCTTTGCCTGTGATGTCCTTACTGAAAAAAACCAGAAACATAGCAATAATTTCCAAACCTTTGGTCTGCACATCAAGCACGTACTGCTCATCAGTGTTCCAGGTGAGCTCCAGGTTGGGAGACTTGACGGTGATGTAGACAACCACCGGGGTGGAAACAATCTCAGTCACGTTTCCTTCGCACTCGTCCATCAGGTTGGCGCTGATGACGCGAGTCATCTGCACCACCGTCTCCCTGGCGTCTACAGGCACGTCGATTAGATCGAACCTGGAATGTGTGAAAATATTTTAAAGATGTGTTTTTTGTTGTTGCGTATTGTTTAAAATTATGTAGTTGTGGACGTCATTACATATAAATACTCAACTTTGAACTGCAATCATACTATCTTAGACACAAATAAATTTGTAGTTAGTAGGACTTTTATGGTTCGATTCCATTAAAGTTCTAGTCGGCTGGTGATCTTTTCGTGTACCTCACACACAGTTGGGCTGAAGGCGAGCAATAGGGAGACTTTGGCAGTCAGCCTGGATATCACAAAGGCCTTTGATCGGGTCTGGCACAGGGCCCTTCTCACGAAGCTTCCATCTTACGGTCTTCCCGTGAGGGTATGCAAATAGGTGGCAAGTTTTCTGTCTGAGCGGCAGATTAAGGTCGTTGTTGACGGATGCTGCTCAGATATGAAGCCCATTAACGCCGGTGTTCCCCAAAGCTCAGTGCTGTCTCCTACACTATTCATTCTGCATATCAATGACATGCTGCAACAATCCCGCGGTATACATTGCTACTATGCAGATGATAGTACGGTGGACGCACTATACACCTATCGAGCCAATGCCTCTCGGTCACAAGTGGAGGAAAGCAGAATCAAACTTGTGTCTGAAGTCGAAAACTCTCTGGAGCGGGCCTAGAAATGGGGTAGACTTAACCTTGTTGAGTTTAACCTTACAAAGACACAAGTTTGCGCGTTTACCGCTAAAAAAAACCCATTTGTTATAGCGCCCAAGTTCCAGAGCACCGCACTCACCGTTGGTGAAAGTGTTGGTATCTTGGGAGTTGACATTCCGAGTAAAGTGCAGTATCGGAGTCACTTGGAGAACAAGGCCAAATTGGCATCCAAAAAGCTTGGTATCCTCAACAGGGCGAGGCAGTGCTTCACTGTGGGGCAACTCATGACGCTGTATAAGGCCCAGGTCAGACCCCACATGGAGTGCTGCTCCCATCTCTGGGCAGGAGCACCAAAATACTAGCTACACCCATTTGACTCCGTTCAAAAGCGCGCAGTCCGAATCGACTCAAGATTGACTGACAGGCTAGAACCGCTAAGCTTGCGAAGAGACATAGGCTCGCTCTGCGTGTTCTTCAACTTTACTATGGTGAGTGCTCCGAGTGCGCCGATGCTTTTCAAAATGATGCCTACGTCACCATTTCATGAATATACCACCAGAAGAAGGTTAAAGTTCCACCGACACCATCTGGACTTGTGGTGAACCTCCACAGTCTGCTTTGCACGCTCATTTTTACCACGAACTTGTAAGTTATGGGACAACCTTCCAGCTGAGGCATTTCCAGTGGACTATGACATGGGGTTCATCAAGAAAGCTGTAAAAAGCTCTCCTCCAAAGCCGGCAATGCTCGAGTGGCTCCCCTGGGGTTGCCCGTGTCCACTAGATCGCTTAACACCACGCAGCCAGTCTGCCTTTTTGTACGGTTTATTTATAATTAAAAAAAAGTAGATCTCTGTACCGTGGCTGGTGGTAGTTTCTCCAAGAAATTAGTTTCTTTACTGAATTATTTGAGCTGGATAGCTCGGGATTGGTCTCTGAATGTAGAAGTTATGAATATAAGGATAGAGTAAGACTAGATACAGTAAGAACAGATCAGCTGCCTGATCGTAAGAAGCGAGTAAAAGTGATCTACACGGTTCTATTATTTAACTGATCATTAAAATA
Source organism: Pyrgus malvae (assembly GCA_911387765.1). Classification (NCBI taxonomy): domain Eukaryota; kingdom Metazoa; phylum Arthropoda; class Insecta; order Lepidoptera; family Hesperiidae; genus Pyrgus; species Pyrgus malvae. Next base: position 17,156,543 of record OU426960.1, read on the forward strand.
TTATAGCTTATAAAAATGTGTATAGGTATTGTGTAAATTAATGCAATTAAATCAGCATCATCTTCTATCTTCTATACAAATAAAAGAGGATGTTTGTATATATGACATCGCAAAACCCAGAAACTATTCGACCGATTATTATGAAAATTGGTATGTATATGTATTTTTTCACGGAGAAGGTTTATATGCTATCCATTATTATTATTATTTTATATTTAAACGCGATACGGAGTTCGCGGGGTCAGCTAGTATCAATAATAATAAAATAATTATACTGCAAGTTTTGTTATCTATGTGGAGTATGTAGAGCTATTATTTTTTATAAACACCCATATTCAAAGTAATTTTTTGGCAGTTATCTGTTAACTGCGTTTTTATCGTAATGTCTACTACAATAATTAAGGTCACGTGTATATGTAAAAAATCGAATGCACCTACTCATTAACGTAATATTGTTCCATTGCAAAGTTAGAAACACATTATGAAATGAGTTCATCGGTTGCTAGAACGTGCTCCATTGACATCTGTAAACCTTTGTTTAGGTACTGTCAGAAGGTCAGAACGAATCTCTTCGCCATTTCATGCCATGGCTTTAAATCTATACCTCAATGATTCCATCCTAATATTGTAAATGCGAAAGTAACTGGGTCTGTGAGTTTGTCTGTTACATATTCACGCCTAAACTACTGAACAACTACTAATGGACCTTGAGACATAAAATAGGATAGTTTTTATCACTTATCCGGGGTATAGAATAGCATAATCATATTATAAACTCAAATCACCCGAGCGAGAACGGATCGGATCACTAGTCTTAAAAAAAATAATGTTCCAAAAGGATATCATGATACCGTTAAAAGATCAATTCGCCGCCTACAAGAATATTGGATGTAAATGCTTTATGATATATCTTTAAAGGTATAATTGAGCAATATAAGAATATCGTGGGCGGAGTGATGCATCGCGAACCAAACTTGGTAATCACGATTTGTATATCGTGTAAAGGCAAGGATCGAAGGTTAGAGAACCGTTAGCCCTCTTATGAATCGGTCGTTAACCTGGCAGTCTGCTAAACCAATTTACTCTACTGCTCAGCAAATATTGTCATAATATAAATGGCACGACACGAATCACTTGGGGTGGCCGCCTATGGACGGTGTGGTCACCGACCTCATTTACACCTACTCATTACTGCTTAAAATATTATATGAGTTATAAATATGTGTTAAGGCGACGCTACATTTGAATAAACAACAAATATTGATAATTGCAGATTTCATCTACTAATCGCGACTATCTGATAGTAGGATTATTCAAAACACCATCATAAATGAAAAGTAGAAAATCCTCATTGTTTCTGACCGACCGACATCGACCTGAAAATTTTACTCTGGGACGGTTGGGACGGCGATTTTCAGCAAAATGATAAGTTTGGTCATAAAATTATTTGATACAAAATTGTAGATCAGGTAGATTTTTATCTGAATACTTTTTTCCTTCCTAAAGTTGGAAGAGTTCACGTCTATTTTTCGGTCTAATCGCTTGCATTGTTATGAAGAGATTTTCCGACAGTATTATTTTTCAAACTAAGATAATGTTGATTTCAATCAATAAGTGAATGACTGAATGAATTAGAAATAATAAAACATAAACCAGGATGAACAGTTTGAGAAATGAAATAAAAATGAAATAAGTTAACATCAGGATAACAATTATATTGCAGTTATCTAATTATTAAAAACAATATAAAACTACATGTTAAATTAAATTAATTTTATCTGTCATACTATAAGTTTATCGAACCTTTATCTTATCCGATATTTTTTCTAAGGTAAAACTATGTATCGCCATATCCAACGTATATTCGATTAGATATAAAACAACATTATACGTACCTATCTGCGCCTTGTCAATAATTATGACTAACAAAGCAATAGTATCCTTTTTGCAAAGTAATTCTGCAGAAAAATCAATAAAGCAGACCGCAGACATATTGGATAATTTTATGGTCAACAGTAACAGTATAACTCGTAGGATTGTCTGAAAGAAATCGCTACTTTAGCGATAAGACCGCCTTTTGGTCACCACTGTTGTTATTTGGTATTTTTTTGATAGGAATGTTGTTGTTTAATGTGGTATACAAATAAAGAATATTTGTATTGTATTGTATTATATTGTATTGTATTTTATTGTATTGTATAAATAACTAAATAATAAAAGAAAAAATGTATAAAGTCAATACAAAGAAAATTAAGTTTTTAACAAAAAAATAGAACCGACTTCAAACGGTAAAAAATAAAATTGTTCAGCACCTACTTCTTCTTGCTTATGGTAATGACTCTTAAAACTATTTCTGGAGTCGGGCCCTTAGTAAATGTCGTACCATTCGTTCTAAATTGACACCGACAGTACAGACAGTGGGACAGTACCTACTTCTTCTTGCTTATGGTAATGACTGTTAAAGCTATATTGGAGTCGGTGCCCATTCAGAACGAAAGGTACACTAAATTTACTAAAACAGGATATTTCACTAAGGGCCCGACTTCAAAAATAGTTTTAAGAGTCATTACCATAAGCAAGAAGAAGTAGGTGCTGAACAATTTTATTTTTTACCGTTTGAAGTCGGTTCTATTTTTTTGTTAAAAACTTAATTCATTTTACTCTTTTTAGTAATTTTAATAATTCTGTATGTATTATCATAATTGGAAAATTTTTCACTTAACTTCTAAACTTTAAACAGATTTACCTTTTATAATCATGTTTATCTAATAGCCATCTAAAAGTCTGAAAGACATACTATCAGTCCACCTGAACGTATAAATTAAAGAAAGAATTTGCTCTCAGCTCCTAACCGTTGAGGAGTTGTACCTTCAATCATCAGTTAAGCAACAGCAGGTGATAATTACCAGACATAAATATTTGTATTATGTTAAAAATATGACTAAAAGCATGTGTGTGCCTATTAAGTTTCAGTGTTTCCCTCGATATCCCTAATATCACATCATCAGATTTTGACATGGTGACAGTTGGACCACCTCAGGAATGTAAGATTTCGAACAAAAAACCATTTATTGAAAGAATTTGCTCTTAACTCCTAACCGTCATAATACCTTCCATCATGAGTTCAGCAACATGATATGACGATAATTATAAACAAATGTTCGTTTTGCTTTGTATAAATATGAAAATCATTTGTTGTGCTATAAAATTTGAATGTTCCCTTCGATTTCTCTGGGATCCCCTCATCAGACTTTGACTTGGTGACAGTTGGACCACCTCGGAAATGTAAGATTTCGATAAAAAAACTATTTATTGAAAGAATTTGCTCTCAACTCCTCACTGTCGTAGTACCTTCCATCATCAGCTCAACAACATGAGATGATGATTTCTATGCGTAAATATCTCTTATGCTTCAGAAACTATAAGAAAATTAATGTGTGTGCCTATAAAATTTGAGAGTTCCCCTCGATTTCCCTGGGATCCCATCATCAGATCCTGATTTGGTGACAATGGGACCACCTCGGGAGTATAAGCATACGAAGAAAAAAAGAATTTTTAAAATCGGTCCACAAACGGCGGAGTAATCGGTGAACATATATAAAAAAAATAATACATACAGCCGAATACAGTACCTCCTTCTTTTGGAAGTCGGTAAAAATAGACAAAACAACAACATGCAAGTGCATCCGACCGCGGGTTGGCCACTAACTCACATCTCCACCAACCCGGAGTAAGCTCCAGGCCATCCCCAATAATGGGGGGAAAGACCCGTGCCCAGCAGTGGGATGCAAAAAGGGTTGCAGCCATCAATTTTATTCATCAGACAAGTGAATATTTTATGTTTCTAATATCATATTCAAATCGTAAAAATCTCAGATTGCGGTCAATTTCAGCTTTAGATCGTTGGTTTCGCCCCTAAATAGCTAGCTTGGCATACCTCAAACACCCTTTACTCTTATATCTGCGATAATAAGTACTTAATACAAGTTGGTACTTTGAACATCTATTCATAAATTGTGTCAGACGACTTTAATCCAAATTTAAAAGTAGACGTTCAATAACAATGTATTGGGCAATCGTCCCAAGTAGATCACGCCCAGAATAGCTAGACAGGTGGGAGACAGACAACCGGCGTGTTCTTGATAACAAGAATCGAAATAATGGCTGTCTATAAAACACCAAGTTTATTGGTCTTTGTTACCAGTAATATAATGGACAAATTAATTAGGTAGCCGTTAGTGAGTAACGACACCACTGACCTGAGTTCTCCCAAGAAAGTCCCTCTGTTCCTTGTCTCTAGTAGGCGGAGTGAGAACCCAAAGGAACAGGTCCCCACCTCTGCCTTGCCTTAATTAGCGCCCAGAGTTAAGTCGTTAGAGCTGTATGCTCGAGGGTGGAAGTGTTATGTAAGTAATTGGCGTAATAACGAAGAAACTATCGGAAAAATCGGTGCCGCTCCTCTCGACACCCCTAGTTGCTCAGGCCACTATTGCTCCCAGGCATTTACGCCATTTTATAGGGTCCCATACAGTGAGTGGTGAGTAACCACCTGCCTCACTTCAGATTATTTTCTAGTGTGAACGGCAGGTATTTCATAGTTTTCTGTAGCGACCTTCCGCTTCTCATCAAGAGATGGCGCCACGGGTATTCCTGAATCACGCTATCGAAGTTTTCTGAATATCCGAGCATATATACAAGCTCCGAATTGAGTCAGTTGGAGCGCGGCCGTTCCCCGGGCTTGACCACCGCGCCCCGCGGGAGATCGGCTGGATCGTTGGATCGGAGATCGGAAGATCGGATCAGAAGGTTGCGTGTTCAAATCACGTCGGGGTCACCAGTTTGTCCAAAGGGAGATCTCCCGCCGGGTGAGGTGGTCATGCCCGGGGAGCGGCCGCGCTCCAACTGACTCAATTCGGAGCTTGTATACATGCACGGATTTATGTGATACGGACAGGGATGATATCCGCCAAGTATAACCACATAACTACATTAAAGTGTCTCAAAGGGGCCTCTACGTGTTGGACCTGTGTCCCCACGCAAGCCTTCAAAATGACCGGGTCAAATAACATCGACTCGTGACCGATAAGGAGCGATACATAATAATAATAATAATAACGTTTCACACTCATAGCTCCACAGTAGGGTAGCTATACCCTGTATGGTGCAAACCATGGACACACACAAAGAAAGAAACACAAACACCCAGACCGAGAACAGAAATTTAAACTCATCATTCAAATTTCTGCCTAGCCGGGAATCGATCACGGGACCCTCGATCGGCAGTCCGGTATTAGTAGTACCATTGTTTAATCACGCATGGGGGTTAGATATTCTCTCTCATTACGAGTCATTACTGACAGGTTTCATTACGATATTTTCCCTTAGTGTAAAACAAAACATCATCAAGCAAATAAATGAAATTTCTTTTATAATGGTGCACCCTACGATTTAGTCTCATAATTCCTACAGAACTCTATTACAGTTTTATACGATACATTTTATTTTAAAAATAAAACAAAATTATTCTCAATGTCGTGTTTAATCACAATAATTGTGTTGGCGCTAATAAAGTCTTGCTGAATACTCAATTAAACCAAGCAATCAACATCTCGCTGTTAATAACTCATGTGAAATGGGGTGAGAAATTAATAAGCCCATAGTTTGTTAAATGCATACTACCCATTATATCTATTCAATTATTGTCGTAGATCCACGCCATGTTTGTCCGCGTGTGTCAAATGCCCAGAATCTTTACATTCTATCCCCAAAAGGTAAGACATGTAATATCGTCTACAGTAGCGTATTAAAATAGTGCTCTGTTCTGTGTCCCAAGCCGTGTATGGCTGGAAACACTTGAAAATAAAAAATCACATCCATTTGGAAAATAAATCACACTTATTATGTGCTCTCCACGTTAGTATTGCCTGTACACGTAAGCAGGATCGGTGGATCCTGCATCAATCTTCACCAGCACACTTCTATTCAACTTCGCTTAAAGCTCCAGTATGTCAGTGTACGTACACTATGTGCGGTCAGCATTACCTCTGGTTCTTCTAAATACCTCTTAATCGTAGAACTGTCACTATTTACGAGTATGCACCACAAATGTGTCAGTCATGTATCATAAACAAGTCATTGTCATTCCCTTTGACCACGCGGGCAAAGCCGCGGGTAAAAGCTAGTTATAAATAAATCCATAAAATTGGAATTATTAACAGTCCATGAGTCTATTTAGACAAAACCAATTTCCATATGAATGGTTTACCTTGTTAAGTCAAACCATGTATACAATTTTCTTTTTGTATTTCAAAAGAACAAACATAAATCGCGTAGGTACCTATTTGACTACGCTGATCAAAACAATTTTAATTTTTATTCAGTTACACAATAACTTTTATTTCTTTGCAATCGAGAAAATTGAGTAACAAACATACATACATCCGTCCTCACAAACTTTCGCATCTATACATATAATAAATCTGTAACAAGTCGGTTTCTGTACATTGAAGATATTTGAGAAAAACTTTCACTAGGGCTATTTATTAGCGCAATAGAACCCAAAACAATGATTTTTAGAATTATTGTCTGTTTGTCTGTTTGTCTGTTTATCTGTTCGTTTGTGCGCGCTAATCTCAGGAACGGCTTAACGTAGAAGGATACGGTTTTCACTGATGTATTGGTATTTTTTTGGATTAACATTTAGGGTTTGTTTTATTTAAATCGGTTAATAAACAAAAAAGTTACGTCAATTTCAAGAATTGAATTAAAGACTGAAGCGACCATTACCGATACAAACTAAATAGCTGCATCCTTTTAACGTCTCGCTCCTCTCCTGGGCTTCCCATTATTGGGGAGGCCTGGAGATTAGTTAACCACGCTGCTCCAATGCGGGTTTTTAAATTTAAGTGTGTAACGTTTGTAAGAGAATAAATTTAATGCGAGCGGTCACACCACAAGTTTCGATAATTACTAACATCTCTTAATATTCTGATAGCAAGTTTTCAATCACTTATGCTAGATTTCATCTCTAAATATTTAAAAAAAAACATACATATCACCACATATTCAAAGAAATCCTCAATACAAAATTAATGTACAAAACCTTAACAAAAAGAGGCTACTGCCGACATCTATGTTCATATTCAGAACTATTTAGTGATCTGTTGCAAATTCGGTATATCGACAATTTAGTTTACACGCTATACGATAGATGTCATTGTTACGTAATAACGCTATTACAAAGTGGATTGGTGGAGATTATTTCAAATAATTAATTACGAGTATACCTATTTACTTAATAAAATATCTAATAAAAAAATTAACAACTTAGAGACCTTTGGAACTGGCGCTGACTGACAATGAGTACAAATTACAATTAATTCATTGTGGTAGAGCATTATGGAGGCGCGGCGCGGTGGTTACATCCACATATTATTGGTATCGAACTTATTTAATAGACAATAATAATTATCGACTCGCGCAGGCGCGGTCCCAGTGGGGGGGTCACAGGGGACATGACCTCCCTCCCCCCAAAATCCCTCACTCATGCGTAGATGGAAGGCGAAACAAGCCAATTTGAGACACCTCTTTCCCCAAATTTCTTAGTGACCCCCCACCAAAATTTCTTGGCGACCCCCCCCCCAATTGAAGGCTGCGACTGCGCCTGGACTCGCGTGGCGCAATGGTTACCATGCCGGACTGCCCATCGAAGGGTCTCGAGTTTGATTCCCGGCGAAGCAGAAATTTGAATGATGAGTTTAATTTTCTGTTCTCGGTTTAAGTGTTTGTATTTCTGTCTCTGTGTGTCTCATGGTACCCATTACACAGTGTATATTTACCGTACTCTGGGGCTATCAGTGTGAAACGTAAAAAAAATCAAAGTGTTCTACCGACTTTACTATGCTGAGTGATCTTTTCAAAATGATAGTTATGTCACCATATCATGATTACACCACCAGTCGAAGGTTAAAGTTCCACAGGCCACTTTGCACGCTCCTTTTGATGTTTGAACGGATGTTTAAGTTATGGGACAACCTTCCAGCTGAGGCATTTCCAGTGGACTTTGACATAGGGTTCTTCAAGAAAGCTGTAAAGAAAGCTCTTCTTGAAAGCCGGCAGTGCTCGGGTGGCTCCGCTGGGGTTGCCCGTTTCCATAGGCGACAGTGATCGCTTAACCACGCGGCCTTTCTGCCTCTTTGTTCGGTTTACTTATAAAAAAGTGATTTCGAATAAACGAATAACCAATTGCCGAGGCACTAATAAAAAAATTATTGAAATGAGCAGACGTTTTCAGTGGTTAATTTAATAAGAGCTATTACATACATACGCAGTACTGGCACTGGTGTTACACTAATATGATAAAGCGTCACGGCAGCAGCACGGCATGGTGGTCACGCCCAGATTAATATTAGTAATCGATATATTTATTTCTGATGCTGTGTGAAGGGTTGTTAATAGAACTAATTGACTCTTAATCGCGTAGGGCCTAATCCTCTCACGCTGCTCCAATTCAGGTTGATGACGTCTTCATTGTTAGTGGCCTAACTGCTGTCGCAAGTTTTAAATCGCTCAAAAGACCTCTATTAAGTATGAACGACAGTATGTTAACGACAATTGCAACCAACGTGTAAGCAACCAAGAATTTGACTCCCAACTACTAACCACGCCTGACATAGCGTAGACATTTCACCACCTTTCTGCAATATATTTAAGTTACATAATGATAATGAATCTATGCATTATTTGCAGCACAAATTATTTAATTATAATGATACTTTCCGCGGGCACAGCAGTACTATCTAAACACTTTAAAAACATGCTATTATAATACGTTTAATTTGTAAAGAGAAACTGATGATAACGACTGAAAAGTCGGTATTATAAGAGGAGTACAGTAAGAATTGTAAGGACTCAGGAAGAATGTATCTACTCAACATAATAATATGAACTTTTGTATCATAAGTAATTTCATAAAAGGTAACAATAATCCAAGGGACAGTGGATGGCAAGCGGTCACGAACGAAATTGCAACCTCATCAGCCACGACCACTCTGTCAAGAGTGAACGACTAAGGAGGAGGAGGAACAAATAATCCAAGCCTAATCAAGCCTTTTGTACAAGTCCATCTACGCGGACGACGTCGCGGGCACAGCTAGTTTATAATATTTGTAGGGCGACGTATACGCACGATGACGCAAGGTGTCTCAGAATAGACAGACGCGTCAGAGACACCTGCGCTAAATCTTCCCGCTGGACTGCATCAACTGGACGTCGTCATATAGACGTAATAATAACGTCATTCAGTCCGTTTTTTTTAATGGAGTAGCAGACGAGCATGCCGGCCACGTGGCGTTAAGTGGTCGCTGCAGCCCATGGACATCTAAATACAACCTCAAGCAAGCATAGTTAAGTCTTGTCTAAGGTCGTATGCTGTTGCGCTGCTACTCCGGAAGCTGGTGGTCGCCTCATGTAAGTGTGGCCGGCAACTGCACCTTTCCACCGAAAAACAATAGAATTGCTTCACGGCACAAGTGGGTGCAGCGGTGGTACTTCCCCGGGCGAACCATAATAGTTCTACCACCTACAAAACACGGTTCCAGATAGTATCCAGAATTTTATAGTACACAATCAAAATTATAGTGAGATCGTAATATTTTCAAATCTTGCTGCCCGTGAGTCTGTGTCAGTCATGTTACTTTCCTCTCTTTATCAGTATGACCGAGCGTTGCTCGGATAAAAACAATCAATTTTCTTCAGAGACTCATTGGCTTACAACAATTCAGCTACCAATATAAAAAATAGAATTACCTACATAAATATACTCGCCGGTAGATGTATAGAAAAGACATATTTTTCAGTTTATATTTAAGTTGACTATTGCTGAAAACACGGATGAAAACAATATTTTCTAAAATTTAAACCTAGCTAGATCGATTTATTGCTCCCGAAGACCCCTGCACACTAAATTTCATGAAATTCTCCGGAGACATATACAAGAATTGCTCGTTTAAAGGTATCAGATAATTAACCTAATAAATAAATAGTAAATAGCTGTGTCATACTAACTTTTTACACATGACCAGTATTAAACAGACTTCTCTCGGTTTTTAACCGTCTTCAAAGGAGGTTATCTTTTTTTTTTTAAATATCTTTGGACAATTCACACAACACTATCTGATTCCAAACTATCAGAGCTTGTACGATGGTAATCAGAAAGCTGATAAACATTATATAATTCTAAATAATTTTGTCCTATATGTGTCCTGTGCAGGTGCACAGTTAGGGCTAGAAAAGTAACATATTGGAAGGCGCGCGTTCCCCGTGGACCAACCGTTGGTCCAACCAGTCCAACCACGGGGATTTTTTTCCCGCTGGACCAACTACTCGGTAGTTCAAATAAATTCATTCCCGGTGCACGGTGGTTCAACTTGTCAATTTAAGATCCAATTAGTAAGGTGCCTTTTCAACATCTTCTCTATTTTTAACTCCTTGCCTGTGGCTGCCTGAAAGAAATCGCTGTTTAGCAATAAGGCCGCCATTTATACTCTATTTGTTTGTTTCATGTTTTTTTATTATGGTGTATAATAAAGAGTTAATTAAATAAATAAATGTTTTTAAATTACATACTTTTATTATTATGTGTATTTTAAAACTCAATAGTATAGTCTTCGGTAGTATAGTGGTAAGTATCCCCGCCTGTCACGCGGGAGACCGGGGTTCGATTCCCCGCCGGAGAGAACCTTTTTTGTACTTATTATATTTTTTTTATTTTTTATTGAATTTCATACTTTAATCTATGTCTATTCTTCTATGTTTGCAAAAAATACGATTTCTCTTGTTGCATGTTGCTTTTAAAAGAGAATTACGATAGATGGTTATAAAATGCAGAAGATACCTATATATAAGATATACATAGTTTATAAATTTTCTTTTTACAACTTTATTCCCTAGTAAACAATGAGTTATTCTTTGATGTCACATTTATAAAAAAAAAACAATAGTAACAGTAATTTATTCGTACCTATTATGAGTTAATGAACCCGTATAAAACATATTATTGCCTTGCACGTAAGTATGTATAAGAAAAGGAAGTTATATAGGCACCATACAGGTACCTCTTCCATAAATTAGACTATTTATAAAGTAGCTACCTAAGTACTTATCTTCAGCTATTTATAAACCAATGTGACAAATAAAAAGGAATTTGTCGTACCTAGTAACAATTAGAGCTACGAATTATGTAGGTTTCAACGCCTCACAAGCACCTACAGAACCTGTCCGCAGATTATCGCATTGCCATGTAAATGTAGTACATGTTCTAGCGTCATTTTCTTTATAAATAGAAAACCAGCCAGGCGTAAGATGACATTTTATAAATACAGTAGTATCTTAATAACATAGCACTCTTACACATTCACAAAACACGATTCCAATACATGTGGTATTGTTGGTAGATAAAGCAAAGATAAAACAATTTTATGTTATAAGTTATTGGCAGATAAAAATAAGATGACTTTAAAACGCTTCTTTAGAAGAAACAAGTTCGATACTTTTGATGATATTTATAACAAATCGTAGTGCTATTTCTTAAAATTTCTACTAAAAACTAAGAAAATAATTTTAAACAATTTAAGTAACAACAACGCTTAACTCCTTTTTATGTTTGACTACCACATTAGGTTTATCTTTGTAGGTAACACGTTCTGGGTGGCCTATTTGATAAATTCTATTTGCTATTTACAGTAAAAACCACTCCATACAGTATTTGTTACAATAAATAAACATGACAATGTACAAATAAGCGAAGTAAAGTTATACTTCGCTTCGTAGTTACCTAATAATATAAATAGGTAGGCTATGTCTAATAAAAATGTAAGTGTACGCGTCTACAGACAGATTGTATTACCGTATACTTATTTACAGCCTCAAAAACTAATCAATAAAAATAAAATGTTACTGAAAATTTTATTATATTCTTTCCGTAAAGGACTGAAGTATACCAACTATATATAACTATTTAGGTAATAAATTATTATCGTATTGTCCTAAAATCCGCAATTTTTCGGACTAAATACATCAAATTAAATGTGGATTATAGATGTATGATAAGTTATCTTTCTATTGTATTAATTTTTAAAACGCACCAGGTGTTACATCACTGTCAGATATGTTCAAACAAAGTTAGACTTAAGAGTCCACGAGATCAAATTCGTAGTTAGGCATGCAAAAGTCCATGTAGCTTCGAGATTAAGAATAGAGCTACGGTATCCCCTCCTGGATCGCAAGAGGCAACTAAAAGGGGCTTCGGGGTTGCGCACGGTGAGAGTAGGAGCTCCATCCTTCCAGCCAGCGGCCCCGAGAAGGACGGCGGTGTGTGCGTGGCCGCAAGCCGCCGTAAGCATGTGAACGTGCAGGAGCGCACATTTGCTCTCTCAAAGATGGGCCGTACAATGCGCTGCGCGCAGAGAACACCAGTGCGTTCCACTGGAGATCCCGGAGTCCTCCCTAAGCGCAGAGGCAGGCCATCGAGGGAGTTTTAGTGCGGTACAAATCCCACATTGGCCGGTATCCTCTCTCAAGGTGCCGGGTACCTTATGAAGGTTTCCCCCCGATACAAAAAAAGGTATGCAAAGTAACGTAAAAAAATAAAATTGGTCGTATTTTCAAGTGTTATTTAGGCCCTTATTAGGTGATTGGCGTACTCATCGTGCATGTACTGTGTCAAGGCCATGAAGGTACTTTCCTACCTTCATGGTCAAGGCGCACTAGTTGAACCTGCACTTTGCTGAATGTTTATTATAGATAGACTTCTGTGTCATCAAAAATTACATAGCGCACTGATACTTTATAGCCAACTATGATGTAATCAGATCCTTACTACCTATGTCATATTGACTTATTTTGTCATTAAATAGCGCATAATACTAAATAGCTAATATGAAACATATCTTAGTACTGTGTCTGAGCAGTATACACATCTACATAAATACAAAAAGTTTTGAAAAATATATATACTGTAAACATGTTATTTTTGCGTTTATTAAGCTGAAAAAAATTGGTTTTTCTATCTTAAATTTTTTCCTCATTTTCCGCTTCATGTTGCCACTTCGTTGAATAGTGATATAACGTTATTCCTATGTTACAAAACATATTAAATGTTACAAAACTTGGTACTCTCTTACATTAAAATAGAATTTTAAGTATTTTTTATAATAATTTCTACTAAAAACTCCGAGAATATCTCTATCCCTGACGGTTCCGAACAGTCTCCGACAGAATCCGTGAAGTCCACATCGGTAGATAATAAAAAGAAGTAGGTACTAATACAGATTTAATATTGTATTGTATTTTTCCTACATTGCGAACTCTAGATAACTCAATCTGTTGTGGTCACGAATGCCACATTAGTATTATCATAACAGAATTCTGCTGCATCGATGTACAGGAATTACGAGTATTACTATTTTTTTTATATTTGTTTGATACAGAGCTATACGAGGGTAATGTATGTTCAATAATATTAATACATAATATGTAGAATCAGGCGTTGCGGAAATCCATTGTTATAAAGTTAGGTAAAAACGACTTCGCAACAATCCGCAATCAGAACGTATGATGGTGTGTGTACATATACTTTTTCATGCAATAGCACCCTCCTTCCCACATAGGATGCAAGCACATGCAACAATAAAAAATGTACACCAACATACGTACCACCACCACGTTGCTCTGTTTTGGTGCGAAACACGTGTTGGTGGTGGTACGTCGACCCGTGTGGCGCAATGGTTACTATACCGGACTGCCAATCGGATTTCCGGGTTCGATTCCCGACGAAGTAGATATTGAAATGAAGAGTTACAATTTCTGTTCTCGGTCTGGGTGTTTGTGTTCATGTGTTTGTTCCTGTGTGTGACACAGGGTGTGTCGTGGGTACCATAGATATGCATGATGAGAATGAGAGTGAGATGGGACCCCTTTACCGTGGGGCTATGAGTCTAAAACGTAATTATTATAATAAATTATAACACTAAAATCAAAATGGCAAAATTTACCTCAAATATTTAGGATGTATCTGCACAGTCTGCACGCTGAGAGCGGCGGAGACAGGCCTGGGCCAGAGGCCGCCGAAGCGGCCGCACACCGTCCGGCACACTTCCAGGCTCTCGAACACCAGGCCTGCCGTCGAGTTCGTGCTACTTGTGGGCTGCGGCTTGCTCGACCGCTGGCACCCTTCGTCTGCCACACATTTGAATATCCATGATGGCCTGTTGAGAATATTAAAATAAGTATTTATTGAATTTGAAGAAACTGCTTTGAGTTTTAGGTTGTTTTTTTTCTATTCTATAGCTACTATTAAGTATAAGCTGACAGTTTTGTCTAATTTATGGCAGAAAAAAGTAATCCGAATCAGTGTATTAAATAAGTGCCACTAACCCTATACTCGCTACATACAAGGTTCATGCTAAAACTAGTTCTAGTATTCTATGCTAATACTAAAAATTTGCACGCCTCATTAGGCAGAACATACGGACTCGAGAAATATTTATAATATCACCTACATTGTAATAAATTGTAAATACTATGTTCTGGCAAGTTAAGAAATTGAAATTGAAATTGAAATTAACGACACAAACGTACCACACACACAAGACAAACACCCAAATTCTAAGCACATTCGGAATCAATCACCTGTCAATTATAAAACCCAAATCTTTGTGGTATATGTATACCTATTTGTCGTGTACACGGATATAAAACTTTATTCCGGTTAAAGTTAACGTAGAAAGAAAACTTTAAACTTAAACCGAGATGCTTCAACTGCATTGATAGTGGAAACCGTCATAGATAATTAAAATAGTGTTAATATAAACATTTGTAGATACAGTAAAACGTTACATAAATAAATAAACGTTACACACTCATAGCCCCACAGCAAGGTGCCAATATCCTATGCCGTGGGTACCATGGACACATATAAAGACAGGAACACAAACACCCAGACCGAGAACAGAAATTTTAACTCATCATTGAAATTTCTGTTTCGCCGGGAATCGAACCCGGGGCCCCTCGATTGGCAGTCCGGCATGGTAAACATTGCGCCACGCGGGTCGTCAAACAGTAATTTTACTAACAAGTTGTAGTAATAGTCATCGTGCAATCAATCATTAATAGGTTGCTCACAATGTTAGCAGAATATAAGTACTATACTTTTATTCAAACATACAATTTTTTTATATTTTTTTTAATTCGAATGGAGTAGCAGATGAGCATACAGGCCACGTGGTGTTAAGTGGTCGCTGCAGCCCATGGACATCTACATACAACCTCAAGCAAGCATAGGTAAATCTTGTCTGAGGTCGTATGCAGTTGCGCTGCTACTCCGGGGGCTTAGGTCGCCTCATGTAAGTGTGGCTGGCAACTGCACCTTTCCACCAAACACAATGAATTGGTTCACGGCAGAAGTGGGTGCAGCGGTGGTACTTCCCCGGGCGAACGATATAGTTCTACCACCTACAATAACTTCATACGAATATTTGAAAACAAATACATTTTGCAAAAAAAAACTTACTCATACACACTGGGCGCGTCTACAGTATTTTCTTCATTACATACAACTATGTGAACCAGTACCAGCACCAGTATAGCCCAGCGACCAAACATTATTACCTGAAATGAAATAAATACGTAAAATTAAGCTGTAACAACTTTTTATAATTTAAAAAAAAAAAATACAAAAGAATTATTTTCTCGATAAGTATGCCCCGAAAACGCGTATGACCCGGCGGTAAGCGTAGAACGCAAGCGGTCTATGCCGCTAGTAGCAAAAAAATCATGCGCGTTTCCATGCTTCGGAGGGCACGTTAAGCCGTCTCGGTCCCAGGTGTTGTCGATAGATAACAGTCGTTAAACCTTGTCGGAGGCCTTATGGGCGGTTTGAAAACATCCGACAGCGGGTTGGCCACTAACCCGCACCTCCACCAACCGGCATTGGAGCAGCGTGGTGGAGTAAGCTCCAAGCCTCTCCAATAATGGGGAGAGACCCGTGGCCAGCAGTGGGACGTAAGAAGGGTTGCAGCCGAGCAACCTAAAACTGTTAAGAACTTTTTGTTTACATAACTGCATGTCGTCATGTAGGCTATAACTTTTCCGCTTAAAAATACAGATTAGAAATTTATAAAGTGGATTATAAAAATTTAAATTCATAAATATTGTTATGTTCTAATATACTAGCTTTCTCCTTTTTCACTTCCACTTCACAAGTTATGTTATTAAGTTATATATTCAATAATCGACATACAGCTTGCAATCCAATTGAGTATCAATTTGCTTAAGTGTAATATACGTGTTTTAATGTTTACCTTATATTTTGGAACATTTGTAAGTTATTTTAAAATTTAATAATTTTTTTGCAACTCAAATTTATAATTATATACATACATGTTCATGTACATAGGGATTTATTTTTGACTAACTATTTTTCTGCCATTAAACTTTTTTTGCCTTTCAAATATAGTTTTTAATGAAGACGATTGTAGGTTTTGGCTAAACTACTTAAAATGCCAAAATGGGAATGATAAATAATTTTATATAAAAATTAACTCAATAAACCGTTAATGATGTTATTAATGCCATTATCGCTCCAAAACCTTTCAAATCTTTATAAACCAACCATAATATAATTTTATTATATTAATATTAATTTATTACATTTATTGATGGTCCACTGTTGTTAAATAGAAAAAGTAATGTCCATGTTGGTGGGTCAGGCTTTAAAGTAAAAGTAAGCATTGAGAAAGTTTTAACACTAAATTGTTAATGTTGAAAAGTCGGTCTACGATCAGTGCGTGCTCATTAAGGTTCTCAAGTAGTATTAAGATTAATAAGATTAAACGGAAATCTAAGAATTTACGTATTTACCAACGGCTTAACGTGTCCTCCGAAGCGCAGAAACGTACATGACATTTTTTTGCCGCTAGTGGTCACCCATCTCACATCCGACTGCTTGCTGCGTAGATCGCTTGCCATCGCTCCGGGCCATGCGCGCTTTCATCCATCTAACTATATGGCCTGCCCATTGCCACTTCAGCTTGCAGATTTTGAGAGCTATTTCGGTAACCTTAGTTCTTCTACGGATTTCATCATTACGAATTCTGTCGCGTAAAGAAATACCAAGCATAGCCCTCTCCATCACTCGCTGGGCGACCCTGAGCTTATGGAAAAGGCTAACTGTAAAAGACCACGTCTCTGGCAACACACACTGCTCGAAAACTTTCGACTTCAGGCACTGAGGTATTCTGGACGAGAAGACACTTTGTAATTTCCCGAACGCTGCCCAACCGAGTTGGATTCTACGAGTTACCTCTCTCGAAGCTGGACTTACCCATACGGATCGCTTGTCCCAGGTAGATATACTCGTCGACAACTTCAACGTGTGACATGGACGTTAGACATGATCTTCGTCTTGTCCATGTTCATCTTAAGACCCACCCTTTGTGAGGCGCTATGGAGGTCACCTAGCATAGTGCTGAGCTCTTCCAGGTTCTCCGCCAGGATTACCATGTCATCGGCAAATCGAAGGTGTGTTAGGTGTTCGCCATTGATGTTAAAACCTAGCCCGTTCCATTCCATCAGCTTGAACACGTCTTCCATTGCAGCGGTAAACAGCTTCGGGGATATAACATCGGATCGTCAAAGTTCTTTTTTGGTCTTAATAACCAGAAAAGAAATTAATGAGCTCTACGTAGTGTGACGTTATAGAGTAGGTAAGGTTCTATAGGCACTCTACGTGTACAAAGTAACCCGTCAATGGTCGCGTGTCAACTAACTTGTCTCCATAGACGATAATATCGCAATTTCCAAATGCAATCCATTACTTTCAAGTGTTTTTACGGCCTTTTAACTGGGTGGAACAAATCGATCTAAGTAAACAGTTGTGAGGAAATTAAATTCAAATATGTGATATTTGATCATAACAACAATTATAAAGGGGTTTCCCCCTTAATCTATTATTAGAGTGTTATCATTGTCCTTAAAAAACCGAACATGGATTTTTTCCTTTACCTATACTTCTTAAAGTTTGCCTGTAATATTTAAATTGAGTACTTGAAATATTTCATAATTAAAGATTTTTCTTGAATGTTACAGCCGGAGAAAGGGATCGAATTTCGCCTTCTGTCTTGAATAAGTTTAAAGTAAAATTATTATAATAATATAGTCGTTTATCCTACTAATATTATAAATGAGAAAGTAAGTTTGTTTGTTACTCTTTCACGCGAAAATTACTCAACCGATCATCATGAAACTTTGTACATTTATTCTTGGAGTTATCAGAAGTAAAATAATAATAAGTATCAAATACTAATTATATATTATTGTTTTTAGTATTTCTAGTTATAGCAGCATTAAGAATAGAGATACAGTATCCTATGCCTGATCGGAAGAATCGATCTAAAAGGGGTTGTGGGCGGTGAGAGTGGGATCTCGATCCATCCAGCCAGCAGCCCCGGGAAGAATGGTGTGCGTGGCATGCGCTCACGCACACACCGCCGTAAGCATCAGAAGTTACAGTAGAGCTCATCTGCTCTCCAGAAGATGGGCTCGTTCTGGAGCGTCGCGCGTGGTGGACACCGGTCCGTTTCACTGGAGATGCCGGAGTCCTCCGCGAGCGCAGAGGCGGGCCACCGAGGGGTTTTAGTGCGGTACAAATCCCACATAACCCGGTATCCTCTCCCAAGGCGCCAGGTACCTTTTAAAGGTTTCCCCCAATACAAAAAGAAAAGTTATAGCGGCAACAGAAATACATCTGTGAAATTTTATACTGTCTTGCTATTACCATTCATGAGATACAGCCTGGTGACAGTCATAAAGACGGACGGAGAGCGGAGTCTTACTATAGGGTTTCGTTTATATCCTTTGGGTACGGAACCCTAAAAACGGCTTGAACATCGGAAATTACGGCGCGTGTGACGTTTCCGCTCACGCGATGAACAAATGCAAATATTTATATGTAGTAGCAGTAGACCAGTACACTAGCAGTCGATATTGTAATAGTTTACCGTTATTGCAACAATAATAATACCGGTACCGTACTGAACCTACTCAATACTAAGTGGACCGATGAGTATTTATGTAAATATTAATCTTGTCGATTTTTAGAGGCTATATTTGGAGGTTTAGAATTAAAAAACTCTTCTGTTTACTTTGTTAATTCAAGGAAAAAATGTGTTAATTGAAATGTCGACAACGACTTGGATTCATGATAATGGGGTGAATTGAATACTGAATGTTTTTTCATCTACAGACAACCACCTGAAGTAAGCTTGTATTGTATAGCCTTGCCTAAGGTCTGGCCGGCAATTGCACCCTTCCTGAAACTCGGTAAGCTTGTAGGAAGTAAGTCGGTACTTTTGGAGTAATGAGCAAAAAATCTCTGTAGCTCTTTGTTACATATACGTAGTACTTAGATCAAAAAACGAAATGACTTATCTTTAATTACAGAAAAAAAATCAACAAGAAAATTATACATGAAAAACCCCAAACAAACTTTTAAACTCACGCATGAAATGCTGTCCTAATATAAATATGTGTTCTTAAATGAATTCATAATAGTAACAAGTGGTAGGTAATAATATGAGCAGCTTTAGCCGAGTGGTAAAACCCACTGAGACACTGAGTTCAAACCTCCGGCGCACATCTCTGACAAAGAAATTGAGTGTATTAATGTTATCGATACGCGGTAAAATATTGTGATTTAATTAATTACGATGGTATTCATTACCGCGCATGCTGAGAGAGACCCATGATTTCGCGAAGACATGATGTCCACCAATCCGCACTTGGCCAGCGTGGTGACTATGGCGTAAACCCCTCTCATTTCTGAGAGGACACCTGTGCCCAGTAGTAGGATTAAAAAAGAGGAAAAGGTTAAAATCAAGTACATTAAGAAACTAAGTTTTCAAGGAACTAGACATATCAATATGGATGGAACAATCGAGTCAAATTTGGACAACTAGCCAACTGTGACTCGATTGTTCCATCCGCATCGATTTGCGATGGAAATGCGATGCGAATTTTAATGGGGCCGAATGGATAGAAAGTGTTTTTTATTTAAATCGAGTGAAAACGGGCTCGCAGTGTAGCCTAGGTCAACTGGCAATCGTCACCAAAGTTTGCAAACAACATTTTACGATGTTTGTTTGTGTACTTTCTAAAGTTAAACTCTAGATGAATGGCTTATGAAAGCGCTGTTGTAAAATTGTTTTATTGGTTAAAAATAATAATTGACAATAACAGTCGCACTGATAGGCCTGTGCTCTGAGAATTGATAGGAGCGTGACAAGCTATTAAGAAACTTTGTATGATCCTAAGAATGCATAATGATGGAAAACATAGCAGTGAAATATTACCATAAGTAGTTTCCCTCTCATCCAACAGCGATAATACGCACAAGACACTGAACTATACTTTTTTGAAGTGAAGATGCACACGAGGACTTTAATCCTAACATCATAAGGCGGTTATCGCCGCTCGAAAATTAAATATCTTTATCGAATAGCTAAAACCAATGTTCTATTTAAACCAGTTTTGTATATATTTGAATATAACACATATATAGAACGCAAGCGATCTACGCAGCTAAGCCAAACGATAGCGGTCAGGTGTGAGATGGGTGACCGAAAATAGCAAAACATTTTTTATTTGCGATTCCGAACTTCACAGGGCAAGTGAAGCCGTCGGTTTCGGTTGTTTTCGATAGATAACAGTCGTTAAACCTTGTCGAAGTATTATGGGCGGCTTGAAAACATACAACAGCGTACGGCTTAAAAACATATAGCAGCGGTCACTAACCAGCAACTTCACCAACTCGCATTGGAGCAGCGTGGTGGAGTAAGCTCTATGCCTCCCCAAATAATGGGGGATAATCGTGCCCAACACTGGGAAAAGCTTTGCAAATACATATCAAGTTCGCAAAACTTCTCTTCACAGATGACTTTTCTATGATTTCTGCACCATCAAAATAATTTAAATGATGTGTGTGCATGAAATGCATGAAAAATAGCATTTTCGAAAGTAAGAGTTTTGAGAAATCAACTTATTTACATAGGTAGAGTAGAAATACTACGAAACAATTTTAGGCACTTGGAATATAATCATATACCTATGTAATAGCCTCATGATCATGATGTCAATTTGATGCACAAATATAGCTACTTGGAATTCATTTATAGCTATACAAAATTATGATCAGGATTTGTAAGGTCAGAATGTACTTCAGCATTTATTATTAGAATAATTATATGTTTGATCAAGTTGAAAGTTCATAATGGCCATTTCTGAAAGAAGAGTTGTTCCTGTGTCAAAAAGAAGTTGTATTGCATTGCAAATCAGGTACTTCTACATGTTTATGTGTTTATCCTTATTATTAATATTATAAATTCGAAAGTATTTCTGTCTGTCTGTCTGTCTGCTACGCTTTCATGCTTAAACCACTGAACCAATTTTGATGAAATTTGGAACACAGATACAGTGGACCTTGGAAAAGGACATAGGATGGTTTTTATCCTACGAAAACCTATAAAACGGGTACACGCGGGCGACGCCGCTGGCGGAAGGCTAATGTGCTTACATATGGTGTTGGATAGGTTGGATGGTCTACCATTATGAACAGTTTATTCTACGAATAAAAAAGCAGTTAAAAATATATTCTTTTTATTCTTACAACATGACAGGTCTACCCGGTCAAAGATTTAATAGACACAATGGAAACCCAATAGTTGACGTCTTCAAAGTGTTCTTGATGATTCTTTTTCTCTATAAATAATGGTTATGAATTGCAACCTTCATATCCATACTATGTCTTTCTGTCTGTCTGCTACGCTTTCCCGCTTAAACTACTGAAATTTGAAACACAGATAGAGTGGACCTTCGGAAAGGACATAGGATGGTTTTTATACTGCGGGAACCTTTAAAACGGGTCCACGCGGGCGAAGCCGCAGGCAGAAGCCTTGTTATACAATAAATTATGTGACTAGAATAAAAATTGTCTACATTCAAATTCGCCGGATCGTCTCATACGCCTCTCCTCCAATAATCTAAAATATACGGCCAATAGGGTACTTCATCCATTTTTGGTAAGTGTTTCAATGCTATCATAATGTGCCAGTAAGTTAACAAAAAAATCAAAAAGACTAGTAAGGTATATAAGGATTACAAACAAAGATATTCTCTTCTGCCTTTATGATCACAATTATTTTTCTCTTTTATCTACAAAGCTTCGAGACTTTCTACAGTGTTGTAAACGCTAAGAAATTTAATCTTACTATGGAAAAAACGTGTACGTAATATTATTCCTATATTACAAATAGTAAGCCTTTAAGAAGCCTTAGCCTTAAAGAGCCGTAGCCTTTAAGAAACGCGTTAAAGAATATTACCATTCCTTATCATAATTTATGTTGTTATGTTATATATATAATGAATGACATAAGTGTTAATGTATGTGTATATGTATGTATGTATGTATGTATGTATGTTTGTATGTATGTATGTATTTATGTATATATGTAGATTTATTAGTATGTATGTTTGTGTATGTATAAATTGTATGTAAAATTTATGTACACTATTTACTATCTTTAGTTAACACTTCTCCAGTTTCAGGTCTGCTGGAAGAGATTCATAAAAGGAATACGCTGTGCCTTTGTACAATATCTATTGTTACTATTTTTAATTTAAGAGCTTGTGTACATTAATAATTAAACAAATAAAATAGTATTATTCTGGCATTATCTTAATCATGATAGCGTTTCTGTTATGTAAAAAATTGAGTCGGTTAGCAAAACGTTGTTATTCCTATTCATTATGTTCGTTTTTGTTTAAGATGCATGTTCGGTGACAGAGAACCGCACCTATACCTACGGTTTTTTTCAACCTTTTTTTATGTCCCACTGCTGGGCACAGGTCTCCTTCTCACACAATTGAGAGGGATTTAGGCCATAGTCCACCACGGCCATAGACCAAGCGGATTGGTGGCCCTACGGTTACCTACCTGCTAATATAATTAATATAAAAATAAAATAAAGTAATCCATTATAAATATAGACGTATTATTTATATTTACGTTCTCCACCAACCCGCATTTGAGCAGCGTGGTGAAAATAATTTTGTATAAATTATTTTTTTTTAGTCAGTACTTCGTTGATGTAAGCAGATAGGTAATTTATATGGACTAAATTTATTTTGAATTTCTAACTTTTTCATCGTTGTTTACAAACCAAGCCAAAATGTAGAGAGGAATTTTATTTAAAATTTAATGATAGTAAAATTTCTCTCTACAAAATTATTTCATTGTTTATAAAATATACAATGTCTATTTTGTTCTACGAATAATTCACAATGTTCTTAATAAATAGTTATTTAAATATTAAATTTAATATCTATTTAATCATTTATCTTATAATAGTTATAATACTGATGTTAAAAAAATGTAAGACTCTACCATTTTTAAATCCAGTAAGGATTGTTATAAATTATAATTATGTTTAAAATGCATAAAATTTACGTTTCTTGTCCATCTATTACTATCTTAAATAACGTTGTAAATTTACCAGTAGTTATTTAGTGACCGGCGATACATTATACATTTTAATCTGCATCCGCATCAATATCAACAAAAAATTAATGTCAAGGCTAAAGTTTTATTAGAATATACCTATTTGAGTTAAAACAAAACACTTTTACTTAAGTTTCTGATACTTACGGTAAATGAGATCGCGTTCAATATAAAGGCATACAGTTTATGTCTTATTGTAACTATCACTTTTTACTAGCACAGGTCACACAACTTACAACTATCACTTTCAATCATTACGTTCATATAAACTTAATCTAAGTTATTTATCACAAGTGTGCGACTTATGATCGCTTGCAACAAAATTATTGCAAATAGCTTTTTCTTAACTGAATTTATAGCCCTATCATTATTCGTAGGGTCTATAGTTTATTCACGAGGCAGATAAATTTGTTTTTATTTTTCTGCTCAAAGTCGAAACAAGGCGAGGAAGCTAAACCGGACCGCTGCAGTTTTTGTAGTTTTATTTAATGTGTAATTTTATTTGTTTTTGCGAAACGCACGGAGGATGTGCTCGCGGCGCGAATGTTGCGTGTATTGTGGCTCGGCTGTCGATAACGGTCGGTTTTAAGTAATTTTGTTATTGTTTATTGAACACCACCACTGCTCGGCAAACATTATCACAAATTTGATAAAGGCGCGCAAGCGAACGTAGGGCGCGAGCCGCTCTGATTGGACGACTGAGCGGGCACTTTGCAGCTTAGTCTCCGTTTGGCGGGAGATATGTACCTTTATTATGTAAGTCTCAATCTTGACTAATTTACCCGACTTTCATTTTGCAAACACTCATATTGCTTGCTGTACAAAGTCGGAATGAGCATAGTATTTTGCAAAACTGGCAATGTACTGTTTACCACGGTAAATAATTCATTGTTAAATCTGTATTTGCGTTAAATTAATTCTGGTGAAGCCATGTGCATCACCTTTGAACTTTGATTTCAAAGTTTTGAGTAATTTGAACTCAAGAGGATAAAATAAATACTTAAAAGTAATAATGAGGATCAGATCAATATGGTTCGAGGTGCCAGGTTCAGGTATCAATTTATTACGCTTGTTACGATCATTACGACCGCCATTAATTGACCTCTAAGATCAATCATTAACGTTTAAAAGTAACGATTGTCTTAAACGTCACTATTTTAAGGCAATGAAATAATGTATCCAAAAAAGAAATGCATAATGCTATTCTAACGTATTTGTAATAAATCATATTTTAACGACAGAAAGTCTTAAATACCTACAAGTTGAATACCAATTTAAAGCAGACTTCATTCGACAGTTATTGTAGGTTTAAATATCAATCAGTCAATTAAGTAAATAAAAAAAACAGTTCTAAACATTTACCCTACTGCGGCTTAAACATAAGGTATTCAACATGACTTTAATATTTATCTCTTAAATACAAAATAAATTTCTACGAAAAGTACTTGTTTACCTACTGATTTTTGTAGAGCTATAGTGACACGAGTAAAAAACTACCTAAGTTTGCATAAGTAAAGGTAAAAAGGAAATGTGAGAATAAACGTACCGTAAACACTTTAAAACATATATCTTTTCTTGATATTTATAGGTACTTACCTTTATAAACTTCTTTTGCAATACTTTTATCAAATAATTACTTTTAAATTAACTAGGTAATTTATTAAATAAAATTAACTGTAATCCTTTAAGTCCAAGAGTTTATGTTATTGTACATTTTAAATTATCTAGCATCTTTTTATATGTGTACATTGTACAAACATACATTATACATCGATACCTTATTATCTAAATCCAAAATGATTCTAACTCGTGTTTAACTAAATAAGCTTTTACCATTATCTGCATTGAACAAGGGACATGATTATAATAAACAATACCGACCAATCATACTTACCCAAAATGCTCATCAGTGTCTGGCTGCAACCTTTTTTTGCGTCCCACTGCTGGGCACGTCCCACTGCTCCATTATTGCGGAGGCCTGGAGCTTACTCCACCAAGCTGCTCCAATGCGGGTTGGTAGAGATGCGGGTTAGTATCCAACCCGCTGTCAGATGTTTTCAAACCGCCCATAAGGCCTCCGACAAGGTTTAACGACTGTTATCTATCGACAACAACCGGGACCAACGATTTAACGTGCCTTCCGAAGCAAGGAAACACGCAATTTTTTTTTTTTTTTTTTTTGCCACTAGCGGTCACCCATCTCACACCCGACCGCGCCCGTTTTGGCTTAGTTGCATAGATCATTTGCGTTCTACGCTAACCGCCGGGCCATACGCGCTTCCATCAGTGTCATCAGTGGTCTCTCCCCATTATTGGGGAGGCCTGGAGCTTACTCCACCACGCTGCTCCAATGCGGGTTGGTGGAGCCAATTATTATACACGAAATATTGACCTATTATTATACACGAAATCAATTATAATGAATTTATAGATTATTTTATATACTTTGTTGTATATTTTGCATGCCTCAACAGGCAGAACTTGGCAGATCAATATACCAATTTCGTAACCTTTTCCGACCCATGTTCGTGTAAATAAAGAATTTTATTTTGACATTTGACATTTATTCGAACTATAGGTTCCCCTTTTTAATTTGAATGGAGTAGCAGATGATCATGCAGGCCACGTGGTGCGCTCTTTGTATTGTGACGTGGTGTTAAGTGATCGATGCAGCCCAAAGGCATTTACATACAACTTCAAACAAGTCTGAGGACGTATGCAGTTGCGCTGCTACTCCGGAGGCTGATTTTCGCCTCAATAAAATTGATTCACGGCAGAAGTGGGTGCAGCAGTGGTACTTCCACCGCTTCCACCATAAAAGTTCTACCACTTTATAAACCTTTCTACGTGATGTTCTTTACACCATCAATCATACTAGTAGTAAGAAAACAGAATTTTGAAAATCGGTCCACAAACGGCGGAGTAATCGGTGAACATATATAAAAAAAATACATACAGCCGAACACAGTACCTACCTCCTCCTTTTGGACGTCGGTAATAAAAGATAGGCTCCTTTTCTACATAATTTATTTAAAAACATTTCAGCTTACAGATCTCGATCATCTCATTCACAAAAAAAAACAATAAAATAAGAAACGATTCCAATAAAATAAAAATAAATTATTTTATCTGTTATTTATTTATTTTGTACACATATCATAAAAACAATACAGAAAAAATATGTAGAGAGCTGCTTATTCTTAAATGAAATTTCTTCCAGAAACGCCAGGAATCTAACAGAAAACTTATTTAAAAACAAAAAAGTTTTTCTGAAAACTTTGTATGTATTTAGTTTAAAGTTACTCGATTCAAAGTAAACTAAGATTGTATCGGTTTCGTCAGATTTTCCAATCAACAAGCGATTGTTACTCGTATTAATCGTTTTAGTACCCAGTTACCGATATGAGTAAAGTTCGGTTTTATTAATAGTCGAATACACGAATAGCCCTTCAGTTTTGTGACGTCAAAGACGACGAAGCCAAAGCCACTCCCTCTAACAGATTACACAAATGGGCCACCTTTAAAATGAGGTTGACACTATAAAATGCATCTCTTTAAAACTCTTACAAATCAAAGAATATGCATCTAATATCTCGTAAACAGATATTATTATTATACTATAACAGATGTCTATTGTATATCCTACAAGGGAATTAGGATTCCCTGTTAAAGTGCAATTTTCTGTAAATAGTATTTATTCTTACAACATTAAAATTATATAAATACAAAGTCATGTGAAGCTATTAAAAAATCTGTGAGTATGTACCTCTATATCAGTTTTGAGGGTAGATGCGTAGTTCGTTAGAAAATCTTATTTGTACCGTGGTGAGTTCGTTCAACCTAGCTAGCTTTTCACCCACACATCTAGGACGGCGCCATACAATGATTTTAAAAATACAATGTCATACTCATATTTTTAAATTTAGAAATTCTATCGTCTCTGAAATATTTTAGCTATTGTTAATGAGATGTTTATTCTTATTGGATTGAAAAGTACAAAGAAATATATTTTATTATATTATATAACACTAGCCTTCGGCCAGCGGTTTCGCCCGCGTGGACCCGTTTTATAGGTTCCCGTAGGGACCATCCTATGCCCTTTCCCAAGGTCCACTCTATCTGTGTTCCAAATTTCATTAAAATTGGTTCAGTGGTTTAAGCGGGAAAGAATAGCAGATAGACAGACAGTTACTTTCGAATTTATAATAATATTAGTAGGGTTATGTAATGTTATTAGATTTTTTAAATATCTGTAGATTTTTTTTAATAACGTCATCTAATTATTTATTTATTATGCTTTTGAACAATGTTTGAAAATTGAAATGATTCTTGTTTTTACTATATTTTGCATATAAGTATATTAAGTGCCAACACTTGAATAATATTTGACAAATAAGTTTATTGATAGAGCCGATACTTTATTTACATTTCAACATCAATACATGCCATCTGGTGCTCGTAAAACGAAATAATTTACGGTTACAAATTATGTACTAAAAGGGGGTAACGCATCGTTTTTGGTACTACCTGACTCGACAATTTTTAATATCATCGATGATTTTGTTAAAATTTTGTAAACTTTTAATATATTTTTAGAAAGCTGAGAAAATAGAAACATTATTTACGTTGTTTAAAAAATAGAGTCGTAGTATAATATTAAGAAAAAAGTTATGAAAATTTAGATTACGTGAAAAATAAATTATATTAAGTACACCTTTTTGGTCTTTTATTTCAGAAATATTAATCTGTCTATCTGAAGAATATATTTTATACATTTTAAGGTATTTAAACAAACATATTACAGTTATAAAATATGTACAATAATAATTAAAATATATAACTAACTATATACAAGTAAAAAAACTGTACATAAAAGGAAAATACAAATAAAAAATTATAAATAAAAAACTTCTTCTAAAAATTAATTATTAAATTAATCTTTCTATTAATTTTATTTCTTTCCTATTTATTAATTGCTTATTTAGAAATAATTTTGTATCCGAAGTATATTGTGTGGTTTATCGTTTTCCCTTAAAATCGGGATTTTTTCAGAAAAAGTACAAATCATCAACTAGCTCTGAAAATATTGTAAATCGGACAGGGTATTTATTACATGATTAATTTTACAGCAAATGATCAATACTTTTACCCCTAGAAGGAATTACACCTATTACAAATCACACGATACACACCAGCGATATTTATTTATTTATTTGTCATTAAGTGTAGGTTAACAATTTTATGGTAAAAATATAACTTCAAGTCCCAATACACTTAGCCATACAATGGCATACATGATAAATACGCACATTACAAATTTATTTGTCACAGGTGCGCAACGTGGATTTGCACCCGGTACCTCGGTGTCGGAGACCCCGGTCGTTACCGCTCCGCCGCCGTCGACTCATTTATTATAGTTTCCTTTCCACTAAGCATGCCGGTGATTCCATCTGTCAGCGAAGCCGCGTTTATCTGTGCCCTGATCTAGCACGGGATCCCGTTACGCCGCCGTGGGAGCCATGGTGTGAAACGCCATTGTTGGCGACCAGCTACGACAGTACGCTAAAAGATAGACTCTTTCACCGCCATTGTTGTGTTAAACGAAATCATAATGTATTCTATAACGACACGTATGGCGCAATAGTTACCACCTTGAACTGCCGCTCGGAGGGTCCCGGGTTCGATTCCCAGCGAAGCAGAAATTTGAATGATGAGTTTAAAATTTCTTTTCTTGGTCTGGGTGTTTGTGTTTCTGTCTTTGTGTGTCCATAGCACACAGGGTATCTCTAACTTACTGTAGGGATATGAGTGTGAAACGTTATTATGTTACGTAGGTACGTTATAATACCTTTAAATTTGCAATTCTTGTATACACGGCTTCCATGATTTTCATGAATTTTAGTGTACAAGGGTAATATCTAGATTTCATTTTTAATAAATACCGTTTAATCCGT
The DNA here is from genome assembly GCA_911387765.1 of Pyrgus malvae. Classification (NCBI taxonomy): domain Eukaryota; kingdom Metazoa; phylum Arthropoda; class Insecta; order Lepidoptera; family Hesperiidae; genus Pyrgus; species Pyrgus malvae. Next base: position 17,186,105 of record OU426960.1, read on the forward strand.
ATTTTCAGGTTAAACATAAACTGAAAAACGTGACTTTTCCTGCCATCTATCGGCGAGTACTTATATATAATTCTGTCTTAAATTGGAAGCTGAAGTAGATGACGTTATTAAAAAAACCAATGAGTCACTGAAAAATGAATTGTTTTAATTTGTTTTTATCCGAGCAACGCTCGGTCATCCGGGTTCTTATTATTTTAATCAAAGTACCTAACTTGTAATTTTAACAAATTTACTTGATAATTTATAAAGCTTTGAATAGTCATGGTACTTACATACATTACTTTGCTTTATTTTTCCGATAATATAACAGTCTGCTCGGACAGAAAATAGGCGTGGCTTATATTATTATCTAAACTCTTAATAAAACAAAGAGCGCGGATATGTAGTATGGCGACTGGCGTAGAACGGAAGCAATCTATACCAATAAGAGCACATTCGGATTAGAGATGGGTGACAACTAGTTGCAAATTTCATGTGCGTTGTGTATGTCTATACTTTGAAGAGTACCTACGTCACGCCATTGAAGTCATCGATTCCGGTTGTCAGCTATAAGAAGCAAGCGTTAAACCCTGTCGAAAGCTCCATAATGTTTAGTTACTTACACATCACCAATTCGTACCTATAATGGCAGAGTAGTGCATTAAGCTTCCCCGTGAAAGATGAAAGACCCCATGCACGAGTATGTTCAGCTCTCACATTTAGCTTAATATTATGTTAATAGCGCACTTATTATAGATTCGGGTCAGCGGATCCGATTTAATCTCTGTCCTGATCTAGTACAGGGTCCCGTTCTGCGCTACAGCTGAAGTCATGGCACGATATGCCATGTATGTCATTGTATGTCAGGGTTCAAGTACCAACCTTTTTTTATAATCTTATTTATTTGGGAGTTTTTATACATAAGTATATGACAACTCCATTGGAACTTACGCTACTTACAACAAAAGAAAAAAAATGCAGCTAAAATATATAAAAAATACAGTTTTATAAATTTAATTGTTACGTTCTATTTTGAAGGGATGCATTGACAAAAGCATACGCGCTTAGCTTGTTCTGAAGCTGGCTCCGCCAGAATACTCTGGAGAATACCAACGTCAAGTACCAACCTAGTCCTTAGCAATAAATGATACCCTTTCAGGAACATTGCTGGGTTGCGGATTTATTTTTATTTTAGGTAGATACGAATTTTTATTTTGTATGTAATGTAATGACATGCTTTTGCTTTTAAACCTGACAAATCATCGTTTTTAGAATTGTTATGTTACACATTTGAACATAACTTTCATCCTAAGATAACACGTGTATTACATGTTTATACTTTGTAGCGTTATTTTATACTATGTTGTTTTTAAAGCATTTTTAATTTCTAGAATGTTACAAACACAGCGTAAAGAAAATTATCGTATAGCGGCTCAGAATATATTAGTATAGTGTGGTATGGACAAACTACAGCTTAAATTTCCGCCAGAATCATCAATCACATCCGCTATTACTTTATAACTGAAATGATGTAGACGAACATGCAGGCTCGTGGTGTTAAGAAATCGCTGAAGCCCATGGACGCCAAGATACAACCTCAAGCATGCTTCTTTTTTCCTGACTTTGTATACAGTTGTACTGCTACTCCGGAGGCTGATGATCGCCTCATGTCAGTCTTTTTTTTTTGGTATCTGGGGAGACCTTCAAAAGGTACCCGGCACCTTGGGAGAGATAACGGGTTATGTGAGATTTGACCACACTAAAACCCACTCGGTAGCCTGCCTCTGCGCTTGGGGAGGACTCCGGGATCTCCAGGGGAACGCACTGGTGTCCACCACGCGCGGTGCCCGGAACGGGGCCATCTTCGGGCGAGCAGATGTGCTCTCCTGCACTTTCCGATGCTAACGGCGGCATGCGGCCACGCACACACCGCCGTCCTTCCCGGGGCTGCTGACTGGGCGAATCGAGCGAGAGTCGGTCTCACACCGCCCACAACCCCGGAAGCCAGTCTAGCCGTCAACTAGCTGCACCGCACTGAAATATAATATAATAGCTTCGCAGCAGAAACTGGAGCAGAACGACGTATCACCGTATTCCCAGTTCGATCCATGATATAGTTTTAACACCTATTGATGCACTCGGGCACTCTTAAAGCTTGCGAATATAATAAAGTATCTATTACAAAATTTACAAAAAAATTCACTTCCATATGAATATGCCAAGATTCGGTTTTATCATCTAGGTATATTGGAAAAACCTTCCTCTTTCTGTAAAAGCAGGAAAATGTTATGTGCTGTGAGTAGACACAAATAATGTCACGCAATTAGTTTCGCTATTCGTTCGTCATTCATAATAACAGCTATATTATTTCTATTTTATATTATTTTAAAACGCTTTAAAACGTAAAATACTACACATATACCTTTTTTTGTATCAGGGGGAAACCCTCAAAAGGTACCCGGCACCTTGGGAGAGGATACCGGGTTATGTGGGATTTGACCGCACTAAAACCTCGGTGGACTGCATGATGGCCCATCTTTGGGAGAGCAGATGTGCTCTCCTGTACCTTCCGATGCTTACGGCGGTATGCGGCCACGCACACACCGCCGTCCGCAATCCCGGAAGCCCCCTTTTAGTCGCCTCTTACGATCAGGTGGGGGATACCGTAGCTCTATTCTTAATCCCGAAACTACAGGAACTGCACATTATATACGTACATACAGGATTCCAAATGAATTGCTTAGCCATTAAAATGTTTTCAAGAATAGGATAAAGGTAGTAGACAAAAAAGGGATGGATGGATTCATTGTAATTTGTAGGTAGTCTACCACAAAGGCAATAGACAGTAGATGAGCGTGCAAGTTGCGTAGAGCGACCACTTATTATTATAAGAGTAAGAGAGTGAGAGAGTAAGTATAAGAGAGTAAAAGTAAGAGAGTGAGAGCTCGAACCTTTTAGCCATCTGCCTCGGAAAAGACAGCGGTGTAAATATTAAACTTACGGTCGTTAAAGAAAAATTGTATCGCCAGTTATTTAAAGAGAAATTTAAGTTAGCTATTAAAATAAATAACACTTCTAGTTCCAGTCATTTGTAACGGAGAAAGTTAATCGGATTGTTAGGAAGTATTGCCTTTGAAATATAAAAATAATAGGTACATCATGAATAATATGAATTTGTGAAACGCCGATGATAAATAATATTCAGCAATAGTTTCCTGAAAAAAGCTTGTTTGCTTGTATTTTATAATCTATACATCTATACAAATAAATACAATTGGAGTGTCTATTTGTAATATTAAAATAACCGCGTATTCATGAATGTATTTATGGTACATATACCAAAATAACATTTTTTACAATTTTTGTCGGTCTGTCTGTCTGTCTGTTTGTTCCGGCTAATCTCCGAAACGGCTGGACCAATTTTGACGTGACTTTCACTGACAGGTAGCTGATGCAATAAGGCGTAACTTAGGCTACTTTTATTTGAAAAAAATTCTAAAACTAAAATCTACGCGGACAAAGTCGCGGGCGGCCGCTAGTTCAAAATAAAATCCTTTGAAATTATTAATTGGTACAGGATCAAATAACTAGTACATAGCCATAGGTAGTGTAGTAGTGTTGTATAGTGTAAGCCAGTTCTATCTTACGCAACCTGTGTGATGCACTTGTTTCGTAATTCTAGACATTCTAGTGTTTAACTGAAAATGTGTAACCTTGCCCTTGTCACAGACAATGCTTTGAGACAACAAAACTAAGATCTGATGACGCAAGAGTCTAGGCAACTTAGGTGGTGGTAAGTACATTGAATGTTATATGTCATAGTAACATTCTATGTTACAAGAACTCCCCAATAATAATAAAAACTGAAAAGTATTGGCTGTAACCCTTTTTGCGTCCCACTGCTGGGCACGGGTCTCTCCCCCTTTTTGGAGAGGCCTGGAGCTTACTCCACCACACTGCTCCAATGCGGGTTGGTGGAGATGCGGGTTATTGGCCAACCCGCTGTCGGATGTTTTCAAACCGCCCATATGACCTCCGACAAGGTTTAGCGACTGTTATCTATCGACAACAACCGGGACCGATGGTTTAACGTGCCCTCCGAAGCACGGAAACGCGCATTAATTTTTTTGCCACTAGCGGTCACCCATATCAAATCCCACCGCGTCCGTTTGGCTTAGCTACATAGACCGCTTGCGTTCTACGCTAGCCGCCGAGCCATGCGCGCTTTTATTTTGATACTTATGTAATAAATATTTTAACGCTTTCCGGGCATTTAAATTTACTTACCTACTTTATAACTGAATTGTGCACTTATACGCATAAAACAATTACTCAGGAAATGAATAAAAGCATATAAGTAGACAAACTTCGCGTGTTAGAATAGATTATGCGGCAATTTATGTGTAAATGGGTAATTGAAAGCAAAAACTGTTGAATTTCTCGTCCACCATTTAATTTTTGTGTGTGTTTGACATCACGCTAACGGAAAAACCGATTGATACGTCCGAGTGACTTGAAGTCCTCCAATCATACTTCCGCTTCGTCTAAAAATAGGTGTGTAATGTAGCTTTTTTTTTAAATGGACACATGAGCTTGCAGAATACATGGCGCTCAGATCAAATGTGAGAGTTCGAACTGTCAAGAAATGGCACCTATGAGTGTGCAGCGGCACTACGTAAGAGGACTCCTGTGCAAGAAAGGTACTGAAAATCCCAGGTCCTTTAACGAGAATCCCACCGGGGGGTTTATAGCCAGAACGGACTGAAAAATTCCTTTTGCCGCCTTTTTGGAAACCAAAATGGTTGACTCGAAATTTGCTAGTTGGTCATTAAAAAATAGTTGTTGGCGATGGTAAGTGGTGCCACCTGAAGCTTGGCCTTTATATTTTTAATCTGAGGATTAAATTGTACATTTTAATATATTTATTTTACATATTATTATTGTGGTAGTTTGTATTTTTTTATATTATTTTGCTTACTTATGTTTCAACCTTTTTTGTTAATAAAAACGGGACAAGAGGGTTAGGCGATGTCATTTTTAAATGTGAGGAAAATTTTTGCTTTTAGTTCGAACGCGATAACTATCGCCCGCTTCTAGAATAACAAGAAAAATTCGTTACACCGCACGCACTAAAATTGACTTCGCCTAATCTTTTATTGGATCCACTGAACAATATTCTCATTGTTTTGTATTGTAGTTGAGTCATTATCATGTAGTTGAGCGGCTAAACCAAAGGCTGATCGCCTCATATAGGTGGTACCCTTAGAGCATTACAGTTACTGATAGGTGTGACACGGGTGCCTTTACCTTTGATGCTTTAAGATTTTACGCCACTCGAGGAAGTTTGAAATTTCACTGGTAACATCTGGACTCGTGGCCGAAGCATAAGAATAAATAATAATTACATAGAACGGAATCTCCTTTGACCGCCATCGATACGCCGCAATTTATATACCTACTTCCCTCTTCACCTCGTTACGCCCCTCTGTCGCCCAGGCGTGTTGCCAGGGTTGTGAACTGTTAATAATTCTTATGTCTTATAAGTTATAATATCGCTTAAATATAGGTTTTCCTTTTTTTACTTAAAAATCATTATTTTGGTTTAGTAGGTATTACAAAATATGAGAATTATTAACACTATAAATACATATAAATAATAAGTTATCATAAGTATCATACCAAATGAAGCCATTAAAGTAAGTATTACTTACTTAAAAATATGAAATAAAATACATACAGATTCACGTAAAACTATTAAATAAGTTTATTTAGCGTTGGGTGAGCTTTTGAATTTTCCTGTTCATAGTGTCAACTACCGAATCGGCTACACAAAAAGAACTGTTCATGTTCTTTTGATAAATTAAGTACGGAAACAGAATAATATTTAATATATATTACTTACCTCGGATCATCTTGGGGCTAACTAAAAAATAATAACGGGTTGCACTCCGGGAGTGCCGGCAGAAGTGAAAACATTAACGTTGTGCATTTTTGATGTCTTGGAATCGTTAGGGAATAATTCCGCACGAATTGCTTGAATTATCAGTATTAATTTCTATCTAGTATTTTTATAAAGTACTCACTCATTTTCTTTCACTATTTCTTCGTCACTTTTTTCATTAATAGATGCACTTTGTTCAATGTCCATATTTTAAATACTTGATATAAACGAATTTTACAAGTATAGACAGTCGAGCCGTCATCAGCTGTCACCCGTCTTACGAATTTTCGATCAGGCCACGTGTAGTTGACGCGAGTTAAACATTTTTTACCCATCCCAAAAAAGTGCACAACGCCGCTAAAGAAGTATTCACTTCAAAAAACTTAAGTGTGTCATTGTTTTTGCATTGTTTGTACAACCAAACACACCACAATAACTATCCTTATCCTGTCCAAATTTCCGATCCTTTTAGGAATTTAGAATTGAATAATGATTTCCCCAGCTTGTCATTGGCAAAGTGGTCAAAAGACCGAGACGCCATTAAGGAAAAAAAAATTTGACGCCATTATTGTAATTGACGCGCCGGCCGAGACAGCCCGACTTATTACTATGTTTAACATGTAGGCTAATTGGAGTATAGTATTCTTTGGCTAATATCGTGACCTTGAGCCCGTCCGGAGCGGGAGTTTCCGTTCTACGTAGGTAGTATTATTTATTCATATGGCCGAAGTCCGCTTTGCACGCCCTCTTTCGGCCTGTATAAACGTTGGGCTACTTCCTGCTGAGGATTGTCCAGTGGACGCAGCTATTGCTGAGCAGTAAAGAACAGACAAGGTTAGTAGTAGTAGTAGTAGTAGTAGTAGTAGTAGTAGTAGTAGTAGTAGTAGTAGTAGTAGTATATAGACAGTGCCGGATTTATATTTTTTATGAGTGTAGGCCACTTTATTTCCGCCGCCCCATGTACATACCTACATATATTATTATGTATATATATTTTCACCATGCGCAGACGGCTCGCTCGGAGAGTGCGGGCGGAAAGAGGGGGTTGCTACGTTGCCACTGACGTCCGCCCGCCTCGCTGCTCTCATCTACTTATCACTCACATGATAATATAGGTTTCGATATAGGAATGAGTTTCTATAGGGATTTTTTAAAGTTATTCTATTTCACAAACACTCGTGCACTGTTATTAACCTATATCAAACAAAATGCCATCAACTTTATCCGATATTACTAAAAAATACACACAGAAAGTGAAAATAAAACAAGAGCACAATATGTCTTTTTCGACTTCCCGCCAAAACAAACTCAAAACAAAAATATTTTTTTTTCAATTAAGGCAATATCAAAAAAAGTGTATTGTTTGGAGTTTGGAGTAGGAGTGTAGTAGCCATCGCTTTACTTGAATGTTGGACTGACTAGACTGACGACTTACTTACTGACTTTGTTATTACTTCGTCCAGTTTCATTGAAACTGGAAAAAAATTGATGCAAAAATTATACTTGACGCTGGCAGTATGCACAGAGTTTGCGATGCCATAATTGAAAAAAAAATCAATGACAGTCAGTGTCAGGTGTCAGTCAGTCAGTCAGCCAGCAGTCAGTCAGTCCTTCAGAAATCAGAAATCCGATTAAGTCCTTTCATATTTCTCAAAAAAAATTAGGATATTTTTTATATAAGTGTGTGAAATTTTAAAATGTATACAGTCTCTAAAGGACCCAGCAAGATTGTCGCGAAAACACGAAGAGGTACATGTTTTTTGAATGCCTTGAAAACATGCTGTTTAGTTTACATACTCCGTAACCTGGTTGCGGTCATAAGCCTCGAATATTTTGTTTCCAGGTCTTTCTCAAAATTTGGAGCGATTGGACAGCCGAAAAGATCATAACAGGAAGTCTTCAGACTCAGACAATGGCGAAATTATTAAGTAAGCGGTCATATTATACATTGCATGGCCAATTATAAGAATTTCATCATTGTTTTTACATAACCTCGGGCTGTGGTGCCGTTCTTCTATAAAGTATAAAAATATAAACGTGACATTTGTAATTTGATTATTTATTATATAAGTGTAGTTTGTGTAAATAACTGTGGTATTATTTAGGTGTTCTAAGTTATGATTTTAAATTTTTCAGTATGCCTAGACCAGTGTTTCATTCCAATGGCAAAAAGACAGTTCATCAAAGAATACAACACCATGTGATAACTCCACAACATGAAGAAATTATTAGATATATAAGTGAAAGTAAGTGTTTTATATTTACATAAATTTTGATTTTGTTTTTTATTTATTTGTGCGTCATCTTACCTACTGAATAATATGAAAACTGGTGTTGAGACTGAGTGACAATGAAACATATTGACATAGGTAATTTATAATTTTGAATCTCGAAATAAAAATCTGATTTACAATATGTAGAAACTGTAAACAAAACATGTGAGAACCGTGTTACACAAATCTAACAGAAACCCATGTTTCTCTCCATTATTGGGGAGGCCTGGAGCTTACTCCACCATGCTGCTCCAATTAAGGCTTGCTGGAGATGAAAGATGATAGCCAACCATTGTTGGATGGTTTTAAACTGCCACTAAGGCAGCTGTAAACATTGGCTTAACATGTCCTCTGGAACAGAAAACCCGATCAAACCACTTTTAAATGCATAGATTGCTTATGTCCTATGTGATGCTGGCCATGCAGACTTCGATATATGATTTTTTTTCTGTAGTACACAACTATACATATTTCTATGTATACACCTATTTTTTCTTAACTTGTACTCCAACATATTCAACACATCCAGTTTGATGTTTTTTTAGTCAAGATTGCTGAGAATTCTCAAAATAAATTCTACTGTTGTCTTTAAATTCTTAATGCAATTTGGTTACTGCTCCTACATATTATGCTCATGAACACATGAGCAAGAGCTGATTCATAAATTAGTGAAAATATTTTTAACTTGCTTATGGTCACTCTTGATGAAGTATGCATGGCCCAGAGGCTAGTGTAGAATGCAAGCAATCTATGCAACTAAGTCAAACTGGCGTGATCAGGTATGATATGTACCACTAGTGGCAAAAAATTTCATGCGAAATACTGTGCTTTGGAAAGCACATTAAGACAACGAGACAACAGTTGTTAAACCTTGACGGAGCACTTAAGGGTAGTTTGAAAACATCAAACAGGGGGTTGGCCACTAACCTGCATCTCCACCAACCCGCATTGGGGCAGTGTGGTGGAGTAAGCTCCAGGCCTCCCCAGTAATGGGGAAGAGATTCGTGCTGACAGGGGAATACATAAACATAAAAAGGGGTTGCAGCCATGGTCACTCTTAGATATAACTTACTTCTGTTTTAATTAAAAAAATAATTATCATATGAATGGATAATGTTCCATAATTAACATAAATTCTTTTTCAGCTTGGACGCAAACTGCAAATTGTGACAGTGAGCCATCAACTCCAACAAGTACAGTTGGTTAGTTACTTTTAATTGACTAATATATAATTAATGAATACTTTATTGCATGAGAGTTAGGTGTAAATCATAAGTTATACAGCATTTCTTTGCAATTTAATAATTCATTCATTTATCATGATGAGATTGCAAGTTTGTATAAGAAATAATATAAAATTAAAAAGTACATATTATTATTTGCCTTCATCTTAATATATATAAATAATGTGTCACGTGTTTGTTCGCGATGGACTCCTAAACTACTTAACAGATTTTAATAAAATTTGCACACTGTGTGTAGTTTGATCCAACTTGAAAGATAGGATAGCTTACATCTCAATTTATAGTTGCAATATTAGGTATTTTTATTACTGATGCTTTAAGGCAGGACAACATCTGCCGGGTTGGCTAGTTAATTATATAACAAAATACAGTCCCCACTACAAAACGAAAATAAATGAATCAGTAATAGGTATATTATTTTGTAACCACTCCTTATACTGAACTGGTTGTTAGGTACATTCAGTATGTATTTATGGCAAGGTCAAGGTAATATCAGTCATGTAAAATAACGTTATGTGCATCATAGTATGATAACATCGCATTTTGAAAAATATTTTGCAATTTGACTTTCAAGATATAAAATGTATACACAAAATATAATTATACCCCATACTTGACGTCAACTGAAATGATCTTGAATTCTGAAGAAGTCTGTGAGTTGGTGTACTTATTAGCAATGGCCAGTAATTTATTTTAATAACTTAGAAAATTAGCATTAATGAATGTCATTGAAAAATAACTTTAAAAATAAATGGTAATTACTTAGTATGAAATGACCATTTGTCTCAAACACTTCTTTATTATTTTTAAATTTAGAATTCAATCCATAATACATGTACTATTACTTGTCAAAACTATATTATTGCTTTTTATACACACAATTATAATGTCATATTATATCATCATAATACATTTAACAACATCTTTTAAATTATTTGCCTCCGCATGTCTCATATTTATAAATTGATCTGAACTTTAAAATGACTTCTAAATGTTTCAGGATCAGGCAGTTCATCACCAGCGCCACCACTCAATCTCTACTATCAGGATGATGCACCGAGCCCCATCCTCAATGACTTCAAACCTTTCGACTTGGAGACGTGGTGGGGCAAGCGGCTCTTCCAGAACATCACTAATTCCCTCTAAACAGTGGAAACACAGACACATTTTGGAACATAAGATTTTACGGTAGCGTAAGTCACAATCAATTGCAGTTTACTAAATTCTAAGACAAATATTTTAGTGATCCAATCTCTCTGGAATATGGAATGAAAAAAAAATGCACCAAACTTTTAACTGAAGTCAATTATTATCTTGAATAAGTTCTTTTTAAGTGCTGATTAATAAATTATAGAAATTTGTTATACAGGCACGAAGTGTAAAGCATATTTTGACATAATGTACCCACAAATCATTACCCATAATTTAAAATTTAGTAACCTCCAGTTGATTGTGGATCTCAGTAGATTACACCTTATCATAAAATAAGAGATATCCAAAGCTCAATATATCTTTTGCGACTACTTATATTGTTGCAAACCAATATTCTTTAAGATTGTTGTTTTGTGTGAATGTTATAGTTCTTTGTTCCTATAAATTTTATTCACAATTTTAGGTTTATTTAGAACAAACAATACCAAAGAATGAACAAATTTTAAAACATTTTCTCAAAATCATGGTTACAAGTTGTTACAAATAATGTAATGTTTATATATTTTTGTTATTCATGCAGTGTTTATAATATTTTATTCAATCATCACAAAACAAATCTCATCCTTTTAATGCTATAAATAAATAATTATAGTTAAATCATATATAAATGGAAGACTAGCCATTAAAACGTCGCCAAAAGTTATTGTAAGTGCCTCACATTTTGTATTCTTGCTGTAAAGTTAATAATAAAATTTGTTGTTTTTTTATTTTAAAATCGTCATAAAAATATACATATTATGTTTTTGCATAAAATCAGGACTATCCCTTTCTTAAAGTATGGATATCTTTGAATCAAAAATATTTAATATCTGAAAATCTTGTATTATTTCATGTTTGTTTTTATTGAATTATCAAGGATATTAAAGTGCAATAACCTCAGGATGTTTTACAAGTTTTTGTATAATGTTGTTGTTCATGAAAATTTTCATGTGCTTTTAAGTTGGCATATGGATGGTCAGCTATTTCATAAATTAAGACGATTATTTCGACGATTTAGATGTCTCAAAAGTTAATGCAATCAGGGATTGCCATTCTATTCAGCAACAAACAAAAAATGATTTTACCTTGTGTATTATCTTAACAATAATTTAGTTAACATTTAAGTTTCTGCTAAGGCTTGATAAAATGTACCTATTAAGTCAACGAATAAAAAAGCAATAAATTATTTATAAATGTAATAAATATTGTATTATCATTGTTAAATTTGAAAATAGCTTTTTGCAAAACAATTGTTAATCTAGTTGTTAAAGTATTTTTAATGCAATATTGTTGTGTTTTCAGCTTCTAGTGCTTGAAGCAAAATAAAGTCTTCCATAACATTTTAAATCGAGTAATTTGTACAAATCTTTGGAATATTGGTTTTCGGTTTTGTTATACAAAATATATATTACCTTTTCATATATTTATTTTCGTACTTTCTCAGTGGCGGCAATATTGTATGATATACAGAGTAATACTAAGCTATGTTCGCTGTGAATTGCTGGTATTGTTCTGTATACTGCATTAAAACAAAATAATTTCGTGCATCAGTGCTCTTTAGGCATTAATGTTATACACACAATGTAGTTTAGATTTTAAATCCTTTAGATGGTGTATTTGAATCGTAGTAATAATATCAGGAGGTAGAATATTTTTAGACTGATTTAGTTTTAACGTTATGCTTTTGTTGTAGTTGAGTAAACCATCTGACAAAGTTTCTGTTTGTTTTATTATTTTTTTTTATCCTGAATATGTGTGTCATTCCGAGCTTAATATTCATAATTTTAGTTAAGTTAATTTTGTGGAGATATTTATCTGTGAAACTGTTATTTTGATTTCATTTCTACCTATTTAATGTCCCACTGCAGGGCAAGGGTCTCTACTACTGCTTTTAACTCGACGTTAACGTCGCGTTTTCGCAGCTTTGTTTGTACACAGACCTTGGAGAGACGTCAACGATCGTTTAAAACGCCAGTGGGATAAGGCCGAAAGTATAGACACAATACAAAGAGCTTCTTTCTTAGTGTAAAGCGGTAGTATATCCTAAATCTATGCTCTATAGGTACCTACGGTAGAAAATCCTAAGTCTATGGTATAGAGCTATATGCATAGACTTTTAAGAGGTTTAATGATTATGACAGACATTACGTAGTTATGATAACTCACGGTTGAACACGTGAATCCATTTTGATTTTATACCAAACAAATAAATGCAAGGCTCACACATCAGCACTGCTACAAGCAAAGAAAATCATTCAACCAAAGTTAGTTTCATTTTGCCTACCAACAGTTAGCTGTAATTTAGACAGATAGAGATCTGATGTTACAGAGGTTTTACTCAAGCAAGTTTAGGTACTCATTTTACAAAAACACTACATACCTAGTGTCTATCTAGCAGACAAGAATCTACGTATTTCTTTCGTATGTAATGTAATGTAATTCTGTTGTTTCTGTAGGAAGTTACAGTTGCCGGCCACAATTACACTATGCGACTTCATAAAATAGTCTTATGCTACACAACCATCATTTTCCTCGTTAAAGTAATCATTCTCTTTGTTTTTCTTAGTCGAACTCTAGTAAAAATAAAAGTTTCCTGCAAGGTGTACAAAACGCGCGACATCTTCTCTGCAAGCTTGACCGGAGTATCAAGAAGACGAGCAAGTATGAGGCACTGCTGCTGCAGTGTAAGGCCACTCATGCCCATTCGCATGTCAATGAGTATAACTCGAGTCAATTGGAAGTTCAGGAACCTATGGCGTTTAAAACAGGTCTTGATCAATATCTACATTATATTTACTTAGTTGTTTAAGTAAACACACACACACACACAGCAACCCCATAGGTTGCAGGTCTAGAAAGGCAGGCGCTCCTTGTATTGTGTTGCAGGCATTGCCTGAGGTGTACCTAGACAGTCGGAACATATGTAAGTATAATACTAGACTGAAAGTTACTTTAGTAACAAAGTAATGAGAGAAACATTTTGTAGCTACCACTACGTTGCAGTGTAAATTCTATTCAAAAAGTTCACAGCTTCGGACTTATGAAAACGTTCAGTGTTCAAACGTATCGCTCAAAATATCCCGTGTGCGTGTACCCACACGTTTGTATGTATGTACCTAAGTATTTTTAAAGGTTGCCTCTCCAATGTCCTTTTAGGTATCTCAAGATATCCTGTCGGGTAAGCGCATTTATTTATACTTACATCAACTAATGATCCTATCCGGCTTCGCTAGTGTGATTTGAGTTGATATGATTATATCTATCCCATGGGAACAATACATTTTTCGGGATAAGTAGTCTATGTGGTATTCCAGACTACACATAATCTACATACCTATATATGTGCCAAAATTCATGCCGATCCGTTCAAACGTTTTTGTGTGCTTAAGCAACATATAACATCCATCATACATAAATGCATACATCCATCCTCAAAAACTTTCGCATTTATATTATTGTAGGATGAGAACAACACGAGTCAATTGAGGAAGTAATGAATTCGGTCTTCGTCTATATCAATTTATTCATAAACGGTTACGCTATCCGAGGTTATTTGTGTATTTTTGTTCAATGGCCCATTATAATAATGCTACACGCTCATAGCCCTACAGGATTCCCTGTGTCGTAGATACCATTGAAACAAATACAGAACATGAACGCTAATACCCAAGATATAATTATATTTCTTCCTTGCTAGGAATCGAACCCACGGCCCTTATTGTTACTTAACTTAACCCGCGACCCTTGTAACTGGCAGTCCGGCATGTAACCTTGCTAGGACTATAAGCCTGAAACCTTATGTTGCATACGTATAATTAATTTAAAAACTATAGCAAAAAAACTAGCTCATATCCTTACATGAGATAGCTATTCTCATAATAGGCTGTTTAAGTGAGTTCAAACATTATTAGAAATTTACTTTTATTTTAATATTTGTAACAGCAGAAGAACCATCTACGTCGAGGAGTCCAATAGACCTTGCTGCCTCCTGGTCGACAATGAGTATCGTATGTCTTCAATACCAGTAAATATTTTTTATTTATTTTTTTAAATGGAGTAGCAAACGAGCATGCAGGCCACGTGGTGTCAAGTGGGCGTTGCAGCTCATGGACATCTACTCACAACATGAAGTAAGCGTAGGTAAGTCTTGTCTGAGGTCGTATGCAGTTGCACTGATTCTTCGGAGACCAGGCGCGGTCCCAAAGGGGGGTCACAGGGGACTTCAGGGGACTTCAGGAGAATTTCAGTGGAAGTCCAGAGTTCAACGGAACTGCGTACGACGTCAGACAAGAAATTCTTCTTTAAAATTGTGGGTACATGTCCATGGGCTGCAGCGACCACTTTATGATGTAGCCTGCATGCTTGTATGTATATGATGTTCTCGTGCTAAGTGTAATTGTCAGACATAATGAACAACCTTCAACCTTCCTTTCCATATACTTACCTACCTTCTTCTTTACAAATACAGTCTGGGTCATTTGAGCATTTTGCCAATGTCAAGTAAACATTTGTATCAAGTTCTGGTCTGTTTCGTTGTAAACCATGCAATACAATAATAATGAAACTTAAATCAGTCGTGAGTAATAACTCCAAAATAGGCCAAGTATTCCATTTACTTAAAACAAGAGTAGGTACAATTTGCTTCTCTGAACTTCCCGCCAAAACTTCTCCCTTCCACCAGTGGAATAAGTGCAACTTTTTAATATCGGGGGAAACCTTCAAAACCTTCCCGGCACCTTGGGAGAGGATACCGGTTTATGTGGGATTTGACCGCACTAGAACCACCTCGGTAGCCTGCTTGGGGGCTGCTCGCTTTGGGAGGACTCCGCGGGATCTCCAATGGAACACACCGGTGGCCTCCACGCGCGGCACCCTGGAACGGGCCCATCTTTGGGAGAGCAGATGTGCTCTCCTGCACCTTCCGATGCTTGCTGGCAGCATGCGGCCACGCACACACCGCCGTCCTCCTGAAGCTGCTCGCTGGACGGATCGAACTCCCACTCTCACCGCCCGCAACCTGGAAACCCCCTTTTAGTCGCATCTTAAGATAAGGCAGGGGATACCGTAGCTCTATTCTTAATCCCTAAGCTACAGGGACTGGAATAAGTACCTGGCCTTCCCAAGGTACCCACCGCAAAGACGCCAAAAGGGTTACAGCCAGAACCATTTCTAACATTTGCACTTCACCAATCTATGTGTCACAGATATGAAGAGCTATCCAAACGCTACGAAACGCTTCTAAAAGCGCACGATGAACGTTGCAATGCGTTAAACGCCCGCGACGCGTCCCTCCAGCGCCTACGAAAATGCGTCAAGGAAGCACAAGAACAACTCACAAGCACCCACGCAGCTATGCTCTCTGTTGGCGAAAAGTACCTGAATCTTAGACGAAAGAAGATGATGCAGGTAGGTAAGCCTGTTTAAATGTGGCAGGAAACTAATTTTAATTTCTATTTGTTTGTGGCCCACTGTCTACGGAAATTCGTACCTCTGAAAAGTCGTATAACACTCGTAGTCAAGTTCTACATTATAGATTATACAAAGCCATTGTATTAGGAAACTAATTTCATTTAATTTCCAACTATTTCATTTCATAATCCACATCAATACATTGTATAGCTAAGCCCCTTACGAGAACCTGCCAAAACAACGCAGACAAGCGTAAAAATAACTTGTTAACCTAAGAAGCACTGGCGCAAAAAGGTACGATATGCTAACGCATAACTGGTATAAAGGCCTATGAAAACGCCTATCTTATACCTTTAAACGAGCAATTCTTGTATATATCTAAATATATTTTTTGAATCTCGGAAACGGCTCCAAAGATTTTGATGAAAAATAGTACATTGGTTTCGGGGGTGATAAATCGATCCACCAAATTTTTATTGTTAGAATTTTTTCATTGTATAAAAATATTTTCAGTGATAATCAATTTAAATATACACTGAATAAAATACGACTCTTCCTGACATCTGTTGGAGAGTATTAATAATATAGTGACGTAAACGCTGTCAAACGGTGGAGCCCACGAGGCTCATTGTGGATTTCCTCAAGCGTCATCAGGACCTTGTGCATTTTATAGGTTGGGTGGTAGGAAGATTAAAAGATTATATTTTATGACGTTTTGTGTTTAACCGGTACAGAGAGCACCTATAGGTTTTCAAAAATTTTATAAGAAAGGTACGGGTAAAATAGTAGAATAAATTAAATGCATGCTAAGTCATATTTCAGTAACCTGATTATTTTAGTATGAATGTATACAAAACAGCGAAATAAAAACTGTATTTTGACAAACTCGGAAGAGTTCGAATTTTTATTTATTTAAAATTCATGGTTCAAAGGTAACGGGGTATGCTAATCTGATCATTATGACATCCGGAAGTAAGATAAAAATAATACTGTACCTATAACATAACTCCTACACTACAAATATATAACAAAACTAAATTGTTAAATTTACGACAACTTTATATTTATTTTACATGTACTCTGATTAAAAAAATTATGACTAAATCGACCTTATTGGGGAGGCCTGGAGCTTACTCCACCACGCTGCTCCAATGCGGGTTGGTGGAGATGCGGGTTAGTGGCCAACCCGCTGTCGGATGTTTTCAAACCGCCCATAAGGCCTCCGACAAGGTTGAACAACTGTTATCTATCGACAACAACCGGGACCGACGGCTTAACGTACCCGTTCAAGTACGGAAACGCGCATGAAATTTTGCCACTAGCGGTCACCCATCTCAGACCCAACCGCGCCCGTTTGGCTTAACTGCATAAACCGCTTGCGTTCTACGCTAGCCGCCGAGCCATGCGCGCTTCGAATTCTATGAATACCTTTATATACACAACAAATTTCTTGAAAGGTGGCTATAGTCTATTGCAGCTCATGTTTAAAATATTCATTAAAATGAGAGACTGTAATGGTAAAATACAGTATTTCATCATCAAAATGAGCGACTGAACTGATCTCGCCGATAAATAAATAAAATATTGCTATTAGAAATGCTGGTACGAGGACAGAGTTGAGAGGCTACTCAACAAACTATGGCTAATGTCATCAGAAGTGGAGAAGGCAAGACTTGAGTTGGATGAGCAGCTCGCAAGGAGTCTCACTTACGATCACGATACTGCCGTCGCGCTGCTTCTTGATGAGGTAACTTAGGATATAGGCGCGAATGCCGTTACATATATTTAAATGGAGTAGCAGATGAACATACAGGCCATTGGGGGGGTCATGTCATGTCAGCTGATGGACATCTACACGCAAGTTCAAGCAAGCCGGAGTCTTGCGAACGGATTCAGTTACGCTGCTACTCCGGAGGCTAACGGCTGCCTCATTTAGGGCTGGCCGATAACCGCCAGTGGCCAACCCGCTGTCGGATGTTTTCAAACCGCCTATAAGGCCTCCGACTAGGTTTAACGACTGTTATCGATCGACAACAACCGGGACCGACGGCTTAACGTGCCCTCCGAAGCACGGAAACGCGCATGAAATTTTTGCCACTAGCGGTCACCCATCTCACACCCGACCGCGCCCGTTTGTCTTAGCTGCGTAGGTCGCTTGCGTTCTACGCTCGCCGCCAGGCCATGCGCGCTTCAATACATATACATACATAGTATTTAAAAAAAATCTTGCAGTCACAGCCCGAATGGCGTAGTTCTATTCTTTCTTCCTACATTCTAACGAACGTTTTAACTTCTTTTTTACAGATTCAGAAATGCAACGTGTTAGTTTTGGAAAATATTAGACTTAAAATTGAAATAGAAGAATTAGTATCCAATAAAGGATTTTTGTAATAATTATTTTAATCTAATATATCTGTGAGTGAATTTCAACGAATCCTTGTTTTTTATACTTTCAGTAGGTAAGCTTTCGGTAAAGGGCTTTACTTTGTTATACTTCTTGGTATTGCATAAGCTCATTTTTAATGTGTTCGAAATGTGACAGACTTATATATAAGATATACTTTAGTGTTTAATTTTTTTTGCCGCCGATATATAGAAGTTGTTCATCAGAATATACATATCCTTTTGCTTTAAAGAGGCTACTTACTACTTACCAACTTATCGCAGGTATTCGCCTACTGTAGGCTAAAACCGGGATAGATGCCGCAGTGAGATGTGAGATAGATGCCTCACTTCCAATATATCGAACTTCCGTAACTGGTGATTGCGAATTTATATTTTAAATCGAAGACGAAAACACTCCACATCTTATTTCTCCACATACTGACCTATGGAGGTGACGTGTCTTGCTTCTACGTACGTTTACTTTCGCAGCCAACGCGAAAAATGCGTCAAAGTATTAACAGTTGGTATTTGCCGGTGCATAACTTTGTAAATAGACATAAATTCTGACAAATTTTTAAAAAAATTGAATCCCTTAGGCCTCTAAATGCCCATCTAGATGTAACAGTAACTTTTTTGTTTTTAGTTTGTTTGAGAAATAAAAGGGCATCGATCCGTATCAAAAAGGATAGTTGCCTCGATTTTTTGAGGTATAGATGCCCTAAGGGCTTAGCCTAAGGGCTTAGCCTAAGGGATACTATCCCCTCATATAGGTACAGTTGACACCAGACATGTTACTAGCTGCTGTTAATAACGGCATAATTTTACTGTTCTAGCCACACAACTTAAGCTTTCGTTAAAACGTTTTATATGGTATATATAGTACGTTATAAGAGCGGTTTGAAACACATGAAACACTGAAATACTTGTACGCAATGTTTCGATTCATGTACTGCAGTGGTATCTGGAGGTTATTTTCCTTATGATATTAAAACAATTTCTTATAAGAGACGGTTCAAATTTTATAAAAATATTTCGAACCACACATACCAAACGTCCGGCTAGCTGATAGAATTGTTTAAAAAAGCGAATTTCATTCTCGTAATTCTACCTATGAACTGGGGAAAATGCCCAGTTTTATGAGTAGAACGATCTCATAAAATTCAGTTAGCTTTCTTGGCTATACGGTGTATAGGGCGTCTATCCTTCTTGGGTTTTTTGGGGTGAGGCATCTATCCATATAGGTAGGTAGGTAGGCATCTATCTCAAAAAAAAAGGGTTCAGCAAAAAGTTCAATATTGCAAAATCTGTCATAATTTGTAGTTTCGGGATTAAGAATAGAGCTACTTTATCCCCTGCCTGATCGTAAGAGGCGACTAAAAGGGGGCTTCCGGGGTTGTGGACGGTGTGAGTGGGAGCTCGATCCATCCAACCAGCAGCCGCGGGAAGGGCGGCGATGTGCATGTGTGCGTGGCCGCATGTCGCCGTAAGCATCGGAAGGTGCAGGAGAGCAAAGCTGCTCTCCCGAAGATGGGCCCGTTCTGCGGCGTCGCGCGTGGAGGACACCGGTGCGTTCCGCCGGAGATCCCGGAGTCCTCCCCAAGCGCAGTGGCAGCCACCGAGGGGGTTTTAGTGCGGTCAAATCCCACATAACCCGGTACTCTCTCCCAAGGTGCCGGGTACCTTTTGAAGGTTTCCCCCCCGACAACAAAAAAAAAGGTGAAAGAAAACAAGTAAAAAAGCATTAAAAACCAGACTACCGAGACTAATAAAAAAAAACAATGAGAAATTTCAAAAAGTGGGGCATCTATCCCGTTTGTGCCCTACATGGGTGAAGTGTTGTCCATATTATAGCTCTTTATGGGCTCCTGTGTGGGTGGAGGACTTATTTAGATCCTCCACTAACACAGCACACAGCATGCACACAAGTGTGCACACAGCACAAGCACATAAATATTTGAAGACAATTTTGTCTTCAAATATTTATGTGCTTGAGTCGAGCAACTAGACTATTATACGGCTACTGTAATTATGACCACTTTAGTCTATACTTTATCTGTCTAGTAAGAATTATATTTAATGGACACAGTACCTGGACGCCCGAGCGTTGCTCGGATATATACAATACAATACAAAAATACTTTATTGCACCAGATTTTATACAATGAGATTATTGAAATCGTTTATTTTCTAAAAAAATATTTTCTTGGTTTAGTTTAAAACGAAACAATCATTTGCTTCGTGTTACTTAACAAAGCCATCTGAAATAGCTCCTAATAAAAAAAAGTTATTTTCATAAAAATAAAAAATAGACACAATATGGTTTTGATCGAGGTTTGAACCCGGGTATCTAGTTCCGCAGTCAGCTCACGCAACCATTCGACCACGGAAGCTTCAATTCAATGAACGAAATTTTCATAGAGCTCTTTCAAATCGACGTTGTCATTTCTTTGAACGTCGGATTGGCGGATGGTAGTAGCGGAGCCCAAGAGGGGATTTTCGGATTTACTCGAGCGCGTCAGATTAAGATATGGGGTACACCTTGCATCCTAAAATAAAATAGCTAAATTTCTTGGCATTGAAATCGACTCAAATTTAAATTGGAAAAATCATGTAGAAATAGTTTGCCAAAGACTAAATAAATTCATATACGCATTACACCATCTTTCAAAAGTAGCAAATAAAAAACAGCATTGATGGCTTATCACGGATACGTGTGTTCGATCCTAAGATACGGATTACTCTTATGGAGGAATTCAACTGACTTAAATAGAGCATTTATTATACAAAAGAAATGTGTTAGGGCCATTTAAGGTGCGGAACCTGTGGACTCCTGTAAGCCAATATTTTAAAAAAAACTAAATCTCCCGCCATTGCCATTAATGTACATCTACGAAAGTCTGATATGTGTCAAAAATAATCAAAATCGATTTGATACCAAAGATGATACATTCTTCAATCGGCATCGGGGTCAATTGCATAGACTATTATCTTATACGGCATGCTATTCGAGAAACAGCTTTGTGATGTGCATCAAAATTTATAATTTGCTGCCATCTCGGTTAAAAAAATCTAACATTAAATCGGTTCAAGGGTTTTATTTTTAAATTATTGATTAATAACTGTTTTTATTCCACAAAGGAATTTATAGAATATTGTCATGCTGGACACCTCAAACGCTTGGCTAATAAATTATAAATTTTTATTCAATTATGCAAATATTATCATTACTATTAATATCTAATATTATTGTTATTAAATTATTATTGTTATTATTTTAAAAAAATTGATATGTTCCTTCCGGTATGAAATTGCATTTAATATCCTTAAATTAAAAATAAATAAATTAATGATTTAACCTATAGATTAAGGATATACTGTTATCACTAAAGACACGATGACTTTATCTTATTTATTAATAAATATTTGCCCACGGACTAGGTCGGTAAGACACGCATGAACAATATTGTAAGATTTTTATTGTAAAATGTACCGTGTTGTATGCAAATAAATATTTCATTTCATTTCATTTCCTGTTGAGTACTGCCACGATTAAAAAAGAGCTTCTATATAGGTACAATAATTTTTTATCTTACTTCCGGATGTCAAAATAGTCAGATTAGAATACGCCGCTACCGTTGAACCATGAATTTTAAATAATAAAAATCTCTCTCCACTGGGTAAACGCAAAAAATATAATAATATTAAATAATATAATATTTTAAACTTCCTACCACCCAACCTATAAAAAGCACAAGGTCCTGATGACGCTTGAGGAAATCCACAATGAGCCTCGTGGGCTCCCCCGTTTGACAGCGTTTACGCCACAATATTATTAATACTCTCCAATAGATGTCAGGAAGAGTCGTAATTTTCAGTATATATTTAAATTGATTATCATTGAAAATATTTTTATACAGTTAAAAATTTCCAACAATAAAAATTTTGTGGATCGATTTATCACCCCCGAATCCAGGGTACTAAATTTCATCAAAATATTTGGAGCCGTTTCCGAGATTCAAAAAATATATTTAGATACATACAAGAATTGCTCGTTTAAAGGTATTAGATAGATTAGAGAGAAAAAAATATACAACAATTTTTATTCTGTCTAGGCATCAAAGGCTGACAACGGTGCATGCAGTCATCCATCGCTCCACACTGCGTTTGCCTAATTTAGGACAGTATAAGTCTAATATGCCTAAGTTGGGTAGGAAATAACAGAAAATTGCAGCTATTTATGTCAATAACAAAATGGTATTGGTATTGATATAATAGCTGAGTATCACACACATGAATAAATGGCTGCAACCCTTTTTGCGGCCCTGTTTGTTTTGCAGCCAACACAGGTTTCTCCCCATTATTGGGGAGGCCTGGACCTTACTCCACCACGCTGCTCCAATGCGGGTTGGTAGAGATGCGGGTTAGTGGCCAACTCTCTGTCGGATGTTTTCAAATCGTCCATAATGCCTCTGACAAGGTTTAACGACTGTTATCTATCGATAACAACCAGGACATCTTAGCGTGCCCTCCAAAGCACGGAAACGCGCATGATTTTTTTTTGCCACTAGTGGTCACCCATCTCACATCCGACCGCGCCCGTTTGGCTTAGTTGCATAGATCACTTGCGTCACGGTAATATTGCGTTCTACACTAACCACCGGGCCATACCCACTTCAATAAATGAAAAAAGAATGAATAAATAGAGACCCAAAATGCATGAAATCTAGATTTACTTACTAGGTGACCAAATACATAATTATATGTGACGATACATAATTTTATTAGCCTTAGCATAAATTACAAAAAGTAAATACAATACAACAAAAAACACTTTGTAATTTTTATTCATGAAACATACATATATGTATACATGTCCTTATCTGGACATTAACATGTTACTTATACAATACATTAGGTAAATAACTATAAATGTTATGTTTAAATACTTTCTTAGTATTTAAACATTAAATTATTACAAAGAACTTACTGACTAAATATTTTATCAAAATTGATCCCAGAATCCCATATTTTAAAGCTTTTATTAGTATTATATTGATTCGTAAACGCTACAAATTTTTTCATAACTTTTTACACACTTCACTTTGCCATTTTTTTGCCTTTGTACCATGTATACTACTCTATTTTTGCTCATTTTCTTGACCTTTTTGTCGCTTAATAAAACAGAGTACGTTTATCCATAAAAATGACGCAGATGCCACATAAACAACCCTAAGGTTCGATGGGACAAAGAAAAAATTGATAGTTTGTCCCGGTATCCAAAATGCTTGATTTGCTATGAAAGTCTTTACGTATTTCTGTCGAAGTTCTTCAAAGACGTCTTCTTTACGCTCAAGAACTCCCAATACTGGAAAAAACAACATTACAGTTACATATCCATACCTCAATACTAATATTATAAATTCGAAAGTAACTCTGTCTGTCTGTCTGTCTGCTACGCTTTCCCGCTTAAACTCCTGAACCAATTTGAATAAAGTTTGGAAATAGATAAAGTGGACTTTGGGAAAATACATAGGATGGTTTTTATCCTACGGGAACCTATAAAAAGGGTCCACGCGGGTGAAGCCGCTGGCAGAAGGCTAGTTTGTGATATATCTTACTTATAAACCTTGCTATAGATAGTGGTAGTTTATTTAGTTTGGCGTTTTAATTTAATTTAAAGATAAATTTTATTGTCACCAATTTAACAGTACCCTTAAAAAGTATCTATACATATAATAAATCTGTAACAAGTCCGTTTCTGTACATTGAAGATATTTGAAAAAAACTGTCACTAGGGCTATTTATTAGCGTAATAGAACCCAAAACAATGATTTTTAGAATTATTGTCTGTTTGTCTGTTTGTCTGTTTGTCTGTTTATCTGTTTGTCTGTTTATCTGTTCGTTTGTGCGCGCTAATCTCAGGAACTGCTTAACGTAGAAGGATGCGGTTTTCACTGAAGTATTGGTATTTTTTTGGATTAACATTTAGGGTTTGTTTTATTTAAATCGGTTCACAAACAAAAAAGTTACGTCAATTTCAAGAATGATGAAATGGATGAACACCTGCACGCTATAATAAAGTTAATGCGAGCGGTCACACCACAAGTTTCGATAACTACTAACATCTCTTAATATTCTGATAGCAAGTTTTCAAACACTTATGCTAGATTTCATCTCAAAATATTTAAAAAAACCATACATATCATATCACCACATATTCAAAGAAATCCTCAATACAAAATGTACAAAACCTTAACAAAACGAGGCTACTGCCGACATCTATGTTCACATTCAGAACTATTTAGTGATCTGTTGCAAATTCGGTATATCGACAATTTAGTTTACATGCTATACGATAGATGTCGTTGTTATTCATTTATTCATATTTAATTGCTTTTTACAGGTAGATTTACAGGTGGTGTTACATAATCATTATTTTACCCAATAACGCTATTACAAAGTGGATAGGTGGAGATTATTTCAAATAATTAATTACGAGTATATTTACTTAATAAAGTATCTAATAAAAAAATTAACAACACAGAGCTTTGGAACTGGCGCTGATATTGTACTCATTGTGGTAGAGCATTATGGAGGCGCGGCGCGGTGGTTACATCCACATATTATTGGTATCGACCTTATTTAATAGACAATAATAATTATCGACTCGCGCAGGTGCGGTCCCAGGGACAGGGGACATGACCCCCCCCCCCCAAAATCCCTCACTCATGCGTAGATGGAAGGCGAATCAAGCCAATTTGAGACACCTCAACCCCCAAATTTCTTAGTGACCCCCCACCAAAATTTCTTGGCGACCCCCCCCCCACAAATTGAAGGCTGCGACCGCGCCTGGACTCGCGTGGCGCAATGGTTACCATGCCGGACTGCCAATCGAAGGGTCTCGAGTTTGATTCCCGGCGAAGCAGAAATTTGAATGATGAGTTTAATTTTCTGTTCTCGGTTTAAGTGTTTGTATTTCTGTCTCTGTGTGTCGCATGGTACCCATTACACAGTGTATATTTTCCCCTACTCTGGCGCTATCAGTGTGAAACGTAAAAAAATCAAAGTGTTCTACCGACTTTACTATGCTGAGTGTTCTTTTCAAAATGATAGCTACGTCTCCATATCATGATTACACCACCAGTCGAAGGTTAAAGTTCCACAGGCCGCTTTGCACGCTCCTTTTGATATTTAAACGGATGTGTAAGTTACGGGACAACCTTCCAGCTGAGGCATTTCCAGTGGACTTCGACATAGGGTTCTTCAAGAAAGCTGTAAAGAAAGCTCTTCTTGAAAGCCGGCAGTGCTCGGGTGGCTCCGCTGGGGTTGCCCGTTTCCATAGGCGACAGTGATCGCTTAACCACGCGGCCTTTCTGCCTCTTTGTTCGGTTTTTTTTATAAAAAAAAGTGATTTCGAATAAACGAATAAGCAATTGCCGAGGGTCTAATAAAAAATGTTATTGAAATGAGCAGACGTATTCAGTGGTTAATTTAATAAGAGCTATTACATACATACGCAGTACTGGCACCTGGTGTTACAACTAATATGCTTAAGCGTCACGGCAGCAGCACGGCATGGAGATCACGCCCAGAATAATATTAGTAATCGATATATTTATTTCTGATGCTGTGTGAAGGGTTGTTAATAGGACGTGAATAGGACCAATTGACTCTTAATCGCGTGGGGCCTGATCCTCTCACGCTGCTCCAATTCAGGTTGATGACGTCTTCATTGTTAGTGGCCTAAGTCCTGTCGCAAGTTTTAAATCGCTCAAAAGACCTCCATTAAGTATGAACGACAGTATGTTAACGACAATTGCAACCAACGTGTAAGCAACCAAGAATTTGACTAACCAACTACTAACCACGCCTGACATAGCGTAGACATTTCACCACCTTTCTGCAATTTATTTAAGTTACATGATGATAATGAATCTATGCATTATTTGCAGCACAAATTATTTAATTATAATGATCCTTTCCGCGGGCACAGCAGTACTATCTAAACACTTTATAAACAGGCTATTATAGTACGTTTAATTTGTAAAGAGAAACTGATGTTAACGACTGAAAAGTCGATTATAAGAGGAGTACAGTAAGATTGTAAGGACTCAGGAAGAATGTATCTACTCAACATAATAATATGAACTTTTGTATCATAAGTAATTTCATAAAAGGTAACAATAATCCAAGGGACAGTGGAGGGCAAGCGGTCACGAACGAAATTGCAACCTCATCAGCAACGACCACTGTGACAAGAGTGAACGACTAAGGAGGAGGAGGAACAAATAATCCAACTCTAATCAAGCCTTTTGTACAAGTCTTTATCTACGCGGACGACGTCGCGGGCACAGCTAGTTTTAAACTAAATTTATAAAATGATTCTAATATTACCTATATATATGCAACAAAACTACAAAGAAAAGCCGTTATTATAGCAGAAATCTATATCCACAGTGTAAAAAAATCTGAATCTTATCTAAACTGTGATAAAAATATAGAATTAAGTTACATACTATTACGTACATATATTTTGGCATGCAGCACGTGCAACACAATTCACTTATGGAAGTGTATATTATCTATGAAACACTTTATACGTATAATATAAGAGGGACGTCTTCGGCCGAGCATACATGTTTGTGGAGGCATTTGTATGAGTAATGTAGTATGAGAATTTTCAATTTTCAGTCCTATGTAAGTTTTGGTAGCTTAAGTACTCTACTCACAGGTATAGAAAGCAGCAAGCAATACAGGAGTAGCCATAAACTGATCCGCTGCTACTTTCGTCATCACAACTCGTACCGTCGTTCCGACGAATTTCTTGTCTAAAAATTTGTACCTAAAAATTTAAAAGTACAACAATAGAACATAATTATCGTAATATTTACTTTATAAATTTACGTGCTTGTAGACTGTACTTGTTTTTAAGTATATTAGGATCACATAAAACATTTGGTTGCATATTAAAATTATTATTTAAAATAGTGCTGAAAGATATTTCAGCCACAGGTAATATTAATACTCGTACATTTATGTTTAAATCTATTTCAGGCAAAAAAATACGCTCTACATTTTGATCTAATATTCCAAACTCGATTTAAGTATTTTATTTAAGTATTTTTATGTAGAAAAATAATTGTAACTTATACGACAGTAGGATGCCGCCGAGACAGCATTTGCTGACCTACACAAGTCAGTCATTTACATATCTTATGTATTTGATAACAATGATGCCTGCTAATGTAAAGTGTAAGATGCCAAATTATTTTGTACCCCAACAATATGCAAACGGAATTACATTATTGTAGAAAAGGTCGTTTTAATTTTTTTTTATAAAACCTAAGTATTCATAAAATGAACTAAAAACTTGAATTGACATTTTTTTCTTTATGCATACAAAAAAATTGTATGAATTATAGGTATCTTTATTTATAAACAATTTTACCCCTATACTAATAAACGTTGTATTGCCTGTGGTAATAATATTCTGTTTTGCTTTGGTAAAGGTATGTCAATTATATAATATTATCGTAGGTACCAGAGTAAAATAAAAAACGGAGGTTTTGGCGGGAAGTTGGAAAACAAATGTTATGCTCTTGTTTATTTTCATATTCTTGGTGTTTTTGGGTTATATCGGTTAAAGTTGATGGCGTTTTGTTCGATATAGGTTAATTACAGTGCACGAGTTTTGAGAAATGAAATAACAGTGGGAAAACATGTTTTTTTTTCAACTCCAAAATTCCATTGGCCACGTTCTTGTAAAGTAGTCATCGCTTTATTGAACATCTGACTGACTAGACTGACTGACTACTGACGACTTCTACGTAAAAAATTATACTTGACACTAGCAATATGCATAGAATTTACGATGCCATTATTGAAAAAAAGTGAAGATAAAAAATGAACATGAAATAAATTCACACATTTTTTAGCTCTATAAAGCGGATGTAGTTTAGAGTTATTACCGTGACAAAGACGTCCAAACTTTCACTTCCATTACATTATGTATGTATTATTGTAAGATTATATTTTATTTCATATGGTATCATACCAATAATACAACGTAGGCGCATACAAACAACTGCCAACTGTGACTATACGCGCTGCGGCTGCCACGTCGATCGGAGGCTTTTCCACCTAAAATTAAGTTTTTTCATTTTAAAGTTTAATTACAATTAATTACATACTTGTATTACTTTCAATATAAATAAGTAAAATCAGTAAAAATATAGTAAAAATAGAGTTCAGAGTTGAACATACGGTTGTGAACTGTCAAAATATTAATAGGTAGGTAAATAATTTTTATTTCAAATTCGCGTTATTACTACACTATAATTACCTATCTTATGTAAGTAAGCAAATTCATAAGTAATTTGTTATTAATATGCTACCTATAATTTCTCAATTTAACTGAAGGCGACAACCTTTAGAAAAATAACTAAGTACATACATAATATAATATATCTACAATTATTTAAATATTACACATAGAAAAGTTGTAAGTTGTGATAATATTTTTATTTTATTTTCCGGGCTGAAGAAAGAGCAATTCGTAAAGTAAATCATTTAATTTACTTACTTTGTTTTGTAACAAAAAGTTTGTCATTTTCAATGTATTTATGTATTTGTGTGTGTTAATCATATTAAACTGATGAAACCCTTTAATACATATTTAACATATTATTATCACGCCCATTTCATTTAATTATAGTCCCGCTAAAGTTTTAACGTGCATAAGTCACAATCACCACTTATTCAACATAAAAGTATAAATATGGTATAAATAGACAATGGTGATCGTATATGAAACCCGATGTATATTTTCGATCAAAGTCTGTATCGGTAGCGTGGCCGAGCGGTCTAAGGCGCTGGTTTAAGGCACCAGTCTCTTCGGAGGCGTGGGTTCGAATCCCACCGCTGCCATATAAATTTTTTGATCGTAATTTTGCTTTTTCAATATCAAGCTTTAAATGAAAATGCAAATTAAGGGCCATTTTTTCATCGCCTGATAAAACTATCCTCCGAATAAAATTAGCGTTGTCGAAGTTATTCACATGACATGAAAAGGATAGCTATAATATTAACGAAATAATAATTTTATCTGAGCTAGAAATATCGGCTCGAAAAGAAACGATTCTAAAATTATCTGTTACGAAATGCTTTATACTTGTCAAGAAATTTCTGTTATATTTCTAACGTAGCCAACCATAAGATAGATACATGTGACGCCATCTATTAGCAGCACTGGAAACTTGCCTCAAAAGCGCTATCTAGTGCTGTCAGTGGAAAAGCAGAGTTATTGCCACAGATTGGATTTAAATCTATGCACACATACCATAAAAACGCAAACTTTTCTATCAAAATGTTCTACTTAAGCTTACCGAGTACATTTTATTGAATGTTTGTTGTGATAATTCAGCTGCTGTATAGAAGGTGGCATAAACCATTGTGTTGGTCATTACTGGCCGTCGCTTCAGAGACATTCGCCACCAACTTGCTAGTCGAGACACCATCTTCTGTGAAAGCCATGGCTTATCAATCTTATCATTGAACGACGTATTACTATATTATTATAATATGTAATTTGTATATTGACTATTAAGTACTTTTAGGTATCATAAGTGAATACCCTTGTTTGATTTAATTTATTCGATGATCAAGAACTCTACAAGTCCTGTTTGTAGACTCTACATGCTCAAAATAAAATAAAAATAAAATATAGTACGATGCACAATTAGATACAAATAAAGCATTGATTGACGAATACATTTTATTGGAAAAAGATGTTATTATTTTATGTCAAGCACATTAACTAATTTAAATTAATTTCATTTGCGCATAGTAGGTACCTTAGTGAAGAATAATTTAGGTAAATTTATGAAAGACGTTTTGGTTTTATTCGAGAAAAGAGTAGATCAGTTGCATTTACAAATAATAAACTGAATAATCGCTTGTAACTGCAGTAAATTAACGGAAACGCGCACCCTAAGGATGTTATGTGCTTTGTAGAGACAGTTGGGCATAGAGCATTTTATCATTATTAATTCAAATACAATCAATTTTATATTTTTATTTATAAATGAAAATTAATTAAATACTTACGTTTGGGCAATTAAATTCCGAATAAACTTTTACTAATGTACAGTAATACGACTTGACCATTAACTTAATCGATTCCTAACTGCGCTGACTTTACGTAACAATATTTAATATTATCGAAAGACTGTTATTAAATTGATAAGAGTTTGGTGTATTTCACACACGACGAGTATCAGCTGTTCATCGCTGTGTACTACCAGTAATACCTACTGCGGGCTTCAGACCTTGCGGTAGGCAATTGACTTCAATAGGATAATTTAAAAGTTTAATGTCATGGTGTAGGTACACTGATTTGTAATCATTAATATTATTTAGGTCATTTAGTTACTTTTATTTTAGGTCTCACAGCACTTACCTGCTGTTTTTATTTTCATTCGATATTATTATTGTTAATTTAATAAAAAAACTAACCAAGAGCACTTTATGAATAATAAAAGGATGACTGTTTAATTATAATTTCCCTTATTACTTTCAGAAATTAAATTTAATACCAAGTTATTGCAATCAGCTAATTGGAAAATTACTTACATTTTTTCAAAATAAATTATGATATAGGTCCATTTATTGAAATTTTTATTGAAATATTTACATAATTTATTCAGGTGCATATTTCAAATTTCTTCATTCATTCAAAAATATACTATATGTATAACCTAACGACAGCTTTGATTTTAGTTTCTTCACAATAGTATACGATAAGCTTGATGATTGCTGATAATGATAAACATTTTACAAGAAGAGTTTGATAACAGATTATGTCTAACCCACTTTTGTGTAGTATCAGAAAGCAGAAAAAAGTGAACATAGGAAGAAAACCTGTTTATCTTTTTACACCAACTAGAAGACGAGCATGCAGGCCACGTCATGTATATTATGGATTATACAATCCGATCCGACTGCGACATAATAATAAAAATATACACAATCTTAAGCAAGGTTCAGGTGTCGTGTGATGTTATATACACTTGCGCTGCCACTACTGATGTTCATCGTGTGTAAGTCTGATCAACAACCTCATGATTCTACTGAAACTCCGTAAAGTCACTGTTCACAGTACCTACAAAGAGAGCTTCTTTATAAAGTTGCGGTACGACGCGATAGTATTTCATTGGTCGAAATTTGCAAGCGCTAGCCCGAATTGTTAGAATTACAATCAGCTTAAAAAACAAGTATAAATATGGTAGTAAATAAAAGTATATATGTAACATACGGCTATCGCTATGTACACAACTGTTCAATTCAATTTTCGAAAAAATAATCGTAAAATTAATCGTAAATTTGTAGAGTGACTAAGCAGGCAATAACAAAATTACGTAGATAGTCTAAACACCAGGACAAAGACAAAAGACAAAGACAAAGACTTTTATTTGCACAAATATGGGTGTTTACAAAAGGTGTTTTTATACATTTGGTTCGCCATATTTACCTTCATGAGGTATGCAAATATTACAATAATTAAAAACTTATCTAATTACAAATTACAAACATAAAAATGTACATTGAAATAGTTTCATTTATTTTATTATATGTATACTACATTTATCTTTGTTTGTACCCATATTGCGCCTTTTAATTAATTTATTTTATTTATTTTTATTTTCGGATCGGATCCGATCGTCAGCTTTGGGTACCCATATTGCAGGGTTTTTGTACACTGAGAGGAAAAAAAGCCGGCGGAAAAAAAACCTCCCAGGTTTTTATGGAATTCCTTTATGTCGCTTTATCGTTTAGAAAATCAGTGACTGAGTAATATGCCTTTTCCAGTAAATACGTTTTAAGTTCCTTTTTAAATTCTTTGCCCGCTTTTATTTTGAGGAATTCCGGTAGGTTATTGTATATTTTTGGTCCCATGCAAAAGACACTGTTATGAAATTGTCAGGAATAACCTGTTTTTCCAATTGCTAAATAATAATCATGTACCCTTTTTGTAATATTATAAAATATTATTTGAGCATATACACGTATGCATTAACATCATGAAAAACCAAAACTAAGACAATCAATCCAAGCATAAAGTGAAATCAGCATTGCTGTCATATAAAAGGAGATCTTTCATAAGTATACTTATCAATATTTTATATATATAATTGTGGTTCTACAGCTAAGTTTTTATTATTTAAGTTACAATCGTTATTTATACATTTTTACAATCTAAAAGTATTATCCGTTTTAATGATGGTATCAAATTCATTTGTAATATAGAATGGACGTCGTAATGTAAAAACATTCACTACTTTTATCAAAACTAGTCTTCCGCCAGCAGCTTCACCCGCGTGGACTCGTTTTAAAGGTTCCCGTAAGATAAAAACCATGTCCTTTCCCAAGGTCCACTCTATCTGTGTTGCAAATTTCATTAAAATCGGTTCAGTAGTTTAAGCGGGAAGGCGTAGCAGACAGACAGAGCTACTTTCGAATTTATAATATTAGTATGGATTATGGTATCAAATTAATTTGTAATTAGACTAATAAGTATCTAGGCTATTACTGAAAAAAGATCTGGAGTCGGGCCCTTAGTAAATATCGTACCATTCGTTCTAAATTGGCACCGACAGTACAGACAGTGGGACAGTACCTACTTCTTCTTGCTTATGGTAATGACATTTCACTAAGGGCCCGACTTCAAAAATAGTTTTAAGAGTCATTACCATAAGCAAGAAGAAATAGGTACTGAACAATTTTATTTTTTACCGTTTGAAGTCGGTTCTATTTTTTTTGTTAAAAACTTAATTTATTTCACTCTTTTTAGTAATTTTAATAATTCTGTATGTATTAGCATAATTGGAAAAAAATTCACTTAACTTCTAAACTTTAAACAGATTTACCTTTTATAATCATGTTTATCTAATAGCCATCTAAAAGTCTGAAAGAGTCCACCTGAACGTTTAAATTAAAGAAAGAATATGCTCTCAGCTCCTAAACGTTGAGGAGTTGTACCTTCAATCATCAGCTAAGCAACAGCAGGTGATAATTACCAGACATAAATATTTGTATTATGTTAAAAATATGACAAAAAGAATGTGTGTGCCTATTAAGTTTCAGTGTTTCCCTCGATTTCTCTAATATCACATCATCAGATTTTGACATGGTGACAGTTGGACCACCTCAGGAATGTAAGATTTCGAACAAAAAACCATTTTTTGAAAGAATTTGCTCTCAACTCCTAACCGTCGTAGTACCTTCCATCATCAGTTCAGCAACATGATATGACGATAATTATACACAAATGTTCGTTTTGCTTTGTAAAAATATGAAAATCATTTGTTGTGCTATAAAATTTGAATGTTCCCTTCGATTTCTCTGGGATCCCCTCATCAGACTTTGACTTGGTGACAGTTGTACCATCTCGGGAATGTTAGATTTCGAATAAAAAACTATTTATTGAAAGAATTTGCTCTCAACTCCTCACTGTCGCAGTACCTTCCATCATCAGCTCAGCAACATGAGATGATGATTTCTATGCGTAAATATCTCTTATGCTTCAGAAACTATAAGAAAATCAATGTATGTGCCTATAAAATTTGAGAATTCCCCTCGATTTCCCTGGGATCCCATCATCAGATCCTGATTTGGTGACAATGGGACCACCTCGGGAGTATAACCATACGAACAAAAAAAGAATTTTGAAAATCGGTCCACAAACGGCGGAGTAATCGGTGAACATATATAAAAAAAAAATACATACAGCCGAATACAGTAACCTCCTTCTTTTGGAAGTCGGTAAAAAATTTGCTGGATCGATTTATCATCCCCGAAACCAGGGTACTAAATTTCATGAAAATCTTTGGAGCCGTTTCCGAGATTCAAAAAATATATTTAGATATATACAAGATATGCTCGTTTAAAGGTATTACATTATGTCGCCCAGTTTCAGTGATAAAGCATAGCATATTTTTTTACTCATATGTGCATTGCTATTACAAAAAGAAAAAAATATTGTTATAGAATGGACGTATATCCAACCAGTAATTTAAAAATATTAACTATATCAAAATATTAACTAATACTTTACAGATTACCGATACACATTTAGCTCTACACTTTTCGCCTTCAATAGGAGTAGATTCTCAATTCGAATATGCTTTTTTACTTCGCTAATTATTAATGTAGGTTCATGATTGAAAATTTGAGCACAAAAATATTGTGTGTAAAAAGGGGCTTCAATAAATTTCCTGCACTTTTTACTTCTTTCCTATTTATGCGGTGTCCATTAGTAATGTAAGGCTGAGTTTGATTTTTACTTGGGACTTTGAAGCTGAAATTAGTAAAAAATCTACTACTTTAGAACATATCTGTATATTAAAGTACTAGATTTTCGTATCGTATAATGTACTCGTAACAAAGACGAACCTGTTGCTTAAATGCAAACTCTAGCTAACTTTTGAACTTAACAAAGGAAGTAGAGCTCTGCAGTGTGAATTTATTGTCCGTGTTCCAATTAAATTTAAAGCTCTAAGCGTAGATTCATGAATGGCAAATGAGAGTAATGTTCAAGTCCATTGTTGTAGTGACAAAGTTATAAAAAGGCTGTAAAGAAGAGGCTCGTAGAGTTTAAAATTTGAAACGTGCAAAGCGGCGCGGGTCGCGGGGGCCGTGGAAGCCGGTGCCAGGTAACAGGAGGTACGGCGCAGCCCAGTGCGCGGTAATACCTGAGTTGTGGGCCAAATGTTGTTTAACTACTCTTTTAAGTTGTGAGTGGTGATTCTGGATTATGGTAAATAATATTAAAATTGTAATGTTTTAGAAAGGCTTAATAGAACGCGATGGTCACATAAATAAACTAGTAGTTAGAAATGAAAAATTGTTTATGCGTTGAATGATCCATTTAATTGTTAAGACTTTATACTAATATAGGTATGTAGCATCGCGTTACAAGAGTCTAATTTTATATAAAAAAAATTGCTGCGCTGTTTACAACCGCACTCCTTCGAAACGATTTGACCAATTTTTATAACTTATTTATACATTATACATAAAAATATACACAAAAATATCATAAATGACTGAATGAATACATAATAAAATATTCATTCATGGTGCTTGGCAACTTGTCCTAATTCGGATATTTTTATAGAACCTTTGAAATACATATAATCTTAAAGTTTATACTTAATTTTCAGTATTAAATTGTTTATTGGTTGTAATGCAGGTAGGTGTATTAGTTTACATCACATTTACATTTGTTGTATTTTTTTATGATTAGCATGCAAAATCTATGGCAGCTAGTTCAGAGGCATATTGTGGGCAATAATATGTAATTTTGCCCATAGAAATAAAATTCTTTAAAGTCTCAAAATCCTCACTAAACTATATTTTTTGACCGTTTAATGTACAAAGTAGACCTGTGTGCGTTCTTGAAGCTTAGCGGTCGTCCTCCCTCCCACGTCACAGCGTCTCTCTTTCTGACGTCGTCGCGCTGTCTCTGTTTCGCAACCGAGTCAGTCAGTCACCGTGGAACCCTAGTGTGTTACAGGTGTGTAGCCGCGTGCGGCATGTTTGACGTTCGTAAATAAAACCTGTTTGTATTATCTTAGAACGCATTCTGAAGTTTTTGTTTCAGAAAACATTTACAAAATACTAAGTTAAAGTGCTAAGAAACAGTGTTTAGAGCTATAGCATTAGTTTTTGCGTTGTAAATCCAAGTGGTGCATTTCGAAACAGTGACAAGTTTTCTTGTGGTGTGTGCGGTCCTTGAAACGGAGGCTTTATCATCGTCATCGACGCTCTTTCTGTGCTCTTCTCATTCGTTTGGCAGCCAATTAGCGACCAAGGTATTCATCTTTCGTTTTCATTCAAGACCTCTACATATTGTAGAGTCGACTCTACATTGTTTTTTTCCTTGTTTAAAAAAGTTAAAGATGTTTTGAACAAATTATGAAGTATGGGCCTTTAGTTATTACTTTAGACTTAAGTATCTTACCTATATGTACATAATTGAATAAAGCAAAACAACATACCTAACGTGTTTATAAATTGTGGATCTCTACAAGCGGATGTAAGCAGTTAGAAAGCCATTTTACCACGATACTTACGTAAATAATGTTATTTTCCAGTATTAAAATGTGACTTCCTTACTGTTTTAAAATTATGTCCAATGTTTGTTTTCATAGCTTTCAATACAATATAATAATTGCTAAATTATGTAGAGCCGTCATGAATATTCGATAACATCTCTTAATATGCGGTATATCAATATGAAACAGGTAAGATTACAGCAGGTTAATATTTATTTGAAGTATTATCAGTGTTGGTCGCGTCAGGTGCTATAGTGTAGGGTTATCAATTGTTTACCCTACTACCTGCGCACGAATAGGGGTTCTATAGAATAGTGACACATTGTCCAATTCAAGCAATATGGACTTTTATTGTTATTGTATTCAAGGTTCTTTAAACCCTTAGCCCTTAACTTTTAATAACGGTCATGTTTCGTTTATATTAAAAAAATATCTAGAGTGGTCACTACATTTTATTTTTTCTCTTTTTGATCAATTGGTGAGTAATAGTGGTACCCACGACTCAGGGTATATCTACCCTACTGTGGGCTATGAGTTTGATACGCTATTTATTATTTATTTAATATGTGTGAGTTGTATTAAATATTTTTTAGGCTTTAATAGCTTGTGTAGAAATAGTTTAATGGTTACTTTTAGATTCTGATAATAACCGTGTATGATATGATAATTACTTAGGTACCTGTAACGTAGATAGAGGAATTTTTGAAACTGATCCAAATGTTTAGTTATTCATAATCATGTTATTTTACTTTATGAATATACATACTGTACATACATACATAATTATATAAATGGGCGCGAATAAACACATACATAGGTATTATTTCGTATTCATTTTCAATTTTATGATTATACCTACCGGGAACACAATTACAATCCCAACGTGTTAAGTTAAAAAAATACAGAGCATTCTAAGTCAAAAGCCACACACACTAACATTTATTACAAGTTGATCTGGGATTGCGACTGCGATTTCATTTTAAAACGAAATACTCATATAAGTCAGTCTTAAAATTCTCTACCTGCTGTTTATTCCGATTACAACATTTTAAGCATTAAATTGATGCTATTATGCTTATAATGATATCAAAATTGAGATCAAACGACTTATATTATGATGACGGTTATATAATCCTTTGAGAACTTATTTATTACGTGTTCAAAGAAATAATAGTATTAATGCTATTAGTCTCGGAAATGTTACGTACTTCTCTATCGGAAAATATACCTTAAAAACTCTATGAGTAGTCAACAGAAGAAAGATCTATATAAATCAAAATAAACAAAAAATAATAATAAAAAATAAACGTTTCGCACTCATAGCCCCACAGTAGGGTAGGTATTCACTGTGTCGTGGGTACCATGGACACATACAAAGACAGAAATACAAACACCCAGAACGAGAACAGAAATTTAAACTCATCATTCAAATTTCTGATTCGCCGGGAATCAAACCCGGGACCCTCCGATCGGCAGTCCGGCAATAGTTACCATTGCGCCACACGGGTCGTCAAAAGAATAAAAAATAACCAAAGTACCTTGCGAAAACATTCATATTTTGTAAATAAATAAAAAATACCTATTTTGTTCTGTTCAGCGAAAAGTTTTGTGGCAAAATAAACATGATCGTACAATGTTAAGTCGCATTTTCCTTAACGCCATACAATCAGCATGTAAGCGAATATTAATTACCACGGAGGATAATATGTCAAATACATTCATTGCTCACGAATCTTACATTGATAAGGTTTTGAAATGATAATTGTGATTCATAAATATCATAATTATAATCATTATTTTTTATAAATACCTAATTGTAATTAAGAATCATACATCATAACTTACCGTACTGAGATTTGCTGCTTCTCATACATTTTCTACATTAATATTCTATATCACTGGTATTAAATGACTAAAGAATCTGAATAAAGTTACGCATTTAGATTTTTATACATGCTAGTTTTAAAATAAAAGGATGGATGGATGTATGGAAAGACTCTACATTTTGATAAACTTTACGTTACACACTCAGGCATAGCGTCTCCACAGTAAGGAAATTAATTCCCTGTGTCGTGTGTACCACGAACACATTCAAAGACGGGACCACAAACACCCAGACCGAGAACAGAAATGTAAACTCATCACTCAAATTTCTGTTTCGCCGGGAATCGAACTCGGGACCCCTCGATTAGCAGTCCGGCATGGTAACAATTGTGCCACGCGGTTTGTCAGAAAGTAAATAATTTAACTTAGTGTAGTCATAATGTAAAAAAATACTTATAATTATCGTTATTAAATAATCACTAATCAGTATCACGACGACTAAACATTTAATAAAATACTCATGTCTGTGTATGTGTAATATCCAACCCTAAACCCTATGCCTGACGGAACGGAATGTTAATCTTAGGGTCGTCAGCCTATAGACAACAAAACTAATAATATATTTTCCAAATCGTTTTGCCCGTGGCCGTGGTGAGGTAAAGGAATGTGTGACTCACTGCGTTCCTATGTCTCATGATGTCACAGTCGCTGTAAAGATAAAAATTCAAGTAAAATATAATGACATCCAGACTAATGACAGCCTCCGTGGCGTAGTGGATGATGAACCGACTGCGAAACGTGAGATCGTGGGTTCGAATCCCACCCAGGACAAATATTTGTGTGATGAACATGACTATTTGTTCTGTGTCTGGGTGTTAATTATCTATTTAAGTATGTATTTAGAATTATATAAGTATGTTTATCAGCTTTCTGATTACCATAGTACAAGCTCTGCTTAGTTTGGAATCAGATGGTGTTGTGTGAATTATCAAAAAAATAATTACTCGTATAAATGTGAAAGTGTTTTGTTTATATATTCTTCTTTCACATCGCCGTGGTGCTACGGATT
Organism: Pyrgus malvae; assembly: GCA_911387765.1. Classification (NCBI taxonomy): domain Eukaryota; kingdom Metazoa; phylum Arthropoda; class Insecta; order Lepidoptera; family Hesperiidae; genus Pyrgus; species Pyrgus malvae. Next base: position 17,225,533 of record OU426960.1, read on the forward strand.
ATTCGGTGTTTTTGTATGGAGATATCTTGTTTGCAACTTGGAGAGTGACTTGTGTAGGAGGTAGAATTTTAATGATTCTTCCGGGGAAGTACCGCTGCTGCACCCACTTCTGCCATGAAGCTATTGTTTATGGTGGAAAGATGCAGTTGCCGGCCTGACTTACATGAGATGACTTTAGCATCAGGAGTAGCAGCGCAACTGCATTCAATCGCAGACAAGACCTTTTTTCGGTATCGGGAAGAAACCTTCAAAAGGTACCCAGCACCTTGGAACAGGTGAACCCGGTATGGGTTATGTGGGATTTGCACCGCACTAAAATCCCCTCTTTAGCCTGCCTCTACTCTTGGGGAGGACTCCGGGATCTCCATTAGAAAGCACTGGTGTCCACCACGCGCAGCGCCCCAGAACGGGCCCATCTTCGGGAGAGCAGATGCGCTCTCCTCCACCATCAGGCGCTCACAGTGGCATGCGGCCACGCCCATACCGCTGTCCTTCCCGGGACTGCTAGATGAACGGGTCGAGCTCCCATTCTCACCGTCCGCTACGCCGGAAGCCCCCTTTTAGTCGCCTCTTACGATCAAGCAGGGGATAACGTAACTCTAGTCTTAATCCCGAAGCTACACTATGCTTGTTTGAGTTTGTATATGTAGATGGCCATGGGCTGCAGCGACCACTTATCACCACGTGGTCTGCATTTTTGTCAGCTACTCTATTTAAAAAAGCAAAGCAGAGCCGCGGGCGGAGAGCTAGTTTTACATAATAACACTTAGTTTACTCTTTACGTCGTAAAAGACTCGTTGGATAAGTTATTTATATGATAGTCACGTTTACATGGCATTATGAATTCTTTATGCAATCTGTGGTAGAGTCTTTGTCGTAGCAAGTTATATGTTGAATCTTCACAAACTGAATATTATTCTTGAATAATTTAATTTTACAGATAATAAGAAATAAGTATTCACATTATTTTAAGGATTTTACTAAAGAGTTATTTTCCTATCAACATCAATTTATCTTACTATGTATATTAAATTTAATCGACTCTACCACTGTAGTTTTAAATAGTTTTGTTTTTGTTGTTGTTGACTTATGAAAGGGTTGCCGAGAAATCAAACTTTTGCACGGAAATAATACAATTTTTTGTCGCGAAGCAATTCAACTTTGTAACAGAAATAACGTGTCGCAGTTGTAGACTTCCCTAGTCTAACCATAGTTCCACCATTTATAATTTTTTTACGACTGGGTTTAAAACCCAGCCCTTTTGTTGGTATCTAAGACACTTTTAAAAATATTTTTGTTATTACGATTATCATCCCTACTTATTTAATATTATGTATTCAAAAGTAACTCTGTCTGTCTGTCTGCTACGCTTTCCCGCTTAAACTACTGAACCAATTTTGATAAAATTCAGAACACAGATAGAGTGGACCTTAGAAAAAGACATAAGATGGTTTTTATCCTACAGGAACCTATAAAACGGGTCCATGAGGGTGAAGCTGCTGGCGGAAGGCTAGTGTGGAATAAAGCAATTTTTTAATCGATCCTTATCATATAGTATTTACTTATTGAACGAAACCAGTTGTTCTACGATCGTGTTAGTAAAATATAAAATTCAAATGAACTTATAGCAATCATGAACTCGGTTTATTGTGCATGATACCTTGACACAGAACACGAATGGAACAGCGACAAGTAAATAAAGAATAAGAATTAATGTTGGTACCAGATTGGACTTTAAGGGTATGTTTTCAGGCCTTTATTTGTGTGTAATACATACTCACCAAGAGTCTACTTCCGATCATAACTAACTTAACTTTTCTAGCCTTCCGCCAGCGGCTTTGCCCGCGTGGACCCGTTTTTTAGGTTCCCGTAGCATGAAAACCATCTAATGTCCTTTCCCAAGTTCCACTCTGTGTTCCAAATTTCATTATCTTTGGTACAGTGGTTTAAGCGGGAAAGCTTAGCAGACAGACAGACAGAGTTACTTTTGAATTTATAATATTAGTAGGGATTTCCACCAACCCTTGCATAGCATTGGAGCAGCGTGGTGGAGTAAGCTCCAGGCCTCCCCAATATTGGGGAGAGACTCGTGCTCAGCAGTAGGACGTAAAAAGGGTTGCAGCCAGTAGGGATTGGACGAATTACTTCATTTACGGTGGCGTTAGAATTGTCTTAAAAGTTCAAGTATTATTATTGTGTTTAATATTATTATTATTATGTTTTATATTTATTAGATATTATTACGTATTTTTATCGTTCCAATTTGAATATCAAAATAAAGAGCTTAGTATAATATGGTTGTCAGTAAGGTATCCTTTTTACCTTCCCTTCTATTCCTACTTATGATTGCGAAAATGTGTTTGTTCGTCAGTCTTTTCGTATAGCTGTAGCGATTTTAATGAAATTTGAAAAGAAATTGAATTATTTTGAGACCCAGGGAAGGATATAGGCTATTTCCACAGTTAAATCACTTTAGCATGGAAAAGGTTCCAACAGTACTTTTTACATGCAATAGCAATAAAATATGCCCCACAATACCAATAATACGTGCTTCGTTCGACAACAAAGCATCATCATACATCAGGCAGATAACTGAAAGTTACTGCATTCCTTGTATTATAAACCCAGGATTACACTAAATATAATAACCTCCAGTGCTGGATTAACCAAAAGGCGGAATAGGCTAAAGCCTAGGTCGGCAGATTTTCAGGAGAGGCAAATTTGGCCAAAGATTTTTTGTTACTTCAAAGGTCAGTAGAGAGGGGGGGGGGGGTGCGATTGGCGGCAAATTTCTAAATCCGCCTCTGATGGTATTCACATAATAAGGCACCAACTCACATAATAAGGCACCAACTTAAAGTATCGGTGGAGACGAGAACATTGTGAAGCATTTTGTGTTTAAGACGTTCAAGTGGTATTTTTTCATTAATTTGGAACATGTTAACTTGAAATTTCAAGAAGAAATTTTATGCCAAACATACTTCTTTTTTTTACTTTTTACTTCTGAAATTAAACAATAAAAACCTCGGATATAATCATTTAAAATTCAAACTCTTAAAATGTAGCACTACTTAAATTAGTTACTATTTTGTAATGCTATATAGTGGAAGAAAATTATAACAATATGAATTTTTGTCTTTAAATTGATAAATTATGTAAAATTTATTGCTATTAAAGTTATTTACGTAATTTGGATATTACACAATGTATTACAGTAATTTACACTGAGCATGCATCTTTTGTAGTTTCAAAGTACAATTCAAAATGACATGTTCTTAATTTCTGTATATTTTTCATTGGTATTTTAAAATGCAAATTTACTAAATACAATACATAAATATAAGTTTATCGTACTAGAAAATAAAGCAATTTTCAGAAGTTCATGACTCAGCTAGATTTTATGTAGTACTCGTTAACTGTATCGCATCGCAATCTCGGTTGCTATAACTAAAGCATAATTTAACGGTAAAGTAAATTATTTACTGTTATTTTCACATTTACTGTTGACCCATATTTGGAGCACGAAACGTCACCATTTTATGTCAAACGTATCTTGTAATTGAGTTTAGCTTTTCCTAGCTTTTCAGTCTTAACTACCTATGAAAGAGGTAGGTAAAGCTTGGAAAGTCCCTGTAGCTTCGGGATTAAGAATAGAGCTACGGTATCCCCTGCCTGATCGTAAGAGACGACTAAAAGGGGGCTTCCGGGGCTGCGGGCGGTGAGAGTGGGAGCTCGACCCGTCCAGCCAGCAGCCCTGGGAAGGACGGCGGTGTGTGCGTGGCCGCATGCCGCCGTAAGCATCGGAAGGTGCAGCAGATCACATCTGCTCTCCCATAGATGGGCCCGTTCCAGGGCGTCGCGTATGGAGGACACCGGTGCGTTCCATGGGAGATCCCGGAGTCCTCCCCAAACGCAGAGGAAGGCCACTGAGGGGGTTTTAGTGAGGTTCAAATCCCACATAACCCGGTGTCCTCTCCTTTGAAGGTCCCCCCCCCATACCAAAAAAAAAGGTTAAGCTTGGAAAGACAGATATATCATGAAAAGATTGGTCGGAAAATGCGTGTAGCTTAAACTAGCTTGGAATCAATAAATTAAATCAAAAAATCGTAGTAGTCTCGTAGTTTTACAAAAGATTAATAGATAATAATTCCGCCCTTAAAAGCATAAAGGTGCCTAAACATTTTATTTAAATAGAGCAGCAGGCGAGCATGCAGGCCACGTCGTTTTAAATGGTTTGCTGCAGCCCATGGACACATAACCGTTAACCTTAAACAAGCCCGTCTTGCATGTGGTCATATTATGCATTTACGCTGCTACTCCGAAGTCTGATGTTTGCCTCATGTAAGTCTGGCCGACAATCGCTTCTTTCCACCGAAACACAATAGAACTGCTTTACGGCAGAAGTGGGTGCAGGTCACTGCAGGTACCTACTTCCCCTGTCAAACTAACTCAATAATGTTCTACTACCTACAAAAATGTATCAGGGTGATATAAGGAGAGATTTTAATCGATATAAGGTGATAATATTATTGTATCACGACAATGCCAAAAAAATCATGATACATACAAAATAAAGACATCACAGAATTTAGTTCCTCGCAACAACTCATAAGTCATAATATATCATAACTAACATTTAACTTTATACGTCGACTACAGATACAAAATATTACAGTTAGTTCATTAAAGTCCAACCTACGAGCATTTGTTGAAAAACACGAACACATCTCGTCCGAATGTTTACAAACTGTCGGGCGCGCTGTGTAAACAGCGGTGGTCGTGGTCACCCACGCGCTGTTTCCCCCAGCGTTCAGTCCAACGTGACCGTGTAGTGTGTTTTAACACTACATGCTCTGCACACACATTTTGCGTCCCACTGCTGGGCACGGGTCTCTCCATTATCGAGAGGCCTGGACCTTACTCCACCACGTTGCTTCAATGCGATTTGTTTTAAATTTGCCATGTTTGGTATATTGACACTATGTACAGAAAAATTCAAAACGCATAGGTACCTCAAAAACGTTGCACAATATTTGGTAACCAGGATAATCGTTAATTATTTTATAAATTATTTTTATTTCATTTTAAATAAATAATAATTTAGTCTAGTGACTATACCATATTGTAACGTCACAAATATTTTTCATCTATACAAATTTAATATGTAAATAAAATTGGAGTATCTGTTTGTAATAATAAAATAAACGCTTCTTACTACATCCATATGAATGTATATACTGTACATATACCAATATAAATTTTTTTTCAATTTTTGTCTGTTTGTCAGTCTGTTTGTCTGTCTGTTTGTTTGTTCCGGCTAATCTCTGAAACGGCTGGATCGATTTTGACGGTACTTTCATTGGCAGCTAGCTAATGTAATAAGGAGTAACATAGGCTACTTTTATTTTAGAAAAACACTAAAACTAATGTCCACGCGGACGAAGTCGCGGGCGGCCGCTAGTACAAAATACATTACGAGGAGGTCGCTTGTTTGGACAGTTTATTAAGAGTATCTCAATTGAAGGAGTAAACTACCGTAGCGGTGGTATTTCCCCAGCCGATTTATTTTACAAAAGCAAGAAGACATTCTCTCACACGCAACACAGTGCAAACTAAAGCAGAAGGCAGGGTCTCTACACTGTGTGCTAACTGTATTTGGAAATAAAGAATCTTTTAATCTTTATTAATTCGTAGAATTATACAACAAAGGTAACAAAGGTAGGTATGTCTATTATAATCTACCTAAAGAATATTTCTATCCACGCATTACCCCACACATACCTGAAAGATTAGAGAAACGAGAATTGTAATAAACTTCACGTAAACGGTTGGAGCTAGCACTCTCCTTAATTTTTTTCTGGGTTACACAACGATGCTGTTTTTGAAAATTAACTGTTTGACCTGGGCTTTACAGCAGAATTAGGGGCCAATGATACCATTGCGAACGAAGTGATGAATGTCAAAAATAAATTTTGATTTCTTGTATAGAAATAGTATATTTCATTACAAGTACGGAAAGGCTGTCATTGCAAGGAGTTCCAACAAATGTCTACCCGAGCCGAGGCGCAGCCGAAGGTGAGGGTTGACAGTCGGAACTGTAATATTTTTTAATACAGTTGCTCAAAAAGTGACGTATTGCAGGGACGTATAGCGTGCGGGAAGTGGGCTATTACACACTCGTGCTTTTTCTTTACCTTTTCCGCACTCGTGCGTTCTCTTTCCCAACTGTCAAAATAATGTCTATTAAAAAGAAAAAAACCAACCACGAAGTTTTAGAAGTTTTTATGATTCATGCAAATATTTCTTAAAAGAAGCTACCAATTTGTTTCAATATCAGATTTAATGATTTGATTCAATGAGTTAGGTTAGGTTTCATTTCATTTCATCTCATTAACATTTTCATTTCATATCAATAAAAAAATTCTACTGAAGACTTGGCTGTATGGGCATAGTTCCCTTTGCCTACCCAGAATGGGTGAAGAAAACAAAAAAATCTCTGCATATGTATTCTTTTATGGTTGGCGCCATTTTTCAAAAATGTTCTAACTTTGCGAGTTTTTATTATTTTATTAAATTGCTTCATTTTTTCGCAACTGTATTAAAAATAGTCGTTCAGTACACGTACGGAACCGTCATTGGAAGGAGTTCCGACTGTCAACCCTCACCTTCGGCTGCGCCTCGGCTCGGGTAAACATTTGTCGTAACTCCTTGCAATGACAGCCTTTCCGCACTTGTAATGAAATATACTATTTTAATACAGTTGCTCAATTTTTAATCAGTCAATTATTATCATTAAAAAAATCGTCCATGTCAGCTTTGTCAATTAAAAATTGTTTCAGTGAAGTGCAAAAACGACAAATTATCTATATTTCTTATTTAATTATTGTTAGGTTATTATTAGGTTATTATTATTATTAGTTTAATTATTAATTTAACTAGAAATTATTCTGCATTTGTTATTATTACAAAACTGAAAACTTCAACACACTAATATTTACGCAAATTACAACATGCGTACAAAACCATTTTAAAGCATTTTAAAATTAGTAATGTAGAATGCTAATTTCATCAAAGCAATTTTGCTACAAGGTTAATAGTCATTTTTAATGTACTACTATCGTATGTACTATATCTATGTAAAAGCAAATTACATGTAAATATACCGTTCTTGTTCACGAATCTCATTAAATTGTTGCACAACAGTAACTGTCTCACAACGTTTTTTAGATTTTGTCAGATTATAATCATCTTTTGGCATACTTTTCATTTTTTTAAATTGCTCTACTTTTGTTTTGACTCACATTAGTATAAATATGTTTTTAAATTCCATAGGTACGTAATCCTAACTAAAGTTTTAAGTAAATAACAATCCATTATTGGACTACTTATAAAATCAGCGAAAAATCTATAATAAAATCACTTGAGATGTTCTTAATAAGCTGTCAAAACGTGACATCCTCATGCATTTAGTATGATAATATGATTTGTGACATGTTAGTAGTCAATTGACAATTTTTTTTATTGATTTTAGTAAATACTACTAAAAATCATGTATAAAATTGAGTTAACAAATATTCTGCTATGCAAGCGTTTAGTGCAAGCTTTTTAATATTTTTTTCGCGTACTCGTAGAGCTCAAGAACCTATTTGTTTAAGTTTCTACTATACTTTAAAAATTAGTAAATCGCCTTTAAAATTAGAAGACTAATCTTAAGCAAACTCTGGTGCCACCAACACAGAGCAAATAAAAACAGCCACCAATCTTGGACAAAAAAATCAGTTACACTAAATTTCTCAACTGGGTGCTATAATAAATTACGTAGTACAATAACATCAATGGGTTAGCAGTTGCATAATGGTAGTACGTAAGTTATAATTTAATAAAGCTTATAGCTTATGGAATTATGGCGATGAGTCCATGCTCTGTTTATTTTTTACTTCACCCAGACGTGATCGTTTAAAAAATGTAATAAAAAGTGAACTATGCAATCACCATCCAATATTTAAGCGTGAAACACAAATTTTTGTAATCGCTGAACTATGATCAAAGTGCTATTGTTTCGTGCAAGATGCAAGCGATTGCATAAATCGTCGGATGTAACTGTTGCTCTCCTCTATCCGTCACAGCGGTCTTAAACGATAAACAACAAACAAAAAAGAGAGTTTGGTTTCGTTTCGATACTCGCTCATTGCTGTTGCCCGTTGTTGTCAATATAAAATAAAACCACCGTTTTTTAAATACAATTATGAAGTATTTCTTTATTTACGTTACTTTCTTTATTTACGTTATTAGGTAATAGTTTTCAAGATCGTGCATTGTTCAAAATACCATTAACTTTAATTGATGTAATCAAAAAAAGAAAGTTGAAAAAAAAACAACGGGTGGCACTCCGGGAGTGCCGACAGAAGTGAAAACTTTAACATTAACCTTGTGCATTTTTGATATTTTGGCATGGTTAAGGAATTATTTCGCACGAATTGCTTTAATTATCAGTATTATTTTTCATCTAGTATTTTCAGTAAGTTTTCATCTAGTATTATTATAAAGTACTCACTCATTTTCCTTCACTATTTCTTCGTCACTTTTTTCATTAATAGATGCATTTTGTCCAATTTTCATATTTTAAAACACTTGTCTTGATATACATACACCAATTTTACAAGTATACGAACAGTCGAGCCATCAGCTGTCACCCTCCGTCACGTGTCCTGACGCGAGTTTAACATTTTTACCCCTCCCAAAAAAAGTGCACAACGCTGCTAAAAAAGTTTTCACTTCAACAAGTTGTGCTCTTGTTTTATTTTCATTTTCTTGCTGTATTTTTGAGTTATATCATATAAAGTTGATGGCACTTTGTTAGATACACTTTGTCCAATTTTCATATTTTAAAACACTTGATATAAACACGAATTTTACAAGTATATGAACAGTCGAGCCATCAGCTATCACCCTACGTCACGTGTCCTGACGCGAGTTTAACATTTTTACCCCTCCCAAAAAAAGTGCACAACGTTCGCTAAAGAAGTTTTCACTTCAAAAAGTTGTGCTCTTGTTTTATTTTCATTTTCTTGCTGTATTTTTGAGTTATATCATATAAAGTTGATGGCACTTTGTTAGATACACTTTGTCCAATTTTCATATTTTAAAACACTTGATATACACACGAGTTTTACAAGTATATGAACAGTCGAGCCATCAGCTATCATCCTACGTCACGTGTCCTGACGCGAGTTTAACATTTTTAAATTTTTTACCCCTCCCAAAAAAAGTGCACAAGGTTCGCTAAAGAAGTTTTCACTTCAAAAAGTTGTGCTCTTGTTTTATTTTCATTTTCTTGCTGTATTTTTGAGTTATATCATATAAAGTTGATGGCATTTTGTTTGATATAGGTTAATTTAGAGTGCATGAGTGTTGTGAAATGAAGTGACAGAAAAAACTTATGTTTTTCCAGCTTGCCTTCAAAGCTCCATCTGACACGTTCTGGTTAAGTTACTATCGCTTAACTCCAATATCTGACTGACTTGACTGACTGATATATTAGACGACTGATTTGACTTTGCCAGTTATCTAATACCTTTAAACGAGCAATTCTTGTACATATATATACCTAAATTATTTTTTGAATCTCGGAAACGATTTTAATGAAATTTAGTACCCTGATAAATCGATCCAGCTAGGTTTTACTTTTATAAATTTTAAATTATAAAAAAAATTCAGCGATAATCAACTCAAATATAAACTGAAAAATACGACTCTTCCTGACATCTATTGGAGAGTATTAATAATATTGTGGCGTAGAACGCCGTCAAACGCCATCCGTCAATCTAAATCAAAGAAATGACAATTTCGATTTTAAAGAGCTCTATTAAAATTTCATTCGTTGAATTAAAGCTTCCTTGGCCGAATGGTTACATGGGCTGACTGCGGAACTAGAAACCCGGGTTCAAACCTCAATCAAAACCATATTGCGTTTTTTTTGTTTTTTGTAAAAATATTTTTATTGGGAGCTATTTCTAATGGCGATGTTAAGTAACACTAAGTGACTAAGCAAACGAGTGTTTTGTTCGAAATTAAACCCTGAAAATAAATTGTTTTTGTCCGTGCAACGCTCGGTCGTCCAGGTACTTGTTATTACAATTATATCGCACGATTTCAAAGAAGCGGGCAAAACTGGTTACACATGTTCACTTGACATTGGCAATATGCACGAATGCGATGAAAGGAAAAATACTCAAAATCTCAGAAATACACTAAGAAAATAAAAATTAAACAAGACTACGACATAACTCTTTCAAGTTCCCGTCGAGGAATTAATAAGCGCTTTCCTGCCTATTGTCTTCCTGGTTGTCATTTTTTAACCTTTTTATATTTTTATAAACCAGAAACCAATTTGTTTTGGACATAACATTACAAGTGAATAACTGTTACGACGAAAACTGCAATTTACATCAACCATGCAACACCAAATCTCGAATATGAAATCTGTCGATGAACTACTTCGCGTTGTAAATTTCTCGAATTCGTTCAGTCGTTTCGCTTGTTGCAAAAGTTTTCCAGAAAAAAATATAGTGAATAGGAAACTCTATTTTTACGCAATTGGTTCACGTGCATAGTTGACCGTTTGTGGTTGGTCAAGGATTTCAGTTTCGTTGCCTTTCACAATATTTGTGCATAATAATATGAACTTAATTTTAACATGTCTTTACAAAAAGATCCTTAATATAAGCAGAAATGCATTGCAGGGTTGCTCGATATACGAAAAATATGGCACAGAGCGCCCCACGCTTTTTCACAATTATACTAGTATTTTTGTTCATTGTTATTTTCTGCTTATATTAAGGATTATTTTTCTTTTGTTTAGTTTGATGTGCTTCAAAAGCGTGTTTATTAGATTTTATAAACTAAGTATATTTATTTTTAATTTTTAGTTCGATTTACTGTTAAAAATATTTTTTCAAGTTCTTGGAATTAGATAAACTCATGAAATTATTGTATTGCCACCGATTTTTGATCAGTGCCCAAGGTTTGAATTAAATCTGTTCGTTGAAAGTGGCTCAAAATCGAGTCCAAAGGAGAGTTACAAACAAGTTCAATCTTACAAACATACAGGTGAAGCTAATAAAAGCGTGTTAATATACAAGTGCAATACGAATTCAAACACTAAGCGATCACTACCAAATGTTTATAAGTACTACCACAATACAAAGAGCTCGTTTGTACTTCTAAACTTTCTACATAAGTGGTAGAACTTTCATGGTTCGATTAGGGAAGTAGGTACTACCGCTACTCTCGACTTTCCCCCAGGACGATCCCGTTTCTGCCGCTAGGCTGCAACCCTTTTTACGTTCCACTGCTGGGCACGGGTCTCTTCGCATTATTGGGGAGACCTGGAGCTTACTCTACCACGCTACTCCAATGCGGGTTGGTGGAGATGGGGGTTAGTGGCCAACCCGCTGTCGGATGTTTTCAAACCGCCCTTAAGGCCTCCGACAAGGTTTAACGACTGTTATCTATCGGCAACAACCGGGACCGACGGCTTAACGTGCCCTCCGAAGAACGGAAACGCGCATGAAACTTTTTGCCACTAGCGGTCACCCATGTCGCCCCCGACCGCGCCCGTTTGGCTTAGTTGCATAGATCGCTTGCGTTCTACGCTAACCGTCGGGTTATGCCCGTTAAGTAAATCATTATTATTTTTTGTGAAAAGAGACGGTTACCGAATAGACTTACATGAGGAGATTAACAGAAAATAGTGAGATCCTATTTAATAGGCAAAATAAATGTAGGTTTCTATTAAGATGGAGTGCAACAACCTTACACCACATGGCCTGCATATACTTCTTGTACTCCCTTGAAGTATATTATTAGTAATATGTAGTATATTATTTTTAATTCGGCAAGAGAGAGAAAAAATGCAATGACGGTAATAATTATAGTTGCATTAATAACAGTACATTACAACCAGGCGCGGTCCCAGGGGTCACACCCCCCAAAATCCATCAGTCATGTGTAGATGGAAAACGAAACAAGCTAATTTGGGACACCTCTTGCCCTCAATTTCTTAGTGACCCCCCAAATTGAAGGCTGTGACCGCGCCTGATTACGCCCTGTCTTAGAAGTCGGTCACAATTTTATTTACAGACAGACGAAGAGAGGGTTAGTAATAGGGTCCGGTTTTTATCCTTTAGTTAGGCACAGTCCCGCAGAGCTATAAAATACGTAAAAGACATTATCTTTTTACCGTTTCTAGTATTGATTCTTTTTCGAATACTTTTGTTTCGTGGGAACACCGCAACGGCCATATGATACGTTATTACGAGTTCATTGTCACTAAAATACCTACTGTCATATTATGCAGATGTCATTGTTCTCAAGAATGTTACACGAAATTTTGTAATTAATGTTTTTAATAATAAACACATTTTATAGTACAAAAAAGAAGAAAACAGTAACTTTCGAGACTTGTTATTGTTACGGTGTTAATTAGATAGTTGCACAATCCATTAATCTGAATATTGTTACTTTAAGGTCTACTTGCGCAGCTACTAGAGCAGCGATGGCAGAGTGGTAAAAAACCGCGGTCTTCGACGCGACCGATCCCCTTGGCTCGCACCTCTGACAAATAAATTTGTAATGTGCGAATTTATCGGCACCTCTGACAAAGAAATTTGTAATGTGCGAATTTATCGCTGCTCCATGGTGATGGCAAATATCGTGATATTTAATTGATTACGATGTTTTCCATCGCCGTGCATGCCTGAGAGAAATTCATAATTTCTCGAAAGCATGACGTCCACCAACTTGGCCAGCGTGGTGAACTAAGGCCTAAATCCCTCTCAATTGTGTGAGAAGGAGGCATGTGCCCAGCAGTGGGACATAAAAAAGGTTGAAAAAAAAAGGTCTACTTCTAAAAGCTTTTTATTTAAAATCAAATTATCTTAATTCATTTGCACCTTACATAAACTGTATAGGTATCAGACACACCTTTCAACGCCTTAAATAAATTTGGTTTTTCAGAAACCCAAAAAGATTTTAATACCTTAATTCTCACGGCTTTAGCGTGTCAATAAGCACTCCGTTAATAGCACAAAAACTGTCACGCTTTTAAAAATATACTCAAGTTATTACGATGCACTATTTATAACCTGCTCCAGAGTCGTTCCAGTTCCAATTAAAATATTTTAAAATTTATAAGAAAGGGTAGAGACCGTGGAAGAGAAAAAAAGTTTCCCTGACACTAAACAGTAGCTCACCACATACCTTGGCAGTGTCGAGACAATGCCGTCTTGCATTATTAGTACGCGTACATATCTGTTGATTGACATTGAGGACAATATAAAAATAAAATAATTATAATACGAGTACATAGTCAAATCACATGGGCATATTGTAGTATGTATGTATATGTTGGTTGGCTTGACTATGTTGGTTGCAACCTTTTTGGCACGGGTCTTCCCATTATCGGGGAGAGCTGCAGTATGCAGTGCATTGTGCTCGCTATATTTTTACATGTAACTTCAGAATTTCTTCTGCTTTGTTTGGAAATAACGTAGCTATAAAATCTATAAAAGTGGAACATACGTGTTTATTGAAGTGAAAACTTCTTTAGCGGCGTTGTGCACTTTTTATGGGATGGGTAAAAACTGTATAACTTGCGTCAGGACACGTGGCCTGATCGAATATTCGTAAGACGGAGGGGTGACAGCTGATGACGGATCGACTGTCTATACTTGTAAAATTCGTTTATAAAAAATGAAAATACTATTGATGAAAAATAATATTAATAATAAAAGCAATTCGTGTGAAATTTTTCCCTAACCATTCCAAAATATCAAAAATGCACAACGTTAAAGTTTTCAAATGTTCAAGTTTTCACTTCTGCCGGCACTACCGGAGTGCAACCCGTTGTTTATTTTTTGTAGAGCTACGAAAGGTCACAAAACTATAAAGCTATTTCTCAAGTCAAAAGCCGTATCCGACGCACGATTCCCACGCGCATGGTTCGACGTTCCCAGACGTCCCGGTGGAAGCCTCACAAAAACGGGAGGTTCCTCCCACGAAAGCGCCCCCACTCACGCGACAGGATATGTTGCGGAAGAATGCACGGCAACTTAAAAGGGTGCATAAAAATAATGGAGAGCTCATTATAAATTTTATTCGTTATTGCTTCTTATTTTGTAGAACATTATGTACCTTAGAGCATCACAGGTACTGATAGGTATGACATCCGGGTGAGTCAGTATCTTTGATGCTTTAAGTTGTGTAAAGATACTTCAACTCAGTTGTGCGCGCGGCGCTATGTGTGCGTGGGCTAGTAATTATGCAGCTTTAATTTGTGTGACAGTGACGCGGCCGTGATCGTCCGAGCAACTTCACTGTGCTTCTTGTCACGCACACAAAGTCACTGTGTATATACAGGCTTACCCACACATAGCGCCGCGCGCACAACTGAGTTGAAGTATCTTTACCAAGTTTTTATTAGGTTCACTTTTATTAATTATATCTGACATTTAAAGATATTGGATCATTGAAGTTTCAAATTGTTGTTTTAGGTTTGTAAAGTACCAAATGCATCCAAAATAATATATTATTTAAGTATGTTGTGGTAGACATAGAGCTCCTCAAACAATAATTTTACTTGAAACTAAGATACTTATTAGTTATAATTTATTATGCGTCAAGTTTAATATGACCATGTGACTAGCTCATATATATACCTATATTATTATTATTATTTAATCAGCATATAATATTATTATCATAATAATAATACTTTCCTTTCCTCAATCTCGCTGAGTATAAATGCATTTCAACAGACTATCTACCTATATCTGATAAAAAGATTAAAACATCGCATCGTATCTTTATAATCCTCTTTGTTTAATTTCTTTACAAAAAGAAACCATACAAGTCGCCTCTACCTTATTTTAGTATACTTTCTTCGTTCGTAGTTCCTAGCGTAAGTAATTTAATGTACTCGTAATTAAGTAAGTCATAAATTAATAACACGTGAAAAATAATCATATTTCTTTGTAACCGAAACCAAAACCAAAACCTATTAAGTAAATACTCGTAAATACTTAGTAAGGTAAGTACACGTGAAATGTGTGATAACCTGAGATCCTACATACCTACGTAGGTACTTATAAGGTTTAATACAAAAGTGCTCATGCTCAATTTTCGTAATTAGAACATATTCGCAGGTAAAGTAAATTAACTTATGTAAAATACAACGAGTATCATTACTTGTAACAATAGGTATGTAATGCTTATTCAAAAAGAGAATAGACAAGAAACGCTTTTTGAAGTTTCTCGTAAATTTGTGTCTTGCTTTATATTGGTTTTTTATTAGTTAACAAAACAGTCAAACCTATTTATCTTTCTAAACAGTCTATCAAGGTCTATTTGTTGAAGCTAGATGAACAAATTATTCCAAATGTTAGTTTGCTACAAGGACATATTGTTTTCGGTTCTTATAGGTCTATAAAAATAATATCCTACATAGTTTTCAAAGCCCTGAATTAGGTCACTTTATAATTTTTATAGTTATTCCATTCCAGCTAGCCCATAGTTATTCTCCGACCGATATCATAAAAAATCGGTCAGTGATAATGCTATCATATTAAAATAATCTATACAAATAAATAAAATTGGAGTGTCTGTTCATAATAATAAAATAACTTTTGACTACATGCATATGAATGTATATATACATTTGTTATTTTGATATATGTACCGTATATATACGGTACATATATCAAAATAACATTTTTCTCAATTTTTGTCTGTCTGTCCGTCCGTCTGTCTGTCTGTTTGTTCCGGCTAACCTCTAAAATGGCTGGACCGATTTTGACGGGACATTCACTGGCAGATAGCTGATTTAATATGTAGTAACATAGGCAACTTTTATTAAAAAAAATCTATAACTAAAGTCCAGACGCAGATGCAGACGAAGCTGCGGGCGGCCGCTAGTATTTAAATAATGGTTCATAATCTTGTCTCAGCAGTTGCTCACCTGAAATCTTACAAAACTTGTGTTTGTTACCTTTTTAAACAACAAGTAGGATTAAGATCACGTGTAAAATACATAATCCGATTTCTACGTTATAACCTGGCACTAGGTACTAATATCATTTTTGTTTGTTTTGTTTCAGGTATGTACGCGTCTTATTTGCATTTCGTGTTCAATTCTAACCTGAAAATTACGTAACTATGGATTTATCTACCAGTTAGCAACTATCAAAATAAATTGAAATCAAAATATGTTATAAATGTGATGTCTAATCTGCAATATACTAAAACATATTATAGAACATGTAGATTATAAATTTCTCCTTAAACTGTTAATGATTTATTTGTATATTATTTCGTTGAAAAAATGTTAATTATAGAACAATTTGCGCACTGTAGCTAATTGTTCACTCAATACATGGATAATGAACGAAAACTCCTCATTACCGAAAAAACAATTAGTAGAACACGTAATAATGGCGGTTACGTTACGTGTTGTGTTGTTGATTAAAATTGTCAGCTATGGCTAGGGTTGCCCACTGGCATTCAAATTAAATTTTCTTTAATTTAACGTGTGCCTTCTTTTTCAATTTCTCAGTTTTAATATTCAGATATAATATCCTTTTCTTTGATCATTAAAATGTACATGCAAAATTTTACTTTAATCGGTCGTGTAGGTAATTAACTATAATTATCATTTATAAGTTTTAATTCACATTTTTTAAATTCACTTTAAATATTTAATCCAAATAACTCTTTTTAAAATCCCATTTAAAAATGTTCCTCCTACACATAGTTCGAAAAAAGCTGTTATTTCACTCTAAGTTCCACTTACATGTAGCATGATGCAAAAACAATAACAAACTGCAAACGACCCCAGACAAGACTTAGACTTACCAGAGGTTGTGAGTAGATGTCCATGGGCTGCACCAACCTCTTTAATTAAGAGGAAACGCTAGCGCTGTATTTCCATACAAATGTATTCTCCTATTTTCTCCCTGGATAATGCTTCTAGAGGAATGATTTTTGTGACAATATCTAAGTCTGCTAAAGATATGCCCCTAAGTTTTGTTTTTTTTTCAATCAACTAATTAGATCAGAAAATATGACTTCAAAAATCGTAGAAAATGCCTCTTTCATACAGCCCTAATCCAACAACTGCTAAACAAATTTGAAAGGTTTTTACGACCAAATAAAAACATAGAGGCATAGACTTATTCTATTTCTTGATATTTGTGAAAAAATATATTTGATAAACTCAATTTTGAAGGAGGGAAGAGGAGGGAGAATACGAAACCTCGATTTAGTAAGAAAGTTTGTAGGTATAATCGGTCTGAGCTGCATCTGTCCCTATCGCACGCGGCGGATAGCGCAGGGCGCAGCGCGATAGCAATAGTTATTCCAAAATACCTATTTTTCAAATTCGGCTGAACCCGCGTTTCCTCAGCTCTTCTTCGTCAGCGTGCATGCTCCTGTACTAAGCGAATCAAGCGAAAAAAGACAAGAACCACAGCGCTGCAGCGCTAATGTCGCAAAAGAATTTCACGGCAAAAGCAACCCTAGCCATGCAGGGAAAACCGAGAAGCGCGGACCGTGGCTCCACGTAGGCGTGCATTTTCTCTATTTACGTATGCGTTCTTACAAACCTTGCACGTCGGAAAAAATTGCGGGGACGCGCGGACGGAAGGAATTGTGCCAAATATTTTAAACATCTACTCATCAGTAGGGAAAAAAAGGGCGCTAACGTTAGGTGACGTAGACACTTCATTAAGTGAGACGCCTCCGTATTTTTAATGTATTAACTTTTTTTATTTGAACTAGATGTTCAAAGCTGTTTACAAAATAAACTGTTTTATAGGTTCCTAGATATTTTTCTTTATTCAATAAGCACACTTCTTTACATTAAAGTGTGAACATATTAAAAATGTGAATTTATGCAGTGCACATTATATACTAAAGTATATAACTCGTAGATATGGTAAATCCTCAAAATGTACGTACTGTTAACATCACAGACCGACAGCCGTAGTCAACGTGTCAGTATTTGTAATAAATTATTATATAATAATATATAATAGTATTATCCCTACTTAATATTATAAATTCGAAAGTAACTCTGTCTGTCTGTCTATCTGCTACGCTTTCCCGCTTAAATTACGAAACCAATCTTAATTAAATTTAGAACACAGATAGAATGGACCTTAGGAAAGGAGAATAGTTTTTATCCTACGAGAACCTATAATACGGGTCCACACGGGCGAAGCCGCTGGCGGAAGGCTACTTACTAATAATACTAATTTTGATTTGACCTTAATGAATACTATAGCAATATGTGTCAGTAGGCACATAAAATAACATATCAATTTGTTCTTCAAAATAAGACGTTGGCCATGCATAAACGCAATAAAAGTTGTTTGATAAAAGACGGCCTTAATTTTCTCCTTATCCGTATTTATTTCCTCCTTACAAGGAAACTAATTTAAACGGTGATATCCAATTTGAATAACATTTAGCTTGCATAGAGAATTATGCATGTATGCTGTTAATTTACAAGCTGCAAGGCATTGCAAATTTGCAATATCGGTGTTTGAAGCATACTTCGGACTTCCGGACTATATTCGCAAATATACATTGTTTGTAGGTTCGGAATCCACTACGTTGTAAACGTATGTAAGTAAGCTAAAAACCACAATAATTCTTAAAACATTTGCGAAACAATTGCCAAACATTTGACGACTTATATCCAGAGACAAAAGGCACTACATTCTACCACTTAAACAAAGACGCAGAATAGCAGATGAGAATGAGAAAATGAGAAGGCTCACCATATCTCCTAAAGAGAATATACGAGCTAAGAGTACCTACGAGGTCAATGAGGCCCGCACACTCCACCATGTAAAGCTATACATGGTACAGACAAAACTCATGTTTCATAAGAGCAGCAATCCTCGTTCAGCAAAAGTATCAAAGAAATGTTATAAGTAGTTACAAAGATAAAAATTCCAAATTTTCACATCACACCCACCTTTCTTTCGGTATGGTTTTACTTACATCACAAAATACTACTTTGAAAAACTAATCAAACGGAAGGTATTTCATCTATGAGCATGAGTATTTTTGGACGTAGCTATACCATCATTTGTTTTAACTTATGACAATTTAGAAAACCTCTCTGTAATTTATTTCATAACCGTAATCAAAAGAAATTGAAAATTAAAAATCTCATCACAAATTCAAATGATAAAATTTTAATTTATTGTAAACGGAACTAAGAAGTGCAGTAATGAATGTTTCTTACCATAGTTCCTGTGAGAAGTCTTAATACGATGGATAGTAAGAAACAATATCTCATCTAAAGCACACCTTTTTGCTGGTGTTGAAATGCATTAGGGCTCGAAGAGTATTAAAATTCCAAGACTTGGCGAATGCCACCCACTATGCTCTTTAGATAGATTAAAATTCCTGACGCTAAATCCTTTTTGTTCAAAATTATAGTAAGGTACTTGACTTATGTTATAATTACCTATCTAAAGGCAGAGAAGTTTTTCATTTTACATTTGATCTCCTAGGACTATTCGAAAACTATCCTTTTCATAACATGAACGCATTCTTTTTATAATTTAAGACTTTTCATAAATTAGACAGGTGATTTTTGTAAGTTGTCATGAAGGCATCAATCCAGGAGAGTAAGGAGTAACAAATATGTTTGAATATTAAGCAAGCCAAGCGAGCCAAGCCATATTTGGTTGATGAAAAAAGTACGTACGTAGATTGCATGAATAACAGGCAACTAACTGCACAGGCAGGCAGCTTTGACCATGATCGTAAATTTAAGCCATTTTTTAGCCTTTTCGACTTAGGAACTTACCATCCACACATAGAATTGTGTTATTAAACATTACTTATACAGAAGATTACTATACAACTACACTGTTAACTCGATCCTCCTAAACAATGGAGCTTTCTCCGTCGTTTCTGACTGAGTCACAACGTCACAACTGTCACCCTCGGTCACAGAAGTCACAATGAAAAGTAGAAATCGACGGACGATGTAATGGCGCCAAGACGATTCAACGCATTAAAAAATCTCAAAAGGCTATTGTTCAAATAATCTTGCTTTTCTGCGTAGATTTAAAAATGTTTAGTCCGTACAATTCGATGATCTATTAAAACCAAAATATTAGCATTACAACAATCTAAAAGTAGTTTTATCAATGATAAATTATCATAAATTTTCGGGTATACGTATAGTAAAATAATAGTTTAAAAAAACTAAAAAACACGCTTTTTATAGAAAACCGAACTAAAAAATAGAAAATAAATTTTAATGAATTTAAATTAAGAAAATAGTGTTAAAAATTTCAATGAATATAAGTTAATAATAGTGTGAATAAAAAAAATATTTTATTTTAAAAAAAGCGTGGGGTGCATGGTGTCAATAGTTATAAATATTTATTGACAGATATGAGTAGAGTGATTATCATTTCGATAATATTTTAAAAAGCACCCCACGCTTTTTTTTAAATAAAATATTTTTTTTTTATTCACACTATTATTAACTTATATTCATTGAAATTTTTAACACTATTTTCTTAATTTAAATTCATTAAAATTTATTTTCTATTTTTTAGTTCGGTTTTCTATAAAAAGCGTGTTTTTTAGTTTTTTTAAACTATTATTTATTTTCTACTTTTTAGTTTGGATTATTTATTCTTTCCATGATGTTTCCACGAGCAATGGACTGGTTACTGAGAACCTTCTTCTTTCTTTCAAAAATATCTTTATCTATCATTAGGCTTGTTACATAACAAGGTTACATATTTTTTTAATTTTTACGTTTTCATAAAATTTCACCTGTCTTACGACTTAACAAATTATTTATATTCTTTATATAATATCTCATACACGTTTTCGGTTACTGAGCACCAATAGTCTACTCCCCTACATAAATATGAGCAACCCAAGCAGCAACAAAATAGTCGAATAGTAATTAGATTACTCAGCCTTTAATCGTTTAAGAGCCGAGTAACCGTTCTTAAAACACCCATTTATCGTGTAATAGCGGTTATCTCGACTATTTGGCAATATTTGCTAATGTGTGCTTTAAGGACGTCGAATAAACGTTTACAGCACTATGTTTTAGCACTTTTACTCCACCTTTTAGCAGATGTTGAATTAAAGCGCCTAAAATACTCGTTATTAGATCGTTTGATCTATAACAGTCGTATAATAGCTGTAGCTCTATAAACGCAATCGAACAAAAATCATATTTTGCAAATTGAAAAATGGATTAATTTTATCAAATTAGTGTATTGTCATCGGTCCTCAATAAATCTACAAAGTTTGAACGAAATCTGGCCGTTTAAAGTGGGTCAAAATCGCGCCCAAAGAAGTCGGTTACAAACATACAAACATACAAACATACAGGTGAACCTAATAAAAAGCGTGTAAAAACTACGGGTGAAACAAGGGGTATACAATTTTAAACTTATTGTTATTACGACGTATCTATCTTATAGGTATCATTCATACTTCTGTAATAATAGACAAAGGGACTTAAATTTTTCCACTGCATACCTACTTATTTATACCTCATTTTATATCCGAACAAATGAAGCGTTTTACAAAATATTTGCATTATCTGGTATGTCTTGATAATGTTTTGCGAGTAGGTTTTAATAAAAGAGTATCACATAGTAGCAGACTTTTTATTATTTTTGTCATTTTTTTAATTGATTGGTGTAGCAGATAAGCATGCAGGCCACGTGGTGTTAAATGGTAGCTGCAGCCCATGGACATCTAACTACACATAACCTCAAGCAAATAAATGTGATCGTATGCAGTTGCGCTGCTACTCCGAAGGCTGATGGTCACCTCCTATGCCTAAGTGCCGGCAACTGCACCTTTCCACCGGAATACTATAGAATTGCTTCACGACAGAAGCGGGTGCAGTGGTGGTACTGGATAAACCATTTAAGTCCAGTGGAACGCACCAGTGTCCTCCACGCGCGGAGCCCCAGAACAGGCCCATGAGAGAGCAGATGTGCTCTCCTGCACCTTCCGATGCTTTCGGCGGCATGCGGCCACGCACACACCGCCGTCCTTCCCGGGACTGCTGACTGGACAGATCGAGCTCCCACTCTCACCGCCTACATCCCTGGAAGCCCCCTTTTAGTCGCCTCTTTCGATCAGGCAGGGGATTCCGTAGCTCTATTTTTCATCTCGAAGCTAAAGGGACTAAGTAAATTTCTACCACCTACAAAAACATTGAACTGACATTGTAATAGGAATTTATTCATCAAGTAGGTACCGTGAGTGAGCTCAGTTTCTCATATTGACTGTGTAAATGTTCGTCTTTGTTATCTCCCATTGTTCAAATCTCCCATGATTTACCGAGAATCTTCACTACACAATGTTTGTTTGTGGCATTTCTTTATGTTTTCACGCCATTATAGTTTCCCGTGATAATTGAAATGAAACAGTTAGAAATCGTAGTAAATCACACGAAACTCTAAACATGATTATAAAATGTAATACATGTGTACAATGTGCGTGTATGACAATTCTCTCGAACAGTTTTGTATAAATTAATTTGAAATAAATAAAACGGAAACCACTAAATAAAATTAAATAAAAATGTTTTAAATTTTGTATTAAAATAGTCAAGTACTACAAAATCAAGTTATTGCGTAACGTACGTGAGTAGTGACGGACATGTAAGTAGTTTTCATTATTTTTCCATCCTTTGAAGATATTTATCTTTGAAAATGTCTAGTCAACATTTGTTACCCAATTTTTTCAACTTGTTTTTATATATTTTTCACCTTGCATTTATTTAGACAAGTAAAGTGAGCTACGAGATTGGTTAACAATTATCTCTGATTGTTTTATTTTAAAATTCAGATAAAAAATAACAACACTCATTATTTTGTTTATTTTGACTTCAATTTGATTAGATAAGAAAAAACTTGCTAAGTATCAATCAACACGATATTCAATACCCGGGGGGCGTAGCGATGGCTGGTGTTGGTGTGTACTTATTTAAATCACAATATTATAATTCTATTGTCAATATCCTATTATAGAGGCTTATTTATAAATTTTGTACATAAGAATAGAGACCAGTCCACATCAATGGTAAAAGGATGGTCGGTTACAAAGAAATGAGTTAATCCAAGGTAAAACTTAAGGAGAAAAGGCAAAACTTTTTTCTTATTCTGTCGGGATTAAGATTTAATTTTACAATTGATCATTGGCTGCAACCCTTGTTGCGTCCCACTGCTGAGCACGGGTCTCTACTCTACCCCTTATGGCCTGGAGCTTACTCCACCACACTGCTCCAATGCGGGTTGGTGGAGATGCGGGTTAGTGGCCAACCCGCTGTCGGATGTTTTCAAACCGCCCATAAGGCCTCCGACAAGGTTTGACGACTGTTATCTATCGACAACAACCGGGACTGACGGCTTAACGTGCCCTCCGAAGCACGGAAACGCGCATGAAATTTTTTGCCACTAGCGGTCACCCATCTCACACCCGACCGCGCCCGTATGGCTCAGCTGCATAGATCGCTTGCGTTCTACGCTAGCCGCCAGGCCATGCGCGCTTCGATCGAATTGATCATTAGGTCGATGAATATCTAAATTATAGTTATTACTACGTCTGTTTCATACAAATTAAAACATAACATTTTACAAAAGATGATCTTACAATGATCTTAATTCTTACATCTATAAATTAATACTCCTTACAAACTCCGCAGTACTATATTTATTTCTTTGCCATGAATACCCATAAAAAGTGGTCAACTACATACACAATGTTATCAACAAGAAATCCACACGATGGAATGTGTGCAATTTCAATCGAGTTGGAAATGATGAGATTCATAAATCATCAGAAAAATTATTTCTTTAAAAACTCGAATTTGTCGGAGCTTGCTTCACAACGCAACTACAATGAAACCTTCATACCTGTGATGGCCTATTTTTAGCAGCAGTATAAAGAAATATCAAAAGATAGTACCTAGTTAACTGTATTTTCTGTAGACTTATTTCTTTAAATAAATAAAATAGTTTTACTTTATTGTTATTAAACTGATATTTAGAATTAATAAAATTATTTTACGAAGAACTATAGTTTACTAAGCAATATAATAGCTCTACTTTGCTATTATTGGGCCCATAAAAGCTCCGCCTGTTTACGCGAAGATACTAGGATAGTATATAGTATACAAACTCAGATAAAATAAAAATTTATCTGAGAGTACAAAATACAGTTAAATGCCACAAGAACTCTGGCTGGAACCATCGGAGTAAAATCGGTAACGCTATTTCTTCTCACGGTATTGTTGCGTAACAGTTGAATATCGATTTATAGAAAGTTATTGAAAAACATGCGTAAATTAATTGGATTGAGCAATTAATTGCTTATCGTTGGATGCAGCCAACATGTGGTATTGTTTCATTAATATGTCGCCCGATTTCAACGAACGGGCAAAAATTGCATTTCAATGTTTTTACTTGATACCGGCACTATCGTGCGACACCATTACAGAAAGAAAAAAAATTAGTTCATAGAATAGAACTTCCTTCTTTGCAATGTGGTAGAGCTAGCATAGAGTGCGGACATACTATCCCATTTGAATTTGGAACGCAGAGATGCGGGCTTTGAAGTGTTTGCAATAAACATAGCCTGTGAGAGTGTTAACTGTTGCCACAATGTAATTTATGCACACAAATCAATCACGCTGTGTTTTATTTTTACTCTAGGTATTTAAAATTCTAATATCTAAACTGTAAATAAACACACCTCAAACATTCGTTAGACTATAACGAGGCAAGTTGCACTTTTTTTAATTAACCGGGATGCCCTGTTTTCAAGGCTGTTACACATTATAATATTACTTTACTTGTCTTCTTAATTTTGAACCCTTTTACTGTCCCGCCCAATGCGTCGAGCGGGCCAATGTCTGTTCGCGAAATTGTGTACTGTTGAGGCCACAACTTAGCACAAAACCTGGGCTTGAATTGCTGAACACGACATGTCTTTTTACTTGACTGGATTGATGGTCTCAGTTTTACAGAGATTTAAATTATCATAGGCAATTATTATATCATCATTATGCCTGTAAATCAGAATACAGTAGAGTAGAGATTTTAAAGTCTGTTTATAGCATTTTGTGAAAAATTAAATCACCTTTTAAAACAATACATGAAACTATGAGATATTAACGTCAAGTTCTATACTTAACCTTTTTTTTGAACAGATTCTTCTTATAATAAAAGCGTGTGATTTCTCCGTACCTCACCACTTTTATTATTATTCATCCACGATGTACAGAGCAAAAAACACTTAAAATGTTTGTAAAAGAACAAATCGATACATATGTGTGACGAATTTATACCCATTGTTCTTACATGTGTTATTTAAGTTTTGTTTGCTCAGGTGTTCGATTAGTCGCGTAGATATGTGAATTGGTGCACGTCTTCAATCGGTGTTGTAAACACTTGAAGCTGTCGAAGAGCGTTGTATTTTTCCAAAATTTGCCCGTTTAGTGCACAGTGCACAGTACATGGAGGAAACTGATGCTTTCCACTGGTGATCCCGAAGTTATCTCCAAACGCTGTGGCCAAGTTACTGATGGGCTGAAGGGTCTAGTGCAGTACAAATCACCGCAGTACTACTAACGTAGCAGTACTAACATCTGCCGTGAAGCAAATTATTTTGGTAATAGCGGTTTCTGGTCATATCATAGTTACATGAGATGGCCATCGGTCTCGAAAATACCGGCACCATATACAATAAGAGATTTATTTACCTATATATTAAATATAGTCTACGGTTATGAAAATGTTTCAGAGAAAGAAAACCCATAGACTATATTTTATTTAGGGATTTATTTATAATCTAAACAGCTCATATTTTTATCTGAACGGAGTAGCAGACGACTGCATGCTCGTCCACGTGGTGTTGAGTGGTTGCTGCAGCCCATGGACATCTACATACAACCTCAAGCAAACATAGGTAAGTCTTGTCTGAGGTCGTATGCAGTTGCGCTGCTATTCCGGAGGCTGGTGGTCGCCTCATGTAAGTGTGGCCGGCAACTGCACCTTTCCACCGAAAAACAATAGAATTGCTTCACGGCAGAAGTGGGTGCAGCGGTAGTACTTCCCCGGGCGAACCATAATAGTTCTACCACCTACAATCGTATTATAACAAAAGTTTTTAACGGCTAAACGTTTATTCCTTTTTAAATTCATAGATATATCATTAGCTCTAAAATAAGTAAAAAGAAACGTTTCTTATCCCTTCAACAGTAAAAACACGCTTGACCCATTTCACTTTATCGTTTTAATGACTTGCTTGCGGCCAGATGAAAGTGAGAGGAACGCTACGGCCCAAAGCTTTTAATGAGTCACAAATATTTAGATTATAATTTGATGGTACTACTTTTGATGATACCATACCCAACATTCACCGAAGAGTAACATATCTATCTAGAAAAGTTCAGCTGTTAAATGCACGGAGTTCCAAATAACGCGCGTTGTTTTCTCTGTGGTTAAAACATATTACTGATTTTTAATAGAATAGTGTAATTTACAACAGAAATGTTATGAGGCCTTTAAAGAAAACTACACAACATAAAAATATTTATTTATTATTTGCCCTCCATTTTTTATTTGAACTCCCAATAATTTTTTCAAGAGTTAAAATTTTCAGAAATAACCTAATATAGAAGTACTGTGCAATGTTACTCTATTTTTTTCTACAATGTCACTATATTTAAATACCCAACAAATAAATATGTAATTTCAAGAATATCTAACCCATTCATTTTTTACTAACACTCTACACGAAGTCATCACTTTTATGACAGTAACATCAGGCGCGGTCGCAGCCTTCGATTTTTGTGGGGGGTCACTAGAAATTTGGGGAAAGAGGTGTCCCAAATTGGCTAGTTTCGCCTTCCATCTACGCATGACTGATGGATTGGGGGCGGGGGCGAGGGAGAGGGGTCATATCCCCTGGGACCGCTCCTGAATAACATGACGTTGTACAGGTACGATACTATGCAACGTTTGTCATATCATTTGCTCTGCAAGTATTATCAAATACCGGGATGTGCGATATGCATCTGTAATTTCACTCACTGTTTATCTGTTCGCTATCTTATCTTAGCAGTAATGGCCTATTATTATCACTTTTGTGATAAAAGCGATTGTCTTATGTATCTTGAGGTATAATACCTACCTACAATGAATAATGTATACTCTTTTCAAATGCAATTTAAAGATTCAATTTTGTTCAGCATCTGACAGAATACGTGTGTATAGGTAAACTTTATATCTTACTGAATAGTAATAAGAATTTCAAATATTGCAATTATTTATACATATATATGTATGTTTTTATTTTATTGAGTTCGTTTTAAGTAAAATCACTTTTCACAAGTTTTAAGCAAATTAAACAGAACTCAGTTACTTAATTACTGAAGTGAGCTGAAGTGTTCTTTTTATTTATAATGCGTAGGTCTATCGATTATAAAGTCGAGGTCGTTCTATATTTAAACTGAAAATAATCCGGAGTATTGTCACTATTGTTCTCTTTTTTATTCGTTCGTAAATATTAGCTAAATTGTTTAGATTAGATTATTGTAACTTAACAGAACCAATTTTATTCTTATTTTGCGCCCTATCTGCCATCAAACTAATGAAAGGTCTGTCAAGTGTCTTAACTATACTATTAATTAATATTTATGAGCGAGTCTGAGCGAGTATTAAAAGTGAAGGCATATTTTTATCACAAAATATTAAACGTTACAGTTTTAAGTAGGTATCTAATGACTGACGTAAAGATATTTTCTACGCCATTAGACAAGATCGAACGCAACTTTTTACACGCTTTATATTAGCTTCACCTGTATGTTTGTAACCGACTTCTTTGGGCGCGATTTTGACCCACTTTAAACGGCCAGATTTCGTTCAAACTTTGTAGATTTATTGAAGACCGATGACAATACAATAATCTCATAACTTTATGTTAAAGTCGTAACTAGGATCATCAGGATAAAATAAAATATACGACGGGCGGCTGATAAGTTCGTGGCCTAAGGTACTTTAACACGTCTAAGCGTCTGGTTAACTTGAAAATTTGCATAGGGGTCAAGGGCCGATGATAATGCAATAATTTGAGAATAAAAATCCAACTAAAAAATTAAAAATAAATAATGTAGTTTAAAAAACTAAAAACACGCTTTTGTGAAAATACGAACTAAAGAGTAAAAAAATAAGAAGAAAATGTATTTTACTGTAAAAAAGCGGGGGGTGGTTTTTACCACTGTTACTGTTGACACCATGCACCCCACGCTTTTTTTTACAGTAAAATACATTTTCTTCTTATTTTTTTACTCTTTAGTTCGTATTTTCACAAAAGCGTGTTTTTAGTTTTTTAAACTACATTATTTTTTTGGCAACAAACTTCACAACATATTCTATACGGTCGCCAGTGGAAGTACATATTTATTTGGCATTGAATACGGAGACACAAAACTGTGCTGTGGTCAATGTCACGTCATTGATCATTATACTATGCAGATAGGTACATAGGTAATACAGCAAAAAGGTAATTAGTGCACACATTTTTGCTAAACAAACCTATTGACAGAGCTCAGAGCAGAGTTTTCGTGATGATAGTGGTGTAGGTAATTTATACGGCAACTCTTGGATATGAACAAGTTATTTATTTATAGAGTAATTAAACAAATAAATCCTTTTCCATTTCCTCCTAGTAGATATAAAAATATTGATATTTCATAAAAACAATTTATGGATTATCGTCCTAATCCTGATTTAATAAGTATAAATATTTTTAACCTCACTGGTTGTCGTCTGTCCTTTTCTATCAAAAAGAAGTTTTACAGAGAAATCACTATCCTAGTCTTTGTATGTCTGATTTGATGTTCTTACTGTTTAACTAAATCGTTATGAACAACTACGTTTTCTATTAAAATCCTAATTCAACCTTACCTCGAGAATAGCTTACTTGTTGTCTTTCGCTTCTACAAGCCTAGGTGACATTGTGTTCCCGCGGTGCTAACTGCTGACCCAGTGTCGTTAATTGACCATGACGCGCGATCCCATTGCCTCGGCCTTGAAACGCCTTCAGTCGCTTTTCCACGACTCCATACGATGCTCCGGTATTTCCAGAATTTTCACATTACGAATGTCTTATTTACGATGGTTTTTAATAGAAACATTCTGATCACCTTATTCATAAAAAATACTACAGTGTTATAAATATATATTAACTAAAATATGTTGTCTTCTTTTAACGCGTAAGCAATGTCATTGGAAAGAAAGTGACAATGACAATACGCATTTAATTAAAATGGGGTTATAACGCTGTTGTAATTTTTATTAATAAAATAACTGGGTGATAGTTTAACTACTATTAGATAGATACAAATAGAGCGCAAAAGGTTTCAAATGAAAAAGGAGAAAATGTCCGTCATAATGAACTATTTTACATAAATATACTTTAAGACTAATTATTGAGAACTGTTAAAACAATTTTGTTATAAGATTTGAGAATTAAAAATTAATAACAAGTTCTCCGATTCTATGTATTTCAACATTTACCTTTACAATATAATAGGTATAGGTGTACCTATTAAATATTTTTTTAAATTTACGTTGTTTACACAATTTACATAATGGTTACACAATTTACATACTATTTAATTATCCGGCGTAACTTTTTAAAATAGTATAACATACTTACATACTCATACATTTACGTATGATATTCTGTATGACGAAAAAGCATTGCTTAATTTTAATTTTTGTAGAATGAACAATTCTTACGATGTTCTTAATTATGTAAATTTATATATACCTAGCCTACATACTTTTTTAAAATTACTATCACTATGTTATTCCATTGTAATTTAAGTATATCGTATTTGAAATCATATCGTATGCAGTATTGCAATAAACATAGAAGGTATATTTATTTATGTTATTCTCGTGATTTCAAATTACAATCTAACCCACGTAAAATATTCAACGTTGGTTCAAAGCCTTATAAGAACATAAACGCCTACATAGATTTTGTCATTTTACTTCGCAGTAGCACCTTGATCTTATGACTAATACAATGACGCCGTTTCACGAACGTGCTAAATATTTTCATTGTTGAGTAAATGACACTGAACTAACAGAATCAACTTCCGATAATAGTATGGTAAGGCCAAAATAATCGCTTACGTTTGATAGTACATTTGTGTGAAATTTTGTCAAAGCATTTATTTTTTTATAAATTAAACGGACGGATTCGTTCATCAGTGCTCCCAGGAACTCTTCAAATTGATGTCTACATCACCATTCCATGATTATACCACCAGACGAAGGTTAAAGTTCCACTGGCACCATCTGCACTCGTGGCGGTCCTCCACAGTCCGCTTTGCACGCTCCTTTTTACCACGGACGTGTCGGTTATGGGACAAACTTCCAGCTGAGGCATTCCCAGTGGACTATAACATGGGGTTCTTCAAGAAAGCTGTAAAAAAAGCTCTCCTCCAAAGCCGGCAATGCTCGGGTGGGTCCCCTGGGGTTGCCCGTGTCCATAGGCGACGCTGATTGTTTAACACCACGCGGCCCGTCTGCCTTTCCGTTTAGTTATTAAAAAAAAACTCTCAGTGCATTCCATGAACCTATTGCTAGAGTGTTGTAACTATCCTTATATTTTCAGAAACGGCTTATCTATCGCCTGTCTCAAACTGATATAATACCTATTTCAGGTACAGTATGTGACCCTATGCTTTAGCTCACTAAAACCTCCTCGGCGCTTGATAACGGCCCCAGGAAGATCCAAGTTCTCCATTGGAATTGGATCCCACCGGTGCTTTCTTGCGCATCACTCCTATGCAGTGCAATGCAAGAACATAATGGTAGAGTCTTTGCTCTTCAATTCAAACGAAGTGCTGCCCGAGCACACCGTGATTTCTTTTCTGGGGCCGCTGACTGAACGGTTTGAGTTCCACTTTCCGCCTCCAGCTCCGAAAGGCAGTAGCATACCTAGCTCGTACATATTCTAGTGCCACAAAGTGGTTAAAGAGGGATATGACGTAAAAATACCAAATAGTGTTAACACCGTTAACGTTTGCCAATCTAACTATGCCGGACACGATGGACACATTAAATACAGCATTTTCGTAAGTCGTTGCATCATGTCGGGTGGCTTTACCACTTTTAACCATGTAGCCTTTTTTTTGGTATCGGGGGGGGGGAAACCTTCAAAAGGTACCCAGCACCTTGGGAGAGGACACCGGGTTATGTGGGATTTGAAGCTCACTAAAACCCTCTCGGTGGCCTCCTCTGCGATTGGGGAGGACTCCGGGATCTCCCGTGGAACGCACCGGTGTCCTCCGACGCCCTGGAACGGGCCCATCTTTGGGAGAGCAGATGTGATCTCCTACACCTTCCGATGCTTACGGCGGCATGCGGCCACGCACACACCGCCGTCCTTCCCGGGGCTGCTGGCTGGACGGGTCGAACTCCCACTCTCACCGCCCGCAGCCCCGGAAGCCCCCTTTTAGTCGCCTCTTACGATCAGGCAGGGGATACCGTAGCTCTATTTTTAATCCCGAAGCTACAGGGACTATTTTACCATGTAGCCTAGCCTTTCAGTAAACTTCTTCAGTTTAAATTTAGTGTGGCTCAAAGGCTCGTAGTCAATTTGTAGGTACCTAAGTAAAACAACAATCAGTATATCAGTAACAATATACGCCTCTAATAGCTTTTAAAAAGAGAAAAATTTACGCTCTATGAAATAGTGATTGTTCTTTTTTAATACCACAAGCATTAAAAAAATCAATACTGGTCATTAACTTTCATGTGCTGGCTTGGTAAGGTACACCAAGAGAATGCTAGAATAGCAAATATGTTTGAAAAATGTTTCCAATAAAGAAACAAAAACAAATTTACCGCTACTTTAAATACACGATAACGCTAACTAATCTTTTTGAAAAGAAAAGACACTTTAAATAGGTACATACATAGACGTATGCAAATCAGGCAAATGCCATTTATAACAAACAAAATTTTGTAAATAGTTCAAAGGATCTTAACATATTTCTGAGTTTATTTTGTAAAAATCTAACATCATCTTCAGGAATCTTTATAAAATCCAATTACAACCTAACAAACTCGACATCATCAAATCAAAATCAGAGCATAACCTTTAAAAATCCAGTCAC
This sequence comes from Pyrgus malvae, assembly GCA_911387765.1. Classification (NCBI taxonomy): domain Eukaryota; kingdom Metazoa; phylum Arthropoda; class Insecta; order Lepidoptera; family Hesperiidae; genus Pyrgus; species Pyrgus malvae. Next base: position 17,257,799 of record OU426960.1, read on the forward strand.
TGTGATTAATTATTGTTTATGAAGTCAGCATCAGGCTGAACTGAACTCTGATCTGCGATTAGTAATAACTAGATACTTTGTGCATGACTCAGGACAGTCATGACATCCACTAATCACTTATGAATGATCAACATGGTAAACCTGTGCCTACACAAATGCCTACGACATTTACGTACTTTTTAAAATTAAACTATTTGAACTTTAAAATTTAAAACAATACTGCATAATATTCATTGATTTTAGGCCTATAAAAAGTGTTGAATTTAATAAAATGTATCATTGTTCTTCAAATATTACTTACGAAATCATTGCAGAAGTGCTCCTTTTACTTAGGTATGTATATGTTACTCAATATCGGAGTAGAACAAAATTTGACACATGGGTATTTAAACCTTCTTATCTTGGTATTAAACATCTACCGAAATAAATAGTATATTGTGTAGCAAGGGGTGAAACAAGAACATTTCTGTTGAGGGCGAGAGTTGTGGAGTCATCGCCCTGGTCTGAAATCGTCTTTGTTTCATCCCGAGCCACACATTGTATTTTTCATATCACATGTAATGAAACAACGAGTTTTGATTTCTGTAGCCAGTCGAAGTAAGACTATTTCAGACAAATAGCGCAGTAATATCTTTTGACAACGATTTGACGACAGTTGTCAATGCGATTCTGACAGACTTGAAATAAAGACGTAAATAATAAACAAATTAAGGTACCGGGTAAGAAGGTAAGTAAGTCAGAAACAACGTTGTTTTTCCCCTAGGGCAGAAACAACGTTGTTTCTGACTGACACATTCGCATTGGTTTGAAATTGTTTTGTTTCGACTGGCGAAACAGAAATCAAAACTCGTTGTTTCATTACATGTGATATGAAAAATACTTTTTCCCCAGAAATGCTAAAACTCGTGATTCAGATTTTATAAGATATTTTTTAAGAATTTTTTAATTATTATTTATTATTATTTTATTAGCGTTATAGAGTGTAGATAGCGTAGCATTAGAGTTATTTAGCCCCCTAAGGCACAATACAAAGAGCTCCTCTAAGGGTTGAAATGTAGAAATTTCATATTTCTGGCATGAATAGTTTGTGCTCTACGATGTCATCATCGTAATTAATAGTTAATAATATTCATTCATATGAATCAGGGTTATTTTTCCAACCTACTGTCCCGCTGCTGAGCAAAGGTCTCCCCCATGTTATCCACTCCTGTCGGTTGCCTGCTAACTCCCACCAATTCTCCGGAAATGCATCAAAATCGTCACACCAACGCTTCCTTGTTCTTCCGCGGCTTCTTTGCCCATTTGCCGGCGCCCATTGAGTGACCATGGCTGCCCACCTATTCGGGTGCATACGACTGACATGACCCGCCCATTCCCATTTTAATCTGGCAGTCTTGTCCCCAACGTCCGTGATCCCGGTTCTTGCGCATATTTCGGTGTTGCGTATCCGATGCGTATTTCGAGAGTATAACTTATGTCAACACTCGTGACGTCACAGATCGCGTTGACGTCGGGAATATTTTGGAGTACACCATTATAAAATTCATCATTCCATAATGTAACTCGTCTCAACATAATGTGATATCATTGACCGCGCTGGCGCGGGCGTCGTACATATTTTAGAGTGCAAAGCTTCCACATTAAGTACTCTAATATGTTCCCGGCTTCAACACCACAACCGGGAAAGGGGGGTTTCGGGGATTGAGTTTGGACTTTATAGTTTCCGTCAATGTCCACGTCTGTGCACCATAGGTAAGGACGGGCAAAATGCACGTGTCAATAAATATAAAATATCTTTGGACAATTCACACAACGCCATCTGATTCCAAACTAAGCAGAGCTTGTACTATGGTAATCAGAAAGCTGATAAACATACTAATATAATTCTAAATACATACTTAAATATATAAATTAACACCCAGACACAGAACAAATAGTCATGTTCATCACACAAATATTTGTCCTGGCTGGGAATTGAACCCACGACCTCACGTTTCGCAGTCGGTTCATCACCCACTACGCCACGGAGGCTGTCATTGTCAATGTCATTGAGGATCATGTCAATGAACTTACGCTTTAGGGAGAGTGGAAGTTTTCCCTTCATTAAGGTCTTGATAGACCAGGATTATAATAATTTTATACGTAGGTGTAGGTACAAAAATCTTGTCAAACAGTGCATATATCTAAATCGGTGCTACGTTTGTATCCGTTTTGTCCTACAAAGTATCGATCGATATTGGGTCGACGGCCTTACATATACAACCTAATGTATGTTATTACACTTTTTTATACAATCAAGTAGTAGATAACGCAGGCCACGAAGTGGTCCGTGTTCAATTACACCTTGCACAATTCTTGTCGAGTACTGAGGGCCTACTCTGTACGTCCCTATCCGAAACTTATTGAATTTTTGGGCCAGAAATTTCAGCAAAATTATTCATTCAGTAGATTAATGTCATCAATGACCACGTCTTATTCATATCTTATTCATTCGTAAAAAAAGACCTGAGTATGCCAAAATTGATTCCGAAAATGTTAGAACTTACGGACGGATGCGTACAGAGTTAGGCCCTCTGAATTCAGCATACAGTTCTATTAGCTATATAGCTATTCAGGTAGTTGAAGGTCTCCTCATCTCTTAAACAAAACAAAAATAGTCGCCGCTTTGCGAAACGCAAATTCCACTACATATAAAGTAATAAATGTCTTGTACTAAACAGTTTGTGTTCCCAATAAAAAGAAATAGAGCGTTTATGTTTGTAGTGCAGAAAAAGAAAGATTTTTATACTTAGGTAAATGTTAGTTCATATTACAGATTTCAGCTAAGTGACCTCCCTACGCTAAGTTCAATAAAGTTCATACACTATTTTGATTACTTTAACATAATATATGGCATGATCGAACATGACAAAATATCCCAAGAATATACAAGCACTACAAGATCACTAACAAGACACATAAACACAATGAACACAAACGAAGAAAACAAACAAACCATTTACTAAATTGGAATTTCTTTGTCCATACGTCATGTGAGTACGTCAACGTAATACCCACATACGTGTACCTACTTCGTACTTTCACTTTTACGTTATTCTGTCATTTGTATAACACGCGAGTATATAAGCTACAGTAGCGGTCAAAAGTACAGGAGCATTTTCAAAAAGCTATTGTCTTAAAACTAACTGGATAATAATATGTTATGGGCATCCTGTTTCTATTACCTTATTACAAACATACAGACATCACTTCCTTCGTCATGAACCCATTTGTAAATGTTGGCTTATAAATAATTGTTACGCAAATTATTAACGAATTTATTCTTTGGTCACTCAGTATTTTTAGAAGGAATGTTTCAACCCTTTTTAATCCTAACAGAATTGTAAGGGATTAATACCATAGTCAAATACGCTCGCCAAGTGCGGGTTGGTGGCGTAGAGCGTCAAAATTTACAGGTATGACACAGGCAAAATTTACAGGTATGAGATCTCCCGCCGGGCGAGGTGGTAATGCCCGGGGAGCGGCCGCGCTCCATCTGACTCAATTCGGAGCTTGTATATATGCTCGGATATTCAGAAAACTTCCATAGCGTGTTTCAGGAATACCCGTGGCGCCATATCTTGTTAAGTAGCGGAAGGTCACTACATAACATTGCTTTCCATTACCATAGAGCAGTGATTAATACGCACATAACAAACTTCTTAGTCATAATGTTCTGCTGATACCTATAACTTCCATGTTCAAAACCCGTTCCTTAACTACTATCACTGGTCTCGTGTTTGCTAGACAACATACACGCGAAATATTGAATAATTGCCCCTATTATAAAAAAAGCCAGGCAAAATTAGCAGCAAATTATGAAAACATCACGACAGTGCTGGCGTTGACTATTTCATTGTGAATTTATATGCAAATAAGCCTTTCCGCTCCAGATCCCTTATGTGTTTAATATCGAATGAATTCCACAGAAGAAGAATATCAGACCGGTGTATGTAGTCACGGTAGCTGAATATTACATGAGTACCATTAACATATTTTAATTTTCCCTTAGTAGGTACTTTTTGTATTGGTGACAATTACAGTTCTATGGTATATTGAAACTATGATAGTGTACTATCGACATCAAATCCTGAGAATTCTTTTAATCTGGTATATTCCAAACCCAATTTTTGAGGTTCAAAAGAATGACGAAACGCTTCGAGAAAGTGAAGGTAGAGCCGTAGAGGTTGCACCCAGAAGAAAGACCTCAAATACTACGCCTATTTTCTTTCTACAGATTTTACTACATAATCACGTATTCCAAATATCAAATCACATCCGAGTGATACAGCTGACACTATAATTGCTATATAGTGTATAGAGAGCATCTAAGCGTAAATGTTATACATACGAGCAAAGTGAGTCATGCACTCACTTCTCAGTATCTCATAATATAATGATGTAGCCTACATTCACCACAGTTATACACCGCTAGATCGCGCTCGCGGCTTCTCTCGTGAATGAAATGTATGTATTATAACGTAGTTTGTGCCTTTGTCCAGTAACTAACCTTAAAAACTTAATGAAAGTAAACAAGAATGAGGAACTTAAAGTCTACGTTTTATCCCAAGATTACAGTTATGGGCAAAGTTAAGCAAACTAACGTCAAACTGGCTTATTGCAACTAAAAATCACTTATTTTCTTAGCGAACACTTATCTTGTAAATGCAGGTTTCCACTGTTTGCAGAATTAAAAGTGACATGACGATCTCCATAATTATAATCTTTCGACATAATTCTTTTGCCTTCACTACTTTATCTAAGTAATGAAAAAGAAAAGCATTTCCATTCTATAGTACTTTCCAAGACAAAATGAAGGTTTAGTCCCGTTTAAATCTATCAATGTTCAAAGTTGTATACATGTTCGTCCAATAGTTTCTGAGTACTTGACGGACAAACGTCTAAACAAACTTTCACAGTTAAAATAGAAATAGGATTACAGTTCCGCATAAAGATGTACTCGTTTATGCAAATCGCTCTGTGTACGGTGTTCATGCCACACGGAATTTCTGGAATCAGCTGCTTAGCGTATTGTTAGAATTCCAATAATGTCGGCCCACAGCTCGTTCAACGTGATGAAGGGTTTCACGTTGGAATTGTTGCGAAGAAAGGTAGCTAGATAATTAAATTTATTCTTTTTATTTCTGATTTTTAAAATTTTGTCGGAACAAATGAGTTGATGAAAGTCTCAAGAGCCGATTACCAAATAATATAAAATGTAAATTGTTCGAGATTTTCCTATCTAGGACACCGAAATAAAACTTTATACTAGATAAAAGATCTAAGCTATGGCCATAGTCGAGACATGTACGTGTATGACTTAACTTACATCTTTCACAATCACAGCATTTAAATTGTCACAGGCCTTAAGGGAACTTACGTACCTTTACTTAGCTTTTTTAACGCTCAGAGATCATTATTCCTTACTATTTAGAGAAAATTCACAAAAAGAGTACTAACTTAACTTAAATTAAAACAATAACTTTTTATTACAATCCAAAACATAACAAAGTTTGTTAACTCAATGTGGGCAAGATATGAAAATTCATAACAAATTGTACCATTTCAATCAATGTTTTGTACTCGTAGGTATTTCAAATAAATACTTACACGAAAATATTTTTAATTTATCTCTTCCCTTCTCTTACATATTCTAATTTTATTTTATATCCACAATTCCTAACGAAGTTTGTATCCAAGGAAGACCGAATAAGATTTTCTTTGATCGCTCGCAGACTATTGGACGCCGCGGTCCAATTATAGCAAGCATTATTAGTACGGTTTATATCTGCACGACTATTTCGCTTTGAGTGAAATACGAGCGAGACTAGTTCTGGAATCACGCCAACAGAAGGGAATACTGGAAGGTATAGGTAAAATACTTAATATCACAAAGATCTAAAGAGAAACCAAAATAATGGGAAAAATTTTAATCGCAAGTGGTAAAAAAGTGAAAGTACCGTAATAATGTTGTTGGTCACGTTGTACCTTATTCTATTATATAATTATACTTCGTATCAAAAAAATATGTTGGCGACAACTCTTAAACAGCACTGAGCAGTAACTTTAACGAACTATTAGTTGTAACTGAAGCTTTGCTTGCTTGAGGTCAGATGCAACAGTGATCAAACACCATGCAATGATCATGCGATTATTTTGCTCACTTTGGTATTTTATCGTGAATCTAACAGTTTTAAATTTCTTTTATTCTTTATTTCGAAATTAACTCGAAATTAATTTCGTATCCAAGGGAGACCGAATGAGGTTTTGATCGCTCGCAGACTATTGGACGCCGCGGTCCAATTATAGCGAACATTAATAGCGCGGGTTATATCTGCAGGACTATTTCGCTTTGAGTGAAATACGAGCGAGGCCACTTCTGGAATCACGCCAACAGAGCTAAAGGGAGCACTGGGAGGGATAATTTAAGTAATGATTTATTAAAAACAAACTGCAAAACGTGCAATTGCAGTTACAATATTCTTCAATAGTAATATTCTTCAATAGTAATTTTAGAATTTAAGTTTAAATTAAGTCATTAAATTTAACTAGTTTATCAAATTAAATTAAAATTTGTACACCCGAAGGGGTAAATATGGAGTTCTAAATATTTTGTAAAACCTTTTTTTTCACCCATATTTGTGCAAATAAAATTATTTCATTTCATTTCATTTCATTACATAATAAAAAATAAAAATAAGTTTTATATAGACTTAATAGTGAAATTTATAGAGTTTTGTATCTACAGAATCATTTTTGCATGAGCCAGGATCGCACTTCAAATCCGAATTTTTAATCAAGATTTTCAATTGTTTATAAATACTATCCTCATCAGTAACGCATTAATGAATGCTGGTTGCGTAGAAATCAGTTTACCTCTATATAATTACTTAAATCTGTCTTATGATGAAAATTGTATTGTGTGAAATATTAAAACGATGCAAAAACGTCACAACTCAAAGCTAAATAAATATGTACTTACGTGACTATACAAATGTTAAGGCTTTTTTTGTATTCTTCTCAATTAGTTATACCTTCCTAGGTATTTTGATAGTAGCATTAGAGAGCAGTATAGTGGAGAAAGGTCCTGGTTATAACACATGCCGGAGAGAACCGTACTTAACTCTGGTACAAAATAAGTGTTGCAAACACCACAATACAGTTAACATAGGATAGATACATTAAACAAGTTAACGCAGACAAAAACAGCTGGGCTGTTTCAGGAAGCGCGTAATCTGTGTTGCACGCCCTATCTGATCTAAGAAGATTTATCCCTCTTCCCTTTCGGTCCATCTTGGAGTCGATTCGGAATGCAACGTGCTTGTAATACGAATATACGATGTATCAAACTGCCACTAACAACTTTCTGGGAAATATTATACTGCAGTCAATAATATTTTCGGAATATCACCTAGCTAAGGCAAATTAAGTGAAATAATAATAAAATACTTGTGACAACAATTATTTCTAAACGATATAGATGGATATAGTTGTAAGTAGTAAGTAGGTTTACGTTTGCGTACTGTATTGTTTTTAATTTGACCATACATTTTATTGTATTTTTAATGTGCGCCGTATCCATTCAGTAGTTTTTATCTGAAACAATAACAAACATCCATTTATCTATGTAAAACAATCTATTTATAATTGAAAGGATCCAATTTATCATTAAAGATAAATGTACAATTTTGTGTTCAGCGATTGGTTTAGTTATTACAATCAAATACCCAGGAATTAAGAGAGGTAGTTTAAAACTTTTGATTTAACGGTAAATTATTATACATTATAGATATAAAAACTGGCTTCCAATTGGAATCTAGCAGCCCATTAGTGCTGTAACAGTAAATTGACCTGTCGTACGAGTATACTCCGTTTCCGAGATTCGAAAGTTGCAAATTGCGTTTTATTCTCTCCATATTTAACGCAAAATTTTAAATACATACATTATTTTGTATGCATTTAATAGCAGAGTATTATTTAAAGCACGTACGCTTTTTTGCTGTAAATTGCATAATATATGATATTAAATTTTAAAAAATCTTTTTTCTTGTGACGCTACATTAACGTTTAAACATTACTGACCAAAGTTATACCTTACTATCCTATCGTTTAAATTGTAGTGCAAAATTTCATCATAATCGGTGTAATAATTTGGGAGTTTATCCTAAACATATTTATTATTATGTATGTTCATGTGACACGAAATTTTTTATTAGTGAAGGCACTATTTGATGTTTCTCATAATTTTGTCTTTTGTTTACGTGAGCACTATAAATTCACAAAATAGGTTCGTATATTCTTTCTGACTCAAAAATTAAAAAGAAAAAAAAAGAAAATACTCTACTACAAAAATCAACTTCCATGGCAGCAATAGCGTATCCATTGCACCATATAATATTTCGTCGTGCAGAAATTCAAAAACCATTATTTTAAAGACCGTAAAATGCGACCCAAACGGATATTTCGTTTTGATTGGCAGTTTGTCCAGGGTCGTGTTCATATACATATGTCCTAATATGTAGCATACGCAATCTCCGAAACTTTTCGGAAACCGCGTGACTAATTCGTGTTTCGCCACTTTGGTTAGCATTGTATCCGATCTAATCATCGAGCAACGTGTTACGAGATCATTTAGGAGCCGCTTTAGCGCTTAATTTGTTTTACAAGCAGATGTTCAGTCTCCACTAACCAGTATTTGGGTAGCGTGGTGGAGTAAGCCTCTCCAATTGAAGGGACAGATCCGTGCCTAGCAGTAGGGTATTCATTGATCGCTACAGTCCCATGGACTACGATTGCCGACGCCGGATAAACACGGCAAAACTCCCGGACATTTGGGCGAAAAATGGTTTTTTTCTCGGACATCTCTGGAAAATTATTTTTTGCAACAAAAATAAAAACATCGTTATAATTTTTTAATTCCATTCGATCGTTGACTATTTTTTGCCGAGTCTTCTTGAATGCGGGTTATTGTGGATGAATTTTTAATTAAGATTTATTGCAATTTATCGCTTATCTATTAAAAAAATGGATTTCCCCTGACAACAAAAGTTTCTTTTCAAAAACCACTGCCGGACGGCTCCCGGACGCCCTTCAAACTAGGACAAATCCGCGGAATTCCGGACGGATGGCAGCCCTAACTACGGCCAACCTCAAGCACGCTCTGGCTATGTCAAGTCGTGTGCAGTTGCGCTGCTGTTGTGGAGGTTGATGATTGCCTCATGTAAGTGTAGCCGGCAATCACATTATTTAACAAAACACAAAAGAATTGTTTTTTTGTAGAAATGAATGCATCGGTAATATTCCGATGAAGGATCCACATGTTTATATTATCCGTTCCTTTTTTTTCGTTCCCTTTAAAGTGGTGTTTTATTTTTTAATATAACTGATAAATCAATAATTCCTGTAATGGCTAAAATGAATTAATAATGGTTAGTTTTGTTATTTTGCTAACTCAGTGAAAGAACAATTTTTCCTTCAGCTCAATTAATTTAATTAAAGAGCACCTAGTGCCAATGTGATCATAAAAGTTTAGCTTTCATTTTGTAGGTACATACCTATTCTAAAATTTAATAAAATATTTTTGTTTTCCTTTTTCTTTGCTATTTTAGTCTAGTATAATAGTTTTAACAGCATGGCTCTAAGATCAAATGGGCTCGCAATGCGTGCCAGCTTGTAATTTATAAGGTAAGCTTACATTGAAAAGGCTAACATCGTTGCATATTTTAAGGCTCTAGATATTTTTGCCGACCTTTCAACGTTAATTTTTTTTAATTTATTTAAATTTTCATTAGGTACAGTTAATCCCTTTTATGTGTTACTGTTATCTGGTATCAAATTAATCATCAAAGCTTCACGTTATTTGCGATTTTCATGTGTATTAACAAGGTTTTTTTCTAATATAATTTTAATTGTACCAAGAATTCAGGTAAAATAATCCTAAAAGCAGTATCGAATAGTCAAGAACCGTTCAAGGTAAAATATCGCGTTGACCTGAATCAGTTCATGGATCGTGACGTGACACAGAACATGGGTGAACTTCGGTGTTTGATACGTGAAAAAGGTTGACCCGACAGCCTTATGTTTTCTTGACGGTCATGCGGCTCTACATGTTTGATCATAAAATACTAGATTGATGTTAAATTACACGAACACTATCATACAGTACATCTGATAAGGATCATTTTGCGCAAAGTTCAAATCAAACACGAATATCTTTATCCTTCATAATTATAAGACAGTGCTTGGTATTCGGAATAGAATACTTTTGTATTCGGAATCCCTGACTTTTATTTTAGCTAAAACAGTATTGGAGAAAGCAATGGCCACAGATAAGTTCTTTAAGCACACCTAATTAATGTAACTTATTGGTTTTTGATCTAAATCTAATCCTACTACTACTACCCAGTATCAATCAAGTTCGCTGTTCGAAAATCACCTAGATAATAGCAGCGGAACAAACGCTACACTCTAATCTTGACATATTGTTAATAGTTAATTACCTGATCCTATAAAGTAAGTTCTGAGGAGCAGCGATGGCCGACTGGTAAAGAAACCGCGGTCTTCAACGCGACACGCGACCGATCCCGGGACCAAATCCTCGGCGCGCACCTCTGATTGTAATGTGCGCATTTATCGCTGCTCCACGGTGATGGAAAATAACGTGATATTAAATTGATTACGATGTTCTCCATCGCCGTGCATAACTGAGAGAAATTCATAATTTTTCGTAAACATGACGTCCACCAAACTCCTTCTCACTTGCGAGAGGAGACCTGTACCCAGCAGTGAACATAAAAAAAGGTTGAAAAAAAATTTACTCATAATTCCTTTGCATGTTGTTGTCTCCTTAATAGTGTCCCTAGATGACGTCTAGGTACTAGGGCAATTGCATCAAGTCAAAAACAGATCATGCAGTGTGATGTGATAATAACGTATCGTATGACATGCTGCACGGTCGTCTAAAAACACTATTACACCGAGCTTTGAATAGATATCAAATAGGTCGTGAAATATTATATTCTGACAATTCAGTCACACGATATGGTCCTCGGATAGTGTTATAAAACGATTATTCGTACCAATTCTCGCGGTCTCAAGCACGCAAGTGTGAGAAAACAGTGTGTTCCCTTATGTTACGTTTGACCACAGGTATGGACTAATACTTGCAACGCTTCCTACGAAATTTGTGGTTTCGCAGTGGTCTTGTCTTTCTAAAGACATGTACTTACCTATAGTGTGCATGTTCTTTTTGTAAGCAACCACTTTCTACCAATTTTTTTTAACATAATATTAAATAAATAAACAAGTAACGCTTCCTACTCATCGATAGTATCACATGGATACACAAAAAGAAATATGTAATACACAAACACCTACCCTCAGATCATAATCTCCCTCTACCTTATTGGAAATTAAACCTCAGAATGCCTCAGATCCCAATCGGAAGTCAGGCATTGTCATTAATACGCATTACGGCGCATTTCAATCTATTTGTCATTTGAAGAATGTTAAACATTGCGTTTTTCGTTTAATTAAGTACTTTTAATAAGTCAAAATATTAAGACGTGTCATGCAAATAACTGTACTACCCATACATGTATTAAAAATAATTAAATGCTTTTATAGATTAAAAGTTCTGTATAAAATAAGGGACAGCCTAAGCTTAGATTTACGCCTAAAATTGTGCGAATCCTTGGTTCTATCAAAGCTAAACTACGCAGACACGGTCATAGGTCCGCGACTTTTTACCCGTACACAAAATCTTATACAGCGGGTACAAAACGCTTGCACTAGATTTTGCTACAATATACCCCCTCGTGCGCATGTAACTCCATACATAACTAAGGCTAACATGCTTAAAATGAAGTATAGGCGGCAGCTTCATCTAGCAACATTGCTGTTCGGTGTTATCAAGCACCAATGTCCACCCTATCTTTTTAGCAAGCTACAATGGTTTAAGGATACAAACAGCACTCACCTTACCAGAGCTGCCGTTAACTCTCGCCTTGCAATTCCGGCACGATGCACACCAGCCTTCCGAGGAAGCTTTAAATATAATGCCACTAAGTGCTGGAACAACCTTCCGCCACCGATCCGGAACCTGGAATCAGAGATTAGTTTTAAAATCAAGTATAAAGCATATTTGTTAAATTTACAGAAAACACATTAAATTCCACACAGGCTCACTCTTTCTCTCTCTCTCTCTCTCTCTCACACACACACACACACACACACACACACACACACACACACAAACAAATGCACACGCGCACACTCACTCGCACTATACTTGCGCTTGCATGTCTCCCACTTGCACACCCGCTCCTGATCGGTTATTATGTTATGAGCTATGATTATGATCTATATATCTACGTTATTTTTTATTTTTATTTTTGTAAGTATAATATAGTTATTGCTGATATACATTATGTTGAAGAGAATAATTAATAAGTTAAAGTACTCACCCTCCTTTTCTTATATATATATACATATTTTTGATATGTTTTGTTTGTACGTTTTTTTTTTGTCCTTGTTATATATTTTTTAAACTATTTATTAGCAAATGCATATATTGTTCTACACACCACTGGAACGAACTACGCGAGAATGGAGGGCCGCACTGAAAACCAGCAGTCGTGGTTTATACCACGACACAGGCTGAGTGTGGTCCTATTCCATCTTGTGGTACTGCAGCGTTTTGTCTTTTTATTTCATTTTTATTATTGTTTGATGTACACAGAAAGATGTTACTTTACCGCGTTAATATTTGTCTGTATTTTATTTTTATTATATTACTATTATTATCTTTTGTTAGTATGCTGTATCACGAGATGAATAAATGTTTTCTTTCTTTCTTTCTTTCTTTCTTTCTTTCTTAAATGATTCTATACAAATTATATAATACTTACCTACTTACCCTACTTATAAATTATCGAACATTATGAACATCAATAAATACTCTTTCTCGTATCTTGAGAATACTTTATACTATAATCTAATTTTATGATGCTGTTATGTGTATTTACATAAGGATAATATTATCACCATGTACTACCGCGTAGTACCCGGCACCTTGGGAGAGGTTATGTGGGATTTGTACCGCACCAAAACACCCTCGGTGGCCTGCCTCTGCGCTTGGAGACGACAACAGGATCTCCAGTGGGACGCACTGGTATCCTCCACGCGCGATACTCCAGCACGAGCTCATCCTTTGGAGAGGTGCTCTCCTACACCTTCCGATGCTTACGGCGACATGCAGCCACATATACACTGCCGCCCTTCTCGGTTCTGCTGGCTGGACGGATCGATCTCCCACTTTCCCCGCCCACAACCCCGGAAGCCCCCTTTTAGTTGCCTCTAGCGATCAGGCAGAGGGGGGACAGGGACTTCTATATCTACCTGATTATTTAAAAGTACATAGATTCGATAAAGCTAAAATTTATCCTCACGATAAGATCCTAATAACGCCACCTTTAACCTTTCCCACATTGCTAAAATTTAAAAAGTATCCAGTTTTGCATACAAGAGGTATGCATTAACCAGCCTCACTTTGTTGTTCGCAGAGTTACATTTTTACTTATATACATGTAGGGACATATTATGTATAGGGATATCAGATCGATATCCTTTATTTCTGCGAGATCTGTTCAAGGATATGACAAATTAAAATAAAGCTGTAAAAAAGCGCTCCTCCAAAGCCGGCATTGCTCGGGTAGCTCTCATCGGGGTTGCCGGGGTAGGCGACGGTGATCGCTAAACACCACGCGGCCCGTCTGCCTTTTGTACGGTTCATTTATAAAAAAAATAAACAACAAATACCATCAAGTTCAAAAACATCAGACTCCTTTTTTTAGCAGTCGTGCAAAAATCGAAATGGGGTCAGGTCAGCGGTCAAGTGACAACAATTCGGTTTCACACCACTGCCCGCTGCACTCCCGCAATGCAGTGCGGGCATTCAGTTCACCTAGATATCAAATCCGTTTCATTACTCTGACATACGATACTAAATAAGATATTCGCAAGGCTATCAATATGTATATTTAAGGTGATCAATGTCCAGTTAAAACCACATGATTTATTTTTTAAACAAATAATAATAAATTAATGTATTTTATTAACACGCTTAATATACATAATATTACACGCTTAATAATTAGTTTGACCTGTAGTAGCTGTAGTTGTCACGTATGTTCCTTATCTGCCCATAGCTACTCTGTAAGAAAGCTAATTATTGTATACCCCATATTTTAAAACAGGGCTGAAGTTTTTCTCCGTCTGCTCTTTTCTTCAGCTCAGCATTGCCTAAGCGCACCCAGAGCAGACAGAACAAAAAAAATGACGTTCACTAAGAGTTTTTAAATGAACCGTACAATGAATAAAGAATATTTCATTTCATTTCATGTATGTATGTAACGGACTCTTTAACTTCATTTTCACCTACTTCTAAACGTCTGATTTACTTGAAAATTTGCTCAAGGGCCGATGACAATGCAATAATATGCAATGCAATAAAATGCTTTTCGAGATACTATTGATACCATGCACCCCACACTTTTTTTACAGTAAAATACATTTTCTTCTTATTTTTTACTTTTTAGTTCGTATTTTAACAAAAGCGTGTTTATTTAGTTTTTTGTGTTATGTTTAACTTATTGCAAATGAAACCACATTAATTTCTAATTCCTAATTAGGTTTAGCCAATATTTGAAAAATCAATCTGTTTCTTATTGAAATTGTATATTGGATTACTTGAATCATCCAATATACAAATTCTTTCTATCTAATCCAATCTAACGAAATGTGATGCGATTTTTTCAACCCTTTTATCATCCCGCCATTAAGGTGCTGTTATAACATCATGATTATCGTTTATTAGTGTAGAAGTCGTCCTCCTGTAAATCGTCGGATCTGTTGGAAAGCAGTGGAGGGCCAAACAATTGCCAACATGATAAGTATGAAAAATACTATAAATCTACGTCTTCGTAAGAAAAATTCAAACCGGTAAATGTGGTACATATAAAGGCTGCAACCCTTTTTGCGACCCACTGCTGGGCACGGGTCTCTCCCCATTATTGGGGAGGCCTGGAGCTTACTCCATCACGCTGCTCCAATACGGGTTGGTAGAGATGCGGTTTAGTGGCCAACCCGCTGTCGGATGTTTTCAAACCGCCCATAAGGCCTTCAACAAGGTTTAACGACTGTTAACTATCGACAAAAACTGGGACCGACGGCTTTACGTGCCCTCCGAAGCACGGAAACGCGCATGAATTTTTTTGCCACTAGCGGTCACCCATCTCACACCCGACCGCGCCCGTTTGGCTTAGTTGTATAGATCGTTTTCGTTCTACGCTAACCGCCGGGTCATGCGCGCTTCAACATACATACAATAAGAGCGTTGTACTCCAAAAACTAAAAAAATACGCTAGAAAATCAACAACCTTTATTACATGTAAAAAAAAGCCATTAAAATTATCGCCGCATTAAAAAAATTGTAGCTCCGGGGCTGAGTCAATTGCTCCCATACGCCGCAACAAACCATTCTCACTGTTATCATAATCGTGATTCGGAAATCGGTAATGTATGTGTATCCTAGAACGTATTCTACATGCATACGTTCGTAACATTAATATTTCATGGTTAAAACAAGTTATACACCGATAACCATTAGAACGTAACTACGAACGTGTTAATAACGAATCGTTCATTGCATGACTCTGGCACATATTGGTACCGGATGCCAAACCTATTCGTTATTTTAATAAACTTTTTACACGACATTAATTAATTTACTTATAGCATTGGTTCAATTCGATTTTGCAATATTACTTAAATCTTATAAGTTCCGATTCCTTTCTATTTGGCTTTAAAAATGAGTCTGAGACGAAAGTAAGCGTTAAAAGGCGACATGAATATCGCAATAATACAACTATTGAGTGGTCAAAAATTTAACTAAATATAACATGCGACATAATAGAGATACGAGTACAATTTTATTGTTACTAAGAAAGTAACAATAAAATTGTACTCGATCATATTAATAATATTAACACGGATTACGCTATTTTTGTCAGTTTTTTGTTCCATTCGTTTGGTATTGTTGGTATTATTTCCATGGTAGTTTTTGTATAAATTCGGAAATTCAAACTACGGAATATTAAAATAAAAAAAAATATCACTAAACAGGATATACCATTATTCCTACTTAAATATAATAATTATTATGTCATCGTTCTCTCCCTTTCTACTTCAGTAAACTATTATATTAGCATTACCATGGGTTAAATAGATTTCATTAATTATGCTGTCGTGGAAATTCTCATGGCCTGGCGGCTGATTTAGAACGCAAGTGATCTACGCAGCTCAGCCGGGCGCAGTTAGTTGCGAGAAGGGTGACGTGGTGGTGTGTAATGGGGATAGACCTGTGCCCAGCAGTAGAACGCAAAAAGGATTGCAGGCATGCTGTCATTTGGCTTTGACTATCAATATCTGCTATGTTATCGATAACGTCGAGCGCCACATTCGCCTACTTATAATGGTCGGCAAAAAGTATGTTTTTTCTCACGCAGCTTTTTGTCAGTTGTTACGCACGAGCTCCACTAACCCCGCAATGATCTAAGTAGATTCAAAAAGTAGACAGAAACGAAACTGATTGACCGCCAGTGAAATCGGTAATTTAATTTGTTTTGTCATTTTATGTTACAATTTAGTAACATAAAACTGATACTGATAAACAAGTGCCAGAAACTTAGTGAGAAAATAAAAAAAACAATACAATACAAATGTTCGCCTAGCTTCCATTTATTTCAAGAATACGCCATTTATAATTTTTAATAGAAATTACATAGCGTAATTGAAAAGCAAGAAGCATAGTTAAAAATATATTGGATAGCATGATGTTCTATCTAATATTAGATTATTACAGTACACCCAAAAACACACATGCGCGTTAAAGCTAAAGCTATATAAATATATTTGAATATGACAGGTAATTATTATACTGTATCGAAAATCAATACAGTGTAATTCATACATTCTGATTAATAACACGAGGTCTTAAACTCAAAGAACCGTATCTATTTTTATTATAGTTCTCTGACCTTTCCACTCACACGCAAACGTCACGTTAGCTCAAATTATGGGTCTAGGATTACAATCGGAGAAGGTCTATGAACGGTATTTGTTTGCAATAAGATCTTTCAAAGAGTGCTATATTATATTATTTGAAGAATATCCACGTCTTTAGACACATATTATGTACTTAGTAGTACTTACTTACCGAAATCACAGCAATCGGGTTTAAATATTGTTATGCTATATATCACAATCTATCATCTAAAACAAATTTAAAATTACTTCGGTGTCTATTACCTATTTAGTTATTTACAATCTAGCCACTAGTCGATTGAACCAAGTGTTTGACTAAATTACGAGTACCTACCATAATATATGGAAATATTAAATATCCAAATCACGTCTACTATATCCTTCCGGCTTCCGGCAGTTAATCGTATGTTGACGTTAAGATGCAAATAAAATTTTAAACATTCTATATTCATAGGAACAACGAGCATTAGTACTTAGTATAGTTGCTCTTTGTCCCGTAGTCTTTGACTATGAGTGTTGTGAGACGCGCACAAGCACATAGTTTTAGGGCCTCTTTCACCACCTTCAAGTAAAGCAATAAGTATGCTAATTGTCGGTTAAAGTCACCCGTAACTTCAATTTAAATTTCACGATGTTCGAGTAGCATTAATCATATGATAAACTGACCCGTACTCATAGCTTTTACTTGCCAATTAACTTTACTTGGGACGTAACTTGATTAGTTACTTAACTTGGAGATAGTGAACGAGGCCCTTAGTGTGCGTAACCTCAGTGTAGAGTAACGTCAGCATGATAACTAAACTTAGAAGAGTTGTCCGTAGTGAATATATTTTTCTATATATTTTTAAAGGTTTTTGGTAATGACGTTTCTTTGCTAACGCTTCAAAATTATTCGCATACAAGCGCACTTGTCAGTACACATCACTAATACAACCAGAGCCGATCGGACTATGTAAAATAGAAAATCTATACCTACTTTGCATCATGCATAGGGATGAGTGCCAGTTATAAGTTACTGCTTCACTAAACAGTTTCACAACTGTTTCAACCAGTGTAACTGCAAATCGAGGTGCATTTCATTTAACCAAATCGTATTTCAAGTTAATACTTATTAGAAAACTAATTTAAAATGATCGTAGTATCTTAGTGTAGGCTAATAGTTTTAATTAAAAAGGATAGTAAAACTGAACAAAATAAGCAGTCTTAAGAGGCCGTATACGAAAAGCTGATTTTGCTGATTTAACAGATGAGATTTTGCAGTTAAGTTACAGTATTTCCATAAGTTTCATTTCAGTGTGCCACTGTTACAAAACTATAGATTTTCAAGAATTAGCGTCAACTCTTTAAAATTCATTAGAATTATTGGTTACATTACAGTAGAAGAAATAAACAAATCTCAATGGAATGCAGATTCAAATCAATATTTTGCAAAGCCAGATACTGTTTTACTCTCAATCTAGTATTTGGTGCAATATCGTCATAAGATTATTTCAAAATTCATAGAAGAGTAGGTACTAATTGTTGCAGTCAAACAGAGCAGTAAAACTGAATGGAACGAGCAAAGCCGAATTAACGTGGCTCAGATTACGCAAGCAGAGGTCGATGCCATCACCACTCCCACAAAGCAATCGATCTGTTCAAACTTACTCTTATTGTTCTTTTATTGGCTCTGCTTTGCTAACAAACCGTTTGGCACGATCATTAGATCCAATTTGATCTACTTCGCTTTCCAAATTTCACACTCTCCATAAAGCACAAGGTCGACCTTTTCTGCAAATGTTAAGCTATAAGCAACGTATGTTCTCGGTCTATTTAGCAGAATATTTCTTAAATCTTGCCTTTCAACATTCACTAACTTCCATTATAGGTTGCAAATAATGCCAATGGGCATGCAACTGACAAGTATTCATTCAGGACCTCCCGTTATTAAACAAAATACGAAATAAATAAGATTGAAAATAAAATGAGTCCAATTTTTAAATTATATCAATTGCAGTTATTGACCTTGCCACACTTTCACGTGACTCACTCAGACGCAATGTGAAAGAAAAATGCAAACATCATAACGAAAGACAGTTTTTAAGACTGGCTTAGGTATGTTTTTATAAATATTATTGTTCATGTAGTGAACTTTATTATTCGTTTTAACAAGAGATCGAGCACTATCTAGAAACGATTGTTTATGTACCATGCTGGAAGTAAAACTTAAATTACCTAAGTTTATAGAACACCATAACAAATTTTTCTATTCTTAACTTTAATTGAACTTTAAGATCTTTCCTAACCGTATCATTCAATATCTTAAACATCTCAAAAATAGATATTACAAATAAAATCGATAAAGTACTTTTTCTGTGTTATTGTTATGTTTTCATACCACAATTTGAGACCCATTTATTTATTTTTTTGCCACTGTTGATTGCCGGTCGCCTATCGCTTGCAACAGTTCAGGTTACAATGAACATTTTTTGTCTGTTCGTTTATCGATAATACCGTAATATTAGCTGTTATTGCATAAGTATGAACCGGTGAAGGAGGGTCCGCAGTCGATGCCGGTGTTCGGGCCTCGGCGGTCTTTGGCCCATGCAAACCAACTTGTGCTAAAAATATTTAAAATTCGGAAGTGAACTAAAGATGAAATAAGCGTAGTGTTTAAAACGAAAGTAACAAGTGTGGAAAATATTGGACGCTGAGACTCGTGAGAAAATTATACACGTTATCGACAGGAATACCAATTAAGATGTAGAGACCAGTTTATTTCCTTCCTACTCGACAGCGGTAGACCGTTTGCGGATGAACGCAAAAGAAAGTAACAAATGTTGAAAACTCGGAATACCAATGCAGCGATCGACGTACGCTGTGACAAGAATGTCATTGGAATGAGTGTGATTTGAATTTATTGCGAGCATAAACTAAATACGCTCGTTTAATGAACTTCGTAAATTTCGTACAGGTGAAAAGCATAACAATAATAGAAGACATATGTATATGTACCTACAGTAAAAAATCTACCAGATATCAAGCAAATTTTATCAGGAGTACAAAGAAGTACTGAAAATTGAAATAAATATAGAATTTCTACCTATATTATTTGCTAAAATATTAAAAGGACGTGAATCCTTACGCAAATCGGTCATGAGGAAATCGTATGTCGGCATTTTCTCTTGCGTTACAGTTTACAGTGCAAATTTACAACATATATAAGTAACTCCAATATGTATTGCCACATTTTTCTAGCGGAAATTTAAATGCAGACATAAAACAGGATCCTTAAAAATATCACGAGAATAGAACGTTGTTTTAATTGTGTTAATTGGATCTTATTCATGTTTCGCTGGAATAACATGAAACTCAACAAAATACATAACTAACTTATCTGGAGGATACAGTTAAAATATTGATATATTTCATCAAGAGACTGCAATTTTTTTTATAAGTGATACATAATTGCTTTTTTCGGCAAATTACCTACATTACGAAAAATAAGCCTTACTCAATTTGTACTTCCAGTAATTTTATCCAGTAGAACATTTCGTCAAGATAGCTGTGCAGAGAGCGTGAAGCCACCCGAGTGTTGCAGCTTGCACCAGCCGATCATTTTCCTTCACAGACATATAATTATGATATACCTACTTATTGACATGTAATCTACGCCTTCATCATTACACTGTTGCTTTCTTCCAGACATCGAGATAAGTGAAACGTTAGTGCTCAATAGAGTATGGTAGATGAACAACCTTTGTAATGTTCAAGAAATTATAGTGCACATAAAATTTTATAGCAAAAAACTTCTTGGAGCGTTCAACTCCGGTCGCACCTTTTACTGCGAGACCTGATAACACAATTCTCTTATCAGATTCTTTAACTGTGTTCTGTGCAGAGTTTTGCAACTGTGATAATGTTGAACTGAAGTGTAAAGTGTAGTCACGCGAGGCGAAACTTAAATACTGTTATGGATTGGATATATTGGAAGGCGGTATGCGATTTCATTCGTCAGAACAGTAGGTGAAATTAAAAATAAAGAAGAAAAATTTTACCAGCAAGTAGGTATAAACGTACAGATAACAATCACATATAAGTGGAAACCAATAAGGCATGCAAATGAAACAACGAAGTGTATGGTAATAATCGCAACAAAAAATTAAATAAAAGAAACAACGAAACTTTTTCCACACATTACGCTCTTCATTCCATACGAACGCCTGGGTACGTGCAAAAAGCAAATCTTAATGCAAATAAAGATAACCCAAAAAACCAACATACAAGATTTCTTAAACTTTAAAACAGCATACTGATTCCAAAAAATATTGATATAAGAAAGTATGGATGTAGTAAGTATTGGAAGATGAAAATCTGGAAAAATTTAGCAGTCCTCGTGTAACAACTAAACGCAAGTGAATACAAAAGAAAAATAAAGTTATCAACAAACTAAAAAAAACTATGTTAAATACATGGAGAAAGAATACCTACAAGTGTTAATAGATAAAATTCAGTAAGGAACCGCAGCCAATGTTGACGTATATGTCGGAGATTGTGGTGGTCCTCCGGAGCGACGCTGTCGAAGCTATCCGAGTACTGGAGGCCTGGTGGAACGCGCTTGTCCTCTGTGCTCGCTTCTTGCTGTGCCTCTTTCGTTTACTGAACCAAGCTGTCTACGGTGCGGATTTTTAATGTTTTTAGTTATATAATGATTAAAGGTTTAATATAATATAATAGTTTGTGTTCTGAAAACGAAAGTAGGAATGCCATATAATGCACTTGAGAATCATATTATCAAGTGTTTTTTTGAGATCACGTTTGTGACCTATTTTATATGGTGGCACGCCTGTTTAATATGTAATTTAATGTTATACTCGTTTAATTAGTACACCAATTTAGATGATTCTTATCTAAGGTATTTAATAATAATCTACGTGATATCCACATTGTATGATATCTTATCGGACATTAACTATTACGTGTTCCCCCTACCTTGTGCAACATGCATGAAATGAAAGATTCTGCGAAAAGTCGATCTAGCCTTTCATATTGTACCTACCGTTTCGGTATAAGGTTTTGTGTAATCTTGTTTCCTTCCTTTAGCTTAAGAGCCGTTAGCATTGATAAACTTTGATGACTTGTCTAAAATTTAATGCCTTTATTTTTAAGCGTATACTTATACGATGTATAAGTTTTTTCAGAGGACTTCACCAGCATAAATGTCATTTATTGTAACCTATAGTAGCTTGGTTTTTTGTCTGTACGAAACTGTACGTTTATCTGTACAAAAAGAAGATGCTTTTTTGACGTAAATTAAGATAATCGCATTTAAAGGAGATAATTATTGTTTTGATACGGAAGAAATTTTATTAATAATAACGCTTCACACTCATAGCCCCACAGTAGGGTAGATATACCCTGTGTAGTGGGTACCATGGACACACACAAAGACAGAAACATAAACACCCAGACCGAGAACTTAATTTAACTGAATAATTTTAATTGAACAGTCACTTCATAGCCTAATTTTATTGATTTCAGAACTAAAGGTGCCTGTGGCGGTCATGATGGCACCCAGTGTGTTCCAGAGGACCAAGTCACCACGCTCGTCGCCCGGAAACTTACCCAGAAAACTACAGGTCATTAGCCATTTATACTTAGTTATGCTCTTCCTATACTATGCTCTTCGTCCATTGCAAGTACTCATTGTTTCGTGATTCTTAAGCTTCTTCATGCATCCATCCACCAGCCTTACATAGTCTACTGCTGGACCTATATCCAGCAGTATAGGTCTGTCCTAACTGTCGCTACTCCATCTGGTCCTCCGCCCTTTAAATTCAGCTCGTTCTTAAAAAGTAGATACCAATTTTAATGCCTTGTCTACATGCAATATTGTACATACATATTTTAAAGAACTATCTATCAAAAATATCTAATTATCCTTTAGCATATAGTCACACTAAGTATATATGGGAAATAAAGAAAACAAGACTTTAGCTAAAAATATATTTAAATATTGTTGACTTCCCCAAACGCTTCATACTTATTTTACTGCCCAGTTTTAACTTTCTTAATATTTAAGTCTTATACATATAGGTAAAATAAAACTCTAGCAGTATTTTCTACAGCACAATTAAAATTTGAAAATTGAAGATTTTTCTTATAACTAATACACAAATTTATTGCATTTCAGAATGGCACAGACTCAGCTGGACAGTCAGAACCGACAGCAGACTCCAGCCCCGGAAACTCCATATCATCAGATGCGGAAAACTTCGAATGCTATGGAGAAGGCGATACTGATGCACCAGCCAACACGTTAGTGATCATTATTTTACTCCAGTACAAGCCATGCTCTTTGTTGGTCACAACTGGGCCAGATATATATGTGTATTGTAAAGATTGTACTGTTATTTTCTAAAAGTCTACTTACTTTAGAGGTACTAAAAGTTGTATTTATGTAAGCCTGCTAGTGGCAAACATTTCATGAGCATTTCTGTGCTTCGAAGGGCACGTAAACCGTTGGCATCGGTCCCGACTGTTATTGATAGAAAGGAGTCGTCAAACCTTGTAGGATGCCTTATGAGCAGTTTGAAAACATCCGACAAAAGGTTGGCCACTAACCCACATCTCCAAAACCCGCATTGGAGCAGCTTGGTGGAGTAAGCTCCAGGTCTCCCCATTAATGGGGACCCGTCCCCAAGAGTGAGACGCGAAAAAGGTTGCCAAGTACTAGAAATCTTTTCAAATGCTCATTGTTTCGAAGACTCGACATAATTTTCATTTCATTTCATTTCATTTCATTTCATATTTTTAACAGCCTTTATTATTGTCAATGTTAGACGAAGATCTCGCCTTACGCTTGTAAAGTCCGGTCCTCTTATCATTGAGGCTATTTTTAAAGCTTCTGTTATGACACTTATGGCTGTAAAAAATTTTTTGGAGTCTAAAATAGCATACTGTTCAATCTGAATGGACACCGACCGACTCCTAAATGGTTTTAAGAGTCATTACCACAAAAGCAAGAAAAAGAATCATATGCTAAGTACTTCACTATTTTCTTTTTACCTTTTGAAGTCGGTTTTGTTATGTCGCTAGTCTTTCTGGGTGCACTATCATATCATTTTGCTATATATTCCGTATATATTCCTATATGTGGCCGCAGTAAGTGTAACAAAATAATATAATAATTATCTTGAATTTAGGTATTTCCAAGAATTTGCTTCACTATTTAGGTCATTGCTCTTCCAGAAGGCAGTGCTGAAAAAAAATATCCCTAAAAATAAAATACTCTGGTTACGTGACTTGCTCCAGTCGGAAGAATGCGAGTTTATGTACCTGTATCAGTGGGAAAACAGAGGCTTTTATTTGGAATAAATACTGGATAACATGTCTCTTCCACTCGTATCAACCAAGTAATCGAATTAGTTTTACTATCTACATCTCTAGTATATAAATTTCAAAGCCTCTAGTTAAAAACATTTTTTGCTTCAAATCTCGTTATTTTAATGTTAAAGCAACTCTTTCCTTCATTACGCGACCTTAGAACAGACCCTAATGACTTTGCCAAGAGAGTTTGCGTTCGCTAGACTTGGAATTACTCTAACTCAATGAGTTCTACACAAAGCCGCACTGTCCGCTTTCATGAATGGAATTTCTTTTATAACTTGATCTTTACATAAAACTTGCTATCTTTAGACGTCATTGCCTTTTTTGGTATCAAGGGAACCTTCAAAAGGTGTCCAGCACCTTGGGAGAGGATACCGGGTTATGTGGGATTTGTACCGCACTAAAACTGCCTCTGCGCTTGGGGAGGTCTCCGGGATCTCCATTGGAACGCACCGGTGTCAGGTGTTCACGGCGGCATGCGGCCACGAACACACCGCCGTCCCTCCCGGGGCTGCTGGCTGAACGGGTCTCACTGGCCACAACCCTGGAAGCCCCCTTTTAGTCGCCTCTTACGATCAGACAGGGGATACTGTAGCACTATTCTTAACCCCAAAGGTACAGGGACTAGACGTCACTACCTACAAATATATAATAATAATAATAAATATAGGTAATAATAATTATTATTATTATATAATTGTACGACGACCCGCGTGGCGTAATGGTTACCATGCCGGACTGCCGATCAGAGGGTCCCGGGTTCGATTCCCGGCGAAACAGAAATTTGAATGATGAGTTTATATTTCTGTTCTCGGTCTGGGTGTTTGTTTTTCTGTCTCTGTGTGTGTCCATGGCACCCACGACACAGGGTATATCTACCCTACTGTGGGGCTGTGAGTGTGAAACGTTATTTATTTATTCATTTATTTATAATTGCATCAAACGGAAGTCTTATATAATTTTTTTACATCAATATTATCAAAGAAAAATTGTATTGATAGCTGCAACTGAGTGCAACTACAACTTTTGTTTTTATACCATATACAAAAACTGGGTACGAGTAAGCTTGCTTGTTCGACAATGCTTAAATAATAAAAATATTTTCTAATCGATTAGAATATTGAATTGCTGAAGCTAACATCGAACATGTTTTAACGTAGCCATTCCATTTTATTAGTGTTGTCTTTATAACCTGTATAAATGCAAAAATTATATATAGGCGCACCATGATGAAATGGTCAACGGTCTCATAAAAAGTTTATTATCCGTAATTTCGTTTTACTCGGGTCATTGCTCAACCTGTTATATATTTTGTTGACTCTGGGTTTTTATTGCTTTTTCTGCTGGCTTCATACAATGTACTATGTACTACTATACAATTTGTAGAAAAGGAATAGCGAACCTATATGTATAAATAATTAATGATGTACATCAATTCAAATGACTGCTAAGTCAATGTTTAATAGCCGGTGCAATACATTCAAAGCGACAATCAGTATGCAAGCTCGGGTCATCAAGCTGGTTAGAAATGAAAATTCGATAGGTGCGTTTTACATTGTATCAAGTGGGTCTTACTTCCAAGACGTACTTGATGTTCGGTCTTTATAAAGCAGCTAGATCGATCCAAGTAGCGGTCCGGTCGCTTTAGGCACAATGTTTTGCTCTCCACTCCCTTTCAGTTTTTTCATGTAAGATTTATTATAGATTTGTATACAAGAAATAATTTATTTTTTCTTAACTTTCGTATAATGTATGTACCTAGCAAATGATGCTATTAGTTCTAGCTGGTTATCTGACTGACGCTTCTGTAAATTGTAAGAAAAAGCATTCTTAAGTACTTCCTTTAATAATACGCCATTTGTATCTAATGAATTAATTTTAACCAGCTAGTTTACTGCTTACTTGACCTTTCCAATTGGTCACGTATATTTATGAATTAGTTTCACTGCCATCAGCATCACTTATTGTCGAAGAAAGCGTTATCTCAGAGAAAATTGCGTTATGTACTTTGTGACTGTTCCGATTTTTGACATAACTATGCAATGGTGATAAATAAAATAAGTGTCCCTAATCAAACTTTATTTTCATTCGTTATATATTGCCTATAATATTATGTCTGTCCTTATCCTTTAATTGGACGTCCAAACACAAGGAAGAAACAGAGATTATATGTTTCGCTTGGCTGCAACCCTTATTTGCGTTCCACTGCTGGGCACGGGTCTCTCCCCAATATTGGAGATACCTGGAGCTTACACCACCACACTGCTCCAAGGAGTTCTATTAAACAGTAAGGATCTGATGGGCGATTATCTTAAGATGGAGATATTAACAAAGGTGTACTCCAAAATCCAGTAACAGGTAGGTAAACGTCCGTACTATCGTCAGTTTTTGTCAGTCTCCCGGTACTCGTCATTCATAGAAAAAGAGTATCTTTTGCCCGTTTTTCTATGGAATGACGAGTACTAGAACGCTGTCGGCATTATGGACGTTTACCTTATATTCGTTTGAAGCTAGATTATTTCCATGTTTATGAACAATTAAAATTTCAACGTCTTTTCTTCTGTTTGGTGCTGTAAAGCTATATTTAAAGATAACTTAAAAGATAATGATTGCCTAGTGACGATCTCAATAGCGAAACAAAATCATTTTTGAAATTACTTCGCTTCTTAGACTATATATATATTCATCGCTGGGCAGTGGTGTCATTTTAATTGATAGCGTAATCATATACCGTGTTGTGCTCAGGCCAGATTTGCGTTAGTAGATAACGTCCAAATCCTACTTCAATGATATTATAATATATATTTGATACAATTATGTGTATCATTATCGTTAGTATACATACAAATAATAAATGCAATTATTACGTTTATCTAACCCTTTTTTGTACATCTAATGTTCCTTATGTTTTTGTCTACAGAACGGAAAATGGCACGAGTAGCCCCGGAAACCCTCTGAACCGACATTCTTGGACACGAACTAGTCTCAGGCGGACACCACCCAGGTAATTTTTTAAATCCTATAATTTTTAAAATAGTAACAGAGAAAAATGTAAAATTAAAGTAGGTATTACAGCCGGTAACTCATAAACTAATAACATTTTAACTTCTCCCAAACTTCGGTTCGTTTTCCATACAGAACATTTCCATATGTCTTGCAAAATACAAGTAAGATATATTTTCAAGTAAATTATTTATTAGCACGGTTAATCTAATAACCACCCTAGCAGCGCCAAAAATCGTAAGTAACTTACCTAAAGATTATCTGATAATAATGATTTCTGTTAATGAAATGCTTTTTTAAATTTATTATGCGTAAATAAGTACCGATAAACAGATGTAATACATTAAACCACCATGATCGATTTTGTGTGGATAACAAATCACCACAAAACAGAATTTATTTTAACAAGCAATTAAGTAGGTACTTAACATAAAATAATTTAGATTTACTAGTACGGTAGTGCCGGCAGAAGTGAAAACTTGAACATTAACGTTGTACATTTTTTATATTTTGGAATGGTTAGGGAATAATTTCGCACCAATTGCTTATATTATCAGTATTATTTTTCATCTAGTATTTTCAGTAGGTTTTTATCTAGTATTTTTATAAAGTACCACTTATATTCTTTCACTATTTCTTCGTCACTTTTTTCATTAATAAGTTGATGCACTTTGTTCAATGTCCATATTTTAAATATGTACTGATATAAACGAATTTTACAAGTACAGGCAGTCGAGCTATCAGCTGTCACCCCTCCGTCTTACGAATATTCGATCAGGCCATGTGTCCTGACGAGAGTTTAACATTTTTTACCCATCCCAAAAAAAGTGCACAACGCCGCTAAAGAAGTTTTCACTTCAAAAATAAATATGTAAATGCGTGTTACATGCATGTTTATCCAATAAGTTATACATACTTACTTTGGTCTTCCGATTAAATTGAAATATATAATATATAAATATTACTTGAATATATATCTATATATTTATGTTTTGGGTCATTCGATTATTTAGAAAATGTGTGTAATACCTTCCGTTATTATATTTAAATAAAAATAATTCTACTCGATTTTTATACATGATTCTACTGTACATTTGTGCAGAAGTTGTTTCAAATTTGAATATTTATTATATTTTGTATTACTTTGTTTTATGCATATATTTTTTGCTCACTTATTTTGCATTATTTTTTTGTTTCGCTTTGTCACATTTATTCGTTCTCTTCCGTAGCCACCAAGAGAATCTCCCACATCGGCGATGGGGCTCCATGAGACAGTAAGCACTTTATTTATTTTTTTATTTTTATTTTATAATTTCTATAATCTTAATTTATCATGGGATTTTTTAGAAATAAACCATAAATATCATTTTATGGTTTATTTCTTTAAAAACAAATTACAGTAGAGTGTTGATTATCCGAACTAATTGGGGACAGGTGTTCGGAAAACCGGTTTTTTGGATAATCGCAGTGTATCGATTTAGCCATACATGTTTTTCCACGTGTGAATGAAAGCCACATTTAATATGATATCAATAAGAAATAACAAAAAAGTGCAGTTTTTGTAACAAAACACAAATAAACAATACCTATACAATATTGATGAATATTGAAGATTGTTTAGCGCTAATTTTACTAACGCAGGGCGCTGGAGGATGTAGGTTGTATGCGCGAATCGGAGTTCGGGCGGTCGTTGAACCAGGCAGACGTTGTCCTGCCTTAAATATATTGAAAGAGGATAAGTTTCGTTATCATCTCAAAGAGTTTTTATGTTACTGCCAAATAAAAAATATAAAACAAATAGTGACAGGTGTATTGTTATACAGACAATGTCAATCTTCTGGAAGATGGCGCGAAGAATCAATGTTTGACAGTTACCTAGTAACAGAGCGAATCCGGTAGTCGTTGTCCTGCCTTAAAATATCAGAAATAAAATAATATTGCGACTTTAAATTGAGATGTAAGCTATCCTATCTTTCAAGTTGGATCGAACTGCACATGGTGTGCGAATTTTATTATAATCGGTTAAGTGGTTTAGGAGTCCATTGAGGACAAACATTGTGACACGAGATTTATATATATTAAGAATATATATTAAGATAAGAAGAAATTAAAAGCTCGTAAATCGTCTCATCGGTGATGGGGCTCCGTGAGACAGTGAGCACTTTACTTTCTATTAATTTATTTTCGTTTTATTTTTTAAATAATCCTAGTTTATTATGGGGGGTTTCTTAGCCAACATTTATGGTTTATTTCTTTAAAATTAAATTATTCAGATTTTATTGACGCAAAATGAAACGATTAATAAATAAGAGAGAATTTTGATTTTAAAAATACGGTATAAATTGTAACAAGAGATTAATTAATGTATTAAAATGGTATTACATAACATAGCTTATCACATATCACTTTCATAAGGTATGAAGTAATACAAAAATCCTACATAAGTAAATCATTTTGAAAATATGACTAATCAATCACGCTAAATAAAATTCTTCGCCAATGATATCTTTACTTGTCTCATCTATTCTTTGTTTACCGCCCAAACGCATATTGCTCACTATTGAGAACTGGAGACAATGCAGTCGCAACTATTTTCAGATTATCAGTGACTCATCTTAGTGCATTAGATGCGCTGATGAACACATTTTACTCTCTAAGCTTTACTAAATGCTGCCCTTAAATATTTATTATATAATAATAAACTCCCTTTTTGCGGACATTCTGTGCAAAAAATAAGGAAGTTACAACGATTTTACTTAGATTACAGCTGTGTGGTTTCGAACGGCTTGACCGATTTTTATGAATTTTTATATCCTATGTATATTCGATAAGTTTGGGATTCGGTGTTAATCTATTTTCAAACCCCTAAGTCATAAGGGTAGTCCACCCCTAACATTTATTTTTTATTTTTGTCAATATTTATATTGTTACTTTTATGATCTGGCATTAAAAATACATACAACCCTTAATTTTCACTCTTTTATAATAACCTCTATTTTTTATAAACGTATTAGTAAATTAATCACGAAAAGGTAGTGCGGGGTTTGCCGGATCAGCTATTTTCCTTGTATAAATTCTAAACGAAAAAGCACGTTAAAATAGCAACAAAAATAGGTTTACCAAAACAAGGCCTTTACGTCTGAATAGTTTAAATAATGTCACGTTGCGCCAGATTGCATCAAGGGTACAACAGTTGTGATTGTGGTTGGAAAAGTGTTCTAATACTTCAAGGAAACAACTATAACGAGCTTGGCGTGTAAAAAGTTGGTAAGATCAAGTTTTGTAACACACTTAAATATTTCGTCTTGTTAAAATCGTCTCGTTAAAAATCCAACGTCTTAACTACCACAAAGTACCTACAATCTACCATAATTTCAAATAAAATATCTTCTCATAGACATAGATTTATTTTTATCATACTCCGCTGATATGGCAAAAAAACAGCGAGTAGGTAAATATATTTTTTTTTGTAATATTTATTCTATCGTTTATACAGTTATAGGTTCTTTTTAGCCGCTGAAGTACCTAATGACTTTATAGCCAATGAAAAAAGGCCACAATTTATTTAATTTTTCTTAGAATTGAGTTGCCCGCAAAAAATTGTTTCCTACGAATTCTGTACTGGAGACGCGATTGTGGACCGGACGGAGTGGCGAACATTAATGTCCACTAATTAGTGGACTTTAAAAGGCTGACTAATGTATGGATGCACTTCGAGTGTCATAGTAGACTTCGAGTGTGAGAGGACCACAATTTTCACATTGTTAAACTTTTTAATATCAGACATCAGACAGAGAAATGAAAATTTTAATCATTATGATCACAGTTATTCTACACTCGTACCTAATACATTTTCAGATTTTTCATTTTTATAAAAGTGATTTTAAATTAAAAAAGAATAGAATAGGTTCTTAATAGGAATAAGTTATAAAAAACTTATAAGATTTTGCGTTTCTGGCTGCACTTTAAATGAGTTACACTCACAAAATCTCGAGTTAGGTATAGTAACATATGCGATTAGCGGATAGTGTGCATTGTTGCCACGTCAGTTTCTCATCAAGAAAGTGAACTGAAGTTCCACCTGGCTGGCCATGACGCTTGCTCAACAGCTACACTGCACATTACTGACAAGATCCTATGTAACGTAACTAACATTTTGTCTAATGATCGCCAAACGTACAAAAATTAAAAGGATACCATTAAAATACTTAAGTAGGTATACGACTGAATACTCGCCTTATACTAGCTATTATTATAATACTAACTATCTATTATCTACTATTATTTAAGACTAGCTGACCCCACAGATGTTGTCCTGTCTTAGCTATGAATATAAAGTAAATTTAAAAACTCATTAGAAAATTTAATGTGGTGGCTATATATTCTTAAATTTTCTAAATTTCCGCGCAATTTTCTGATTTTTTTCTCTCATAAGAACCTTCTTCTGACAATAACAAACAAAACGAAAAAGAATTAACGAAATCGGTCCAGCCGTTCACACGTGATGTCGTGACCAAGTTTATTTTTATATATGTATATAGATTATATACAAAGTCAATATCCATACCAATATTATAAATTCGAAAGTAACTCTGTCTGTCTGTCTGTCTGCTACGCTTTCCGCTTAAACTACTGAACCGATTTTAATGTAATTTGGAACACAAATAGAGTGGACCTTGGGAAAGGACATAGGATGGTTTTTATCCTACGGGAACCTTTCTTTAAACCGGGTCAACGTGGGCGATGCCGCTGGCGGAAGACTAGTGATAAAATAAGTTAGAAAATTTCGAAAAAAGAAGAATAACAACACGATTCTACAGGACATTCCGGTAGATTTAGTTGATCATTCATTTTTTGGCTTGAATTTTATGAACAGAAAATCACTCTTAGACTTATTGATTCTAATTAGCTGTTCGCCTGTAATGAACGCACATACTAAAAAATTAAATAAAAAATTTGTGATTAATATCTGCTCTTTAAAATCAGCTGTTTGGTAATAAAAATACCTTTTTTATTATAAAATTGTACATTGTTATTCAAATGTACAATTTTGTAACAACATTACACAATTTCACTTCAAATTATCTTACAGTAAATGACAATTGTGCCTTTAAAGTGATGGTTTGGATGGTTCTATAACGATATGAGTTATCTAACCAGCCATAGTTTTTTCCGGTTAAATTATGACCACAAAATGGAAAAAATAAAATGGCGGTTGAAAAATTGTGCAATTAATATCTGGAAGCGCGACGCGTCGTCAAATCTGCTTCCGCGTGCGGTAATGAGTGTCTTTACATCATACGTTTTCAATTCAGACCTTAATAATGGTCGTTAGCGAATGTAGTGAAAAATCTTTTGTCATAAAAAATTAAATTATTTAAAAGCTTCTCAGTTTAGAATTTTATGTGGAAGGATGAAGGAGGGATGTGGATTTTCGTATGAGGAAACTAAATTCTAAATAGTGTATATGGATTTCTAGTTTCGTCGTCGTTAAATATTGAAATACAAGCACTTGAAAAATAGATTAAAAATATTAAAAAATTAAAAAATTGGTAAATAGGATTAGCTTGCCTGTTTAATTACTTATGCATTCCCGACGACTTTAGTAATTACGTTATTTTTTACGCGTTATTACGTTTCACACTCATATCCCCACAGTAGGGTAGATATGCCCTGTGTCGTGGGTACCATGGACACACACAAAGACAGAAACACAAACACTCAGACCGAGAACATAAATTTAAACACATCATTCAAATTTTTGCCTCACCGGGGATAGAACCCAGGACGCTCCGATTGGCAGTCTGGCATGGTAACCATAGTGCCCCACAGGTCGACAAAAAATCTTTTTTTTATAAAGATGACAATTTGCTATGCAAGACTGTCGTGTTTTTTTTCTCATTTTCATTTTCATTTCATTTATTTTTTAAATTATTGAAACTTTTCCACCGTACAAAAGTATCGGACAGAAGGGGGACTTAATTTAATTTTTTCCAATGGAAATGTTGTATTTGTATACATTCTGTGTACAAATATAAATGTACAAATTGTATGTTTTAGAGTGACCTTTTATGAAAAACAAAGGTTTTTACGAAATCCTATCCATATCTAATTCTGATCATGGATTAAAAAATAACAGCGGAGAAATTCGTGTAAAATTAAAGCAACTGTTTCATCGGTATTTATTTAAAACACTTATGGGCACGTTGTCCTTGTCCATTGTGACACGAACGTTGCACAGTGTTGCAATATGGTCATCCTGACACCCTGATATGGTTGCCTATAGGTAGCATCTCATTTCGACTGCTAATCAGATTGTTTAGCTGTTCGAAAGTATAAGTAAATAAAAAAGTATACATATATTAAAGTTTATAAAGTAGACACTAAAGCCAATGTCTATTTAAATAACTGATTTATTATTTAAAAAAACAGAGCACTGTTTAGTTATTTAAATGATCAGAATTTTTCATTTAAATAGTAATACTTAAAATGAAAGCAATTCTTCTGATTGCTGCTCAATGTATAAATTACCTTTTGCCGACCGAAAAATGCAAAATTTTATAACGAATACAGTGTTTACTACCGGATACGAGAATATAAAGATAAATAATAATATATTTAGAAATGCCAGATGCCGCCTAGTCTGCCTCATAAATGAAATTATTTAAAAAGGTTTATAGTCTCGGTGCTGTAAAAAGTCGTTACGACATAAAAGCATGGTCCGTGTCGCTTGTCGTTTCCTGTACTATTGGCTGTTCTGTAAAATGCATTCGAGCAATATGTCAATTACAACAAACGGATACTTGTAGGCCACATTTTCAAAATTTAAAAATAATGACGCTCCCTTCCTTATACATTTACGAGATCTCTGTAATGGTCAAAACAGAAATCACAAAATATGAAACCCTTAAATCAAAAAGACATAACAGTAAATAATTTATGTTCAATCGCTTCCAAAACAAAACAATATCATAACAGTGTCTTTTGCATGGGACCAAAAATATATAACGGTCTACCGGAATTCCTCAAAATTAAAACGGGCAACGAATTTAAAAAAGGACTTAAAACGTATTTACTGAAAAAGGCGTATTACTCAGACACTGATTTCATAAACGATAAAACGGCATAAAGGAATTCCATAAAAACCTGGGAGGTTTTTTTTCCGCCGGCTTTTTTTCCTCTCAGTGTACAAACACCCTGTGATATGGGTACCCAAAGCTGACGATCGGAACCGATCCGAAATATAAATAAATAAATGTTTTATTTTAATTTATAAAAGGCGCAATATGGGACAAATAAAAAAATTAGTAAAATAGATGTAAATGTACATTTCGTAATTGTATTATAGTTTAGTTTTTTCCTTATAGATTTTTATCATTGTATATTTGCATACCTCATGAAGGTAAATATGGCGAACAAAATATATATAAACAACTTTGTAAACACCTATATTTGTGCAAATAAATGTCTTTGTCTTTGTACTCGACAAATTAATGTAAAGTTTGAACTGCATAATGAGAAATGAGACTAATGAGACTTCGGTACCTACATTAAAGGTGCCTGAGAGATTTCTCGAAGGTATATTATATGATGTCTACCAATCCGCACTAGGCCAGCGTGGTAGATTATCGCCTAATTCCCTCTCACTTGCTTGCGGAGACCTGCACCCAACAGTGGGACATTTAAAAAAGTTTGAAAAAATATATTAGAAGGGACACATCTATTAACCAACTATCGTATTAAACTCAGTCACTGATTTCATAAACGAAAAACGGCATAAAGGAATTCCATAAAAACCTGGGAGGTTTACTTGGGATCAAATAAAAATAATAATAAAATTGATATAAATGAACATTTTTATAAATTGTGTTATGATTAATGTTTTTCTTTTATCTTTGTAATATTTGCATACTTCATGAAGGTAAATATTGCGTACTAAATACGTATTAAAATCTTTTGTATACACCCATATTTGTGCAGATAAAGTTCTTTGTCTTTGTATGTATATGGCAAAGTCTTGTCTTGTACTAGGGCTTTCGAATACCGGATTTTTTCAATACCGGTATTAATACCGAAAGTTTTTTTCTCAATACCGGGATCCCGGGATACCGGTATTGAGAAATATTTTTTTCAGAATTGCAATTCTTTTTTGGAAGTACGTATTTAGAAGGTATTTTCTCTGGTAATATCAAAAAACAAAGTTTACATGTATAAATATATATTTTATAATAATATTAAGTGTGTTAGATCCGTCGATTTTACCATAATTCGCGTTATCAAAATTATGACTAATCAAATCATATTTATTATTATAGAATTTCACAAGACTTGTCTAACAACATTTCTGTAAATAATAAGAATCTGAACAATATTTGGGTTCCAACATCTAAGATAGACAACAACGGTGAAAATAAATACTTTTACATACTTCGTAATCAACAGATAATATCTAGCCAACAAAAGAAATCTTAATAATATAATTTTTGTACCTATTTACTTCGGTTAAAATTTACAAAAAAATAAACATAAAAAAATCAAATAATTAAAAAATGCTTTAATTATTTAGGATCTTTTTTCCTGAAATTGCGTTCTAAGGAGAGAAAGAGTATCTAGGCTTTTATCAGAAAACGATCTTTCCGCTTCTATACTTGTTGGCGGAATGCATAACAAATAATTATAAGCCATATCCGTATTTATAATGTATCTTAGACTTACGTTTATTGCGTTGCGTGTAACTGCCATGTCGTTAAATCATTGATATCTCACTTTCTCACTCATCGGCCCATATTCGTCCACTGCTGGTCATAGGTTTCTCCCAAGGCGTGCCACTGAGCCCGATCTTCGGCTCTACGCATCCAGTTACTTCCAGCCACCATCGCAGGGGGGCATCCAACACTACGTTTGCCTGAACGCGGTCTCCACTCCAAAATCCGTCTCGTCCAACGATTGTCGGCTCTTCGGCAGATGTGAACCGTCCACTGCCACTTCAGCTTACTGGCTCTTAGAAATATCTCGGTGACTTTAGTCCTCCTCCGGATTTCCTGGTTTTGGATCTTGTCTCGAAGGGACACACCGAGCATAGCTCTCTCCATTGCTCGCTGCGCGACTTTTAGCTTATGAGCCAGTCCCATCGTCAGTGTCCACGTTTTGGCTCCGTAGATCATAACGGGTAGGACGCACTGGTCGAAGACTTTCGTCTTGAGGCTTTGTGGTATGGATGACGAGAATATGTGACAGAGCTTCCCGAACGCTGCCCTGCCCATGGAATCGTCCTATCGGTTTCCTTCTCGAATCTGTTTCTGTCAATCTGGATGGACTGACAAGGTTAACATATTCTTTAAACAGTTTCAGTGACAGAATGTCCTCTTGGCTCACGCCTCTGTGCAGCTAGATAGGTCTTGGTTTTGGACGTTCTGAATTTGGACGGACATAATGGCTGAGTTGTATAAACATCTCAACACATCGATGTATCGATAGTCAACTTGGCATCGCTGCAGGGAATCCAGAACAGCCCAGGTCTCGATCGAGTCAAAAGCTTTCTCATAGTCCATAAACGCTGACTAATATAATAATGTAAAATAATATAAAAATAATGGCCCCTGTCATTATGCTTCGTCCGACAAAACCTGTTACCTTCATCCATTAACCCACATTTTCGTAGTCCTTGTCAAAATCCACGGCGGGTTCCAAGGCATCAAACTGATTTATCAGTTCAAGCTGAAATTCATTAGATTTCCTTTTCGATTTGAAGGAGATTTGGTCAGAGCGTAGACTTCAACATACGGCGTCTCTCGAGCTGAAGATCTATATTTAAAGAGCCTCTTACTAGTCTGTGATCACTACCGGTGTTAAACCTATTGATCACAGAGACGTCTTTTAATATCCGCTTGTAGTCCGTAATGATGAAGTCTATCTTGTTTTTGGACTTACAATCATTGATGTACCGATTCCAAAATAAAATAAATGGATAAAAATGTCTATGTGCGGTATTGATAGTTTATTATTTTGTGATTTGTACTAAAATTAAAATAAAATCACTAATACCGGGATCCCGGTATTGAACGTTTCAATACCGGTATTGAAAAAGTCGAAAAAATGTCCGGGATCCCGGTATTGGAAGCCCTATCTTGTACGTATTACGTAGGTACTAAGCTGCACGTAGGATTTCTCCTCTGTTACCCAAAGTCAAAGACTTTTATTGTACAAATATGTGTGTTTATTAAAGTTGTCCATATACATTTTGTTCATCATTTTTACCTTCATGAGGTTTACTAATACATAATTGCAAAAATTTCACAATTTTGATATTAATTTTTGTGTACAGTACCCAAGCTCAAAGACAAAATATTATTACTCTTGTTATAATTTATAATAGTTACAACATTTGGCCGAATTTTGGTGGCCGTTAAACGTTTATTACGGTAATTTTTCGACTGTCATTAGGCCCTTTAACGCTCTCTGAGGCAACAGTTCCGAACATCGTATAATAGTCATCGTATTCTTATACGTTATAATTTTTTACTCATACCGGTACCGTGGGTAAAAAGTTTACCTCGTACAGCATGACTCACAAGTCAACATCAAGTTTTTGTTTCGACACCTTGGACAGCAATTTGCTAGTAGCAGTGCAAATTATAGCGTGGGACGTATTTATTTGCTTCTATAAAAGAACTGGACAAGGTCTGTTTTCATAAGTGCGTGGTTTTCTTAATGAGAAAGCATCACAAATCGACCATTTTGTTTTGTGTCCGGAGATGCAACAAATGTGATGTCACTACTCCATAATTGTATTTGAGATGCCTATTATGTGGTTTGTTTAAATTTTTATTTTAATAATTTAAGTTACTTAACTCATTATAAGTTCTAGTTTTAACGATACGGGACAAGGATTACAAACAATTAAAAAAATCAAAGTTTAAACTACGAAGTACCGCTGTACCTGGGCTACTCACTGTGACTGATCGTCTTGGAATTTTGCCACGCATATCGCACAGTCTTGTTTTCACTAAAAATTTCAGAATAGATAACAAGAAGCATGTTTAGCGATTCTGAAAGTAATGTTTTAAGTTCACATACTATATTTTTTCTTTATCTTTGGTTTTTGCATTTTGTTTCGTGTAGTGCCCGTGTACTGTGAAATGGAACAACAGTGCCTAAAGAAGTC
Organism: Pyrgus malvae; assembly: GCA_911387765.1. NCBI lineage: Eukaryota > Metazoa > Arthropoda > Insecta > Lepidoptera > Hesperiidae > Pyrgus > Pyrgus malvae. The sequence continues at coordinate 17,296,476 of OU426960.1, forward strand.
TAAGTTCTGACAACGCGGATGTCGCATTATTTGAGTAAATTGACTTACTGATATCGATTTACCTATCTATGATTGTTATACTTGACAAACATGCACAAATCGAGCAAAATCTGTAATTGAATAAACAATAAAGTAATTTTACTTGTACGCTCTCTTGCTTATAGGTGCTACTTCCACACAGCGTGCATTCTACTAAATAATATAATAACGGGGAGTTTCGTAGGCAGCCATCGTGGATAATTCATGGTTGGCGGTGAAGCACCGCTGCCCGGTGGCCATCCACCGTCCACCGTTCCGATTGTCGAGTTGATGCGTCAGTTCCTCGCGCGCTGGCCACTCGTGCGTCCGGCGTTCGCACGCATTCCAATTTAAAAAAATAAAAACCGAATTAAGCATTCCATTCTTAATTCCAAACTGTAACAGTACAAGTACAACAAAGTGGATCATGAATGTGATTTAGGTAAACAAATAGTTGAGTGTATACGCGTAACACTCAATTATTAGTGGAATCAATCAGTGCTAATTTGTTTGTAAAGCTGGAGCGGAACGGTACTCACATGTATTACCGAAAGCGGCCCTACAGGTTCGAAACTATTGTATTTAATTACCTATGCACTTTTTATTATTCCACGCAAATGTTTATACCTAACAAAAGCCTTGCTATGGAGTACCCACATTTGCTCTGTTTCGACCCGCTATTACTAAACTATCTCGACGTAAAACCTATAAACAAAGTTAATTCCCAGTATTACTTAGATGGTATTAGCTTTGCTACAAAATTGAATGCGCCAAAATACGGTACATTGAAAATCTAAATATGAAAAAGAAAATGTAAGTAATTAATAAGTTTTCTTTGATATTTTTTATTCAAACAAATAAACAGAGTTGCATTCCAAGCTATAATCATCAAAGTAGCTATTTTTTTAATGGTATGAACAATTTCTATAAATATACCTATGGCTCCCGCATCGAAGAAGCGTGGTGGAGTAAGCTGTTATAATAGAGAGACACCCTGAGACGCAGATAGGGTTGCAGATATAGGGTACGTCATCAACCCACTACGTCCTTACTTTCTCTTTCTCTCCAATTATTTATACTAGCGGCCGCCCGTAACTTCTTCCGCGTGGACTTTGGTATTAGTCATAGCATGATGTTATATAAAATTATATAGCCTAAAGCCTTCCCCGATAAATGGACTATCCAACACTAAAATAATTTTTCAATTCGAACCAGCAGTTCCTGAGATTAGCGCGTTCAAACTCTTCAGTTTTATAGGTATATTAGTATGGATTTTCCCCGTGTTTGCAACATTTTTCACTGATGCTTCGCTCCTATTGGTCGCAGCCTAATGTTATAAAGCCTATCCTTCTTCGATAAATGGACTATCCAACACAAAAAATATTTTTTCAATTCTAACTAATCATTATAGGTGTATGTACTTAAATACAAGGAAATCCGTTTGGGTCTCCTTGCATAATGAGAGATTTTAAGGCATAAGTCCACCCCTATAGTCAATTGGAAAGCTGGTTGTCGAATCTAAGTCATGTATAAGACATAAATTATTGTAATAATGGCAATGCCAGCGGATTAATAAATTAAACTTAATTAAAAGATATGCTTTACCTCTACGCTATATTCAAAACAAAGCGGCGTGTCCCCTAAACAGTAACCTTATTTTTCGCTCTGATTGCTCTCGAATATAGATTAGACTGTTTAAAAATATGTTTATAGTTTTATTTTATGACTTTTATGATGTAATTATGTAAATCTAAACAAAACTAATCATGTCCTTAAGTTTTTATCAGTGAATTTAAAGTTCCAGATATAAATTAATAATAAAAGATATAGTAGTCAGTATGTGGCATTTGAAAACACTAGTTTTTTTGCCTAAAGATCTGATTTTGCAAAAGAGACGAAAAATATACTTAACACTTTTTTATTAAGAGCTCAAAAATAAACTCCATATTTTAACTGTAATAAAGACTTCCTTTTCAATATCTTATCATGACCATGATCTATATCAAATGGCAGCGAATATTTTTTTCCAAAATGTAGTTTTTTAGAACCTAATTTCATCACAATGGCCATTCTTAAGTCCATCTCGTACCAAATCCATTAATTTGATCACAACTTTACTATTTTAGTTGTGGTATAAAAGCACATCAGACAGACATACAGAGATCGTATAATAATTATATGGGTATAATATTAGTATGGATAAACAAAAGCGTAGAGTAAAGAGTAAAGTTATTGTAATATATGGCATCTCTACGAAAAATAATACTGCTTCTCGATTTAAATCTATGCTAGTCATATTCATATATCCGACAAGTATTTTCTCTATCCCCTAAATGAATATTGATGATCAATATATACATACCACCCATTTAAATTTCCTATTGTATTAAAGATAACAATGGTAACACTTGCCAATCCATAAGCAATCAGACCCAAATTGTTTATGACGTGATGTCATATTTAAAACGCGTTACGAATCTGACGAATAGTAATTAAAATGCTTGTTAAGTTCAGCCGTTAATACAAGACATTGCACACATATCAAAAGAACAATAAGTACCTATACGCATGTCCGCAGAGTACTTAAAATTAGGCTTACCATAGAAAAGAGATCCCCTTTTTCTCCAACCTTTTTATGTTCCACTGCTTTGCACAGGTCTCCTCCAACTGAGAGGGATTTAGGCCATAGTCCACCACGCTAGCATAGTGCTGATTGGAAGGGGTGTCCTTTAGTAAATTTTGTCCCGTGATCGTAATCCTTGCAACTTGTGGACATTTGTATGATAGAGAAAATCTATGTTTTGTCTACCAATTTAATGTACTAAAAATCGCAATTTTTAGTAGATTGGAAACATGCCTTAGTAAATTATTTCTTTTTCAAAATATTCGAATAGTTTGTAATAGGTAAGATAATATATTTAAAAATATGTACCAACTAAGTAAAGTGAACTTCAACAATGTTAAGCTTGTAAAAATTGCACGAAATTAAATGCAGATTATCTGAATTCATACTTTTATAAACATTAATATCATTTACATTTTATTCACGCAAACGCGATACGTATGTATCTTTTAGATCATTCCAAACTTTATGCACAAAAAGTATTAGTATCCGAAATGTCCCGATAGGATTTTTTTAATTGGTGTAGACCATCTAAGGTGTAGACACACAGAATTGTAATCTTATAGTGCCATTATTTTTAATAATGGCATCGCAAGCTCTGTGCATATTAGCGTAGCGTCAAAAACATGTTTTCGCACTGTTATTTTATTTCACAACACTCGTGCACTATCATTAATCTATATCGAACAAAATTCCATCAACTTTATCCGATATAACTCAAAATTACACAAGAAAATGAAAACAAAACAAGAGCATAACTTGTCCCTTCAGACTTCCTGCCAAAACTCCTGCCATTGTTTTACTTCTGTATGATAACTAACTATGTGATGTACCCACGATGACAAATGACAAACGCACTAAGACAATAATCGCATAGCAGTCAGCCAGTCTTTATTTTTCACTTTGACTTTTCTTAATCTGCGTACTTTCTTGCCGAGGAAGCGCGTTCACGATACAATTTTAAATTAATGTACCACTATTAGGTATTATTATTCATGAGCTATTTTACTTTATTATTGTTTCATGATTATATAATGTTATTTGTATCGTACGTCACAGATGTCATAGATAAGACATGTTTTATTTTGAATTTCGAATACATAATCTTGTAACGTGTAAAGCACACCATCACAACTTGTTGTTAAAATACGAATATAATGAATAGTTTCAATGCGTATCGTAAATTTCGTCAAAATAAATAACTCTTAAAGGCACGCGATAACATTATATAACGCCTATATAATTAAAACTCTTTTCCTAAAAATACTCAAAGTGAAAACACTTCGATCACTTTTAAGCATGTAATGTAGAAAATAATTAATGTAGATTTTACTAGATCCCCAAATGTGGTTTTATACCTCAAATCTAACAAAACTCCTCAAATAGTTAACTTTATGATTACATATAAATACGAGAAAAATAGTAACTACATATCAAGATAACTATCCAACAGCCCAAAAGATGTTTCCGTTAGAATTTAACGGAAAATTTCAAGATTTGTCCCACGGTTTTTACTTGCTACGGACTACGAGAATTCGTAGCTGGTATTCGTAACATGTACAATTACAATACATGATGCGTACTTGCTACGAGTTCAACAAAAATTTCAAAGTTTCCAAGTCCTTTCAAAGTGTTTTCAACGGCTAATAGAAATGTCATCTAAAAAGAAAATAGTTTCACTTTACAGAGACCGGTCTGCGGAAAATTAATCTCTTATGGAATGTAACGTTTACGGCTTTACGGTGCATTATTGTTATATTCGAGCAAAAAAAATTACCGCAACACAAAATATAAAGTAACTATTAGCTGACTGTTACGACGTTATGGTAACGGTCCACTATGAAACGGGAAAACCTTTTATGATAGGATCTTTATTATTAGTTAAAAAACTATTGTTTCATTTGACCATAGTTTGTGACACCGCAGGGGGCAGACGAATGACTATGAAATGTTAAACATGTGAGCATATGTGAGTTAAAACTTTAAAGAACATAACTGTCCTCGTTATGTTAAAATCATAAAATATAAAATAAAAGTCTTTGTCTTTGTCATAATAAGCTTATGCGTTCTGTGCAATTTTTAACCTTATTTATATCTGCTGGGCAAGTCTCCATTCAAAAAGAAGTAGGTTATAAGCAATACTCGAGAGCCAAGTGCAGGTTGAAAGACTTAACTTTTACTAATTTGAACAGCTTTTCGGCATGTTTTGCTTCACAGTAAGTGTGGAATATGTACGCACGTCCACGCCACACTACTTATATTTTATTCATGCTCGACCATTGAATAAGTAAGCAAGATTATTTGTTTATAAGTAGACCTTAGAAACACTAGAGATTCGCGGTGAAAATCTAACTACATACATTGAACAGGACTTCCGGCGAGGGTAGCTGAAATTCTTTACTAAGTACAATGATGTCTATGATATAAAAAGGACAATAATTTTATCATATCTTCCTCGTATTAGTGAATTCAAAGATTGCTTACGATTCTACCACAGACTTATATTTATATGTTTGAATGTCTGTGGATTCTACCAATAATCTAGTAAAATTTTACAGGCTGCTATAGATTATTCGAATTTCTCGATTTCCGTTTGGCTATGAATGTTGTGAGGCGTTGCTAAAACAACGATGCGTAACTTCGAAAGTGCTTAGTGTCGAATAACGTCAGCATGACAACGTAGAAGAATTGAGAAGTGAGTTAATAGTTTTTAAAGGTTTTATACGGATAAAACACATACGGATACAAGCTCAATACGGTGAGCTTGTTAGTTCACATCACTATTACATCCAGAGCCGATCAGATTTCGTGAAAAAGAATATCTACTTATACCAAGAGGGTTGAAAATTGTCTCTTTTGTAATGTCACATCTTACAACATCACTGCGCTAACGACCACAGTTTTGATACCGTCCCTATAATCAGATTGCGTCGCTTTCTTACACAATTTCACAGCGCGTGCGCACTCATGTCTCATTACTAGCGTGATTTCTTTGCTCTTTATTAGTACTTACCTATGTACAATACAACATCTACTTTCAAATCCTTCGTTTCCTTCTTGTATAGTTTTTAACTTAGTTTTTTAATAGTTTTAACAGCTTTGTTCACTCCCAGAATATATTCGTTGTTGTGCTGTCTTGGTGGAGATTGGTAAGCTCCAGGCCACACAATAAATAGGTTGGCCATCCCAGTTACTGATAAATGCCTATGCTCGCTCAGCTATATGAAGATGCGCATTCATTAAAAAAATATTGAGCTGTGCTCGATTTTGATGTACCCCGATTAAGTCCGTCTCAGCATATTCTTAAAATTAAAAATTAGCGCATTAGCTAATTTAACTGTTCTCTCTGATGCTTTTATTTATGTTGCGCAGATTTGTTATTGTCTTCTTATTCATGGGTGCCTGAAATAAACATTTTAATTTTAACATCTTCCTCAAAATGCTCGTTCAAATAATCCGGACGTGTCAGGTATAAATTAATGTGAGGTATTTCACTCGTCTTACAGAGCCGCCATCAGTGCGATGCTTACTTAGTGTGAAGCCTACTTTTACTCCGATTATGTATTAGGTATTGTCCGTTAACCAGATTCGCTCGCTAATATACAGGTACAGCGCATAAAAGGATGGGACAGAATATTGTCATTCAAATTGTTATAAAAATAAAACTGTGGGTCTGGAATATGCGTACCAACCGTAGTTGCTCTTGCTAACATAACGCGATGCTTTCTTATTGTGAAGCCTATTTTTACGGCAATTAGACTACTGGACAGGACATGATCATTTTCCTAAAAAATAAGGCTATCGGCCAGAGTTATAAAAAAATTCGTAGAAAATATAAAGGAGTTAAAGAAATCCTCAGGATTTAACATCGGGGTAGCGTCACACAAAGCGTAACCACTTCTGTTTAATAATGTTCTGTGGTGCAACCTTTGCCCTGACATCACGATTCTTAAGTACGATAGGTATGCAGTGCAAAGTCTAATGTTACTATTAACCTATTGGGTATTGCCATTTTTCTAGATTCTCCAGTGTACTGATAGGTACTAAAAAAGATTAAGAAGTCAATAGAGGGTATAAAATCAACATACAATAATAAAATATTGTATCGTATGTGGGGCGATAGTCTTCAATAATTTAACTCGGTATCATCATCTATTTAATTTTGTTTGTTCTTAATAATAAAGCAGATATTATTGGGTGTTTTAATTTTTTATAATTGCATATTTTCCAATTACTGTCGTAATTTTTCCTGTTCTATTAATCTTTCCTCGTTTGCCTATATACATAATAACATACCATTGTATTTTTCTTTTTTGTTACAGCTCTGGTAAACGTCAAATTGGCTCCAATGTCTTAGCAAGGTAACTATTACGTTATTTCGTAATATAAAATTTCTACTTATTTATATCTATTTAATCGATATTATTATGATATGAAACAGCAAAAATGAAATTGATAAATTATTATTACAGCGCTTCTACGCATAACTTTAACACAACAGCGCCACCTAGGTACGATGTTCTGAAACTTTATTGTCTGCAATGTTTTATGTAATGCTCAATAGATGTCACTATACATTTTCCCTACTTCCTACATAGATGTCGCTAGTAGTATTAAATTCAGGATGAACTTCAGATTTTGTCCTAATAATGTCCTGTACTATGAGTAATCTAATAAGACTAATTCGGGGTATTGTTTTAGCCAATTGTACCGGTCGTCGTCCTTCAACTCGTCCGGCTGCGGATCGGGCGGGGAGCCGGCGGACGACATGTACTCAGATGTCTCCTTAGAAGATGTTCAAGTTCTTAATTACCAGGTAAGTTACAATTCTCTTTAATTTATTTTAGGCATATAATAACTAATATTTCTTAGTAATTTATATGAACATTCTAATTTAAGATTAGTTATTGTACTTTAACAAGATTTAGGAATCTCTTACTAAAGTGGGACTGTATGAGAAGCCTATTAGCTGCCAGTATTTTTCACAGAATTAATTTAACTTTAATAACATAAAGTAATAGTTAGATACCTAAGTATTTAAAAACATTTCCTTTTAATTGAATTTCCTTTTATCCATCCTTCCTGGTAAAATCTTATGTTACTGTGCTGACCGATAAAATTATATTTTGATTCAACACTCCCATTACGAAAAGATTGTAGATATCTGTGATGTATGAATTATTTGACGTTATCTTGTAGTGTGTTAAATGTTCCGTCAATATGGGTCAAAGTGACCTTTTACCATCACCGTGACCACTTACCGTTTGGAAAACTACGAAGTGTCTTCCTTCTCGTCGACAATACCTCATTGCCTAAAGTCGAAAGTTTTCGAGTAGTGTGTGTTGCCAGTGATGACCTACGGCGCTGAGACGTGGTCTTTCACAGTTAGCCTTTTCCATAGGCTCAAGGTCGCTCAGCGAGCGATGGAGAGGGCTATGCTTGGTATTTCTTTACGCGACAGAATTCGAACCGATGAAATCCGTAGACGAACGAAGGTTACCGACATAGCTCTCAAAATTTGCAAGCTCAAGTGGCAATGGGCATGCCATTTAGTTACGAGGACTGACAACCGATGGGGAAGAAAGGTCCTCGAATGGTTATCACGTCTCGGCAAAAGGAGCACAGGCCGCCCTCCAACCAGGTGGACTGACGACCTGAAGACCAGCAGTGGACTTTAAAGGCTGATAGATAGACCACTTACCACGTGTTGTCCCTATAAAAAACTTATAAAATATTTAGTCATGTACTTAATCCTAATTATAGAAGAATCCCAAATGTAGAGAAATGTAGAGTCTTAAAGCGGTTCGTACCTACAGCGCTTCCACAGCATGACTAAATTTATCGTTTATTCTTGAAAGTAATTTAAGGTACCTACTTACAGGTGTGATACTAAACCGGTTTCTCGGAAAACTTGACACATTACTTGTTATTCTTTATCACATGCGTTGTCAGTGACCGCGTTTCCAGAATAAGTAAGCGAGGATGTTATGTCAACTTCCTTCCGGAGGATGATTGCAAGGTTATTATGGCGAGTTCTTAAGAAAACAACACAATAAAGAATCAAACTGAATATTCAAAATTGTGAAAAATCTTTTAATTAGGTTTTGCTAAATACCTTACGATTTAGAGACCGACAAAAATTGTGTTTCAAAATCTATGCTAATGTTATAAAAAGGAAAGATTTGTTTGTTTGTTGTTTGTTTGCATTGAATAGGCTCCGTAACTATTGTATAGATTTGAAAAATTCTTTCACAATTACAATCCTACATTATCCCCGATGAACATAAGTGATAGAATATTTTCAAAAACATTAGGGATCCGTATGAAAACTTCGATAATGTAACTAAACGTCAAATTTCTTCAATAAAAATACTTACAAAAAAATGCTCGTATCGCGAACGCTGCGGAAAATATTGACAATCGTGCAAAGTCATGTAAGTACTACAGTTTTAAAGAGAACATGAATATATATAAATAGGTAACTAAGGGATACCAAAAAGTAACTATTACAGTTATGTCACAATAATTACTTTTTCATGTTAAAACGTGAAATAGTAACGCCGTTACACACTACGCCACATTATTCATACATATGTATTAATTCCAAATGATATTGCTATGTTGCAATTGGGTCTCGTGAAATCTACATACAATGTTCACTTTGTGCTAATAATCCTTAAGGCAGATGAAACCGCGGGGAACAGCTATGTACTTACAATAAAAAATTACGAAAATGTATGTGTCAATGTAGTTATGTGTTACTTAAGTTATATCTACAGCTTAGTTTATTTTTTGCCTCGTATAATTTGGACCAGTAGTTTGTCCATAAAATCGATTGCTGTACTCCTGTTAATTGGTATGCTATGTTGTGAATAGCTGGTGTAAGTGTACCCCGTCTCTACCAAACTCAAAAAAAATGCTTTACAAAAATATTAACAACTATGAGAGTACATATTAGAAATATTACCGCCACACCTAAAGCATTTCTTCAATTTCTTCTGAACAAACTTACATAGGTGTTTTATGGACTCTACTATTTTTAGCGGTTAGGAATAGGATAATACTTACAAAATCAAAAATTAAGTAAATTCAGCTTCACCGAATTTGATACATATTTGCTACGTCAATGCCTTTGTAGGCCTTAGCCGCGTAGACAGGATAATTTACATAGGTACATATGTACATAGGTGTCAGGTAAAAGAAAAACTGAAGAGATATAAAAAAAACAGTTACATCCAATACTATATCATATTTTGTCTCATTTCGAATAGTGAATAACCGTGATGTCACTCCTCTACACTGGCGGTGTGAGTAAGCGACCGTTTCTTGCAAATTCTTCATTCATGTATTCCGGGACACACGTAAAGTCTCAACTACTTACTCACATATCTCGTGCGTAATACATTATATTATTATGAAGATATATTTTTTCTAGTTATTTTGTGTTCGACCTTATTCCAATTTGAACAATAATATAATAAACTAGCTGTGCCCGCGACGTCGTCCGCGTGTATAAAGACTTTTATAAAATGCATTGATTAAAAATTAAAAATTATTTATTTGCATTGAATAAGAAGCAGGTAGATTATTCTTACATATAGTGAAATCACTTATAATACAATGTTCATATGTTCAGAAGAAACCTAATATATTTTTTCTAAATCCTTCAAACCTAAAACAGTAAGGAATGCTTACTGTACTGATCTTACTATCCTCTTTTCTCACGTTTCGCTTTTCTCGCGCAATCAGATTCTCTTTACAAATATGTACCTCGTTTATTAAAGTTAAGAGATACTGCTGTGCCCGTGGCTTCATCTATGTTAAAAATAGTATCTTTAGTAATTTGGGTGAATTTATACTGCAAAGAATGTATAGACTCATTCTATATACATAGCTTTAACCTACTGCAGAAAAGAGGTGCACTATACAACTACTTGTAGTTGGGAGATAAAATTTCTAAACATACACGTGCTTAGGATTAAACAATCGAAAAAATAATTGTAAGGTCAATTAATAAACTATAGGTTTAAAACTTGCGGACAGCAGTTTGGTCATAAGTCATAACTCATGTAACATTGTGAAAACTAAAGCAGAAGGCAGGGTCTCTACACAGTGTGCTATCTGTATTTGGAAATAAAGAATATTTTTATAAAGAATCTTTAAAGAATCCTTAATATCTCCATCAATCAACGTGTGTGGATGAGCCCTCAGCCCGTACGCAATAAAGAGACGCAAAAAATGATTTAAGTTATCATTGGTCCAAATAACAATGTTCAGCATTATACGTATACCTACCCAACGATGGGACAACCAGCGTGGCGCAATGTTTACCATGGCGGACTGCTAATCGAACTGTCCCGGGTTAGAATCCGGCAGCGAATTCGGCAGAAATTTCAATGATGAGTTTAAACTGTTCTCGGTCTGGGTGGTTGTGTTTCTGTCTCTATGTGTGTTCATGGCACCCACGACACAGGGTATATCTACCCTAATGTGAGGCTATACGTGTGAAATGTTATTTTTTGTTTTATTTTTTACACTATGTACATACTTTTATTAGACTTAGGTAAGGCTTTTATTTGAAATTATCTCCATCGATGTACTTTGGAGAAGAAATGAATATTACTCAATAACGCCATCTACCGTATGGCATGTAAACTTTGTGGTTGATAAATCGTATGTCAAATTACCAAATAGGTAGATATTGAGATTAACAGTTGGTTCACTAAAAGTTTAACTATTCGTCGCCTAGATGTCTGCAGTAGTCTCGTTTTGTTAAGGCTTTGTACATTCTGTATGAAGGTTTAGATTCCGTATCTTACAACCTTAATGCTGAATGCATTGAGATTGTAAGATTTGGATTTCGGTTCATCGGAGCTTGAGGCCTCCTCAATATTGAGAGAGCTCCATGCTCAGCAGTGGAATGCTAAACTTTCATACAAATTCCCCAAAGTGCCTTTTAAGTTTATGTCGCGTATTGTGTAAATGAACATAACTTTTTTGTTTATCACCCGATTGATATGAAATACACACTAATGTTACGGGAATTCATTCAACAATATATCAGTAAATACATCATTCAAAGAAGGGAAAAGAATTTGAGAATGAAATATTAAGTTAAGGTTAATTATTGTACGCTTGAAATACCAAATTTCGAATCCATTTTTGCTATTAAGGGGTCGTTTTGAAAAAAGCTTAAATAGAATTCTTACTATGTTAGTAAAGATTACAAATACAAAATTATAAGTATATTACTCTGCACAAAAATATTCTGTACATCAAGTTTCGACACTCAATTTTCAAAGAGTTTCAAAGAAAATTGACATTTAAATGGTGAATTTCGGGAAATGCTGAAACACGTATTCTTTTATTTTGATTACAAAATATTTATACCAAATTTCAAGAAAATCTATTGCAAATATCCAAGTTTTTCATACAAATTTTCATCGCTCATTTCACACCCTTAAAGGGTGATTTTTAAAATTATCTATAGCCTAAATGTTAGCGAGGACCAATATATATAAAACAAAAAAAGTTTCATCAAAATCCGTCCAGTAGTTTTTGCGTGAAAAGCTAACAACAGACAGACAGACAGACAGACAGACAGACAGACAGACAGACAATAATTTCAAAACTTATATTTTTAGCTTCTGTTACTTATAAAAAGACCCCTAGAAGTATTTTTTTAAATTTATATGCAATGTACAGAATTGACCCTGCTTACAGATTTATTATATGTATAGATGTATAGATAGATAATGTTCAGAAAAGGGCAGAAAATGTTGATGTAACATTTTTTTAAACATGTACTATTTCCACGCCTGATATACAAATCCGAGGTGTTTTCTTTTCTTACCTAAGTCATAATGTATTTTCATCTTGGAGTCGAATCTGATGCAAGGTCACGTTGGCTTCTAGCCAGATCTAAGAATATGTAATTCGCAAAATTAGAAGCGTGTGAAAAAGCGTCATTCCTTGTTTACATTACACTGGTGCAAGTATGTTTGTAATCGGAGAAAATTAATGTTTATGAACGTAATTCTGTTCAATGACCTTATTACGCTGGCTTATCTACACAAATAATAACATTGGAACAGGCCGATGTTTGTACATTGTAGATACATAGGTAGTTTTTGAACAAAAAGTATATAACATGGTGGAGTAGCAGAAGTTGAAATTACAGTTTTTAGAGGTTTTTTTATGTTTGTACACGCATCACGCAAAAAACTGCATGTAGGTATTCATGGTTGAATTTATGCGGTTTTCACGTACCTATAGGTCTAAAATAGAGGATTCTCTTTACTCAGGAAATAACTCCTCGGACTGTTTAAGTATTACCTACTAAAGAACAGTTTTGTTAGTGGTAGATCGATCACCATCGCTGCACCCACTTCTACGGTTGCCAGTTAGACCCGCAACAGGAGACCATTAACCTTTGGAGTAGCAGTACCACTGCGTACAATCTCAGACAAGACTCAGGCTTGCTTGAGGTTGTGTGTAGATGTCCATGGGCTGCAGAGACCACTTAACACCACGCAGCCAGCATACTCATCCGCTACTCCATTCAAATAAAAAAAACTGTGAATATCCAGAGTTTGTTCTTTTCACAGTAGTGAGTCCTTTTAATGCGGGTGAATTCGCGGGGCAGAGCTAGTAACAAATATCGACGAAGGAAAGGGCCTAAACAATAGCGCGCCGCTTCATTAGACAGTTCGTAGCGCTACAGTAATGGCCGCCGGAAACGGTCCCTCACTGCGCGCGCGCTGCTTCCGGTCAGATGCGTGCGTCCTATGATAAACTGGCGGCCGAGGATGAATCCAAAATGAATGCTCAGGCGCAGATTATTGATTTAATGTCTATTTTAAAAGGTGCTTAATACGTGATGCGTTAGTCAATTTCAGTTAAAATTTTATTGAATAAAAGTAAATAAACTCATAAAATTTTCTGTTATTTTTAAGTACAGGATGCGATTTGTACTCGTATGTCGACTTTGTCGTTTCCTTCAATTAAAGTGCTATGTAATACTTTCATATACGGAAGTAACCTACAGTGGTTACATTTTTTCGCTACCTACAATCTAGCTAAGATTACAATCTGAAATATTAAGGTGCCAACTTTTTACATAAATTTTAACACATCGAACTTTTCACCTTACCTTTTAATCTTAAAGGGTTTATCTGACGAAATATTATACTTATGATTTTAGTACTGGTCATAATCTGCTTTTACCACAATTACTTTGAAATTGTGCAAAGTTTCTAAGATCGGACCATATTGGACTTAATGTGGGCGAAACTATATCTGTATTGTATTGCACCTTAAAGCACCTTAAACTACAGAGTTCTGGTACAACTTAGTGCAAGCCAATCTGTCTGTTCTGTACTTGTGATAAGGATTGTTGAAGAGAATGTTGCTGGCGACGTAATGCATGGACAATTGCTCCCATAGAAATGTACGTACTCCGAGACAAAGGCACCTAATAAACGTGCATTATGGTCGGAGAGCCTGAAATGCTAATTGTGTACTTACTCGAGCGTCGTAGCAACCCAGTGCAGAGAATGGCCATTCGAACGAGTTCAAAGGGCTCTACGATGTTTACTATTTACTGGTAGGAGAGCGTATAAAGGCTCCTAAAACTTTTAAAGTCGAATAAAATAACCATGAAAACTTCAGAACGTCAAAAAAATTAAGTACTTAGGCAGTGTGTACGAGTAGAGTGCGTTACAATAACCTAACGATTTGAGCGGGACGTAAGCAAAACTAGATGGTAACAAACTGCAAACAATAATGTCCTTTCTATATCTACGAGCGGGTTTGTTCTCTTTTTATTTTTAATAGCGGCCGCCCGCGACTTCGTTCGCGTGGACTTCGTAGTTTTAGATTTTTTCTAAAATAAAAGTAGCCTAGTTACTCCTTATTACATCTGCCAGTTAAGGTCCCATCAAAATCGGTCCAGCCGTTTCAGAGATTAGGCGAAATTATACAGGCATAAATTGTAGAAAATGTTTTTTTTTGTATATATGTACCGTATATACATTCATATGGATGTAGTAAAAAGCTGTTATTTTAATATTACAAAGAGACAATTTTATTTATTTGTATAGATTTATTAAGAAACAGTCGTAAGTAATTTTAAACAGCGGCAGTAACAGATTTCCTCAAAGAATTTTTAGGTTCACATATGGCTTATATAAGAATTTTAGCTTATATTACTTAATAATATAAAATAATATTAAAGCTTTTATTTTTTGAAGAAATTCAAGATGATGTAACATATAAACCCTTATCGTAATTATGATGCGCTCGAGTAAATACCAAAATCCCCTCCTAGGCTCCGTGTGTATTACGCAAATAATAGAGTATTACGCGTCAGTCAAAACAGAATTCGTGACCGTAAGGTGTCAGTCCACAATTTCATTTTAAATATTCGAATCGGGAAGACATCATAGCAGCTCGTGATATTGCGGGGAGTTAGAAAGCAAACTACTCAAGCGCTGGAAATTGCTTTCAATTGAATGTATTAATACAAACTGAAGCAACACAGCTGTAATCGCTTGCCGGAATGATAAATAATAATATATGTGTGCGTTTGATGCTTCAATATATCTTAATACCCAAGTAGATTGAGATCAGATGAACTGAGTGTATTTTTTTAAATAGAAACTAATATACGTTGGAATATTTTTAACATAGAAAGCTCTTCCACTCATTATTAAATTACAACTTACAATTAATATTAGTCAGAATTCTTTTGCCTCGTCTCGAGTTGAATATTTTTGATTTTTCACCTGTTATGGAGTTACTTAACTAAGAGTGAATAGTAAGATAAACTTTTTTTGTTGCACCAATTCATTTGAAACTACTGCTGATGCAATTTTTCTACATCAGGAATTTCGTGGGTACCATGCATGGACATACACAAAGTTCTAGGAAACAAAAACCCAGACCAAAAATAGAAAAACTCAATATAAAAAATTTATACTCGCTAGAAATCCCTTACATCAAGAGATAAAATTTTGCCTTGAAACTGTGTCCCATGAAATCTCTAATAATCCTTTCTAAGGCGGCTGAAATCGCGGGGCACATCTTATCTTATATATACTTATAATAAATCTGTCACAAGTCGGTTTCTATACATTGAAAATATTTGAGAAAAACTGTCACTAGGGCTATTTATTAGTGTTATAGAACCCAAAACAATGATTTTTAGAATTATTGTCTGTTTGTCTGTTTATCTGTTTGTTCGTTTGTGCGCGCTAATCTCAGGAACGGCTTAACGTAGAAGGATGCTGGTTTCACTGATGAATTGATATTTTTTGGATTAACATTTAGTGTTTGTTTTATTTAAATCGGTTCACAAAAAAAAGGTTCCGTCCATTTCAAGAATTTATCGATCAGTGTTTGGAAGTATCGTTGTTGATTTATCAAAAACTTCAGTTAAAATATTGAAGTTTTACAATTTACGGTCCCTTAAATGATAACATGAAACTTATAAATGAAAAGAAAAATAGATAATACATATCTAGAAAAAAACAACCAACATAAGATGAGCTAGCAATAATATGGTAAACTGTACAAAATACGTCGACAATAATTAATCAATATTTTAATCTATACAAAAAGCTGAAGAGTTCGTTCGTTCGTTTGTAAGTTTGTTGAACGCACTATTCTCAGGAACTACTGGTTCCAATTGAAAAAATGATTTTTTGTGTTGGATAGGTAGTCCATTTATCGGGGAAGGCTTTATTTATAAATAAACCGAACAAAAAGGAAGACGGGCTGCGTGGTGTATGGCGATCACCGTCGCCTATGGACACGGGCAACCCCAGCGGAGCCACCCGAGGGCTTTAGGCTATATAACATCATGCTATGACTAATACCGAAGTCCACGCGAGCAAAGTCGCGGGCGGCCACTAGTTCCAAATAAAATAACAATGCCCGGTAGTAGACAAATTATAATTGCGATGTATATTCGAACAATAGATAATATTATGGACACCGAGCCGGGTGGGTGCCGGCTTGGGCCTGCTGCAACTGTGTCAAGGATGGCGGGAGTTGCCCGAAATATTTATCTCCTGCATTCATAACCATGTCTTTAATTAGAAGCAATTGCGCGAATATTGCAGATACCTACCAGGTATTTTAAGTTTAACTGACGCAGTCTGTTTACTAGCAAATATATAAATATGTACAAATATATCTAGTAATAATAAACTTGCATTATTTGTGTACAAGTAAAAATAGAATTTAAAAAAGTAACCCCTAATAAAGGAGTGGGCAAGATAAAGAAAGAAAAAATATTTATTTCATACTTATTAGGAATACAAAATATTCGCTTAATGAATGTCATTTTTTCCCGGTCATCGCCTTTAAGTGCCCGTTTGGGCTAGATGTTGAGCTAGATAAAGATAAACTGTAGAAATTCAAACAATGATCTAATCAATCAAATTAAGATAATTGATTAGTTTGAGTGATTGCAATTCTTCTATAAACATACCTGCATTCTAACAAATATACATTATGGACTACAAAGTTTTATATACTTCTTTGAAATTCTTTAAAGGATTACTTTAAATAAGACGTGTGAAAATAAGTAATTTCCGATAATTTCATATACATACACGTACAATTCAAAACCTTTTTCTCTGAAGGCGATTAAAAACATCGATGAAAATG
Organism: Pyrgus malvae; assembly: GCA_911387765.1. NCBI lineage: Eukaryota > Metazoa > Arthropoda > Insecta > Lepidoptera > Hesperiidae > Pyrgus > Pyrgus malvae. The sequence goes on from OU426960.1 coordinate 17,313,790, forward strand.
TTACAGTTTATACACATTGATACTTCGAATTATGCATTTAGGATCAATATCATATTTGTGCCAATGCACAAATTCATTGCAACCAGTTGTTAAATCTCGCATGATCACCACATGCAACAGTATGAACGACGATCACTTATTTTATTTGATACGCAATGAATATGCAAGTGAGTTAAATGGTGCAAACTTGTTATAAGTACTACCTACCTATAACTTTCATTTTCTTCGCCGGTTCTTCATATGCGAAAGTTTTTGCACTGTAGGGGCAATTACATATATGAAAAAACACGATTATATTCAGGTTGTCATACATATTTAGTTTTTGTCGTGGACGATAATAATTATATGTAATCGTACCGATTCGTGCCTTCAAAAAATCTTGAAAATTGTGCAGCGCCTATTCAACTAACACCATATCACCTACTGTATGCTTTATTGCATAATATGCCTCTATGTATGCCGTTTTGTTCTACAGAAATTTTCTTTTTCAGAAATGTTTTTGGGATTTATCACTTTTGGGAAGATATAATGTGTATGTATGTATAGTAATGTTTCCCTACGTCAATTGATATATTATTATCTCCTTTAGTGATCATGCACTGAATGTAGAAAGACTAAAAACCTAAAAACCTCTCTGTTATCTTTCAACGTGATCCCAGTGCCATATCAGTTCATATCACACACACACACTGTACATAAAACTGACATGAGCTTCATACTTGGTTACTATTTCATTTAATAAAAAAACCTAACAAAGGAAAAGATATCAATTAGCTAGATTTTTCCTTTTTTTTAAAAAAATGATGAAATATGTGGCGACAAAATAAAGGGGTAGCATGACATAATACATGTCGATGATAAATATAAATGAAAAAAAACATGCAAATGATTATAATAGCTGTACCTTTATCTTAGGTAATGCTTAATATATTATATCTAACTAACATTATATCGCATCAACTTAATATTTTACCTAACTTCACTTCACTTCTTACACTGATTGACAAAATTACTGTGATGAAGTAAGCCGCTAAGCAAATGATTTTTTAGGTATTCTACTACTACTACAGTATCTTATGATAATCTTTCAGAATTAATTTCTGCATACAATAGAGTTATTCAAGGAACTTTAAAGCCTCATATGTCGATATATGGAGTAAAAAGCAACGTGGAACGAAAGGCATGCGAAAACCGTGAGAGGCTTCATTGTTTAAATGTCTGTTGCATGGCAAGTTTTATACTTACGATTATCAAGATTGCCATTGTATTAATTAGTTAACATGCGGAAGACATGCTCTTAGAAATTCGTCTACAAATAATAATATCATATATTTAATTCATATTATTTCGTATAAAAAATGTCTGTTGCATGGCAAGTTTCATACATACGATTATCAAGATTGCCATTGTATTAATTAGCTGTTACTGTTAACATGCGGAAGACATGCTTTTAGAAATTCGTTTACACATCAGAATGTCATATATTTAATTCATATTATTTCGTAAGTAAGTATAAATATTATTTCGTATGAAGATTTATGCGTATAACGAAGTCAATCAGTGAACACTTTAGAAAGTCGTTTATTTTTCATTCTGGCGTATCTAAGCTAATATTAACATAATAATATCTGCACTACATAGTATGTTTTTATATCTACACTTTGTAGTGTGTTTTAGTTATAAGTTCAAGTTTTGCAGAAATATTGTCTTTACCGTAGCAAAAGCACCTTATAGGGAGGTAGTTTTATAATGTATGTATATATTTTTCATTGTTCTCTCTCCGTTCATATACCTAAGACCTAACGTATGTTTAAAAGTATATTTAAAAAACACGTGGGGTAATGCCTCTTAACTAGGGCAAACAAGAGTTACTTATAAAATAGCTGGTGTTTTTAGGGCGCGAATAACATCTGCGAACCTCGTTTAAAGGAATTGTATACAAAGAAGATCTAGACCGAATTAGATGGAATCTACTATTACACCGCTAATTACGGCGTGAGATGACATAGTATCTCACAATCTCGCTATATTACGACGATAATGATGTAAGAGACATTGAGGACGAATTTTTTATGTACCTCTGGTACCATATCGATATTTCTTTCTGATAAATGTTTAAGTTACTAGTGTACAAAAATATTCCATAGTTTAAACAGAAATCTTGGAATGAAAACCAAAATTTAGTACCCAAGATTTTATTGTAAATGGGTTTATTCTGTTCTGAAAGAGAATAAGCATGAAAATTCAGTTATGGAATTCTGAAGGATTTTGGAGTCTGAATGTTTTCATAGTTTCGTCTCTTTATCATATTAGGTTTTCAGTCACTAAATGGACACGCCTATTTTCTTTCTATATAGGCTTCATAATTTAAATATTTAAATTATCTTTTGGATATCATCAAAGTCGTTAAATAATAAATAAATAAAATGTTTAAACATTTTTGAACAAAAGTTTTTTCAGTGTTAGAACTTACATGAACTAAAAATTCTGTTGTGTTTCGGTGGAAATTGCAATCGCCGGCTAAACTTACAGGAGGTGACCTTCGGAGTTACCTACTCCGAAGATCGCCTAAAAGAGTATTTAAATAGCGCAACAGTAACTGTACACGACCTCTGCCAAAACGTTGAAAAAAAGAGTTGTATGCCAGAAAGATGTCCATGGGCTGGAGCGACTACTTAAATCTGCAATTTCATTTAAATAAATAAAAAGTATCCACGTTCCTTAAAAACTTACGTCAGAACTCGATAACTACTTCGTGAGAGATACGTTGTTCTTATGAAGAGTGACAATCATATCCATTTTATTGCTTGCCCATTGAACATGTTAATTAAACAGCAATTGAGATGACCTTAAACAATTACACATATTGACAATTGGAGTCGACTATATTGTTTTTCTTTTATAGTCCATCATAACATAATAAGTATTATCAATTTGCTGTGCCTCGTCATTTCTATTTTTATTGCGTACGAAGATATCCTTGTTATAAATTCTCAAAATTTTCATTATTTAACGCTCGACTTTATCGTTAGATTGATGGCTATGATGGCTGTGGCTATTCTTCTTTCAATATTTTTCAAAGTTTATAATTATTTCCTTTAAGTAAGTAAAGATTATCACCACTAAACCACAGTTCTTTAAATTTTTAAAATCAGCTTTAATGTTTCATGAAATAAATTGATTCCAAGTTAAATTGTGTACGTCAATATGTCAATATGCAAATCTGTACGTAAATACCTACAATAATTGTAGAGTTACAATAAAACACGAGCTCCTCGTGGTTCACCCCTCAAAATCGATGTTTATCCTATAACTCGTGTCGTGACTAAGGGGAATTTTCCACAATTGAATTTCATGTCATTTTAACATTGCACGAATTTGCCACAGCCAGAAATATAAATGAAAAACCCGGCTACCGATAGATGAAATCCCAAAAAAGATGGTACGATGTGAAAAATAAAATCTAACAAAATAAAGTGGTACAGATAGATAAGGTAGTTGCTTCTATGCTTGTAGATTTAATATTAGTATTATCTCAGGACGAGGTAATAGCAATGCAATCTAAAGAAACCAGTTCCATGGCAGCCGGCAGGTAAGTGAACTGCAGTCAAGTGCTTCAACAAAAACAATAACGAAGGTATGCACTTTGGCTTTCTATAGAATTATCTCTTTATTAAGAATTATCTTCTACAGTTTTCATTTTGACCTTAGAATCAAAATTATTTATGATTTTTTTTTTATGAAGAATAAGTATTTAATATTACAGCTACATACAGATACAGCTACATCAACTTAGGTACTTGCAGACCACTTTAAAGTTAATCAAACAAAACCAGGCCCATTCAAGTGTCCATAAGCTATTCTTGTAAGTAATGCGCTCTTCAAATTCCTATTGAAGATAAAAGGTGAATGGTATAATGAGCTAATGTATGCATGGCATGGAAATAATGACGATCATTATTTATTGGTTCAGGAACCTCTGGTAGTAATGTTCTCGCAGTGAAACCTTTCTAGAACTGAAGCACTGAACCTCACACTGATGTTTGAATAGCTGGTCCACGGGTTAATTAATTGTTACCTAACAGTGTCTATTATCCATAAAATAAAGCCTGCAGCAATAATAGAAGGTAGGTTCCATTCCAACTTCCATTTCACACGCTCTCGCGAACAATGCCTTCAATTTCGATGGTGGATTAAACAACTTTTTGCCTTCCTTTTTTCACCATTAATAGGCTGTAGATTTATTAACATCAATACATATAAAAGTTTCTCTCTGGTTACAAAAATTACCTAATATCTGTCCGTTAGTGAAGTATTGCGAGAAAACGCATAATCTTAATATTAAATTTCAAACTGGTATCGTTGCTTGAGCGATTTCAGATCATGAATTAATTAGTTAATTTTGCAAAGCCGTAAAAGATTTAGTTTGTTTTTGTCTTCTTTACAGTTCGAGTTAATTTCAAATTTATAATTGCACATATTTTAATGTCTTATCCATTAAATCATTAACACTTTCATTTTATTGCTGTCTTGCCTAGCTTTAGTGCGTTTGTTCCCTGGGTTCCAATCCTGTAATTGATTTCTTTAGTGATCGTTCCTGATGGCCCTACACAAAGGGTCTGAAATGCAAAAAAGTAAAAATGATGAACAGTGGAACGTGATAATATCATAATAATTACAGACAACTTTCCCGCTGTAAATACTCGTAGTGAGAATGCCCTTAGTTGGATGTCCGAGTAATCATGGCGTCCCCTCGCCCGTTAAATTATGAGAAGGATCCAAACTAGGGGAGCATATGAAAGGGGTTATTGCCTCGGAACTATCAGGCGGTCGTGCATATGTGCAGCAGGGAGCGAATAAAGTTTATTTGTATGGCTCTGTGGCGTTGGCAGACTGATAATCATGTCGTGTCGATGGGTGGGGCGCGACCCGCGGGCCTACCGCCGCTCAGCTCAGTGCCGAACGGGGCAGTGACTTGAATTAACGTATTTGATTTTTACAAAATATTTTCTCATGGATTGTTCGTAAATAATGCAGTGAATACCGGTGTTTTATTTACAAGTAGTGCGAAACATTGACAGTTTTTTTTATATCGCGAGTGCGTTAAACTTTCATGGACACAACGATGTTAGAGCAGCCGTTACAAGTTTTGAATCTACTTCGCCGAAGTCTTTTCAAGCCTGATATTATTTTGATTCTTTTGTACGACGGCAATTAGATCTATGAAGTTCATTAATTTCAAAAAGTAAAATGTAACAGTGACAATTGAAAGGTTTCTCTTTATGTGTATAGTCTATACTAGTAACACAACGAAAGGTATAAACAAACCTGCGACCTATCTAAGTGCCATTATAAGACTGAGTACTTTTTCTAATCTAATCACATACAAAAGTCAAATTGAAAGTCGATTAGTCCTAAATTATAAAGATTTTAGTGCAATATTTGATAAAACAAAACCAAAGAAATTATAATAAGTGTTATGTGTAACATTATAAATGTTTAAATCTGGATTATTTAGTCGTTCGCCCGGCGTAATGGGTGAACCGATAGACGTTGAGGACAGTTTGGAACTGGAGTATGACATGTGGGATGGCCAGTTTGATTTCGTGGGCCCTCAAGACACTCCGGTGATTCGACCTAGAATAACGTCGGATGCGAGCCTCACGGAAGATCTGTTCACTGGAGGACCGTTGACCCCCCATTTGAGCAGTGGTCTCAATGGTGGAAAGAAGACTGCTGCTCATCAATGGTGCGACAATTTATCCGATCAAGTAGGTTTCACTTTTGAAACATTTAGAAACAAATTTAAAATTGTAAATAGAAACATTGAGGAATTAAGGATGACTGCATACGATTCTCTAATATCTATGTCTAATTAAAGCTTCTAGGTAGGATTGCTTCGTTCTCTACCAATCGTACAATAAAGTCTAATATACTGTATTTACAATTCACATGCATGGTTAAAATGTAGTCTTCATATCCTAAAAATTGAATGATTTGTAACGGATGACGTCCACTATCTTATCCATAAAATACCCACAATATTCATAAATGTATGACCTAAGTGTTATGACGTACTTTGTGACCACAAAATGTATTACTAATTAAATTTTATCCTTATAATATATCCATTTTAGTTTATGCATAAATAGCTTTCATCGTGTGTTTTGTTAAATTGTTCCCCTATTATTCAATAATTCTGAAATTAATGGAATTGAGAAATTGCTACCCATGTCTATGGCAGAAATACCTAGTTCGTCTGCTGCTATTAACGGAACTTATCGAAAATAAAAGTCTTTTTTTTTTCGGATGAGTGAATCGCGACATCGTCAACGTCGCCGGCAGCCTTCTCGTGCCATCACTGTTTCGGTTTCGATTTGTACTCCAATGTCACGCGATTATTTGCTTGTCTTCTGTAGTCTTTGCCTCAAAAAAGTACACCAACATAGACTCTTGTATTTTCAGAATATTGTCAAAGAACGTCAATTTGCATTACAAAATTTTTTGTGTCACTAATAGTGTTTCATATCCTTTACTATCGTCAACATAAGAATTTCTGATGCATTTGAAAAAAAAATAAGGAATATCTCAGCCATAGAGATTGTGCCATAACAATGATAATGTAATGATAAACTAACGGGCATTAAAGGTAGCATGAAATGTTAAGAGCTTGATGTCAAAATTTATCACTTTTCAAATGTTATTGATTTCATGTCAACGATTTTGATTTGCTTATCTATGTTTACAATAAATTCATTGCTCTTATATATAATTAGAATTTACGTACCTACTTTAACATAGTCAGAATTTAACTTACCTATATTTATTAATTTTTTCCTAAACCTTCATAGCGTAGATCTAGTACGTTAGTAACTACTTTAAATTATAGTAGCTTAGTAGCCATCATAGCTGAGATTCTTCAAGTTTCACACTATTACCTAATATGTATACACCTCAAGAAGAAGAAAAATTATCATGAGAACGATACCATCATCATTCTGTTCCTCTAGAAAAACAATTGGTCGTGTGAAAGGAGATCTGTTTTATGTGTTTTGTTTTGCATAATTTACGATACGATTACAAGATAACACATTACGTCTCACAAAAACTCAAATACCTGTCTTACGATCACAGACAATTTACTCAAGCCTATTACAGATGTTGTGCACGATGGAGATTGGCTTACAGATCAAATGGAATTCATTGCTTTTCTGTAAGGAAGTATTAATTTATAATAATACTAATATTTAGGATGAATTTTGTAGTTTTCCTATTTTTCATGACATAGATAAATGTGGCGGAAAGAAAAACTAAGTACTTGTGTCATTTTTAAATAAGATAAAGTTTCTGATACGCTACATACCACATAGAATAATTAAGTAATTGAAATAAAGACGTTTTATATGCGATTGCTTGACCATAAATTAAAAATGAGAGTAGGTAGGTACTTTAGACGGAGAAATTATCAACATGCGACCAAGTTCAAACGAGATAATTGTGAATTTCAAATTTCCTGGAGACGAATAAAAAATAATGAAACTTTTGACTTTAATTGAACATTGATTGAGAATAATGACTAAAATGTATTTAAAGCAGAGGACCGTCAAATTAAACCAATCGAACCACAGACTTATATTTACCAAGTCTGTGAATCGAACGTTGATTCTTCGAATATTCATTTGTTTGTTAGTAGTAGTACATTTTCACGTGGCAAGTGTTGCAAAAAGTAAAAGTTTGTTTTTGTGAAGACATACATATATCCTAATTCTATGGAAGACATACATGACGTCTTGATCGTGACATTGGCTCTCATATAGTAATTTAGTGCTATTTTTTGCATATATGTAACATTTTAAGAGGACTTTTGGTGGGAAGTCGAAAAAGACATAGGTATTGTGCTCTTCTTTTATAAACATTTTCTTGTGTATTTTTGAGTTATATAGGATTAATTTGATGGCATTTTGTTTTTGTTAATGTCGATATTGGTCAATGTCAATATAGGTTAATTACAGTGCACGAGTGTTGTGAAATAAAATAACAGTGTGAAAATATGGTTTTTCAGCTTGCTTCCAAAATTCCATTGGTCGCGTTCTGGTAAAGAAGCCATCGCTTTACTTGAATATCTGACTGACTTGACTGACTGATTTGATTACTGACGACTTACTGATTTTACCTACAATACAAAGCCCTTCAATACAAAGCTGGCAACGCATAGGCGACTCCTCTGGTGTTGCATATGTCCATAGGCGACGGTGACCACTCACCATCAGGGGGGCCCGTATTTGTTGGCTGGTGTTTTAATATAAAAAAAAGTTTCAACGAAACTAGCAAAAACATGATGCAAATGTTATACTTGACGCTGGAAATATGAACAGAGTTTGCGATGCCAAAGTTGCAGAAAAAAAAACATTTTAAAAAACTGACATAGGCTACTTTTTAATTCCACAACAAAAACCGTTGAAATACGTAAATACATTATTCTTAGTCTAAGGTTGAAATATATGGGACTATATCATATGCGGCTAATAAAGAAATTAAGCAAGGAGGTAAAGCTCGGAAGATTTTTCTTTCATTAAGCTATTTATCCATGCCATATTGCCTTGTACGTCATAATATACACCTACTCCACAATCGTACAACATAATACGTATCTTTCATATGTAGGTTAACGTAGCGTGCAGCTACTTTAAAAGCTAATTGATATGCTTCCTATATACTCCTTTCCGTGTATCCATAAATTAAGCCTTTGATGAACCAAACAAGATATATTTCAGCAACTTTGTAAGTTAACGAACCATAACCGTCCGAAAAACACTTGATTTTCTTGCAATTGACTGAATAATTTTATTGTTGTAACAATTTCATTGTAAAAACCAACGTGCTTGTTGTAATGCCTTGGATTGAGCACAAGATTTTAATGATTCATGTTTTCTTACAGATAGGTATGTACATAAGTAGTTTCATGAATTTTTCCACTTGTTGTACTTTTCAAGTATTAAATTCAAAGGCATTGAAAAAAGGAATCATTTTTAATCTTATTATATTCCGATCTATCAAATTCAATTACGGAAAAGCTTAGTGCATAGTATGTCTTCACTCTTCTTTAACTTTACCTTGGGAAAATGCAAGGGAAATGTTAAGATCTTTAATCCGTTTAAAGGGCATCATGACTTACCACGTCATCATTTTTATGTGATTACGTTTTGTATATTATATATTTGGCTACGATTCACAAATCTAAAACGTACGAAGCTGCTCCTAAAATGGATCTAAAACATATTTTTTGCACCAAATTATCATAGATTCCAAATGTATGGTGCAGTAAGAAATAAAGAGTGTTAAAGATATCAAAAATTGTTCTAGAACTCTTGTTTATCCATAAGTAGTCAAAGTGTTTCTTAAAAAAAAACTTTATAGCTATGGATGCTGTAATAAACATCATTATAGTAGAAGGTTGAATGATAATTCCGTGCATCCATCCAACAGCATTTGGTAGTTCTCTGAGTTAAGACAAATGTGTCCCCTTTTAATATTTAGTTTATTTGTTACTCTGTCGGAAATGACGGTTTATTAGAGAATTTTGAAAAATACTTATCTTTGTGAGTTACCAGTCATGGAATTGATTCAACTCACGATCCGAAAGAATATCGACCTAATTAAACAAACTTTTCAGTAGATGGTGTACTTATTGACATGAAAGACGCCAACGATGACTTAAAGTATGTCGCCAGTCGGCTCGTATGGAGTGACCGTTTAATTATTTCACTAAGTAATATGAGCCTGCGAACAACGGTTGCATTTGACCGTTACCACACCCGTGACTGGAAATGTATCACGAACCAATGCGTATTGATTTGGTCGCTCGCCGCGGAATCGAAGTCCAGCTTCGTATTCGATTATTTCTACTTTGAATTAGGAATTATCTTCCAAAGAAACTTATTTATCCTACACAATGGATACTTTAATTTTATTTGTCTTCTTAATACCTAGGTATGTATGCGCCATAATTTTGATAAAAATGCATTAAAGGAGTTTTCGTTAAGTATTCATATTTTATTTTTATTATCATCGTGAAAATAAATATTACATCCATTGCAATTTATTCAGTGGCATTCTATTCAAGAAATGAGATTAAGTATTACTTTATCATGTGCGAGAAAATCTTAGATTGATGTCAATCACATGATACTTCGGATAAAACATCTTATTGCGTCTTGTCTTTTCATTGATTAGATAATGTATTAGTTATTTTTGTAAGTGATTCATGTTGCCATAAAAATTTGGATACAATCTTTTTCCCTAGGGAAAACTTCTAGAACTCTTTAGTTTGAATAAATGCAACGAACAATAGTGCCATATGTTATCTGAACCATCGACAGGTAAGCTCAGAGAGGCATAACTACAGCTGAATATGCGAACATAAAGTTGTTAACAAACACTGGAAAGTTGTGAGACGGCTTTAAAGAAAATCTGTTCTGGGAGGGAAGTCACGACAAGTACACTTACTTTGCGGGCAAATCATTTGAGGTGCCTATTTAATACAATAATGAACATCATACTTATGAGTTACTAGTGTTGCTATTTTGTTACATAAATACACATCTTATAATTATAAATATTTGAAAGAAATAAAAATCTGTGTGGCTATGAATCTGTCTATTTATATATGACTTTATAGCTTTGAAGGTTCTCGTATATTGTTAGATTTCTGAAAATTGAACGATAAAACTTTGGATGATAAGTATTCCGAAATATTCCGAATATAAATGATGTTTTGGATAAATTAGGCAGATGTCAGTATTTACAACATTAGATTTGGCCAGTGGTTTTTACCAATAAGTGCTAATGAACCCTTCTAATATACCAAAAACGGCATTCAACGTAGAAAATGGTCAATATATCTAAAGAATGGATTATAAATTTACTATATTAATATTTAAAAAAAATTGCTCGTCTATAATTTTTAATATAGTAGTAATAACTTACTTTATTCCAAGTGACATAAACGAGTGCATCTGATTCTCTAACGTAAGCAAAGCAATCATCAGATTATCATGACAAAAGACTGGAAAGTTGCAATATGAATTGAGCATAAGAAATATTTAATAATCATGCAGACTTAAGCTAGCAATCCAACTTAAGTGCTCATTTATTGCACTTAACGATTTAATAATCATAGCTGCTCTTTTTATTGAAAGCACTTCTTACTGATTCTTTTTCATTGAAGGCCCATGAAAGCTATGCTTTCTAACTTTATTATAATATATCTTCTGCATTAATATTTTAAGACACAGCAAGATATGATTTTGGTCGTTTTAGAATTGCTATAAATTTTAAACAAATGATGATGTATCTACGTAAATTAATTAAGTTTTTAACAAAAAATATAGAACCGACTTCAAACGTTAAAAAATAAAACTGTTCAGTTCACTTCTTCTTGCTTGCAGTTCACTTCTTCTTACTTATGGTAATGACTCTTAAAACTATTTTTGGAGTCGGGCCCTTAGTAAAATGTCCTGTCTTAGTAAATATAGTGTACCTATCGTTCTGAATGGGCACCGACTCCAATATAGTTTTAACAGTCATTACCATAAGCAAAAAGCTGTACTTAGGTACTGAACAATTTTATGTTTTAACGTTTGAAGTCGGTTCTATTTTTTTGTTAAAAACTTTATTAATTAACGTAAGTAATATAGGCGGTAGGAGTATACTTTATTCATCTGGGTTAAATCACCTAGATGAATGCCTAAATACCTACTCTTAATCCTCTGTATTTTGTTCACAATTCAAAAGTTGCTCTAAAGGAGCCAGATCTACGTGGTAGCAATAGTAGACAGAACAATTCCAGGACTGAAATATGCGGTTACGAAATCAATTGTAAGGCTTAATTTATCACTTCGAGTACCTAGTGTCTAATTTTATTTTGTTATGCAGGCACGCGGCTTTAAGTTGTCAGGCAAGATTCGGCTGTGTACATTTACTTTATCTTGCCTCTTTACACAGTAAACAATATAATGAGAAGGATGATCTCAGAGTCCGTCATTATCAGCTGTTGTAAAGAAATATTATTTGAACTCAATAACAGAAGGTTATCTATCACTTGTAATAATTGGTTGGAATAATTTTTAAATCTTCGTGTACACCGTCGTACAATTTTACTATTTCATTGTCCCCTTTTACGAAAACTTTTATGGAAATATATGTCAGAGAAAGTTATTTATCATCATATTCACATTTTCTGTAAAACATTTGCTTGAAACCTATGTAATCAGTTTTTCACTTTTACATTCAAAATAAAGTAATTTAAAAAAAACCGGCCAAGTGCGAGTCGGACTCACGCACGAAGGGTTCCGTACCATTATCTATAAAAAATCACGTTTATTGAATGGGAGCCCCCTTAAATATTTATTTTATTCTATTTTTAGTATTTGTATGACAAAAGGGGCAACAGATATACATCATTGCCTTTGATTATCCATAGAAATCATTGCATTAAGATTGAATGAAAGGTAAATTGTGGTTTACGATTTATGACGTATTAAAAAAAATACTTACTAGATCTCAACCAAACCAATTTTCGGTGGAAGTTTGCATCGTAATGTATATCATATATATTTTTTAGTTTTATCATTCTCTTATTTTAGAAGTTACAGGGGGGGGGACACACATTTTACCACTTTGCAAGTGTCTCTCGCGCAAACTATTCAGTTTAGAAAAAAAAAATATTAGAAACCTCAATATCATTTTTGAAGAGACCTATCCATACATACCCCACACGTATGGCTTTGATGAAAAAAATTTTTTGAGTTTCAGTTCTAAGTATGGGGAACCCTCAAAATTTATTGCTTTTTTCTATTTTTGTGTGAAAATCTTAATGTGGTTCACAGAATACATCTACGTACCGAGTTTCAACAGTATAGCTCTTATAGTTTCGTCAAAAAGTGACTGTGTCATACTGACGGACAGACAGACAGACAGACAGACAGACAGACATCACGAATCTATAAGGGTTCCGTTTTTGCCATTTGGCTACGGAACCCTAAAAACCATCTGTAGATGCAACTACTTAAGCAGTCTATTTATGCAACAATTTTAATTCGTCTGTAATATTAGAATAGAATCATTATCCGAGATTTATAAACATACATCTTATACATCTTTATACGCCAAAAATTCGTGAGATGATCAAAAACAAAGTGACATGGCATGGCTACTGCACGCTTCAATTAAAAAGTTAAATTACCGTGAGATCTTCGCGTATGGCGTATTCACTTGGAGCACAATACGGGTATAATTTTTTGTGTTTGTCAACCTGAAAACTTAGTAGGTACCTACTTACCAATCATTTCTCATCATTTTTAGTGACCTAACTTCTATGCTTATAAAGAAACTGCTACTTGATAAAACGCAGCGTTTCCATTATAGCTTTAAATTCTATTGCTCTCTATTTTATATTATCTTTAATATTATTAACATATGGGCACGAACTTCACAATGTGCTGAAAAACTGTTAACATCCAAAGAAGGATGGTAGACCTTGCAAGGGTCAACCGGGGAAAAAGTACCTACTAACTCGCTGTGGCAAACTAAGACGACAAATTCGTCTCCGAAATAGTAGCGCAAGGACAATGTAGACATAGAAGTTAAGCGTTATGTCAACAATACTAACAAGCACTTTTCTTTCATAAATCCAAATCCAGAATATACCTAGTGATCTTGGACATTGTATTACTCCGGAATGCACATAGCTAATTAGAGGGTAAGTAAAGTCTTGGTGACAATTCGTATCACGGAATCCACGATGGACGACCTCATTTTCTAATTGTCTGAACTTTCAATCTGATAAATTGACAACTGTAAATATAGAGCTACAAGCTCACGGCACCAAGACTAAAGCTCAGATTAGGTGAAATATCGAACTAAAGACTATAACGCAATACCTACCATACCAGGTACAATAAGATGCAGAAGTGTTGTAGCATTTTTAAAACACTATCGCGTCAACTTGTTGGTCGCACATGACCTTCTTCCATGAGTACACCACACGCTACATATAAGATCACAGATAAGATTGTATAAGTGTGCAGGCGAAAATCGACCAAAAGACGGTACACCATTTTTAAACCCTGATTATGCATACTAGACAGTAGGATTTTTACGATCTTGTCAGCCGCCACTAGAACTAATGGTGAAAATTTATCTATCCCCTTGTACACCACTATACCTACTTCTAATTTATTCCTTTTCTTAAATTTTTCTATAGGGTTCTTTTACTAATTCTAAGTACTCGTATTATTCTGTTAACGATGTCTTTTAAATTCTTTTAAATTACTATTAGGAAAGATGTAGGAGCCGTGATTCATGTAACTGCTTCATGACATGATGGTTAGTGTTCATAATTAATTCCTTCTAATTATAATTCAGTGCCTTGATTACAATGAATAATTTATGTCACATGAAGCAATGAGCAGTGTGCATACTATACATTCTGATAGTCTATGTTTGGTATTTCAAGAACCGTACCGTTTACTTGCAAAGTGGGCAGCATAAGTAGTTCTTGGAAAGTTATAAAATATACGAGCTTAAATCCAACATTTAACGTTGTCATTCTCCTCCTATCTCAACCAGTTGAGGAATGACCATGTCCGAGAGAGACGTAGGTAATACTTGTTTATAATTGGATAGCTCTACTTACTCTCAGCTTCACTGCAGACGAAAGTTCTTTTTCGGACTTCGGATAAAACCGCTAAAATCTCAATATTCCTTTTCTACTATTCAGCGTTCTCTTAAGTTCTCAGAATGATGATAATCATTTTATTTTTCACTAGAAGTTAGATATCGATGTAAAACTTACTGAGCCGTGGTTTTATTACAATACCATATTTGTTGTTATAATGAAAAAATATTTCGACTTAAACTGATGAGCTATCCTTGGCAATATCTTTGGCGTTAGCAATAAAAGCAATTCGGACTCGATAGACCGTTAATACAAATCTCTCGGAGCATTCGCTCCAAAAAAAGACATTACGTTACGTCGCAGCGTAAGTAAATATCGTATCGATAGTGAATTTCTCATTATTATCGTAGCTGTTTTCTGTATTAATTAAAAACCTGTTATCTATATAGATAATTTAAAATACGACGCGTGCCAACGACCGCACGAGAAAGTGGTCTTACAAAATTCGATCTTTCATCGACTGGCAATGGCTGCTGCGGGAGCTATAGCAAGTCTACCTGATGTTGTTCACTTTCACACAGCTAAAATTACAATCGTACGCAACTGAAAACGTCAAATTTATGCGTAACGTTTGCGGAAAGTGAATCACAATCTGGCGAACGATCAGCTTATCCATGATTCAAAGATTATTCTTTCTTATGAATAAGGAATTACGCATTATTAGACCTGACTTTTTCTAACACCCAAAAATAATCCCAATAAAAAATACAATAAATAACTAATACTAAAAAATAAATGGCATGGCTCGGCAGTTAGCGTATAACACAAACGATCTATGCAACTAAGCCAAACGGGCGTGGTCGGGTGTGAGATGGGTGACCGCTAGTGGCAAAAAAATTCATGCGCGTTTCCGTGCTTCGGAGGGCACGTTAAGCCGTCAGTCCCGGTTGTTGTCGATAGATAACAGTCGTTAAACCTTGTCGGAGGCCTTATGGGCGGTTTGAAAACATCCGACAGCGGGTAGGCCACTAACCCGCATTTCCACTAACTCGCATTGGAGCAGCGTGGTGGAGTAAGTTCCAGACTTCCCCAATAACCCAGACCCGTGCCCAGCAGTGGGACGCAAAAATTGGTTGCAGCCAATAAATAAATACCAATACATAGGTATATCCATCGGCATACGCTTCGATATCTTCATCTAAAATATGTTTATGTTGCATATTTTACAAAATTTCACTCAAACTTTAAAAACCAAAGCCAAAGCGAGTTAAAGAATTCGTTTCCATACGTAAACGTGACCTTTATCGATGGCTTCCTTTTAAAACCAATTTTAATGCCATCAAATAAGTACATCTTCTATTTTACCTTTATGTTTAAACGTCACTGACTATTAGGTAGATTCTATACCTATTACAATCCATTGGTCTTAAGCTGTTCTAAATCAATCCCTTCCTGTTTGTCGTCTGCTTGTAAGGCATTAGTCACATCTGATTTGAACCATGATTTGACTGCGTCATACGATACATTGTTTCCCAATTGATACTGTGGACATAACCTCAATTATTGGTACGAAATTGTGGATTTCCTTAAAACATCATGGTAATTATCTATTTGTTGTTGCCTGTTGATCGCCTCCTGTGAGGCCAGAATCAAGCTACGGTTAATGCAGTTATAAAAACGGTTATTTGAAAAACTAAAAAACCCGACTGCGTTTATATGTAATTTGGAAATGTAAAAATCCTAAAACAAGAAAGGCTATGACGACCGATTGCACTTAACTTAAAAATCGACTAATACTTAGGGGTAGGTAAATTATAGAACAGGAGCTCATTGTGTATTTAACTATATTTTTAAATATAACACAAATTGTAGTAGTCGGGACCTCAATCTCAAGCTAAAATCCATCATACCTACCGTTCAGGCTGTAGAGCGTGCCAAACAACCAATAAATACATACATACATACATACGTACTCTCCAGAAATATAACCCTCCTTCTGGCGCAGTCGGGTAAAAGGCAGTAGCAAACGAGCATGCGGGCCACGTGGAGTTAAGAGATCGTTGCAGTCTTGCAGTGCATGAACAAATTATTTAAACAACATACATATACCTACGTCGAAGCTAAAATCGATTCTTGTCTGAGATTGCGCTGCTACTGTGGAGGATTATGGTCGCCTCCCAGGCGCGGTCGCAGCCTTCAATTTTGGGGGGTTGACAAGAAATTTTGGAGGGGTCACTAAGAAATTTAGGGGGAAGGGGTGTCCCCATTTGGCTTGTTTCGCCTTACATCTACGCAAGACTGATGGATTTTGGGGGCGTCATGTGCCCTGTGAGTCCCCCCCCCCTCTGGGACCATGCCTGTCGCCTCCTTTAGTGATCCTGAAAACTGAACTTTTCTACTGGAACACGATAGAATGCTATACGGTGGAAAAGATAGGTACTAGAGACTATCTACTACTACAATATTGACATTATTTTTAGTTTATTATTTAGTATCAAGAGTACGTAAATTTATAACTACATCCATAATATATTTAATTTCAAAAATTTAAAACCATAGAACAAAGTTCAATAGAGGAATAAACACCCCCTTCTAGTCAACACTAGCGTACTACCGACCGACTTTTGTCACTTGAAGGTGGTGAAAGAGGCTCTCTAGACATAATATTATTATGTATATTTCTGAAACTCGTTTGTTGCATAATGATAAGTTTAGTGTAAAAAATTAATTAATTTCTTTAGCTTTTCGTAGCTATGCCTTCATAACATTAAACGGATTTTATGCATCTAATCTTTTTCCTGGCATTAATACTACGATACCTAGTCAGTACGCTATTATACGTTTTCCTGTCAATCCCAAGGTTTTGGATTACCCAAAACTAATTGTTATTTATAACCATATTGTTATCAAAAATAATTACGTAATTATTGACAATCATTTCATAATTATAAAATTAAAAATTTAATGGATTTAATTAGCTTGTTATTTATCCGTATTTAATTAATAAAATCACATGCATCCTACCTAATGAGAATAGGTACACCTCTTTTATTATCAACATCATCTTAGGCACGGTAATATTATCCTAAGGCGTACAATTAAATACCTACGTACCTATCATAAATAAAAAGTACTTCATTGATTCAAATGTATACTGAAGAAAATAAAAAAATTACCAAGATTGATATCTTATCTGATAAATTAATAGCAATCAGTACCACTAATTGAAGAAAAAGTTAATCTGGCTATACAAGGTGTTTAATCCTTGTCAATCAAAGGCACCGATTTAGAAACAAAATCTTATCGCGGGCTTTAAGTTATTTAAAGATGTGATACCTACATATTAACGCAGTTAAGGGGAGGAACTCCAGAGGAACATAATATTACTTATATACTAATGTACTTAACGTATCTTTTGTGGAGGAAAAAGACTTAAACCCAACGTATTGTGCACTAGCGGATTTGCTTAGGTCGGCCAATTGGTATAAAATTCAGGGTAGTTTTATAGTCACTCTTACGCCCGCGCTGTTGGTCAGCATCGCGGGCCACGAGTTTTGCGTCTCTTGGATTGTTACATACTTACATAGTTTAAGGCCACCTTGTCTCGAAGATTTAGGCATTTCACTCACCCAGGAGACTAGCATACGCGTTACGCGGGAGCCGACTGGATATGAACTCCGGTGACTTTAGGCGGCGGGCGAGAACGCCACAGTATAACATAATGCAGTAGGTAAGGTAAGTTTAATTTTGTTGACTGTATTCTTTTAGTATAGATTATTTTATTGACTATATTCCTTTAGTATATTCTTTTAGTTTATTGAAATGAAAGTTTATTGGACATACAGGTATTGAATGCAAACAATTACTGTGACTAAACTTTTTGAATTAGTGAGGTGATAATAATGATTATAAGAGAGTTTGTGGTACTTACTTAAAGAATACAAACAACAAATAAAAACAAACATAATTGTTATGTACAATATTTATTCTCATTTATTATACTTACAGGTTAATTTAATATCAGGCACCAAACGTTTATTTTTAACTAAAATTCATTATAATTTAGAGTTCTAGTGCTACCTAGGTTTTTATTTTTATTGATCGATATGGTCATATTATGACCCAAAGTTGCTTTTGTATCTTTATTGTTATTATAGTCTAAGTCCATGTTGGTCCACAACAGAATTGGTTTCACTTCCATGTTTCATTTCTCAAAAATCCCAAAATGAAATTAGTACATAATATGGAAGTATAAAATAAATTCTTTGCAACTAACATAATTATAATAACATATTGGTATTCTGTTAATAAAGCGTTTCAGTGTGGAAGTATTATTTGTTACATAATACCTATGTATACCTATATATATATATATATATATATATATAAATCCAGGAACACTTTTGGCATCCTTTCATTTTGCAACCTTGTGGCTACCACGAGTTACAGCAAACTTAGGGCAATAAAAGCTATGAATATTAACTTACTACAAGCTATAATACCGTGACTATTACTTAAAATTTACCTTGTTGCAATATCCACCAAAATAAATTTATACAGGTACATATACAACAATCTATAATCAAAAGCCCTAAATATTTCTGGAGCTATATAAAATCAAAAAATAATAACAAATCGTGTACTATTCCAGACTGCCTTACCTATAATAATATACAAGTAAACTCAGGCGAGGAGATATGTGATACTTTTTCGACCTATTTTCTTTCGAACTTTGCGCAGACTACTTCTCCGCACAATTCCAATTTACAATCAGCCTACCCGTCCGCGTCCAACACCCCGATGTCTCATATCTCAAATATTGAAATTTTATTAGATGACGTTAAGAAGCATCTGTTGTCGCTGGATACATCGAAATCGGCCGGGCCGGACAGGTTACCAGCCAATTTCCTAATAGCTACCGCCAATACGATTTCGGTCCCTATCACTTTATTATTTGAAAAGTCGATTAGAGAAGGTGTTGTACCAGGTATTTGGAAGTCCGCGTTCATAACACCTGTGCATAAGACAGGTCCAAAAACAGACATTAAGAATTATAGACCGATCTCAAAGCTGTGCTTAATAGTTAAAATATTTGAACGTATTATATATGACCAATTATATCCGGCATTGAAAACTTCGTTTGGTCCCTTTCAGCACGGATTTTTGAGCGGTAGGTCTACAGTGTCTAACCTTGTGCACCTTAATGATTTTATCACTGATGCTATGAATGTTGGCAAACAAGTGGACGTGGTATATACCGACTATTCCAAATGCTTTGACCGGATAAATCATAATTCACTCATGCTCCAGCTTGCGTCAATAGGCATCAGTGGTGATCTCTTAAGATGGTTCTCGTCTTACATTGACCATAGGTCTCAGGCGGTCGTAGTGAAAAACTATATTTCCAGTTGGGTTGACGTTCCCAGTGGTGTACCTCAAGGCTCATTGCTTGGGCCTCTTCTTTTCAATATTATGATCAATGATATAGGCCATTGTTTAGTTTCATCTCAACTGCTTTGTTTCGCGGACGACATGAAGATTTTTAAAACGATCTCATCTCAAGCTGACGCATCCGCTTTGCAAGCTGACATCTCCCGCCTCGAACATTACTGTTCTCGTAATGGATTGGACCTTAATCCTTCCAAATGTTGTGTAGTAACGTTTACCCGTAAACGGAACATAATTCCAACTTCATATACGCTCAAACAACAAACTCTTCCGCGCTCCACAACAGTCCGTGACTTAGGAATATATCACGATAGTAAATTATTGTTTGATACCCACGTCGACAAAATTATTTCTAAAGCTTATAGAGCACTTGGCTTTGTTTTAAGATGTTCGACGTCGTTTAAAGATATTAAGACCTTGAAAATACTTTACTGTACCTACGTGCGACCGCACCTCGAATATGCCTCCCAGGTGTGGAATCCAATGTATACCGTGTACATAGATCGCATTGAAGGCATTCAGAGGAAGTTCGTAAAGCACTTATGTTTCCGTCTCAATATTACCTACAGTTCTGAGAATTATATAGATCTTTGTAAAAAACATCATATTGTTCCTTTAAATATTAGACGCGATATCGCCGATATAACTTTCTTAATGAAGATAGCCACCGGAATAGTAGATTCTCCCGAACTCTTATCCAAAATAATGTTAAATGCTCCCTCCAGATCACTTAGATTTAACCCACCTCTTTACATCCCTGTAGTTTCGACGAACTACCGCCAGAACTCGTTCATTTTGCGTGCAAGTAGCAACTTTAATAACATCTCCAAGACGGTTGACATTGACTTATTTGCTTCAAGCATAGCGAAAGTGAAAAGGTTACTTTATGAATATTTGCTCCGTTGATATAGTGGCTTCATTTCTGACTATTTTGTTTGTTTATGTTTTGCATTCGTTTCACTATTCATGCGATAAGAACTTATAAATATGTATTAGGTAATTTCTTAAAGGTACTTATTTGATAGTTTGTATTGTTGACTCTTTCGTAAGAATCTCAATTTTTCTTATATTGAGATTTATTGTTTTTCTTTTTTATTTTTCTCTTGTAATAGCGTGTAGTATAATGTTCAGCTATTTGAAACTATACTATTTCTAGTGGTGAGAACCTTTAATTGGCTCTATTACTGTAATGTATTATGTTTCTTATTGTTATTACTTGTAGCTGTTGGTGTCTCCATGTAAATAAATAAATAAATAAATAAATAAATAAATAAATAAATATATTTTTCGCAATACTTTTGACAACCAATCCATATTGTTATACTTACTACATCCATGTATATTGATGTATATTTATATTTATTTTATAAGAGATAAGCCTACCGTTCTTAATTACATATATACAACTTCCGTATTTTTAAGTATATTGTCAGCTCATTCCTAAGTACTTTGGGCATCCTACCATTAACGAGTACTTTTAACGACTTATTATACTAACCGTATATTAACGTTTACTTAGCTAGCAAACATGCTACCTTTCAGTAGGACTGTAATATGGAATCCAGAAAGTACAGTCAAGCTCCAAAATATTAACTAAATCAGTAACTGTAGTGTGTGGACTGTATGTTGCTTGATGTGTTCAGCGTAGGCAGGTTTCAAAGAAGAGACGATTTTCCTTTTAAGGTGTTTCCTCCAGTAGAGCCCAGTGGTAAGTGAATTCAGCTGCTGGTTTTCTACTCGTGCGGCTTGTGTGCCGCACGGTTCAGCCAAGTTTCGGATTCCTCTATCTTGGGGTTTCTTCCGTGGCCCGCAACTGCAGAGCCCGTCAATAGGGTTGTAAGCCAGGGGGCTCTCTGGCTTACCGATGGGTGGGATCCAGCTCTGGATCGGGGTTGTCGTGGTCCATGGGTTGCGGCTTACGCCACTGGTGAAGTCCGGTTGGGGCAATCAGCTCTTCATGAAGCCCCGGCGGCCGCAGGTGCGAGATCCCGCAGATGCGAGAATCACGCCGGGTCGACACGCGCAAACATTTTGGTTGCGAGGCAGCGAATGAAGTCGTCCGTTGCGCTGCGGCTCACTCACGAGCGCGTATCAGGCCGGCGCCGCATACGTCAGGCGGGGGCGGATGTACAGCTTATACTGTGTGGTCTCAACACAAAGAGGGAGGCTCGAGGAGAGCACCGGACGACGCTGGAAGCTCGCCGACCTCGAACTGATGAGTATGTTGTCCACGTAGTGCTTCATGGTAAGTCTGTGGTCTAAAGTCACACCCAGGTACTTCGCCCGGGTGGACCACAGGATGTCTTGTCCGTTGAGCTTCAAAATGGGGTCCTTAGAAGAGCTGCCGCCTATCCGGACGGCCTGGGTCTTCCCCACGTTCACCGACAGTATCCACTTCGCAAGCCAGTCGGGCGGGACGCCGGCTGACACGGAATGCTCTTCTGATAGTGCGCCGTCCACTACCACTCTGAAGCTCCTGTTGTCAAAGAAGCTGGAGATCGCCTTTACGATGCGCCTGGGCCTCGATCTTGCAGCAGGAGCGACTCGAAGACCTTCGAAATGGTTGAGAGAAGCGTGATGGGCCTATAGCTCTCAGGCTTCAGGATGCTTTTCCCCGGCTTGGGTAACATGATTACGTGCCCAATTTTCCATGAGTGCGGGAATGTCCCCGTACGCAGAATGCCGTTGAACAGGCGCGTGACGGCTCCCACCGTCTTCCTGGGAAGCTGGCGGAGCGCCGTGTTCGTTATGCGGTCTGCGCCGGGAGCCTTTCTGGCTTTAGTCCTTTCGATCGCACGCTGGACCATGCTCGGGGTGAAGACGACGGGATCTTCATCAGGAGCTATAGGCGGTGCGAAGTACTCCTATGCGATGTTCCGCCCGGTAGCGAGGCGTGCAGTCCGCATGCGTCAATGGGCGGACCGGAGCCAGGGTGTTCGTAAATTGGTGGCAAAGGCGGTGAATGGAAAGCCAATCGTCTTGCGCGACACCCAGGCGCGACTCCCAGCTCACGGTCGCGTGCGCCTCCAACGCGGCCTGGAGCCTTTCCTTGGCTCGGATGAGGTGAAGCTTCTGTGTCGGGCATCTGGTGTTCCAGCTCCTACGAAGGCGCCTTTTCTCCTGTAAGAGTTGGTAGATGAGGAGGTGGGGGGACAGTGCTCCCCGTGATGGATGCTGACACTGACTGCAGCAGGTCTGGTCCGGACAGTTTTCTTTCTATGTGTGCAGACTGGAAGTTGTCCGGTGGGTGGATATTATCGGTCTTCCACAGCAGTCCGGTCTCGAAGCCGCCCGTCGGGATCCGCTTCGTTTTGGCCTCTAGGATCTGCATGGCTCAGCGCTCAGCATCGGTAAAATACCTCCTGGCCTCTACCCCCAGTGACACCAAAGCGAAGTGTTGCTTCATCAGCTGTTCCATTGGCTCCTCTTCGTGGCTGTGGATGTGGTGGATGCGATGTCGTTGTGCGCCCCCCAATTCCCGGAGCCCGTGGAGTACCCAACAGAGCGGCGTATGAGAGGCCACCGGTTGTTTGTTGTCGCCGTGACGCAGCTCGTCGCTTGCCAGTAGTTGCCAGTTGTCTTGACCCAGTAAGACTGTCGGTGAACCTTCTTCATATTGCAGCAGGTCTTCTATATCTCACAGGTGCTTGCAGGACTCCATGATACACTCCCTGTGGTGACAGTCGTATGTTGGACATTGTTCGTGCCGTGATGCTGTGCAGCTTGGAGTGGAGGCCACTGACACCGAACTCAACGCGCTTGGATTTCTCAGCGTCGATCTTTGTTCCCGCGACGCCTTCTATGTAAAAGGGTTCGACTGGTCCGTCGGATCCAATCTTCTCCGCTACCGCTGCGTCGATCAACGAGCACATCGACCCGTCGTCCAACAAGGCGTATGGATTGCAGACGCCCCTCGGTCCTTTGAATTGCAAAGGAAGCATCTTAAGCAGCGCCTTTGTGTTGTTGGTTTCTCTTACTGATGCCACGGTGAAGTTTCGGTCTTCTTGCTTCTCCTCGGTGTGCGCGATTGTAGTCGTGAAGCTCCCTGGAGGAGCCGGCCTTCGACGGTGGGCGTGTGGTTCCCGACGTTTGGTTCCGTCCTGACGGCTGGCTCCATCCTGACGGTTGGCTCTGTCGTGGCTGAAGACTCGGTTGTGGCTGAAGACTCGGTCGTGACTGACGATTCGGTCGTGGCGGTACCGATGGATTCTGTTGTGACGTTACCACTGGACTCTGTGCTGCGTGATTCGGCGCACGATGCGGCGGCGTCCTCGGCTGCAGGCTGGGCGGAGGTCCCGACGGCGGTGACCCCTGGCTAGAGTCGGACCTCTGCTGCAGACGAGGTGGAGGCTTCTACGGCGTTGGTCCCCGGCTGGGAACCAGAAAGTTCTTCGCCGGTATGCCTGGACACGCTTCTCGTAATCGGCATTCTTGACTGGAGGACTTCATTTCTTTGACAGGAACGATCTTCTTTTTTCTATATCCGGCGTACCGATGAACCTACTGAACAACCACGATTATGTGGTGTGCAAGTGGACTGTATGTTGCTTGATGTGTTCAGGGTAGGCAGGTGTTTCCTCCAGTAGAGCCGTTTGGATGAGTCATCTAAGTAACCTACGGACTAACATATTAGGCCAACTATACAGGGTGACTGGTTGAACACTTGAGATACTCGAGGACACAATTATTTACGATCAAACTAAACGTTTAAAAAAAGTTTTAAGAAAATATACGAATTATTTTCTAAGAAAACTTTAATTGAATTAATCCGAAAATATCCTGAAAGTGCGGACGCATTGTACGTAGGTATTAGACGGGCGTTTGATCTCGACCGTCTGGCTACTACACTACACACTACTACATAATTGTACTATGTACATTGAAAGTTTTGGTATTTTGTAGACAATGTATGATATTTTGTAGAGGATGATGAGGATTCACTTCGTACTTTACCTGGCTTAAGACTGACAAAAATACCAAGATAACCAATGTAGGTAATAAAAGTCTTTTTGAAATCATTGTATTGAAGTGATTTTGAACGTTATGTCACAACAGCGACACAAGATGAAAAGTGACTCCTTAAATGTACCTACCGAAGTACTTTTGGCGTAGGTACTTAAAAATTGAATCATACATAGGTATTTAAAACAATTGATTGAATTATCTATTTACAGTGATCGACAATTTTATCAATAACTAATAAGTAATAATTGTTCAAAATGCTCACCTGGTCTCCTCGTGTAATATGTACACAGTTAGCACGTTTTTGCACTGTTGTTTTACACTGAGTATCACATGGTATCACATAGGGCGTTGGATTCTTCCATCGGGGAAGAATTCGCGGTACAAACGTATAGCATCTCGGACACTGTCATTGGTACGAGCAATACGAGCATTCACGAACCATCTCCTACTATTCGTCATTAGAAAATGACATTGTTGTTATTGAAATGATACCACGCAATCGAGAAAAAAATGACCGGCGCGTGCGCATTGCAAAACAAAACTGTGTAAGGGTAGCAAGGACAAACAAGGCGAGGCGAGCAAGGAGGAAGTGCGTCGGCCGGCCGCGTCTATTGTTTTCTTTCGCTCGCTCGGATAAAGCGCGGCGTTATTTACCTACCAATAAACGTGGGAACTGCTCAAACCGCATGCGTCCACAATTAATGAATTTATTGGATATTTATGTCAAATTTTAAGCACCTATTTTTTTACATATTTAGAAAGAGCATCGTTTACTGAGTGACCTCTATCAATATCTCAAGTGTTCAACCAGTCACCCTGTATAAAACAATAAGAAAATAACCTTATAAACTAGAAAATAATGAAAACACACATATTACACTAGCCTTGCTCGTAACTGACGCTATGAGTTCTCAACAGCTCATAGTCAACGACTTTCTGGCATTTATTCAGCATGCCATCGACACCATAGATGAAGTTAGCATCCTGCAAGTCTAACTTCAAAGAAGAAGAAGTCAGCTGTGGCAAGAGGTTGCTCTTCCAAACACTTGGGAAGATCGACGAGATGCCTAATTGCAGGAGTGACGGGACTGAAAAACGTATTCAGGACGTCATAACTTTGTTGAAAGTGACTGACCCCGATGACGTGCCCGCTTTCGTGGCGAAGGAGCTGCATAAGTTGCCTCCCGTCACGTTCGACCACGTGGATGTGACCAAGTTGTTAAAGGATGTCGTCTTTTTGAAAAACAGCCTGGCCGAAATGCAGTCGAAGTTGGAGGTGTCCGACAAGCAAGACCGTCAACGAATTACGTGCCGAAGTAGTGTTGTTGCGTAACGCTGTTTCGGTATGTAGGTTACCCGAAGCCTCTAATGTAAACATGAGGCGCGGGGCGCAAAATGCTTCCGTCGGCAGCATCGAGTCAGCGAAGTTTGATGATTCAGCGAATAACGCAAACGCTGCAGCGCATCAAGCCTTCGCCGAGGTCACGGTACCCGTCGTCGGCACCCGAGTACGTCGACCCCCGGACGAGCCTATGCTACTATTGCTGCTAACACCAAACCTGCTCCATCACAGGCTAAGCAGCAAAAACGGGGGACGCAGATCCAGAGTGAAGCAATTCGTAAGGATCTGCCAAAGTTGCGTTCAGCTAAGAACCAGTGTGACGAGGAGGGTTTCGTGAAGGTTGAAAAGAAGACGAAGAGGAAGCCCACTCGTCCGAATAGATGTGGTACTGCACCGAGCGGCCCGGACCGAATGCTGCAGCCGGCCAAATCGACGACGCTGCTGTACGTGTCCCAACTTCATGACTCTACAAAAGTCGAGGATATTGTAGCGTACATCAGAATTAAGACCAACTGCAGATTGAGGGTTGAGCGATTGGAGTCTCGCCACAGTGTTAATTTAATTCATATGTGGTAAGAGTCCCCACAGAACAGCTGCCAACCCTCATGAAGGAAGACTTTTGGCCGAGAGGTGTCGTATTCCGGCGATTTCGAGGCCGGCTACCAGACACCGCGCGCAACACGACGCCGAAACCTCGTGTTACCTAGATAATGTATTGTTTATATATAGTGATTATTTTAAGTCAATTTTATTTTGTATTGTGTTATTGTATGTTATTTTCTTTATTATGAGAGCAGCGATGGCCGGGATGTAAAAAACCGCGGTCTTCGACGCGACCGATCCCAGGTTCAAATCCTCGGCTCGCACCTCTGACAAAGAAATTTGTAATGTGCGAATTTATCGCTGCTCCATGGTGATGGAAAATATCGTGATATTTAATTGATTACGATGTTTTCCATCGCCGTGCATGCCTGAGAGAAATTCATAATTTCTCGAAAGCATGACGTCCACCAATCCGCACTTGGCCAGCGTGGTGGACTATGGCCTAAATCCCTCTCAATTGTGTGAGAAGGAGACCTGTGCCCAGCAGTGGGACATAAAAAAGGTTGAAAAAAAAATCCTTTATATGTTAGTTTGTGATATTTTAATTTTTATCTATGTATTAATTTCTATGGTCATTGGCCTGAAATAAATGAATAAATAAATAAAATAAAAAATACTATATAAAAAAAACAAACAACACACATATTGATATCAAAATAAGACGAAACAAGTAATCAAGTAATGTGTTATGTACAACACCTATTGACTATAAATTTTATACATAGTTATCATGAGATAAGTCGCGAACAGTAATCATGCGATATTTAATCTAAACCAGTAGTCGCGAACAATAAGAGTGGCAACGCCGCGCCGCGCCGTCAAGGGCACGAGCTGGCAACATGTGCTAAATAAAATCGGCAAGTAGCCAGATGATCGGTGTAATGAAAGTGAATATACGGCACCCTGTATATAGGCTCTCTAGCGTCAACACCGTGAACTAAAATATCCATTTTCAGACACATCCGAGCCAATTTGGAGTCCATCACAAAAATTGATATGGTATCCCTATCGCCATCTATGATCAAATGGTGTAAAAATTCAAGCAAATTAATCTGACGTCCATATATCGGACGTCGAAAGTCGGTGGTCGCCACATTAAATGCAATTATTGTCATGTTGGACGTCAAATAGGTTCCGGGATATATATATATATATGTATATGTTGTGTCGGATGTATGGATGGATGTATGGTATGTGTGTGTGTACCAGTGTCGGAGCCATGGCATTTTTTATCGACAAATTGACTCTTAAATTTTTCTCTCTCTCACGGTTATAAAATAGCCGCCAATTTGTTTTTTTACTAACCAAAACCCGGGCTCTCGTACTAATTTGACCACCACTACTCATTTTAAAGTCCTATGTAACAAGGCAATACCATAAGAATAAATAATACTACGTAGAACGGAAACTCCCGCTCAAAACGGGCTCAAGGTCACGATATTAGCCTACACTTTAATTTCGGCTAAGCCGACTACTGAAGACGGGCTGTCTCGGACGGGCGCGTCAATTACAATAACGGCGCCAAGTTAATGTGGTGTGTTTGGTTGTACAAACAATTCTAAAACAATGCCAAACTTAAGTTTTTTTAGTTTGCCCAAAGATGATGCGAGATAAGTAATATTTTTTAAATATTATTCCTTTTCCGTACCTAATTTATCAAAAGGATGTGACCAGTTCTTTTTGTGTAGCCAATTGTTTCACTTTCACTCAATTATAAAAAAAATGTTAGATAACTACAGCATTTTAACATGTCGCCAAAATATTTTTTAATAGCCCCCGCCATCGGTCATTGAACCTTTCTCGATTGTTTTGCCTCGCGATTGCGGCGCCGCAGCACTGGCGCACGCACGTTATACTTAATGTAATTCGTTTATTTTAAACCTACACTACGTAAGTACTTACACCTATGTAGGTAAGTAATACTTACTTAAATGGCTTCATTTGGTATGGTACTCATAATAATTTATTATTCATGAGCAGGTATTTATAGTGTAGGTAAGTATTTATAATTCTCATACTTTGTAATACTAAACTAAAATAATGATTTTTAAGTAAAGGAAAACTTATATTTTAGCTACCTATATTATCTATAAAAAAGCAGTATTAACAGTTGACAACCCTGTCAACACGCCTGGGCGACAGAGGGGCGTAACGAGGTGAAGGGGG
Source organism: Pyrgus malvae (assembly GCA_911387765.1). Classification (NCBI taxonomy): domain Eukaryota; kingdom Metazoa; phylum Arthropoda; class Insecta; order Lepidoptera; family Hesperiidae; genus Pyrgus; species Pyrgus malvae. The sequence continues at coordinate 17,342,991 of OU426960.1, forward strand.
AAGTAGGTATAAAAATAGCGGCGTTTTCCACCCGGTCAAAGGAGATTCCGTTCTATGTAATTATTATTTATTCTTATGGCAATACGTTGGCTTAAAACAGAAAGAATATTATCACAACGCAGAGCGATGGACGACCAGCTGGCCGGTTACACCGTTTGCTATCTCGCTCACACCTATTGTACCTTTCACACCATCGTTTCTACCTGACGGCGAATGGCACCAGACCAATCTGTTCCCTAGAAATCGGAAGTTGATTATCTAGCATAGCAAAAAGCGTATTTAAAGGGTCTTATTCAAATTATTGTAACTTCTAAACTATCTCAATGGGAGCAAATAAGTTACAATTTTATTTTAGCAAACATTCTCTTCTATCGTTTTAAAATAAAAAATAAGCAGTTTAATGCACTAGATTTTTCATAAAAAGCCAATAATTAAAAAATTCATAAAAAAATCTACATTTTTAGTCTTTAATTATTTTTTCTATTTTTTATTCCATGAAAATTAAAACATGATGATTGTGTAATTATTGTCTACATGTTTAGCTATCAAATGAGACTTTTTTTTATGTACATGAGACATTAACATGAGTAGTGTTGGTCAAATTAGTACGAGAGCCCGGGGCTTGGTTAGTAAAAAAAACAAAATGGCGGCCATTTTATAATCGTGAGAGAAAAAAATTTAAGAGTAAATTTGTCTTTGTGTATCTTTAAAAAATGTCATATTTCATACCATTAAAGGCTCCGTCACTGATGTCAGGACACATTGTATATACATATATCATATTACCTATATAATATAATATATTATTATATTATATACTTACCTGTAAAATGTAATAGGTAATATAATAATAATATAAAAAATATAATAAGTACATATTGTACTTACGCGAGCTGCTCATCGGTACATTTATTCGACGTGAAAGTACCTTCTATGGTACAAGATATCAATGCACGGAAATATGTGGAAAAAAATACATTACATTTCATTTGAACAAATGTATATCTACCTAATAATCTTCCTAAAACTCCAGAATTTTGGTAAAATAATCTTAGTACCTACTAAGTATATGAAAAATAATAATAATATGGTTATACTGATTTTGGTAGACTGTGTCCCATCCCAATAGTTTAGTAAAATTACTGCACGTCATACGTCGCACGTCGGGCGGGCAGCACTGGCACACATTCGTCGTCGGTAAGCGTCACCGCGCGACTGACGAAGCTTGCGGCGTCGTGCCGCTCGCGGATTTGTAGGTTTTTAGACATCATAAATAGGAAAATAACATTATCAAATCCACCTCAGCGATTTGTACTAGAAAAATGATTTATCTAAAGATTGGTGTAAAAATAATGTTAGTAAGTTTATTATTTTAGACACAGTATTGAAAATGTTTTTTTAAAAGAGGCAACTTTGGATTTCTTTCTAAAGAGCGAAGTTCGTCTGATTGTGTAACTGAAAGCGAAATGTACTCTGTAAGATCCTCAACTGTAACATATATTTTTTTCAGAATTTTACGTCAATTTTTGACTAATTCATATTGATTTTAAAAACAGCATTTGCGGTATAAGGGGCCCTTAACCAACACGTGCAGATGGCCCGCGCTGTCGAGGAGTCATAGTGTGCGCGACTCTTACCTCGTTTTATAGTTTCGAGCGGGTCATCCGCGCGCTTACGGGCCGCGCTTACCACCCGCGCGGACGGTAAACGTCACTGTAAAACCACCCTCACTGTTGATAACAGGAAAAGTGCACAACGCCGGCTGCTCGTCACAGAACTTTGTGAACTCACTGCAAATTGTTAGTGTAGTTTACTTTAGGTACAACTGGTAGCTACTGCCTGAGGCCAAGGGCGGCCAATTTGCAAATCAGCTATTGGTATTGACTACCCCTATGGCGCCGCGGGCGCAATGGATGTCGGATGCCGATCAAAGGGTCCCGGCGGTCGATTCCCGGCGAGGCAGAAATTTGAATTGACTAGTTAAATTTCTGTTCTGAATCTGCGTCTTTATGTTTCTGCCTTTGTGTGTGTCTATGTTATCCACGACCCAAGGAATCCTCGTGTGGGGCTATTAGTGTATAGCGTAATTTACTTCACTTAAACATGAAAATCACAAAGAATATAATCTAATGCTACGTATCTTTTGTCTCCAGGTCCAGATACTCCAGCAACAAGTGACGTCACTAGCGGATACGCAGAGCACGGCAGACGAGCGGTACGCGCGGGCCAAAGCCGACAACGCGGTGTTACAAGCGCGGGTACACATGCTGGATGAGCAGATTCGGGAGGTAAGTCCACAACAAAAATAAAAATCAATGATAGTTTAGTAATCGATAAGTGACCTAAAAGTGCATTTGAATTTTATATTCTCAAATTTACCGCGTAATTGGTAGCAAACTGCGCTTACGGTGTTTCATACTTCTTTCAGTAGCAGCGTCTCTGTCGGAGATGTGGGAATTGCTATGAAAACATCGAGGGCAGTTTATCAAAAACTATCAGACGAGTCCACCAATCCGCACTTGGCCAGCGTGGTGGACTATGGCCTAAATCCCTCTCAATTGTGTGAGAAGGAGACCTGTGCCCAGCAGTGGGACATAAAAAAGGTTGAAAAAAAAAATCAGACGAGCATGCAGGCCACGTGGTGTTAAGTGGTCGCTGCAGCCCATGGACAACTCCTCATGGACACAACCTCAAGCAATTCTAGTGTTACCCTTAGTCGTATGTAGTTTTACTACTACTCCGAAGGCTGATTGTCGCGTCATGTATTTCTGTCCGTCGAAACACAAAGGAATCGCTTTGCGGCGGAAGTCAGTACGGCTACCCCCAGTTGAACCATTAAAGTTCTACCAACTACTAAGCTCTAATATTTTACTATTATCTCATCAGATCGAGTGTCGATGCGAGGAGAGAATAGCAGAGGAGCAAAGGCGATGTCGAGACGCCATCGCTCGCGTCGAACGCGACCGCGACACACAGCTCGCGTCGCTCAACGACCGCCTCACCGCTGCCGAGACTGAGGCCTCAGGGCTTAAGCAAGAGGTCAGTTACATTATGTCAACTTATGACATACTATTGAATCGGCTTAGCCTTGGGTGATTTAAGTTTATATGTTTATACTAATCTATCCCAGGGAAACCTACGAAACAGTATTTTTTTTTCTGGATAAAAAGAGTGTATGTATGTATTCTGTGTGCCAAATTTCATTCTGATCCGTTCAGCCGTTCTTCAGGATCGAGCAACAAACGTCCATCCGAACACACATCCATACTTTCGCACTTAAAATATTAGGTACTAGAAGTTTAACTTGTTGTACTTTACATAGATTATACTACAAATAGTAGATGGGTTTCCCTTTGGCAAAGTTCATGCGCGTTTCCGTGCTTCGGAATGCATTCGTAAAGCACTAACAGTCGTTAAGAACTTGTCGGATGCCTCATGAAACATCTCAGACAGCGGTTTGACCACTGACCCGCATCTCCACCAAGCCGCAACGGAGCAGCATAGCGGAGTAATCTCTTGGCCTTCCCGACAATAGGGCGAGACAAAGAAACCCATAGAAGAGTTGCAACCATGCCGTGTTTATCATTGATGACACACATGCCATCAATATAATGTCATCATCATACTGCCCGCATCACACGCAATTTGCATCGTTTGACGATTGCTTCATCAGCTAATATTGAGTATTCGAAGCGTCGTTGACAAAAAATACATAGATTTGTGTTCATTACAGAAAAACTGTTAGAACCAGTCCTCATCGCTGTTTATAAATTACCTTTCGATTATCTGCCGCTTCTAGGCGAAGCCTCCATAGGTAACTTTATCAAAAAATACTTAATCAAAAATAATTGCGTAATAAACTAAACGTAATCGAAATCAAAGTCAGATTGATGAAAATCTCTTCCTTTTTGAAGTGATACAAAGAAAAAAAATTTTTTCATACCAAACTTAAAACTTGAATTACCATTTTGTATTTTCCTACTAAGCGTGTTGACTTCTCCAATAATTTCTAACTAACATGGAAATCGTTACCGTTAAAAACAGCGCAGCGGCGTAGATCGCGTGATTCCATCCACTGCCATTTCCCTCGAATTGCCTTAGACTTACAAAGACCTTGTGAACGTCTCTAGTCTACACATGCCTTGAATTATAGTTTATACCAAGACTAATAGTTTACAGCTTTTTAAATATTGGTATATTCTCATGTAATTCGTCTACTCAATATCATAAACAGTTGTCTAAAAAACTACTTACTTAGTTGTAGCACGACGTGGTTGTAGTATTATATAGGTAAGCTAATGTACATTGTTCAACATTAATGGTTTAATCTAGAAAAATTATATTTTCTCTTCTATCATAGGTTTCACAGTTTTGCCATTCAAAACACCACTTTCCAAGAAAAGGACTCCACCAAGAATTTGTAGAATAGTTCAGCCCCTAAAACAGCGCAATGGCGTAAATCGCGTGATGCCAATTGATGCCATCTACTACCATTTCCTCCGCCTTGCCTTCGACATACTAACAAAGACCTCGTTACAGTCTCTTTAATGATAGATAGATAGGTAGAAAGAAAAAAATCACGGTTTTTTTTACAAACCCTTAACGACCGTTATTAAGTCTTCTCTGAGTGCGCTGAGGTACTGCTGAGCTAAAGAAAAGAGCAGATTTAGGTCACTAGGCATTCTGCTTAAACAATCAGTAGATACCTAAGATACTTTGCAATGAGACAAGAAATTCAGCGGATTTCCTAGCGATTGAGAAAGTGATTTTCTTGAGCATAAGATTACATACAATTTATTATGCAGGTACCGTGGTAGTCGTTAACGAACAGTAATTACCAGCTTGCCTGTCATTACTGATCATGAAATTTATTTTATCACGTCAGTGGCACAGTTTGCAGAGCGCTTTGTATTACCTTATAACGTGTCTTGGGTATTCTATCATGTTCCAATCAAACTACTACCGGCAGCTCTTGTATGCTTATCACAAAAAACTACTTAGTCTATATAGTCTATAGATTACTTATAAGTAATATCTGTTATGTAATACTTTCATTAAATTGACATGTAATTATATATTCGCTTGTTTTTGCTCTGTTTGTCTTTTCTGGTCATTGCTACGTAATAATATATTTGTCGTCATTAAGACCATTTTGTACTATGAAAAAAAAAACTGCGAAAACTCTTTAATTATTAAGTACACATAACCAAATCTTTGCGTTACTTAAGGATTTTTAAAAACAAGTTTCTGCGTGTATGAATCACTTCGTATTTCAAAGCGCTAGAACATTCTAGCGCGTCTCTGTATCTCATAGTGTTAGACTTGTATCTAATATCTATGATATTTATGAGATACAGAAACGAACCTTATTGATAGACAACAAAAATATTATGTTCACAGGTGGGCCGCCTCCGCGGCGTGGCCGAGACATTGCGTGCTAATGCAGAAATGGCGACCAGAAGTGCTCGAGAGGCGCAAGAGGCGGCTGGGGAGCTGGCGGCGCAGCTCAGCAACGCGCGGGAGGCCGAGCGGAGGGAACGGGATGCGGCCAACGCAGCCAGGGCTGCACTGGCCATTGCGGACGCTGAGTTAAAGAAACTACGCGCTGCACCCCCACCGCCTCCTGATCCTCGTCTTGACGAGCTAAGGCAGGAATTGGCTTTACTCCGCACGCAGAATAAGTGTAAGTCCTACTGGAACGAATATTGTAAATGTAAGCGCAATGATTTGACTCCCGTGGAGAGCAGAGTATAGAAAACCGGATGCAGACGCAGTAGAAGTCGCAGACAGAAGGCAGTAAAGTACGCACTGCATCCTCACCGCCTTCTATACTGCTTTTACTAGCGCTGGCGTTTCTCCAACGTCTGCGCAGCGACAACGCTGCATTTAAAACATGCGCAACGTTAACTAACTCATGCTGCGATTGGACGCTGGCCGTAGCTCCACCCCCGCTCAGATTTGCTAAAAACCGCAACGTCGACGTCACGAGCAACGTCAAAGTCGTCAAGACTCGTAAAACGTCACTGGGATAGTGACCTGAGTTCCATGCTAGCGTAGTTTTCGGCGCGTATACGGTCGTACCGGAAAAAGCGCTTACACAAGCTCTACTTTTATACCAAAAAAATGACAAATCTCGACGTTTTACGGTTACATGCGCTTCAAAAAACAATCAAAAGACGCGCGAATGCAGCGAAAGATACGCTGGTGTGAAACCACACTAAAATTCTAATGTCATGTATGGTAACGAGTACCTATATAGGCGTCACTTTCGTAACATGATGAAGCGTTCAAAAGGTCAGAATTACGTTTTGTGCCAGTCACTGCAGATTTCCAGAAGTAGTGCGTCCTAACCCCACAACCCATCTTCCAGGTCTGACCGAAGCGCAGGAGGAGCTGCAGGCGCAGATCCTGACGCGAGGCGTGTCGGAAGGCCGCAGCCTGCTGGACGGCGTGAGCGGCCCGCTGGCCGGCACCGCCTCGCTCGCGCACGAGCTCTCTCAGATGTCCGACGACGAGGTACGATATAGCTGCATACCTCCTAGTGGTATTTCACTTGCGGCCATGCTACACTAGCTACTTTTAACATCTGTGGTTTAGTCACGAAACTTAGCGACCAAACACTGCATCATGCATCCTTGCACCGTGCATCCTGCACTCCTAAAATGCGCGATTCCGCTACTAAACTACTGCCGCGATAAAAAGTCATTAATTTTTATTGCATACCTGTTGTATAACAATAGAAATTACTTAAACGCGCGATTCCTAAGCCGCGACCAAGTTGTCAAAACGCGATACAGTATCGATGCACACACAAAATCACCGATCGCCGATGCTAAAAGTAGCTAGTGTGGTATGGCCTTTAGTTCCCACCAGCTTAGAGTAACGGCGGTATTGACACCCATAACACTAGGTGGACACTTCATACATTCCATCTTTGCTCTAAGCAGGAGACCGTAACTTCGTGTCCGAATTTTCGTACTGAACAGCCGGTCTAGTATAAATAAATTAATTGTCTTTGTAATTATTAATATGAGCCTTCTATAAATCAATATGTAGTGATTTATAGAATAAATTAAATTGCAAACACAATGAGTAATTTGCTTTAAACAATCATATATTATGTACGTCATTAGGACGCACAGCGTCTACTTAACACACTTTTTAAAAACACCTGATAGAGCTTACATAAATGCCGAAGAATGGTCATTTTGTTTGCATACCCTAAATTTTATTTATTCTTTTATTATATTATATTTTAATGCATCATCCTCATCCTTGTGCAAGAACAAAACGTTAATGTAATGGCCAAAATATAATTTGTTTTTATTTTAATATCACCATAAGGAACGTCAGCAATTTTATTTCTCTCATTTTATTCAGAGACATCAATGATCAGGCGGATATCTTGCAAAAAAATATTAGAGAACCATTTAACTATTGTATTATTGCTTACCCATAAAATACCTAATTGGCTTAGACTCAATATCAGGAGATCATACTGACTAATCAACATTAAAACTCAATAATTTATTTATCGCCAAATTAAAGTACTAACAAACTAATGTAGATAGTAAATTAACTTTACGCATTTTAACTACCCATTTAAAACTTTATTAAAATTTTACAAACGATTTCGCAGCAAAGTTGCATCAATAGTAAGTTTTTTATTACCTACTTATATTTTTAAACCGCTCACAGTAAGGAAATCATGTTTAAAAGTTATTCCATCCATATCCATGGACTTGACTGACGGTCGGTCTGACTTCTCTCTCTATAATTAAATCTGAGTTTATGAGTTTTTGTAACTCATATAGCGTATTATTCGTACGAGTGTATAATTTATGTCTACGTTAAGTAATTATCCTATATCTATGATGTCAGCCGCGACAGATGTCATCCCTCTCCAGTTAGAGTAGTGCATGTTCGAGGGTGACATCTCTCGCGCGCGCGTATTATACGCTGATCTGCGTATTATACGCGGTTGGTCAGCATCGCGGGCCACGAGCTTTGTGTCTCTTTGATTGTTACATAGTTTTAACACGCGCGGAGGGCCCGCGATGATAATTTTAGCCGCGCTTTTCAATCAAGTGCGGGCGCGGAGTGTGCGCGACTCCAAACTCGTGTTATAGTTTCGAGCGGGTCATCCGCGCGCTTACGGGCCGCGTTTACCACCCGCGCCGACGGTAAGCGTCACTGTAAAATAAAACCACCCTGAAAGGGTTCTAAGATTTCTAATCTATCAAATTTAACTCTTAAACATTTGTAAAAAAGGCAAACTGCTGCGAAATCTTCACAAAACTACAGTCCATCGCCCCGCCCATCAGCATTCCATTGCCATCACAACTCATGCTATATGCAACTTATTTTATGTATGCGTTTTTGCAGCTCGTTGGTAGCGATACACAATCTGAACTCAGCATAGAGTTGGAAAAGGTACGCAATTTTTTCTTTCGTGCATGTACCTTCCGCCCTAACTTCTGCATGCTTGTTTTACTTGTGTTAGAGTATCGTTTGCCTTAAACTTGTACCTTTTTCACACTTTATGTGACTGTATTATCATTACATTTTTGCCTTCTCCTTTATTTACATGACCTTGCACGGGTAGATTTAAACATAATACATACCGATTTACCCCTTTTAGTACTCCTGTCATAATAGATTTGTTACTGCACGTTTCACATTCTTTAGCACCCTCAGACTTCGTACAATATTCAAAACTCCACCTTATTTTTTATTTGCAGTTGCAGAAAGCTTTAAAGGAACAACAAGACGTCAACGTGCAGTTAAGAAATTACATCGATGGCATATTATTATCTATCGTTGAAAACTACCCACAGCTTCTCGAAGTTAAATACCAAAAGCCCATTGAGAAATCATAACGTATAAATCTGTTTTCGGAATTAGGTGAATACTTTATTATCTGATTAGCTGTTTTCTGTTTTGTATGTCCGATATTCCACATTAAAATATTATTATTAAATAACTAATACGATTTTATTATAATGTACTTGAAAATTAAAATATAAATTATACATATTTTATTTTATACTTAAATATAATAAATTCTAAATTGATTGTTAATGAAAAAGAATATAATAATCAAACTGTGATAAAGTATTTGGAACATTAAAATCTTATTGTAGACGTCATACTGTAGGAATAGTTATTTAACGCTTGTGTACCTATCATAAAAAAGAATATCTGTTTTTGGATTCTGTATCATCACTTCAGTTTAGTGCAATAGTAATAAATAAAATATAAGTTTTGGATACTATTTTGTGGTACTTACATGATATTATGAGTAATTTATTTTATTACAATTTTTATTATGTTTATATTAATATACCAGAATTATAGACAACTTTTATGCCACAGCATAGATAAATGTTACACATTATTCTGGCAATAGTTATTTATCTCAAGAAAGCGGATTTACCATAGTTTGGAGCTGTATGAACGTGTCTAATATATGTGTGCGTTTTCCAAAAAACTGTCAAATAATCATGAGTTACTATTGTTACCTATTGATAACTATAGTAACTGTACCAGCGGCTCGAATGTGGCCGACTGATTGACAACTTCTTAGATACCTAACAGTTAGTACTATGTACGCCCGTATACAAAGAAACATTGTATACCGGCGTACACAGCCAATTCATAGGGATAAAAGAGCTGTGACTAAGTAAGCATTGTGCGCATCGGTAAGGCATGCCACGGAAGTCACACATTGAGTAGTAGCTAGTAAAACAAACGTTCTAAAATGTTCGCGAACGACCGCACTGCGCGCTTAGCGCTTAGCGCTTAGATAGTCGCTTAGCGTGAATCGAAACAAACGTGTTGGTTTTTAGTCACGAGGCGCGAGGCATTTAAATACTGTATTTTTTTAATATATAAAGAAAATTATGTATAAGAGTTTCACTTACCTTATTGTAATGAATTGTCGTTCTGCGCCTGATATGCTTTTTCTAAGATGAGAATCCTAATGAGTTAATTTTCCTTTAACTTTACTGATAAGTAGATCAAATGTTTCTGTGGTTATGCGCAAATATTCGTAAAATTTCTCGTCAAAATTACGCTATAGTTTATACAAAAAAATTAACTCCCCACGACTTCACCGTGACTTATTTATGTCATGAACCTAAAAGGACAGATAAGATCGTGAAATTGTATATTTTAGAGATGAATTTTATGTAATTTACAGTTTTAGAACTTGATTTGTAAGTGACATCTCGTCAAGGTGTCGAAAAGCAAATGACCAAAGCACCTAGCAACTCACCACGTAAACCAACTTCAGTGCAGGCACCATATATCCTAGAAAGTAGCCAGAAGCCAATAGGCTCTAGGCGCCAAGCATGCCGCTTGTCTGTGCGGACGTAGCCTAACGGTACTCTTCTTAAAATATCACGCGTGTAGAGTCAATCCAATATCAACTTGGGTTTCCAGGGCAGATCTGCTGATGCGTACCATTGCTTGTGTATCAACAGCAAGTTCAATTCCCTAACACCCCCAAAATTACTGCGAATGTAAAATTATATAACTACAACAGTAAAGAATTTATTAATTTTGTTTCGCTGCTTACATTGTTAGATTTCAAAATGGTTTCTTTCCATTTGTTTAAAAAATATCTACTTATGTTTTGCTGTAAAATAAGTAAAGGTAGTGGATGTAATGTACCTAATAATTATATTAAAAAAATATGTAAATAGTGTGAATAGTCTCTAAAAGTATATAGGAAGTGTATAAATTCACATTCATGTATAAAAATGTTCCTTCAAATCCTGTTTTAAAACACTGGAAATATTGTTATAAATATATAACCGTAGGCTTGTAGTGTAGATCTGCCAACTTATGTACTATGTGCGTACGGACAGTGCGTACATTGGTATGCGTAGTCGGTTACGCGACTACGCGTGTCCTGGAACGCTCGTACACTGTTGGAGAACGCCGTGCCTCGCGAACCAATCTGCGCACGAGCCGCCTGCACTGCAAGAGACTGCAGTTGCACTACTCTGCAGTCGGTCGGTCTTTGGCCGCGCGTCAAAGAGAACGCGCTCGATCCCTCGATCTGGTGCGTGGATCGAAACAGCTCGTAAGGTTCGTCGTTGCGGTCCGTACAGGAGCGGTACGCGTATCCAATGTACGCGTACCAATGTCGTGCTGTCCGGTACGCACCTTGGTTTGTAGAGACGTTATTAAAAGGCCAGGCCGTCCATATAATTATTTACTACCTAAAGACTGGGAGTAGGTAGTTTGATATAATTCGGTGCAAACGTACTCCATAATTAAATAAAAATAATTACTTATAATAAATTGTATGTTTAATAAGTAAAGCCATTTAGTAGACCTTTTATTCCTAATATTGATGTTTAGTTGCATAGTAAGAATAGATAAAATTTAGAAAGATTATGTAACTATATTTTTACAATGAAATATTTATAATGTTAAGTTAGCATAGTTTTTAAGCATTTGTGTACATTTTTATAACACGATTCATGATAGATAAAATTAAAAATATTAAAATGTAATAGTCATCCGCATAAATTAAACAGTTCTAATACAGTTTATTCAGTCTTTTATTTTGGTTTCATTTCCTTCAACTGACAATCATTTTAGACTTACTGCACTATCAAGACAAAGTCATCATTTAAGGTCAAAAAGTTTAATTCATAATAATATAATAAGCTCTAGAATTCAATCATACTATTGTATCATAATATTCATAATCATGCACCATTCTATTATAACATTAACACCAAGGATACATATTTATTGAAAATGTCCCTAGGAGCGAAGTTTTACAAGCTCCCATATTCAAAAAATGGCAGGCAGGAGATACGCTTAATAAACTTCGGAAAATCCGAAAAGTGAGTTTGTTTTTAAATCACAATGTTTTTTGACAGATGATCAGATATCTTTATTAACGCTTTGAAAGTTTACGCATACAAGCACACTTGTCAGTATAATATATCACTATTACAATACAACCAACACAAGTAATTATTATAACACCAATGTCGAAATATCATTGTGAAATGTATACGGTATATGTATGCACTTTGCCGTATATGTATGCTTTTCCTTTGCTTAAGCATCAGTTACTATAGTTACCAGCAGATTACTATTAAATTCCTCGAATTTACATCCTACATCTTCTATCTACATAGATGTTCTCAATTTACCGTAGATACTCGTATGTAACGTCGGTCGGCACGACGGTCGAAAGGGTGCAACTCCGTGGGTATAATTTAGTGATGCAAAAATTTGCATTAGCAAAATTAAATAAATCGAAGTTGCTAATTTAAATGATTTCTTATTCGCAATTAAACATGTTGCTCTGCTAGTTAGCCTAGTTGCTTCGTTGTGAGTTTCTAATCTGCTAAAAAATAAAATCCATTAGACCATTTGACAGTTAAATGCGCAATCACCAACGCGGTTTCTTTTGCAACAGTTTAAGTATTAATATTATTCGTAAGCGCTTAATTGTCATAAATAAAATTTGAGCATAGCTTAAGCACTTAGCATGCTAACGGTTTAAAATTATCATGCTTGATGCTATTTAAAAAAATGCATTAATTTCAATGAGGTATTCTGAGTTTCTTTAGTAACACGTATAGACTATGTATGTTCACATCATAGACTTATAATGTTCACATTCATATACCCTCACAACTTTGGTAAACTGAAATTCGTGAAATAAACGAGATATACTAACATAAATTCACACAAAAGTAGGTAGAAACGCTGTTGAATCCTCTGAACTGAACAAAGTAAATACTTGCTGAAGTTATTCGTGATCTTCATTGCGCTCGACATCGTCCCTCTTACTTTGGTCCAAGTTGTTAATCACTTGCTGAACATCCAATCTCAGCATCATAAACTTTGGGTCCAGATAGTCCTACAAATTATTATTATTATTATTAAGTAATATAATACATTTATGGTTTATGACACACAATTATAATTTTTTCAAATTTGATAAACATTGACACAAGAATTTACTAAATTAACATGAAAAAAATTAAAGTTTTGTCAAACATTCAGACGAATTAAATGGGACAGGCCTGTAACTTACTCCATCATGCTGCTCCAATGCTCCCAGGCGCAGTCCCAGTGGGGGTCACAGGGTACATGACCCCCTCCAAAATCCATCAGTCATGCGTAGATGGTAGGCGAAACAAGCCAATTTGGGACACCTCTTCCACCAAATTTCTTAGTGACCCTCCCCAAAATTTCCTGGCGCCCCCCCCTCCCCCCACCCAAATTTAAGACTGCGATCACGCCTGAATGCTCCTGTAATGTGGGTTGATGGTCAAACCCCCTGTTGGATGTTTTATAACCGCTTATAAGGCTTCTGATAAGGTTTAATGACTATCTATTGATATCCATTGATAACAACCGGGACCGAAAGCTTGATGACATGTGCTCTCAGAAGCACGAAAACACGCACAAATATTTGACACTTAGCGATCGCCCATCTCACACTCGCGCCCGCTTTGCTTTGCTGCATAGATCACTTGCGTGGAATGGGAAACTGTGGGCACGCGCCCATCGATTCGATTGCAATTCATAATACGTGACTGAGAAGTTGACAAAATTTATGTAATATTAAATAATCGCCTTCTCTAAAAATCCACAAATACCTTAAAAGCAGCTGAGTCTGTTTGCGTTCCTGGCACACTTTCAAATTGGTTGTTCTCATGTCTACTCTCATAGTTGGCATTAAACTCTGGGCTATGATTTATCTTGTACGATCTTCCCATCAAATGTGTTATTTCTTGTTCCACAATATTCATCGGTACCGCACTGTAGTCTCTAGAAACGGTAGATAGGTATGGTTCTGGAAGGGTATACGTTTGTGGGTAAACATTTTCATTATATTGGGTATTTCGGCACAACGAACATTGTTGCCTAGTTTCAAGTTGTTTTCTCTCATTGTGCATGCTCAATCTCTCTCTAGACAACGCAACTTTTTCTTTTGCTATTTGCTTCTCTCTCGCATTCAATGAAACTACGTGTTCCTGTATTCTTCTAATCCTTTCTTCATATTTTCCTTGCGCGAATTCAGCCTCGGAAATCTTCTTGTCGGCTTGTGCTTGCTTTTCCATCGCAGCTTTAGACAGTAGGTCTAAGTCACGGCTTCTAAAATTCATATCAGGATAAAATTAAAAAAAAAAGAAATAAATATTACTTTACTAAAACGCAAATTTAATTTTGGTATACAGTCTTACTTAGCCAAAATTCGCTGTTCTTCAATGTGGAGTTCCTGTTTTTCCACGTTCAATTTAGATCTCTCCGTGGTGACCTCTTCCAACTGAGCTTGTAGCTCTGCTCTTGTTTTCTAAAAACTCACTTACTCGTAATTTGAAAAATATAAAGGAGATAAAGCTATAAATTACGTAGTAATGAAAATACAGGTAAGCGAAGAAAAAGAGAAAAGAAGAAGAAATAATTAGAAATTTATAAAAATAAAAACTATATAAAGTCTCAATTTAAAAAATCATTTTTAGACAATTATGTACCTCCAAATCCAATTTAAGACTCTGCACTGAAGCTTTTTCCTTTGCGAGTATCCCGCTCTTTTTAATAGCGTTTGCTTTTTCTTCCTCGATTTTAGCAATCTTCTCTTGATACTCTTTTTGAATATCTTCTTTCAGCATCTGCAAAATGTAATTTACGAGTACTTAGTATGGTGTAACAAAGCATGGAACAAATCGTACTTTACATAAGAAATTTATTTCCTTTTAGTTTCAGAAGTTACTCTATTAAGAAGCTTTTCCATAAACCAAGTTCAGTTTACCTTAATTTCCTCATCTTGTTTTTTAAGCACGTTTTTGGCAAACTCTGTCTGCTTGCTGAAGGTTGCTTTTTCAAACTCAAACTCCATTTTCTTTTGCTTTAGTGCAGCTGATTCTTCTTCGATCATCTAAAAATGTTGAAATCTGTCATTTGATTTCAATTTGTACATAAAAATGTAGATACAATGTTCCTTTTATATCAGTACGAAAAACTTACCGTTGTCACTTGCTTTAATCTAGCTTCGAGCATATGCAACATTTCTTTACTTTCCATTTTTTCTTTTTCGAAATTTTCTCGCTCTTTTTTAAGTTGCTCAATCATTTCTTAAACAAAATCCAAATAATGTTAAATGATTTGATGAATGAATATTGTGATATTCAACTTATCTCTTACATCACTGACGTCAATACTAACCACTTATCTGCTTTTCTCGTACTTGTACACTTCTGTCTGTATTTTGCTGAGTATTTTGTGCTAAAGTTTCTATTCTCTGTACTAGTTCTTGGCACTGAAATTTATTTTCCTTAACATCAGTTAGAAGTTCTTGCAGATCTGACGAAAATCCTGCAGAATCTTTGATCAACACTTGCTCATGCTTCACTGCATTCCTAGAAAAATGTCGAAATTGTAAATTCAGCACATAATTTACTCTTCAGATGGGACTCATCGGACCGGACAATATTAATATATTTATTTATTTATTTAAACTTTTTGAACTTATACTAAACGTACAAGAACAAGGGCGGACTTAATGCTAAAAGCATTCTCTGCCAGTCATTATTATTCTACTTATATGTGATCCTTACCTCACATTTTCCATTAACGCCATATGGTGCTCCTGTAAAACTTTAGCATTTTCTAAATGCTGTTGACGTAGCATCTCATACTCAGATTTGTTTCTTTCCATCAGAGCGTTCAAATTGTCCTCCGTCAACTTCTTGTACAGTTGGTGATGTTCGTCCAACCAGCTTATTTTTTCCGTGTAAAATTTTACAAGTTTGTCACTCTCTTCCTTCATTCGTTCTTCTGCTTGGTTAAAGGATACCTCAAGAAACGCTAGTTGCCGCCTATAGAAATTGTATTTTTTTATAAATTCCACGTCATTGTTCACGTAAATTGAACGTATCTAAAGAAAAGCAATAAGTTTTACTGAGATAATAAAAATAAAATAAAGAAAGTAGTGAGTAAGTACCTATATGAAGTCTCCATTAAATCAATTTCCTTGTCATGATTATCTTGAAGTGATTGTACTAGCTGTAAAAGCTGTTTTTTTTCCTTTGCATGTGAGCTATCTGTTTCTTCCACCGGTCTTTCGTAATCATCATCTTGATTTCTTTCATTTCGCTGATATTCGTTAGAAGTGCCTAATAGAGACTGAAATAAAATTAAATATACAGTCCAATATAATATTATTTTTACAGAGGTGAGAGAACAACTTTGAAAATATTAATATCTAATACCTTTAAACGAACGATTCTTGTAAATACATGATATAATCTGAATCTCGGAAACGACTCCAACGATGTTCATGAAATTTAGTTTGTTCAAATTTTAGTAGGGTTTCAGGGTCGAAAAATCGATCTAGCTAGGTTTTTTTTTAATTCTTTATATCTAGCTAGGTTTCATTTTTAGAAAATATCGTTTTATCCGTGTTTTCAGCGATGATCAACTTGAGCATAAACTAAAAAATATAACTCTTCCTAACATCTATTGGCAGTATGCAATACTATTTCTTCATGTTCATCACACAAATATTTGTCCTGGGTTAGAATCGAACCCACGACCTCACGTTTCGCAGTTGGCTCATCACCCACTACGCCACGGAGGCTGTCTAATTCAATAGCCTGTACCTTAATTCTGTGGGTGATTCTTTCCTGATGGGCGGCGATGATCGCCTGCATCTGTTGCCTGTGTTCCGCTTGTCGTCGTAGCAGCGCGTCCACCTGCTCGCGTTGTGCCTGCGCCGCCTCTCGGTGAACCCGCTGACTCTCTTTTTGACGCTCTACCAGTTTAAAATACAGTTAACCCCAGAATTTCATCATCTTCAATTTTTCTGCTGCATAATACAAATACTAATAAACAAAAATATGTAAACAAAAGATTTTGATTTCAAAAATGAAGAAGCTCACACGATACAACTCTGATGCTACTACCATCAGAGTTGTATTGTGTTCTATTTCACAACATAATTGCTTCACGACACGAAAGAGTGCGACACCGATAAGAGTCACCAGTGCATTGAATGCCATGAAAATTTTTCTACAGCTTTCTTGAGGAACTCTATGGACTATACCTCTCAAAAAATCATCTCAAAAAATTGCAAAGCTGACAGTTTTTTGAGGATAAGAAAATAAGGCCAATAGGCCAGACGGTGCCGTTGGAATTTAAAATTTCCTGGAGTAAAATGGGTTCAAAAAAGCTATTTTAAAGTTTCACGACTTAAGCTCATTACATGTAAAAGATAAAAAGTAAAGATAAATCTTACCCTGCATAGCTGCAAGTTTTTCGTCTTGAGCTTTTAACTGCAGAGCAACCATCATCTGAGATTCCTGTTGTTGTAAATATAATGCAGCGCCTTCCAAAGTCACATCTTCATTTTTAACCTCGAATGTAGAAATAGAAGGTATATCGACTTTGGAACCAAGAACTTCTGTTACATGGTCCGTCATAGATTCTGTATGAGTCTCCTTGACCCTGTCATCTGCACCTGTTTTTTCGTGCTTTGGAGGGTCGTGAGTCACTTCCTGTTTAGTTTCAGTTTTAGAAACCTTTGTAGCAGTATTTTTCTTTTTAAGACTCGACCCAATTAACCAAGACGGCATATTAGTGTCATCTTCTTCTGCAATCTCATCTTTTTCTTGAAAAACTCCCAACCAATCATCGCTAGTTTTTTTCTTAGTTTGTGATTCTTTGGGTGTGTCAGTCTTAGCAGCAGATTTTTGCGCTACATTTTTATGGGTTGTAATACTATGTTTAGATTCACTTTTACCCAAAATAGAATCAAGATCAAAGTCTTGCTGTTTTGAAGCTGTTGTAGGTCTCTTTTGACTGTGTGTATTTGGTTTTGTACTGGGCCCTCCTAGGATATCGTCTAATAAAGATTGTGAACTTTTGCCTCTCTCAACCGGTTTAGTTAAGTCTTTTTTGGAATCTACGTTTGAGTCATCTAAAAGATTTATCTTATCTAAGCTAGTTGTTAGTTTTGGTTTGGCCGGTGATCGGCTGAAATCAGTATTTTCAGTAGGCTTGGTTTTCAAATCAAGTTGTGTTTTGCTAGATTCCTTAGGTTCAGTTGATCTTAAAGGTGCAGGTGATTTAGGATTCGTTTCTTCTGTTTTGGATACAGCTTTGGCGCCTATTGGTATATTACTGGACTTACTTGTTGTAGTCCCAAAGCCGTCTTTGTTAATTGTTATATCGTCAGTGCTTTTTGTTTTAACTGTATCTTCCAAATCAAACAGTGCATTTTTCTTCGCTGTTATTGGGGTACTGTTCTTTTTTACAGGTTTCTTTTTTCCTAATATATCATCATCGAAAAAACTATCATCACTTCCATCACTTAGAATGCCAGCAAGTGGGTCATCAATATTGAAACTCATTTTCCACTACTTTTGCTTTCTTACAACGAGTATAGTTATAATTAAAATATACTAATCAAAACAGCTCTTAAACAAAAAGATCAGTACGTAATTACTTATAGCATCAATATGCTGGTGTAACTACAATAAGTACAAATTCATTTTCTATGAGAAACAGATGATAGGTATTTATTTGTTTACAAATCGGGCGCCATGGAAACGAATGAATCGGAAACGGAAAACAACAAATTTTGTCTATGTCTAAAACCCACCCACAGAGCTAGTATATTTCCACAGACCTATAAGACCAATAGGTCTGTGTATATTTCGCTAAGAGAACGAACAATAACTATAGGCAAATTCGCTCTCATATCTCATATTAAGGCTCCTGTATCTTTAGGCTAAAACCACGTTTATATTATATTGAATTAAATGAGCAAGGCAAAAGTGTTAATCAATATACTAACTGTATGATTACGTGCTATTTTGACAATTTAATTAACAAAGTGATAAAATAAAGATGTGGTTTACAAACATGAACGAAGCAATAAGCGCTATGATAGCGTGATTGAACGCAGCCATAACTGATTGGCGAAAAATTTGTTGCTTCACGTCAGTCAGCCAGTCCAGTCGCTGTATTTTTAATTATTTTTTCAAAACAACTGTGCGACGTTCATAATTTTTGGTTATTTATTTACATACAATTTTATACGTTAAATTAAGAGATGGATTTTATAGGTAGGATTTAATACAGGTTTAAGAAAAACGAATGGAGTGATTTTTACAATCTTTGGGTATGTTACCCAAGTCTTTTGTTCTAGAATTTTTGCTAACTCACGTTTTGTTGTACAGCTTCTGAAAAAGGAGATACAGCTGAAAACTTGGATCCTAATTCGTTGATATCGAACGGCTCATCAAAAGCGACGCTGGAAGAGAAACCATCTGTTGATAATGGCAAGGCTCACATGGAAGCTCCCTCGGAGACCGCGCCGTGCACCTCGGAGTCCACTGAAGATTCAGAAATCTGTGAAATACCGGAGCAAGTTGAGTTTACTGTAGTTTTTAATAAAGTGAAACACGACATCACATTTGCGTACGACGCCACCGTATTAGAGTTAAAGGCGCACCTCGAGCGAATATGTGGTGTGCCGCAGTCCGCACAAAAATTGATCATCAAAGGCATGGCAAAGGACAATGTGACCCTTCGGAACGCCGGAATCGTGAAAGGAGGTAAAGTGATGCTTGTGGGCTCAAAAATGGATGACATCTTGGCTGTGAAATCTGCACCAAAGGTAACAAATCTATATTTTCTAATCAGATCTCTTTTCCTGCTGATAGTATGTCCTTAGTAGACTATCAAAATATATGCTAATCATTTATCATCAAATTTGTATAAGTATTATCTTATTTTAATCAAATCAATCTCCCAAAGTGATTATTTAATACCAGCAACAATTTTCTGCAGGAAATTTTAGAAGAAAAAGCAAATAGTCAGTCTAATAAGGAACCTCTATGTATGCAAAAAATCCATAGAAAAGTCTTGGATAAGGGCATTCCTCCTGATGTCATGCCAGGAATTAAAGGAGTTAAGGTATTTTTTTTAATCTGTATACTGTCTTCATGTATAAGATAAAAATTAAGGATTCTAATTATTAGTGACTAGAAGTACCAACTCTTAGTTCTGCCAGCAAATTTTTTAATTGCCTTGTTTAGTCCTCAATAATTAACTATGTAATCATACAATCTTTTTAGGAGCCATTACCTCCAGTTCCCCTTAGTGGCATGTTAAATAAACACGGTGGCAAAGTCCGGCTCACATTCAAGCCAGAACAAGACCAACTTTGGCTCGGAACAAAGGAGCGCACTGAAAAACTTGCCATGACATCAATTAAGAGTAAGTAATAGTTAAATCTGAATATATAAAACTAAGTTGTGTTAGTTACACTCAAATCTTTATCTTGAATAGAATGATATGTATTGTTTTTTTAAATATGTTGATTCTATTAAAAAACATTTTAGAGTATCATCATTATAACCATACCAGTGTCTAACAGTGATAACTTTATCACTATGCTCATTTTTATGCAATTTATAATCATCTTTATTTTTGTCATCAGGTATCACATCAGAACCTATAAAAGATCATGAAGAGTATCACATTATGGTAAGTATTATACTACTTATGGCTGTAATAAAATTCATTACATAAGAGAAATTAGAATTTGCCTCATCTTCAAAAATATAGATCCATAACATAATACAGTAGAACCTAGATTATCCGAACCAATTGGGATCAAGCTTAGTTCGGATAATCGAAACATAGGTTTTTTGGGACGAGATTATAAGCAATGCTTTACCAAATAATAGTTCCATACATATATATAATTTTTTAAAATACATATTAACATTAGGATTTTAACAGTTGAAGTCTGTTTTTTTTTTCATATAATCGTCAATTTTTAATTTTGAGCGGCTAAGTCTCGCAGCTGTTTGAGAAGGAGATGTTGCATTGGGCAACATTCTTCTTGTCTCTCGAACCATTCGAGACCCTTCTCAAAAGTGGCAAATGCCTCTGTATGCGAAGGTTTCTTCGTTGCATCCACGCTTTTGTAGCTATTGCTGTCGTTTTCGTGATCGTCATCTTGATTTGATCAATGTATATGATTTCATAGCCAGGATCATTGTGGCTCTGGGCGGTGTCAGTGAGCAACAATGTATATTTCGCGCCAATATTCGAATAATTGAGGGTTCGGATAATGGAGTTTCTACTGTAATGCAAATATTTTTTAAGCCCCAGAATTAATAATAATAATAAAGTGTCAAAGCTTTGTTACTCTTAAAGCTACTAAGCTTGATAATTATTATACAATTGGTGTTCAATATAACTGTGGTAACTATAATAAGAACACCACAAATTGTGATTAATATTGGAATATTAAATTATGTGTCAATACAATTTAATTAAGTTTCAACTTCATATGTAAATTTTAGGGTCTACAATTAGGACCAACTGAAGCATCCAGGTATTGGGTGTACTGGGTGCCTGCACAATACATTGAGGCCATAAAGGATGCAGTTCTTGGAGTATGGCAGTTCTTCTAAGCACAATATTATTTGTACTGTCTTATTGCTGTATCTATCATCCCATCAGCTACTTGGGTAGTTGCAATATGTTAAATTATGATTGTAAAAGCAAAGCCCTAGCATATTTTTTTAAATATTTTATTCCATTTAAATTTATGACATACAGCTGCAGTAAAAGTGAAATCAAAATTTTTATGTACATGAGTTTTTTATTTACAAGTGCTAGGGAAATATTATTCCTCCATGTACAGTTTCATAGTATTTTAACCAATAGTTTAACCCAACTCTTAACATCAAATTAATCAATGATAAGTCTACAAAAATGTATAACTTTTTAATATTATAATCTGTGCTAATAGTTAGGATATGATGTAACTGTGTGTTGTATCTGTACTATACTATAAAATATGGATTTTTATTTGTGATATCAATATTGCCATGTCAATTATAATATTGTCCAACAAATACTGACATGTTTCTGGTCAAACAAGAAATTATTTATTGCTAATATAAAAAACGTGCATTTTATGCATTTGAATATTTAAGCTGTTCAATACTGCTAATTTCATACTGAAAATGAAAGCATGTTACAAATGAGCATTCATGACTCATGAGCTTAAAGTCCTTTCAAAGTTTCAAACCTGATCTCTATTTGAACTTTTACAATATCAGTGCAGTGAAGGATTGGCAGAAAAATTGAGAATTGGACTGGAAAATTTATATACTTTACTGTACCTTTTATTATCGCTTTTATTAAATATTCTAAAATTACAACACTTTTTCAGTCAATCCTTCATTGAATTATTATGATCATAGTATTAGATTAAAACATTTTGAACTACTCATACTTGTTTATTTCATACACTCACAATCCACTGTAAAATTGTTTATAAAAATCGCTAATAAATATATTGTAAAGATAAAAGAAGTAAAATATTGCAAATATTAAAGCTACTATGGTAGTCAAACTACAATAAAATGGCACCAAAATATGCACAATAAATAAAGACATAGAAAAAATTTGGCATCTCGATATGTATAAATAATACTTGTTTTGTACTGAAGCTGCCTCATTGTTTGCTTAATGGCAATTTTTAGAGCTTATCCATACTCAGACTGCACTGTCAGAGAAAACTGGCCTTTGGGAATAGTTGTGGCATGATACCACAGGCGTGTATCCAGTAAAACTGAAATAAAATAAAAATATTAATATTCAACTACACATTATTAAGTTCTTTCTTTTACCATAACATTTACTACTTTCAGAGAATGAAAGTAATTTTGGAGTACTGTAAACTTAATAAAACATCAAAACAATCAAGGTATAATAAATAAAAAGTTCTAACCAACATCCCCCGGCTCCACATAAAAATCAAACTTGTTACAAATATGTTCACATTCAGGCACAGGAGCTATTGACCATGACTTATTTCCTTTTACCTGACCTTGCCACATGAGTCGAGGTATGTAATCCAACTGTAAAAAATCATTAACAATTTAATACCATAATAATAAAAATATATTTGAGCAAGATTGATATTTAACAATAATTTGTCTATCAACTATCATTCTTATATTAGATCAACATAATGTTAGAAAACAGGATTACATGCATAACAGCCCCTATTTCATAACCAATAAATATGTTTTCAGTTGCTGGAAATTCTGCATCTTGAGGAAGGAATTCTGGTACTGAGTAGTATTGCCTCACTTTAGCCAAAATGTCTGGATGACAATTCCCCCTGTGAATGAAAAAATGTAATGTGATCATATTCAAATTACTTTCCAAAACAGAAGAGTGAAATGTAATTTTAACTGAAAGTACAGCTGTCACAATGGATCTTTGTCCCTCTGAAGCTAACTACAACAAAAGACTGCATAAATACATAAATACATGCATGCATACATGCTGTGGGAAAAATTGCTTTGATTGATTTAGAACACGTCATTTTGTGTTCTGCACAGCTACTTGCACAAAGTTCTAAGGTTCAAAGATCCATTGAGTACTACTCATACAATATACATACTATGTCAACATAGTGGACTATTGTCTAACCCTCATTCATTAAATATTAACAGTGCCTTCACATCCTCAACTAAAATTATATTTTGTCTCTTTGTTATCACCATAGATAAAATAACTAATAATATTAGGTTTAATGTATGTGTTAACAGCATTTTTTTAAGAACAAGGGGGCAAATGTCTCTGTCAACGAAGGGGGGGACTCGTGCAATGAGATATCAAGGCCTGCAAGGGTTGAAAAAAATATACCTATTAAACTTACCATCCAACATACCACGGTTCTTGTCCTAGTTCATTCCTAACTCTAGCACTGGGCATATAGAATACATCTTTCAATGTGAATAGATCTGATTTAAAATTCAAAAACTGACATCCATCTTCTAAGCTCTCATAACTTCCTGCAGTCTGTTCATAGAGCCTCTTGAACACATAATAGTTTAACTCTTTCATAGCTCTCCAATGGCTGACAGCCTTTTTCACAATAATTGGTTTGGAGGAATATGCATAATTCTGGAATTGAAACACCATTTTTTTCTTTCATGTTTGTTAATAAAGGACATCTTAATATCAAAATCTATAAATCAAATACTTAAATCATTAAACAATGTAGACAGGTCATGGATTAGGTACTTTAATTAGATAAGAGAGGATTTTTTTCTAAGCTGTGTCTGGTAAAGGTTAGAATGTACCTTTAAAACAGAAGTAACCCAAATAATATATCTTGGGATTTATGCAGGATTCATACCTCATGAATACACTCTGTTCTTGTGGAATATGCTTGTATCTGACAAATGAAGCAGTTTCACTGGTTGCACAACCATAGGTGGGCGGGCACTATGAAAAACTTGTGAAAAAATTATGACTGATTTAGACCTTCCAGCGGTCTTGAACGCTGGTTACCCCAAAAGCCAATTTTAAGAGATATA
This sequence comes from Pyrgus malvae, assembly GCA_911387765.1. Classification (NCBI taxonomy): domain Eukaryota; kingdom Metazoa; phylum Arthropoda; class Insecta; order Lepidoptera; family Hesperiidae; genus Pyrgus; species Pyrgus malvae. Next base: position 17,367,398 of record OU426960.1, read on the forward strand.
AAGTACAGGTACAGGTAGGTACAATTCATAACTTACATCAAATTTTTTTCTCGTTATGTTCTGCAGAATAATCGGTTTCGTTATATTCATACAATAATTGCAATTCGCGAGCGGACGTGTCGCTTCCCACACCCAGTAATTACTCGGTAAAAGACACCTAGCACTTAAGGCATTCTCTACAAATATGCCTACAGAAACCAAAATTAAGCAACTCGATAATGATATTATAAGCCACAGATATTTCTTGCTATTTGCACAGTCTTTCTTATAATTGCAAATGTAATTGTACTGATATAATAAAGCTAAATGTAAACCCCTATTAATGGCATTCTGCTGAATAATTTGCAGTCTTCTTTTCAGTTTCGTTTTCTTTTTCATGGGGTTAACCATTTTAATTTCATTTCTTACAAGAAAAGTTGATAGTATTTGTTTTCAGTATTTTTCTTACAACAAGATTACCTACAACAACAAAACAAACATTAACAAATGCTATAATCTATTTTTTTTCAATTATGGCATCGCAAACTCTGTGCATACTGCCAGCATCAAGTATTGGTCAAGTATAATAAATAATGAATGACCGAGTTCAAAATGTCCCTAAGTCCACTTAGGGATTTTATGCACTAACACCACTATCGTTTAAACCAAATCATTGTCTATAGTTTTGTATATTTAAAACGTTTGTAAGTGGTTCCTAAGTGTGTTTTTCTACACATGCATAATTGCCTATGTCCAATGAAATCAGTTCAAAAAATCCCTAAGTTTCAAAAAGTTCCCTAGTCCATGATCCATTTCTGAAATGTCACTAAGTTGACCGCAACCGTCATTTTTCAAATAAAATTTTCAGTGATCTTATATTTTATAGTGTTATTATGAAAAATTGGTTGAAATAATTATGTTCGGTATAATTATTTCAACCAATAGAATGGAATAGCAAGAATACAGAATGGAACACCGACTGAATGTTATGATGGTCGAATAAAATTAAAAGAACCTAAAATCAGAGATTTAGCAAAACTCTTAGAATATATTCCATTAGAAGCCAGACAATTTTATGAAGTAATGAAGAATGTGCTGAACATGCTGCTGAAGATATACCTATTGAAGAGGAAGAGGAAGAAGAACTGGTACAGGAAAAATAATTGATAGAAAAGCAAGAAATATAAGAAAACTTTTTAAATTACTTGTATAGATTTTACTATTTAGATAGGTAAGGATTCTGTACTTATAATGTTACTAATAGTTCATAAGATTAATTGTGTCAGTGGAAAAATTAAAAATTGTATTTTTATTGCATAATTATTTGAGAGTATTAATATTGTTTGTTTATTACATTTTATTTTAATCTATTACCCTAAGTCCAAAATAGGATGTAGTAAAATCCCTAAGTTTATTTTAGTTGGTTTTAACTAATTATCCTAAGTCCAAAATATAATACAGTAAAACCCCTAAGTCCAGTGTAAAGTCCCTGAAAGTCCCTATGTCCGACATAAAAGACCCTAAGTCCATAATCTGGGGAACTTAGGCCAAAACAAAAACATCGCTTTTATACTATTATTAACGATAAAATTTAAATTTTTGAACGTTCATATTTAGAAGACACCCAAACTTTATATATTAATCGTGATTCATGGTTAAAATCTATTAAGATGTAGTTTCAAAGACAACGAAAAACTTTGTCAGTGCCATTTCTGTAACTTAAGAAAACGGACTTAGTGACATTTTGAATTCGACCATTCTTTTTGCATCAATCTATGGGGCAGGGCCCTGGATGTTGGCCAATGTAATCGCCCCTTTACGGCACAGTGTAATCATACAACAAAAAAAAGAATTTTGAAAATCGGTCCACAAACGGCGGAGTAATCGCCAGTAATCGGTGAACATATAAAAAAAAATACATACAGCCGAATACAGTACCTCCTCCTTTTGGAAGTCGGTAAAAATGTACTCTGTGGGCAAAAGGTAAAAAAAAAGATCAAAAAATGATTGTCTTGCTTGTCTATTGACATGACCTGACGCTGTCATGTCAACGAACTGATGAACTTGCTTGGCGGTTTCAGAATTGTTGGTTGTTAGTCAAACCAAGCCAAAAAAATGCCCCCTAAGAAGCGTGATAAGGATAATGAAACAAATAAGAACTCAAAAATAGATCACTTACAAGCCGACCATGAGTTATTTTTACAAGCTTTCGAAAGTAAGTTTTGATTGTAGCAACTGATAAGTGAGCGTTCCTATGTGGTTACTTGTGCATTATCAGAAATTATTCAAATAATATTCAATTTTCAGAGCCCACTCAAATATACAGATTCTTGCGGACGCGTAATATGTTGTCGGTTTGTATTTCGTATATTTTTACCTCTAATTTCGTTTGGGTAGCAACAAAGCTCAAGGAGTGTTTGTTTTCTTTTCAGCCAATATTTCTGAATAGAACATTGTCATACATGAAGCGTCGTATGTCGAGAACAAATAAAAGCCGTAACGGTTTCAAACTAGACAGCTTGTTAGAAAAAGTGACTTTGAAAAAAAGCAATGAATTGCAACCAAACAGCTTGGGAGGATACATGACACTTACCTTTCTTGGATTTTATGACAAGAGCTTAGAAGACCCTAGAGATTACCAGGTCAAGGTGGAGACGCTACTTTTAAAGATATGCCACAAGAAGAGGAAGGAAAGTTCATCTGCTATTGTTGAAGTTTCTGTAAGTACCTCTTCTCAACAATGTAATGTTTGTATAATAAAGTGTGTAAGGACAATTTAATTGGTACATTACCTATTGTAAACAGTTGGATGTTTACATTGTTAATTCTTCATTTATTTGTATGCAACAGTGTCAATGTATGTAATGTATTGAATGCAAAAGAATCAAAAACTAGTTAGAAATCTAGAATGTTTATCTGTGTTCTTTTGGCTATGCAAATGAGGATCAGTAATGTTTTTAGTTGAAAATGCAGATTTATAGATCTACAAAATTCTAAACATACAGGGCAAAAATTAAAATTCTGTGACACCTACAACCTTATGTTCTTTACTTACTTCTTTAGACAGATGTAAGATTTCCATTTATTAAAACTCATTGTATGAACTCACTAAACAAACACATATTAACTTATCAAAAGCATACAATTTATATAAAATGCTATAGATAATAGAATACTTATTTCATAAAGTAAATTGACAAAGTTATGACCAAATTACTAGCGAAGCTATATCAAATGACCGCTGCGGTAGCTGTGAATTATGATGTCACGATGTTGTTAAGCCTTTGGCAGCGGTAAGGTGTGCAGTATTTGCTTCATTTTGACTTTTAAACAAATAAGTATTCGATTGGTGTCTTATTTAACTTTTCAACTATGTATTAATATTGTATAGTGCCAAAATTTATAAAGACAACCATATAAATGCTAAGAAAATCCAAACCAGAGAGCCCCAAATCTTTGTAAAGAATGGTTTCCATTGTAGAAATACATGATAAAACTGCACACTCTGCCCAGACTACAGGACCCTGCTGTAAAGACCTATCCATCCTTCCATCAGCCTTTAGAAGTCCACTGCTGGATATAGGCTTCTTAATATTTGTCACTACCAGCCAGCTATAATCCAGCGACTTCCCCCTGTTTTCTTCAGGTCATCAGTCCACTTGGTTAGAAGGTGGCCTGTACGCATTTTGCTGAGATGTGGTCGCCATTCGAGGACCTTTCTTCTCCATAGGTTCTCCTCCTAACTATATGGCTGGCTAGTAGCTTACGATATTCAGCAAATAATGTTTTGATTTTATGAGTAAAAGGTATGCTACCCTTGCTGACATGCTTACAACTTGCGTCACATTGTGTACGAGGTTTCTGTGAATGAGAAACCTGAAACCACCTTGGGTCCTCCCAGTGTTAAAATAAGCTACCAAACTTAAGGATCACAAACCTCTCCCGCTCTTTGAACTTCAGAATTATTATATATTTTAAAAACCTTTAAGTAAAGAAAACTGGATGGCTTATTGTTACTCTGTAAACTCTAATCTGAAACAAACGTCCCATCGAATCATATGCCAACTGCACTTGGTTACGTCCTCATGTCATCACATTACACAAATTTTTAGCGAGAGGAACTGCACAAGCACAATTTATAGCTTAATATCTTTGTGAAGGTAATAAGTAAAAAATAAATAAATAAATCTGCCTGTTCGTTTCAGTAAATTTATAAAAATAAAAGTAGGACCAATTTGGATAATTCAAAAAGATATATCATTCTTTAGCCATCTATAGTTGTGGGGATACTAGTTTTATTAAATGTGCTATAACTTAACTGATCTTCATAGAGCAATAAATGGGCTTTCACAAAATAGAACTGATACTTTGGACATAAATATAAATTCCCTTGCTTGTAAAAAAACACTGGCACTACTACAGCTATTACTCTGCTTTGTTACTTTAAAAAATATTATTGTTCTTCTTTTTGTTATCAACTAAATGTAGTTTTTCAGCTTAACTAAATTAGAGCACCACAGCAGCCACTTTACTGATTGGTTGTAACCCTTTTTGCATCCTGCTGCTGGAGACAAGTCGTTCCCAACAAGTGGAGGCCTACTCCACCATGCTGTTCTAATGTGTATTGGTGGACTGTAACGATATAAAGTAAAGACTTGGAAATCTATAACTATTTTTCATCCACAGGTTGGTAGCTGCTCAGTTCCACTCAACCCCTCCACATCAGAACCTCCAGCAATGGCATCAGCTGTCAGCATCTCTAGTGACACATTCAGTCCTTCCCAAGGCCCCAATGTCAAGTCCTACATGCTCATGCTCAGGGTTACCGTAACAAGAGCTACTGCTAATGGCACTAGCAATGGCGCTTCTAGCTCATCTGAAATCACAAATGGGGACAGTGATGGTAAGATAATCTACACATGTTTACTTTACAATTAATTTTACTGCTCATAATTTATATGCTATGGGTTAAGGTAATATTGAATTATTTACGAACCTTAGCAGAGTAACATCAATTAAAATTAATTTAGACATAGCAAAGCCCTTCTTTTTCAATAATACTTATAATACTTCTCTCTCAAGGTTGTCAAAAATTATTATTAAATGTTAGTTATGACCTTGGTGTCAAAATTTAATAAAACTACCTAATTTAATTAAACTCTCTGGAACACACAGTAAATAAAACTCCCCTATTGAACAGATAGAATATTATCCTATTACATCTTTAGAATAGAAACATAATATTTGTTACTTGATATTATCTTCTGCTACTGCTCATTTTATGCTCAATAAAGGATATTTTTATTATTCAGAGAAACAAATGATCACATCATGGTGTTGACATTTGTAAACATGAATACCTCCATGTAATTGTGTCTCAAATACAACTGTGTGTCTACTGTATGGTATGTTCTTAAACTAAACTTATACAAGCGATGTAGTAGTTTAGGATGCCATTTTGTTGTGTGTATTTCCAGAACCACTTGCGAAACGCTTGAAGTCAGCTGGGGAGCATGTGAGCTCTGCAGCCACAGACAACAAATGGACAAAGCTTTACGGTAGTGAGTTGATAGTTTATGACAAGCACAACCGCTGCTTGCTTACAAATGGAGAGTATGATCTAGTCCTACATGATGCTACGCCGGGCGGCAGGAGTGCCACTATAGCCAGATCTCCCCACAAAGCACTGATGGCCCAGTGGGAAACTATACCTAATGTGAGTTGACCTTATGTTCTTTACTTACTTCTTTAGACAGATGTTAGATTTCCTTGTATTGAAACTCATTGTATAAACTCACTAAAAAAACACATATTAACTTATCAAAAGCATACAATTTATATAAAATGCTATAGATAATAGAATACCTATTTCATAATGTCCAATCTAATGTGTGTGTAAGATTTTAAAGCGTTAGCAAAAAAAAATTAACATCTCTGCACTGAACAAAAAAAAACTGTAAAAGTATTGCTATATTCACACAAATCTTCTATGTTTAGTTTTCTTGCTGACGTTATTCGACACTGCGCTCTCTAGGTTACGCACACTATAACAATGTACATGTGCATATCTCACATAATTTATAGCTGAACAAACTTCATGACATAGAACCTCTAAGTCTATACCATGTCGACATATAGTTTGAACAGTAGCAACCTTCACTGAGGACAAAACCACTCTTTGCCTGCCATTATCGAAGCTATCACAACCCCTCCAATGAGAATGAACAACTAGTTTACTTCTTCCTCATGGAGACCAAATCATAAATCATCATTGTTGCTCTTTACCAATGATAATTTCAAATATAATTAGAGATAACTAATAAATATTTTTTCTACAGGATAGTGATATACAAACAGAATCAAATCCGTTTGATATATTCAAAGTAAGACCATTACTTAAACTAAAGCTCAGTTGGAGTCAAGAGCCAACAAATGGATTGGTGAACAGACCAAAGTTGTACCAACAAATCAGTGAAAATGGTATTAAGAAGGAGTCTGGTTCCAGCAAGGAAAGGAACTCACATTCACAGAAATGCAGTACTAGTGATAATAAAAGTGGTAAGCAATTTATCAAAATAATAATAACTAATTGTCAATCAGGCTATCCAGTACTTTGGCAATTACGTTAGCCAGGTCTGTAGTTTGATAGATCAGACACATCTCCTGTTTTGTTCTTAACAATTGCAACAACAACTGTGTACATCTGGTCTGTAGCTTCGGGCTTAAGAATAGAGCTATGGTAACCCCTGCCTGATCGTAAGAGGCGACTAAAAGAGGGCTTCCGGGGTTGCGGACGGTGAGAGTGGGAGCTTAACCTGTCCAGCCTGCAGCCCCGGGAGGTACAGCGGTGTGTACGTGGCCGCATGCCGCCGTGAACACCTGAAGGTGCAGGAGAGCACATCTGCTCTCCCGAAGATCGGCCCGTTCTGGGGCGCCGTGCGTGGAGGACACTGTTGCGTTCCAATGGAGATCCCGGAGTCCTCCCAAGCGCAAAGGCAGGCCACCATGGGGGTTTTAGTGCGATCAAATCCCACATAACCCGGTAACCTCTCCCAAGGTGCTGGGTATCTTTTGAAGGTTTCCTCCCCGATTCCAAAAAAAAAAAGCAGAGACTGAAACACAAATAAAAAAATGATGTGAGTACTCGAGGGACTTAGACACCAGCATTTTTTAAATGTTCAATGCTTTGACTGTCATGACCTGGGTACTTTCCTCTAACCATTTTTTGGATAACGGAGGCTACGTCCTTTTTTTCATTGACTTGATAGTATTTCAATTTCGCTTTAAATATTCGGCATGTTTGACACATAGTCATTCATTCAGGCATAGTTTCGTAGTCAGGACCCACTAGTGGTCTTCCCATTAGCAACCAGTTTTGATAGGCCAACTGGGCAACACTGTGAACATCACTGACATATTTATTCCAGCCAGGTACATATTTATTGTATCCTAAAACTTGAATCCTTTATAACTACTCTCAGCAGCATGGCTGACATATTATATGTACTAACAAATACTCGCTGTGGTATCATATAAGTGGTATTCTTATTTATGATATTATATAATAAGTATTATATAGAAACTGTCATACGTGCTCATTATAGACCCATAGCCATTCTGTTATCTCAAGTATATAAAGGATTTTTTTTTAAAAGAGTGCTGCTGGGATTTTTTTCCGACGCCTTTTTTCTCTTGGTTCAACATCTAGCTCAAATGGGCACATAAAGGCGATGGATGACTGAGAAAAAATTACATTCAACAAGTGAATATTTTGGATACCTAATATGAAAGAAATATTTTTTTACTTTCTTTCGTTTTCTTATAGGTAGTAAAATATCCATGGTTTGACTGAAGCCTCCTCTGCACCTATTCTAATGTGTTTCTGTGTATAGGTGTGGTCGTTGGCCTAAAGAGACTTTAACAGCAAACCTTGAAGACTGGACAGGACATTTATCACTATTCAATTTATAGCATTGAAATGTGGTAACAAAGCATTGAGAGCATTTATGGCATATTAGCCATATTGTTTGTTTACAAAACTGATGTTACACTCTTGGCTGAATCGTCTTCATTCATTCATTTCATTTTGGTATTACTAGGAGAGAAGATAAAATGCGAGCCGGGCTCCAGCGAGGGCAAGCGGCAGCAAATCATATACCAGTTCCTGTACAACAACAACTCGCGCCAGCAGACGGAGGCGTGCGACGACCTGCACTGCCCCTGGTGCTCGCTGGACTGCGGCACGCTCTACTCGCTGCTCAAGCACCTCAAGCTGTGCCACTCTAGATTCAACTTCACTTATTTTGTGAGTATTAAACTTTACATTTCATAAAGCGTGCTGCGGCTACAATCAAGTGATCTACGCAGTAAAGCGCAAAGGAAATTATCGATAAAGAGCAATTGTCACCTTTGTCAGAAATCTTATGCGCGGTTCGGTAACAGCGGCTCGGCCACTATTCGTATCCTCGCGTATCTCTACTAACACATTGCAGCGTGATGTTGTAAGCTACAAGTTTCCTCAATCTATGGTCTCGCAGCCAAGCAGTGGGACACAAAACGAACTTCAGCTACACATTTCATAATATTATAAAATATACCATGTTTTATTCACTTTTTGGCTTTTTTACAATTCCATCTGCTCTTGGTGCACTCAGACAATAATGAGCTGAAGAAATGAGCAGGCAGAGAAAATCTTCATCCCTGTTTCAAAATATTAAGTACCTAAATAATTAGCTTACCGGTTGATTTACATTTATCCAACAATAGCTGGATCCAGCGTCACTGGATTCCAGTGCTGGATAAACATGTTCCAATCCAGTACAGCGTCTAGTATCCAACGCTGGATACATTCGTTCCTATTTTTCAATCCAGTGACCTCCCCCCGCACGCCGCGCACCCCGCGCCAGTGTCACTGGAACCGTGTAAACTCTACGGGTCAGCCTCCGCCGCGTACTTGTATAGTGACCACACTTATCCTCCGCCGCTTACTTGTATAGTGACCACACTTGTGTTTGTCTGGTATACATTACAAGTTTGGCAAAAATGCCTATCACTTATTATTATTTTCTCAAATTAGCTTTTCCTTTAACAATTCATTAGCATCGTGAAGCCATATTTTTTTTTGCGCGAAACAGTATGATACAAAGATTTTTTGACAGTATTTTAATTGGCTGCGCTTTCCAAGACACGGAATACTCATATTTGCTGCAAACTTGTTGCCACCCTAATAAAGTAAGAGTGTATACTGGATTGAAAGTAAACGTCTTGATCCAGTACAATGCCGATCTAGCGCTTGGAATGCAGCGACGCTGGATCCATTGTAAATCAGCTCTACTGTTAGAGTAGATTTAGGTCGAAAAGAAACATACTGTTCGAAAAACATTGTGCTTATGAGTACATCCTAAATCATATTTATCATAATTGATAGGTTTTTTTAAATTGTATCATGCTAACTAATGATTATTTATGTACTAATACTAGCTGACCCTGCGAATTCCGTAACGCTTTTGTTTTATTAAATTGGGCTGGCACTGGCACATTAAAAAACAGGAATTGGTCTTAGAAGGGTGAAAATTTACAAAAAACCCGTATGTATTTTTTTAACGCTTAATCATAAAAAATGAATTTTGGCTAAAGAAAAAAAATAGGGGTGGTTGGGTTAATATATTATTATGTTGGCCGATTCTCAGACCTACTGAATATGCATATAAAATTTCATAGTTATTAGTCTGGAGGGTCGGAAGAGGTTGGTAACAAAACCCGCGTCACGGTTATTTTATGTAGTGAGTGTCTGGATAAACGAGCATTGTTCGGATAAAAACAACTGGGTTTCGTAGTCTTATCTGAAAAAGGAACTTAAAAAAAATTTGGATAGGAATCGAACTTAGGTGTTCTGGTTGCGAGACCGCCTGTATTCTCCCACCTGATCTGTTATATCCTTATAGATGTCTACCAAAACCGTCGTATTCTAATATTATTTTAGTAGTTTTTCAATGTCTGAAAACACGAATAATATGACGTTTTCTAAAAAAAAATCTAGCTTGATCAATGTATCACGAAACCCCCTGCAAATTAAATGTCATAAAAATCGTAGTAATATATATTTTTAAGAATTTCTCGTTTAAAAGGTATGGGATAAGATATAAGATCATTATTGACAGCCTCAGTGGCGTAGTGAGTAATGAGCCGACTGCGAAGCGTGAGATCGTGGGTTCGACCCAGGACAAATATTTCTGTGATGAACATGACTATTTGTTCTGTGTCTGGGTGTTAATTTATCTATTGTAAGTGTGTATTTAGAATTATATAAGTATGTTTATCAGCTTTCTGATTACCATAGAACAAGCTCTGCTTAGTTTGGAATCAGATGGCATAGTGTGAATTGTCCAAACATATTTATGTAGGATGAAAAGGCTGCTTGCCAGGTCGGTCAGTCCGAACGTGTAATGAGTGCGAAAACGAATGAATGCAGAGTCTATGGAAGGTTGTCTATGTGTGGTATATCGAAAGACGATGACGAAGTAAGACGTATTTAATTTTTGTAAAAGTGTTAAGTCTTTATTTATTTATTTTGTTGTTCGCTCAGCCAATCCCGGGAGGCGCGCGCATCGACGTGTCGATCAACGAGCTGTACGACGGCTCGTACACGGGCTCGCCGCACGACCTCATCGCCGCGCAGGGCCGCGCCGGCCGCAGCGCCGCGGGGCCGCGCGCCGGGCCGTCCCGCCGCGCCGCGCTCACGCACCTCCTGATCTGGCGGCCGCGGACCCGCCGCCGCGCCGCCCGCCACAGCCTGGCGGAGTTCCTCGAGCTCGACGACGCGGACCTGATTGATGCGCAGCGACCGTACCTCACTGGACATAATCGGTATGTCAATCTTACTATTTCCCGTACCTCACCCCTCCGATCGGCAGTCCGGAATGGTAACCATTGCGCCACACGGGCTCTGAAACGTCATCGCTTCCTCCCTGGTACTTGCGTCACTGGGTCACTAGACCTGGTAGATGCCCATTAAAATCTACTCATCCAGTATGAATCTAACTATTGTGGGTGCAGTATACAAGCCTAGAAAAGTCTGCAAATTTTTTATCGGCTTGATATCATACACTTGTTGAATGCAAGGTATAAAAGCTCATGATGGGCTGTGTGACATGTGTAATCAAATTTCCAACCCTAATTTGTCCTCTTACAGGCTGTATCATCATACCATCACTTGCCTACCAGTCTATCCCAATGAGTTGGACATCGACTCTGAGAGTGAAACCGACCCACTGTGGCTGCAGCAGAAGACGATGATGATGATCGACGAGTTCACGGACGTCAACGAGGGTGAGAAGGAGCTCATGAAGATGTGGAACCTGCACGTCATGAAGTACAATTACGTGGGCGACTGCCAGATCCCGCTCGCCTGCCAGATGTTCCTGCAAATGAAGGGCAAGGAGCTGCTCGAGAAGAACCTGTACAGGAACTTCATCTTGCACATGTGCTCGCTGCACGACTTTGGACTCCTTAGCCCGGTCGCCCTACACCAGACAGTACGCAAGCTCAACCAAATGCTGGCAGACAACGCCGAGGCCAAGGAGAAGATGCGCGAGGCCCTCCGCGCCCAGCGGGACCACTGGAACGCGGTCGGCAAGTTCCAGCAACCTGTCGTCATCGAGCACAAGCCGCAGGTGGCCACCGCCAAGCTCAACAACGCCGAGGCCTCCCCCTCGGTCCGCCGGAAAACCTCCAACCTCCAAAATGCGAACAAGATGGCCACCGCCGGCTCCAACTTCAACAAGGCGGCGAGTCCCGGCCCGAGTACAGCTGACACCAAACGAAAAATGTCCTCCGGTAGCATCCAGAACCGGAAACGGTCGTCCATATCGGAGCGGAAGAGCTCCGTATAGCGAATGTTCAGTTGTTAGTCAAGGACTGTCTCTCTTGAGGCTCGGTGCGACCTGGAAGTACTTTATTTCTAGGAATCTCCAACAGCTACTTGTGATGGGGACTGATGGAACATTTTTTTTTATCGATCTCGCGTCTATCTTTTCTCATGTATGTAATTTTATTTTATCGTCGCCATATCATTTGACGATGGACTTTAACAAAATTATGTTACACTATTGTGATTACGTAATTTTAATTTCGGGCCTGTCCGACTATGTTATAGTTTTTAAGTAAATGAAAGTCCATGTGATGGATAACAATAGTTAAGTTACTAAATTATGACTTGTTGTCTGTTTCAAGATCAGAATTTTTCAGGCATTCTCGAAAGTGAATCAAAATTTAATCTGTTTTATGTACTGTTTGGTCATTACATTAACAATTAAATGAAATTAGTTGAATCTTCTACAATTCGCTCTAGTTGAATGTGATTTTAAACAGTTTTTATTGAAAGTAAGTACAATAGTTTGCTAGTTTTATGAACTTCTTCGATTTTATCTAGAGTCATGTCTTTTATTGTAACCTCTATTGAAAACTAAAACCTATAAAATTGTACCCAGTCTTGAGGTTATTTGTCTACTTCTACTGCATTGCTATAGAGTAAAAATCATAACACAGGGTATGTTATGCTGTTGAAATGCTGTGACTATACAAATGATCTTGTTTCCAAAATAATTTTCCAAAATATTTACTTAGGTATTATTAAAGTCTGTTTAGAAATTGAATATGTGTAAAACTGAGAGTGCTGTTTACCTTTTAACTTCTTTCACATAGTTTTGGTTCGTATGAGTTTTTTATTAATTCAAACAACCACGCGTATTCTTTTTCTGAACAGTATCTAACTTAGTTCTACTTTGTGTTCAATTATTATTTAAAATAATTATTATCAGTATAATACATACGGTGACACATTTCACCACCATAGACTGATTTTTATAAATTCATGTTGAGATTGTTGAGGCATCTTTACAGTGCAGAAAAATTTACATTTCACAAAGTAATTAGGGAGTTTGTAAATCATCGATGTACGATTTTATTATAAGATAACGAGAGACTCAATATTTATAGCAATAAAATAAAATAGCTATGCAGTTTTAAAATTATCTATTGATCTATCGCTAGATGTAGTTCTAATCAAAGACTCCTAACTAAATATTACTACCTCCTGCCGTTGGTGTTTAACGATTGGGATGATGATTTTGGATGTATCAGTAAAAATAAAGTCGTATAGATTATGAGCTTTAGAAGAATTTGGGTCGAAGTTGAAACTGTAAATTAAAACGATGAAAAGATGCTATTATGTACATGTGTGAATTAACTGTGTCGGTTATGGTAAATTTCGTCATAGAAGTACTGTGTATTGTTTGGCAATAAGCATGAATAATAATAATACTGTAAAATACTTAATCGAGCAACTGCTAATATTTTATTAATAACCTAATCATATTGACTTGCATTCATATGCTAAGTTATGTCAATGTGCATCTTTTACAACCAACATTGAATTTTATTGCATCACATGTAAATTACCTACCTTAAATTATAATGTATTTGTAGGTGGTAGAACTATTATGGTTCGCCCGGGGAAGTACCACCGCTGCACCCACTTCTGCCGTGAACCAACTATTGTGTTTCGGTGGAAAGGTGCAGTTGCCGGCCACACTTACATGGGGCGACCACCAGCCTCCGGAGTAGCAGCGCTACTGCATACGACCTTAGACAAGACTTATCTATGCTTGTTTGAGGTTGTATGTAGATGTACATGGGCTGCAGCGACCACTTAACTCGATAATGCTCGTGTGCTACATTCAAATAAAAAATACCATCATAAGTATTTCCATTTTGCAATGTTTATTTAAAACTATTTTGTTATTTTTTAATTGTTCTCTTTTGTGTAACATGCCGTAATTATTTGTACTTATGAGATGAAATACACCAATTTTATTTTCAGTATATTTTAGTTTCATTAATCGATGACAGTTTCGAGTGGCGGAAAAAAATTAAAATAAGAACTGTCAGTATGACATAAATAATGAGAAAAATGTTTAGTAATTTGTCAAATATCATAAGTTAAACTGAAATTTATTGTTAAATATGTCATATACGAATAATACACCGAAATTATCTGATAAAATTAAACTAGACACAAATAGTGCAAATGAAGCTATGGATGATGGAGGCAAGTCATTGCAATTTTATTATAATAACATAATTTTCTTTTCTTTACACCTACTATTTACTAACATCTTTCATTAAAGTTTAACATTATCGAAAGTTATTTGCTTATCTTACTTTTCCGTTTATCTTTCAGAATTTATTATGTTAGAAAAGTAAGATTAATAGAATTTTGAATTTCAGGAAATCTTATCACTTGCAATCCAACAGAGAGCTGTACTTACTCAGGTACCAATTCAAGTTATCTTCATTGCGTCAATGTCACGTCTAAAGCCACCATGCTGGGTATGCATGGGTCCCTTAAAATAAGATCGATTTATACCATATTTTGGTCAACAAATAAACTTGCCAAAATTTATAAAGTTATCTTCACCATAGAGAAAGTTATTAAACATAATATTCTTGTTACAATCCTTAACTCCCATTGTAGTCCGACGTCTTATCCACCAGACTGCTGAAACAAATGGATAGGGCATTAAATTGTCCTACAACTGCCACGTTTAACCCTTTCAGTTACCGTTTCCAAGAAAACTTCCATAGGTGAAGAAGCTGGTGTATGTGCAAGTCAAAAATCGTTCATAAGCATTCACTCAACCGACCACCTCTGCACCGTAGCGAACGAAGAAAACGTGTCAAATCTAGATGACTGCAACTTAGAAGTGTTGAGCCTAAACGAGGTGTTCCCTTCCACCTCGGATGAGAGTCTCTCCAACGGAGATGAATCACCTGTGCGAAGAAAACACAAAAAGAACAAAATTAAGGGCCCCAACCAAAAGACTAAGATAGAGGTCCCAGGTAAATCTTACGTCCCAACTAATAGCAAGTCGTCGACCTTATCTGGAGGCCTGAGAGATCCTGTAGAAGGTCAACCATCTGGGTACTGGGATTTTGATATCCCAAAAGGCACCTTATACGTCACGGGAAGCAACCCAGGAGAACCCAAAATGTCGTATCCAGACCCTCCGAAGAAAATGTCCAAGACAGTGAGTACCTACAGATTAATATAACTAATTTCTTATTCAAGATTATAATTGAACAGAAAGCCGGCATTTTTTTATTTATAATTATTAGGTTATTGGCTACAAGTACCTATCGATTGATTATTTATTATCAATGAAAAGGTGGTGCTTACTAGTCTTCCTACTCATACAAATATATTTTTGGGGTTCTGTAGCCAAATGGCAAAAAACGGAACACTTGTAGATTCGTCATGTCTGTCTGTCTGTCCGTCCGTATGTCACAGCCACTTTTTTCCGAAACTATATGACTATACTGTTGAAACTTTGTAAGTAGATGTATTCTGTGAACCGCATTAAGATTTTGACACAAGAATAGAAAAAAAAACAATAAATTTTGGGTGTAGTTAGTTACTTTAGTTTCCCCATACTACTGAAACTGTTTTTTTTTTAAATAAAACCCATACGTGTGGGGTGGATTTGGATATGGATATGTCTTCAAAAATGATATTGAGGTTTCTAATATTTATTTTTAAACTGAATAGTTTGCGCGAAATATACTACCAAAGTGGTAAAATGTGCCCCCCCCCCCTTAACTTATAAAATAAGAGAATGATAAAAGTAAAAAAAATATATGATGTACATTACCATGTAAACTTCCCCCGAAAATTGGTTTGAACGAGATCTAGTAAGTATAGTTTTTTTTATATACGTCATAAATTGTAAACCGTTTTACGGAACCCTCGGTGCGCGAGTCCGACTCGTACTTGGTCGGTTTTTTTATACCATACAGCGACGGGACAGCAATGTCACGCATAATGCACGTGTGTTATACACTTATAAATTATGTGATTATAAAGGGTAGGTGTTAGAACTATTATCGTTCGCCCGGAGAAGTACCACCGCTGAACCCACTTCTGCCGTGAACCAATTGTATTGTGTTTCGGTGGAAAGGTGCAGTTGCCGGTCACACTTACATGAGGCGACCACCAGCCTCCGGAGTAGCAGCGTAACTGCTTACGACCTCAGACAAGACTTACCTATGCTTGCTTAAGGTTGTATGTAGATGTCCATGGGCTGCAGCGACCCCTTAACACCACGTGGCCTGCATGCTCGTCTGCTACTCCATTCAAATAAAAAAGAATGTGTATTTGTTGCACGTGCCAGCTTTCAATATCGAACTATACTTAAAAGAACTAATTGTTTATAAACTTTTATAAAACTTTGATATAAAGTTTGAATAAATATTATATTGCTTTAGAAATATTTAACACTGAATTTACAATATTTACGTAGGTACTTTATTTGAGTTATCTCTTGTTCTCTCTCATCTCCACCAATCCGCATGGAAGAAGCGTGGTGGAGTAAGCTCTAGGCCTCCCCCAATAATGGGGTAAGGGCACGGGCCCAGCAGAGGCATACAAAAATGGGTTGCAGCCAGCTATGGTCATTAATGATTTTTTTGTCACAATTGACAGGCCGGGCCTAATCGACCTAGGGTGATTCGCCAAATCGCCACACATCAATATTTCATCCACTTATTAAAAATATAACAGCTGTTAAAAGTGGTTGCAGATGAAGAAGTTCCTCCGCAACATCGACAAGCACAAAGGCGAGGGCTGCAAGAGTTCCGAGAAGGCAGTGAGCAAGCTGACGACCGTGCGAGGTATCTTGAAGGACGGCCGCTGCGGCCCGGAGTGCACCGGCGACTCGTCCGTGCAGGACTCGGAGGACTTTAGTGCACGTGAGTTTCAAACTGTCAACGACTTCTTTTTTCTGTATCGGGGAGAGATACCGGATTTTGACGGATTTTACCGCACTAAAAACACCGCGGTGGCCTGCCTCAGCGCTTAGAGCCCAAATATGGGTCCATCATACGGAGAGCGATGCTGTTCTCCTGCACCTTCTAGTGCTTAGGACAGTATGCGGTCAGGGAATCAGGCACAGTCCACACTCGCAGCCGGCAACTGCGGAAACCCCCTTTTAGTCGCCACTTACAGTCAGCAAGCAGGCAGGGGATACTGTAGTGCAGTGTATTCTTAATTTCGAAGCTACAAGGATTCATTTACTTATTACAGTCAACCATATGTGTAGGTACAGTCTAAAACCAAACACAATGCGAAATTAGGTTAAATTCTAAAATTAGTGGCTTGGATAAAATTGACACAATACATTGTTAAAATATAAGTAATTATAAAAAAATATCAACGACGATAGGTAAAGTTCTGGTTCTAGGCAATTAAACACTTTAAAATCTGTCGTGTGGCATCAACTACAAACTCGCACCAACACCGATTCGAATAAAATGAAGATCTAGATCTAGATCCGTCGCGACCGTAGCCGCCGTCTTGACCGGTGATTTTGATCGGCAGATCTTGATGTTAACAATCTGGCACATCAAAAGTTAACACGCCTTCCTTACGTATATTTGCCTTTTGCAAGATTCCAACGCGGAATGTCAAAAATTCTTTGGACCAGGCTCAGTCAAAACCTACTTCACATTTAATTAATTTCGAAATTAATGATTTCTACACCAGGACAATTATTTTCCCACTGAATATTCATCCTTAACGGATTATATAAGCTTTTGATTCAGCATCCGGTGTTTTACCGTTCCAAGACTTTAAAAATATGTTTAATCTTTCACAGCAGAAGATTATTCTTTGCCGTACGACATAGATTTTGGGCCACAAACTTATGGAAAGCATATTCCTGACAAAAACGTTTCGTTCAACACCCAAGTCGTCATTATACATTTTACGGGAGATCTCTGCGTAGGCCAGAGCATCGAAACTCTCAGCAAGGAGAAGGACCAACAAGCGAGAAATTCTGAACTAAGGAAGACGTTTTTGACAAAGTACAACGAATATTGGCCCACACAGAAGTAACAGACGACCCTACAAGTCAATTAATCCGTCTCTGTGACTTTTTTACTTTTGTACGGTGTACCTACTTACCAGTGACCAATATTTCATCAGTCATTAATTTATATTGTATGGTGTTCAAATTGTTGTTTCGTAAACCATTTATTTATTAGATACGTATTTATTTGCTATTTTAAGTAATCGAAATTGTATTCTTCTTTTTAATGTTACACTAGTAATGAATATACTTACCAAACTGAAAAAAAAGTGTTTTGCTTCAGTTTTACTCTTTATATTAAGAAAAACAATTCGTGTCATCAACAAATTAAATGTATTACCATAGTTAAAATACTAATATCAATTGATAATAACAAGCTAACGATCATCTCGATCGTTATGTCGTTATTATAGTAGAATATCGTAGATTAAGTATCTACGAGAATGCCACTTTTCTAGGCCCGCTGTTCAGATCAGATAGAGAATAGACGTGGAAATAGAGAAGCTTAATCATCTGATGGCACTGGTGGTACCAACGTTAACCAAAAGAAACCACTACATAATGCCTGCTGTACACGTAACGATAAATCGTGGCAAATAACTGTGCAAACCGATTTGCGCAGTTTTATCACACGTGTATATTTATATTTTAAAAATTTGCAGATAAAGCTTTGCTAATCGGTTTTCGCACTATGAGCGCTATGATACATCGTTTCGTGTGCAGCAGGCATAAGACTGTGCCCACATTCGAGCACCGTAAATGTGTAAGCTCCAGGCTTAGAGCATCAAAGTTACTGAGTCACCCTTCAGGAGAGACGGCATAACGCCTCGCTTCGATACATAATTTTTGTGCCAAATGGGTGCGGAGAAAGAACGCACACATTTTAAATTTGTCACACATTCACAAATATTCTTTCATAGCGATGAAACGCAACACAGACGCATATATTTCTAAACTAGTGGCCGCCCGCGACTTCGTCCGCGTGGACTTTGGTATTAGTCATAGCATGATGTTAAATAGCCTAAAGCTCTCTGGTGGCTCCCCTGGGGTTGCCCGTGTCCATAGGCGACGGTTATAGCTTACACCACGCGGCCCGTGTGCCTTTAAAAAAAGGCTTCCCCGATAAATGGACTATCCAACACAAAAATATTTTTTTCAATTGGAACCAGTAGTTACTGAGATTAGTTCGTTCAAACAAACATACAAACGAACTCTTCAGCTTTATGTATAGATTAAAATATTGATTAACGGGCTAATATAAAAAAACATAAATAAGCCAAAGACAATACTATACTTTATTAATCTATGAAATGAAATAAGAAACATACAATTTTTCTTTTCTTTTAATATTGAATGGCTAAAAGGATTTTTATACAATGCCGTAAAACGAATTAAAAAAAATAAGAAACATAAAAGACAGACATGACAATTTAAAATGTAAATAAACGAACTCAGAAAGTAAATATTTTTGTAAAGAAATAATAAAGGAAAAGCAAAGTATAAGAATAAAACAAAAGGATATAAGTTATAAAATATGATTTACGACGTGAATGAAGTAGGTAATAGCATGTAGTGTATTTATAACACTACACGGCGCATTTTATTATTTCATTTGCTTCCCGTGGGAATGAGATAATTTCCCGCTGTAAAAAGTAGCCTATGTTCTTTCTCAACGTCCTTTCTATGTTTATGCCAAATTTCAACAAAATCGGTTCAGTGGTTTAAGCGTGAAAGAGTAGCAGACAGACAGACAGACAGAGTTACTTTCAAATTTATAATATTAGTATGGATATGTCAATTTCTATTAACAACGTCATTTTCTATGCACCGTTAACACTGACACACTAGTTGTACCTATAACTAGAAGGCACATTGTGCATGGACGTTGGGACGAGGGGTTCGCCCGTAAAGGCCACTCCTCTGACGGGTGTCATACCTTTCATACCTTGACACTTTAAGGCTCCAGGCCTTTTTTTATTATTCGAGGTCTTAAAGTTGGAACTCTAAGAGGATTGCAGCCAACTAAAAGAAACAAGTACCTGCTTAACAAAAATAATTTAATAGTTATCACATTCATTGGTCTTTTCTCATTGCAATTTAGGCTTAGAAGTTATTCTCCACAACACTAGTTCTTTGACGCGGTCGTACGTGAAATACTTCGGGAAGTCCAGGGGCAGTTGCTCGACCGTCCAAACGGAATGTATGTTGTCTGTCTTTATTTTGTCAAGTAGAGAGAGGAATGTCTCGTAGCACGGCGCCACCGATTCCATGTGGTCTATGGTGAACACATATCTTTTTTCTAACACGATATACATAGTTTTGGGCGGATTCGTGTTCAATATTTTCTGCATAGTCCTAACAAAAGCTGAGGTAACGTCGTCGTCATAAATAACTGGAATAAAAAAAGTTAAAAACAATATCGCGTTACGAATCGGCATTCCTTTCTTAGGGGCCACACAAGGACGCTGATAATAGTGCCACTTAGCACGAAAGTGGAGTTGCCTGCCAAACGTATATGAGGGACCATCAGCCTTCGGAGTAGCAGTGTAAACACATGCGACCACATGAAATACTTAGCCTTGCTTTAGGCAGTGTGTAGATGTCCACAGGCTCATCAGATAATTTATTTATTTATTTCATATCATATACGAACATTACAGATTTTTAAAAACCCAATGCGTTTATATACATCGTTACAAATTTTGTGTGTACCTGCCCGCTGCTCTACGAAATGCAGCCGGCGGAGTAAAAAATATGTCTAGGCTAGTGTCCTTGGCCAGGACACCATTGAGCAACGTCAGGGCTCGTACGAGCGGCGATTCTCTTAACAATACCAGCCTGCAGTGCGGAACTGCAAACAAGTTTTGTCGCCGAACATTAACGTTCCTAGGGATACATTTAATTTTTTTTTAAATCGTACGCGGTCGGATTACGTTACAGAATCTTATTTGATATCAAAACGAGTTTTAATCAGACTACCATTCACTTCAAGACAGGCGCAGTCCCAGGAGGGCCACCCTCGGGGGTGGGGGTGGGGGATTCACACGACGGATATTAAATGATACATGAGCTAAAGTGTATTAAATGGGATAATTACAAAGTTCTAACTACTAAAGCTGCTTACTACTCTTACCATCTGCAGCAATAATAATGTCCGTTTCTTTTATTTCCTGTGCCAAGTTTGGAACCCAATTGGTCTCACTGAAGTCCAGCGGCATTACTTTAAACTGTGACTTCAACAGCTTGGCATTATATTTTGCGTTCAGCTTAATGAGATCCAATATTCCTCCTAAATCTATATCTGCAAAGAATAATATTTTATATTTACTACCTTAGGCGTCAAGAATATGTATAACTAGCCTTCCAGCAGCGGCTTCGTCCGTGTAGCGAGTCTATATTTATAGGTTCCCGTAGGATAAAAACCATCCTATGTCCTTTCCCAAGGTCCACTCTATCTGTGTTCCAAATTTCATTAAGATTGGACCAGTAATTTTGGCGGAAAAGCGTAACAGACACACACAGACAGAGTAACTTTCGAATTTATAATATTATAATAGTATAGAGTATGGATAATATGGATAATATTATAACCATTTTTACGAAGAGGTGCTAATATAACAAAAAAAAAATACAAAAATTCAACCAATAAGTGACCTAAAACTGAATTTTAATTTTACATTTTCAAATTTCGAGTAATTTTGATGATAAAATACCCTATCGTAGATGCGCTCACTAGTTAAGTTGTTAACTATCTGGCCACTATCAATTCAGTGACTATTTGTCAAGAAGCGCAAACTATTGGGCTTCTAACTTTGAATCCTTTATTCAATTAAAATGTATGTAGGGGTGGGTTTTTGGCGGGAAGTCGAAAAAGACATATTGTGCTCTTGTTTTATTTTCATTTTCTTGGTGTATTTTTGAATTGTATCGGATAAAGTTGATGGCATTTTGTTTGATATAGGTTAATTATAGTGCACGAGTGTTTGTGAAATAGAATAACAGTGCTAAAATATGTTTTTTCTGCTTGCCTCCAAAATTCCATCGGAGACATTCTAGTAAAGTAGCCATTGCTTACTTGAATGTTGGACTGGACTGACTAGACTGACTGATTACTGACGACTTACTTACTGACTTTGTTATTACTTCGTCCAGTTTCATTGAAACTGGCATAAAATTGATGCAAAAATTATACTTGACGCTGGCAGTATGAACGGAGTAAGCGATGCCATAATAAAAAAAATAAAAAAATGTAGGGGTAGTTTAATTTAAATTACACTTTAATCTGGCTCCAACCCTTTTGTGCCTCCCAACAAGGCATGGGTCTCTCCCCATTATTTGAGAGGCTTCTTAGAGCTTACTCCACCATGCTATTCCAATGTGGGTTGATATATCTTATGAATATTATTACAATTTAAAATATTTAAGTAACATCCTCAATACACAGCTGGGATGCTTTGAAATTATAATTAATTATAATTAAATACCTGTACACACAACCTTCTTGGCATAAAGTGCAGCAACAAAACTTGTCAGGCCAGTGCCAGCTCCCAGCTCCATTACATGCTTGTCTTGAAGTTCTCCTTTCAAGCCCAAATATATCAGCAAATCTCCCAAAAGAAAGGCACCTCTCCATACTTGTAAACCAACTAAGGCAATTTTCGTTCTGAAACTATGCTCTGGAAATTTTAATGGAAATGTATGATATATCTTGATATCTATATACAGAAAAAAAAACAAATTACTGTTTCTACCCTAGCTCTAAATAATTTAAATTCCTTAATTTGTTCCATGGTTTTGCAATGGAGTTTCAAATGGATTTTAAGTCTTCGCCGTAGCTGTTTTTAAAGGTAGGACATCTGCTGGCCCACCAATTATAAATAGAAGTTTGCATTCGTTTTTTAGGGTTCCATAGCCAAATGACAAAAAACGGAACCCTTATGGATTCGTCATATCTGTCTGTCTGTCTGTCCGTCCGTATGTCACAGATATTAAAAATCTATCTGTCCGTCTGTATGTCACAGCCACTTTAATCCGAAACTATATAAGAACTACTGTTGAAACTTGGTAAGTAGATGTATTCTGTAAACAGCATTAAGATTTTCACAGAAATATAGAAAAAAATACTTAGAACTGAAACTCAAATTTTTTTTTCATCAAACCCTACATACCTACTACATACATATGGGGTATATATGGATAGGTCTTCAAAAATGATATTGAGGTTTCATATATCATTTTTTTCGAATAGTTTGCGCGAGAGACACATCCAAAGTGGTAAAATATGCCCCCCCCCTGTAACTTCTAAAATAAGAGAATGATAAGACCAAATGTACATTACCATGCAAATAATTTGTAGTTTATTTTAAAATGTCATAAATCGTAAACCGCAATTTACCTTTCATTCAATCAAGTCAAATATAAAAAAAAACTTTTTATTTATGTATGTTACTTGCTGCTACGGAACCCTTCATAGGCGTCTCCGACTCTCAGTTGGCCACTTTTTTTGTCATGCTACAAGTATTGTTTTAGTATACTTAAGTATGTTTGAAATTTCCAACTTACCTATTTTAATAACTTCTTTCTGTGGTCTCTCAACATCCAGATCATTGTCTTTGTCAAATTTCTTCTTGGTCTTTTTAACGCACAGTAAAAATGGAAATTCTGATATGACATCTGCAAATAAAATATGAAAATAAATAAAAAGAAAAAAAATGCTATGTTTATTGCAGTAAAGTAGCAAACTTTATAAAGTAGATTTAGACTCAAAACTTGTTCAGAACATTACTGTTTCAAATAAAACTATTATGAGAAGGAAGCAACTAAAATTAATATATACAATATATAAAGCTGAAGAATTTGTTTGTTTGAACATGCTGTTCTCAGGAACTACTGGTATGAATTGAGAAATTATTTTTGTGTTGAATAGTACATTTATTTGGGAAGGCTATACAACATCATGCTATGACTAATACCAAAGTCTATGCGAACGAAGTTGTGGGCGGCCAATAGATTCTTATAGAAATGAAAACACTAACTCTAACTCACTTCCTTCTTTGCTTGGTGTTATTTTAGTCTTGTAATCATACTCTTCATATATCTCTGATGTCACAGTCAGCTCTGGCATCTGCAGAATATAGTAATAAATTGTTTCATGTCATGTCATTATCCTCCTAAGACCCCTTGTACAAATTTTTGCACAAAATGAATGTCGTCATTCAGTCCCGGAAAGATTGCAACCTCCATAGTGGTGTGGTCCCAGCGTACAAAATTTTGTACATATTTTTAAATTGACCCGCACTTTTTTTTTTATCAGTAGACAAAATTTGACTGCTATACGCGTCTATGGATAAGTTTGACGTTTCGTTTCGCAATGCAACTAGGGTTGCCAGGTTGCCAAACCTAATAGCCGGACAGACCAGCCAGTTTGGCCGGACATTTGGATAGAAAGGCCGGACACCCTACATTTTTGAAGATGTTGTGTCTCAGTATAAATAGCTACGACAGAAAAAAATGTATGTAAAATCAAGCTTTTTGATTATTGTCATAAATCTTGTTAAATTCTAATAAAATAACAAATTTAAAGTCTTAAGTAGGAGCGACGGACAGTCGACTCGCCTGCGCTCGGCCAAGCTCGGCACTCGGTCGTTTGAGAAATGTAAAAAGCCTAACAAAAGCCGGACAAGCCGGATACCGTTTATTTTGGCCGGACACGCAATCAAAAAGCCTACCTATGTCCGGCTTTATCCGGACGTCTGGCAACGCTAAATGCAACCAACATAAAAAATTCAAAGCTGTCAAAATCATTTGTGAGTGTCGGTGGAAGATGGCGAATGGACAGCGTAGAAGTAAGTTTCAATCAAGATTTACCTATGCAATCGTGATTGTTTTGCTAAGATATTTATTAATTTTGCTTTTTAAAATATCCAACTAATTAGTTTGAGTTGTTATTTCATGGGAAGCATCTAAATAAGAAAATAAAACTATCATATTTTATTATGTACAATTTTTTGCACTCCAGGCCTTAGTTCGTAGATAACACTCATTTAATTTGTGCAAATTTTTGCACTTTCGGTCTTTACCATAGTAGATCTAATTGGCGTTTGGTGCTGATAGCTAATGCTTTTTTTTTGTTCATGCTTCACAGATCTCCGTGATCAAGAAATATTATATTCTCTAAACTAATTGGATTTTGAATATGACAGCGATGATGAATATTTCGCAGATACCGTTGCTTTTCAAAGCAATTTTTCTAGTTACTAATCTTCAGACAAAGAGACCGTACATGAAGATCCACCAAGACTTCCAAACCGACCAATTCGTGGTAGGGTGCAAAGCAACAGAGGACGGAGTTCATCAAGAAGATGTTACCGAGCACGTGGGGGGAATCCAAGAAGAATAAGTAAATAATAATAATAATATAAGATGCTGCTAATTAAGAAGTTTATTTTAGAGTTTATTGATTTATAAGTTCCTTTTTTATGATTATTACATAAAAAACTGTTTGTAGAAGTTTAAATTGTAAACGTTCATATTTCGAATAAAAAAAAATTGAAAAATGTTGAATTTATTATTTATTGCACTTAAAGTTTTATGATGGATTGAAACCGAATGTGCAATTTTTTGAACAAAAGATGGCTGCTTTAAACCTTTGTCATTCCATTCCAAAAGACATATAAAATTTATGAAAAACATCAAATAATCTTAATTTTTAGTGTAAAATAATATATAACAAAAACAATGTCTGGGACTGAAGGCCAATATTTAATTTGTGCAAAATTTTGTACAGTGGGACTAAATCACTACGATTTATTTTTTTGTCTGGGTCTTAGGAGGATATACCTTACTGCTGCAAATTTTATTTTGAATACTAAAAACATTATTTATAGCTCTATACTTAGACAGAAGTTTCTTACTTATATTTTCTGAAGCTAAAAAAACTTTTTAAACAGTTATATTTTATGAACTTGTAAAAACAGTGTACAGGTACAAATATTTAATAACACACCTTTACTTAGTTATAATTTTTCTAAACCACGATTAACCATGAAATCCATGTGATAACTGGTCTTTGGAAGTGCTCGAGTATAAAAATTGGATACAGTCCAAATATAAAATTCTAAAATAAAATCTTCAGTATGTTTGCGTGAAGGCCACCACATTTGATTTGCTTATGTTTATGTGTGACAGTGGGTCGACATTGAACATTTAAAAGAAACATAAATAATGTTTTTTTACTTTTCATCAACACTGAACCAGAAGTTCATAAAATTCTGTGCAACATTTATAATTATATTCAATAGCGGAATGTGCATACTTGATATGATAAATAAAATTGTTAAATAATTATAACTAATATGATCTATTCAATACCTCTGCAAATGACATCTTCAGCTTTTACATTTTTATTGAATAATTATTTAAAAAGAATTGCCTGATTTCCTGGATAGAAAATAAATATTTATATACAGCACTATGAGTTCATCTTATCTTAACACACTGAATGAACTAGAGACACTAGAGTATACCAAAAGTCTGAAAAGAAAACAAAATTTAATTAAAATTAACCAAAAAGTAAACAGACAGACTTTGTTTTGGCACCTAATTTTATTGGTATTCGACAGCTGACACTCTGACAGTGACAATACTGACAATGGACAATGTCAATGTTATCAGGACATAGTTTTTTTTAGTAATAGCATCGGAAAATGTCCATATTGCCAATATCACGTTAACATTTGTTTCCACTCTAGTATCGCTTTACTTGGAGATATATATCTCCAATGGTATGAATTTACTTGGAGATATATATTATATCTCCAAGTAAAGCGATGGCTACTTTACCAGAATATGTTTAACGCGTAGAGCGTCAAAATTGACAGGTATGACATTGAATGTTGTTGCTCTAAGGTTTAACCTTAGACTAAGAATAATGTACTATGGGCATAAGAATAAATAATACTACGTAGAACGGAAACTCCCGCTCAAAACGGGCTCAAGGTCACGATATTAGCCTACACTTTAATTTCGGCTAAGCCGACTACTGAAGACGGGCTGTCTCGGACGGGCGCGTCAATTACAATAACGGCGCCAAGTTAATGTGGTGTGTTTGGTTGTACAAACAATTCTAAAACAATGCCAAACTTAAGTTTTTTTAGTTTGCCCAAAGATGATGCGAGATAAGTAATATTTTTTAAATATTATTCCTTTTCCGTACCTAATTTATCAAAAGAATGTGACCAGTTCTTTTTGTGTAGCCAATTGTTTCACTTTCACTCAATTATTAAAAAAAATGTTAGATAACTACAGCATTTTAACATGTCGCCAAAATATTTTTTAATAGCCCCCGCCATCGGTCATTGAACCTTTCTCGATTGTTTTGCCTCGCGATTGCGGCGCCGCGGCACTGGCGCACGCACGTTATACTTAATATGTAATTCGTTTATTTTAAACCTACACTACGTAAGTACTTACACCTATGTAGGTAAGTAATACTTACTTAAATGGCTTCATTTGGTATGGTACTCATAATAATTTACTATTCATGAGCAGGTATTTATAGTGTAGGTAAGTATTTATAATTCTCATACTTTGTAATACTAAACTAAAATAATGATTTTTAAGTAAAGGAAAACTTATATTTTAGCTACCTATATTATCTATAAAAAAGCAGTATTAACAGTTGACAACCCTGTCAACATGCCTGGGCGACAGAGGGGCGTAACGAGGTGAAGGGGGAAGTAGGTATAAAAATAGCGGTGTTTTCCACCCGGTCAAAGGAGATTCCGTTCTATGTAATTATTATTTATTCTTATGCCAGAAGGTGGTAAGTAACAATTTAACATGGACATAGCATAAGAATAAATAATACTACGTAGAACGGAAACTCCAGCTCCGAACGGGCTCAAGGTCACGATATTAGCCTACACGTTAATTTCGGCTAAACCGACTACTGAAGACGGGCCGTCTCGGACGGGCGCGTCAATTACAATAACGGCGCCAAGTTAATGTGGTGTCAGTGGTGTGTTTGTTTGTACAAACAATGGGCATGATGACAGATTTTTAAATACCTTTCCTTATTGTAGGTACACGTCTCCTAGTTTCGAAAAAAAGTTTATTTCAGCAATAAACTCAACTTTTAACGTAAATTAAAGTGTTTTCTGCTATGTAATTTGAATTAAGCGCGAAAACGCTCGTAGGTGTCATGGCGTCAGCTTCATCGTCAAACTTCAACCAACACGATGACATTAACTGAGCCGTGACGTCATTCCTTTTGATTGGCTTTTCAGATAAAATGGCAGATTGCTGTATTTAATACTTTTATTTTATTGAAAATCTTATTAATCTTATTTTTATTTATTTATTTAACATTCGTACCACCTTAAATTAAGGGCTACAGGGTTAAACTTAATGCCTAATGGCATTCTCTGCCAGTCAACCCTGGGTGATGGTGAGAGCTATGGGTAGGCACGACATAAATTATAAAAATGCTTATTATGTAAAGAGAAAAAAAATATATAATTAAAACAAGTAATTGAATAAACAAGATTTATAAGTATTTATTAATAATAGGTATATATAGAAATATACATATATAAATGTACATAAATATTCATACATATACAATATTCAAATAACATATAAAATAAATATATTATTATTATAAATATTTAATATAATAATAATAATAAATATATGTTATAATAATAAGTATATATAAATTACCTAAATAAGTATATATAAATTACTAATCTTAATGTTTATATTAAAACGGGATCATATTTTAGAACTTTTTTAGCATATATTTTTCTATAAAACCGTTTATTCTCTAATTCTTCAATAGTGTCATCATGCCATTTCTAAAACAATGCCAAACTTAAGTTTTTTTAGTTTGCCCAAAGAAGATGCGAGATAAGTAATATTTTTTAAATATTATTCCTTTTCCGTGCCTAATTTATCAAAAGGATATGATTCTTTTTGTGTAGCCAATTGTTTCACTTTCACTCAATTATAAAAAAAATGTTAGATAACTACAGCATTTTAACATGTCGCCAAAATATTTTTTAATAGCCCCCGCCATCGGTCATTGAACCTTTCTCGATTATTTTGCTTCGCGATTGCGGCGCCGCGGCACTGGCGCACGCACGTTATACTGAATATGTAATTCGTTTATTTTAAACCTACACTACGTAAGTACTTACCCCTATGTAGGTAAGTAATACTTACTTAAATGGCTTCATTTGGTATGGAACATAGAACTTATTAAGTAATATTATTTATAATAAGTATTTATAGAGTAGGTAAGTATTTATCATTCTCATATTTTGTAATACTAAACTAAAATTATGATTTTTGTGTAAAGAAAAACTTATATTTTTGCGATATTATCTTTAGACATAAGCATTACTAACAGTTCACAGCCCTGGCAGCACGCCTGGGCGACAGAGGGGCGTAACGGGGTGAAGAGGGAAGTAGGTATATAAATTGCGGCATATCGATGGCGGTCAAAGGAGATTCCGTTCTATGTAGTATTATTTATTCTTATGCTATGGGTTTAACGGAGTTTTGGATGCTCTAAGCTGAAAACAAACTAA
The DNA here is from genome assembly GCA_911387765.1 of Pyrgus malvae. Classification (NCBI taxonomy): domain Eukaryota; kingdom Metazoa; phylum Arthropoda; class Insecta; order Lepidoptera; family Hesperiidae; genus Pyrgus; species Pyrgus malvae. Next base: position 17,396,889 of record OU426960.1, read on the forward strand.
TATTAGAGATAAATCCTCAAATGATGGAATACTTGAGCATGAAAGGTGACATCGCATTCAGTCGCCCTTCGATCCTCAACAGCAACACAAACTAAGTAGAGATAAATCCTCAATGATGAAATACTTAGAGCATCAAAAGTGTCAGCGCATAAAGTCATCCTTTATTTCTCAATGATGTAAAGCATAGATTTATTATGACTTTAACTACGTCAAGAAGTATATAGATGGAAAGCCATGTTGTGGCATTGTTATTTTAATCCACAGTCATCGTAAGATGCGAGGCCTGTGTTTTCCCATCGTATTTCTAATTAGTTAGCGGTCCACAACAACACTCTGGAACTAAAATGTCATAGTAATAAAATAAAATGTTATAGTCATGAATGTCATCAACTCTTTGAGAGGAGATCGTTAAATGTATCAATCAAATTCGTTCGTTCCTTCCCCAATGGATTTATCATATTCAACCAGACTTACCGGTTAACAAGGCAACCATCTGAACTGGAACTGAAATATTTTAACCTAAATATTAATATTTTATTATATTTAGATAAGACTAAAAAGATGAAAGCTTAGAACTAAAATAAAGAAAATGAAATTATGTATAAATAAATTATAAAAGAAATATGCCATCCAATCCAACAACAATTGTATTATTGTATTATTTTTAAGAGCATAACGCTTAGAGGTGCGGGGGAAGAACGCACACATTTTAATTTTGTCACACATTCACAAATATTATTTCATCGCTACAGTCCTTAGACTAAGAATAATGTACTTACGTACTACTACAGACGCATACATTTCTAAATTGTTAATTTCAATTAACTAGAAGGCACATTGTGCATGGACGTTGGGACGAGGGGTTCGCCCGTAAAGGCCACTCCTCTGACAGGTCATACTACCTGTCATACCTTGATGCTCGAAGGCATCACGCAATAGAAACGTCACTATAAACTATTCAAAGTTGTGGTCATAGACTATATCCATAAGAATAAATAATACTACATAGAACGGAATCTTCTTTGACCGCCACTATAACGCCGTCATTTATGTACCTACATCCCTCTTCATCCCGTTACGCCCCTCTGTCACCCAGGCGTGTAGCCAGGGTTGTGAACTGTTAGTAATGAATGCATATGTCTAAAGATAATATCGCAAAAATATAAGTTTTCCTTTACTTAAAAATCATATTTTTAGTTTAGTATTACAAAATATGAGAATGATAAATACTTACCTACTCTATAAATACTTATAAATAAGTTATCATAAGTACCATACCAAATTAAGTCATTTAAGTAAGTATTACTTACCTACATAGGTGTAAGTACTTAGGTAGTGTGGGTTTAAAATAAACGAATTACATATTAAATATTATGTGCATGCACCAGTGCCGCGGCGGAAAGGTTCAATGACCGATGGCGGGGGCTATTAAAAAATATTTTGGCGACATGTTAAAATGCTAAAATAAGGCAAACTAAAAAAACTTAAGATTGGCATTTTTTTAGAATTGTTTGTACAACCAAACACACCACATTAACTTGGCGCCGTTATTGTAATTGACGCGCCCGTCCGAGACAGCCCGACTTCAGTATTCTGTTTAACGTGTATGCTAATATCGTGAACTTGAGCCCGTCCGGAGCGGGAGTTTCCTTTCTATGTAGTATTATTTATTCCTATGCTGTATCCATGATTATTTTTTAATATCATCACAAAATGTATCTGTATTTTGATTTTGAACGCGTGGCAGTAGAGCTACATTGTCATAGTGTCAAAAAGCTGTTGTCTTGTTGTACATATGAAAAAAATAAACCAACCAATCACGGCCAAACACACGTTCAACGCTGCCACGTCAAGTTAGTCGGTGTGAGAGTGAATGAAGTGGCAAATTCGGCATTTTGTTGAGTTTCATCTTCTGAGAATCAAGTAGTTGTAGTTCTGCGATCGTAAATTCAAGATGCGGATTTTGTTATACACAGTGGCAATAGCCCTTTTGGGTTCAGCTTTAGCAGAAGATGACGAAATTCCCACCGAAGACAACGTTTATGTTCTAGGGAAATCCAACTTTGATACCTTTATTACTTCGTCAGACCATGTCCTAGTGGAATTCTGTAAGTTTTATAAGTTACAACTAATCATATTTAGTAATTCTTACACTATGTACAGCATGAAACTCTTGTCTCATTCATTATCTTACTTTGTGCTAATGCCGACCGGCAGATAAGTTTGCCGGGCGGCATTTTCATTGCAAGCGTGTACGTGACAGATGCTCCATGGTGCGGACATTGCAAATCGCTGGCGCCGGAGTATGCGAAGGCGGCTACGAAGCTCGCCGAAGAAGGCTCCAGCATCAAGCTGGCTAAGGTTGATGCCACTCAGGAACAAGACCTCGCTGAGGCCTACAAAGTCAGAGGCTACCCCACTCTGATGTTCTTCAAGAAAGGAAACCAAATTGACTACTCAGGTACCTTAAAATTACTATTAATTCTTAAAAAGTTTTGAGATTTGTGGAATATTTGTGAACAATAAACTTATCTCATTTTCTAGTAATAAATCTTATCTGGCATTTAGCTACACATAATCAGTATACTGGCTGTAAATCAGTGTTTAATAAACATTTTATGGTTAGTCAATCAATGGTTTAAACAGTGATTTTCTAGTCTTAATTTTTTACTTGTAAAGATACAAACAAAAGAAAGTAGAAAAATTGCGACAAGTTAATGACCACATTTTTTATAACTGGTCTACTTGGATGATCTTAAATTTAACAGCAGAGTAACAGGCATATAACATAAAATATTTGCTAACAGGTGGTCGCCAAGCCGATGAAATTGTTGCCTGGTTGAAGAAGAAGACTGGTCCTGCTGCTATCCTGATCGCCAACTCCCAGGAATTCAAGGAAATCACTGCTGCAAACCCAGTGGTCATATTTGGTTTCTTCCCTGAGCAGGGTGTGGATAAGGCAAAGACTTTCTACAATGTTGCTGGTCTCGTAGACGAGAATGTGTTTGCTGTGGTCAACGATGAGAAACTCATGGAAGAGCTGGAAGTTGGTGCTGAAGAAGTTGTTATGTTCAAGAACGTAAGTTCAACATATACCTACCTACCTTTTTTAAATTATGTTCTTGATTTCAATGGGAATGCATGAAATCACTTGTACAATTTGTGATAATAATTTCATGCTACTGTATTACTGCCAAAATTCCAATTTTTTTTTAATATATTAGAATGTTTTTTATTTTTTGACTGGTACTGAGATGAAATCTTGTAAATTAGCAACAATTCAGATTGAAGTAATAATATGTATCGCCAGAAGTTCTATAAGGTATATTTTATTCAATGATAATTAAATAAAATAATAATTAAGCATAATCATAAGTTTTTTAAACGTTATAGAATTTATACTTATGAGGTTGGTGAATTACTGAAAGTTTTATAGAGAAATATTTCTCAGGATTTTTTTATTATATTCCTAAACTGTCTTGAGGAAGGCAATGTAGAGGAAAAGATTAAAATGTGTAAAGTTATCCACAAGATATAGATCTTGTACTACATACTAACTACTATAGTTCATTCGCGTTAAGAAAATAGTGACTCATCAGTGCAACTGCAGGGTAAGGGTGTATTCATAATGGAGAAAAAAATTATACATTTTTTTTTTCAAAACATTAAATAAGTTTAATAGAAAAATAATAAAGTATCAATGATTTTAAACATGTTAAAATATTCCTATTAAGGTAATTTTTAATGTCAACTTAAACGCTATATTAGTAGAGTAACACATATTTGGATTAATGGTAATAAAATAAGTACTAAGTAAAAAAATACAAAATTGTCTTAAAACTAAGTACTTAAATCGCTAATCAGTATCGCTAGATTCTCCCGTTACATTTATTACGAATGAATTTTGTTCTGCATGTTCCATGACGTCATCCAAACCCCACATGGTCTGACTTCAACTGAGCACTGTGAACTCGCCTTACTAATTTCTAGCGTTTTAATTGGCTAGGGGGCGTGGCTTGGCCGGCAGTCGGTGATGAGTCACTATTTTCTTAACGCGAATGAACTATAGTACTACATTACTACATAGGTAGTAGCAAGATAGATCACAATATTTAGTCTTTATAATATACATATTGTAATTTGTGGCTTCTAAGGGTTTTACCTTAATAAAAACCATTTTTTCTCATGAACAGTTTGAAGAGCCCCGTGTGAAGTATGAAGGTGATTTTGTTGAGGACGCAATCAAGACCTGGATATTTGTGCACAGCATGCCAACCATTGTGGAGTTCTCCCACGAGACTGCCTCTAAGATCTTTGGTGGCCAGATCAAATACCACCTGCTGTTGTTCCTGTCTAAGGTAAGTCAATTTTGTTAATGTATTTTCGTAATGAGTACCAGTATACCCACAGAACATATTAAAAGAGGTAGAACGGCAATAAAGCACTGTTTGTATGAAAAATGGTATCGCCGATCAAGCCCCACCTTTCACCTCCAGATTACCACCCCACATCCTTACACTACATTACATACCACATTACATCTGTCTTAAATAAAAACGAAGATTACACATTTATATTTGCAATTTCACATCTAGCCAATCTTAGTGCCGCACAATCATGCGATTTCAAATGAACGAATCACACCCAAGCACACACACAAGCACGCATATCGTAGCATGAGTGCATGTTTCTATAGAGATACAAGCGTTTGCTCATATCCTTGGCGTGTCTGCCCCACCCACATTTCCATTCTAACCTCTTTTAACATGTTATGTGAGTATACCAATAATTAATTGTTCTTTAGTTCAATTGAAGAATTTTTATTAGAGATTTAGGACACAAAAATGAAATTGTGAATAAATAAAAAAATATGACCGATTCAAATGTTTCAAATTAAACATTAGACAGAGATAGCATTACCTGATTGTGACATCCCCTGCCTGTACCACAGTAGAAATTGTTGGAAAGCTTTTTTTTTGTTAGAAGGGATAGTAATTTATTTTAAATACTTTTTCCTCTTATTGATAACAGCCATACTTGAACTCAAAAACCAAAAAGTTTCCACCTTATATTAAAAACAATTATATTGAAATCACAATTCATAAATAAAAAAAATGCTGATACAAATATAATCCAAGTTTATTCTTAAATGGAATGCTGGGATATGATTCCCCTAAATTAAGGCGCAATATGTCCCTGATATCATATTTTTATAATATAATTAGAGGCAGTCTACACATACCTAGCGTGCTTGAACTATTCACGTTGTTTGTAGCTAATAACTACCTACGAGCACGTAGGCATCAACTGTGTGCTGTGCCTCTGTAAATTAGTGTCAGGGCGTGAAACACCGTTGATTCGGGCTTTGACATTGCTCAATGGTGTCCTGGAGGAAAATCCCGAACTGGACATATTTCATTCCAAACCTGCTGTATTTTACAGACTAGCAAGCCGTTATATTCAAACGCGTATTATGTAATTATGTAAACGAATTGGATTTTTTTTAAAATCTGTCATGTTTATTATAATTTGTTAAATAAATAAATAATATCTATTATAATTATAGTAAAATTATTATCATTCGTTTTTATGTTCTTTTTTTTACTGAGTAAAAACCTGTTATTTTGTTAGTTTTACTATGAAAGATATTCAAATGTGATTAAAATAGTATTTAACCTCCTAAGTCCCATGTTCCTACAGAAAGAACAAAATGGCGTACATAATAAAGTCCTAGCATTATCTGGTAGACGATGCTGTTGTGACCGGAAGTCCTACTAAAAGAACAAAATAAATATCATCACTAAGTCCTGGGTATATCACATCAAATTAAAGTATTTTAGAGTTAACTATAAAATTTTTGTTAGAACAAACATTTGTTGTACTTAAGAAAACATTTATTTGCACTAAGTGAAAACATAGATATTTTTGTTCTTTATAAAGAACATTGGGTCTTTGTTAATAATGAAAGAAAAATAAATTTACATAGCAGGTAAATGAAGAGAACCCCATTGGCAGAAAGCAATTGATGGAATCGCTTTAACCGGAGGTCTACTTCTCCTTGAAGTGTTAGCAACATTTTGCACTACGTCAAAGGATGCAGCAATTGTGCATTCAACATCATTTTCTGAATGAAAGTACCTAATCAATAATCATCCAATATCTTCTCGGCAATAGATTGCTTAAAAGCTCGTAACAGAAGTATTTTGTGAGGACATACCCCTTGCAATCTCTGATCTGCCTTATACTTCATTCAGACATTAACAACAGATAATCCCATGACTTGACTTATAAATCTTACCATCCACTTTTTGGTACGCATTCTAGAGGGACAAATAGCTAGCAACCTATCTAAGCAAAAAGTAGAGCGGTCTCCTACCATTTTGTACCGCATATTTCTCGCTCCAGTACATGCGAATATGAAGGTAGCCTATGTTTTGCGCTCTCCTAAAGTTAAATTCAAACTTTTGCCAGTTTTTCTATAGCAGTTTGGTTGCTCATCATAACCATTAAAGACAGTTCTTCATCAATATATTTATAAAAATAATCAATCATAGACGACTTCGCTTCAGAAGCTAGATATGACGCCTATAATAGAGCAGGAAATTCTTTTCTGAAACTCGATCTTGTCCATGGGATCTAAGTCTCGACTCTAGAAGCTCTAGCTCCTCCACGAGTCTAACACTACTAGGCAGTAACACGAGAGCGTACTCTACCACGAGGACACACTCGTTTCCGAAGCGATCGAGAACTTGTCAGAATTCGTCCAGATCTGTTGTGGTAGTTAGTGGCAGATGGAAAACTTTTGACAGCCTCCTTGGCGGAGTGGGTGATGAGCCAACTGCGGAGCGTGAGGTCGTGGGTTCGATTCCCACCCAGAACAAATATTTGTGTGATGAACATGACTATTTGTTCTGTGTCTGGGTGTTAAATTATCTATTTAAGTATGTATTTACAATTATATAAGTATGTATATCAGCTTTAAAATTATTTGGTTACGAAATAATAACGTAATATGAATTAAACTGAGACCGAGAGTGATTTTAAAAGAACAAATAACGGTTTCAACTTTACTAAAAAAAAGCCGAACATACTACACGAAGAACAAAATGAATTACAATCAATTATTACGATTTATCATGCATTTCTTGCAAAATTAAAATAATTAAGGCAATATACTTATCTATTCCGTTAAAAAAAAATGCCTTTCTCTGAATAATTAACTTAATTGTATAAGATATTTGCTGATTTAATCACCTCGATCACGACTTGTCATCATGATTGCGAGTTCCTTGAAAATGGATACCAATATGGCGACTTCCTATAGTTTAAAAAAATCCCAGATGACAGAGGCGAAGATATACATTGGTATAGCGTCATTTCTTTCTAACAAGTTGCCATAAATTAAAATATAAAATTTGTTCTTTTCGTAGAACGTTCGGTCATAACGATATCTGTCACTTTACACTAATCAGGACTTAATAATGGTTGCCATTATGTTCTACAGAAATCCATTTCGGTCTTCCTGATAACAAATGTTTGAAATGCTCAGGTGTCAGGAGGTTATAACAGAATTAACAAAACTATTTTTCTAGAATGCACGAATGTTCCAATGATTTCAATGTAAAAACTAAATTTAAACCAAACTTAGCTTAAATTAAGTTTTTATTGAGCTCACCTCAAGGCAAAACATTTAGATAAATGAGTTCTTTTTTATTTATTTCAATTATAAAATATAATATCTGTGTAAGTATCAAATATTGGTCAGTAGTGTCAAGTATATCTATGCAATTAATCACTATGCAGTTAACTTTGTTTCATAGTAACATAATTTAATGATAAAAGGGTGATATCATTTTAAGATAGCCAAATATTATTCCTTTTTTAATAACTCTCTTATCTGTTCTGATAACTACATACTTTATTAAATGGTCAAGTTTAGAGTGTGTCCTGGGTAAACATGATGTGTAGAATAAACTGACTAATGGATAAAATTAAAATCAAACTCATTATTTAAGTGTTCTTAGGCATAATCAATATTAATCCAGTGTTTCAATACAGCTGTTACTTTGGTTTCTATGATAATTAAAATACAAGTAAAATTTGAATAATCAATACAGGTATATTTCACGTAAAATTTTCGTAGCCTTAAAAATGATAGCAGTAGTAAACTTTTGTTAAAGACAATTAATTTAATTATTAACGACTATGCTTCCAACAGGTTTTTGGACGTTCAGAAATACCCATATTTAGACTTTAATTTACATAAGTGATTTTACTGATGTCGTGTGTCATATCCGCGATCTTTAGTGCTAAATTTTCGATCTGCATTACCAACAAGTAATGTAGTCTCATAGAACTTGTACCAGAACTGGTCATGATTGAATGAGGTTTCGCCGACTGTATGTGAAAGTTGATAAGTAGATGACTTTCTGTTTCATGAAGTTATCAGTAAAAAAGCTTTAGTTGACACGTTACGCTTATGTATGTAGGATGTAGGTCGATGTATCACCGTTATTGTAGCACAATTTTTAATGGCATTCGATAATGTATGGTTGCAAATATTTATCTAAATGTTCATTCTTCTTCTTAATCTTCTGCTATTCTGCTACTAGTTCTTGTATATTCATTAATTGTTTTCTGTTTCGGCGTTACGGTTCATCAATTCCATATTTTATTTTCATTCTATATTTTACATTCTTTTGAATTCGCGGAAAATCGCAATCCACACTTAAGTTCTGATATTGATTAATTAACTTCTAAAATACTACGTTTAGTAGAAATAAGTAATATTGTTTGCTCTTCACATTGTTATATCGAAAAAGTCACGTCCGCTGTTGCTCAAGCAATGTCGTTGACCTTTCGGCTAATATCAACGAACCTCGCTACGACAACTATTAAGACGTGTGTATGACGCGTCTCTCTAACGGAATATTCTATAATAATATAAAAAATCGAGAAAAAAATAGACAATTTATAGTCGCAATATTTGAATGAAGAATGTGAGATGTAAGCTATCCTATCTTTCAAGTTGGATCAAACTTGTCCTGCCTTAAAGTATCAGAAATAAATTAATATTGCGACAATTTATAGTCGCAATATTTGAATGAAGAATGTGAGATGTAAGCTATCCTATCTTTCAAGTTGGATCAAACTGCACATGGAGTGCAAATTTTATTAAAATCGGTTAAGTAGTTTAAAAGTCCATCGCGGACAAACATGTGACACATAATTTATATAATAATATATTAAGATTAAGACTTAACAACTTGATTTGAGTGTAATACTTATCAACAGGACTGCCGATTCCGGGTTCAAAACCCAGCGAGTGGCTGATGAGGTTGATTCCATAAAAAATACATTTCTGTTATTGGTCTGGTTGTTTCTAACTTTATGTATAGGCCATTACACCTAGGGCAATCCTAGTCATAGGCTGGCTGTGAATTGTTATTTTACTTTAATTATAATTTATTAAAGATTCTGAAAAACAGCGATACCGCAAATTACCTACCAGCACTGTCAGGTCAGCACTTTTGCAATAATAACAGTTGACCTTGGCATTTATGACAACAAAGGCATAATTAGGATGTTGACACAATGTACAAAAAAATCAAAATGCTTGCCTTAGAAAGGTTGCACTAATTTACACTTGGAAACCAGTATATTGTAAATTCTTAAATTTGTAAATTCATAAATTAAGTTTTGTAAATGATTTTTATTGTCTTTTAAATCGATTATTTTAGTCAATTGAATACATCAGCTAGTCACGTCACATGTGTTTTTCCCATATAAAATGTATGAGGAAGTCTGGTTTTGATAGCTCATTAAAAGTATCTCAATTGATTACACAGTCAACTACCATATTATTGAATGCTATGTGTTTGTTTGTAGAAAAATGGTGACTTTGAGAAGTACCTGGACGAGCTGCGCCCTGTGGCCAAGACCTACCGCGACAAGATCATGACTGTTGCCATCGACACCGATGAGGATGACCATCAAAGGTAAGAATATCTATTAGCAGTTGTCTGGCGCAACGACAAATTTACTCAAATTAATACAGATACTATAGGTATAGCAAATAGATTGTTAATGAAAGGAAATAATAGAAATATAGATCAGGTTTCAGAAATAAATGGGTTCACTCTATCTTTCTCTCCTTTGTATGCTTGTTACTTATCAGCTTGACCTGTATGTATATAATGGAATTTTATTTAGCTTAGTTCATCATTTACAAAATGAAAATATTACAAATTCTGTGTCAACCTTTTCTAATGAATATTATTCAAATTCAAATTCTTTATATTATAATATTAATGTCTTATTTTATGTAATGTAAATGAAAAAACTTGTTATTTACTACTTATTATTTCTTTAATGTGAATAATGTATTATAGTATCCACTTTTGCTCCTATTACTCCTATTATTGTTTGAAACAGCAATATTTTATTATTTACAATAGGATTTTGGAGTTCTTCGGCATGAAGAAGGATGAGGTGCCTTCCGTCCGTCTGATCGCCCTAGAACAAGACATGGCCAAGTACAAGCCGGCCAGCAACGAGCTCAGCGCCAACGTTGTTGAGGTAACATATTGAGTATTTAAAAACTTAAAAGCAGATGACTCCTCTCAAAACTCTACAGCGGGTTCCATTAGAACAGTGTGGTGGAGTAAGCTCCAGGCCTCCCTTATAATGGAGTCCCCTGCCCAGCAGTGGGACACGAAAAGGGTTGCAGACAAAAGAGAACAGGCTAGCTAAATTGAAATTGCCCAGAGATGCCTGAAGTTGTAATCAGTTGAAGGAAGCACAAATGATAGAACCTCTATTAGCTATTTGAAAAAGTGTGATAAAGATAAAAATAATAACAACATGTTAAGGTATATTCGTGTGCAGGGTGGGTCCTTTTGCTGTAGTTAATAATTGAGTTATACCTAACTTTGTTCAAGTTATCTGTCTAGTAAATTACAAAAAAAAAATTGTCTATCAATGCACTGCAGGCATTAATATAACTTATACATTCTATACCTGTCATTGTCGAAACAACTTGTTAAATAATTATTAAAAGGCATTTCATTTTTATGAGGTCCTTTGAAATATTATGCAATAACATGCATTAGTTTCAGTGGCAACTAGAATTTTACTGCCAATAATATATCGTTACATGATTTATGAAACCGTCACGCCCTTTCACCGTGACGCTTTTATCGATTAACGATAATTGTTACGTTCAAAACACAACCTACTTAGAAGGATTTTTAACGAGAGAAAAAAAAGTTTTTGTAGGTAAGAGAACTTTAGTCCCTGTAGCTTCGGGATTAAGAATAGGGCTACGGTATCCCCTGCTTGATCGTAAAAGGTGACTAAAAGGGGGCTTCCGGGGTTGTGGAAGGTGTTAGTGGGAGCTCGATTCGTCCAGCCAGCAGCCCCGGGAAGGACGGCGGTGTGCGTGGCCGTACGCCACATGCCGCCGTAAGCATCGGAAGGTGCAGGAGAGCACATCTGCTCTCCCGAAGATGGACCCATTCTGGGTGCCGCGCGTGGAAACACCGGTTCGTTCCACTGAAGATCCCGGAGTCCTAAAGCGCAGACGCAGGCCACCGAAGGGGTTTTAGTGCGGTCAAATCCCACATAACCCGGTATCCTCTCCCAAGGTGCCGGGTACCTTTTGAAGGTTTCCCCGCCGATACAAAAGAAAGGTAAGAGAACTTTGATGGTTCGACCGGTGAAGCACCACCGCTGTACCCAGATCTGCCGTGAAGCAATTCTATTGTGTTTCGGTGGAAAGATGCAGTTGCCGGCCGGACTTATATGAGGCGACCATCAGCCTTCCCAGTAGCAGCGCAACTGCGTACGACCACAGGCACGACTTTGGCAGGCTGCAGCGACCACTTAACACGTTCAAAAAAAACCTGTGACATCTATCTATATGTGACATTAATTTTATAACTTGGTACGCAAGACGCGCGGTCACTGTGACGTCATTTCCCTTCACTGCAGTCCATTAAGATGATAATATCTTATTAACCTAAAACTCGTTTTGCTGATTCGTCACAGTATTATAAGTTTGTCGTTTCTCGTCGTTTGCATTCGTCTTGACGTATGAGAATGTAAAGTTTAAAGTCCACACTAAAATGATATACCTACGAGTAAATAGACAGATACTATAGTAAGGCCAAGGAGACGAGATAAAAAATGTAAACAAACTTTCAGGAGTTCAAAACATTTTTATTTGAATAAATTTTATACATAGCATATACTAGCGACCCGGCCCAGCTTCGCTCGAGCCATATACATTAAAATCTACTTTAAAAAAAACATTTAAGTACTAAAGGCAAAAAATAGAAGCGCGATGAGAATGCGCGCCGGGGGATGTGATGATTTTTGGTAAAATAAAATATCATCTTCTAAAGTATTTATTTGATTACATTTTGTACAATTTTAATCTTAATTGACGAAGCTAATTAACGTTTTTATTTAGATTAGGATTAATACTGAACAGAATAAAACAGCTTCGAGATAACGTGATGTTTTTCATTAACGTTTTACACATAAAAGTAGTTATTGTAAGTCAACCGTAACAGATAGAGTACACTAATGCGCACTTTTGTATAGCAAATTTATATATCTACAATTTCTCTAGAACATCACTTTAATGTTTCTCCGCTGGTTAACGCGGCGCAAGAGAATATAACTCTCCCAGTAGGCAAGATTTGTGACAAAAATCGTTATGTTTTAGTCTAGTAACATAAAAGCATAATCAATTATACACCTAAAACTACCTCAGAAATTACTTTATCTATTTAAAAAAACCGCTACAAAATCCGTTGGGTAGTTTTAAAGATCTAATTTATTATTTATTACAACACTTCTTCCAAATTCCTACTTGAAAAATTGACACCGCAATTCTAAAAATCATACAAAGACAAAGACATTTATTTGCACAAATATGGGTGTTTACAAAGTTGTTTATATATATTTAGTTCGCCATATTTACCTTCATGAGGTATGCAAATTATGCAAGGTATGCATATTTTTGGAGCAGCGGAAAATACGCACATAAACTATTTTGCCAAAGGTGCTCGCCGAAGGTTTGAACTCGGTATTTCCGGGTCGGAAACCGCGGTCTTAACCGCTTACAATTACTCAAAGATATACCAAGAACATGAAAATAAAACAAGAGCACGTATTGCCTTTTTCGACTTCCCGTCAAAACTCGACCAAATGTTGACAACTGCGGTACTGACTGCTTTCCTGTACCACGAAACAGCTGTCATCGACTAACTGACGCCATTACTGCATATGAATGATAAGGACAGAGATAATAATTGCTCGCTCTCGCAATAGTAACTTGGTAACGGTCCGTTTGTTTACATTCTTTATCTCGTCTCGTTGGCCTGACTATAGATGTCTGTAGACCGGTTTTAAATAATTGGCTGCAGTAACTTAATGTTAACAAATGTCATGTTGCAAAACAATAACAACAGATTTATTCAAATTTTTACTATGATCAACTCAACATATGATAAATTTACAATTTTTCTCGTTATTTTGTTTAAGTTAAATAGATGATAAGTATAATAATCACTGAATGGACTTCAGTAGATATCCATGTGGCCAGTGTCTTAGATTTTATAAACGAAACGAATTTTTAAAGCTACTAATGTAGCTACTAATGCTAGTATATACTATAGCATGGTTAGCTGTTTTTACACGCATGAGGAAAGACAATGTTATTGTAAGTCGAGACTGTTCTCACGATCTTTCTCCTCTATAGTACTCGGAAGTACTACTCATACAAGTACAGTGAGTCACGCTTCGATACCTCTGATCGTGACCTACAACCGTGTAGCTGTCTATAGAGGTGTACACGCAGGCTTAGAATTGCAGCTTTCAAGGTTAATAGTACCAGCTGCTTCTTTGAAATGGAAATTCTTGCAAATTATATGCTTGCAATTGTCTGGAAGATGCTTCAAAGTTGTTGACATTTGAAATTAAATGAAATATTTTATTTGCTGGATTCAGTTTACAAAGGTGTTATCAACGTTCAACCGCTTCAATTAGTCGGCTTATTGTAAGCTAGCCCTTTGAAGATGGCAGACGTAAAATCAGGCAGGTGATTTAAATTTCGCCTATATTCCATTTAACAGCACGGCTTAAGTAATGTTCAGCCAAGCCCAAGTCGTTGGACATTACATTCAACGACGTGGCTACTTATCATTAAGCCGCTTTATTGAATGTCGGCGTTTAGTTAACGGGCTAGCCTTTTAATTGAGTGGCTTGTTTAACCAGATGGCTGCGACACATGCATTGTATTGTAACAAATAAAATAAAGTTAATAGTATTTTCACATACCAATTTGTTTCAAATATTTTTATACTATTGTAACATTAGAGGTCAGGTGTCAGTTATTTTAAAAACAACTTTCTCTACATGCCTGAAGAAAGTGTCCTACATTTAAATAAAAAGTTAGTCTTACAACTTTAAATTATCTTTATGATCTATAAAAAATACAACTGAGACTTAATGATGTACGAATGATGGATGAATTTTATTTGTTAACTCAAGGCACAGTTTATGTCTAAAACTGCTGAATCATATTTATAACTTAGTTCTACGTTCTCAAGCGTTAATCAATATTCAATTAAATAAAACTTATGGAGATCACTAAGTGCTCAAATAATTTTAAATCAATATTTTAAGATTGTATCTGTGACTCATATCATAATGATACAATTCGATTATGCAATGTTTGATAATAATGCTCGATTATACAAAGGATTGATAAAGAAAAGTAAATGGGTGCTGGCTACGTCATGTACATAACACGCTGCAACAAGGATCGATGCAGCCCTTGGACATCTACACACAACCTCCAGCAAGCTGGAGTTTCGCAAATGTAATAGGTAAATACATAAATAGCAAATCAACTGCGCGTTAAAGCATGATATAAACCATGAACCTCTTTAGGTCCTTACTCCTAGAGAGGGGTTAATTGGTAAGGACGTTTTTCCTTTATTGCGGTTGAATTGAAAAACGGAAGTTTACTCAATTAGAAAAGAAATTTTATTTAAACCATCTGATATCCATAAATTAGAAATAATGCTTTTAATTTTGCCTATTTAAAGGTGATATGTATTATTGTTGCTAGGAATTCGTGCAAGCGTTCTTCGCGGGCACCCTGAAGCAGCACCTGCTGAGCGAGACGCTGCCGGAGGACTGGGCCGCCAAGCCGGTGAAGGTGCTTGTCGCCTCCAACTTCGACGAGGTTGTCTTCGACCCCGAGAAGAAGGTGCTCGTCGAGTTCTACGCGCCTTGGTGAGTGTAATGAGTCATTCACAAGATTATAGATACCTACGGTAAACCTAAGTGCCCGTAGCTTGGAATTAAGAATATGGGAATGGTAACCTCCTGCCGAATCACATGAGAGGACTGCGACAGGGCTTCCAGGGTTGTGGACAGCGAGAGTCAAAAGCTCAAACTGTCGGGTGTAGGAGAACTTTATCATTTTCCTTAGATCGGCCCGTATATTGCACTGCATATTTAGGATATTGGTGTGTTCCTCTGGAGATCCTGGAATCTTCCCCATCCGCTGAGGTAGACAAGTGCTGAGAGGATTAACGCTGATACCCATATAACCTTGTGTACTGTGGTGGTCTCTCAGGGTACCAGGTATCTTTAAAATACTCTATAAAAGGTACCTACAACCTCTTAATTTGCTCCGCAGTTTTTGTGTATTAATGTTTATGTATGTAATGTACAAAACAATGTGTTCAAATTACAATACAATGTGTTCAAATTATAATACAATATATTCAAATTACAATACATCACTTGAGATCAGAAAAATAATTATGAATTTCTTAAACGTTTGAGTAACACCTGCATAAAACACTGAAGCTTAAATTACATTTTATCAGCAACAGGTGTAAACTAACATGAAACTTGAAACATAAAATTGATTATAAATCAATTTTCTGCTTATGTCTATATTGGATATGTGCCACATGCAAGGTTACGTTATTTTATAATTCTATTGATAAGCCACTTTATGTGACCTAAAACATTTTACCTATTGCAAAGAAATCAAAGATTTATCATTCAAATATTATATTTACACAGTTTTCTTTGTATTTTTTTTATAATCTGTAACGTTTATTCTATCGATTTGAATTTAAATTGAAATTCTGTAGCTTCCGATCCTAAAATGTTAGTTTCTTTGAATAAACATTAATGGAACTTCAAGTTCTGCCATTTCATGTAAACGTTACAACTGCTTTATTTATTCAATTGCTTGAAAATTATTCGTACGGATTTATTCAGTAATCTGCATAGTGTAGGAAGGCGCCGATTGCCCAGTGGTTCGGAAACAAAGCATTATGTAAATGCTGGTCTGTGTTGTCGCTAAGTAAATACACTTGATACAGACATCGCGTGGTTTAAATGACGTAATGTTAGGTAAATTTGATATTTAAAGGAATAGTCTGTACAATTTGAATATGTGGACAAAGTTTAATGAGTAATGTATATTTTTATTATCACCGATAATTATCTTATGCGTTCTGTATAAACTGACACAAATATTTCAGTAAATAACAACAGTGGTAGTCTGAAAATGTTTAGATTTTTATCATTTTAAAGATCTTGTAACATACTATAGTTATAATGTAGGTAATAAAGCAGTAAACGGTAATATTACTACAATTGAACGAATGTATTTTTTTGTTTAATTATCGAGAATAATTTTGATAAAATCATTTACAATAGTGTACATAGAGTAACGAGAAATGATTGTCATCTAATCTAATACATGTATATCATTTTCAATAATTCAAACTTTTTTTTTATTGAAGCGTGTAGCATACCATGAAATAATTTACCTAACAATAAATGAAAAAATATTATCCTATGAAAATGGTTCATGGTTTCACCCACATAAAACAAATTTGGAAAACAATCCTGTTTTCCATAGTCTCCTTTTTAAGAAATGTACTTACGTATGATTGAAAATAAAAAAAAAATCTGTTTACTATCCAAAAACTGTTTCTTTTAAACTGTTACACCATAAACTCCTCGTAAACTATTAGCATATAAAGGAAAAATGAATCGAACAGTACATGATACCAATACCTATTATCTAAAAAAAAAACTAATTATAAAAAAAAATTGGTGTCAATGGAGCATTTTCGATTTGGACATACATCATTATTAGATTACTACTTAAGACACTTCTAAGAACGGACAAAAAGATTGAAGAAAATAATAAAGCTCCTCTGTTTTTTTTATATTATGTTAATGAATATAATTTTTTGGCATCAGGTGCGGCCACTGCAAGCAGCTGGCGCCCATCTACGACAAGCTTGGCGAGCACTTCGAGAAGGACGAAGACGTCGTGATCGCGAAGATGGACGCCACCGTCAACGAGCTGGAGCACACCAAAATCACCTCCTTCCCCACCATCAAGCTCTACACTAAGGACAACCAGGTATGATGGACTACTAACAACTAACTAACAAAAAAAATTCCCTTAAAAAAATATTCCCTTAATGAGTATAATTTTTTCCTGGCCAGCGTCTTTAGGTGCCCGTTTGATCTTAATGTGCTGCGCTAAGAGTAAAAAGGCTGTAAAAGAAACTCCGAGCCGCACTCTTTTGAATCTAAAGAATTTATATTTGAGATGAAAGATGGTTATGTGTCAATAAAATTTGCACACATCACATTGGATCGTATAGCTTTCCCCAATTTAATATGAAAATGAGAAGTTTACCTCCCTTGTTTTAACAATAAATATTTAATATCACGTATCAATATAATAATGACATTAATTTGCTAAAAAGTAATAGTCTTTCATGAAGTTTCGGCGCGTACACGGTTGTTTCGGAAAACGCGCTCACACGCGGTCGTAAAATACGCTGGTCTGAAAGCGTTCTAGTACATCATAATATAATGAAGATAATATAAATGAGGTATCCTCATGTGTTGCAACCTTAATTTTTCTGAGCATATTACCACGATATCAACCAAACCATACAGATCACTAGGGTTTGTTTTGTGACAAGCGAATGAACTTAAAAAGCTCCAACGTAATTAAAATATTATATAATAGTTTTGTAAGAAGTACATTGGAAAGCAGCGCAATTATCTGAAGTGAAGAGTGGAGATTACATGAAGAGAAGTACAAACTCATGCTGGAGAAACTCCAAAAGAAATTTTTGAGATGGATGTTTATTAAGCAGTATGGATTTTATGTGGGTTATCCACATTCATATCCAACCTCTTTTCTGCTTGGTATGCTAGGATATGAATCGTTAGAAGTGAGACGAGACGTACATTTATTAGAATACTTTTTTAATTTGATTAGAGGAGTAGTTTGTAATCCTTCGGTACTATAATAATATGTGGTATCGTTGAGCGTTCCTGATAAGTACATTCGTGCGAGGCGACACGAACTATTTTCAGTTCCGTGCTGCAGATTAGTATTGATGCGACAGTCACCGATAGTGCGGGCGATGACATTGCTTAATGGTGCACTATCCTCGAATCCAAATTTGGGCGTATTTTACTCGTCACCTGCAGAATTCCGAAAAACAGTTGGTTTATATGTGCAAACTAAGAAAAAGTATTAGGCTAGTTGGTCTGTAAGGTTTCCTTAGTGATTTGTAATAAATAAATAAATAATGACAATAACCAATCTATGTTAACACTAGCTGACCCCGCGAACTCCATACCGCGTTCGAATGTTTGGGGTGGGCCACCCTTATTACTTAGGGGGATGAAAAATAGATGGCCGATTCTCAGACCTACTCAATATGCTCACAAAATTTCATGAGAATCGGTCAAGCCGTTTCGGAGGAGTACGGGAACGAACATTGTGCCACGAGAATTTTATATGTAAGATTATTTACATAATTATTTTTGTCGTGTGCAGGTGCTCGAATACAACGGCGAGCGCACGCTGGCCGCACTCACCAAGTTCGTGGAGAGCGACGGCGAGGGCGCCGAGGCCCCGCCCTCCGTGGTCAGTATCTACCTCGTTATAATAATAATATATCATCGTACACTGACCCATATCACACTCCTAACTAGCAGGCATAATGATGGTTCATTGCAATTTTGTTCACATTTAGACACTGACTTTGAATTGAGAAAATCTTCAATACTGTTACGTTATCGTTGCAAAATGCGAGTTGGTGGAGATACGGGTTAGTGGCCAAGGCACTGTATAATAATTTCAAATCTCCTTTAAGGACAAGGCTTAAAAACTCTTATCTAACGATAGCAACCGGGACTGAAGTCTAAACGTTCCCTAATAAGCATGGAAACACGCATGAAATTTGCCACTTAAGTAGTCACATTTTCTCTATGTAGAAAATGTGACTTCTTAAGTGGCAAATTTCATGTCATTGTCACTTGCGTTCTAAACTTCATTTTTGCATGTTCGCTGTTAGGTATACATTCTATACCTAAAGAGAACTGAATAAATAGCTTGTATTAAATTATATAATTTGTTATATTAAAAAGACCTACTTATTAATTACACTTATCATAGGTATACACACACACATTGTTTCTATACCGTATAACTTTTAATATGATATTGGTTTATTCCACAGAGCGAGTTCGATGAAGAAGAGGAGCAAGGAAAGCCCAGAGACGAGTTATAAGCACTTGGCGACTAGTTCGCTCTTATGAGACTTCCATAGTATAGTTATATATTATAGTTTATAATTACTCTTTATACTTAACACCAATCAGTGCATTTCATCTGCTAGACTGTACTATTAATGTTATTATCTGTTTAAGGTTGTATTGTTTCTCACTATAACTTATAATTTCGGGTAACAGTAACATCTTGAAAACCAATTAATGTTCGTATCTATCTACTAAAAAATAAAATAGGGCTGCTTTTCCATATGGGACTATTTTAAATATATTATTTAAATCCCATACCATCTGGTCGTGCACTGTGTCGAAAGTGCTCCCATAGAGCTTTTTTATCGATATAATTCACCTAACATATCGATGGCGGTCTTGATTACTGATATTTAAAAAAATACTCTTTCGCCTATATTGGATCTCTAACAGGCAGAATAAACTTAATATTAGAAGCATAATTTATTTCATAATACGAACAGCAGCATAAATAGGTACGTAAAACATTAAAAGTATTTATAATTTCTGTATCATAATGGTGTTCTGGTATCTCACATTCCTTACTTCCAGTACAATGTTAAGTTGTATCGAACAAGCGTAAGTCGAGAGTGAAAATTCGAACTATTTTTAAGTTTTGTAAAAATATTTTTATATCTTTTTCATCACAAGAAATGATTTTATTATTATGACAATTTGATATATTTTTCTACATAATTGTAATCTGGTTTCATTAGGATGTTAGATGAGCCATCAAATGGTTGCTATTTCGAAATTCCAAGCATAGATCCTATAGTTTTGTTTTCTTTTATGTGTCATTATTCTATCTATAATGTAAATAAATATTAGTCAAATTGCCAAACCTGCTGTAAAATGTATCTGTTGTGGATACAGAAATTGATAAATAAAATTTAATAAAAGTTATGTTTTTTTTTATTTTCAACGCTTAAATTACTACTTATAGGCCCAATTTTATGGCCGCTATCCCACTGGCGTTTTACGATCGTTGGCGTTGCTCCAACTTTTCCGCTGTACAAACGCGACGTTGATGTCGATTATAATATAACGAATACAAAAAAAACGCAAGCCAAAACTCGCAGCATGACATTGCGGTTAGACTCGCAACTTTCACGTCGCGTCAACGCTGAAGACGCGCCAACGCTTATAAAACGTCAGTGGGATACAGGCTTTTTTTGGTATCGGGGGAAACCTTCAAAAAGTACCCAGCACCTTGGGAGAGGATACCGGGTTATGTGGGATTTGACCTCATTAAAACCCTCTCGGTGGCCTGCGTCTGCGCTGGGGGAGGACTCGGGGATCTCCCGTGGAACGCACCGGTGTCCGCCACACGCGGCGCCCTGGAACGGGCCCATCCTTGGGAGAGCAGATGTGCTCTCTGCACCTTCTGATGCTCACGGCGGCATGCGGCCACGCACACACCGCCGTCCTTCCCGGGGCTGCTGGCTGGACGGGTCCAGCTCCCACTCTCCCCGCCCGCAACTCCGGAAGCCCCCTTTAAGTCGCCTCTTACGATCAGGCAGGGGATACCGTAGCTCTATTCTTAATCGCGAAGCTACAGACAGCGACTAGTGGGATACAGCCTTTGAGTTGTTGAGACATTATTAACTCAAAAAGGATGAAGTTTTATGTTTGTCTGAACTTTGGACTGGGTGAATAGTTTTTGATGATTCTTTTTTTATTTGAAATCTGAGGCTTCCCGTGTGGTCCCACTTCATCCATTTGGTCCAGTTCTGACAATGGCATCCATGAGAAAACCAAGTAGCTGCGCGACAAATGGACGAATAACTGAATATCACGCCAACCTATTTCGATGATTCTTTTTTTATTGGAAAGGATGTACTTCAAGGGTAGTTTGTTAAGAGTTTGGTAAGTTTCAGTGTGCGGGATCCATGACAAAATATAGGAACTCTTCAATTGTTAGGAGCTAATTAACGATACCCGACCGAATTATCTTTCTTTTATAGTTCGACGACCCGCGTGGCGTAATGGTTACCATGCCGGACTGCCGATCGGAGGGTCCCGGGTTCGATTCCCGGCGAAACAGAAATTTGAATGATGAGTTTATATTTCTGTTCTCGGTCTGGGTGTTTGTGTTTCTGTCTCTGTGTGTGTCCATGGCACCCACGACACAGGGTATATCTACCCTACTGTGGGGCTATGAGTGTGAAACGTTATAAAAAAAAAATCTTCTTTTATAGGCTATCCGGATATTTGAGTCACCTAACGTAACGTCGTTATGACCAAGTAATTGTCTTAGTTGATATGATGATCAATGAACTCCTCAACGGCTTACAGTAAGGGTGCGATCTATGGCAGAATTTTTGTTTCATTTAAACGTCTCATATGAGTAGCACGTTCAGTAGGTCTACCCCTACCCATATGCATACAAATTAGTGTACTTCAAATTCACTAAACATCAAAAATAAACAAAAATTTTAACTAAATAAAAATTGACATCAAAAGAAAACTATTCCAAAACAAATTAATATGCACTAAAAAGTTAAAAAAATAATAGTGTATTCTTATGGTATTCTTCTACAATTTAAGGGAGACGTCATAGCGGCATGGCTCCGATTGGCTAGCTGGCTGACACGTTCGTTACAATGATAAAAACAGCCATTTAAATATTCTGTAATTAATTAGGTACCTTACTAAATGCAAAAAATAAAACACAGTTTATACGATATCGTAATTTTATTTCTTAAATACAACGATTAAAACATAAAATAACTCTTTTAAATAATTAACATTAAGCTTGTTCTTTTTATAATTATCACAATAACACCAAAGACCATATTTATTTTATTAAATCGAAAAGTGGAATGATTTTCGTAAATTTGTAGGAAAACGAGTCGTGTATATGAATTATGTAAATCAAGGTACTTAAATATAAAAAAAATGAGTAAAAAATCTGCACATTTGCATCTTTGTGCATTGTAATTTAACGCGGATCCTTATAAAATTATCGATTCTGTAAATTATATAAAATGCATGTATATAATCAAATAAAAGTATATAATTGCAAAGTTTTCACGACTCGCTCATTACAAATGATAATATTTTCATTTTGATTTTATTAGCAGGCATGTGTTACTTTGGTACAAGTGGGATAACATTAATAGGTAACGTGGGTAATGACAATGTTAACTACATTTGTTAATTTATGATTACATATTACGATACCAGGAGATGGCTGGAGGCGGGATTCTTATAAAACTTCACATCGAGACAACATACAATATTGCGAGTTCATTCTATGTACTTTTATAAACAATGTAATAAATGCAAGCCACAATCGGATATCTAATGCTACTGCTGCATCTGCATTTACGATATTTTTTCGTTACTTTTCAACGAGTGTTGAATGTTCTGACCCCAGAAGTGTTTTGCTATCTGGTCTTATGAATAATTTTTGATTACAGGTTTAGCAATGCAGACAAGGTACTTATTACACTTAATACACTTTATTTTATTTTTATTCATTTAGGTTCATTACTCGAAACTAGGGTTGCCATCCGTCCGGGTTTCCCCGGATTTGTCCTAGTTTAAAGGGCGTCTGGGGAGCGTCCGGGCCGGACTTTATTAGTAGTCCGGTTAAAAAAAATATTCTTGGGCCGCTCGCGACACACGCACTGTGCCAGCACGTCGCGATCAACCGACGAACCAACACGCTTGTGGTATAGATTTGTTGTCAAGGCAACAATATGTTTGTTTATAAGTTGACACATGATGTTTGTGCTTTAATAAACGTATAAAATAAATGTTGTATTAATTACTAACTATTATTTACGTGATATAACAACGCTGAATTCACCGTCCCCCCGCTGTTGACATATCCGGGTTTAGGGCTCTAAAATCCGGGGTTTTAACGCGTCTTGTCCTGGTTGACAAATTTTTGAGATGGCAACCCTACTCGAAACATATTACAAATTGTATGAAGGTCCATATGTAGCAATAACATTATTTGAATAAAAAACATCAATCGTAAAACCGATACTTCGGTACCATGATTTAACAAAGATAAGCAGTGTTATAAAGAACACGACAACACATAATACCGTAATATCATGGTACAAACAACTATCACATACAAACTCACTCCTCTTCCTGGAATACTATAAAACCGTAATTCAGAATTACATAATTGAGGCTCTAAACATCGAATTATCTTGTTATAAATGCTCCCGTGGTCTCTTCAAGTCTACGCATAGGGGCCATTTATAAATTACGTCACACTAAAATCAATGAACTATATTACTAGAGTAATACCTGTTGTAATAGTGTAATACCATAGTGACCTTTGTGACTAAAATCCAGAATTTTTGAACCCACTCCCCGGGCTGGAGTTTCAATATGGTACTTGACTACCCAATCAATTGAAATACTTTTAAAGTCCTAAATGGGGCTATTTTACATCTAGAAATTATTTTTACATTATTTTTAAAGTTTGACATAATTTATGGATAGCCCCGTATTATATAAGGATATTTACCTAATGTAAATCTATTCTAAGTTGCCGCTATGTTGCGACGGCGCACAATAAATAAATAAACGACGCTATAGTGCTTTAATGTGAAGCTCGATGTATAGATGAGATAGTGAGGCTATCACAGTGTAAATAGCCGTGTTAGTACGTTATACTTCGCACGTTAGTACTCTTATATGTGGGGTTTGCAATAAAAAAGTGATTACAGAAATGTTTTTGTAATCAGATATTTATGTACATTGAAATCATATGTGTGAATGAAGAAATTATGTCTACTCTGTTTTCCTTTTATCTATAAGATTTTAAGTAAAAGTCAATAAACGTAAATGGTGCACCATACAAAACAGATTTTTTTTATTCGAATGTCACACGAGCATGCAGGCCACGTGATGTTAAGTGGTCGCTGCAGCCCATGGACATCTACATACAACCTCAAGCAAGCATATGTAGGTAAGTCTTGTCTGAGGTCGTATGCAGTTGCGCTGCTACACCGGAGGCTGGTGGTCGCCTCATGTAAGTGTGGCCGGCAACTGCACCTTTCCACCGAAACACAATAGAGTTGGTTCACGGCAGAAGTGGGTGCAGCGGTGATACTTCCCCGGGCGAACCATAATAGTTCTACCACCTACAAATATACTGTTTTATCGAACAACAAATTAATATTATTATACATATGTATTGTAAAGTATGATGCACTAATGTCTCTAACCAACTATCTTTACTGATATAAAAATTTATCACCAAAATCTGAAACCACTTTCGTATCGTAAGCCATGCACTATATGCGGATGTGCAGTAGAGCACCATTGCTTCTCTAAAAGCTCGACTCACATTTACAGACCACTCAACTACCTATTACATTTAAAATCACTAGACTAATAATAATTTTGTGATAAAATAAAACCGAATTTGCTGTTTTTGAAATTTGTTACACAATAAAAAAATGTTTAGGAGCTATGAAGACAATTTTGTCGTGTAAAATTCTGTCATGGTGTGTTTTGGAATGTTATTGAAGTTTGACTTCGTTCTATATATGTTGTGATTTTTAATGAACTTTATATTTTGATTAATGTTAATATGTATCATGAAGTAGTAAGTGTGTCTGTAGAGTTGAGTCGCAATTCCTGTAAAGCCTTTGTGAAATTAGCTTTGATTCGCTTTGAAAAAATGACTTATACACAGTCGATGAATTAATCGATTCCTTATTACTTCATTTATACGTTACTTTATGTATGAAGAAGAAGTATTTTTGATTGATTTTGTATCAAAATCTCTTATAATTGTGGCATAATTCATTGTAAAAATTAAATAATATCACCAAAACGAATACATCGAAATTGGCAATGTAATGTAATTCGTGTAAAATATAATAAATACGATAAAATACTTACACTTAAAAATAAGACAACAAAGCCCACACAATACGAACGCCATAACTATTTAAAATAGATAAATGGTAGAGTTATTTTATTTTCCTGGATGTTTATAATAATTCATTGACATTATATTCCTTATATCATTGAATTTTTTTAACCACTCACGTTAATCAATTATTTTTAAACAAACTACACTTCAAAAGGGGATTTTTCCCTTTTCCTGCTTTCTTAACAAGTTCAATGAGAAAAAAGTCCCCATAATCATGACATTAGTACGGCACCTTAAAATATTTCATTATTAGCTATAAAAGCAGGCACCATGCGCGTGTCGAGTCGTCTTATCACTGCGAAGCAGCAATAACTGATTTCCATCGCTTTACATACGTTATATGCTGCCAAAAACGACACTCACTTATAAATAACTTGAATTTTTAAGCTGTGGTCTTGAAGACGTCAGATTATGTTTACGATTTATGCCATATGTATGTATGTATATCACAGCGTTTTATGAATAGATTTATTGATCTAAATTGCTGGTAGTGTTGGTAAATACTTAATTGTGACCAATCGTATTAATAATGTAGATTGTAAATGATCTACAAATTAAGTGTAATGCGAAGCGGTTTATAGTTGGATTAAAAATGTTATTTCGCCATTTTCATCCTAAATTAAGGGTTTTAATAGATTTTTGACGAATCCGCGACCACGGCTTAAGTATTCAAGAAGATATACAAGATATTATATTTAATGTTTCATTACACAATCGATGAAAATGTCAAAAATATCAGATAATATTTCAAGTTAAAATAAAAATGAAATAATTTAAAAAAAAATAGTAGGATTAGGTTGATTCCATATTTCTATCATTTCATTAAATCATTAGTAATGATTCTATCGATGATATTTTCAGTTAACATTGATTGAATTATAGCTAGTGAAGATCGTGTAATGTAGTTCCGTTTTTTAGAATTAGAATTATCATAAGTAGTAAACAAATGACGATAAACGTTCAAATTAATTTTTAGTATTCTGAATTCTGTGGATGGGCTCATCCAAATAATAATTGTTTTTTTTGGGCTCCTTTCATTTTAGGAGTCTGTGGTGTAAATCGCTTGCTAAATTCAATAGTGGCATAAGTCGAAGTTCTTGTATTTTGAGTTAGTATTGAATTATAATTAAATAAAATTCTTGTTTTCAATTAGTTTTTTACTTGATGCATTAAAAATCAGCTCGATATTTCATAAACTAGAACATAGTTGTGCCACTATTGAATTAAACAAGTGAAATGGAACAGTACTGTAACAAAGCATGAAAGCGATGTAAAAATTGGCCACTTCCTTGTTTGTTTACTACTCACGACAATAAAATTGTAAGTAACGGAGTGTAATGTAAAGTTGGTAAGAGCGTGTAGTGTAGGGCGTCGAGAGCGTTCAGAGCGCAAACATGGGGTCGTGGTCGTCCTTGTTGATGTGGCGGTGGCGCGGCGAGGCGGCGGGGGCGGCGGAGGCGGAGGCGGTTCCGGGGGCGGTGGGGGCGGCTCCGGGGGCGGTGGAGGCGGCTGGGAGGGCGTCGGCGGCGGCGGCGCGCGAAGCCAGGAACTTGTCGAAATCGCTGCTCGTCACGCTCTCCGGGGCGCCGTTCGCCTCGCACGACGCCTGTTAACACAATATAGGTGTCACGCTTACAATAATCACATTATAGAAACCAAGTTCGCGCGCCCAAATTGAAGCATGTTGATTGGGTCGCTCCGTAAGAGTTTAAATTTTATTACAACATTTTTAAAAATAAAAATAAAAACTAAGTAATAAAATAACTTTTCACAGTGTTTTCAATATTTTGTAGTATTTTATAGTTAATTTGGTCAAAATAAAAATATTTTGTTTGTCAGATGTGACAGCTGTAGGAACCTACTTCAATGTATTTTCGTTAGTAATTTGGTCATAACTTCGTCAATTTTTGTCGTAGAACAAAAAATTTTGCACTGTACGTTAAGGATTTCATAGCTCTACAAATCTGCATTCTCAACTAAAAACGTGACTGATCCTCATTCAAAGCAATAAACTGACATTTCCAACTGAAAAATGACAGTACATTTTATCATTGTTTTCACTTAAATTAATCATATAAGTAATTGTACCATAGTCACACAGTGGAGCAGGAATAAATACACATAAAAAATTTCTATGTCAGAGATGTATGCTGAGGAGTTGCACCCGGTATCTCCATGTTGGAGACCGTGGTCTTTACCAGTCAGCAATTGCTGCTCATAGTCACTCTTAAGGACGCATTTCCGAATTGTCGCGCTTCTATTCTAGGTATTGAGACTTACTACTACACGTGCACGGCTCACACACACAGCGACTTGTGCGAAGCGGCGAAATTATGAGTGAACTGACACGGCTGGATACTTGAGCGTGTTACTACGCAATTAGGATGCCGTACCAAGTCAGTCCAGGAGCTAGTAAACTATGCTAATGTTGAATTTTTTTTCAACCTTTTTTTATGTCCCACTGCTGGGCACAGGTCTCCTTCTCACAAGTGAGAGGGATTTAGGCTATAGTCCACCACGCTGGCCAAGTGCGGATTGGTGGACGTCATGCTTTCGAGAAATAATGAATTTCTCTCAGACATGCACGGCGATGGAGAACATCGTAATCAAATCACGATATTTTCCATCACCGTGGAGCAGCGATTAATGCGCACATTACAAGTTTCTTTGTCAGAGGTGCGCGCCGAGGATTTGAACCCGGGTTCGGTCGCGTAGAAGACCGCGGCTTTTACCACTCGGCCATCGCTGGACAAACGAGTAGAGCTAGCTAATAAAAATGTATTTAGTTTATATCTCTTATAATTGTTGTTTTAGATGCCAAGGCTTATGACGTTTGGGAAAAGCTCCCGTAAGAAACTTCATGCCACTAGACATAATGTAGAAAAGGTAAGACGGTTAGTAGGTTCCTATACGAATAATTAAAAATATATATATTTTAGTGAACATTGATTACCATACCATCCTTTTTTCGCAGGCAAAAGGACGGAGACACTTTTTTTTCCAAAGTTGAATAAAACTAACAAAAAATAATTAATCATTCTTAGTTGTCATTATATTACTATGACTATGTGAAGAATGTTCTCGTACTTCCATATTTCTTTTGAATCTTGGATCGATCAATTCTGGAAGGAGGAAGTTCTTGTATTGTGTTTTCATATTCTCCTTCCAGAATTGATCGTCTTTGGCTATAAATTCATATTTAATTTTTCCTGGGCCCATCCAAATAGCAAAAACAAACGTGTTTTCCCCTGTAATTCTTAGCTGACCCCGAATAGGATACTCGTATCACGACTACCTCCGTCCTTTTACTAAACTAAACTTTGAACTAAATATATATAAACAACTTTGTAAACACCCATATTTGTGCAAATAAATGTCTTTGTCTTTGTCCTTTTGCCTGCGAAAAAAGGATGGTATGGTAATCAATGGTCACTAAAATATATGTATTTTTAATTATTCATATAGGAACCTACTAACCGTCTTGCCTTTTCTACATTATGTCTAGTGGCATGAAGTTTCTTATCGGAGCTTTTCCCAAACGTCATAAGCCTTGGCATCTAAAAAAACAATTATAAGAGATATAAACTAAATACATTTTTATTAGCTAGCTCTACTCTTTTATTAGTTCCAGAAGCAGTCATCGAGGTATACCTTCAGGTCACTTCATCAAGTCCGGAGGTAAGATCTCAACGTAACTAACAAAATTAGTCCAAACTCGGCACACCTAGCTCTACTCGTTTATTAGTTCCAGTAGAAGTCATCGAAGTATACCTTCAGGTCACTCCATCAAGTCCGGAGGTAAGATCTCAACGTAACTAACAAAACGAGCCCAAACTCGGCACACCTAGCTCTGCTCGTTTATTAGTTCCAGTAGAAATGAAATGAAATGAAATATTCTTTATTCACTGTACGGTTCATTTACAAACTCTTAGTGCACGTTATTTTTTTGTTCTGTCTGCTCTGGGTGCGCTTAGGCAATGCTGAGCTGAAGAAAAGAGCAGACGGAGAAAAACTTCAGCCCTGTTTTAAAATATGAGGTATACAATAATAAGCTTTCTTACAGAGTAGCTATGGGCAGATAAGGAACATACGTGACAGCTACCGCATGTGTCAATGTCGTCCCACAGCTATCTGTTAACATTGGCAGTTTGATTGATTTAAATCTATTACATCAGTTATAGAAACAGCCTTGTGGGACTACAGCTCAATCCCAAGCTTTATTATCAATGAAATAGTCCTTAAGATCGTAATAAGCCTTGCGGCACAGGACTTGTTTGACTTTCTTTTTAAATCTGTGCAAAGGAAGGGATTGAACACTTTCCGGGATTTTATTATATATTCTGATCGACATCCCGATAAAAGAGTGGCTCTTTTTGCGGAGCCTACACTTGGGGAATGCAAGTTTGTGGCCATTCCTTGTCGAAACACAGTTCGAACTATGTAAATCCAAAAAGGTCATAAATTCGTGTTTATTTTTACGAACATACATTATATTTTCATAAATATATTGCGATGCAAATGTTAGTATATTAGTTTCCTTAAATTTTTCTCTCAGAGACTCTCTAGAATTTAATTTATAAATTGCGCGAATAGCCCTCTTCTGCAAAATAAATATTGTGTCGATATTAGCAGCATTTCCCCACAGTAAAATACCATACGACATTATACTATGGAAATAACTAAAATAGACCAGTCTGGCTGTATCGACATTTGTAAGTGATCTTATTTTTTTTATTGCAAAGACGAAGTCGAAGTATACGAAGTAGAAGTCATCGAAGTATACCTTCAGGTCACTCCATCAAGTCCGGAGGTAAGATCTCAACGTAACTAACAAAATGAGTCCAAACTCGGCACACCTAGCTCTACTCGTTTATTAGTTCCAGTAGCAGTCATCGAGGTATACCTTCAGGTCACTCCATCAAGTCCGGAGGTAAGATCTCAACGTAACTAACAAAACGAGCCCAAACTCGGCACACCTAGCTCTGCTCGTTTATTAGTTCCAGTAGAAGTCATCGAAGTATACCTTCAGGTCACTTCATCAAGTCCGGAGGTAAGATCTCAACGTAACTAACAAAACGAGCCCAAACTCGGCACACCTAGCTCTACTCGTTTATTAGTACCAGTAGCAGTCATCGAGGTATACCTTCAGGTCACTCTATCTAGTCCGGAGGTAAGATCTCAACGTAACTAACAAAACGACCCCGAACTCGGCACACCTAGCTCTTCTCGTTTATTAGTTCCAGTAGAAGTCATCGAAGTATACCTTCAGGTCACTCCATCAAGTCCGGAGGTACGATCTCAACGTAACTAACAAAATGAGTCCAAACTCGGCACACCTAGCTCTACTCGTTTATTAGTTCCAGTAGCAGTCATCGAGGTATACCTTCAGGTCACTCCATCAAGTCCGGAGGTAAGATCTCAACGTAACTAACAAAACGAGCCCAAACTCGGCACACCTAGCTCTGCTCGTTTATTAGTTCCAGTAGAAGTCATCGAAGTATACCTTCAGGTCACTCCGTCAAGTCCGGAGGTAAGATCTCAATGTAACTAATAAAATGAGCCCAAACTCGGCACACCTAGCTCTTCTCGTTTATTAGGTCCAGTAGAAGTCATCGAAGTATACCTTCAGGTCACTCCATCAAGTCCGGAGGTAAGATCTCAACGTTACTAACAAAATGAGCCCAAACTCGGCGCACCTAGCTCTACTCGTTTATTAGTTCCAGTAGCAGTCATCGAGGTATACCTTCAGGTCACTCCATCAAGTCCGGAGGTAAGATCTCAACGTAACTAACAAAACGAGCCCAAACTCGGCACACCTAGCTCTGCTCGTTTATTAGTTCCAGTAGAAGTCATCGAAGTATACCTTCAGGTCACTCCATCAAGTCCGGAGGTAAGATCTCAATGTAACTAATAAAATGACCCCAAACTCGGCACACCTAGCTCTTCTCGTTTATTAGGTCCAGTAGAAGTCATCGAAGTATACCTTCAGGTCACTCCATCAAGTCCGGAGGTAAGATCTCAACGTTACTAACAAAATGAGCCCAAACTCGGCGCACCTAGCTCTACTCGTTTATTAGTTCCAGTAGCAGTCATCGAAGTATACCTTCAGGTCACTCCATCAAGTCCGAAACGAAATGTAAATAATCCAATTTTAGCAAAAATAAACTGGGAAAATAAAAGCAAAAATAAACTGGGAAAACAAAACATTGATATTGTTTTGTTTTAGTATCAAGTTTGGTATGTCAAATATGTTGTATTCGTACAGCGATCTTTTTCAACACGAGCTCCTGCTTACAAGCGACACAGTGTCCACTCACGACGGCGGCCGAGCGCAGACTAATATTTCATTGCAAATATTTTGTGCTATAAATCAAGACAGTGACAAGTAAAATAACCCTTATATTCAAGCCATTATGATTCATGCGTTATAGCAAAATTTGTGGAAAAACTAGACGTGATTTTATTTTTTTTCTGAGACTTTTTGTACCATTTTGGTAGTTTTTTTTAACACCTTTTTGAGTTTAACATGTCTATTTACATAAAATATTTTTTAATACATAAATTTATGTTATTAAATAGAAGAGAAATGTTTCTAAACTCAACACGATATCGTTAATTTTGCGTTGAGAGGCACCGGAAATTATTTTTTACAATTTAATTGACCAATATTTGCGAATAAAAGTTAAGACCATTTGTAGATGAAGAAGTAATCTATCTGTGGTAATTATTAGTTACATTTGGTTTACTTTCATTTTGCCGGAAAATATACAGACAAACTGCTTATTTTTGAAAGTTTTCGTGTGATTTGGAAACGCGTCCTTAACTAAAAACTAGCTCTTTTTCACGAATGTAGTTTTACCATGATTGCAGCGCTGTATAAACTTGATATAATTAGGAAACGCACACAGCGATAATATCCCGAACTCGAACGAGCAGCAATCTACAATAGTTACACACAAGTAACCATAGTAATCGACTGATAATTTTATTAATCTACTACTCTAACTATAGTAACTGATTAGACAGTTTCTTGAGTAACACACACAGACAATATACAACACATACACCCATAATAAACTCCATATTCGTAAAAGACCGTCACTTTTATTTATAAATATGTTATTTTTATTAAAAGATCTTGTAGTTGTTGGGAAAACAATAAAGAAACCATCACGCTAACATACCAACTACCGACTCACATTGGAACAACATTCAGTATGTAATTAGTACAAAGTTACAAACCATACAATTTAATAACAAAAATGTATAACACGGACCAACCTACGAAAAAGTGCTTCCTACTTTTTCTATAACTTTCACGAACTTCCCATTAAAAACAATTTGCTAAGTGTAATGAAAATATCTAAGATCACATAAAATCTGTGCTGAAAGTGGCCATAAATCTAATAAAATCCCACATAAAGCAAATGACTCAACTTGTGTGAAACGTTATAAGCGTTTCCAGTCGCAAAATTATCTCTATTATTACTATTACTATATTATTATTCTCAGGGATCTCAGTAATAAATTTCCCAGTTTTAAATTGAATAACTTCTTTCCAAACTTGATGTTATAAATATTTTAATGAGGAAGATGTAAATAAAAATTAGTCACTCATTCTTGGTCTTAGTAAAATATTTAAATAATTCCAATAACAACTGCGAAATAATTATTACGATATCTTTAAAAATGATTTTTTTAAAAATCAATCAAGTTAGGATCTTCCAAAAACTGTTTACGCTATCCGAGTACACGCTCTGACGTCACATCAACGGTCCGGCGGGAATGGCGATGGCGGGCGGCGCGCTCGCGAGGCGTTGCAGGCTTTCTTATCATTTCGTTTTACTATTTAGATGTGTGTACAAGTGTTTTGTTCTATCAAAAAATTAAATTTAAAAACCCCACTAATAAAATTAACTCTAAAAGATAACAAATAATTATTTTAAACCTATTATAATTATTATCGTCACATATATTATGTGAGTTCAAGTATTTTTATTTTCCAAGCGGCGTCGCGTCGGGGACCAGTGTATAGTCCGGCCAACGAGACGTGATAAAAAATGTAAACAAAGTTTCAGGGGTTCAAAACATTTTTATTTGAATAAATTATATACATAGCATATACTAGCGACCCGGCCCAGTTTCGCTCGAGCGATTAAGTGATATACATTAAAATTTATTTTACAAAAACCCATTTAAGTACTAAAGGCAAAAAATAGATGCGCGATGAGAATCCGCGCCGGGGGATGTTTTGATTTATGGTAAAACAAAATATCATCTTCTAAAGTATTTATTTGATTACATTTTGCACAATTTTAATCTGAATTGACGAAGCTAATTAACGTTTTTATTTAGATAAGGATTAATACTGAACAGAATAAACAGATTCGAGATAACGTGATATTTTTATTAACATTTTAAACATAAAAGTAGTTATTGTAAGTCAACCGTAAGAGATAGAGTACATTAATGCGGACTTTTATTTAGCAAAATTAACCTAAGCATACATAGGGATGCGGGAAAGCGGTGGGAAGCGAATTTGTTTTATAATATGTAGTGATTTATTACAATACTTCTTCAATACTTTTGACGATTTTTGCGTGGTGAATTGATTTCCTTCAAACGTTGTCTAGAGCTCCCAAACTGTGATTCCATAGTTAAAATCAACAACTCCTCACAATAACAGCAAAAATCAACAACAAACACTATTATATTAATATTATCAAAAAATCGAACGCAATCATAATAGGAATGAACTTTCACAAAATGGCGGAACAAAATTTGTTTTTTATTATTTTTTTCAATTATGGCATCGCAAACTATGTGCATATTGCCTGCGCCAAGTATAATATTGTTACGACTTTCGAGTTGAAAATCTCTCGAAAAACAAATATCTCGAAAAAAAAAGCGTCGTACAGCAAAATACCAAAAACGCATACACAGTTATTAGGTCTACTATCGAACAATGATGAAAGTTCTCGAAAAGTCAGTGATAAGAAAAACAACGATTTATATACAGTTCGGGATCCGCGGCGAGTACGTACCTATATATAGCGTACATGTATAGGTTGTCTACATCGCGGGCCGCGGCTATTATTTATGGCTGTACATAACTATAATTGCGTTAGTAACATAAAGGAAGGTTCGGGACGGGCCTATTGTATTAGGTAGTTCGGGAAAATTCTAGAGAACCGTGGGTAGCCGTATGTGAGAATGTAAGGCACGCACCGGGCCGCGACAGGACATAGTTTAGTTCCGGAAGTGAAATCAAAGCGATCACTCCAAGCAACAAGGAAGAATTATTTCGACGACTACAGCGAAGATATTTGACTATAGTGATTGTGCTTGGTGATTTGGATTCTGTTGAGTAGATTTTTGTATAAGGAAACAATAAACAACTTCTACGTTGCAAACGGTATTTTATTACCCATAGGGCGTAACAATATTTACAACACGTTTTTGCCATTTTCGTTAAAACTGGACGAGTAATAATAGGTAAAGTCAGTAAGTCATCAGTAATCAGTCAGTCAAGTCAGTCATACATTCAAGTAAAGCGATGGCTTTTTTACCAGAACATGACCAATGGAATTTTGGAGGCAAGCTGTATAAACATATTTTCGCACTGTTATTTTATTTCACAACACTCATGCACTGTAATTAACCTATATCGAACCAAATGCCATCAAATTTATCCGATATTACTCAAAATTATACCAATAACATGAAAATAAAACAAGAGCACAACATATTGTCTTTTTTGACTTCCCGTCAAAACACGACCAAATGTTGACAACTGTGGTACTGACTGCTTTCCTGTACCACGAAACAGGCAACAAAAGCTGTCGTTGACTAACTGACGCCATTACTGCATACGTGTGATAAGGGCAGAGATAATAATTGCTCGCTCTCGCAATAGTAACTTGGTAACAGTCCGTTTGTTTACATTCTTTATCTCGTCTCGTTGGCCGGACTATAGTCACAGATTGCAACAAAAGAATTTACTCCGAAAAATTCGCAAAATCGACTCAACCGTTAACGTCGTCTGCCCTCACGTTTAGCGGTCCCCCAACGCGACGACGCTTGGAAAATAAAAATACTTGAACTCACATAATATATGTGACGATGATAATTATAATAGTATAAAATATTATTTGTTAGTTTTTAGAGTTAATTTTTTTGGTCGGGGGGTTTTTAAATTTTATTTTTATTTTAAGCTTTTTAAATGGAACTGATCTCTTGTACATAAGGTACAAGGAACCATAGTTAAAAAGGCTGTAGTATATTTGAGCAAAAAATCTTTTGCAAAAGGCCAAGCCTACGTGGCTTTAAGCCGCGTAAAAATTTTTGATAGGGTCGCTATATGCGATCTCGACCAAAGGAAGCTGTTTAACAATCCTCATGACAAACTGGCTCTGGGAGAATTGCACAGATTGAGAAACAATAAAGATTAAACTTTGGTCCTTCTATATTTTCAGCAAAAATATAAATCGGTTTATCCGTTCCATTCCGGCATTCCAGGGTTTCATCCGCCACTTCTCATTTCCAGCATCAGGTCCTCGTCAATTAGAAACATAAAGCGAACTAGTTAAGACAAATCCAACGAGCCCAAACTCGATGGGTTTACTAAAAGGCAGTCCAGAGTTACGTCTCCTATCTTCGAGCCCTAACAGCAGACCAGCTCAGTGGTTCCAGAAGACATTAGTGTTTCAAATGTCAGATCCCACATATGCTTGCAAGTAAACTGAGCGTGTAACATTCCTATCACACCTAACAAACGACCTGATGACCTTGAAGACCTGAACCGATTTCCACCAAACATAGCTAAGAACACTCTCGACTGATATACCTTTCAATAAAAAAACCGCATTAAAATCGGATCATCCGTTTGGGAGCTACGATGCCACAAACAGACAGACAAACGGACACATACACATTTAAAAATGGAACCAGGATTTCTACGTGGACAGTCAGATAACCTACCAAAAGTCGGCTTTCTCATGGTAGCAGATTATTTCACAAATCACGCTAAATACATCAGTGCTGAAATACAAGGACAAAAACTTGCCAAGTAAGTGTTTATAGATATTTTTCTAAATTCTTTACAAGTAGGTACCTACATGTGAAGCATAAGTAGGTAATGTTTGAGTGCACGAAATATATAAAAAACTATGATTTAGGTATTTGGTAAATATAGACTTAAATATAATACTTAAGTACTCGTGTTTTTCTCGTACGTATTAAACCATATTTCTCTCATTTTTGCCCACAAACACCAAGCTTGTTTGCCGTCCAAACTACATTTAGTTGATACACTGCGAAAGAAACACTTCGAACCGCAAAAAGAAGTTGGTAATACAAAGTTATTTTTTCTGTTGCATTGCCTTTAAAATGAGGATGCTTGATTAAAACGCAAAAAAGATTGGCAGTCGTGGTCGAAAATGAATAAAATAGGTACATTGCTTGATAACTTACAACAAAAATTAGGTAAGTATCGACAAAAATATTTTTAAACGCTAAGATTATTTATGGTACAAGTAGGTAAAAGTATATATTGGTAGTAGGGTTTTGTGTACTTATAAACAATATGTTTACGCCAGTAACTAGGTTGGCAATTTCAAGTCGGTCCGGCCGCGCAGCCGTACGGCGATGTGACGTCACGCATGGAATGGTCAAGCGTGAGTACAATCTAAGAACTCCCGGGATTAAAAAATTTGCTAAAAATACAGTTTTTAAGATATCGCAAAAATTCTTTCACATATATTTTTTTTATGTTATAATTGATTTTTTTAGATCATAAAATTGTCACACTCATTTTCCTCATTGCGTGAAAATTTCTAAACAACCTAAAACTGCGCCATAATTGCAAGTTTGCATATAAAATAAAGTGTACACAATATAACAGTGAAATAGTACCTTATTGAATATCATAAATTTTAGGGTGTTCATAAACGCGTGCGTGCAATGGCAAATAAATAAATAAACAAAATAAAACAAAAGTGAAAAACACACCTTTTCTTGAGCTAACCAAGCGGAAATTTCATCAAACTCCCTTTGATCCATCCCCGTAGGCTGTTGAAAGGTAAATTATAATAAAATAAATAAAAAAGAAGAAGAATAGAGAACGTAAAAACAACTAAAGATATAAAGTATAAGCAATAATAAAAATAACATTATTTTATAGCTTTACGTAAGTTATCTTAAATTGTATCTGCAAGTTAAATAGAGTTTTCAGCAGATGGATATCTAATAATAAACGGACCTATAGTACCTATATGGGACATAAGTCATAACCCAAATTGCGAAAGTGTAAGAATTTGAGGGTTTAAGCTTCATACTAGGTATATACATAAGATATATTTTTTTAATTTTAATACAATGTTATTTCTATTTGTTTAATGAGTAAAAAATGTTTTGCTCTGCGTGTGTGTTTTTATTTCAAAAGTTTTATGAAGTTATCGCTAACGTAATTAAGGTAATAAATCTTACCTGAAAAGTAAAATAAATTAATTTAATTTAATTAGTTTTCATAGCTGAAGTTTTTCTATATTACGACAAGAACTATATCGTGGGCATCGCGGCGTCCTACGTAGGCGATCTTTCGAATACGGTAGAATGCGAAGCGTCGCGGCGAGGATGGATGTCAGTTGTTTGATATATGAGTATTAACAGACAAATGACATTCATTCGTGCCGTTGCATATATTCAAATATGATAAAGAATTGACATTATATGTCATAAACGAATATGATACGTATGTGTAGAATATGATAAAGCGCTGATAGGCATTGACGTCGACGTCGACAATAGGCTAGCTGAATCTTTTTTAGGGTTCCGTACCTCAAGGGCGCCAACAGAATAAATATGAGTTGTGACGTCACAAATCATTATCTCATGGGGATGTTTCGTTTTGGCAGCTCATTAAAAGTGTGTCAATTGACTTGGTAGTCCAGGACCGGAATAAAAATAAAAAACAAAATTTATGAAATTGGGCTTCTAAATTAATTTTGCGCTTTTAATAATTAAAATCGATATATTTTGTTTTCCTTGGCATAACACTGTAATAAATACTCATTTAATGTATGAAATTAGTTATGAGTCACGTAGCCAATTATCGCCTACGTAGGAACACCGCACGCGAATCGAGTAGTGTATATTAGTGTAGTGTGTGGGCGAGGGGGCGAGGGGCGAGGGGCGAGGGGGCGAGGGGCGAGGGGCGAGGGTGCGAGGGGCGAGGGGGCGAGGTACACGTGTACGTACGAGCGCGGGTGCGGGCGCGGGCGCGCGCGCGGCGGCGGCGGCCAGGGACTCCGCCTGCCGCTCCGCGCCGTCCGCGTAGCTGCTGCCGCTGTAACACACATCACTAGTTTGTATCACTGTTTACACAATCATAACAATATAATTCCATAAA
The DNA here is from genome assembly GCA_911387765.1 of Pyrgus malvae. Classification (NCBI taxonomy): domain Eukaryota; kingdom Metazoa; phylum Arthropoda; class Insecta; order Lepidoptera; family Hesperiidae; genus Pyrgus; species Pyrgus malvae. The sequence continues at coordinate 17,435,870 of OU426960.1, forward strand.
AACACGAGAGGAGTTTTGGCGGCAAATTGGAAAAGACGTAATGTTTTCTTGTTTAATTTTCAACGTAATGTCCTCTGGTTTTATTTTCATTTTATTGTGTATTTTTGAGTTACATAGGATAATGCTACTGGCATTTTGTTCGATATTAACCTATATTACAGTGCACGAGATAAATAACGAAATAAAATAATAGTGCGAATATATGTTTTTTCAGCTTGCCCCCATATTTCCATCGGTCACGTTATGGTAAAGAAGCCATCGCTTTACTTGAATGTCTGACTGACTTAACTGACTGAATACTAACGACATATTTATACTTGACGCTGGCAATATGCAGTGATTGCGATGCCATAATTAAAATAAAAAAAACCCTATGAGGTTTTTTTGGCGGCTTCTTCCACACTCAGTGTACAAAAACCCTACAATATATGCAACCAAATCCGACGATCAGATCCGATCCGAAAGCATTCAAACCGAAGTCCCCAGACAGTGACATCGCTTGGCGGGAGATCTCCCCTTTTCCTCCATATTGGTGACCACCGTCGATTGAAGACGCCCCGTTGACCACATTTCCACGGTAACCTTCATCCTCTAAGTATTCGATGTCCTTCAGCAAGAACAAGGAGACATGGAGTTAAGAGGCCGTATACGAAATTTTGCAGATTTCGCTGATTTAGCTCATTTTATACAGGAGATTTTGCAGTTAAAATACAGTATTTACATAAGTTTTATTGCACAATATGACTGATCATTTCAATAACAAACTATTAAATGAGCCACTTTTTAATTTTTATTTCGTTATTTTGCTTAATAGACCTGAAGCCGGTGATAGTTTTGTAAATATTACTGTAATAGGTATAGAATATCACATATTTCTGGATCATTTTAAAGTCTAAACAGATCAAAAAATGTGCCTTGTATTGCTGTAAAAACCACATACATAGTGTATGAGCCACTTTTTGCCACTCTCATACAAAAAATATTAGTAAAAAAACATTAAACTTAGTCAATTTTGAGAGAAAATGGGCCAGAAATTGCATTTGATTTCGGCAAATTGGAATAATTATTCGTAAAATTTATTTGACATAAATACTCTTCAGTATAATCAATCCGTTTCCTGAAAAAAATTTTTTATTAATAATCATGATTCGGCATTAAACATCTTTCAAAGTAACCTAAATCTCGCATTATAATTCTTGACGCAAGCTATAAAAGTGTCTAATGTATTAGATTATTAATGAAAGGAAAAGTTATATTGTGCAATGATACTTGTAGAAGTACTGTAATTTATCTGCAAAATCTCATGTGTTAAATCGGGTAAATAAGCAAAATCGGCAAAATTTCGTATACGGCCCCTTAAGTAGTTAAGCAGCAACGAGCACAATGACTAGGTTCCACGAGCAGCCTCAGAAAATGCACCTTGGTTCCTTCATCCTGCAACCAGGCGCGGTCCCAGGGGGGGGGGGACAGTGGCCATGACCCCTAAAATCCATCAGTCATGCGTAGATGGAAAGCGAAACAAGCCAATTTGGGACACCTCTTCCCCCAAATCTCTTAGTGATCCCCCCCCCCCCCCCAAATTGAAGGCTGCGACCGCGCCTGCCTACAACGCTCAAGTTCGCAGCAGAGTAGGTTTCTAGGTTTCCCTCCCGCGCTTACATCGCATCGCATCATTACGGCACACGCAGCCAATGACAACACTGGCATACGAGAGTTACAACATCACCGCATTGCTGGAGGGGAGTGATGAAGCGGCTCGGTACCTACGTCACGAACTGGCCAACCAGAAAATAGAGATTCTCAGTATATATACAAATGGTACAAAGTTAGCATTCAGGTACCTCGGTCCCCGGCAGGTAACATCGCCTGGCGGGAGATCTACACTTTTCCTGCACACATATTTTTTGTGGCTGTGTTAATTTATGGTTTTATCTGCTTTGGGATCACTTAGGTCAATTATCTCTCGGAACTTAGTGCGAGTAGATGCGGACAAATCAAAAATTGTTCTAAACTAAAATCAAAACAATTTTCCGCAGTCGATTGTTGCACCACCTTCATAGGAACACAGATCCGTTGTGCCAACTGTATGTGGTGATTTTATTTTATTCTCATTTATTTGGTGCATATTTTAGTGATGTAAAAAAAGGGTGTTTTGTTCAATGTAGGTTAATAAAAGAGCATGAATTTTGATGAATAAAATAGCAATGCTAAAACACGCTCTATCTGTTAGGTATAGGAACCATCGCTATACACAAATATTTAACTGACTTGACCGAGTGATTTATAATTCATTTATTTTAACTTATTATGTCGTCCTGATTCAACAAAACAAAAGTTGCTTTTAAATACATGTTGTATTGGACACTGACATTATGCACAAATCATACAAAACCATTACAGAAAGAAAAAATGCACATTCTAAAAAAACACGAAACAAGAAAATTTTCTATCCATAATTAAAAATTGTGGTGTAAAGATATCTTAATTTACCGCACATTATCAAATTACATTATAACAGTTACCTGATCTTAGTACTTTCATAAGTGACATTGCGAGACTGCGCAAACATGTCGAACTCGTCCTTGGAGCTGCTCGGGGATTTGTCCGCTTGAGCGGTGTCGTTCACAGCTGAAAAATATCATATTTATAATGTATCATTTATTTTAATATAACGTAGAAACCTCGTAACGTAAGAAGCCAGCACATTAACAGCTTCTTAGAAAGCGCTAATATGAATATATAATGAAGCTTTATTTTGGCAAAGACAGACTTGGTTGTTTGAACAGAAAGAATTAGTAATATTTATAAGTTCACGGTAACGTTTTGTGGTATTGGCTTAAATGTTAAATTATACTATTACAAGAAAACAAAACTTTGAATCCGGAATATAAGTAAAGGTTGAATTCAAGCAAAAAATCTGTATAAATCACTTCACACAATCTGTACAATTCACAAAACATCTGTATAGATCACTTACAAAGTTTAGCAACATCCGGCACATCGTCGCTAAGGTCAATCAGTGCGTCATCATCTTTCTTTGCTGGAAATATCAAATTGTCATATTAAGTTTCCTTTTATTTAAATGGATGGAATTAAGTGGTCGTTGCAGCCCATGGCCATCTTCACGTAACCTGCAGCAAGTCTCGAGTATTGCCTGAGATTTTATTCCCTTGTGCTGCTAATATGCATCAATCTGCAGATTGGCGTAGCCTTACGTAGGCCAAATAAATACAAGTTGCTTCAGGGCAAAGCAGCGGTAGTACTTCCCGAAGGAAAATTATATACTTCCTAGTATAGCTGGCTAGCACTGTCCTCGTCTGACTGGGGATGTTACGCGCTAGCTCTCTTTTACTCTACTTTTAATACTTACCATCTTTAACAGCCAGCAACCCTTATTAGCGGTATTTATTAGGTTTTTGCATATACGACGAATTAGTGCATTCTGCAGTGGGATCTAGTACTATAGGCGACTATTTCCACAACTAGAATTTATTTTTTTTATTTACGTTGAATTAAGACAGTATTCAACAAATTATTGCGCTGTTAAATTATAAAATGAGTATGGTTTAGTGTAGAGGGCAGTGGCGGATTTACAGTCTTGGCCGCCCTTGGCCGTGTAGTATAAGCCGCCCCTATTTCATAAATGCTTGCCGTGAATAAACAAAATACAATACAATTATGTACCGTCACTGTAAATCGTCATATTATTTATTTAAAAATTTATCAGCAATAAATCTGAACTTAATTAAAACATAGCTTCTTGAAACCTATTGTAGTTGCGCTTGAAGATGCTGTAGCACTATCAGTTGGCGTAGCACCACTACAATTATACTTTTCTCATGATCTTCAGCGTCTGTAAAAGGTTTTCCAAAGAAATCGTCTAACTGTTGAATTTTTTTAATCACATCTTTTTGCTTATCTTCTTTTTCTTTAGCCCGCTTGCGATACTCTGCGCCGCTTAACCTTTTCTTTCCCTCCATCATAATATAACACTCTACGTCAGGCTCTGCTCTGTCTGTAATATTCACGCACGCTGTGTTTATGTCGCAGTCGGATCGTATAATCCACCGTATAACATTACAGCTAGCCGGTTCCTAAAACAGGGCCGTTATGTATTGTGGCGGGTCCACGATTAGCCGGATTCTTATTGCGATACGTTCTACAATATGGCGGCACACGTTTAGCCTCATTGTAATGAAGCCTTGTAGCCACCCACCCTACTTATGATTATGACCACACTCGACATTGCTGAGCTTTATTGACAGTCTAGATGTTGCTGAATGGTCACCCATCCTACTTTTGACCGCACTCGACATTGCTTAGTTTTGTTGACACCCATCCTTTTTATAACCGCGTAAGATGTTGTCTAAGTCACCCATCCTACTTTTGACCGCACTAGATGTTTCTTAATGGCCACCCATCCTACCTTTGACCGCATTCGATACTGCTTAGCTTTATTAACACCCATACTTCTTATGACTGCACAACATGCTGGTTAATGACCACCCATCCTACTTTTGACGTGCGTGCGTGCGTCCTACGTTTGAGTGCGCTGCATCAATACAGCCCTGTTTTAGGAAATAGCTAGCCGGAATGTAATACTACGCTGTGTAAATGTCGCAGTCCAGGTTGGGTGTGGGAGGTGGCGCGCGTGGCGCGGATCGTGTGACACAACCTCTGTCCTAACTTCATGGACTGAACTCACGAACTATGCGTGCCCCGTCCGCCGCCGCCTTCATACGAGCCAGCATACGAGCGTTTATAACTTAAAATGGTGTATTTTTCGCCACGCATGGCCGCCCGGGCCTACTTGGCCTTAAGGTAAATCCGCCACTGGTAGAGGGGTAAGGACATTGTAAAGGAAATTTTATGGTAGCATTTTTTATCTAAAAATTGATAAATATAGTTAAATAAAAAAAAACTTAAAAAACACGCTTTAAAAGCACTTCAAACTAAAAAGTGAAAAATCCTTAATATAAGCAGATAATGGCGTAAAGAAAGAGGCGTAAGGACGTTGTAACGCAAATTGTTTTGTGGCGTTTTTTTATCTTATAGATTTAAAAGTAGTATCCTTGAAATAGACAATATTTTTTTTATTTTGAAATTAATAAATTTACTCAAAATAATAACAATGATCATTAGCAACAAAAGAAAATGATGATTCTTTTATACATGCATATTTAAAGGTTTCAACTTACGCGAATCACCGGCACCGGGAACACCCATAGCGGCGCCAAGAATCGCTGACGGAGTTGCTCCACCCGTAGCTGCGATCCTGTTTGATAACGGTTTATTATATTAAAAACCTGATATACATAGTTGTTTTTATCATACTAAAAAAGTGGTAAAGTTCTTTGATATCTCTAATGCGGTTTTACACGTGTTGTGGGGGTAAATTGCTGATAGGTATATATAGTTGTTATAGAGTCATAAGTTACTATAGTTACTAACAGGTTTATGAAAACTTTACATATTGTACCAATAAAATTTAGAATTTGAACACTGTAAAACCGAATTCTAATATCGCACGAGGCAATCTACACAGCTAAGCAAAAGGTTCGCGGTTTAGCGTGGGAGTGGTGATCGCTAGTGGAAAATATTATGTGCGTGTCTGTAATTCTGCCCCCCGAATTAGTTAAATTTTCAGTCACGATTGTTATTTATAGATAGCTGTCATTAAACCGAATCAAAGGATTTATCAGCCGCTTGAAAATATCCGACAGTGGGTTGGCCACTAACCCGGTTGATTAACCAATCCGCTGCCAGTCCTTGCCATCACGCGGGAGAGTTACCTGTTGTTGAGGAAGCGCTTGTGGCGCAGCAGCAGGTTGTGCAGGCGGTCGTTGGCCAGCAGCAGCTCGGCGGTGAGCGGCGTGCCGGCCAGCCGCGCCGCCAGCGCCGCCACGCGCTCCTGCATCGCCGTCAACGTGTCCGCCAATTCCTGCACATAACATTGTAATGGACATTGAAACCTTAAACTGAAATTAAATTAAATAGTTTATTTACATCCTGGGTAATAAAATACACTTGATGTTTGTCATTGTTGTACGGCCATCGGCTGACCGTTATCCGCTTTGGGTGCGCTAAGGCTTATATGGGCTAGGAGAAAAAAGCGGGCGGAAAAAAACTCCAGCCCTGTTTTAAATAAATTTTCAGGTACAATGGTATTTATTATGCAGCATGACTGGAGAATGAAACCATATAATAATAAATAACACTACACAATAATAGCCACCGTGCCTCATACCAGGATTCCCTGTATCATGGGTGTCATGGACGCACAAACAAAAACATCAACATAAATACTAAGACCGAGAACAGAAATTGAAACTCATCATTTCAATTTTGCCTCACCTGGAATCAAACCCGGAACTCTTGATTGGCAACAACGGTTCCAAGTTTTATTTATTTTAATAATTGTACAGAAGTGGTTCAGGTCCAAGGAATTAGTAAAAACATGTCTTTTTGTGATATTATTACAAATTTGCAGTTTTCGTATTAAGCATCTTTGTAAAATGTAAATTGATTCCATCATATTACTTCTAGTGTATAGTAAAAAAAAAACAATGTAAACTCACATTGAGCAGCTCAATATCGCTCTCGTGGTGCTGGGCGTGCGGCTGCGTGGTGAGCTCGTTGAGCATGTCGTTCATCACCGCCATGTTGCCCTCCACCACGGACAGGTCCGCGCGCAGCTTGCTCATCTGGCTGTCTGAGAGGGTTACCTAAAACGGAAAACAGATCAGTAAGTTTTACATTGTAACCAAATTAGCAGGACATCTAAAAACAAACTCAAGCAAGACATTGAGGCCGCTATACGTTTTAAGTTTTCATATGTGGTGAGGGTCCCTACACAGCGGATGCCAACGTTCATGAACGAAGAATTCTGGCCGAGAAGTATTGTTTTCCAGAGATTCCGTGGCCGATTATCCGACACGACGCCACGACACACGACACAACAACGACCTGACAAACACGACGCCGAACATTCGTGTTACTTAGTTAAATTTTATTATTTATGTATAGTATCTATTGTTCTTTTGTTTTATTTTCTATCGTTTTATTTGTATCTTTATCTTTTTATTGTGTTGTGTATTAGTTTGTTTTAATGTTATATGTGTATTCGTTTTCTATGGGCCTAAGAAATAAATGAATAAATAAAAATTAAATTTAAAATTGGACCTATTTACGCAAACTGGAACCAATCCACACTCATGCCGAAATTGAGTTAAGTACAAAGAAAAGCTTAAAATTGCACCTTCTATCGACCCTGTAAAGATCAAAATGATCTGTCAATTTTGACAGAACAAAACATTTTCATGACATGTTTACCAATCCACAAAACATCAGTTGTTATGTTTTTCTCAAAACTATCATCATTATCAGCGCGTGTGGATTGGTTCCGGTTTGCGTAAAAAGGTCCAATTATAATAATTGCGTTTGCGTTGCGTTTAAAGCATGCGCAACGTTAACTAACTCATGCTCCAACGCTAAAGTCTTTGTTGGCATTCGTATATAAAATTGATAATAAAATATGGAAGGTCAGGCTTCAGGATTCAAAAATTTGCCTATACACGCCACATAATCATAAGTTCCATTAGGCAGGCCCAACCTAAGTGCATCCAGCATTCCATTGAGTAGAAATCAAGATTATACCAAAAATATTCTCCCAAAGAGGTAATCGAAGAGTCTAAAGATCCTGATCCCCTATCCCGAACAATCAAAAACGGATGTGTAACGATATACCTACTAACGCTTTCGCTTCGAGTTGACCGCTCCCACCCTTCCCGCTTCACCGCACCGCGCTCCTAGACAGACCCTATTAGTACCGTTAGCAACGCTATCACGTACGCACTTTAATTAATTTGGTCGATCTGTAAGATAAGACGAAGCTAGGTTGCAATTTCTTTACATTTCCTAAAATTAAGATAAGTCGTCGTGGTCAAAGGTTACATTCCAGTGAAGTAGAATGGAATAAATGTTATAATAACTAGTTTGAGCGAATGGAAAAGTGTATTAAGAAGCTACGTGGTGGAATACTTTGGAAAAAAAAGCACTAAGTATAAGGTTCTAGTTGTGTTTTTTCTTTAAACGACAAAACTAAAAAGGCATGTCTCGTACTCACAGTGCCTGTAATCTGTTCCTGGGTGGGGCGGTTGGGCGAGCCGGGAGCGACCGCCGCGCGCTGCGGGGACCCCACTATCGGCTCCACTCCGTCTGGTACGCTCTGGAAGGACGGAAGAACAAATCATAACTGAAATGATTTTCGAAATAATCGGGCACCAACCCTACTGGAGCAGCGTGGTGGAGTAAGCTCCATGCCTCTAAAATGGTGTAATAACTCTTGTCCAGCACTGGGATAAAAAATGGATGCAGCCAGCCAGATAAAATTAAATTAATTAAGAATTCACTAAATCTCACTAAGCTGCCTAACCTACCTACCAGCTTTTCCATGCTCTTCATATCCCTACTAATATTATAAATTTGAAAGTAACTCTGTCTGTCTGCCTGCTACCCTTTCCAGCTTAAACCACTGAACCAATTTTAATAAAATTTGGAACACAGTGTGGACCTTGGGAAAGGACGTAGGATGGTTTTTATTCTACGGGAACCTGTAAAACAGCAGTGTGTAAAACCTGTAAAAAAGTCAGTGGCGGGAAGCTAGTATTTGCTATAAAAATAGACGTTGACTAACTAAAATTCATTGGTTCAATTGTACACTTTTTATAAGAATGAGAGTACACAAAAATATAAACATACATATCAAGCATATTTTGTGTAAATAAAGTAAACAATATGCATGATCTCAGATTAAAATGTAACATTAGGCAGAGAGAGCAATATAGCATAGTGACGCCCATATATTAAATCGTACAAATACTCAATATCTGGCACATAATAATTCATCTACAGTGTAGATGAATTATGTGTAGATTCGACACAATTGACAAGGTTCAATAGTCTCTTAAATAATTCTCGGTAATGTCCGCTAGTTCTTGAGATAATGCTCAAGTTAGCAGTTTCTTCCTAGTTTATTCCTTAATGCATTTATTTAAATATAATTTCTTGTTTATTAGCATGAACACGATAATTAAATGTAAATAAATATTTCATAATACAATCGTAAATTCAAGGTAAAGGAAACACTGTAGCCTAAGTAAAAACTGTTATAATAATAAAGACTTTATTTTTTCTAATGTAAATAGATATTCATAGTTAGCGTATAATTGAATAAAAAGTAAAGGTATTTCAGAAATGATTTTATTTTGTAGATAGATCTTCATCGGATTCACATCGTTTTTGACGAAGTCAAAGTCATTCTAAAGCTGTTTTGCACCCAACATAAAATGTATCGTTGAATGATTTATAAAAAAAATACACTAACAAAAGAAAAGTTAATTTCTCATAACTATGCTGAGACCCGGTGAAATAATTAACTGTCCAATTTCTATGACATTTTTTTTTCTGTTCACAGCCTTGGATACTCTGTGGTTTTATTACTAAGTTAGCAATTTATTACAGAAAAAACTAATTACATATTTAATTGAACTTACCCTCTGTGGAGTGAAAATAGGCGCCATAGCGTCTAAATCTGTCATCGGGAACTCAACTCCTTTAGTCCGCAGCTCATTGTATACCTGTCCCACGCCCTGCAATAAAAAATACATGTTTAGTTGTAAAATGGTTCATATGTTCTCATTTTAAAAACCCACATACAATCAAACAACCTTCTTATAGTCCCTTTATCTGACGAAAGCCACTTACTTTGGTTGTGGTAGTGTACGCACGTGCAAATGGTCTCTCGTGCGCATTACCTAAGTTGTCAGTCGGGTTACTATAGTAACTGATGACAGATTGACAGATTATTAGCAAATACACACTGAGAAAGTACTTTACCCCACAACTTTGGTAATTCTGCATTCGTCAGATAAATAAGAGCTCCACAAGCTTCCTATAACCATATTAATAAATGAAACCTCTTCATATCTTCACACACAGTCAGAAAAAATACCCAAAATTTCTGCTTCGCCATAACCATTCGCCGTAACCATTGCGGCACACAGCTCGTCAATTTTATGTTCAGTTTATATTATAATGGTTATCTTGAAAATTCAAATTTTGTGTGAAATTCACCTACCTACATGTTTACATTTTAATAAACGAATGGCTAAATTTCGGCATTCTACTCGTAGTCAACATCTAAAGATGCTTAGAAAAGTTGCAGTTTCAATTTATTTTATGTAGGTATTGGATACTCGTACTTCCTTATTTGCAGTTAACGCTACAATGGGCCGCCCTTGAAAACAATAGTGAAATACAATACCGTTGCACATTACTGAATGGCGATTTCACCGACACCGCCACTCGATACTACGAGACTATTACAAAAGTTCATGGCTATGAGTTCCGATAAACTCGTAGCCAATGAATTGCTGGCGTTTCTGCAGCACGCAGTTGACAGCATGGACGAGGTCAGCATCATACAGATCTGCTCGTCCAACTACACGATTGAGGAGATAGTTGGTGCCAAGACGCTCCTGTACGAATTGATCGGAAAGGTCGATCAGATGCCGTCCCGCAGGAGGGATGAAAAGGGAGAGAAGAACCTCCAGGATATAATTTACATCCTGAAGGTGACCGATCCAGACGACGTGCCGTCCTTCGTGGCAAGGAATCTGCACAAGCTTCCACCCGTCACGTTTGACCATGTCGACGTTACCAGGCTGCTGAAGGACATCACGAACCTAAAGGCAAGTCTGGCAGAGGTGGTGTTAAAGTTGGAGGCCTCACAAAGTACGATCAACGAGCTGCGGGCCGAAGTAGCGATATTGCGTACAACTTCGGCTGTCAGTAGGTCACCAGAGGTCAATAACATTAACACGCGTCGCGGGGCATGCATTGCTTCGCCGTCGAATTCCGAGTCAGCGAAATCTGACTCCTCACCGGCCGCTGTTCCTGTACGAGTTAGCGCTGTAGCCGCTACTCGACCCCCGCCTCCCCCTTCGGAGGTGTCGCCTGTGAATGTCACGTCTTTGCCTCAACGTGACTACGCTGCAGCTGCTGCCCGCCAGCAACCCAAAAAGCAGACAAAAGTGAGGACTGAGAGTGGGAGCGGGAATACCCGCAACGACCCCCCTCGTAGTGCGGTGTCTATTGGACAACCGGACAAGGACGGCTTTATCAAGGTGGAGCGCAAGAAGAGGAGGCCTCCTTGCCGTAATCAATGTGGCACTGCACCGACGGAACAGAACGAGATCCTGCGTCCCGCCATCCCAGCCACGTACATCTATGTGTCTCGTCTGCATCATGCTACGAAGGTCACCGATGTCGTGGAGTATGTGAAGGCGAAGACGAAGTTCACAGTGTTGGCTGAGAAGCTGGAATCGCGCAACCCGGTGAACTTTAGTTCGTTTGTGGTGCGCGTCCCAACCGACATGCGAAGTACCTTTTTAAAGGAGGAAGTGTGGCCGAAGGGGGTCGTGTTCCGCATATATCGTGGACGTCGTCGACCGCCGGGAGTTACCGTAACCGCGTCTCACATCGGCGAAAAAATGTGACTTAGTTATAAGATATAATAAATATGTATGTTAGTTTATAAGGTATTTATGCTATGGGCCTTGTTGCCTGATAATAAAGGATTTATTATTATTATTATTATTATAAGAATAGAGCTTCGGTATCCCCTGCCTGATCATAAGAGGCGACTAAAAGGGGGCTTCCGGGGTTGCGGGCGGGGAGAGTGGGAGCTCGATCCGTCCAGCCAGCAGCCCCGGGAAGGACGCGCGGCGGTGCGTGTGTGGCCGCATGTCGCCATAAACATCGGAAGGTGCAGAAGAGCACATCTGCTCTTCGAAGATGGGCCTGTTCTGGGGGCGCCGCGCCTGGATACCGGTGGTTTTCACTGGAGATCCCGGAGTCTCCCCACGCGCAGAGGCAGACCACCGAGGGGGTTTTAGTAAGGTCAAATCCCATATAACCCGGTATCTTCTCTCAAAGTGCCGGGTACCTTTTTAAGGTCAAGATAAGAAAAAAAAGGTGGTACGAACGATAAAAAAATATTTTATTTGCAAATTTAAATCTTAATGCCTGTTTTAAGTCGTATGATAATCTATGCAATCCATTTTTCCATGATATTACCTTGGATTCCTTGGAAGATTCATATCATTTTGTATGCATGCATACCAGAAGATTCGGCCTTTTTTACAATGATTAGCAGCCCATAGTGCCTACTGCTATGTGGTGTTGAGTGGATACTGCAGCCCACTTGGCTGTTTCTCGGATAACCCTTTGAGTTTTTTTACACCAAAAGGTGTTTAATTTACTACTTTATCTCCTTTTGATCACCTCTTACAACATGTAGTACATAGTAGTCTTGAGCTATAGGATCAAAGTGCAAGAAGGTACCTAAGTAACCTATTCCTCATCTTACCTACATGTAATAAAACTCAGTCGAGTTGTATGTCACATCTATATGATTACATACTAAATGTTTGTCTGTATGTCCTTTATGCAATCGTAAACCAGCCATTGATCATGTCATGATCTTCAGCAAAGTGTTGTGCATTAGCCCACAAACGTATTTATTTTGAGTTGGTACGTACGACCAAGTAGCGTAGCAACGCGCGCAGGGTACATGCTGGTAATTAATACAGTGTTAAACCAATTTTGACTCGAGAGTGTTTATGTTATCAAATTTTTTAATTCAATGCAAAATTGTTAATATGACGAATTGGTACTTAAAATACGGCCCTACTTCTACAGCCATGAGTGATGTCTGAGCATATTACTATTTACAATTTTTTCCTCGATCTTATGGGGTTTTATGAGACGAATATGCTTGATATCCTATCCAAGCCAGTCCTATTTTAGTCATACCATAAGGCCTAATTTGCATGTTCGAACCTCTATTATTCAATTGATATGCTTCCGCAGTAAGAGAGGAATAACGTCGCTCATAGCAATTGATGGTATTGACTTTTAGACATTGAGAATTGGCACACGAGTATCTGACTCGGCCAGTTCGATATTGAGATAACAGGACACATCAATAAGCTGTATTATCATTTCCCCCATTATCAACAACATACTAACCGATTAACAATGTCGTATTACTATAAGCATTAAGACGCTAAGAATATCTTAGCGTATTGGTGTGTGTGTCCATGGTACCCACGACTCAGTGTTATTTTTTATTTATTTCAGTTATCGCCATAATTTTATGTCAAAAGTTTAAACGTAATTTGCAAGTCCAATAAATTCATCAACGTACGGACGCTCAATTAATTAAACCATTTGCTAATTGATTTTAAGTAGCGATGTAAACAGGTACTTGTAAGGTAATATTTACCAATCTGGATGAGAAAAGATTTTATTAGCAGTCACGGGAGGGAAGGATTTTAATAAGGCAATCTGCCGCATAAATTCGGTATAAAAATACCACTCTCACGGGTAAAACAAATGTTCGGGGTACAACTACTAGCTCAAAGTCCTAATGGTTGGACAACGGGTAAAAAAAAATTGTCCGTGGCACACTGAATGACACCAGTTAGACCACGCGGTTGATGCCCAAGTGATGTACCACTGGCTACTGCTGGGCACAGATCTTATCCAGATGTGAGAGGGATTTAGGCCATAGTCTACTACGCTGACTAAGTGTGAATTGGTGTACAAACCATGATTTCCTGCAAATATAATAATCTCCTACGATATGGCTGTCATAATATCTATAATAAATAATTCTGGAAGTATTGTTGGTTAACTGTTATTCAGTAATTATTAGATTACTAAAGCTATACATGGGGATTCTGATGAACAGATGAGATCGCGGGGATCCCCTGGGGGATCGGATTATGGGATCCTAGTGGACGAAAGGTGACAGTTGATCTTTTACTGGTCGCAGTGGCCTTAGGTTTACACCCTTCCCCATCTGACCAAATAAAAAGCTATTCAGTTATGTGGTTGCCACAGCACAAAAATTCAATATTAAACCTCAATCAAGCAAGCTTGACTAGTTACTACTTCAGAGCATTATGTCAATCACATATTCTCGCCGAAATAAAATAAGATTGGCATACAAATTATAATAATCCTATGACATAAACTGTAAATAAATAAAATTTACGACGATTTACTGGGGAAGTTACAGTTGATCTCGAAATATAAAAATGAATTTATAGAACAAAATTATAAAAAAAAGAAATGGGAGTTTTGAAGCCTCAAAGTACCCTAAAACAGTGAGCAGAGTGAGCCCACTCTGCTCACTGTTTTAGGAATTAGTCATGATAAATTAATCAGTGCAGTATTTTGTACAAGTACATTTGACAAGGTTTAACAAATTTTCGTTTATTAAATCGTACTTATGTATTGGATTGTAAATAGTTTTTTTACACGAATAATATAGTACCTATAATATCATCCTCTGAATAGTTATGCAAGAACTTTTAGCTACCAATGAATTTTACCTGTAATTCTGGCTGGTTTTGAAACGCATCTGCCCAACATTGAATAAGACTCAGCACTTTCTCTTGTACAACTGTAGGAGGGTCGTTTTTAGGTCCAATAAGTTTTACCTGGAACAAATCATTTCCCAGTGACAAGTTGTGTGTGCGAATATGTATATTAATAGTGTAGTCAAGGTGGATGATTTAAATTTTGACACATGACATATGTTATTGTTAACTTTTGTGTTACTCGTAACTCTTACTCATAATTTAGTTTAAAAAAAAAATAACTTTGCTGAATCTTTAAAAATTGTATATTATATGCCTAGAAGCAGGAAGTTAAGAATATCCAAACAAAAATGTAATTTCCATTTAGGCTATTAAGATAAAAATATAAGGAAAATTTAATATATATGGCTGCATTAGTCTTTGTTAAAATTACATCATTATTGTGTAACAATTAATTTGTGGTTTAATGTGAATATTAAACCACAGGGCATAGTTATTATGCATTGTTCTGTAAATTATTTTTACATTGTGTAAATACAAAGCATTACAAAGTCAAAACACAATGAACATTACTTATAAAATATCTAATCTGGTATACATATAAACACTATTAATAATGGTTCTTTAATTATTTTTATTTATATACACATTACAAATAATATTACATTGTAGATCATGACTATGAGTTGAAAATGTTATTAGACCCTTTCATTTGAAAGGCTTGTGGTTGGGTCATCAATTTTCAGCAACACCTAATGTTTTTTTTTTTTACATGTGATGGGAACAGCAAATTAGATAAACTCAAGATAGTCCCTGTACAGTACAGGTTCACAGAAAATATTGCTTGAATTATAATGTAATTTTTTAGATTAAAATGTACATTCAATGGATTCTTGAAAATGTGCACAGAATTGTTTGTAAATGTTCCTTCCTAAAAATTAATTAAGCAATTAAAATTTAAAATTAAACTGTCATGCATTTTTACCCGACTCTTCCAGAAGGAGGACTGAACCATCATACAAATACAAACATTGCAAAGAAAAGATATGTGTATGCCATATAACTTTAATGTTACCCCCAGCTTATGAATTTGTAACTTATTCTACAAAAAAAGTGCATTTACTTACAGCCCTTCAAAAGGAATACTTATTAGGAAATTCCTGTTGAAAGCCAAACAAGTGTTCAGTTAAGTGAAACGTTTTATAAGGATTAACTTATTGATTAGGTAGGACAACAATGTAAGGCTAGTTAAAGTATAGTAAATGTTGTCTAACTAATTATTTTCATATCTTTAATATTTATATGTTCTACAAACAAGCAACACCTTGTCCCAATAAACAATATCCCGTAAATGATTAATTGTGGCCGAAATACCTACTGATCTTGTGTATTTTGGTATCTCTATAATCACTATCAGTAACTGGTTAATAAATAAATCTTTAAATATATATAATTCTCATGTCATAATGTTATTTACCATAATCCTATGGAATGGCTTGACTGATTTTTATATGTATATTCGATAGGTCTGAAAATTGCTCATAACATAATCAATTTTTTGAACCCCTAAGTAATAGGTTCACCCCAAACATTTAAAGGTGGTTGGAACAGAGTTCACAGGTCATCTAGTAACTAAGTACATATATAACTATTTGGGTAAGTAAAGGAAGAAGCAAGGTTTTACTAACAAACGGGTTTATTTTAAATAATTAATGATCTCGTAAATACACATTCATTTATTTTATAAACCTTTCTGATTGCTACTCTGCATGATTACCTGTTAGATAGCTGTAATAAACCTGTTGTTGTTTATGAAGAACAGAAAAGAGGCCTTAGGAATATATTAAATCTACTCATGTGTTAGTCATATTCTATCAACATACATATATAGTAAGGATATGATAAATCTTATGTGTGCCACAAAAACAATGTCACAAATTACATCATAGTTTTTATTATTATGCAACTTCTATTTTGTTCAGAGTATCTATTAATGGTTATATCATTTCATATACATATAAGTTTTTATGGATTTTGTTCCTTTTTTCTAATTTAATGGCTATTTATCTGTCAGAGCAACAGAGTATTAAAAAGCCAGTAGTTTGTCCAGTAATTCTTAGGTTATCTACAGGCAGATCTTTGTTGATAAGAACACAATAATACTATTACAATGTTTATTGTTGTCAGGTAAAGGTAAAAGACATTTTATCTTATTAACAGCAATAAGTTACTGAACGAGATGTCTTTGTCTTATTTTATTACAAATTTATATTGTTGTGCATTAAAATATTCTCTTTGTCATTATGATAGCCAGATCCGTTCAAATTACAACTTAGAGTAGGTATGTAGAAATGTACATACATATAATATGGGAAAAAATGTGCTGTGCATTAGAATTTTTATATTATTTATGTTTCGTTTTATCACTTGTCCTGGTTGTTCAGATATTATTAAGAAACCTAAATGCCCAGAGAAATAATAAGTATTTTGTTAATCCATAAACTAATATAAAATACACAAAACAACCACAAACATATGGCATATGTAGTCATTATAGTTTAAACCAAGACATGTGTGCCGAGTATTGGAATATTACCAGTAGACTTTGAATAATTTATCATTTTTGTGAACCTTGCCTGCATTCTACTTTAGTGATATTTCCTCTACTCTAAGGTTATCTAGAAAACATTACATGAAGAATGCCTTATGTTAACATTTTGTATTTTATGTCAGTAAAATTTTTTTGGTGTACTTACAACAATAATGCTTATTTGTATTTGTTGATATGCCATTGTAATACTTTAAATATTTTAAACTTAATAAAAATCATCAATCAAGAATACATACTTAGCTTAAGAAAATGTCAATGATAATGACTTATAATGAATTCATGTAAAGTTTGTAAACCTGTTTAGCTTGTAGATTTATGTATATTTATATATCTAACACATTATTTTCTTGTTGAGTAGGTAGCAGTGAATTGAGGTCATTTACAGGACAATTCTATGTCAAATAAAAATTCTATGAGATTCCCATTAAAAAAAATTGTATACATTGATAAAGATGATCAGTGTGTTGACAACAATATATATTATTATATACCTAATATTTTTTGTACAGCACCCTATTTTATTTAAAAAGTACTGTCAGATATGGACAAAGTATACATGGAGCAGCCTATATGCTAAAAATAAATTTATAATTTAACTGGTGCTTCTTACTTTTGTAAAATAATAATACAAAAATAAACTTATAAACACTTACCAATTCTGATATAAATTCTTTGTTGCAAACAAGAACATGGAAAGACTTTCCACAATTTTTCACACAAGTCTCCAGCACAGTAAGGGTGTACATGACCACTGTATAGTTCTTCCCAGCGCTCTGGGTCAGTCTCTTCCTAATGGCTTTTATAGCATCCTTTGGTCCATCCGTGCTGCTATTTATAATATCACAGATTTCCATGTTAAGAGCCCAGTTCTCCGACGATAAAGAGCCATCTGTAGCTTGTTCTATAAAAACAAGAAAAAATATTGAACATTTTCTAGGTGTACCTATCTTTATAAAATAACTAAATTCATAAAGCAACCAAAAAATAATCCATGTTTGCCATTATTGTACTGGTATATGGGTAAACCTAAATAATCAAATATAAAACAAAGAGAAATTTGAAATTTGTAGTGCGCAACAAAAACGAAAGGAAACTTTAGCAGTCACGGGATTTGCCAAATTCATTCAAGGAAATTTAAAATAAACAACTAGATTCATAAGAGCTTACCTATTTTTTGACCAACTGGCGTAGCAAAGGGATTTCCAACCCCAAAAAAGGACATTTTTACGAAATTATTGAATATTTATCAAAATAATTTCACCGATTTCACTTGTCACTTTGTTTTGTCAGAAACAAATATCTGTAATACAGTGTTGTCAGATATAAAATATGTGCAATTGCATTGGATTCTTCTGTTTCAAGACGTTTTTCACAGTTATGTTTTAACTAAATAAAATGACGATTACCAAAAAAAATTGAAAATTATTTAATTGACTGATTTGTTACACGCTTAGAGCATCAAAGGTACCTTTCACCCATGCCTCGGGTGTCATACCTTTCAATTTTAATACTATGTTAATATTATTGCCTTAAGGTAACACTGACATTAAAAAAAGACTATAATATGGCGGGAATTTTTAAAGAAGTCAAGTCAAGAGCTACATATTACTTAGAAAATAATGAGGTAAATACTGTCAAGGGAGCCCTTTATTTGTTTTGCTTAAAATAATATTTAAAAAATGACTTAAAAATATAGTCTACAAAACTACAAAATTCAATTTATTTTTCAATGTAGTAACTACAAAATTCAATTTAAAAATGATAAAAAGTAGTTTTCTGTCGTTGCTTTAGCTTAGCATCTCAAATCTCAACATACATAGTCAACATGTCTTACTATGTCATGTCATGTCTCCTAGCAACTGTAGTAAATAAACGAAGATTAATCATAAATCATAAAGTTTATAACGTAGTGTTTAATTTCTCTATGATAAAGTTAATAATAAATTATAAACGCGTGTTGTGTTTGTGAATAATCATCATTTAATTTTGAAAAAAGTACTTTACAATGACAGAGAAAAAGTCTTTGAATAGTTTAATTATTCATCCTGCAATCGAGCCGGGGGTAATAGACAATGCGATGCTTACACGGTGTATTTTGGAATATGGTAATGTATTATTATCGGCGAATGGCTTCAATATCTTCGATGCTCTAAGAGTAAATTGTAATATATTTTATATAGTTATTTTATTTCAGTCAAAACTCATAGGTAAATCGAGTAGATTGCTATGTCCCCCAATCAGGCGCGGTCCGCGGGGGGGGGTCACAGGGGACATGCCCCCCCCCAAATCCATCAGTCATGCGTAGACGGAAGTCGAAACAAGTCAATTTGGGACACCTCTTCCCTCAAATTTCTTAGTGACCCCCCCCCCCCCATTTCTGCGACCCCCCCCAATTGAAGGCTGCGACCGTGCCTGCCCCCAATGTAAATCCCAGCAATGGTAAATCAAAAAGGGGTATTGATTTATTTTTCATAAATCATTGAGTAAGCATCACATTCAATTTCGTTGCAGGGCCAACTGAAGAAGCAGGACGACTGTTTGCCGAGGAAGGTGTGCATTTGGACGAAGCGCCAATAGTACGGCTTGAGTTCCAAAACATCCTGCGTATCGATCACCTGTGGATGTTAAAATCCCTCAGGAAACTAACATTAGCTCACAATTTTATTGAAAAGATTGAAAACTTAGAACAATTGACGGGGCTAAACGAGTTAGATCTGTCTTTTAATAAAATAGAAAAAATCGAAAACCTCGAATCTCTGGTCAACTTGGAAGTACTAACTCTTTTTCATAACAAAATAAGAAAGTTAGAGAATATGGAAACCCTAGAAAAACTACTGGTTTTCAGTATAGGTGATAATCTGATAGAAGATTATAAAGAAGTAGGTTTTTTGAGTCTCAAAGTACTGTAGGGTAGTCATTAAAATACTACAAAGTATAAGCATAAGGTATATGGTATAAGTATAATTTTATTTATGTTTTACAAGATGGCGTATCTGAGAAGATTTCGGAAACTTCGATCAGTTAGTTTCAAAGGTAATCCCTGCTGTGACGATCCCATGACTTACGAGTTTCTTAAATCAGCCCTTACGAGGGTCACCTATCTCGATTATAAAACAGTCACTGAAGACGAGAGGGAGAAGGGCAGAGCTTTATTTCGGTAAGTAATAATTCTAATGAAATATTTACTTCTTTGCCAATATTACAAAGCTGTGGTAGTGGTCGAATGGCGAGAACCACGTCTCAGAAAATGAAATATAAAATGTTGTCAGTCGATCATGTTAGTGTTGTTTTTATGTACCACGTAGTTATTTAATTTCGTCATATACTAATATATTCAAATACCAACTGCTTGATTTTAAAGTACATGTATACAAAAATAGTTTAAAACAAAGAGTTTGTAACATAAATAGGAATTTTTTAAGCCGACCTAACCAGTAGAAAAAAACAACGGGTTGCACTTCGGTAGTGTGCCGGCAGAAGTGAAAACTTGAACATTAACGTTAATTGTGCATTTTTGATATTTTGGAATGGTTAGGGAATAATTTCGCACGAATTGCTTTTATTTTCAGTATTATTTTCCATCTAGTATTTTCAGTAGATTTTCATGTAGTATTTTTATAAAGTACTCACTCATATTCTTTCACTCTTTCTTCGTCACTTTTTTCTTTAATAGATGCACTTTGTTCAATGTCCATATTTTAAATATGTATGTACTTGATATAAACGAATTTTACAAGTAAAGACAGTCGAGCCGTCATTAGCTGTCACCCCTCCGTCTTACGAATTTTCGATCATGCTACGTGTCCTGACGCGAGTTTAACATTTTTTACCCATCGCAAAAAAGTGCACAACGCCGCTAAAGAAGTTTTCACTTCAAAAATTTCTAAAACAAAAGACAAGCATAATAATATTAATTTTGATTTTGTTATTTTTAACTTAACTTATGCCGTATTCTTTTGATTTTCTTCCTTCCACTTCTTTTTTCCCCGCGTAAAAAGTAGCCTATGTTACTCTTTGACCTCACACTATTTCGGTACAAAAAGTCAGACCAAAACCAATTAGTAGCACCGTCACGTGAAAGAAGGACAAACAAGGAAACAAAGAAATAAACATACTTTCAAATTTATAATATTAGTATGGACGATTTGATAGACATCACTTACCAAAACCTTACAGTGGTTTGCTAAGAAAGCTAGACGAAGCGGACGACAAAGCAGAGAAGGAGAGACTTGCCAAAGAGGACTACGAGGCCCGCGTGGAGTTCTATGCTCTCTCGTTTGTGGAATACCTGAGCGGCCCGGAGCTTCTGGAGTCCATGTTCGAGAAGGATCCCGACGGTTCTCTGCTGCTGAAGATTGGCGGCGAGCTGATAGGGTTTTACGAGCAGTAAATATTTTTAAGTTTACCTATACATATATCAAAATTGTAATGGTAATCGTAATCATAACCTTTTGAATCTTTCCGTGTTGTCGAGGCAAAAAGGCTTTTACACTTTTGAATTATAATTTAAAAGACTATATTTTTACTAGAGTATATTTAATTTTATGAGCCTTTTCTGACCCTTCATGACTTCATAGTCAAAGTTGCAAATTGCAATACTCTATACCTAGTAGTAAAGTTATCGAGAATATGAAACTATTTAGAAAGAACAGAATATCGGTAAATATTATTTAAACTTTTGCAAAATATTACCTCGAAAATTCACGATATTTCGGACGGTCGCACTTTGAGCCGATAATAGCATGATCTATAAAAGAACCTATTGGTTGAAGAACCTCGGTCCACGAGCAACAAATAATAATTAGAATGGAAATAGGTTTGGCTATTTTTTGAACTCGCACTCCTCACCCTCCCCAATAGTCAGTAGACTTGCCTATTCTATTCTTAAATAGATAAAAATAATTATTATTCGTTGTGTTAATGTAAATTCCCAATAAAAATTATAGAGCTGATTTATTTCAGATATAAAGAACAGTATGTAGAAACCATGGCTGGCCTCGTGGAGTTCGCGCAAGGCGCATACAATGCTAGGCAGCATGAAATCAAACTGTTCAAAGACCTCGTCGACAATGCCTTGGCGGATAGCGTTAGGAATAGCAAAGAGTAAGGCGAAACATTTTTTGCATAAATTAAAGAATATTAGATTTTTATAATTTTTAAGCAGTGCACAATTATCGGCTGTAATTAAGGAACTCAACTGTTTATGTCTGGAGAAGTATCTGCTGCTGGTATCCTTCGTAAGGATCTCTATATACCGATGACACGTATCTCTTTCGCCTTTTATAGGAATTTTAGAATAGGGCATAGTTATTTTAAAACATACTTTGCTTGAGGGTGTGTGTAGATTTCAATTGTCTGCTGCGATCATTGTTGTGCAAGTTCCATAGAGCATTAGGGCATGCTCATATGCTACTCCATAAATATAAAATAAAAGGATAGACTGTCAAGCAAATGATTTTTTGGTCATTATCATCATCATCATCAACAATAACATATTAAATGATGGCCGAGTAGGTCTACTCTCTTCAAAATCATGCCACCGTGCAACTATAGTGTCGGTTTATACTTCATGAGATTGAGCTATTGATAAAATTTAGGTTTAATTACATATATAATAATTTCATCTATATCAACGGTGGAATCTGGTTCGAACGTATTTTCGCACTGTTAGCATAACGGTATGATCTAATATGGTTCATTCTAGGGTGGTATCCGACTTTGAAACGAAGAAAAAGCCATTAGTGGATCAAATGAACGAATTAATAAACAAATTTACAACGAAACAAGCAACCATTGACCAGTTGGAGCCAAACATCATGGATGTAGGCGAAGCGTTCAACGATCTGTTATACGAGTTATGGAAGAAACTGATGACCATTGAGATGCAACTATATGAACAGTGTGAGGTAAGTATGAATACGGTACGCCTACAATCAACATTGAGACGTTAAATGCATCTCATACAATCTATCCAGGATGGATGGATAAGGAGGATTCAGGGGACGGCTTATACATATGTATTGTTCATAAAAGTATTCCAATTTCCCTTAAAAGTCACATTTCATAATTTCTATCATCATTTTAGTAAAACATAATCAAATTCGCGAACAATTATTATAAAAAAGTTTTGAAGAATTTACAATGATTCACAAAATATTAATTTTATACGTGACGTGAAATCTTCCTCCTCCATAAAGAATTATTATGATTTCTGATCAGCTTATTTACACACATTTTTTTAGGAATCCCGTGTTCAATTCGCCGTAAACATGACGGAGATGATCACGAAGCTGCTGGAAGTTTCCAGAAATGCATTTGGCGCATGGCGTGAACATGAGGGCATGTGGTCCATGCGCCAGTTCGAAACTTTGTCCAAGCTGCTTGGCAACAAAATGTTGTTGGGAGATGCGCCACCTGAGCTGTTTGAGGTTAGTATCCTAAGTTGGAAATTTCTAGAAACTCATTTGGCAGCAGTAGCATGAGTAGCAGTTAGCAGTTCAAAACGATGCGTTGGCCATTTTACTCTACAACAAAATATTTTGAGAGATTTACGGGGTGCCCCCTTGAACTGTTTGTTGTTTTGTTTGCTCTGTGGTTTGAGGTAGGCATATCTATCAAGTTAAAAATTTCTAACGCCTTTTGGAAATCCGTTAAACTAAGGTTTGATTGACACAATTGATAAATGGTAAATTGAACGAATTGAGATCAATATAAGTTTGGTCGCAGGTTATGATGGACAGAGATTTGATGATGAACTTAGTTGCTCAGTCGTCTGACAACCACATGAGGTTCATAGACGCTCGCGAGGATCTGCTGATGACTCGCGCGAACAAATGGCGGGATGAATTGGTACAGGGGACTAATGAGTAAGTAGAATGTAGAATATATGTAGTTTATTCCGATGATGAGACCCGGTTGGTGGATGGTACAACCAAAATGGTTCGAATGAGGGGGTGTAATAAATAAACTAAACAGTAATAATGTTTTTTTACGTAATACTTATATCATAACTATAAAAACAAAAAGGTCCTGTAGACGTTAATATGGAAGAGGTACAAATGCATGCCTACTCATCCTCATCCATCAACTGCTGGAATGGTATACTGGTAGCTTCAACTAAAGTGGAACGAAGGATGACTGCATGCGCTCAGTCAATTCCTTTATTGCTCTTAGGTTTCTTCCGATATACGAAGCATAAGAGCGGTTACACACCAGCGTATTTTTGGGCGCGTTCGCGCGTCTTTTGTTTATTTTTGAAGCGCGTATAGACACGAAACGTCAAGATTTGACATTTTCTGGTACAAAAAGTAGGACGCGTGTAAGCGTGTTTTCCAGTACGACCGTATACGCGCCGAAAAATACGCTAATTTGAAACCGCAAAAAATTATTGTAGCGATCGCATCTGTATTCGTTGATTTTCTCCGGCCAAATCAAATTTATAAAAATTTTGGATATGGATGAGAAAAATAATGTAGGTAATTAGTCGTAAATATCATATTTTTCCAGTAACGAAATAAAGCGCAACCGAGACAGGATCTTGGAGATATATTACTTCATAGACAACCAGCGGGAGGAATGGGCGGACATGCAGATGAGCATGACGGAGACCGTGGACCCGGAGACTGCGGCCCTTCTAGGCGATGAGTACTGAATACTGTCTAAAGCAGTTTTTCCACTGTGAATTGAAAAAAAAAGCGGATAGTGCAATCTACGTTTAAGTACTGGTAAAAAGAATACATTTAGCGAAGCTGTTAGTTGATAGAAGAATCCCAATTGCTTTGTTTTAATTGCTCGGATTGTTATTTTCGGAGCACTTCTATGTTTAATTAATATGACAACACTTATTGTAATAAAAATACCCTAGTTATAGAAATTATGATTCACCTGAAAACAGGACACTGTATTCACATGAATTTGAATGATTCTATTAATAATTTAAATTGTATTTTTAAGCTCTTTATTTAGCGTTTATTTTCGAATATTAGGCAGTAATTTTAATTAAATTCGTGCATTCATTCAAGTTATTATTTTATTTCAAAATTTACAAAATTATTTAAATCTCACATTCTTAACAGTAACGCGTCAATAATTCTTGCTTGCTTGAATTTATTGTGCTTCATTTATTATTTGACTTCAGCTTAATTTGCTTTATATAAACTTCTAAATTAGCCTGAACTGTAGGGTTCCGCAGAAGATCTAAAAACAAATCCATGTCTTCCTGACGATTTTCTAGCATCTTCTTAATGGGACCTTCGCGTAGTTTTTGCTTAGTATATGCTCGAGCCATAGGAGATATGTTATCAAATTGTTTAATGAATTTCTTACATTTGTCAATTGCTTCTTGTTTGTCCTTTACAATTTCATCAATGATGCCTACCTGAAATATATGCAACATTTAGAATAACTAAATCTTCTTTAACATCTACCTCTATTTTATCTATCTATCTTATGATAATTAATTTTGATTTTGCTATAGATCTCTTCAAATATTTATTCAATAAACCACCCTATTATTTGTGTAACAATTAATTATTATGACCTTTGTCCCCAAAAGACGACCGATTTGATGACACGTGTGGCGCAATGTTTATCATGCCGGACTGGCGATCGGAGGGTTCCGGGTTCGTTTACCGGTGAAGCAGAAATTTGAATGATGAGTTTAAATTTCTGTTCTCGGTCTGGGTATTTGTGTATTTTGTGTGTCCATGGCACCCACGACACAGGGTATATCTACCCTACTGTGGGGCTATGAATGTGAAACGTTATTTATTATTATTTAATAAAAAAGCTGTTCTCAGTTTTTACCTTATTTTTAGGAAAATTTCTAAAAACAAGTCATAACTTTTATGGCTTGTTTTTCGTTTGTCGAAACTATCTACGTAGCAAAAAGTTGACCTACCTGCAATGCTTCTTCCACCGTAAACATTTTGGCAGCGGTGAGAGCCAACTCGGCTTGCCGCTTGGGGACAGCATGGAGCAGCGTGTCCATGGTCCAGGGATGCGCGATCACACCCACGGCCGCTTCGTTGAGGCCTATCTTGAATTTGCCGTCCACCATGGCCCTGTACTCACAGGCCAATGATAATAGGCAGCCAGCTCCTGGCGAATGACCCTAAAAGTTATTTTAATCTCCTTCTTTTATTTATTTCTGTAGACGAAAAACAAAAGTACCTATACGTAATTGGAAAGGTGTACAGGTTACCACTTAAATAGGAATCTCTTTCACAAAAGAGAATTAATAGAGGCAAACTTAGTGTGCACCACAAAATTAATTAGAGATACTTTTACGGTACGGTATGTGTACAATAAGCATTAAATATAATTACGAGTACAATCAGGGTTTAAAAGTGGTGTAGCCTTTTTTGGTCTCTTTTCGAACTGCACGCTTCATACATTGTTTTATCTATGTTGAGTTAAGAATATAAGTGTTTGCGGTGCGCTCATGGAATCAGACCATTATATATATTCTCTGAACTCGCTTTCTGACGCTATCGACACAATTAACAAAGACCTAACTCTCTGCCTGGAGTCGCTCATTTGGACTTAGAGTGAACCCAATCAAAAGTAAAGTTATTATAATTGGCAGTTCGAAGCTGGTTGCTAAAGTTAATTGGCCCCAGCTTCCTTCGGTTATTTTTGATGGTGTTCATATTCCGTATTCCCAAGTTGTCAAAAATTTTGGTATCCTGATGAACTCCACGATGTCGTGGTCTCCTCAGGTAAACGAGGTCAGCAGAAGGCTAATCTCCACAGCTGGAAGTCTTCGCAGGCTTAAGAACTTCCTTCTGGTTTCCACTAAAATTGCGCTTGCCAATTCCTTACTCTTATCCATTCTTGACTTCGCTGATATCTGTTATTCTGATCTTAGTGAGGAGCAACTTAATAAGCTTGAGCGTCTTCAAAATCTCTGTATCAGGTTTATATTTGACCTCGCAAGTATGACCACGTTTCCGAATTTTGTGCAAAGCTCAAGTGGGTCCCAATCCAACTTCGCCGGAATATTCATATACTCTCTGCTCTGTACAGCATTCTGTTTAATCCAAACACTCCATTTTACCTTCTGGACAAATTTGAATTTCTTGATCAGTCTCACAGCCGTTTGCTTCGCTCGTCTAACAACATGATCTTACATGTTCCAGTAAACTTTACATCCTTTTTCGATAAATCTTTTACAGTACACAGTCAGTACACTTTACATCCTTTTTCGATAAATCTTTTACCATATCGGCTTATATGCTTGTGGAACTATTTAGCAGTGACTGTACGAAAAGCACCAAATCTCGCTTCCTTTAAAAACATGGTTAAGAGCATTACCTTGCTACCCAAATGTGAGTTATCGTGCTTTTACTGTTTCAAATACTACCATAAAATTGCAGGTGTGTCTACTTAAGTTATTTAGTTCGTTAGTTCTTTTCTTAGTACACTGTTCTTTTGCTTTTTAGGGTTGCCTGGAAAAAATCGCTATTAAGCGATAAGGTCGCCCGTTGTATGTTTTACTGTTATTTTGTATTATTATTATTATTTTATGACATTATGATTGTTGTGCATTACCAAACAATAAACTATCTATATGACCAACAATGTCACGATAGTTTTTTATAAAATGCCACACCATTTCTGCACCTTACTGTAGTACATAATAATATTCAGTTAAATTTCACGTTGTTGACATAAAACTTCTTTGATTACAAAGATCAAACATTTTGAGGCGTTTGGCAAAGGTTCGTTAAAAGTTAAAAGGACGACCCGCGTGACGCAATGGTTACCATGCCGGACTGCCAATCGAAAGGTCCCGGTTTCGATTCCCGGCGAAGCAGAAACGGTTTAAGGGGGTAACGCATCATTTGGGTCGACAATGTATTTACGTTGTTTGCAAAATAACCTCGAGGTAAAAAAAATTATAAAAGAAATACGAAAGTTTAGATTTAGTGAAAAAAAAAATGTTACAACTTTTTGCTCTTTTATTGAACAATATTGAACTGTCTATCAATTTTATTTATTTCCCATTTATTAATAGTCTGTTCCAAAAACATTAACAATAAAAAAAAATGTGTGGTTTATCATTTTCCCTTAAAATCGGGGTATTTCAGAAAAAGTCACAAATCATCAAATATCTCTGAAAATATTGAAAATCGGACAAGGGCTACATGATTTATTTTACAGCAAATGGTCCATATTTTCACTTCCCATGAGGAATTACACCTATTACAAATCACCGTGTATTTAAAAGGAAAGTAAGTACTTATATTGTTTGTCAAAACTATCTACTAAGAAAAAACTGAGAATGAACATTGTAGGTTTTTTTTAAATCCGAACTTTGTAAGTAGGTAAGTTATATGCCGGATCTTTAACAAAGTATGTAGATCCGCGGATACGAATCTTTTGCTGGCGGTCATCTAAAGGAGGACTGATTTTTTTTTCATTTCGACGTTTACTAGAACAAAAGTTGCTCTTTATAGTGTTACTAACTCGTACTTAAGATATTTTTGTTGAATATATGTATAACACGAACTATATAGAATCTCATTTCTGTATTGAAAATGAAAGATCGGTTATTTATTAAAGTTACGTAATTATCTTTTCCCTCGGATATCCGCGGATACGCGGCGGTTACGGATATCCGGCACATCACTGGAACCTAGGCGGCGTAAGATTATAAATATAAATTATAATTATAACTTACGTTTATGGCCGCGGCAGTAACGTAATTAGCTCCAAATAACTTGAGCCACACTTCTTGTGCTGCGTGCCAAAACATTTTAGCTCTCTTCAAATCTGGATTGTGCATCTCAAAAATGTCTAGTCCAGCCATAAATACAGAAGGCATTGCCTGTAAAATTTGTTAGGTGCTAAATAATATATGAGTGAATTTTTATCATTCTTTTTTACGCTAGTATTATTATTTTCTTACATATAAAATTGCCGACACTCGATTCAGGCAACTAAATCAACTTGCGATTGATTGGTAATTCTAAATTCAAATTTATTTCGAAATGAAACCAGAAAAATATTGTTATAAAATTCGTATTTTATTTCAGATCAATTATTTTAGCTTGAACATTGCGATAACAACAACTATGGACAAATTAAAATTTCACCGATTTTCGAGTTACACCGTGGCATCATTGCTGTAGAATCTAAACGACTCTCGACGTATAAGGACCAGGTACCACTAATGAACGAACGATGAGTTTTTGGTTTCAACGTTTCCGTTCTGGAAATTTCGATTTACACCATGAGCCTCGTGGACGACCTGATAGTAAATAACGAAGAATTGAAGGCGATAGTGGTAACAAATCCATCTCGAACCACTTCTGAATTAGCAGCAGCCTTCAGCATAAGTGACAAAACGATACTTATCCATCCGCGCTAAAGTCGCAAAACTGCGGCTAAGTCAAAAAACTAGAAAAGTGGGTACCGCACGAATTGTCTAAAGCAAACCAACAAACACGCGTCGCTTGCTACGACAATCGGAAGCGATCATCACAATGGCTTAACCCTAGAGAACCGGAAAAACTTGCCCTAAGCGAAAACTGACCAAAAAGAAGATTTTGGTTGAAGTGCTGGTGTTATCTACAGGTGGGGTCCCACGGCCCGCCAGGCGACAGGCCGCGCCAGACGTCGCCCCGCCTGAGTAGGCCTGTCACGGCCCGTACTGAGCATTCCCATGGCGTGTGCCGGCCTGGTGCGGCCTGTTGACTGACATACCAACATGTTAAGTGATACGGATTTCTGTAAGTCTGTAGACATTAAATTTCCTTTTTTCTTTTTAACTCCGTGATAGGGATAGTTCCGTCTTTTAAATTACCTAATTTTTAGGCGTAACCATGCATCATGGACATCGTCCTTGTTTTATGTTGAGGCGACGAACTATTCCAAAGCGCTGGTCATTTTCATAAAGAGTTAAAAACTCGAATATGAGCTCATTCGTCCACTCCATCATGTGCGTGTGTGTACGCGCAGGCGCTGCTGCAGGTGAAATTAACGATTATAACCGACGCGCCTTTGAACTTACCGACTCCCGATGGATCGGACGGGCGACAACAGGCCACTACAGGCCTCATCGGATGCGTCGGTTCCCACGGCCTGTTGGCCTGGCCTGGCGCGGTCTGACCTGTGAAGGTGGGGTCCCACGGCCCGCCAGGCGACAGGCCGCGCCAGACGTCGCCCCGCCTGAGTAGGCCTGTCACGGCCCGTACTGAGCATTCCCATGGCGTGTGCCGGCCTGGTGCGGCCTGTTGACTGACATATCAACATGTAAAGTGATACGGATTTCTGTAGGTCTGTAGACATTAAATTTTCTTTTTAACTCCGGTATAGGGATGGTTCCATCTTTTAAATTATTTTTAAGCGTAACCATGCATCATGGACATCGTTCTTGTTTTATGTTGAGGCGACGAACTATTCCAAAGCGCTGGTTCATTTTCATAAAGAGTTAAAAACTCGAATATGAGCTCATTCGTCCACCCCATCATGTGCGATTGTGTACACGCAGGCGCCGCAGCAGGTGAAATGAACGATTACAACCGACGCAGACGCGCCCGTACAGGTCGCGACAGGCATCATCGCACCGCGCCGCGCCGCGCCTTTGAACTTACCGACTCCCGATGGATCGGACGGGCGACAACAGGCCACCACAGGCCTCATCGGATGCGTCAGTTCCCACGGCCTGTTGGCCTGGCCTGGCGCGGTCTGACCTGTGAGAAAGCAGGCCGTGGGACCCCAGCTTGAGAAAGCAGGCCGTGGGACCCCAGCTTACTACAGCTTCTTGAGATCAGGCTAGACGATTGCTGCAGACTTCTATTGTCAACAATTGCAATGAATGATGGAAAAGCTAATAAATTAAACAATTAGTAAAACAACACGGTTGATTCATTAATTGTTTAATTAATTGTTCAATTAATTAGCTTGTTCAGGGCAACGCTCGCTAGACCACACACTGCACATCAAACGGTCGCCAAGTTAGAGGAGCTGCGACGGGAACCTCTGCGTCAGCCACCATACTCTCCAGATGTTACCCCAATCGATTAGCACTTTTTTCAAAATTTAGATAACTTTTTGCAAGGAAAAAATTTCAAATCTGATGTGAGGCAGTCAAACCCGTCTTCAAACAGTTCATATTTTACGATTTATGACGTATTAAAAAAAACTACTCACTAGATCTCGTTCAAACCAATTTTCGGTGGAAATTTGCATGGTAATGTACATCATATATAATTTTTTTTTGGTTTAATAATTTTCTTATTTTAGAAGTTACAGGGGAGGGGGGGGGGCACATTTTACCACTTTGGAAGTGTCTCTCGCGCAAACTATTCGGTTTAGAAAAAAATGATACATATTAGAAACCTCAATATCATTTTTGAAGACCTACCCACACGTATGGGTTTTATTTTAAAAAAATTTTTTTTGAGTTTCTGTTCCAAGTATGGGGATCCGGGCACCCCCAATATATTTTTTTCTAATTTTGTGTGAAAATCTTAATACGGTTCACAGAATACATTTACTTACTAAGTTTCAACAGTATGGTTCTTATAGTTTCGGAAAAAAGTGTCTGTGATGATGACGTACGGACGGACAAACATGACGAATAAGGGTTCCGTTTTTTGCCGTTTGGCTACGGAACCCTTAAAACTTGTTTCGCTTTTTTGAAACTGAACGGCAATTTAATGACCTAATATTATAACTTTATAAGAAAAGAAATAAATAGAAAAAAAGAAAAAAGAATTAATATTAAGTATGAGACCATTGACCCACCCGTCGTCGTAATATTTAGGTAATAACGTGAACGAAAGTAAAAAAAACCATGAAGACATACAAAACAACGGTGTATTAATAGTAAAACTGCCTTTTTGGGACTTTTCTTACCTCTTTGGAAACTGAGTTTGGACACTATATTATTTTTAAAAAAAACCACTTACCGAAGTCAGAATCATTCCTTTATATTTTTTATTCGCAACTTCATCAAGAGCGCTGATTATATTCTCAATCATTTCCAAGTTAAGGCTGTTGACCGATGGACGTTGCAGCGTCATCACAGCTATGCCCTCGTCATCAACTGATAAGTTTATTAATTTATTGGCATCTCCGGATAAATTCAGGACACTTTGAAAGGCTCGTCCAACATTTTTTAATATGAAAGGTCGATAAGCGTACATCTGGATTCTTAAAGTTCTTAAGACAAAGTGAGAAATATTGGATTCAAATTGCATTATGCATATATTTTACAAAATCGTTACCCACCCGTAACGTACATGCGATTTTATCAAAATTAGTTACTTATTCTTTTTTATTGTCAGATAGAATTATGGTTCCTTACGGAGATAATATATTTGTTTAATACCTGATATAACCAAGTTTGTGTACAAGCATTTAAAAATATTACCAATTTTTATTAGTGTTATATCATGTTATATGAAGGTACTTCGTTTATCCCAATACTTGATATATCACCCCAAAGTAAAAAAATGTTGCCAAAATGAGACGAGACTAAAGACCAAGAAAAGCTGGCATCATCATCATAATAATATATGTATATTATAAAATATTATACTTACAAAGTAAGTAGGTAAATAATAATAAAGCTTGCACTTTCAAAAAGTTATCAGATCCAATGTAGAGCCAAGCCAAGCTTCTAACTCTACAAACCCCAACTTCTATGGCGTAGGATATGTGAAGGGCTTTAATTTCTTGTTGTTTGTAGCTTGTGTAATAATGTAACGTTGTATGAAACGTGAACTTATACTTTTTTTAAAAGATGATTTACAAAAATCCATATGTATGCTACTTTTTTTACTCGTCCGTGATGTATGCATTATATTTTTCAGACCTCTAACATCTTTGCAGAAGTGTCAGACAAACCTTCAACCCTTGTTTTTGAGGTTGAGGGGTCAGCTTTCCTTACATTGTATATAACAAGAAAATTGTAGTCGTTTGTGGACCATTTTCAAAATTCTTTTTTTGTTCGAAAGCATACTTCTGACTTGGTCCCATTGTCACCAAGTCAAGATGATGGGATCCCAGGGAAATTGAGGGGAATGTTGTAGGCACATACATTGATTTTCATACATTGTGAAGCAAAGTAGATACCAATTTGTGCATAGTTTCTATAATCTCATGTCACTGAACTAACTACAAATGTACTACGACGGTTAGGAGTTGAGAGAAAATTCTTTCAATAAATTCATACGTTTATATGGACTGATGGTTGTATTCTTTAAGACTGTGTTAAAGGTAAAGTGGGTAAATCTCATTACAGTTTAAAAGTTAAGTAGGAAATAGTTTTTTACAAAAAAATAAAACCGACTTGAAACGGTAAAAATAAAAAGTAGGTAGGTAAAGTTTGTTCAGTAGGTACTTGGCATATGATGCTTTTTCTTGCTAATATTAATGATGATTCTTAAAACTATCTTCATTAAGAGTCATTACTTAGTATTAATTAACTTAATATTGTTGACACTAAGAACGAGCTCCGTAATTATTTTCGTATATAAATTATTTGTAAGTAGTGTCCGTGCTTTATTGTGTAATAAAAGTGAAATTAAGTACTTACCTAAATTAGTTACGCGATAAATCTTAATATATATATATATATATATATATATATATATATATATATATATATATATATATATATATATATATATATATATATAAAGTAAAGGGTTTTCTTTGTACCTACGTAAAGACACGGTTTTCTCTATTATCACTAACTCCAATCAACTTCCCGTTGGGGTGGTAAATAGTAAATACCCCT
Organism: Pyrgus malvae; assembly: GCA_911387765.1. Classification (NCBI taxonomy): domain Eukaryota; kingdom Metazoa; phylum Arthropoda; class Insecta; order Lepidoptera; family Hesperiidae; genus Pyrgus; species Pyrgus malvae. Next base: position 17,469,684 of record OU426960.1, read on the forward strand.
TAGTACGTAGATGATAGTAAGGGAGTTTGATCGCGGTGGGTGGAGTGGGGAGCTGATGATGGAAGGTAATGCGACGGTTAGGAGTTAAGAGCAAATTCTTTCAATAAATGGGGTTTTGTTCGAAATCTTACATTCCTGAGATGGTCCAGCTGTTACCAAGTCAAAGTCTGATGATGGGATCCCAGAGAAATCGAAGGGAACATACAAATTTTATAGCACATTAATTGATTTTCATATTTTTACTAAAGCAAAACAGGCATTTGTGTATAAAATTAAATATCATCATATCATGTTGCTGAGCTGATGATTGAAGGTACAACTCCTCAACGGTTAGGAGCTGAGAGCAAATTCTTTCCTTAATTTATACGTTGAGGTGGACTGACAGTAGTATTCTTTCAGGCTATAAGATGGCTATTAGAAAACATGATAAAAGGTAAATCTTTTTAAAGTTTAGATTAAACATGCGACGTATTTTAACCCGAGCAACGCCGGGTTTCGCAGCTAGTTATTATCTATATCTATACCTACATATAATAAATCTGTAACAAGTCGGTTTTTGTACATTGAAGATACTTATTTGAGAAAAACTGTCACTAAAGCTATTTATTAGCGTAATAGAACCCAAAACAATTATTTTTAGAATTATTGTCTGTTTGTCTGTTCGTTTGTGCTCGCTAATCTCAGGAACGGCTTAACGTAGAAGGATGCGGTTTTCACTGATGTATTGATATTTTTTTGGATTAACATTTAGTGTTTGTTTTAATCTGTTCACAAATAAAAAAGTTACGTTTATTTCAAGAATTTATCGATCTATGTTTGGAAGTATAGTTGTTGATTTATCGAAAACTTCAGTTAATGTATTGAAGTTTTATAATTTACAGTTCCTTAAATGATAACATGAAACTTATAAATGAAAAGAAAAAAAGATAAGTAACTACATAGAAATAAAAACAACATAAGATGAGCTGGTAACTGATGATAATATGGTAAACTGTACGAAATAGGGTTCAGGCTTTTTCGTACAGTTCCCATTCCCACACGTCGGCAATAATTAATCAATACTTTAATCTATATATACCTAAAGCTGAAGAGTTTGTTCGTTCGTTCGTTTGTAACTTTGTTTGAACGCACTAATCTCAGGAACTACTGGTTCCAAATGAAAAAATATTTTTTTGTGTTGGATAGTCCATTTATCTGGGAATTAAGGCTTTTTTTTATAAATAAACAGAACAAAAAGGCAGACGGTCCGCGTGGTGTTAAGCGATCACCGTCGCCTGTGGACACGGGCAAACCCAGGGAGCCACCCGAGGGCTTTAGGCTATATATAACATCATGCTGTGACTAATACCGAAGTCCACGCGGACGAAGTCGCCACTAGTTGTAAATAAGTTGATTATCTGTGATACGCACCTTAAAACTGTAAGAATTAATGTAAGTTCGTTAATACTGTACTTACTAAATATCTGAGACTTTTAAAATTATTTTCAATCAAAAACAATGTTCAGTTTTACTCAGAAAATCGTAATTAAAGCATTTTAACAATCCGTGAAATCTCTTATTAAAATCCCATATATTTTGACTCTCGGTCAATAGCGATGAGTTGGAAATAAAAAGTTCCAATCTTCACCACACTGGGGACGAATGAAACTTTTTTTTCCACTCGTACCCAGTGGGGAGGACAGGGTGAGGACGACAGGGAATAAATCCATTTGGACCTGTCCATTTAAATCTACAAGACTTAAGTATTTTAGGTTATTAATTACATTTTTGTATGTAGGTAAGTTCACTGATACAAAAATAATGTTTCATTATATTTGAAATACATTGAAACATCAGTTGGATGATTATTTTAATCGAAAGGTGAATTGGTCCCATGTTTATTTGGTGGACTTGATAGTTACGTTGGTTATGTTAGCTTAATGAGGATCAGTCACGTTTTTAGTTGAGAATGCAGATTTGTAGAGCTATGAAATCCTTAACGTACAGTGCAAATTTTTTTGTTCTACGACAAAAATTGACGAAGTTATGACCAAATTACTAACGAAAATACATTGAGGACCGCCGCGATAGCTGTGACGTCACAATTACCGTTAGCCTTTAGCAGCGGTTAGGCGCGCAGTGTTTTGTGTGGTTAATTTTGACTTTAAAAACAAATAAGTGTCCGATTGGTATCTAATTCACATTTTCAACTATATATTAATATTGTATAGTGTCAAATTTAAAAATACGCTCGTTAAAATGCCAGAAAAATATTTGTTAACGTGCCGAGAGACCCAAAACTTCGTAAAAAATTTGTTTCTGTTGTAAAAAGAGATGATAAAACTACAGCCTCTACCCTAATAACAATAATTATTTATTCTTATGCCTCTACCCAGACTACAAGACACTGTTGTAAAGATTATTTTAATGTACTTTAGCCCACTGCTGTACATAGGCTTCTTAATATTCGTCACTACGTCCGACCGGTCCTGCGCCCTCTGAATCCAGCGGCTTCCCCCTGTCTTCTTCAGGTAGTCAGTCCAACTGCTTGGAAGGCGTTCTCACTTTGCCGAGACGTGGTCGCCATTCGATGACCTTTCTTCCCCATAGATTATACTCACTAAATATATTTGTCGGTGGTAGAACTATTATGTTTCGGTGGAAAGGTGCAGTTGCCGGCTACACTTGCATGAGGCGACACCAGCCTCCGGAGTAGCAGCGTAACTGCATACGACCTCAGATAAGACTTACCTATGCTTGCTAGAGGTTGTATGTAGATGTCCATGAGCTGAAGCGACCACATAACACAACGTGGCCTGCATGCTCGTCTGCTACTCCATTCAAATAAAAAAAAAATGGCTGTCTAGTGAATCAGTGTCAATGAATACCGTTTTGATATTATGAATAAAAAATACATTACGCTTACGACTTGCGTAACGTTGTGTTCATGAGATCTGTGAACGAGAAACTACCTTGGGCCCTCCCGGACACTCCCGGTGGATCCCTTTATGGACTTCGGAACTAGGTATTATATTAGACGACCCCGTGTGATGCAATGGTTACCATCGGACTGCCGATCAACGGTCGGGTGTATCGTGGGTACCATGGACACATACCATCCATCCATCAGCCTTTTATAGCCCACTGCTGGACATAGGCCTCCCTTAATGTTCGCCACTCCTCCCGGTCCTGGGCCTTCTGAATCCAGCGACTACCCGCTGTCTTCTTCAGGTCATCAGTCCACCTGGTTGGAGGGCTGCCTGTACTCACACACTGCTCGAAAACTTTCGACTTCAGGCACTGAGGTATTCTGGACGAAGAAGACACTTTGTAATTTCCCGAACGCTGCCCAACCGAGTTGGATTCTACGAGTTACCTCTCTCTCGAAGCTGGACTTACCCATACAGATAGCTTGTCCTAGGTATATGTACTCGTCGACAACTTCGAGAGTAGCGCCATCAACAACGACTGGTATAGGTGTGACATGGACGTTAGACATGATCTTCGTCTTGTCCATGTTCATCTTAAGACCCACCCTTTGTGAGGCGCTATGGAGGTCACCTAGCATAGTACTGAGCTCTTCCAGGTTCTCCGCCAAGATTACTATATCATCGGCAAATCGAAGGTATGTGAGGTGTTCGCCATTGATGTTAATACCCAGTCCGTTCCACTCCATCAGCTTGAACACGTCTTCCAGTGCAGCGGTAAACAGCTTCGGGGATATAACATCCCCTTGTCGTACTCCACGCTGCAATGGAATAGGTCCAGTGCTTCCGTCGTGGACTCGGACTGTCATAGTTGCGGCTTTGTACAAACACTTAAACACCTCGATGTACCGATAGTCAATCTGGCATCGCTGGAGAGACTCTAGCACCGCCCAGGTCTCGATAGAATCGAAGGCTTTCTCATAGTCCACATACGCAATACATAGTGGCAGATTATACTCTTTTGTATAACCTGTCGCAGCGTGTGTATGTGGTCCATGGTACTATAGCCTTTTCGGAATCCGGCTTGTTCGGGAGGCTAGAAGTCGTCTAGCCTGCGCGCACTACTATTAGTAAGAACCCTTGAAAACAGCTTATAGACGTGGCTCAGAAGCGCGATGGGTCTATAGTTCTTCAAAAGGGCTCTGTCACCCTTTTTGAAGAACAAAACCACCACGCTTCCGCTCCACGCCTCCGGGACAGTTCCGCTACTGATGACTGTATAGAACAGTTTTTGAAGCGCCACTTGGAGGGGTTTCCATCCAGTCTTCAGCAGCTCTGATGTGATACCGTCATCTCCCGGTGCTTTGTTGTTTTAAAATGATTGAGGGCCCTTCTAATTTCGTACAGGCTGACGTCCGTGATATCTTCGGTATAGTGTCGGGTCAATTTGGCTCTCTTATCGTTTACCACATCGGTAACGGGAGCTTTTGAGGAGCTGTACAACCGTCCGTAGTACCTCTCAATTTCTCTCTGAACTTCAGGCTTAGACGAAACTACAGCGCCAGACTCCGTCCTCAATCACATTAACTGGCTTTGCCCTACACTCAGATCTCTTGTGAACACTTTTGTGCCTTGGTTGCGCTCAATAGTGTTTTTGACGTACTGTGTGTTGTGAGCACGCAGATCGCGTCGTCTGCAGCAAGAGATCTGTTTGTTGAGCCCAGGCGGCTCAACTTCGACATTGAAGACGGGGACCGAACGCATAGTTTACGCCTTTCCTTTATAAGACCGAGAGTATGTTCAGAGAGCACTTGGGGTCTGCTACTGGAGGGTGCCTTAAAGAACTTGGACACTACCTCGTGGACGGTTTGTACCATCCTGGTGTGGTATTCGTCCACAGACTCGCATTTTTCTAGGCCCGCGAAACGATTTCGCAAGTCAAGCTGAAAGTTCTCGGAACCCTGGATTTGGACAGGTGTTGGTCGGAGCGTAGACTTCATTAGGCATGACCGTTCCAGTTTATATTTAATGTGCCTCGTACCACACCTGTTGATCACGGAGACATTAAATATGTGCCGTTTGTCTGCTATCTCGCTTTTCGTGGAACCGTTGGGACTTATCCAAGTCCACTTGCGATGAGGATTCTTCTTGAAGAAGGAGTTCATCATGAAGAGGTTCTCCTTCTCCAAGAAGTTAGCAAGCAAGTGGCCTCGGTGGTTTCGTTGACCAAATCCAAAGAGCCCTACTTTCTGCTCGTCGCCGTCTCGCGTGCCCAGTCTTGCATTGAAATCCATGGGGGACCACCACCGTGAAATGAGTCTTAGAGGCATGTATGGCTCTACTTACGTCCTCATACATAGCCTCAACCTCATCGTCTGGGTGTGTCGCCGTCGGCGCATATACCTGTATGACCTTCAGCGAATACCGTTTTGATATTCTGAGTATAAGGTACCCTTGCCCTTGCAAACACATTCGACTTTCGTCACATTGTTGACGAGGGACCTGTGGACGAGAAACCCGACACCACCTTGGGACAGATGTTCGCCCTCCCGGTGATAGAATAAGTTACTGTGACTTCAGATAATCCTATGATACTCCAGCGTAACTTATTTATCTCTGCTTCCAGCTCATGTATCTTTTCGTCGGTCCTCAGTGTCCTGGTGTTGTATGTAGCCAGGTGCAGAGGTCATTTTCACATGGACACATACAAAGACAAAAACAAACACCCAAACCGAGAACAGAAATATAAACTCAACATTCAAATTTCTGCCACGCCGGGAATAGAACCCCGGGCTCTCCAATCGGTATGGTAACCATTACGCCACACGGATCGGTCGTCACCGTCACGGGTCTCGTCTCGATAAAAAAATATAGGTGTGAGGTATGTATGAATATTTTTTGGATAGTATTGTAACGATAGCCTGTGGTTTAGTTAATTTACAAGATTTTTTGTTACGTATAAGGTAATACTTTATTTTTATTATGATCTAGCCTAAAAGTGTAAAAATAAAAATGCTTTCGTTTCTTTTATAAAGTTTTATTTCCACAACCTTCCGTGGGTAGGTAATCAAAATTAAAAAGAGATGAGTGATTTTAAGTCTCAACTAGTTTCAAAAACGCTAAAAATACGTGAATTTCTCTAAAAGATCAGTACAATATGTACGAGTAGGTAGGTACCTATATAGGTATTTCGGACGTTTATCTGATCGAGCTTGTACAAAACTTCTACTTTATTAGCACTAATATTAAGTATTAAGGTAAGTTTTATACTTTTATTACAAAATTACATTCGAACTACACTTTACACTCGAATCTCAAACATCCGTCTCGTCGAATCGTATGCCGACTGCGCTCGGTTCGGTAATTGTGACGTCACACGTGTACTTTATAGATGGACCGATTTTGATAATTCAAAAAGATATATCATTCTTATGTCATATAGAATAAAGTGTGTTGTAGTTTGATTGAATTTGCTATAACTTTACTGATCCTCATTGGATCTAGCCCATTTTCATTAAATAAATATGCTTGCATCTCAGCTATCATTGGAAACACTGAAAAGTAAAACTTTTTTATAAGATAGGCATGAGTAGTACGTTTCTTACTAATTTAATTACATACTCCCGAAAACTTACTCCCTGTAGCTTCGGGATTCAGCTACGATATCCCTGCCTGATCGTAAGAGGCGACTAAAAGAGGGCTTCCGGGCTATCGGATGGTGAAGAGTGGGAGTTCGACCCATCTAGCCAGCAGCTCCGGGAAGGACGGCGGTGTGGTCATGGCTGCATGCCGCTGTGAGCGCCCGAGGGTGCAGATCAGGAGAGCGCACCTGCTCTCCCGAAGATGGGTCCGTTCTGGGGCGCCGCGCGTGGAGGACACCAGTGCGTTCCAATGGAGATCTCAGACAAAGAGTATTATAATCAGTTTTTTTTTATCTATACGTAGTCAAAATAAAATGTCTATGACCGTACTAATGCCCTCTCGGTGGCCTGTCTCTGCGCTTGACTCTCTGCGCTGCGCTCTATGAGTGATTATTCAGTGTCTCAGAGACTCTGGGATGAGTGATTAATAATCACTCATCCCAGAGTCCTCCCCAAGCGCAGAGATAGGCCACCGAGTTTGCATTAGTACGGTCATAGACATTTTATTTTGACTACGTATAGATAAAAAATCTACGAGTGCGGTACAAATCCCACATAACCCGATATCCTCTCCCAAGGTGCCGAGTACCTTTTGAAGGTTTCCCCCCGATACAAAAATAAGACTCCCGAAAACTTAATTTTATATTTATTATTTAGTCAATTTTGACTGAATTATGGTATGGAAATAGTTTAGAAATTAATATTTTCTGATTAACGAAGAGGAAAAATAACAAAAATGCTTGAAAAAATCACGCGAATCAAATTGCCAATCGCGATAGTATCGGCGTATATATGTGTATCTATAATGCGGTAAAATTAATATTATTATGTAGGTACATGTAAACCGGATGACTGGTTGGTGTATGGTAAAAGAAAACGATGATTAATAAACATAAATAATATATTTTCAAAATATAATTTGTAGATAAGGCATTATTTTTATCAAAATTTATAAATTCTCAGAGTAAAATAGGAAAATTTTCACAACTATTCAGTATTAAAGGAGTAACTGGCAGTAAGATTTTCATATTTCAATACGGGACTGTCCATTAATCACGTGAGGCTCGAAAAGGTGGCAGCGGTCCATAGAAATCACGAAACATCACAATACAACCCCCCCCCCCCCTCTACCTTTGTGATGTTTCGTGACAATACACACATGACATCACAAGGGGGTGTAGTATATCACGTGTACCTATTTACTTTTTCGGCAAACGCGCGATTGCTGAACCGAATCCGAGCAATAATACTACTCGTATTATATAGTATAGAGAAACACAATGTTCGTCCTGCCCACAGAACATTATTAACATAAGGTCCTGCCCGCATCCTCGTGCGACAATCGAACGCGGTAGATCGAGAGAGAGATTCTCTACGTAACCTGCAACCTGTCTACCTCTAAACGTTATTATTGTTGTCTTTAACTAAATTAGTTAATACTTATCTAAACCTTATTTAAAATCTTATCTTAAAGAATCTTATTTTTTTTTAATATTTTGTAAATATTTAAAAAAATATTATTGCCGTTCTACCTTTCTTAATAATGTTCTGTGGTCCTGCCCGCATCCTCATGCGACAATCGAACGCGGTAGATCGAGAGAGATTCTCTACGTAACCTGCAACCTGTCTACCTCTTTTTTTTTGTTGTCGGGGGGGAAACCTTCAAAAGGTACCCGGCACCTTGGGAGACACTACCGGGTTATGTGGGATTTGACCGCACTAAAACCTCCTCGGTGGCTGCCACTGCGCTTGGGGAGGACTCCGGGATCTCCGGCGGAACGCACCGGTGTCCTCCACGCGCGACGCCTCAGAACGGGCCCATCCTCGGGAGAGCAGCTTTGCTCTCCTGCACCTTCCGATGCTTACGGCGACATGTGGCCACGCACACATCGCCGCCCTTCCCGGGGCTGCTGGTTGGATGGATCGAGCTCCCACTCACACCGTCCACAACCCCAGAAGCCCCCTTTTAGTCGCCTCTTACGATCAGGCAGGGGATACCGTAGCTCTATTCTTAATCCCGAAGCTACAGGGACTAACCTGTCTACCTCTAAACGTTATTATTGTTGTCTTTAACTAAATTAGTTAATACTTATCTAAACCTTATTTAAAATCTTATCTTAAAGAATCTTATTTTTATAAATATTTTGTAAATATTTTAAAAAAATAAGATTATCTGTATTTACTAAAAATACACGTGATTAGGGGGAGAGGGGGGGGTTAGTCTTAAACCTCACCTTGTATCACCAAGGGGAGTGAGGGGTTAAAAAATGCCAAAAAAGCATCACGTGATTAATGGACGGCCCCTAAGTATAATAACTAACAGATATTTAGTTAATGCACTAAGTCATTTTAGGACACTAGAAATCCTTAATCTATACTTATATTCTAATATTAAATTCGTTTGCATGAATTTTAATAATTTTTCAACAGCCAGCTTTCAATATAGTAAAAAATGCAACATTTTTTTAGAAGTTTATATTACTATTAACAATACATATTTAACAGATTAAACTATTTTATGCACAGAGCAAAGATGCATATGACAACATTCTATTAAAATACCGTGGATTTTTTTCTTTAAGTTTCTTCATTTAAGAAAAAAAAAACTCAACAATAATGATGACGTCACACTTACAGTAGAATGATTGACTTTGCCAGTAAACCAGAATTTAATTTGTAATTAATAATGTCGTGTAAATAGTTTGCAAACTAAAAATATAATTTTCTTGCCAATTATTATTATTAATAATGCATATAATATCTTTCCCATTTTGAGTTTGGCCATGACAGGGATATTTTTTCATATTAAGGCAAATCCCATTCAATATTATTTTTGGATTAAGATGGATGAAAAATTTTAAAATTCCATTAAAGAAAACGAGTATCATCTAATTTTTATGTCTTATTTCATTTAGGGATGTTAAAAAACTTAAGAATTAAATGTTGGTAATGTGAGTGAATGAATTCAACATGAATAGAAAATTAGCGTGAAAGATACATAAAACCTATTCTTATAAAAATATTTAGAGTACATATTAAATACAACCATAATGATTACATTGTATCAATTTTCTTGGGTTCATAAATATTTTGCTTTAACCATAACATTTATATCATTATTATAAAAAAAAGGTCATGAAAATATTATTCATAATTACTATAAATTACTTTAACAAACGTACACTTAACCATTCAAAAGTTCATTTCTTAACTTTCTGTTTCATAGCCTGTATGTACATTTCTAGACCTTGCTGTATTTTAGGATTCTGAAGATACTGTAAGAAGTCATCCACATCTTGTTTTCTGTTTGCCTGCAATCTACGAAGGGGAGCTTCTCGAATCTTCTGTTTGGTTATGGATCGTGCGAGCGGAGGTATCCTATCGAATTGTTTGATGAAAGCCTTACACTTTGCAATGGCATCATCTTTATCAGTTGCAATAGCATCAATCATACCAACCTGAAAAAAAAATAAAAACCTTGTAAATAGTTATCTATATAACTATGTACATTACTGGATAGGCGAGTCATAGACAGTAAATTACATAGAAAGTACAGAGAAAGTAAACGAATGTGCTAAGACGCAGCACCAAGATTTTTTTGTATTTTCTTTTATAATATTTTCTGCTTGTACTACAGAACTGCATACAATTTTAAGATTCTTATCAAGTTATTATATTGCCTTGTCACTGTTTGAATTATTCAGTGAATTGATGCCTACACGAAAATAAAAATAAAAAATATCACTGGCTATTACATTCAATTATCTCAAAAATATCAAGTTGATCTTTTCGAATTTTAACCACAGTATGAGCAGCAATGGCTGAGTGGTAAAGACCGCAGTCTTCGACACGAAGATCCTGGGTGCGATTTTATTGCTGCTCCACGGTGATAGAAAATGTTGTAATATTTGATTACGATGTTTTCCATCGCCGTACATGCCTGTGAGAGATTCATAATTTCTCGTTTGTATGAAGTCCACCAATCCGCACTTGGCCAGCTTGATGGACTATGGCGAAATTCCTCTCACTTGTGACAAGAGACCTGTACCCAGCAGTGACATAAAAGAGGTTGAAAAAAAAAACCACCTAAAGTAGATTTTTTCAATCAAGTTTCAAACAACAAGATCTTCAAAAGCGGTTTTGTACTGATATCTGAGTGTATTAAAACCAACCTTCAAAGCTTCATCAACAGGAAACAGCTTGCCAACAGTGAGGGCCAATTCTGCATGCCTTGAGGGAATAGTATGACACATTGTATCCATGAACCATGTGGGAGCAATGATTCCCAAAGCAGTCTCGTTGAGGCCTATTGTGTATTTGCCAGACACCATCGCCCTGTATTCACATGACATTGAGAGGAGACAACCTCCTGCTGGAGCATGGCCCTGGTGAATAAATAGATAAAACTTTATTCAAATATTGTATTCTTTTCTTTTATCACAAGAAAATTTACTCCATAACCCAAAATATACTGGTTAAAATTGTACATATTTCCATGGAATGGTACTAGTGATTTAAAGCTTTAAAAGCCCAAAACAGGCACACCATTTTCTTACTAAGTAAAAAGTTACTAAGTATCTTAACTTACTAAGTAAAAAGTTACTAAGTGAGATCTAAATTTTAGCTAGAATGCAACATAGTGTGAGTGACTTTTAGAACTGCAAGTTTACAAATTAATTAATATCCTTCCACAATGCCCTTGTCAACATTTCTCTAATCACAGAACTTAAATTAAATTATAAATAATTAAGCTTTAATACATACATTAATGGCAGCAGCAGTAATGTAGCTGGAACCGAATAGTTTCAGCCAAACATCTTGCAGTGTAGACCAAAATGTTTCAGCCCTCTTTAGGTCAGGTTTATACATTTCCATAATGTCCAATCCAGCGGAGAAAACAGTTGGTGATGCCTTTGAAATGATTAAACAATACTATTTTACTGAAATGTCTTCATTACATGCATTTTTATTCTCTAAAAATATATTTTTAAAATTGCTTCTAATGATTATTTAATAAGTAAGACACAACCACACTCCACCAACCCGCATTGGAGCAGCGTGGTGGAGTAAGCTCCAGGCCTCTCCAATAATGGGGAGACCCGTGCCCAGCAGTGGGACGCAAAAAGGTTTGCAGCCAAGAAACAAATTTAATTGTTTGTACAATTGTTTAATGTTTGATGTTTAATGTTTGTACAATTATTATTATTGTTTAAAAACCAATATCATTTGTTAAATAAATAATTATAGGATAAATTATCTGTTTTGACAAGTTTATGAAATTAGTATGATGATAATAGCAAGACTGCTTCCCAGTCAAGATATATCCTGAAAAATATGGTCTTTATGGTGAATAAACATTAACCAACTTACAGATGTTAATATCATAGCTCTAGCTTTGTTCTTAGTAATTTCATCCAATGCTTTGCTCAGTTCTTGCAGCAGGTCCAGATTGAGGCTGTTTACGGGCATCCTTTGCATGGTCAGTATGGCTATACCATCATTGTCTACTTTTAAGTCTGTTAGAGGTCCTGCCTGACTTGCCAGTGGCCGTATGTTAGGGGTCACTCTGTTTACATTTTTCACTATTTGTCGTAATGAAAACATTCTAAAATGATCAAATATTATCAGGCCGTAAAATTTTATGCAATAGCTAACATCAGTAACATCATTAAAATTGTGTTCAAATATTATTTATTTTGTACAAGTTTTTTGTTGAAATCGTAGTTTATGTACCTAAAATAATTATCTCCGTATAATAAGCTAAGGAAGCGCGCATGGCCCGGCGGTTAGCGTAGAACGCAAACGATCTATGCAACTAAGCCAAACGGGCGCGGTCGGATGTGAGATGGGTGACCGCTAGTGGCAAAAAATTTCATGCGCGTTTCCGTGCTTCGGAGGGCACGTTAAGCCGTCGGTCCCGGTTGTTGTCGATAGATAACAGTCGTTAAACCTTGTCGGAGGCCTTAGGGGCGGTTTGAAAACATCCGACAGCGGGTTGGCCACTAACCCGCATCTCCACCAACCCGCATTGGAGCAGCGTGGTGGAGTAAGCTCCAGGCCTCCCCAATAATGGGGAGAGACCCGTGCCCAGCAGTGGGACGCCTAAAAGGGTTGCGGCCAATAAGCTAATAACTTTTTTTATGGTCACGGATGTTTCCCGCAATGGGCTTTTAAAACAAAACGATTTTAAAGAGATATGGGTCCAGTACAAAACAATAATATTTTGTTATGTATTAAAAAATCAATTTTATTTTAATTATCAACTGACTGTACATACACGTACTAAAAAAAATATATAATAAATATTATTATGTGTATATTAGCAATACTAGTTTTAGATATTATTTAACAATTAGTGTTTCATTAATTCTGTACATGCGATTCATTTTATGATACATTTTTAGAATTTGTAATAAAGGTTATTTCTTACCTGATATGATAACCGTATTATTATAAAATAAAAATAAAAATTATGGAGTTTGGATTGGATTGGACTTTGGTTTGGTGCAGGCCAATGTACTCTGTGGTGTTTCTGTGCATAGAGAAATTTGAATGGTCGAATTCAAAATATGTACTCTGTGTTCAAAACTTTGATAATGATACGATTCGTTCCTCATTGGTTCAAAATGTCACTAAGTCCGTTTTCTTAAGTTACAGAAATGGCACTGACAAAGTTTTTCGTTGTCTTTGAAACTACCTCTTAATAGATTTTAACCATGAATCACGATTAATATATAAAGTTTGGGTGTCTTCTAAATATGAACGTTCAAAAATTTAAATTTTATCGTTAATAATAGTGTAAAAGCGATGTTTTTGTTTTGGCCTAAGTTCCCCAGATTATGGACTTAGGGTCTTTTATGTCGGACATAGGGACTTTCAGGGACTTTACACTGGACTTAGGGGTTTTACTATATTTTATTTTGGACTTAGGATAATTAGTTAAAACCAACTAAAATAAACTTAGGGATTTTACTACATCCTATTTTGGACTTAGGGTAATAGATTAAAATAAAATGTAATAAACAAACAATATTAATACTCTCAAATAATTATGCAATAAACAGTACTGTACCGTTATTCGACCTAATATTATGAGAGTGGCTTCCGTTTCCGTAGTGTACTAGTCGCTTAAATCCGGTCCGCCAGCGCCCCCTATACCTAACTCCAGCTTGTTCATTTCCGGTTGGTCGAAATTTTGCGACACTAGCGCCACCAAAGGCAGGTTATGACGAAGGAGTAATTTTAACCTCATTGGCTGTTCTGTTCCCGCACGAGGCGGTCACTGGCTCGCTTGGCTCGCAAGCGCTGGACCGTCTTACTTATACTAGTCGTACTTGCAGTGGATTACAGTGGTTTTAAGGATTAATCCTATCTTAAGTATATAATTTTATACTTAATAATTAATAACGAAGTTTTTCGTTCGGTAAAAGTGTTGATCTTAAGTATACAATTTTATACTTACTAATTAATAACGAAGTTTTTCGTTCGGTAAAAGTGTTGAGTATACAATTTTATACTTACTAATTAATAACGAAGTTTTTCGTTCGGTAAAAGTGTTTTGTTACATATAATACAATACAATATAGATAATATGGTAGTAACAATAAAGGTGAGTTTTAACCTTTTCTTTTTAAGAAACTCTTAGTCCATTTGGTTTGGACAGCGTAAGTTTCAAGTATACATCTGTTTATAGTGTTATGAAGGTAAATTCATTATTTTCAACGAATTTTTTTTTTTAAATTCGTTTTGGTTTATGAATTTAGTATAATTATGTTACGATTATTATTAATCGGTTGAACATCTAAAACGGGCGTTACTTTCCGTTTGGGATGTTCTTTATTTTCAGAGATGTATAAAGTAAATCCGCCTGCGCCCAGTACGGAGTTGGATACAACAAGGAATCGTCGTGATGTAAACAAGGTATGGGTCGATGCAAGAGGCGTGAACGTAACTAAAGATGCCATCTCTCTCATCAGAACCGTAAGTTTAATCAACTTATACATGCAGCTAGTATAGATGTCTTCTGGCAGTTTTTATTACTAGGCAGTGTATATATAACTTTATATATAGTGTCGAAATTCTATGTGATCGACCCAGATTAACGTGGACTTCTATATCGACGTGACGAATGTCCCACGTTGGTTAGCCAAGCCAGTGGTAAAATATGGTGCCACCCAGCTATCACTAAATGTTTTGGTGCATATATATGTGGAGGATCCGTCCATTTCTTACATCCCGGAGACATGCTCTAGCAATCAAATAGTTCGCAATGCTTCTTCTGACCTGAATTGCAGCAATGCCCGCTACACAAAGTACAAAGGCAGTACTTGCACTCATCTGGACTTATCGTGTCATGACAGCTTTATAATAAAACTTATGCCTTACAATTTGGGTGTTGACACTATAATAAAAAAATAATAATAATAATGCTATGAAAACAGGATAATTGTTAATTCATTTATGTTAACAATTTTTGTTTTCATCAATAACAATTTAATCAATTAGAAAGTTAATTGATACTTACTAAATATATTATATTTATTAATTAAATATGAATATAGACTTCCTGCTATAAAATTAAATAAAAATTAATGTTGCTTAAAAAAAAAATAGTTTTAAGTTTTTAAGGTTTATATTCTGGACCTTTCTAGCTAAACGAAGCTTTAGTATTTTAATTTTGTTGTTAATGTTGTTATACATTAAAAACGTGTGAAGCTTTGGTGATATATTTTACGACGTGACGTCGTCCTGATCTGCCTGCTGTTGCGCTTTCTATCTAATGTTGAATCTTAAACGTACTGAACGTGAACATTTCTTAAATTATTCGAAATCTAATTTTGGTATGTAATTCGGTAAATAAAGTGCTTCGATTAAACAATTAAAAATTTTGTAGTCAACATCCCAATTGTCTATACCACCTTGTGACGTTAAAATTTTCTTCTCATACACATTGTATCAGGAAGTCTCTGCTGGTAGAAAGTTAGAAAAGCAAACTCTATCCCACCAGGAAAAGAGCACTAAAAAGAAGATCTGACTCACCGGGTCAACCTTTTCATGCCGACAAGCGAGATATATATATATATATATTGCTAGTGCTGAGGAGCAACGCCCTGCACTCCCAAAATGATGCTAACTCTCTATCCCACCGGGAAAAGAGAGCTCTAAAAAGAGGATCTGACTCACCGGGTCAACCTCTTCATGCCGACAAGCGGGATATATATATATTGCTAGTGCTGAGGGTCACCGCCCTACACTTCCAAAGTTATGCTGGCTCTCCATCCCACCGGGAAAAGAGAGCACTAAAAAGAGGATCTGACTCACCGAGTCAACCTTTTCATGTCTATCAAGCTGGATATATATTGCTAGTGCTGTGTACCCTTACACTCCCAAATTGATGCTGAACTCTTCATGCCACGGGAAAAGAGAGATTACACTGAAAAAGATGATCTGACCCACGGAGTCAACCTTTTTGTGCCTGTCAGCCCAAAATGATACTAAATCTCAATTCCGCCAGGCAAAGATTCGAGAAGAAAGAGAAAGAAGAGATTGTACTGAAAAGAGGATATGACTCACCGAGTCAACCTCTTCGTGCTGGTCAGTTTTGGATATATTTTGCTACCGCTGAGTATCTATGAGGACGCCGCCCTACATCCTCATGGTTAACTAACCGGATCCCGTTCGAAGCAAAACCGCTCATTGGTTAAATTCTTTCGCGACCAACACCTTGGTCAGTAAAAACTCCTTAAATATGTTGATGAGGCAGGGTATAAGAAAAGCGGCGACACCCTCTCCCAATGTCATTGGTGTTTATCGGAACCAAAAGCGACTGCCAATTTTTAGTTTAGGAAAATTGAATGAGTTGGTTCACGTAGGAAATTTCTTGTCTCGCATCATGTATTTGATTTATGCCAGTATTACTTGTAATAACTTGTCTGTCGTGTATCTCAGCGTATACATCCTTATCGCATTGGACTGACCACTACAGTTGTCAGAGCGGATCTTTATCCCTCTGAAAGGCGCAGCAAAATACTGCGCAAACGTACCTGTCGTGGTAATATCTTGATTAAGCTACTTGTAGCCGGCTTCGGAGGGGCGGAGATTCGTTGTAAGTACTGTAGCTCGGAAAGCAAGGCCTTTAATTTATTCGGATGACTTCCTTTTGGTATATCAGGACTCAGCCCTACTAGGTGCACATATCGAACTTGGTCTGCATGCAGTAGTAATATGGCTGGAAATAAACACCGAGAAGTCAATCCTTACACCAAGAGGGCACATTCTATTCAATTCATTTTATTTGCAAAGGCTCCTTGAATTTCTCGAAGGGGTGATTTGGGATACTTTTGTATTTTGCTATCACGAAGTATATAGATCTACAGGAGACAATAAGAATGATTTTCGTGGCTACGACAGGTCACCTTTACCATCAGTCTTTTCAAACTCAGGCGATAGTCTCTTATTCATCGGTCACTTTCGTCGCGCTATCTTATAACCGGGCCTGGTTGGGGTGCCAGGGCCAGGCAATCTTAGTCTAATGGGACGATTGGACAGCATCAGATCTTCTGCTCTGATTAAAAGGCTGCTACATTTCGGATGCTTCAGGTTACGGCCAGTTCCTGAAATTCAGCCTTGCTTTAAATGTGACAACCGCACTAGGGTCTTCTACCTGCAAAGAGTACGAACCTCACCGCGAAAGTACTCAAGAGCTAGATAGGAGAACTGCCGGATCTGTTTAATATTCACATATCGATTTACAAGGTTTATATCCCCTTGCAGACTAGGTATTACTGCCAAATGTTGGAAATCGGCGTCACGTGGTTGGTTTTCGTTTGGTGTCTCTATCAATTTGTTGAAGTTTTCATATATTTAGGTATTTCATGGAAATATCTAAGAACGAATAATCTAACTTAATGTTCTTTATATTTAAACTTGACTTGTCCGACAATTCGTTTAATTTTTATTTTTATTGGTGGCATTTTGTGTAGTGTATTCCAGAAATTTGGCGCACCCGTTCTTGGACTTGTTCGTCGCAAAGCCGCAAGGTGTATCAAAATATTGCACACCGAATCGAACGACCAAGTCATTGGCCATTCTCGGAGTTACAGTTCTCACTCAGAGAATTATTCTCCTTCTATTTCCTATTTAGGTAATATTTCCATTACCACTTCTAATACCTACAAAGAGTCCTAACCATATGAATCAAGCCTCGGATTCCATACCATGTACCAAGTCGAGGACTGCCACGTTCTAGAGCGTTGGAGAGTAATTTGGAAGTCTTGAAATGGGAGAATCTAATCTAAGAAACTAGTCACATCAACAAAAGTTTGTATCGTTGTCAATATAACGTAGATCTACCTTAAGAATTTACTGTCTGGCCTTGAAAAGTTAAGTTGCTTGTGCAAATGACATCAAGTTCAACCTTAAGAATTTACTGTCTGGCCTTGAAAAGTTAAGTTGCTTGTGCAAATGACATCAAGTTCAAATTTTATAAGCCAGGTGTTTCGGACTTAACTAGGTATATTGTTGACTTGCATGATAAAACGAGTTTGTCGTATACGACCATTAATGTCCACAAATCCTTTGTCACCCGTCGAAAAATTAAGCAATTATTCTTAAGTTTTTCTCATATCGTTTTATCGTAGAAGATTAACGTGTTAATCGTTTGCATTGGCTGCAAACGAGATACCTAGCTAAATAAATAAATAATAATTAAAAACCTAACTTCACCAGGAGATCCTAGACCTAGATCCTAGCTGTCAAGGAAGTCGACGTAAACAGTTGGAAGTGTTAGGCCTGCTGAACAAGTAGAAATTGGGTTGAAAAGTTCCCTTCAGACGATATTATGACAAGTGCCTAACTTACAGCCTACATTTTTAAGAAACATTACGTCGTGACATCTTGCGTTGCAACAGATGTTTATCTTCTCCATTGTCTATAGATTTTGTCACTTCATGATTGACTTACAATCAAGTTAACAGCTTGTAAGTTCACTTTGCAATTTATTAATTTATTATTATTTTGCATTGTTATTTTATAACAATCATAACTCCTGCATACTCAGTAAATATGTTTATCATATGAGCGTTTATTCCTCCTGGCGCTTAGCAAGATAATTAATCACATTGGCTTGTTCCAGCGCCACCAGGCGATAATAGACACGTCTCTCATAATATTAGGTCGAATAACGGTACAGTACTGTTTAATAGCTACGTTTTACCTGAAATTAAAACGTTTATTAAACATACTTACCTTATTCGACCTAAGTTTTTAAAACTGCCTGGTGTAACATAGACGCAATGAGGTTAAAATTACTCCTTCGTCATAACCTGCCTTTGGTGGCGCTAGTGTCGCAAAATTTCGACCAACCGGAAATGAACAAGCTGGAGTTAGGTATAGGGGGCGCTGGCGGACCGGATTTAAGCGACTAGTACACTACGGAAACGGAAGCCACTCTCATAATATTAGGTCGAATAAGGTAAGTATGTTTAATAAACGTTTTAATTTCAGGTAAAACGTAGCTAATAAAAATATAATTTTTAATTTTTCCACTGACACAATTAATCTTATGAACTATTAGTAACATTATAAGTACAGAATCCTTACCTATCTAAATAGTTAAATCTATACAAGTAATTTAAAAAGTTTTCTTATATTTCTTGCTTTTCTATCAATTATTCTTCCTGTACCAGTTCTTCTTCCTCTTCCTCTTCAATAGGTATATCTTCAGCAGCATGTTCAGCACATTTTTCATTACTTCATAAAATTGTCTGGCTTCTAATGGAATATATTGAGTTTTGCTAAATCTCTGATTTTAGGTTCTTTTAATTTTATTCGGCCATCATAACATTCAGTCGGTGTTCCATTCTGTATTCTTGCTATTCCTGTTCGGTATAATTATTTCAACCAATTTTTCATAATAACACTATAAAATATAAGATCACTGAAAATTTTATTTGAAAAATGACGGTTGTGGTCAACTTAGTGACATTTCAGAAATGGATCATGGACTAGGGAACTTTTTGAAACTTAGGGATTTTTTGAACTGATTTCATTGGACATAGGCAATTATGCATGTGTAGAAAAACACACTTAGGAACCACTTACAAACGTTTTAAATATACAAAACCATAGACAATGATTTGGTTTAAACGATAGTGGTGTTAGTGCATAAAATCCCTAAGTGGACTTAGGGACATTTTGAACTCGGTCATTCAATTAAACACTACGTTTTCTGTGTTTCAATACATAGAGAAATTAAACAATATATACAAAATTAAATGTACTCTGTGGTTTGGTGGTAGAGACCATAAGAATAAATAATAATTACATAGAACGGAATCTCCTTTGACCGGGTGGAAAACGCCGCTATTTTTATACCTACTTCCCCCTTCACCTCGTTACGCCCCTCTGTCGCCCAGGCGTGTTGACAGGGTTGTCAACTGTTAATACTGCTTTTTTATAGATAATATAGGTAGCTAAAATATAAGTTTTCCTTTACTTAAAAATCATTATTTTAGTTTAGTATTACAAAGTATGAGAATTATAAATACTTACCTACACCTTATGGTAGAGACATAAGAATAAATAATACTACGTAGAACGGAAACTCCCGCTCAAAACGGGCTCAAGGTCACGATATTAGCCTACACTTTAATTTCGGCTAAACCGACTACTGAAGACGGGCTGTCTCGGACGGGCGCGTCAATTACAATAACGGCGCCAAGTTAATGTGGTGTGTTTGGTTGTACAAACAATTCTAAAACAATGCCAAACTTAAGTTTTTTTAGTTTGCCCAAAGATGATGCGAGATAAGTAATATTTTTTAAATATTATTCCTTTTCCGTACCTAATTTATCAAAAGGATGTGACCAGTTCTTTTTGTGTAGCCAATTGTTTCACTTTCACTCAATTATAAAAAAAAATGTTAGATAACTATAGCATTTTAACATGTCGCCAAAATATTTTTTAATAGCCCCCGCCATCGGTCATTGAACCTTTCTCGATTGTTTTGCCTCGCGATTGCGGCGCCGCGGCACTGGCGCACGCACGTTATACTTAAACTTAATATGTAATTCGTTTATTTTAAACCTACACTACGTAAGTACTTACACCTATGTAGGTAAGTAATACTTACTTAAATGGCTTCATTTGGTATGGTACTTATAACTTATTAAGTAATATTATTTATAAGTATTTATAGAGTAGGTAAGTATTTATCATTCTTATATTTTGTAATACTAAACTAAAATAATGATTTTTAAGTAAAGGAAAACTTAAATTTTAGCTACCTATTATTATCTATAGAAATAAGCATTATTAACAGTTGACAACCCTGTCAACACGCCTGGGCGACAGAGGGGCGTAACGAGGTGAAGGGGGAAGTAGGTATAAAAATAGCGGCGTTTTCCACCCGGTCAAAGGAGATTCCGTTCTATGTAATTATTATTTATTCTTATGGTAGAGATTAGCTTTTTTTAATGAACGAAATGAACATAATTAATTAACACTGTTTGACATTTGACAGTATAGTATCCGTATCGTCAGTCTTTAAGCGGGCTACTCACACACCCGCCGCAGGCCCCAGGGACTATCAACTATCATCAAAGGTGTAAAAGCGATGACCCTTAATTTAATTGCCACCTTAATCGTGTCGTGTGTAGCCGTGTAGGCAAGGACATTTTGTGGGAACTGGGAAATCTGAAGAGGCATAATGTGCTCTATCTTGTTTTATTTGCATAATCTTGGCTTGGCTATTGAATTATATGGCAAACTCCATTAGACATGTTCTAGTTCTAGGCTTCTAGCTAGTTTCTAATATGTCGTTCGTGTCTGGATACGGCTGGTCGTAGGACATAAAAAGGGTCGTAGGACATAAAAATTAATAAGAAAGTGACACTTTCATTTCAAAGTGGCTAAAATTATTCTTGAATTTGCGAATCCATTTGGTATTTAAAGAAAAAAAGGTCAGCCTGTCAAACAAATCCGTCGGTTGGAGTTTTGGCGGGAAGTCAAAAAAGTCATATTGTGCTCTTGTTTTATTTTCATTTTCTTGGTGTATTTTTGGGGTATATCGGATAAATTTGATGGCATTTTGTTCGATATAGGTTAATACAGTGCATGAGTGTTGTGAAATAGAATAACAGTGCTAAAATATGTTTTTTCTGCTTGCCTCCAAAATTCCATCGGACACGTTCTAGTAAAGTAGCCATTGATTTACTTGAATGGAACGACTAGACTGACTGATTACTGGCCACTTACTGACTGTTAATTGTTATTACTTCGTCCAGTTTCATTGAAACTGGCAAAAAATTGATGCATAACTTATACTTGACGCTGGCAATATGCACAGAGTTTGCGATGCCATAATTGAAAAAAAAAACCGTCCGTCAGCTCAGCTGTCTCTCGCATTTCTGTCAACTGTCAGTCAAGCAACGGTCTCTCGTCTCTATTTCCGATTCCGCCGACTTTCCGACCATTTCGAGTTGTAATATTTTATGAAGGAAAGGAAGGAATTTGAATTTTCACTGATTCACTCAGCTCACGACAAAGATTTCTTAAAATTTGTGACTCATCTAAAAGTACTTCAGCAATAGATCAAGAATTTCAATGTCAATATGTCACTCGAACAAACCGCTTGTGATGGTAAGAAAATTTGTATCCCTAACCTTAATCCTTATCTAGATTTACTGTGCTGTATTATATTTAAGAAAGTGCAGATTACTCACCTTAATTTTGGTTGACATATTCGTAAAGTTACGCTGTGAGTTTTATTCTATTAGTAGCTCTATAAATAATTATCTCTCGATTAACATGCATTGTTACTTCTAATGCTTCCAAGGGGTTCTTACAGACTTAAAGGCTTTTGAGCGCCGCCTGACCGAAGTAATAGCATGTCTACAACCAGCTACCATGAGATGGAGAAGTGAGTACTACATTTACATTTATTTTTATACCTATATTCTTTAAATACACAATTATTGTAATTGTAAAAAAACAATAAAATTACATAGGATGTTAAAAATGTTTCTATTTTTATTTTCGTAATGTTATTTTAGGGTTCTAGTGAAGACAGTATAGGTCCATAAAATATGGATAATTTGTGTGGCATGATTGTTTCAGTGCAAGCAAACAACAGCTGATCACATTTACATCAAATACAAATGGCTTCATTACATTGTGTGCTGACAGTGGGCTTTAGCAATCATATCATCTAATTCCATGTGGACACTGAAACCAATTTCATTTGCTCTAGAATATATTATATAAAACACTATAAATCAATTCATTAATTCATTAATATAATATAAATCTATAACTTAAAACTTGTTAAGTTGAAATCCTCAGTAAATCGAAAAGACAGTTTTCCCTTCTGCTGAACCCCTAA
Source organism: Pyrgus malvae (assembly GCA_911387765.1). Classification (NCBI taxonomy): domain Eukaryota; kingdom Metazoa; phylum Arthropoda; class Insecta; order Lepidoptera; family Hesperiidae; genus Pyrgus; species Pyrgus malvae. The sequence continues at coordinate 17,492,612 of OU426960.1, forward strand.
ATATGTAGTATCTCAAATTATTTAGACTTTGTAACTCAAACGAAATTATGAGGTATTGATAGTACATATTTTTATACTCTATAACTCGAATTTCAGAAAGCAGACTTCATAAGTCATAGTTATTTAAATATAATGACGTCTTACTTGGAATTCCACGAATTCATAGCAATAAAATCCGAAAAGAATTTTCAGGGCTTCTAATGTATTGTTTATGCCTGGTATGCATGCAATGAAAATAATACATTCATTTAACTTTCTAAGTAACACAGCTGTGTACCTTATGGTTGTTAATTATCAGTTAGTATTTTAGCAGTTAAATCCTTTGTATGTCAAAATTGTTGTGAAGTCGAAAACTCCTTAACTTGAATTTTTTATCATTTCTCTTGTCATTCGAGCTATCAAAATTCCACATTATTTCCATAATTTTTATTACGTGACAATGTCTTATAATTTGATGGAGCAGGCTGCACGCACGAAAAAACATGACTCATGCGGCGTTACCTCGCTCTGAGGCGTTCCATTTAATGCTTGAAGTGCAAGCGAGAGTGCGGAACGATCTACAAAGGGGCACAATTGGTCTCCTTGTTCTGCAGCGTTTCACATCTGTCTCTCTCCTACTTGAGTGAGTGATGCGTCCGCGTGGATAGCTGCTATACAATAATACATTTACATGTTTTCGTCAAGTATGAAGTGCAGTGAAAAGTGAATGTGGTGTCAATTTATAGCAAGAAGTATTTTCTTATGACGTTGTCACGTTCAACTATTGTCAGTAGACCAACTTTACAATCAATTTTTTTTCTTCTTGCAGTTTTGTTAGCAGTAGTGTCAGTTTGCACTGCCATAGCAGCATGGCATTGGCTTACTGACCCATTCACACCAGTGGTATCACTGACACAGTCTCTGTGGAATCATCCCTTCTTTGCGTTCACATCAACCTTTTTGGGTATGTACTTCCTGATTTTATTGGTTGAATGGAAACCAATGTTTCTCCATTTTTTATAATAATAATATTTGTATAGGTACCCAAGAGGGTCGAATATAGAGGATCTAAAATTAATACTATTAATGAACTAATATTTACCTATATTCACAAATGAAGAAATTTGATTTGATTTGATCCATTTTGCAATAGAACTTTTGGAATAGATTAAAAATGTCCCAGAATATCATTGAAGATTACAATCAAATCATGTGTGTTCAATTATAATAATAAATAAACTGGTTATAAAAGCTTTTACTCTGCTATTAAAAAGGTAATATCCTAACACTTGAAAACAGAATCTTAAAACATTGGAACTGTATTGGTATGGATTAATAGACTTGAGTTAAAATATTACATTTGTCTGACATTTGAATATTTTTTTTGTTTTCAGTGCTATTATTCATGATGGGAATACACAGGAAAGTAATTGCACCTAGCATTATCACAGCTCGCACTCGCTCTGTCCTCAATGACTTCAACATGTCATGTGACGAAACTGGCAAATTGATCCTTAAGCCACGACCAGCCAACAATTAGAAATTTATTACTACATTGCAATATAGTTGCGCTTAGAGCGTTAACTCTATTTAACAGACCCCAGGTCTTGAGGTCTTGTTGCGACCTGATCTTGGTGATCTTGTCAGTGATTGTGATAATTAACTTTACATAGATATCTGATAGATACACTAAAGTTCCTTTAATTATCTCTTCAATGTCTTTGCAAGTGTCATGGAAGCAAATATGTAACAAAATGTGTTTGATTAGTGCAGTGCTCAAATTTTAGATGTAGACTGCATATTTGTAAATTCTTTTATATAATACAGGCACTGCAGGTCCTGTTTGTTCTGAGTAGCATAATATTCCTTACCTCTGTATTTATTGTATTGTAAATAATGTTTAAGAATTGTTTCATACTTTTTTAGAGTTGTGTGTAAGTTGTACAAATAAAACCATTAATTAGTACTAATAAGTTTATTATTTATAACTTTGGTGTGTTTATTATATACAACAAATAAAAGATAACTAAGAGAAATATTTATTATACAAATTATTTAGATTGTTTCAAACAATTCACTTATATAGATAACCAATCATAAAACTCTTGAGACACTACAAAATTTAAGAAGTATTTGCTAAGGTATTAGCTAAAATATTTTTTTATATATATCAATAAGAAGCAAGTATGTATATTTTTCTAGAAACTGTTTAGTATTATTAAATTTAATATTTTAACATAGTAGACTAAAATTGAAAATACAAATATATTTTAGGTTTAGAGAAGAATAGTTATAAAGAGTATCCTATTTATTAACATAGTTTTAGCAATGTTAATAAATAAATTACTTGTTTTTTAAATAGATTTGCAGAGTAAAAAACTTGCAATCAAATCTCTCATTACTGCCAGTACATTTCAAATAAAACAATCATGTTTACCTACAACATACACATGGACCTCCTACTTGTAACTTTCTCAGCTAGATTTTACAGTAAAAATCGTAATAATCAATTTATCCTATACAATTTTTGGACACATCTTGGAATATTTTAAACGAATATTTTGAGTTATACAACTTGTTGGAAAAATTGTCATTTATAAAAATACATTACAACATTATCTTTGGGCAGTGTAAATTTTGTGACTATCTTATAATTCAATTCAAATCAAATCCTTATATATTATTTAGAATGGATGTGCATAACTTTATGTATTGCAAATAACATTTAATAATAGAAATTATGAGACATTCAACAAGATATAAGCGTTAAACACAGGTAAACAAACAACAATTTGTGCCAAGTGTGCTATCATTACATATACCTAACTAATGCTCTACTTTATAATACTTAATACAGTCTAATGACTCTTTTACACTACCGCGTTTCGTGTTATGAAATTTTTTGTGCAATCTTTCTAGGTATCGTCGGGTTTCTAGGATGTCATACAACAGTATGAATGAAGCTTCTTTTAAATATTATTTTTTACTATCACCTAAAATTTCATATACGAAAATAAAAAGTGGATATTATACACATTGCGTTGATTATGCACTTGTATGAAAACTTCGTGTTAAAATAAATTAACATTAATGGCATTAAGAAGATTGTCTGAACATTAGGTACAGTATCCAAGTCATATGTAAGCAGTTGTGTATAGGAGTCATCAGGAAGGAAGGTTATTTTAATATTGTGCTCTCGTGTCAAATCGACAACAATACTTAAATTCGATTAGAATAACATAACACATTAATAAAGACAACTAAATGCAATATGTTCTGTCTGAAGCTTAGTATGAAATTACATAGAAATGGAAATGCCAAGGCATTATTAGTTAAGTAAGCTGAAAAATCTAATTTAATAATAAGTAGGTATTCAATCAAAAATAATAATAATTTATATACCTAGTTTTGAATAATTGAATTTATAGTCATACATTTCTACGTTCATGGTCATACAGTAATATTCATGTCACTATGCTTTGGTAAAGTAAGTTATAGGACATACATTTTGGCTTGAATGTAAATAAATTAAATAGTAAGCAGTAATAATGTTATAGGATATTAAATCAAAGTTTATAAACAAATCCAGTTCAGTCCAATCTAGATCTGTTTGTATTTGCTATTTTTTGCTACTTTACCTCGTTTATAAGCTGAAAGTCTCTATCTAAATCATAATAAATCTCACCATCTTCAAGTAAAGTGACAAGTACGCTAATTGTCGGTTAAAGTCACTCGTAACTTCAATTTTAATTTCACGATGTTCGAGTAGCACTAATCATATGATAAACTGACCCGTACTTATAGCTTTTGCTAACTTTACTTGGGACGTACTAATCAACACTTTACTTGAAGATGGTGAACGAGCTCCTAAAGATACTAAACAGAGGATTTTGGCTAAACTCTTTATTGGTCTGACATACTTGGCGAGAGACATAGTAAATTGTTTGCTAACTCTATAGCCAGACAAGACTATAGAGTAAATAATATAAAAAAAATAATGAAATATGGACCATACAGTATGCGCCCTGTGTTATAGAAAACCTAATCGTTAGCAGATATCGGTATCGATTTATTTCGTTACAGTAAATAATTATGTATAATTGGATTGTTAAATATGTTATGATTAATTGTGTATAAATGGGATTATTTATTATTTAACATAGGATTTTGAGCGTTTACAGCGGCTTCAAAATGACTCATTTGTTTACTTACATAACACAATTAAACTTGACTATCTGAATAATTGTAATAAGTAGTTATATTTTTTATGTAAATATATCTCAAATAATAAATTTAAAACGGGGTACATGCTTACATTACCTTATTTCAATTTATACATCATAGTAAAACATATATAAAATCCATTTAAAATTACTATGATAACATCAAGGCAGTGGTATATTATGTCGTAGCCAACTTATCAAATAAGCTATTCACCTAATATTCTAGCTGGGTTGTTTATTAAATGTCGCCATACTACCGTCTCAATTTTTTCATGTTAATTACAACATTTTGTAATACTTCCTTAATTAAAACATTTTTAACATCAAACATTGTTCAAATTTAATTTTGTATTTTTCGAAGTACTGACAAAATATCATTCAGGGCGTTGGTTCTGTTCTCGATCTGGGTGTTTGTGTTTCTGTCTTTGTGTGTGTCCATGGTACCCACGACACAGGGTATATCTACCCTACTGTGGGGCTATGAAGCGTTTGAAGCGTTAAAAGCCAAGGCCCCGTGTAATAATAAACAGACTAAGCTGTTAACTGAAAGGCAGATTTGACCCGTTCGCTGCGACATATGCATTATTTTAGTGTTAACACGATACTTATTAATGTTAAAAGGCATTATTTTTATTATTAATATTAAAACCTTTATTAGCCTCGGGCTTACATAAGCCTTAATGGTTATCAAATAATCTACGTAATTTATAAACGTAATTAAATAGCAACATTCCAAAAACATTAGGGATCTGTTAAACGACTCACTGTTATAAGAGCATTATATTTCAGTCTTCTCAAATGACGTAAGTTATTCCCAGAGCTTATGATCCAAAAATTTTGATATTTGTTTATTGCTTTTATGACTACATTTTTACAGAAAAAAACACATATAATGATTACTATACTAATTTTTAAGTGGTTTAAACTCTACTACTGGGTTGGAAAACGAATAGGGTCTTGGACACTTTTCACAAAAAATACCAAAATGCATAGGTACCTTAAAGAAGGTTGCACAAAACTACGCTTGGAAAACAGGATAATTGTTAATTCCGTTACATACATGATTTTTACTGCCGCTTAAATCAATTAAAATTTAGTCAATTGTGACGTCACAAACCATTTTCTCGTACAAAATGTATGAAGACGTCACGTTTGGACTGCTCATTTTAAGTATCTCAATTGATGGTAGTCCAAGACCGGATTTGACCAAGTAGTATCGTTATATGCAAGTTTTACTGTCGATACATATATAATACTTCATCAGGATCTTAATAAAGTTTTATTATATTTACTTAGAATTAGAGTACATTAAGCTAAATTACATCGCGACTCGCGTCTATAAATTCTCTGAGTGTTGTGACATTAGGGATACACGAACCTTGCACAGTGTGGGGCTTAGGGATAGATTTCTCACATCTAATAGTATGCAATATAATTCGCTTTTGAAGCATGTTAAATCTATTTAAACTGATGTATTAATAACCTTGTGCATCTATATACCACGTACACGTTATATTACTTGAAAATATCACTTGTATACAATTAACACACAGACACTTTATTTCATTTTGTAGGACATTTTTATAATAATTTAAATATTTTAGTTTTTTTTATCGTTCTATTTACACGAGGATCTATAAAGTGATATATGTATTTAAGGATTTGGCTAACATCTTATATTCCTTAATACTATACGCTAATTCATCTAAGCCTGTGATTGTGGCTTGATCTCCCGTGTAAAAGTATTTAAATATATTAACAATAAAAACATCAATATTTGCCTAATGCGATATTGTAATATATTGTTTCATTTTGTCAAGTTTGTCTTATACATAATAACATTTTTTTAAACTCCGAAGAGTCCTTTACATAGGAACCCTGCACACATTAGTATTAAATTTTCCGAGAGCCGCAACATCTCTGTCTGGAACTGTTAAATTAATAAAAGTAAAGGCTGATTGATTCTCGCGTCGTAGAAATGATATCGAATTCGTTACAATATTATTTATTTATCGGAAGGTGGATGGCAGAACTCACACAGAAGCATTTTAATGTTGTGTATTTACGATAATATGTGCTATGTAGACAATTCACACTCATTCACAAAATGTGGATGTGTTGCACCTGCCATCTTTCAGTAATCGACCAGAAATTTTGAGTTTGCTAGTCCTAAGTTTTTTTTTATTCCAAGATTATGTTAAGTTGACAACTCGAACCAAAATAAACCAGTCGTCATTTTACGTGATAAATTTACGCTTTTTCAATGATCATGTCACATTAATTTGTCGTCAAAACTATTAAGTATTGTTTTTAATACTTATGTTTATCTACACAATGTTACATCCAACACTTTCATAGAACGAATTTTTATAGAAGCCATATTATTTATAACAACAATTAGGAATATAAAATATGTAGGTACTATAGAAACTTACGTTTTTGCAAAGATATATAAATTATTTGAGAATTCATTATAATTCAATCTGAAAACTAACTTACTACTTCGAATTCGACATCACCTCGATGGATGCGAGGACAAAAGCCCTGAGATCAAGCCGCAACCGTCAGAAATAGTAACTAGAGCAACACAATCACCGACGAGAAATCCCCACGCAATTATTGTCACAAATCATTCCCCACAACAACATGCAAGGCTGGAATGGTGCCCTCACGCAGCCAGCAGTGACCTGATGTTCTTGGGCGTCGAGGGATGGTTTAAATGCTTGGTGGTGTATCGCAGGGCGTTGAGCAGCGGTTCGGCTTTAGGCTGGGGCTGCTGTTGCAGGAACTTCACGCAGCCCTTCACATCTACCGAGGAGGACCGGCAGAACGCGCCAGAGGGGTGCACCCAATCGTAAAGTATGATCAGGCCGACCATCACGCGCAATACCAGCAAAGACGTCTCCTCGCGACTGAATTGGGCCACCAGTTTTCTGAAAAATGTAAGAGCAACATTTTAACAGTAAATAACGTTTAATTTACTTACAAGCCCAGTTCTGAGGTAATATTGTAGTAAATCCACAAACACGCACGTGTACAGCTTGATTTTGGCTTGAATTCCTCTCAATTACGAGAGTCTTAATATTGACATCTTGAAAATATGCAATAATCTTTGGGGTTATCATTATAATTAAACAGATTTAATACATACAATACCCAAAGAACGCCATGCTCTCATACAATCCAAGAGTAATTTATGAAAAAATATTGTACTCGTATTGTCATCCATTCTCAATGGATATCCAAATTTCAAACGATTTGGACATCTTTATCTTCATTACCTTCAGGTTTATAATCTTAAATATTCTAATAAGCTTAAATATTCAGTAGTGGCGGTAAAAATCGACTTCAATACCAGATTTAGATAGAAATGATCGAATTGACTGTGGTAAACCTATTACGTTTATTTCCTATTATCTCTATAAAGCTAACTAAATAGATTAAAATTAGCATGGACTGAGTTTCATTAGCAAAATAACAGCAAGTAACTGTATGTTACAAAGGGAATAGCTAACAGGGAATTTTATGAGCAAAACTGGCCTCAATCGGGACAAAAGATCGTACGCATGCATGTACTTTTATGTCTGTTTTTAAAGAGCAGCGTCCACGACCACGAAAGAATAAAATCTTGTAGATTCATGGACAATGCCAATATGCTATCTACAGTATGAGATAGACAACAAAGTTTCATTGTTCATGAAAGACAGCAAACTGGCAAAATTGTAGAAAATAAGGACAGATGTCAAACCAATGGAAATATTAGCATGGCCAGTAAAGATATTAAGTCGCGTTTTGTATCTAAATCTTTCAAAGATAAAATATTAAATTTCCATCTACAGATAGGATGTAAAAATATTTTTTCTATTAGAGGTGGGCAAGAGTCTAGATTTGATTTCAGTCATTGCCATTAGTGTCATTCGATAATCTTCGATGTGTTTGTAATGATATAATAAATTATTCCGTTACTTCTCTTACATTGCCTGAGCCATTCCCCTAGTGGTACGGTACGGGATTTTCTTTCATCAAGTAGGTAGAAACTTAAGAACGTGTTAGTGGTGCGGCCGATGGTACGGTGGGGAATGAACGAAGAAAAAGGCTATCAGGGCAGAATGTTAGCTTTAAATGGGAGACATTGGCACATAGCCAGCATGTCGATTTGCGAGCACCATGTATGTTTTACAAACTAGAAATAGTTGCTACGACTTTGTTTTTTATTTTTAAGAAATATATTTTTTGTAAATATACCTAGTCACATTAGATACATTATATGTTGGATGCGAGTGTGAACTGTGGTATTATTGTATCTAGACTACACAGAGATCAGAAATGCCGTAGAAAATCAATAGAAAACCTCGTACACAGTAGATTAGATTATAAATTGCCGTATGAGATTTTACCCGTGGACGCGGGCCTTAAAAAATGTAACAAGTATTTGGTTCGTGTACGCACAGTGTCAGGCGACCCGAATCTGTGTTCGTATATAGTTTTATTGTGCCATAAATTCCAGCGGTAGTTGGGTAAACATAACACAGGAACACAAACATATCCGTGATTTTATTTATTTATTTGGAATATTCGTTAAGACTGTGTTTACAAAAACACGCATCTGCGAAAACTGCGGCAACATCTCAAATTAACAGTAAGTACAGACAAATGAGCTTTTAGCTTCCCAAATAATGGGAAGCGAAAAGCGAAGTGCGCTAAGGAAGGGTTGCATTCATAATAAAATTATGAACGTATCACTATCCAATACAATATGATTAAAAGCTGCTTCCGTCAACAAATTAGTACACTTAATAGATATTATAGTAAAGTTAAACGAAGTTCAATTTAAAATCACAGATCCCTAATTAATTTTATTTAAGTCATTTATAAAAAACACCATCAAAAGAGTGTAGGTATTGTTCGGATAAATTTTGTAATCGATTAGAGCACAGGGCAGTTATTGATAAAATATATGAAAAGATTGTTAATGCACTAAAAAAGGCATCTGAAATTAGTTGTGTTAGGAAACATAATGGGAAGTATAAGAAGGTAATAGGATGGAATAGACATGTAAGGGAGGCGCACGGAGAGGCTAGGCTAAGTTTTCAGACTTGGGTACTGCACGGTAAGCCTAACGGCGGGGAGTTGTACGACAGGATGTGTGAAGCCAGAAAGCGCTTCAAGGCCAAATTGAAATGGTGCCAGGATAATGAACATCAAATTAAGATGGACATTCTGGCTACTAAGCATTCAAAAAAGGACTTCAAGGGCTTCTGGAAGCATACAAAAGGACTGGAAACTAGAGCCTGCCTGCCCGCGAATGTCGACGGCCAGTGTGAGCCAGGCCAGATTGCTGAAGTTTTCAGGAAGCACTTTGATGTGGATACACCCGTGGTACCCGCGTCGCAGGTGCTCGACGAGGGGCCCGTCACAAATAATGATGGTACGAATGTACGTTTCACTAGTAAAGAAGTTGCTGCTGTTATTCGAAACATGTCGCGGGGCAAGTCACCAGGCCATGACGGGCTCAGCGTTGAGCATCTGCGCCACGCGGGTGTGCATTTGCCTAGAGTTTTGGCTTTATTTTATAATTTATGTATGGGGCATACATACTTACCCCAGGAGCTTATAAAAACCATTGTGGTACCCATACCCAAGAACAAGACTGGTGATGCCTCCGACAAGAACAATTATAGACCAATATCGCTTGCGACAGTGATAGCGAAGGTGTTGGACGGTCTTCTTGATCGCATTTTCGAGAAGCATATACAGCTGCACGACGCTCAGTTTGGGTTTAGACCCGGTTTGTCTACCGAAACAGCAATTTTGCGGCTCAAACACACTGTCCAATACTACGCTTCTCGAGGAACACCAGTTTACTCTTGTTTCCTGGACTTGTCGAGGGCATTTGACCTTGTATCCTACAACATCCTATGGAGTAAGCTCTTGGGGGAGACAAGTACGCCGCAGGAAGTCGTCGGTTTGACCAGGTATTGGTATCAGCGCCAAACTAATATGGTAAGATGGGCTGGCTCATACTCCGAGGAGTACGGGTTGAAGTGCGGGGTGAGGCAGGGCGGACTTACCTCTCCACGACTCTTTAACTTGTATGTTAACGGTTTGATTGACGAGCTCAGCAGAGCTGGAGTGGGTTGCTCAATCGATGGAGTTTTTGTGAATAACATTAGCTATGCCGATGACATGGTTCTGCTGAGCCCGTCAGTCAGAGGACTTGAAGTCCTACTTGGAATCTGTGAGAGGTACGCGATGTCCCATGGCCTTAGGTACAACACAAACAAAAGTGAGGTCCTTGTTTTCAGAGCGGGCAAAAAGACCCCAAAAAACATTCCACCTGTCAAACTTGGTGGCAAGGCTTTAAGCATAGTCACTAAGTTTAAGTACTTAGGGCATTGGGTCAGCGCTGACCTCTCCGATGACTTGGACGTGGAAAGGGAGCGCAGGGCATTGGCAGTGAGATGCAACATGTTGGCACGCAGGTTTGCACGGTGTAGTGCCGATGTAAAAATTACTCTTTTCAAGGCATATTGTCAGACGTTCTACACCTGTAGCCTGTGGGCCAAATGTGCCTCCCGCTCGCTCAATGCCCTGTGAGTCCAATATAATAATGGATTTAGGATGCTGATGGGGCTGCCCCGCTTCTGCAGCGCATCCGGCATGTTCACTGAGGCCAGGGTCGACGACTTTAAAACTATTGTGCGGAAACGCGTGGCCTCAGTGATGCGGCGGGTGCGGGACAGTTCCAACAGCCTCATTAACACAATTCTCAATAGAGTTGACTGTCCTGTGGTACGGCATTGGAATGCATGCCACATGGACTTGAGAATTGTGAAGTTTAATGTTAAGTAGCCTTCTAAAGTAATTTTCTATTTCTAGTACTAACATAGTTTTTAAGGAATTTACTAACACTTTATGGCCCTTGTGACCGATTTAAAATTGAAATAAATAAATAAAAAATCTGAAACTCAAATATATCGAAAATATACATACATAATAAGTATACATACCTACAAATAATAGTATTAAGAAACTTTATACTAAGCGTAATTTCAAACACTACATATTTTATGCACATGATACAATAGAAAATCAGGATGTATGTACATTTATCTGAAATAGAACAGCTAAGGATTTCAATTCTAGTCCCGGGAACCAGCCTGCAGTGGAGCGCAGTAATGCAGATGAGCGGAGGCAGCGATCCAAGCTACGAGTACCTTATTGTGTTAGGGGAAAGCGGTATAGATATATTTATTGCTAACTTATTGATGTCGCTTTTCAGAATTAACTTTAAATATAAAAAATATGAACTTTATAGACGTATATAGTGCGTATGCTCACTCTTCAGGGTGTCATACCTGTCATACCTTAATGCTTTAAGATTGCGTACGATGTCAAAATTAAATATGTATAGAAACTCTTTTAGACGAAATATTTTTTGTGCCTACAATAAATCTAATAAATTATGTTTGATGGTTTTTCATAACTAAGTAAAATCAATAATATATGCAAAAATGTTATATAGAACCAGATTTAACAATGAACACATGTAACTGTTTATACTTAAATAATATTTGTGTTATTGTCTTGAAAATTATTTTGTTATTTTGGAGGCAAGTGTCGTTTGTTTACATAACGATATGTATGATAAGGATTTAAAAAATACATTTATATCGTATGTATGTATGTACATATGTATATCGATTTCCGCAGCAGACTACAACAAATTTGAGTACTTACAATTTTTTTCTTGTAATGAGTTCCAGAGCGAGCCATTACGGTAGCAATTAAAAATTGTTTTGTTCTTTTTCTGTCTGCTGCAAAATATTTAGGGCTTGCTAAAAACCAAATGAGATTTTCTACTAAAAACAAACCGGCATTGGTAAAAATACAAGTTATCATATCGTTTTCAATAGAGGATCAGTTGTTACCGTAAAGCATATTCGAATGAACGAGGAAAAGGCTATAACAAACCACAAAAACGATAAAAAAGAAATATCCATTGAAAGATTAGTGATACAGTTTAGTTTACGCAAGTTTGTATCTATTTTATTTGGTTCTTGAAACGGTCTTACATGAGACAGTTCTGAACAAAGATATTGGCTGAAAGACAATTCGGATAATCGGACATCGAAATTAGTTTAAAAGAATTAATATTAGTTAGAAAAAGTAGCAAAATTAAAAGTTTATGGCTTAAGTTAATATGTTTCGTCATAAATCATTCTAGGACGTAGCCTCACAATGGCGTCGTAAAGTATAATAGGTTAATCTAGGCCTGTCTCGCACAGAAGTGACTGGCAGCTTATTGAGTGTTGAGATGAGATAGTGGAACGATTTAGGACTAGGATTTAGAAACAGTGATGACAATTTATTCAATACATTTGAAAAATAAGAACACAAAAAGATAGAATAAATAATAAAAAAGGTAAATCAGGTGAAGATGAAGCTAAAAAAAAGTATGTAGCAATCAATTAGTTTTTCACACTTAAAGAATTTAACTGAATGCTTTTTATCAACAGTAAAACGACTAAAAAGATAAATTCACAACAAGTCAATGTCTAGCTAGAAGAAATAAAAGCTTTGCTGAAGTTTTAGGATTCATAAAAGACATAAGACCGCGCCTATAATAGCGTAAGCTTTTTCGTGCGTGTAATAAAGCATTTATGTCTGTAAATGTATTGGATGCCATATTTTTATTTTATGAAGAAAAGTCTTAATGTGATTTTATCTGGAATAGAAAGTTAGGTTATGGAAAATTATAGTCCGTTTACGGAAAAACTTTATAATATAGTGGCAAACAGTATACGATAACAATTTTATTTCGCAATGCCTGACTTTTCAACACTTATCAATATTTATAGCTTATTCCAGTATTTACTGATTTGTGTTGATTGATACATGTTTCACAGTAATAGCAGGCAGTTTTGCATAATTTTATGTTTTTGCATCAAAGTTATGAAAAATAAATACTTCAACAAAAAAAAATTATGTCGTGTAGACAGTTGCTGCATGCATTCACAATTATTGTATTAAAAAAAACATCAAAACTAGAAGAACGTCACATGTAAAGTATAAGCGGAAAAATAGAAATAAAAAATTGTAAAGGCAATATTTTTTTTATACTTAGTTGTTTTTAGTAGATAATTTAGTTTCACTAGTACCATACACTATCAATGATAAAAATGTTCTGTTACCTATACTATCAAGGGTACTTAACTAGCCACAGACTATCGTATGCTTTCAAACACCAATGGCGATTATTACTAATAAAATATCTACGAGAAGTAACTAGAGGAATTTCAGTGTCTTTAATTATCTAATACCTTTAAACGAGCAATTCTTATAAATAACTAAATATATAATTTGAAATTCGGAAACGGCTCCAACGATTTTAATGAAATTTAGTGCCCTGGGTTTTGGGGGTGATAGATTGATCCAGCTAGGTTTTATTTTTAGAATTTCTCGTTTTATTCAAATTTTCAGCGATAATGAACTTAAATATAAACTGAGAAATATGACTCTTACTGACATCTATTGGAGAATATTAATAAAATTGTGGCGTAGAACGTCGTCAAAGTCAGCCGCCAATCCGCAGTTCCAACAAAAGACAACGTCGATTTAAGAGCTCTATAAAAAATTCGTCGATTCCTTGGTCGAATGGTTACGTAAGCTGACTGCGCTTCAATCCTCAAGCTAACATGTTGCATTTTATTTTTTTGTGACAGTATTTTTTTAATTGGGAGCTATTTCAGACGTAAGTTACACTAAGCCAATGAGTGTTTTGTTTAAAATGAAACCAAGAAAACCAATTGTTTTTATCCGAACAACGCTCGGTTGTTCAGGTACTAGTTTTAAAATAGCAGGAATGAAAAATGAACACAATGAAAATTGCGAACATAACACTAACCGAGTTTAGCATAAGGACCCTTGTTCCAGATAACAAAGATCCAGCCTCGCATGTGAGCGACGAGTAGATTGTGGAAAGCGAAGCAAAACAAAAGGGTAAAATTAACACTAGCAATCTAACACATTACACTACGTACAAATTAGTATAAAAGGATAAAATGAAATATTCAATTCTACTTTTATTAAATTCTCGAAGCCCGAAGCCTCACATACTCACGAGTATAATTTCAAGTTTTTCGATAGAAATGTTTTATCTCAAAGGGTAAATAGAAGAAATTGATTCTTCTTAGTTGATTTGGTGGCCGCAATTATTTTTTAAAGTAAATTTACGATAAGATTAATACAATTGTAGTTACTGCAGTGTTCATCATTGTGCTTATAGGTGATAAAATTTCGACTATCTACGCTGGACGACGGGTATCGGAAATACTTTATCTTGTAAAGAAAAAATAAAAATAACGATAAAGAGCAATGAAAGCACGGCCGATGCCGGACACTATGGCACTACACTGCAATGCGCCACGTGACATCAAACCTAAGGATAGTGGATGTAAATGCGAGTACTGTACCAACAGTTTATGCTAATAATATCTCTCTTCAACGATATCTTTTTGTTTGATAATAAAGTGAGAACACGATTGAAAAATAGCCATATTATCGTATGTTTTTAAGACTATCGGCAGTTACTGCTAATATTTCTTACGATACAGTGTAACTAGATATATTTTAGTATCTTCAATTAGTTTCAAAATAACAGAAATAAAATAAAGAAACGCAATGCAAATTGAGGACAAAACAATAACAGAGTTTAGCGAAAGGATCCTTGTTCCAGATAGCAAACATCACAGGCGTTGTTGCTCTCGCATGAGGCGAGTAAATCGCAGAAGGCAAAGTGGAACAATACGCTAGGAAAAGGTTAAAATTAATTCTAGCCACCGAACACACTCACGCTAAGTATTAACTACGTACGAAATGATATAAAATGAAATAGTTTTTATTCTACTTTTATAGAATTGTAGCAGATGATTTAATATGAAATAAAAAAACGTATGAAAAGAATTAGAAGTACGTGCGCCTTAATTGAGAAATTGTGTTGTCTTCGACTGGGCGTTCCAATTAATTTAAAAAAACCTAATACTCAAAACAATAACACACTGTGACCAATCATAAGACTGCGACTGCATTAATCTTATGAATGTCAAGAATGCCTATTGACGCGCATTCGATATAACACTGTGCTCACTGCTGTCATAGCAACCGGACGTAAAATTTTCTAAGATTTTTAAAAAAATTCTCTCAGAAGTTTTCCTACCGGCGTTCTTAGCTGCACCTCTATCAAGGTATTCCGCTGCTTAAGCTTTAGTAAGAAATACTCCAGTGGTACTCGAAACGTCCAACTTGGCGTGTTTCCAGCCTAGTTAGGGTTTAAGCTGACCCCTATATTATTCCACGGGCCATTTTCGTGACATGGTTTTGATTTTTTTCGCGTCAAATTAAAGCAGGTCAATAAGTTGAGCGTTTTCATTTAGAAAACGTCATATTGTGTCAGTAAGGCACGGACACTACATTCAAATGGTAATAAAATCTTCAATTGTGTCTACATTGTTAGAGTAGTTTTTGCAACTGCCTGTAAGATTTTGAATTCACGTTCAATGTCGACAAATTGCAAACAAAAAACGGTTATTATAACTTCTGGCGATGTTGTCATTCTAATCACACAATTCTATTGTCACTTTCAATGGTTGTGCGGTTCGATATTGGGAACAGTGAGCAACGTAGTGCGCCAAAACCCTGATAAAACACGCAAGCAAATGTACCCGTTGAGTAGATGGGTTAAAAATCAAATTGGCTTGCATATATTTTCATGTTAGCTGCAGCACCTAATGTTAGTGACAGCTTGATAAGGACGTGCTGTACGTCATTGGGTGAGTTACGTGTCCTAAAAGTACGAATGAGTGATATGTTTGATATCCGATAAGCGTACGGAGTATAGCAGCTTCGTGTTTCCGATGTCCGGAGCCAGCGAAGTGACACCCAATTTCGGAATAAGATTAACCGTACACCAATTTAGTGTAATGGGATGATTCAATTTTGTAGACGTAAGGTTGTTTAATATGCAATTCCAGGATGTAAATTTTTTATTAAAATTCGAATTTTTTTATTATGAAAGAAACCTGAAAGTGAACTGGGTATACCTTTTACATATAGGTATTTCAATAAGAAAGCGAAACAAGTTTTGCTACCGAAGCTTTTTAAATTCTGTTGAATGAATATGACACATCTCAGTATTTTTAATCGATATTTTCAAAAGGGTTACTATATTTGTTGATTCAAAAGCAGTTCAGCAGGTAACGAGATAAATATCAATTCGGAACACGTAGACACAACTTATAAAAAGTTAAAAAGCAATTTTCACCAAAATATTCCGAGGGTTAAAATTGTCTGACATTTGAAATCTAATATATAAAATTCTCGTGTCACGGGGTGCGTAATTGAACTCCTCCGAAACGGCTCGACCGATTTTCGTGAATCTTTGCAAGGATATCGGCTAGGGTGGAGAATCGGACATCTATTTTTCATCCCCCTAAATGTTAAGGGTGGTCCACCCTTAAATTTTTTATTTTATTTTTTGGACAAAATTTTTTGTTTTAATTTTTTTATGATACATCATACTAAAATACATACAACCCTAAATTTTCACCCCTCTATGATCAACCCTTATTTTTTATTTATTAATTAAAAACTTAATTTTTTTTGGGAAGATTTTTATTTTTATTTTGTCATGACTTAGAATAAAAAAAATCATCTGTCATCGTAAATTTATAATTAATTTCCAGTGCAATAATTATTTATTTACAATTTATTAATCTGACAAAGACAGCTTTAACTCTCAGTTAATTAAGTGATCTCATGTAAATGTCGCAGTCGGATCGTATAATCCGCCGTATAACATTACAGCTAGCCGGTTCCTAAAACAGGGCCGTTCTGTATTGTGGCGCGTCCACGATTAGCTGGATTGTTATTGCGATACGTTCTACAATATGGCGGCTCACGTTTAGCCTCATTGTAATGAAGCCTCGTAGGCACCCTGAAATACATTTTCACTATAATTATTTATTCGAAAAATACCCAAACCGAATCAGAGCACCCCACTATCCACGTGGTCTTGTCTGTACTACCACTAGAGTGTATATAAAAAGCCGAAGCTGCGAAGGCGAGGCGCAGGTGCCGCGCTTTCTTACGCTGGGGCGGAGGGAGTGGTCTTCCCGCAGCGCCGGAGATGTCACAGAGCCACTTGTTTTATTACATTATCCAAGCCTTGGAAAGTGATTAATTCATTGCCAATTATCACTTTATCTAAATTGAGTAGATATTATAAATAATGGCTAGATAATATATAATATCCGGATTTATTACTTTGGCTGTAACATATAGGCAATTGAGCGGCACGATATTACGCCGCTTTGACGAACGCGAAGAGCTCATACAATACAACGTTCGCTAATTTAGCTGAATTGCAATCCGGCTGAACGAGAGTGCTCCGCATTACAATACAGCCCTGTTTTAGGAAATAGCTAGCCGGAATGTAATACGGCGGATTATACGATCCGACTGCGACATAAATAACACGTGTTGTTAGCTCCCGCCAACAACGGTCATTACTGTACCTGTATATAGGTATTGTACTTAAATTTTTTTAATAAAATTTGCACACCGTGTGCAGTTTGATTCAACTTGAAAGATAGAATAGCTTACATCTCAATTTATAGTCGCAATATTAGGTATTTTATTACTGATACTTTAAGGCAGGACAACGTCTGCCGGGTTAGCTAGTATTATATAAATTTATCGAAGTGATGAAGATGATAATCTAGAAACTTATTATGCTAATTAAACTTATTATGGAGATTGACTGATGAATAACAAATTCTGCCAAACACATGTTGGATGATCGTCATTAATTATTTACAAAGAATAAGTTTACAACTCAAGCAGATGCAACAAAAAATCCCAATGTTTTCAATTCATGAACGTAAAGTAAAAACAAGCTCGTTCAAAGGAAGGAAATGGCATCAAACGATACCGTAAAGTTGTATGGCATGAGCGCCATTTATCACTATAGTAGTGATATACAATTTGTGGCAATTTGAAAATGATACTGCAAAAGATAGTACATAATTCCATAATACAAAATTTTACTTCAAAATTTATTGATTTATTTTGGATTTTAAATTAAAACATTTTATTTGGTAATTCTGAAGATATCTCACGTCAGGCATTCAAATATTAAATACTTAATCCTTAATACTGATATTATTAATATTTGAAATTGGTGTTTTATATATAATATTTAAAGTTAAATCAACTTTGATTACGCACAACAATTAGTTTTCTTTATTTAACTTGCGTCAATTAGCCTATTTATACGCCCTTGTAGCAGTAACAAGGATACACACTTGCATGCGTAACCGGAGTGACGCCGGTGACCCGATTTCAACCCTGGACCTTGGGTAAGAAATAGGTCACGCAGGACACTTTGCAGCAGGAGACTGCTGTCATTTTAAATATATCTGATCGAACATACCGTAGAAGTGACGTAATATTATTGAAAAAAAAAAAATAGTTATGGCTCATTCATGTTCGTAAATAAATCTTAAGAAAAAAATGTTATTTTTAGGCATTTTATACGTTATACGGAATTATAGAGTTATACGGAATTCTATAATATAATATTACTGTAAACTAACGACTCGTCTTTATTTGCACGGCTAAGGAAGACAAAAATTTTAGAATAAAAGAGGGCTTAGGATACTTCCCTGTGACACTTCAATCCCTATATTCAAAGTTTATTCCTATCTTTTTAATTGATTTTCTAAAAGCCTCTGATATCCTTGATTAATACGAACAGAAGATTAGTTAAAATAAAATAAAAAATTGACAAATGTTTTAAATCCTTAAAATCTGTCTGATTTAATATGCGCCAATGGATTTTTAGACGTTAAGATACATATTATTTTACATTCAATCTTTTCAATTAAATCTGTATAAAGTATATAATTATAAACAGCTTTAAATACCGTTATGTCTCAAATAACAGTGGTCAAGAACTATAATAATGTCAAATTTTAGCAAAATGGTGCTGTTATTACTTGTAATGTAAATAATTTATTATACGAGTATAATATGGTCGTACCATCGTTTAACCTTAGTTTAGTTGATATCGTCGTAATAGCTGATCTCTAAAAATGGGAATTTCTATAACCTTTTTGCATTAAGGCGCCTGTAAACACATTTTAAAAGCAGGGGACATAAATTGGAAATAACAAAATTTATTGACCCATCAACTATAATGTTGATGGGTCAATAAATTGGGTAGGGTCATCGATATGTTTCAAATTATAACCTTATTTTTCTACAATCTGAGCGACCAGCTTTCTTTCAATACTTTTTTAGTTTTTAAGAGTCGTTATAGTATTCTGTGCAAAATGAGAAAAGGTAGGATTATTTTCTGCATTAATGGAATACCCATTCACACCTATGCTAATATAAAGATGAATGCTAATCTCAGGAACTATTGGTTCGAAATGAAAAATTCTTTTTGTGTTGAAGAGTCCAGTTGTTGTCAGAGTTATTAATATTCTATAGTAGTTGTGTACTATCATAGTGCCCATGCGCAAGACCCAAGTACTCACAGACATACATTATATCTATACTAATATTATAAAGAAGAAAGATTTGTATTTTTGTATGTTTGTAATGCATAAACTCAAAAACTACTGTTCCGATTTCAAAAATTCTTTCCCCATTAGAAAGCTAATTTCACTCTGAGTAACATAGGCTACTTTTTACCGCGGGAAAATGCTTCATTCCTACGTGAAAATGGGTAATAGGGTCAACGCGGTTGAAGTAACTGGCTAAACGCCTATAATTTTAATATAGCAATGAAGCCTGGAATAGCACATAGGCTATTTTTATCGTATGGTGACCCATTAAACGGGTCCACGCAGGCGAAGTCGCTGGCGGAAGGCTAGTATTAAATAGATTTAGAATATATTCGTCTTTCCCTTTGTTCAGCCATTTTAATTTAATGTCAAACTGCAATACAATGGTCTCCTAGTACAATTAAGAGGGTTTCTGGCCACATAATTCACGACGTTGGCCAAGTTCACGTTAGTGGAAGGCACCCGGGCCCTCATGAATGCACGGTGATAGAAAACATACTAATGAAATATTGTAATATTTCCTTAAAGCCTTTATCTTAGAGCGCCATATTTCAGTTTGATGTAACCCAATAATTATTTTAAGCAATATTGTGCTGCTTTCTATTGCATCTTGTACTCTTGGTAAATATACAAGGTACAAGTGTGTCAGCCTATACAGACTGGTTTGAGACACCTTATGTTAATGCTCTACAAGAGTGGAGAGATTTGAATCAGCTACTACTACACTTTATGAAAATCGCAAAATAGTTGTTATAAGTCGTGTAAGACGTGTTAAGAAGCAGTTTCGATCTTACGACTTTTAGATTAAACTCTTTAGGATCGTGAAATATAACAATATATTGCACCAAAATCTGTTGATCTGGTGATTTGAGAACATCATAGGAGCTGCACTTTGGATTTTTTTTAATTCTAGAAAAGTTGGAATTGTACCGTATCCCTTTTTGAGATACAATATTTGGTCACGGCCACTAAACCAATCTGTAGCGACCTTCCGCTACTCATCAAGAGATGGCGCCACGGGAATTCCTGAATCACGCTGTCGAAGTTTCCTGAATATCCGAACATATATACAAGCTCCGAATTGAGTCAGTTGGAGCTCGGCCGCTACCAGGGCATGACCACCTCGCCCGGCGGGAGATCTCCCTTTGCCAAACAATCTACATACAAATTACCACAATAGACTAAATTGGTCTCAATAAGATCTAGGCACTCTTCAGAGTCCTGATAACCTTACAACCTACGCCAGATATTTCTTTGTTCCTCATTTCTAAATGTAAATACTTATGTGCAGAATTCTAGTCATTGTTATAACTTTAATCAGATGATCTTTTGTAACGAGAGGAGCTTCCAATTCATTGTTGCTCCGAGACGGTATGGCGTCATCGGCTTTAGCATCTACTCGTATATAACCTAGAAGAAGAGATAAGATTCTAGACCTGAAATACAACTCTACTGGCTGAATTTTTATCGTGTTTATCATCGCTTGATAATATTTTTGATTCGAGAGGAGCATAGAATTCACTGTTGTTAAAAGTTAAAAACCTAAAATGCAGGCCTGCAGGCGTTATCGGCTTTTGCTTATACTCTGATACCGGAACTTTGGAATTAGAAATTTGATGCTACAACAATCAAAATCAACTTACGGGTTCTCCAACATCCGCAAGCAGACCTTGGCCATCGTGCTGAGTGTCTCAGTAGTGTTCTCGAGATCCTGCTGGTTGTCGTTGACGAACTGGCTGGTAGCTTCCGAGAGCACCTTCAGCATGGGCGTGGCTTGTGCGTAGAACAGCGACATTCGATTGGCTACTTCTGCGCCTATGTGGGGCTCTTCGCCTGGAGGCAGCTCCGCGTTGATCAGACCCCCGCGGGAAACAATACGCCTGTAGTAGCTGAAGTCGTTCTGTATCGCTGGCGTTTTCATCTGTTGGAGAATATTGTTTATGAGCGAAATTATGGCTGAACTTGAACTTGAATTTAAAAGAACCCCATGCAGATTGCATAATTATACATATAAATTCGCAAAGTTTTTATCGTTTTCATGAAGATTCCTAAAGGGACTTTTTAACCATCTTAATGCTGGTAAATATGCTGTTTAGTATAAAGTTACTTCAATACGTATTTATAGCTGCCAACAAAAAAAAAAAAAAATTTTAAATCAGTCGGAAGAAATGTGAGGATCAAGATTTTGAAACTCAACATTTTACAAGATGAATAGTGATATTATATTTAACATCATTTAAGTCTATAAAACGACGTGTGTCGGATATAGAGCGACCATGAGCATCATGGCGCATTATTTTACACGTGCAAAGTTACGATTAACAAGTGTTTAGTCGATAAGCATTCCTAAGATTATTGTAACCTATAATATAGGCAATGGGTAAATCTGATATGGTAGCACAGCACTGTAATAATATTTGCTTACACATCTATCCAATGTATTTACTTGGTTCGACATTCCTTTCGTAATGCTAAGTTATTACATATAATTCCGAAGATTTCTCCTGTTTACCGTATTAAGGTGATTCATAGTAATCATCGTAATTATGTCACTAGTTGACCACAAGACTTCTCTTAACATATTAGTTGAAAGGGATTAAAACTACGACGTTGGTAGTTCCAGGTTAGTTGTATTTAAATTAGGTATCTTGACTTCGTTTATTGATTATATAAAGCATATTATTACAGGCAATGACATTACAATATCATTGGTTATAGGCTTATATTAATAATATTATAAAGCTATATTAATTTTATCGGCAAGTAATGCTCTTTTGTTACATGGAATGGAAGTTAAAATAGAATTTCTCATCTTGACTGCATTAAAATTAAATGTTCATGAATCTCGTTGATATTTATTTCATATATCACACGATGTAAATAATTCGGTTTTAAAGTTTCTTTTTGAAACAAAACTTCTAACCTTATATAAAAATAAGTAGATGGGCTGCATGAGTAAGTAGAAAAAAAATTGGCAATCATCAGTAACCTTATTTCTTTTTGCAACTGACTTCGATATTCTCAATCTTAATATTAATCTATAATATCTTTAAAAGAACAATTCTTGTAATAAATAATATTTGAATCTCGAAAACGGCTCCAACGATTTTCATTAAATTTAGTGCCCAGGGTTTCGGGGGTGATAAACTGATCTAGCTATGTTTTATTTTTAGAATTTGTCGTTTTATTCGAATTTTCTTCGATAAGTAATCAACTTAAATATAAACCGAGAAATATGACTCTTACTGACATCTATTGGAGAATATAAATACTATTCTGGCGAACCTCATCCGCCAATTCGCCGCTCAAACAAATGACTCTTAATAACATTGATTGTCGATTTGAAAGAGCTCTATAAAAATTTCGTTGATGAAATTAGGGTTTCCTTGGTCGAATGGTTACGTAGACTGACTGCGGAGCTAGAGACCCGGGTTTCAAACCTCAAGCAAGCATGTTGCTTTTTTATTTTATTTTTGTGTCAATATTTTTTTAATTGGGAGCTATTTCAGACGGCGTTATTAAATAACACTAATTGGCTCAGTGTAACAGTGTTTTGTTTAAAATTAAACCAAGAAAATCAATTGTTATTATTCGAGCAACTCTCGGTCGTCCAGATTCTATAGTACGTATTAACTGAAGAAATCTAATAGCAAATTGGAAATCCCTTACGGTATTGAGATATGAGATACTATTAAGGTTGTTTTAAATTGGGAGCGACATTACGTTACGGTAAACAATTTTAATAATACATTACTGAAGTTAAAGAAATATATATATACTTATATAAGTAGATAAAAAAGTAAATTTATGAAGTAAACTAGCAATAATCGACGACCCGCGTGGCGCAATGGTATCCATTTCGGACTGCCAATCGGAGGATCTAGGGTTCGATTCCTGGCGAAGCAGAAATTTGAATGATGAGTTTAAATTTCTGTTATCGGTCTGGGTGTTTGTGTTTCTGTCACAATGTGTGTCCATGCTACCCACGACACAGGGTATTGTCTACCTTACTGTGGTAATGAGTGTGAAACGTTAATAATTTTAACACCAATAAAGGTGAAAACAATAATAAATCATTTATGACTGCGAACCAGAGCTTCAAATACCGCTATAAAATCATAACGTTATTATCTACTTGTGCCCATATCGTTATAAAAAACATAACGTTTTACAACTAAACGTTATTTACACGTCAAAATAACGCTATATCAGTAAACGCTATTTAGAAAATAACAATATAAATAACGTTATATTTACAGGGAATAATAATTATCATATGCAGCGAGCTAGCAACGCGGCAATATCGCTTAGCAATAACGATATTATAACGTTATTTATTTCGATTTTGATATTTCATAACGTTATTCTTTTAATACCGCTATTCGTCTTTTTGTTAGTCATGTCAAAATAATAACGAACCGAAATACGTATAACGTTATTTATCATTATATTTTGATATTTTTATAACGTTATGAAGCTCTGCTGCGAACTTGCTTGGCTCGCCCTATTAATTTCAAATTTTACCGCATAAAAATAGTAATTAAATAAGCCCAATTTGCTAAAAAGATTTTTAAGTGTTTAGAAAAACAACAGGCACCACTTACTGTGATATCTTCCTACATTTATATGTATTTTCTCTTTCCAAAAACCCATGTTAAGCGAGTATAATATTACAGAAGATGGGGAAGAAAATGGAAAACTGATCTATTACTTCCGCCTCGCGAGCTTGTCCGTTGAGATTGTTTGGTCAATCGCGATCCCGTGATCCTTAGTGACGAGGGACGTGATTAAAAGCGATGGTAGACAAATAATAATAATTAAGCTCGGAATGCATCATCTAACTATATGCAATACGTATGGCTTTATGAAAACCATTTAAACTTATGAAGCTTATAGATCCATGCACAACAACAAAATATTTTTTTGGATTTTTTTTCAACTTTTTTTATGACGAGAAATTATGAATTTGTCTCAGGCATGCACAACGATGGATGGTAATCAATTAAATATCACAATATTTTTCATCACCGTGGTCACCGTGGAGCAGCGATAAATGCG